>CM076676.1:50424454-51706329 GCA_038501925.1 Xenopus petersii | reverse complement strand
CTGCCCTTCTGAAGTTTTGGAGTTCATAATATCGGTAACTAAAAATGACAGTAATCTCAATATGCTAAATAACAAAAAGATGATTAATGTGGTGCTGGTTGGAATCATACTCATTGGAGAATTCTCTTATATCTTATATCATGGGATGCCTACAAAAGATGCAAAAGAGTCAGTTGCAGGGAAGTTATAAGCATCAAATGTTTTCAGAACAAGAGAGCCATATACGTCAGTGATTTATTGCTAAATCCATAATTCAGTATAAGGGGCCCATTCACTAAGTTCGAGTGAAGGCATAGAGGAAAAATAGTTTGAATTTCGAATGTTTTTTTTGGCTACTTCGACCATCAAATTGGCTACTTCGACCTTCAACTATGACCTTCGACTTCGAATCGAACGATTCAAACTAAAAATCGTTTGACTATTCGATAGTCGAAGTACTGTCTCTTTAAAAATTTCTTCGACCCCCTAGTTCGCCACCTAAAACCTACCGAGGCTAATGTTAGCCTATGGGGAAGGTCCCCATAGGCTTGCTAACAATTTTATGATCAAAGGAATAATCGTTCGATCGATGGATTAAAATCCTTCGAATCGTTCGATTCGAAGGACTTAATCGTTCGATCGAACGATTAATCCTTCAATCGTTCCTTCGACTTCGATATTCGAAGTCGAAGGATTTTAATTCGGCAGTTGAATATCGAGGGTCAATTAACCCTCGATATTCGACCCTTGATACATCTGCCCCTAAGTTAATTTAACCTAAAAACAAATATGCATTTTCCTGGAAGAACACTGTTGAAATAAATACAAACTCTATTATCTTAATATGTCATTTCATTTATGTGGAAATTTCCTCTGCATTGGACATACTTTTCAGTTTGCAGTGAAATTTCCCCAGTGCTTTAATAATATACAGTATAACAGAAAAACACTCAAAACCCGCAATTTCACTCAAAATTATTTATTTGGAATGCACCAGGATCTAGACAGCAAAAACAATCCACACAATGAGCCATTCATACACAGGTGGGATAAACAAAAGAGATAAAGAAATCCAGATATAGCGTCTCTCACAAATGGGAGGGGGAAATGAGAGCAGGTTCTCAATGTCCACCCCCCACACTCACGATGGGTTCTTAGAAAGTATCAACTGAAATTGTTTCCATGAACTGATAATTTGTTTTTATTGCATGAGCGATGATGTTCCTGAAAGAAAACAGTAGAACATTTGAACTATAGTAAATATTATCGTTTTTACCTAGAACCATCCGGCCCAGGAGGGATATTTAATAGTCATTATTCTAAATGCACTGTCAAAACAATTTAGAAATCATGTAGTACTGATTAAATCGAATGAAAGACCCTTCTTAAAATTCAATATTCTAAATACATATGAGTTTTGATGAGCTTTAGATGAGCTTTTAATGAGCTTTATTCTTTTCTGGCACATTGGCGATACAGATTTCATCTATGTATGTATTTTTTTAAAAAAAAAACAATTTCATATAGAACTCCCAGGCCTCATTTTCTTGGAATAGGCAATGTGCAAATTGTAATAATCAACACAATTTACTGTTAGTTTTTTTGCCCATGAAGTAGCTTTAGCTTCAGAACTCTACCACCATTTCTCCTGCTTTTAAATAATATGGATGATATAGGAGCAACTCTTGTGCCTCTTTGCAAATCTCATGTGTTACATTACTGACGCCACAAGGGCATGGCATGGGTGTTATCTTCTTTTGCCAAATACACAGCAAGCAAAGAGAACACAGCACAGCACTAAGGCATACAAGCTAGAGCTGCAGCTAACAATTGCAAATATATGAGAAATGTTTTACCAACAAATATGTGTACCCATCTCTGTGCCTTGTACTACACTAAGAATCTGTTAATGAAGCCTATTAAAATCTCATGGCTAAAATCAGATTTCAACAGGATAGTAATGAAGTAAAAGTGCACCATTTTAAAATACAGCAGATTTATTGTAGAGGCAGGTTTTCTAACAAAATTGCATATGTCCACATTTTCCATATGCTTTAAGGTTTGTTCTTTAAATAAAATAGTAAGTATACTTACTGGTATTCCTACAAAATGCTACACATGCCACTTGGGAGGCCAGGACATTAGCCCTGTTCTTTGCTGCCATATGAAATAACAGAGGACCATATTTGTGTACAGTTTAACCCTAATGAACTCCATGGGATGGTCAATGCTCAAAGTCTTTGGCTCAAAATAGATTCTATAATCATAGTTTCACCACACCTCACAGCTATTGGTGTTTTACTCCATTTATTACTGAGGTGAGGCTTCCACTGATATATGGGTCTGTATCCAGACTACAGTTTCGGAAAATAAAAGTAATAACAGGGTCCGAATAAAGCAGGGATACCTTAACGGTTTCTCAGGAGTGGCAAGGATCTCTTTAGACCATGTATGCTAGTTGGTTAGCCAAGCATTTTGTTTTTTTTCCCGTGGAAAAAAGTGACTTTGACCAAATTGAATCCAAACATTGTGGTCATGTAGAATTACAGATAGTACTAGCAAGCTAAACACAGCATTTTTTGACTGTACTTGGCCACATCCAAAGGCCTGAGTTCAGTGCAAGCCTAGTTTAGACCCTTTTAATTCCTGTGACAATTCAGTTAAATCATTCTGTAATGTACAATTGCTGGAAACATATTTTATTTATAATTTTATGCTAAATTCCAAAAATAAATTTGTATCCATCTTCCTCTGATTCCTTCAGATACTCAAACAAAGGTAAGAGTCGCAGAAGAGGGCAAATCACATGCAGTAGTTAAAACACCAGCAGTCCTACGCATCTTGTGTTGTTGGCATTCTTGGCCTGTATTGGCCAATAATATAATAATATAGTTATTATTGCTTAAAAACATTTCAGCTCCACCTTAGCTTTGAAATGTTATAACTAAGCCTCGGCTCAGCTATCAGCACCCTAACCTAGGAAATCTTAGTTCAGCTGTCTGCTTAGCATTAACATTCCATCTCCTGCAGAACTACACTCCCTGCAGCAGAATTGCCAGAGGGATGCTGTAAGAGGCAACTTGCAACAACTGGAGTACATAGGCTACACTGTCACTGTAGGGATTTTTCCCAAATGTTCCCACACGTTCCCAAAAATATAAGTATAACTGACACATGCGTAAACATGTTGCATTTCACAGACAGTACAACCTTCTACACAAACACACACACAAATATATGTATATACAGATATATTCACGTGGTTGGAAATCCAGTTGACGAGTATGGGGTATGGATCTTCTCTCTTTAGCTATGGTGGAAGGAAAGTATAACTATACCAAAGCAATGATGCCTGTTTAGCATTTTAATTCATATCCATTAAAGGAATATGCAGCTCTTTCATTTATAGGTGATATTTCAGTAACTCCTGGTGACAACCCAAGTTAAAAACAGGTAATAAAACATGTAAATATGGAATCTGTTCACATACTAATTTCTTCCTGAAATTAGGACAAATCGTAACTTCCGTTTTCGTGCTGATAAAAATTCTGTTCGTCTACATCCTGTGTCGTTCCCTTTTTGCTTCTCCATCCCTTCCTGCGTGATTCATTGCTGTGAATAGTAGCTCCATAGCTGGATTTTTTATTTGAACCTGTGAAGGATTCATTATTCAGTTCGGTTTCTTCAGCGAGTTCATCATTGTCGATGATCCCACATTTATCCTCACTAAGGTCCTCAGGATCAGCCCAATCCTGTTTCTCTCCTGAAGCGAATATACCATAGAATATAACTCCACTGTAATGGACTATTGCAGCAATCAGGAATACATTTTGCCATTCTTCCCGTGTCTAGATTAAATGCATGAAATGAAAGGTAAATTCACAAGGAATAAACAGGATATCAATGTAGTAGATAAAATAGAACAGAATACTTCTAAGATCCTGGGTTCTGGAAAACAAATATAGGGAAAAAAAGTTGTTGCCTCCATACTTGGACTATAATTTCTGCTGTCTCTGTTTCTTCACCTCAGCTTAATCGTTTATTTGTTCCATAGGCTCATATATATGGTTAGTATAAGAATTGACTTTGATTTCATAAATAGAGTTAGTTTTATACTACTACAAACTTAGGGACCAAGGGCACCACTCAATATTATTGACCTACACTCAAGTGCTTGGAAAGTCCTATATCAGGGTGGTGCTTTGACTATGCAAACATGCTACTTGTTTTGGTTTCTTTAACGGGATTATGTCATGATTTTAATGGTTTTTGATTTCTAAATTACACTGTTTACAGGCAGGCAGTTTTGACCCAGGACAGCCCTTCAAAAAATCAAGGAAATAGTTGAGCTTTAGGGAAATGGAATAGCTATGGTGGTTGAGCGAGTGAATGCAAGAGGAACAATGACACATCTGAGATGTGAGTTATGAGGAAGGATAAAGTTGATCAAATAGGAGCCAGAGAGGAAGCAGGACTTGGTGGAGCTCTTGGTTTGGAGGAAACGAAGACCACAATCATAATTAAGCTGCTAGAGTTGAAGGAAAGGAGCACAAGGGTTGAAGAGATGCATCTGAACAGTTCATCTATAATAGGAATTAGCTCAAACCTAGCTCCATAGACTGTTTTCTCCATTTGGTATGGAAAGTTTGGAAGCCAGCTTATTTGAAATATAGAAATGTTCCCACATGTCCTATTCCCCCTTTCCATGTTGTCAGAATGTGCTTGTAGTGTAGGCTGTCCATGACTAGTTGACTGCATGAACTTGAGAAAATTGTTGGTCACCTTTGAATTAACTTTTAGTATGATGCAGAGAGTGATATTCTTAGACAATTTCAACCGGTTTTCATTTTTTATTATTTTTTATTTTTTATTATTTTTATTTTTTATTATTTTTATTATTTGTAGCTTTTGAGTTATTTAGCTTTTTATTCAGCAGCTCTCCAGTTTGCAATTTCAGCTATCTGGTTGCTAATCCAAATAATGCTAGCACTGCATTATTGATTTAAATTAGAGACTGGAATATGAATAGGAGGGAGCCAGAATAGAAAGATGAGTCATAAAAAGTAGCAGTAACAATATATGTGTAGCCTTTCAGAGCCTTCGTTGTTTAAATGGGGGGTCAGTGACCCCTATTTGAAAGCTGGAAATGTCAGAAGAAGAAGGCAATTCATTCACAAACTATAAAAAAAAAAATAACGAAGCCTAATTAACAAATTGCTTAGAATTGGCCAATCTATAACATACTAAAAGTTAACTTGAAGGTAACCCACCCCTTGAATGTAATATCTAGTACCTTGTTTATTGTCATTGCACCAACAATGAGCGGACACACCATCCCAGACAAGGTTCCAACACCATTAGAAATGCCCATCAGAATGCTGGCATACCTTGGTGCAATATCTAAATGGTTGACATTAAAACCTAGAAAAAGACAAATACAGTTTAGACAAGGCAACAAATGAATAGGTGGGGGTTCAGTAGCATGAAGTGCACAAAGCTCCAGTGTTTAGAAATTATGAAGAATGAAAACGCATAGTCAGTAGAAAATAAAACACCAGCCAACATGAATAAATTATTAAAATGGGGAAAAACCCCTGTGTTTACTCGTGTCAAATGACAACGCCCTCGGAACACTTAAGCCTATGTCAGGAAAAACAGTGCATAACTGCAACTTGTAGCAGACTAGAAGTTTGTTTATTGTTTCATATGAAGGAGGGGGTAATACGTTATAGCTCCTACAAATAATAATAACTATCTGCTATGTGCTTTATGGCATAGAGCTATTGTGCTTCTTCCACAAAGAAACAGTACATATAGGCGACACTGAAATGGGGGAAGAGGAGTGTAAATGTGCTAATAGGGGTCCTGAAGGCTGTGCCGTTTTGATATAGTTATATGTATGTGTCAGGTGGTAGTTACTTTGGAGGGGACCCTGTAACTTCTTGCTGCTCCCCCATTAATCATGTTAAATGAAAAAAATTCAGAAGACATGGATGTGATCAGAAGACATTGATGGGACTTGGACATGATCAATGACGCTGGCACATTGTTAATTAACAGAAGGTTACTTTTGAATATTTGCCATACAGAGTGAATACATTAAAATAAATTAACATGATTTAATTAGGCACATCTTTGTGTTGCAATATCTGGTTTGGAATCAGTGATAAAGTGTTATTAAAAAAGGAATTGTGGAAATTGGCATTGTGTTATCTGATTAGTGAAAGAAGAAAACTCTGACTGCCGGTAAAGTCTGATATCATAGGATTTAGGTTAGAGGTAGGTAGCCATGCACAAGCCAACCTAACTTTATGACTTTTAGGAGGCACAACACTAAGCAGGCAAGAGGCCCCAATACCATAATTAATAACTGGCTCCTTTCAATTGGATGTTAGCAGGCAGGTGACACCATAAATAAATGGAAGTTTAACTGGAGTTGTTCACATGAGCTGAATATTATCAGTATTTCTATTTTTCTGAGTTCATTACCATGGGTTGCTCAGAATCGAATTTTAAAAAATCCAGTGCAAGGTGCAGAACACAGCATCAGGCCAGCCCAGTCATCCCTGTCATTCCCCTTTACAACAACCCAAGGGGGGCAGAAAGTTATCCAGCTTTTCTATACAAATCAAACTGAATCAGGCACCTCAAAAACTATATTGTTATACAATGTTATAATCTAAAAAAAAAACAAACAAAACATAATGGTACCTGATATAGCAAAGCCGCTAAACCCCACAGCAAGGACTAAAAATGTTATTGATATGGCCTTGGTATGGGAATAACCAACCACCAGGAGAAGAGTTGCTTCCATTCCAAAACCTGTGTACACAATCATTAAGAAAAGATTATTTTTAATTTACAATAAGTAACCAGGACCTCTAAACTAATGGCAATGTTGTATTTCTGGTATACAAATGCATATACTGTGCCACTCCATTCTCTTTTAAAAGCAGCTCATAGATTTCAGGATTGCGGGTGCATTTTAAAAAGCTATGCCTTTGGTTATCTGCATGCAGTACAGAATATTAAGAGTATGACTGGTGGAGCACTTCTCCACTGGATGAAATACACCTGGTGGAGAAAACTTACAGCAAGTTCCTGGTGTGAAAACTGTTCAGGCTCCTTTTCTGGACCGAGAACCACAATCACTGGCAGAGTTAGACAGACAACAAGCCAGTAGGAGGCAGCAGCATCTATGCCAGCTGAATTACATAGGCCTGTACACTGACAATAGGCTGTTTATCACCATTAATATATCAATAAAGTACCTATTCTGGATGTGGAAAATGAGTGCAAGGTAGAAACATCTAATACAAGTATGGGACCTGTTATCCAGAATTCTTGGAACCTGAGGTTTTCTGGATAACGGATCTTTCCATAATTTGGATCTTCATTCCTAAGTCTACTAGAAAATCATGCAAACATGAAATAAACCCAACAGGCTAGTTTTGCTTCCAATAAGGATTAATTGTATCTTAGTTTGGATCAAGGACAAGCTACTGGTTTATTATTACAGGAAAAAGGAAATCGTTTTTTAAAACTTGGATTATTTAATTATAATGGAGTCTATGGGAGACATCCATTCATAATTATAGCTTTCTGGATAACCAGGATAATGGATCCTAAACCTGTACTGCACTCTGGTGATAGTACCTCTTCAATAAGAGGGAAGCTGAAGTAATGTATGGGAGGTACTAAGAATAGAGGAACAAGATCACTCTCCCTGTTTAGTTGACCTTCAATTCTATATTTATATAAAAGCTACACTGTATAAAAAGAATCATCACCAATTACCTGTTAGTTAACAAGTAAGGACAAAAAGGCACCCACAGGAATACAGTTCAAATAATTAGCAAGTATAGTGAAAAACGATTAGTTTGCAAACTATAAAAGATAATGCTTATAGTAGAACAGGGGTTCCAAAATATATGAAAACACTTGTATTGACAAACAATAGATGAAGATACAATGTAATGTAACTTTATTGCCATATTTGTAAGAGCGGAATAAAATAAAGCTGAAAAATACAAGTATTAATAAATCAATACAAACAAAAACCTTAGTACCTCCGCAGTTCATGATTTTTCTGACAGTTGTTGTGGACAGAATCTTTCTGCTTCTCAAGAAATCAGCCAGCTGTCCCCCAAAAGGTACAATGATTGTCATGACCATGTGCGGAACTGCAGAAAGCAGGCCAACCTAGGCCGAAGAAAATCAAATATATTAAATAGTATCATCTGAATGGTGAAGGGTAACATGTTATGAAGCAAATAAAAGTACATAAATCATATCTAACTATTTATTTATTATACAGTAGTAGCAAAAACTCCCCCTACTATTAATTGTAGTTTAGCAAACTCAAGCAAGCTCCTATTTTATGTACTAGTTAAGCCCCTAGATTTCACCATTTCACTGAAACGTATTGATTTGTTCCATTAAAGCTGTGATATCAGTGTGCACAACAAATTGTGGAGTGTATAGATTGAAATCAAATATACAATCCCTAATTTTTGTCTTCATAGCTCAGTGTAAATCTAATAGTGAATCTGAAAGGAGATTTACATACCTTGCTTATGGGAAAGCCAAAGACCTCTTCAAAATAAGCAGGTTGACTAATTAGCAACAAATAAAAGGTCCAGCTTCTGCAGAAATTTGCTACAATGATTGCATAGACTGGCATAGAGGTGAAAAATTTCTTCCAGGGAGTTTTGAATTTCTAGGATGAAAATATACATATATGTGTGTGAGCCTTTATCACATTAAAATCAGGGTTACAAAATTATATAGTATAGGAAAAGTTTTTATTATTTGTGTTTTTTGCGTTATTTAGCTTTTTATTCAGCAGTAGTGGGCAATTAAATTCGGCAGACACAGATTCAATGCGAATGTCCACATTTTGCTGCAAGCGAATGAATTCACAAAACTGCAGTACAAAATTAGATGGCGAAAAATATGCTGCGTCAAAAAAAATTGGCACATGTCAAAATTGTTGCGCATATAAAAATTGTCACGCATAAAAATTAGTCAGACACCCATAGACTTTGATGCATTTCGCAATTTTTTCTGCCGTTTCGTGAATTTTGCAGCAAATTTGAAAATTTCGAGGTAAATTCACAAATTTTTCCGTGAAGCAACTCTCTAGAATGCAATTTCAGCATTACAGTTGCTAGGGTCTACATTGTCTTAGCAACCATGCACTAATTTTTAGATGTGGTCAGTGACCCTCATTTGAAAGCTGAGCAGAATCCAAAGAAAAAGACAAATAAATAAAAAATAAATAAAAAAAATAAAAATAATGAATTCCAATTGAAAAGTTGCTTAGATTCGGGCATTCTATAACATACTAAAAGTTACTTTAAAGATGAACCACCCTTTTAAAAATAAAGCAAACGTGAATGCCTGGCACAAAACATTAGAAAGAAAACAGACAGAGGTCAGAGGTCTATATAATGTGCTAGCTACTTACACCAGCTGTAACTAAGTTGCTTCCTTCTCCTATACTTGTCTCTATGTAAGTTCTTTCTTCAAACGTGATGGAAGGATGTGCAGCTGGACTCTCTGTGGCGTGCAGCAGCCAGAACACATACCAGAACATGCCAAATACACCTGTAAAATTCAGAACAATGTCACTCATATTTTTTATGAATTTTTTTAACAAATCCAAATTGAAATTTTTTTTTATTGTAACAAAACAAATAAAAATCTCTTACCGTAAATGTAAAATACAGAAGACCAACCAATATATTGTACCAGCACTCCTGCTAATGGCATTGCAATGACTGCACCTGCATAGGATCCTAAGTAGCGAAAATAAAAGTAGTCCTTGTTACCAATCTATGCCTGTTTGGATAAATTATACTACTATTGTTATATTGATGATTAGCTAAATGTGCTTTCTGGCTCATGATTATTTTGGCCAGGTGGTATATGGAATAATTTATAGATTGTATCTCGCATGACATTGTCCTGTTATTCAGTGGTTCTGGACACAGGTTATAAAGGAGATCAGTCATCTTCTGCCACTTATAGTTCCCGGTCTTATTACTGTTAAAGCAGGTGGAGGAACACTATGACTGAACAATGGCCTTACTATGCTTACTGTTTATCCAGGCTAAAAGGTCTGATCAACCTCGCAAAAAAGGCAATGGATAGACTTAGTCAATAGTGCATTCCCCTTATACCAATTAAACTACTTGATCAGAGGTTGCCCTTAAAAATTTGTAAAGGTAAACATGTTGCTCACCAACCCCCTGGATGTTGCTCCCAGTGGACTCAAAGCAGGTGCCTATTTTTGAATTCCAGGCTTGGAGGCAAGTTTTGGTTGCATAAAAACCAGGTGTATTGCCAAACAGAGCCTCCCGTAGGCTGACAGTTCACATAGGAGCTACCAAATAGCCATTCACAGCCCTTATTTCTTACCCCAGAGACTTTTTTATGCTTGTGTTGCTCCCCAACTCTTCTTACGTCTGAATGTTGCTTACGGGTAAAAAAAAGGTTGGGGACCCCTGGGTTAACTGAACACGTGTTGAGTCTCCGCCTGCCCCTTGACATCCTCCCCCCATTCTCTCTGGAAATGACAGTACTCATTATATGGGAAATGCTGCTTATTTGTTAGTTTATATAACTCTGTTCCGAATCCTTGAAATCATGTTAAAGTCCCTTGCAAAAGGAAATTGCAATTCTTTTTTCTTTATAGCCCTTTCTTACCCTAATTTTCATATGCAAATTAGATTTTTGGATTCAGTTCGGGATTCAGCCAAAGACTTTATAAAAGATTCCAGATTTCTCTAATTCCAAAAATAGTGGATTTTGTGCATCCTTAGCAATAAAGCTTAATTACTTGCTGTAAAAGTTGTTCTGTTTTGCCCCTCAAAATTACACCATCTTTAAGCAGGCCTTAAAAAATGTACAATAGCACAAGAAATAATTAGCAATGCAATAATGTGTCAAATGAAGAATATTACATTATGAAATATGTATTTTGTTCTTATTTATGTGATTTCTTTTTCTGTTAATGACTTTTAACACATTTCCTCAGTGAGGCAACTTTGGGCGACTATTGAAAACGCATTGCCGCGTGTGCATTAGCGCAGGCGATTTTGCGCTGTAGCCTGTGGGGAAAAGACGCCGAGGCAGTTCGGGGAGATAGTCACGCAAAAGACGTGGCGATAAATCGCCAGGCGACAAAATCTCCCCGAATCTCCTCGTCTGGCCTTACCCTTACAAAGCTGCCAACCCTACCACTCTTAATTTAAATATGCTGCCGAAAGGGTTGCAACATATATGTATAAACAGAGAAGGTGAGTGTAGACGCTGTAGTAGTAAGCTGGTATGTTAGTAACCCCTTAAAGGAAATGTATTGCCTCCAAATGTATAATTGCCATTTAAATATATAAGATAGATATTTTATAGCAAAGAGAAGCACTAGTTGCAACTATTCTAAACATGTACTGTATACTGTATTTACCACAGAATGAAGTAGTAGCCAGTCTGCTTCTCTCCATCGGAGGCGCCCATTTACTCCACATTCCATGGCATGCTGGGTAGGTAACGCCCTGAAATGCACATGAAAAGGTTAGACCTGCATTGGTAAAGTTTACATTTAATTTCATGAGAAGCTCATAATCCTCATTTATAGTGAATTAAAAAAGTACAGTTATAGTTTTTCACTACAATATTAGTTCGCTTACAGTACAGTTTTAATATCTCATCTGACTCCGAATAAACCTTAATAACTAAAAAGATCCATTTATAGTTACACCTACACTATTTTGAAATAAAGTGGTAATCAGGTGGTCAAATCATTTCTTTGTGTTAATAGCAATCAAGTCTGTTTTAATAGGACTTAACATTTCAGAAACATTTCCTACAACCCCTCAAGTTCTCCAAATAAGGCAGCCAAAAAGGGGGCGTAGGATTTCCATGTATCTTTATATTTGCACTCCCTGCTCCTCAAAGCATTAATCCAAAATATTCTGGACCTGGAGGAGTGGGGGAAAAGTTTTATTGTATAGTGTAGTTAGGCAAGATAAAATCACACAGTAATTCTAATATAATAAGGTGCCCATACATTATAAGATCCGCTCAGTTGGCACGGTCTCCAAACGAGAAGATCTCTCCACAAAATGCCCACCTAAGGTGGACAATATTAGGCTTAAATATGATCTTTAGAGCCAAACAATTGGATTAAAACAGAGGTGATGGAGTAAGGACTACATCAACTAGCTGATGCGTTTCCTGATCCAATGGGAAAATCAAAACCGCCAGATTAACATTTGCCTGATTTTTGTCAGATATCATTTGCGTGGGCCGCCGAAGGTCCCCATACATGGGGCAGATAAACTGTCAAATCAGACTAAAGGGCCAGAATCAGAAACTTAAGTCTGTCCGTGTATGACCACCTTTTAGACAACAATTTGACGTGGCACTGGGAGGAGAGATTATAACTGAAAAATCTTACTGTTTTCCATATTTAGTTCAAGAAATAACAAAAACCATGAATTTTTCATGATAAAGACATTAGGCAAAAAGTATGTTTGGTACAGACTTTTTATAGAACACATATTGAACAAACATAAGCCTTACTGCCTAAACAACTTTCCATGTGTGGTAGACTCCTAGCAATGCCCAAGCCCAGAGAAGGAGAATTCCAGAAGCAGACTTTTCAGTTGCCATACTTATTTTATCACATACCTCAACAAGTCCTTGGAGAACCCGGACTGATATAACACATCCAAAATGAGCCCTGGCCGCAGATGGTATCAGCATATTTAAAACTGAGGTTAAAAATATAGCAGCACCAAAAACCCTGTGAAAGAGAAGAAATTAAGGTAAATGTTCTTTGAATGAAGTGATAAAACAGATTTTAGCTAACCATATTATCAGCACATAGAGATCAAAGGATCAGTAGTGTTTGCAAAATGTAACCAGTAAACCATCATTACAGCATACATATAATTATAACAAACATTCTGGTTGCAGAAGTTGTCTTTGTGCTTCTTATATTTAGCTAAAATGCCTATTTATAATGCCTATTCTTAACATTCATCCAGTTTGCACTAAGGATGCACCGAATCCACTATTTTGGATTCTGCCGAACCCTGAATCCTGAATTGGAGAGGCTTCAGATGGGGTTTTTTGCTTTCCTCTTGATCAACTAGCAGTTAGGCAGACTAAAAAAAAACTACATTAATCAAGTTTTTTAGCAAAACCCACTGAAAAAAACAAAAGATTGTGAAGGCTATTAACATCCTCAAATGATTCAAGGGACCTCTGCCATTGAATACTACATGACCGCAGGTTTTAGCTGGAGTACTTTTGGATTCAAGCTATTTCCAGCTTCGAGGTATTAAAAATCTCATAAAATTCAAGTTTTTTTTTATATAAAACCTCGAATAATTCAAGTTTTTTTAACCCGAAAATTCGAGTTTTGACTGAAAACTAACCTTGAAAAACTCAAAAACACTACTCGACCTTTGATAAATACACCCTTAATGTAAAGAGGAATTAGGATGTGAAAATATCTGGATCATTATGAAGACTTTATTCCAACAAGCAGCGCTGGAAGCACTGAACACATCTTTTTTTTATTTTTTTTTGCACTGAATAAAAAAAACAGACTAACTACAGAGCAACACTGAAAACCCAAAACTTGTCCAGTTAAATAATAAGGAGATGAGTGGCACAGTAGCATTTGGGAGAATAGATTTTCTTTATGCTGAGCATATGATTCTGCACCTTTTAGTGGCCAGTTGGTTTAGGCTAAAGGGAAGGATGAGGGTGTTGTCTTACTTCACTGAAACATTTATTAGCCCAATATATTTTTAATAGGCATGATTACGTTAACAGGGAGACAACAACCAAACCAAGGTAGAGGTAGTTTTTTTTTAATTAGAATCCCTACACCAATAGCAATAAGAAAAAAAAGTATCTTACAGAGCGAGTAGCCCAAAGATATAAAATTCTCAAAAAAAATCCAGCCTAGTCTGCATGTCAGTGTCTCTGTTCTTTGCTATTGAGTCTTATTAGGGACCTGGGAGTATTATGTACATTTGTTTCTAGTCCCAAACACATAACTAACAGGAAACCTGGCGAACTTAATCACAGACTGTGTGCACAAAACGAGTAAGGCTTTGTACATTATCTGTCTAAATAAAGTCTGCAGTTTCTGCCTGTTCATGGGATCTATGAGTGCCTGCCATTTCTTTCCTTGGTATAATAATTATGAACTGTCAATGTCTGCTTATTTTACCAGCAATAATGATCACATGAACCAGGGAGCCCAAACCTATGTGTCTCTGTTTGCACCAACAATTATCTTAGCTCATATTTAATTGGAATTTAATTTACAGGCTGGTTACTAGTAGTTCAAAGGAACCAACCAAACTTTACAACAGATCTAACAATGTGCTATCATGAAGCGAAAGCAGGGCATTCAGACTCAATAAATTTATGTTAAAGGGGAAGTGATGTGAAAAAATCCAGTTTGGTAATGTAAAATAGCCCTCCCTTGAAAGAAATACCCGCCACTCAGCCACTGTCCTCCACATTATCCTGAAAAATCCTAAATGCCACAGGAATGCTAAGCCACTGAGTTTTGATGATGAACAACTGATGATGTGATCCATTTCACAGACTAGTAGGATCGGTTTCATATTTAGATGAGAGCAGATCAATGCTTCTAAACCTAGTGAGCCATCATTAGATTATAGGAAACATGACATATACAAATAGTCAGAAAATCTGTTTTGCATACCTAGGTATTGGCCACGGTTATTTGGCTTTGCTAAGAAATATGTTTTACATGTACTTAAGTATGACTGAGCACAATGTAAAGTTGTCTGTTGCTGTTGGGCATTTCTTGTTGTACTTGTACTTAGTATTTGTAATAATAAGCAGCTTTATTCGTAAACCCAGTTAACCAAATATTTATATAATGATAAACTACAATGCCCAGGGATCCTTTGGCTGCTGCTTTCTGAATTAAACCCAAGTAGGAGGTCAGTACAACCTGCCTTAGATATTTTGGCGGTGATGAGTAGTGATGGGCGAATTTATTCGCCAGGCGCAAATTCACTGCGAATTCCCACGATTCGCCACCGGTGAATACATTAGTGAAAATTCACCAGCGAAAATTCGCCGGCAATTTCGCCAAAAGTGGACGCCGGCATCAAAAACGGACACCGGCGTCAAAAATAAGACGCCTGCACCAATTTGCTTTCGGCGAATCGAAACGCCCCAAATTCGCCCATCACTAGTGATGAGACTGAATGGCTTTTATTGCATTTATTGCAAAGTTTAAGAGCTTTTTGCTCCTTTTAACAATCCTCGCACTAAGGTGCAGATGTATTATGTACAGCAAGCAGGACCGCCATCAGTAATCACAGGGCCCCATATGACAAAATTTCCTGGGCCCCCTGGGCTACGCCCACTGCAAGCCCCAACTACAGGTCCGCCCTCCCCACCACACAGTAAAAAAACAAAGAAAAAAATTGGTGGCTAGGGTTCCCACATGTTAATAAAAAGTAAAAAGATATTGGTGGTCAGGGCCCCCATAAAAACATTTGTGGCCAGGGCCCCCCATTAAAAAATTTTGGTGGCTAGGACCCCACATGAGAAAAAAAAAATGGTGGCCAAAATTGGTAGCTAGGGCCCCCCCATATTATAAGCAAATTGGTGGCCAGGGCCCCTTAAACATCCATGCCTTCCCAAAGTCAGCAGCTCTCAGAAAGATGGGGGGCCCGGCTAATCAAGTAAGTGTGGTGTGGCCGGGGCCCCCCTTACCCTCGGGCCCCCTAAAACTCTCCCCCCCCTGATGGCTGCCCTGTGTACAGGTATGGGACCTGTTATCCAGAATGCTCTGGACCTGGATAAGGGGTATTTCTGTAATTTGGATCCCCATACTGAAAGTCTACTTAAAAATCATTAAAATTTAAACTCAATAGGCTGAGTTGGCTTCCAACAAGGATTAAGTATATCTTAGTTGGGATCAAGTACAAGCTACTGTTTTATTATTACAGAGAAAAAGGAAATACATAGTAACATAGTAAGTAACATAGTAAGTTAGGTTGAAAAAAGACACACATCCATCAAGTTCATCCTTTTAACTTTTTTTTTAACTTGCCTAACTGCTAGTTGATCCAGAGGAAGGCAAAAAACCCTATCTGAAGCCTCTTCAAGTTGCCTCAGATGGACAATGTTCAATTCTTGATTTAAAATGGAGTCTATGGGAAACGGCCTTTCCATAATTTGGAGGTTTCTGGATAATGGGTTTCCGGTTAACAGATCCCATACTATAGTGTAAAAAACAGCAGAATAATTCTCCAGACATCACACATCACCAGGCATTGCTGTGTAAAAAATATTCTTTAAATTATAAAGTAGAAGGTGGTAGGCTGAAATCAACAGCTCTGAAGGTTATTGCATTAAACCAAAATAATGGTGTTTTACACTTGTCTGAACTGAGATACCTAGGGGTCTGAGGGAAAAATTCCATCTGTGTAAAGATTACAATTAGCAGCTGTAAATCGTGCATACAGCCTCAATACGTTGGATTGCCCTGCTGAATGAATCAGATTGCCTCTCGTTCTAAGGAACAGAGAAGAAATAAGACTAAAGCATTTTGCAATTTTCTCTGCTTGGCTGGAGCAATTGGTCACTTCTACAAAACCACTAGTCCCAAGGTGGTCTAAATGGCCAAATCATATTTCTTAAAATATATAAAATCATGTAAAATATGTTAATATTAATGGCAGTCAAAACAAAAGCTAAATATAATTACTTATATGCAGAAGAGATTATTAATTAGGAGATAACTGATGAGTCTCAATGAAATTCCTTAATTAGGAGTAATAAACAATTCACCCTGCAGGTCACAACATGTTCATGTTTAGCTTTTTTATAATGAATGTGTCGTAATGTGTTTGGGAGGAGTGGACATCAAGCATTTCCATTATGCATCCAGCTTACCTATTGGCAGCAAGTTTATTTGCAATAAACCCTCCTGGGATCTGGGTTATGATGTAGCCCCAGAAAAACGAACCATGGATGAGACCGACTGTCTCTGGATCCCAGTTGAACTGGGCTTTCTGTGAATGTACATTTGTGTTAATTTACTGAAAATACTGTACAGTGCAAATTTCAGGTCCATAAAGTAGCATAGACTCATGAAAGTCTACAGCCTATATCCTGGCCCATAGTTCTATATATGCTATGTACACAGAATTATTTTCACTTACATTTTTTTAGAATTATTTTTTACACCCTAAATAGTGATTCTACTTACACATCTCTGATTATCTCCCCACTGTCGGATTCGTTAAAATAATTTCAGCATGTAACAGAAACCATTTAAAAAAAAAAACTATAACCCCAAATGTATTGCATAAATCAGCTCATATGTAAAACTCAGCTTTTTCACAATGATATACTTTTTAAGTACAGTAGTATGTGCCATTGGGTAATCCTAAATAGATATGTGCCATTTTAAGGAATAAGGGCCGCCCCCTGGGATCCTATGATTCACGGTGCATACAAACAGACCAAACATGTTAGGTGGTCACATGAACCAATTAACAGACAAAGTTCTGCCTTTTGCTCCCACACTTCTTCCTGTTCAGAGCTTCACTATCACTGGTCAGGTGATATTTGAGGCAACACAGAGACCATCATTCATTTGGGGGTATAGTTTTACTTTAAGTTAAATACATTTCTTCATACGATAACAATAACATACCTGTATCTCTGGTTTTCCATCAACATAGACAGTGTTGTTATTCACCATTTCGACAATGGCAACACCAAGATTACACCTAATTCCAAAGGATATGCAAAACCCCAAGCCACTCATAATGGCAATAATATATCGCTTGGGCAGTCCACAACAGTAGCAGTCAAATCTTGGAGGTGGCTGAGTCTGAGCTTGCACAGGTCTCCCATCTTCATCAAGTTCAAAAGTGTCCTCTTCTGTATTTGTCCCATCAATTTTCCTGGAGAAATAATAACGGCCTGTGACTATATAGCTGTATTAATTTTAAATTAAAACTAAGCTCACTGTATTTCCATCAGCCTTTTTACATATCAAAAAGGCCCAGGCTCACTTACTATTATCATCTCTTCCACATACAAATATAGCAAGTGTCTTTTTACTCAAGCAAAAGAGACCCTGCCTCTTCATTCACACGCCAGACCAGCACAGCAACTCAAAATTCTACATAATACTCATAACGTTCTTGCTTCTGCCAATTATACATCCTAAAAAAGGACTATTTAACTAGTTAACTTTTTGTATGTTATAGAATGTCTTATTCTTAGCACTTTTTCAGTTGGTCTTCATTGTTTATCTTTTATAGATTTGAATGATTTGTCTTTTTCTTCTGCCTCTTTCTAGCTGTTAGATGAGGTCACTAAACAAAGAAACCAAAAAACAATTACTTTGCAAGGCTATTTTTGCTTTTATTCCTTATCTTTCTATTTAGTCCCTCTTCTGTTCATCTTCCAGTCTCTCATTCTAACCACTGTCTGCCTGCTAGGGTAAAATGGAACCTAGCAACCAAATAGCTGAAATTATTGTAAATCTTTATATTTTTTCACAAGTAGGGTTAATTTTTTCTTATATTTTTTTCCAGATAGAAATGATCTGTATAGCTGCTATTACGTTTATTATTAGCATATTCTGCAAAGTACAATTAATGGTGCATACAAGATTACATTAAAAAAACAACCAATATTCAATACAAGAGGTTAAGATGATATTACCCCAAAGAGGTTACAATCTATTGGCATTTGACCATTGCATGACTCATGGTGGAATTAGCTTGTCAGGCCAGGTGAAATCTGTCAGTGGCTCACAGCATGTGTGTTTTTGTTATAGCCAGAACATAACCCATTAGGTTGAAGAACTCAACATATCAATAAACTAAATAACTGCAACCAGATCTGATTGCCCACAAAGCACTGAAAATCGGGTTGCTGGTCATCTCTATCGGAAGTGCAACCGAACTGCATAAAGTACTCCATAGCAGGTCCGGACTGGCAATCTGTGGGTTCTGGCAAATTTATTTGGTTGGTGGGGGCTGCTTGGGCCTCTGTGAACTTGTAATGCCAGGGCCTATTGTAAATCCCAGTCTGGACCTGCTCCATAGGCAGTGGGGCTCATTTATAAACGCTGGCCAAATTTGATCTTGGGCACTAACTCATGGCAACCAGATTATTGCTTTTAGTGCTCAACCTGTAGTTGACTGAATCACTGAATGGTTGTTATGGGTTACTGCCCAGGTGCAGTGTCCAGTGTTTATAAATGCACCCAGTGTCTGTATTTCTTGGCTATTCTAACTCCTAAAATGCCCCAAAATTGGAAAAACCCAAAGTTTCTTTTCCATGATATTGGGTACTATTGATGGCACAGCTGCATTATTTACATATACAAATATTGGAGGAATCCAATTAACAGTACTAATCAACAGTTCATTAAAATAAAGCAGATATTTGGGAATTATAGTATCCACATCATGAAATCAGTCTAATTTCCTTTGCGCAATGGGCACTTTTCTTCCCATCGTCACATAGATTTGAGCAAGTGTACCAGCGGCCCTGTCTGTTACTGTAGTTTATTAAATAGGGCATTGTTACCAGTGATACAGCTGAAGAAATATAATACTATCTGGCACATGGATGGCAGAGGACATTAGTATCATATGTTTTAGGAACAGAACACTGTGAACCCAAGCAGCACACCAGAAATAACAGAAAGGTACCTAGAAGTTCTCAGTATTTGTTACTTATCCCAGATCAGGTTGGCTTTGCCTGGCAGCTGCCATTCTCAACGTTCTCTGCTCCAGTGATCACTTTAGTTTCTGCTTAGCTTTTTGCTGATTCATTGTGATCCTCCTGTTACACCAGTTAATTGGTGCCTTTAGGCTTTAGCCATTCACATGTATAAACAGTAGGTGCCATTCATATAGGCTGCTGGCTACCAGGCCATGGGCCATGTCCCCATATATACTATGAACCGGGTAATGTGCTGAATTTCTGTTTGGCCAATCAATGTATATTCATATATGACAGAGAATAAAATTATGTGGATACAGATTCCCCACCAACTTGGAGGGATTCTGTTCACAAGCTAGCCTTGGTCACTAGACAGAGACACCTGCTTGGCTGTAAGAGCAGTTCTTTATTTTTCAGTGCTATAAAAGGATATCTCTATGCTCACCCTTTGGTAACTCCAGAGGGAGAGTCTATAAAAACTTTGTTTAGGGTTCTGACTTCAGAATCAACAGAGCTTGTGTCAAATAAACTTTGTCTTTCACCATAAGTGATCTCAATTAACACAATTTCATATAAATATATAAATATATATATATATATATATATATATATATATATATATATATATATATATATATATATATATATACATATATATATTGTCCCACAGTACCAGCACTCCAAACATCCAGTGGTGCACAATACTGTATACTGTATATGGAGGATCACAGTGTGTACTGATACACACACACACATACAAATCATCTTAGTACCTGTACTAGTTAGCTCTGCCTCTCTTGATCATATTAATGATTGCAATTTTGCGTTTCTGAATATGGAAAATTATGAATATACATCAGTTTTATGCTAAACTGTAAATAGTTAAATAGGGGCAAAAAAAATTCAGTTATGTAAATCATTTCATAAAGTTTGAATTGAGACAAGAGTTCAGTAGAGACCCTAATATGTACAGTAAAAGTGGAGATATGATAGACACTTTCCAGTATTTAAAATAATCAACAATTGATCAAGAATGAATGAAAGAAGAGGGGATCTTAGTCTAAAATTATAGGGTGGGCTCTTGATTATTATAAGATTTGCAGGGACATAACTACACAGGAATCAGACCCTGCAACTGTGGGGGGGGGGAGGAGAAATAGGGGGCCCCATGAGCACCTAAATTATTAGCAATTTACTGAGGGCCCCATAACATTTAGTTATGCCACTGAATATGCCTGGAACAAACTTCTAGAGATACAGTGGGGGATAATGATACAGGTTTGTCCTGAGCATGAACTGGGAACCAACAATTAACTATGTGTCTCTTGTGATTATCTGATTGGCTCTCTTTTTGGCACAGTCAGCTATGCAATTATGTGTCCACTTTTTTTTGTGATGCATTTATACATATATTATTAAAGTGCCTATATGTTCAGCACCAATAACTTTATTCTATCAAACCAAGGCGCATTAGTAAAATACAACTCTATTGTAATGTTATGCTGGACTTTATTTAGGCATAACCTAGAGACAGAAAAACAAACTGCCTATTTTGTTACAGGTATGGGATCTGTTATCTAGAAAGCTTGGGACCTGGGGTTTTCCGGATAATGGTTCTTTCTCTGATTTGGATCTTCATACCTTAAACTCTACTAGAAAATCATGTCAACATTAAATAAACCCATTAGGCTGGTTTTGCTTCCAATAAGGATTAATTATATCTTAGTTTGGATCATGTACAAGCTACTGTTTTATTATTACACAGAATAAGGTAAACATTTTTTAAAATGTTGATTATTTGCATAAAATGGATTGTACGGGAGATGGCCTTTCTATAATTCAAAGCTCTCTGGATAATGGTTATCCGGATAACAGATCCCATACCTGTAGTACAAAATGTAAGGAGTTTGGTGTCTTTTTAATAAAAGCTGTTACCTTTGCAAGTTCCCCAGCGAGTCCCCGATGTTGTTCTTCACTTCCTCTTTTCCAGGGCTGAAGATTTTTTCTTTGAATGAACTGAGCATTGTAAATGTGTATAGCCAGTACCAAAGTTATGAACCATTTATCCTTACTGTCATGTCAACAAGGGTGCCACTTGGAGAAGGACCATTCATCGCCTGCACAGAGCTCCTTACTGAAATGTAATATCCAAGTGCATTTTTTTCATTGAAACTCCCCTTTCAAATATCAGCTTGTGTTTGTTAGTTGCAGCTTAAAATGCTGAATTGAGGCTTTCCAGGGAATTGTATAGGAGATCCAGTGTTCAGGTCAGTGTCTATCCAGTGAAGCTGAGGAAGAGCTTTGTCTCTAGTGATCCTTATTGTGGAGGGATGGATGACAGCTGCACACATCACACCCACACACAATGCTGCTAACTAATCAACCTTATACCCACATCAGGCAAAGTCAGGAACCAGGGCAATGTTATCTGATGCCATTCAAAGAAGAACTTATCTTGTAGATCCTATACAATAATGCACATGAGAATGATAATTAAATTACTGAGAACAGAATGTCTCTGGCATTAATGCACATTTTTAATGAAACAAAAGCACATCATAATATGCTCCCTTCTTACCCGACCAATGCTACAGGATCTTGAAACCTGATAACAGCCCTCTTAGGTTGTCACACGTCCCTGATACAAGTGGAGATGCTATAGTAACAGATACGATGGGTATCTACCAGCTTAGTTATTAATAGCATCCCATACAAAGCTCTAGACAAAGAAACAAGTTTATTAAACATTTAAGGGCTTCTTCCCATCTCCATGATGCATACACTTGGCCGTAAGTATAATTATTAGTTTTTTTAATTTTTTTTTTTTTATTGGGGGAGAGGCACAAGTCACAGTAAAAGCAGCTGTTTATTGAGCTTCATAATAATACAAAGAATAATGAAAAAAGCAAACATGTCTGTGAGCATGATGCAGCTGTTGTCAGAGGATTACAAGCAAATATTGACATTTCTAAAATTGGGTAATGTGAGATAATCCATGAATTTAAAACTGTGGGAAATAACTTTTCACCATCATCATTTAGATATACAGCACCAGCAAGTTACACAGTCGTTTGTAATAATATTATAACAAACAGGACTCTTAATACATTAACAAATAACAGTTACAAAAGCTTACAATCTAAAGGCCATAATTAGCGGTGAAATCAACATTCAACGGAAATGGCTTCATTACAGAGAGAACCAATCATTTTGCAATTGTGCAGAATCTTTAAAGAAAATGGCGAATGTTTTTGAAACTTTCCTATTATACTTTTCTGCGTTGCCTTCCCCGAACCCTTCATTTCATCCATACACAAGGTTGAGGATGGGTTCCCTACAGGTTCTTAAAAATGCCAAAACATTGTCAATAATTAACATACATTTACATTTGCATATCAACAATTATACATATTCCATACATATATTTCTATAATAAAGAAAATATGCACTTGGGCTTAGGTAGCATTTATTTCACTAATGCCCAAAAGAGGGGACATTAATGCTCAGTTGCTGCCCACCTGGAAACATCGGTCTGCTTTTCACAACCTTTTCCTACTTTACTTTATGAAAATGATTATTCTAATTTTTCCACAAACAAAGTATCCCTTAGAAATACATTTCATTAAAATGTATACAGGTATGGGATACATTATCTGGAAACCCGTTATCCAGAAAGCTAGGAATTATGGAAAGGCCATCTCCCATAGACTCCATTTTATCCAAATAATATAGATTTTTTTAAAAGATTACACCATTTTTATGCTGTTTTTTACATGGCAATGCCTGGTGATGTGTGGAGAATTATTGTACCTTTTTTACACTACAGTATGGGATCCGTTAACCGGAAATCCATTTTCCAGAAAGCTCCGAATTATGGGAAGGCTGTTTCCCATAGACTCCATTTTAATCAAGAATTCAAAATTTGAATTCATATTTCCTTTTTCTCTGTAATAATAAAATGGTACCTTGTACTTGATCCCAACTAAGATACAATTAATCAAAACCCGACTATTGGTTTGGAAGCAAACCCAGCCTATTGGGTGTATTTAATGTTTACATGACTTTCTAGTAGACTTTAGGTATAAAGATCCAAACTACAGGAAGATCCGTGATCCGGAAAAACCCAAGTCCTGAGCATTCTGGATAACTGGTCCCATACCTGTATTAAAATGGCAACATTTTATACATTGGCTGACATGGACCAAAATGTTAAAGAATATTGCATCATAATGTGTTTGCAATTAAACATTTTCATCAATATAAAGAAGGTTTATTTTTCAAAGAAGTGCTATGGACAAAGTGTAAATATCGGTGCAAAATATACATTTTTAATCCCCAGAAATCCTTTGTAATTTGCACATCATACATCAGAGCAGGCTGAACAGGTGTATTAGTGCAAGACAATGGTTGGAGGGAGTATTTATAGGTTTAGCATGTATGTTGAATTTAGCCAAAAGCCTGCTATTAGAAGTCTAAAACTGAAAATTTCAGAAATCACTAAAATATAGAAATGAATGTAACTTGCTAATGGGCATGAGCAAAGCACGCTTTGTGCTTGTGTTAACAAATAAGCCCTGCTATTTGCTACCTTGGGAGTAGTATCAGTTCTGCATTGTGGGAAACAGTTTATTGCCTAGATTAAAATGAATGTAATTATTGGGACGAAATAATTTAGCGCATAAATAAAAATTTGTGAAATCTGCTTAGCTAAACTATACAAGGATTAGTCACTGCCTTACACCTGAGCTATCAATATGATCTCAGGAAGCACAAGTTTAAAACGTAATTAGGAGATACTCCTTAAAAAGGAAGGAGGAGGGAATAAATAAATAATGGTTTGATTCTGGTTATAGAGGCCAGCAGGTTTGCTGCAAGCTACTTACTGTATTGTGCTGCACAACCTTTGCTCTATATAGTCTAAAGTAAATGTAGGTGTGTTCATATAGTATGGCTCACCGTGTGCATCATGGAAAAACCTAGCAGATCTCACAAAAAGATAAGCAAAGAGAAAACATTAAAGATTCTCTCCTTAAATAACAAGAAGCTGGAGCGTTTAACTTTGTGCCATAAACAGTAATGATTCATGTTTTGGTATGGAACCCTACCCATCTTTATACATTGTGTGATCACTATATTCACCTGCAGTTGAGATAGATCTTCCAGCATGTTACTATAATTACCATGGGTTAAAATTTTATTTTCAAAACATTAATCTATATTACAAGTTACCTATAGGTCATGTTGACCGTTTTGCTGATTTGTTACTTGAAGTTCCTAAACCTGACTGTGCCATCTCAGTCTGTCAGTTAGAGTTTCTAATGCTAACAGACTTCTGCTGCATAAATATGGCAGCCCCCGCATAGAGGAACATGGGGGTTCTCTGACAGAATCTACAGATTGCTTGTCCTGCCTTGAGGCAAGGCAAGAATCTTGCAGTTCCCCTACAAGTTACTATGGGCGGTTTTCTGCACTACTCTGCACTAATGATGCAGTCCCCTCTCCAACCAGGGGCATGCCACTGTCTCTGACGATGCAATGGTAAATGCAGGGAGGTGAGGGGGCAGCAACATAAATAATGCCTCCTGCAGAATCACCCGAGTGCTGGTCTGCTCCCAACCATCCAGGGCCAAAGAATGCAAAGTATCATTCAGTAAAAATCCTGCCTCCTATGTCATTTGTTCAATCAGGGGCAATCCTGGGCATTTTGCCGCCTGAGGCAGCCTTCCTTTTGCTGCCCCCCACGGCACTCACCTTTTCAGCACTGGAGGGGGTCGGGCCGGGCCACGTCGCTAGTGCAGTATTTGAAATACTTATTTTGGTTTGATATAGGAAGTATAAATGGAGAGTTTAAAGGTAATGTTTTCTCTCCCCTTCCAACAAGATGAACCCCTTTTCTTCCCCTGGCATGTTTGCTGATGTAGCAGAGTATAAGGGTACTGGCACACAAGGAGATTAGTTGGCGATGAGAAATCATTGTTACTGCTGGCTACTCATCTCCTGTGAATGCTTTCGCGCCGGCAATAATGTACATCTCTTTTTTTTATCAAAGTTGTCTGAAGTTTCCTCGCAAAGCATCTTTACTTCTCTTTGGTGGGATATATACTAGTTCCTTGTAGGAGATCCTCCAGGGAGGCCAAGAACCTTCTGCTCAGTGGAAAGCACCCCTAAGTTGTAAGTTGCCAAGTGAATCCTGGAAAATGTTGGCAATTGCCCCATTCCAACCATTCACACATCATTATACTTACACCCATTAGATGCCCAAAACCCTGCCTGTTTTCAGGTAATCAAAACCTCCTCTGTGGCCAACTTCCCAAGACTGTCTCAGGAAATTCCCAACTATTGATAAGAATTTTGTCAGATCTCATTTTCCAACTCAAAAGGTGACTCCCAGTAAGAAATGAGCTCTCTGCATCATTGCATTGCATAGAATCTGCTGCCATGCTGTGCCCCTTCCTTTTTGAACTGCAGGTGGATTTTGGCAGGAAATGCAAAATGTTGTGATTGGCATTGGAAATCGACCGCGTCTGCCTGCACCAAAGCGGAAACAATGCTTCTGGGTGTAGGCAGAGCGGGAGCAGAATGTACTGTACATTCCAAGTAGAGTGCCAGGGCTAAAATCACACATTTATATTCACAGACCCGGCTGTAATTAGGTCCAGAGCTGTCTTAGGTTGCAGGTGTTTGCCTGACTCCTCACCAATCTTGGAATTTAGCTCCATGTGCAAAGCATTTTTTCCTATATAGGCCACCCTAGAGAATGTCTATATAGAAATATATCCCTGCTCACGGAACTTGAAATATACTAAATCTCACCCATTTATAGAGAAGGAGCAGAGTGTGTACAAAATTCATATTACTTTCAGATGTTATTATTTTATGTGTTTTTATATGCAATTCTTTGTAATATTATTGTCTAATGATATAAAATATGCTGACATTCAAACAAACAAAAACTATTATCTAGTATATTTCTTTAGCAAATTAAATGGCTATTTAGAATGCTTATTTACAAATGTACTCTAATTTTTCTTCTATTAAGCACACAATGCAATGATGTACCCAGCATCCGGATCTCCCAGATTTTCTCCCAATGATTTGTTTGCAATTTAGGTTTGTTGCTAAAAGCTGCAGAGTTCATTTAAAGGGCAATGGGAGCTGTCTATAGTAAATTTTACGTGGTTTTTTTTTTTAAATGCGATTTTTGAAAAAAATGTTGACCAATTGAAAATGATTGAATACAAATTTGAGGCATTCAAGTTATTTTTAATGATTTTATTCAACCAATTTTTTTCTAGTTGGGTCTTTTAATAAATAAACCAACATTTGTATTTTTAAAAAAATTTGAGTTTATTCAAAGTAGAAAAAACCTCTAACATTACACAAATTAGAATTTTGATATATAGGCCTGTGTGAGAGGCTCCTTCGGGAATCAGAGAGCAGTGTCTAGAGGTGCTAGAGAGAAAGCCATCACATTGTTTGCTTGGTGATCAATGAAATCGGATAAGAAGCAATTATTATGAACAGGACTGCCTTCAAAAAACTTGGGGCTCCTACAAGTTGTCTGGGGGCCCTCATTAACACAAGTGTTTAGCACCAAAATAGTTTGCCTTGCACCTTTTATTTCCTACACAAATGATTAACTAGATTAACAAAAGGTTGATATTGAAGGATGTTTTTTTCAACAACAGCTAGTATGTCCTGAAAATCAGGCTGTAAGGTTATAGAGGAAACAAATTCTGCAACTATTGGGCGGGGGCAGGAACTATAGAGGGCCACGTGGGACTGATGAGCAGGTACAATATATGTTTATGGAAAATGTTTTGGATCCAAAAATAAGGGGCCCAAATGATGTTGCTGTGGGGCTCAATAACTAATCATTCCACTGCTGAAAAGTTCATGTAGTGCTCATTTCGTTCAATAAATGGATACCAATATAATCAGCTGATATATTAGTTATAATAAGTCCTTATATAAAATTAATGTGCTAATAAATCAGTCAATTTATTAGGGGTCAATGGAGTTTGACCTAAGTTTAAACCCTACCCACCTTCCCAGTTGTTCTGAGTGGACATTGCTTGATATGTGATTTATGTAGGTTTCTATGTTACCTAGCCTTTTACATTAGTTATGTAAAGTTTGAGCTTCCTGGCCAGCTCTCACCACTGGGTCAAAACATGACCAGGACCTTGACAACAGACACAATGCTTTTGTAGGTTTGAAAAAAAAAACACACATAAATAATAAACTGCTTGTATTGCACATATTTTTTTGATTTGCAAATAAATGTATGATTTGCATATAGATTTCTGTATTAAGGACTGAGCTGCACAGCTGTTTTTGTCTGCAGGCATCCCCCATCATTTAATTCCTTAATTCCAACCCATGCCCAGTGATGTCATCAGGACAAAGACTGGAAGCCAGCGATCCCCAACCTTTTTTTACACATGAGCCACATTCAAATGTAAAAAAAGTTGGAGAGCAACATAAACAGGCAAAGATTTCCTGGGGGTGCCAAATATGGGTCGCTCTTGGTAGCTCCTATGTTGACTGGCAGCCTACAGGAGGTTCTGTTTGGCCATACACTTGGTTTTTATTCAATTAAAGCTTGACTTCAAGCCAGGAGATCAAAATACCTGCTTTGAGGCCACTGAGAGCAACAGCCAATTGCTTTGTGAGCAACATTTTGCTTTTAAGTCACTGGTTGGGGATCACTGCTCTAAGGTTACGGAGCTTCAAATGCAGCCATGGTATGGGCTCCTTTAGTTATTGAAAGAGACACTTCTGTGGGTTGTTTTAAACATTTTTAAATCAGTATAATATGTATATATAATGTGTGGGTTTTTTTTGATAAAAAAAAAATAACTTGCATTTGTAACTCTGAGTGTGCATGTTCCTAAGTTTTGTAACATTATCCTAGCACTCTCTGTGGGTTTATGAGTGATTTTTTTAAATATTTATTCTTAGATTTTGGCCCATTCAAAGCCAACCTATACATATAAAAATGGGCAGGTATCTACCAGACAAGTTTAAAAATCCTGTGGGGGCGAGAACTGCATTGGCTTGTTGATGTAGTCCTCTACCATAGTCCTGCATAAATGCCTACTATGATCTGATTGTTTGAACAGATGCCAAACCAATATAATACAGACCTGCTCTTTTGGCAACTCCACCAAACAAGAGGATCTTCAAGTGTATGGCCAGCTTTATATTTTTTGGGGCTCTTGCTCCCCTTCCCAAAAAACATTCGAGAAAACCAATGTGAAATTAATAAAACAATGATCCAATTTATCATTTATTAACAGTTTCCTTATAAACACATTGTTCAAAAAGTAATTACCAACAGCACAACAAATTGACCAGTACACAAGCCTCAAAGAGCATGTTAAACAATTTCTATGATTCACAGTTAAATATAAATTAGGGTATAATTATCACTTTTTTCCCCAACAGTCAGGTAACAAATCAATTTACACCGTAAGGCCCCGTGGTCGTCAACATCAAATGGCATAATATAATACAACAAAAGAGTATAGGCAAGACTGATACTGATTTAAATTCTTCATCAAGCAGTCTATAAGATCTGTATGTACAAATAGTCCCAGGATAACATGGGATCAACAGAGTAGAAAAACAGGAACAAGTGACAGAAAAAAAAGTGTACATGATACAGAGGTGAAACACTCACTGTATTGCTTGTATTTGACCCGCTCAATCCATATTAGATCTGTAAGCCTCAATGTATCACGAAGAGGGGCACCATTGTGCATTTTCTCTGAGTAGTAGTTTTAATATACCAGTAGTAAGTCTTCAGAACTGTATTACCTTTGATAACTCACATAAACAGAAAACATGCCCAAAGTAGGGTTTATCTTCCATGTCCCTGTTAGTATACATTCACATATAACACAGAACGTTAAAGGGAAAGTTTAGCTTTAGATTACCTACAAGCATACTGGATAAGAAAGTGATCTATAAAATCTATGATGATGTGAATTTTTGTATTAAATACAGGGTACATCTGTGTTGCATAATAATACACCTACCTCCCTAATGGCTGCCACTTTTCACCTCCAACTGCCAGATTATGCCATCACCTGATTTAGAGCCAGCTGGGGTTGGTTTACTGGCATGCAGAGTTAAAAATAAGAGGGGATTTAACTCTGAATGTCACATGCTTTCTAAGGGAGTCCTTGTAACTGCATAACTATATTGAGACCATAACAACTAGGCGGGGTTTAAATAACAAATCAAGAAGCTCAATAGTTAAAGAATTCAAAAAAGACTTGACTAATAGATTGACAGGTCACAAAGAGATGCAGAATGCTATCATGGTATAAGGACCACTGATAAGGTAGTGATCATTCAGGGAAGAATAAAGAGGCAATAAGCCTTACTTAAGTAAGGTGCAGGAATTCCTTTTCTGGTATTATTTATAAGTTTACACCAATTGAGATGTTTATCTAGACAATGGCAATACATATGGGATTCTACTTGGAATGTGTTCATTTAATTTTTAATTAAGCCCTTCCCTTAGTGCCCGAGAGCGTGTTCAATAATGATTTTAGGTTGAATGAGTGTTATTAAGGCAGAAATGTATATAAAATTCACACAGTAACATTATTGGCGATGGCACAAGTAGTGTTTCTCACTAGCACATCTCAGCCCAAGGAGTAATGCTTGATACTCATCTGTGCTGCCTGTCTTTCACATGAATGGAAACCGTCTATCACTGGTCATTGGTATCTTGACAGCGCTATATAAATAAATGATGATGATTGGTTTTGACCCTGTAAATGCACTTTTGGGTGTTTTTGGGATCAAAAAGCAGTTTCCATGCATGACAGAAAGCACAGAGGTGTATCTGCCATTTCTGTTATACTAACACTTAAAGGAACAAGAGTGCCAAAAAAATAAAAGTAATTAAATAATAATGTACTGTTGCCCTGCACTGGTAAATTACCAGAAATGACTACTGTTTATATAAACAAGTTGCTGTGTAGCCCAGGGGGCAGCCACACAACGCTGAAGAAAAGGCACAGGTTTACATAGCAGATAACCAATATATAATGGGATTCTATCTCCTTTTTCCCCCAGACGTAAGCGGCTGCCCCATGGCTACACAGCAGCGTGTTTATAAAATCTATAGCAGTGTTTCTAAAGCAAGAACACCAGTTTTACCAGTGCAGGATAACTGTAAATTATATTTTAATTACTTTAAACGGATCCTGTCATCGGAAAACATGTTTTTTTCAAAACGCATCAGTTAATAGTGCTGCTCCAGCCTGCTGCCTGGTAGATCTAAGAACAAAGTAAAAACCCATGTCCCACTGAGACACATTCGGTTACATTGAGAAGGAAAAACAGCAGTCTGCCAGAAAGCATTTCTCTCCTAAAGTGCAGGCACACGTCACATGACTTGGGGCAGCTGGGAAATTGACAATATGTCTAGCCCCATGTCAGATTTCAAAACTGAATATAAAAAAAATCTATTTGCTCTTTTGAGAAATGGATTTCAGTGCAGAATTCTGCTGGAGCAGCACTATTAACTGATTCATTTTGAAAAAATGTTTTTTTTTTACCACGACAGTATCCCTTTAAACACTTTGTGTTACTGTTCCTTTAAGGACACATAATGCTGAATAATTGGGGTGGTTTGGAATATTTTATTGCCAACATAAATGCTGCAAATGAAAAGGCACCATCATAAGGGAGCCTGGCAGAAATGGGGGGGGGGGGGGAATCTAGTTCAAAATAAAATATTAAAAATGTTAACACCACAGCTAGGTCCATACATATTTGGATAACAATTTGTATAACGATCAAGTCGTTTTTTTTTTTTTTAAGCTTTTTACAAAGAAAATGAATATAATATAAGGAATGTGGACTGAAAATGCAGACTGTCAGCTTTAACTTGAGGATATTTACATCCACACTGGGTGATGTTTAAGAAATTACTGCACTTTTTTTTTAAAAAATAAAATTCCCTCCTTTTTCAAGGGACCAAAGTTAACTGGACAAATGACTGTGTGCAGTTTCCTTAACCGTTAAGCAGGTAAAAGTTTGATTTGAACAGTGTTTTTGTTACAATATATAAATTATACCTCCTGAATAATATGTGAAAGTTTACAATTCAATCAAATCTTGCTTTATTTCAAATCCACTGTGGCGTGTACACAGCTTAAATAATGAAAATGTATCAGTGTCCAAATATTTATGGGCCTGACTGTATGTGAATGACCATTTAAACTCTAAGCTACTAGGCAGGGATTGGTGCAACTGTAAGAATAGGAGTACAGATTCCCAGGCTCCTTGCAGCACACTGTTTGTTTTAAAGGAGAACTAAAAATGAATATTTCTAAAAATGCCATATTTTATAAAATGAACTTTTTGTTTCAGCTTCTCAGTAGCAACAATGATCCAAAAGCTCAAACCTGTCACAGGGGGTCACCCTCTTGCAAAGTGTCTGTGACACTCACATGCTCAGTGGGCTCTGAGCAGCTGTTGAGAAGCTAAGCTTAGGGGTCATTGCAAATTATCAAGCAGCAAATTAGGTTTGCCTGTAATATAAGCTGATGCTACAGGGCTGATTATTAAATTCTGATATTTGTTGCATTGGTTTCTGTTTTGCCATGTAGTAATTACCTCTATTAATTACTAATCAGTCTGTTTTTGTGACATTTATATTCTATGTGTATTGTATATTTTGAGTCGGTCCCCAAGTTCAGTAAGTGACAGCAGCTCAGATCATGTGCAGTGATTCAGCAGAAAAGAAGATGGGGAGCTACTGGGGCATCTTCAGAAACACAGATCTTTACTAATTAAGGGCTGTGGTTGCCTTTGGCTGGCACAGAAGCCCGGAACATAATGTAAAACATTTCTAGCTACTTCTTTAGTTAACCTTTAGTTCTCTTTTAAAGCAGGGACAGGCTCTTTTTGGGATGCTGGGTGCTGTAGTTCCTTAACTAAAGGTTGCACAATCCCACTGTAAAGACAAACAGAAGTTGATTAATCTGTAAACCGCAACTTTAATAAAGCTAATATATCATGGTACATTGTTCTGAACTACTATTAGCAGCTTCCTCAGCCTTGACATAGTAGACTGTTTTATAACAGTGTGCCACTATTTAAGAGCGGACACTGCTTTGTGTTCTAGAAGCAGTTATAAATATAATCACACTAGCAGCAACTTACTGGAACCTACACATTTAGGACAACATAAATGTGCAAACAAAAGTAACAAAGAGAACAAAATGCCACATTTTACAGCAATGGATAGAATCCATTTTGCTTATTCAAGAGTATATTTTTCACTTACAGATAACATATATATAACAGAGTCCGATATAAAGCTTAAAAAAGGCAAAAAAAAGTTCGAACCTTTTACCCCTTGATATATTGGTCTAGAAAATTAGGCTGCTGCACCTTCTACCTTGTCAAAACTGACTCATTTATTCAGTGGAAGGTTCACAGCTAGGCAAAGCAATACTCTAAGCACTAAATGGGCAGCTCCACTGGCTACTACTAAAGATGCAAATGAAGTGAGCAAAACGATTACCCCTTGTTCACACCATATTAAAATGATAAGCTCTACTGAAGCACAAAATATAATTATACATTAACTCTGAGTGTAAAAGCCTGCTCTTGTATAATGAAGTTGACTTTTTAGCATTGATGACCTTTCAAAAAAATAAAATTCTAAAAAAAAAAAAAAAGTACAAGATGTGCTGCAACAAAATAATCAAGTTAAAATGAAATCACAATTTATTTATGAACAAAAGATACGCTTTTAAAAACAATGTGCTCAGCACATGCAAAGACACAGACATCTAGAGCTGTCGGAAAGAAAGGTTACCTTTTAATCAGGCGCCTCTTATTATCAACATTAATACACAGCAGCATACACAGAGATGTGAGGAATGTTTTTCTTTTTCTTAAATTCATTTGGTACAAAGTAATCATTTGAATGGTAGCCTAGTGATGGACAAAAGTGCTTTTGGGAAGAGATTAGTTGTTCAGTGAATGCAAAAAAAAAAAAAAAAAATCTTGATTTTTTTTTGGAAATCTTGGCTGAATCAGTGTTCAATGTTGCCCTGAGGAAGATGCAGTAAAACACTATAACAATTTTGTTTGTAACCCTCCTCCCCACAAAAGAAAATGCACCTTGAATTTTAAAAATATGAAATTGGGCGTGTACGTGTATATTTTATATATATATATATATGAGCCATGAAAATCCTGTAAATCATATCTTTATAAACAGTGCTTAGTGATGAAAACAGTTATAATTGGAGCTTAGTGATGTCTTTTCTCACATGACTCACTGAAAAATATGAAGATATTATAAGTCATCTTGGAGTTCCATGACCTTATAATATCTATACCTATAGAATATTTATATATACACATACACGCACACACACACAGTATATATAGGATATAGGAGAGGGACTGCAATAAATTGCAGGACAGGACATTTGTATTGTACAATGGTGGATCATAAACAAATGTAAATGCCAAAGAGTTTATCTATGATTACAAAAGATACTGTAAAAAGAGATCTAGCCAAAAAGGTCTTTCAGGTCATTGCTGGCTGAACTACTACTTTTCATAGTATTTGTTGGCTGAGTATAGCTCTGTGGGTTGAAAAATGGGTTGGACTGAGTGCCAAAGCCAACATGATTCATCATGCCAGTCTGTGTTGCTGGGCCACTTGGGGCCAGAGAACCTTGTGAGGGTACAAATTGGTTGAGCCAAGGATTTTGATTCTGTTGAGACATTTGGTTCATACTCACTTTGGGTTTCTGAGGACCAAACAAATTGTCTACAGAAGAGATGTTAGCAGTGGGTCTGATGTTCTGGCTCTGTTGTAGCATGCCAGTAGTGTTGCCCAAGGTATTAAAATTGTGCATGTTAGAAGGCACTGGCATTGTAGTACCTTTGCTCATTCCTACAAGGCCTGTGCTGCCAAAGAAATTTTGGTTTGGATTTCCAACTCCCATGGTGAATCCAGATGGATTAAAAGTTGGGTTTGAGTTAAGTCCATTTTGCATATTTCTATTTGCGCTCACATTGTCTACTGGTGTGGGAAATCCAATATTTGCAGCCATATTAGTCATCGGAGCATATCCACCAATGGCTGGTTTAGAGTTACCGGTTGAGAGACTACCCAAGGATGACATGTTTTCCATGAGAGTTGCGGTCAGGTCCTTGGTCTGCAAACAGGGAAAGTTATGTTATTTCAACATTAACACACATAAAATCCGAGACCAGGTTAGTGGGACTAAATTACATATATTTGTCAATTTCTGAACAATCAGAACAATATGCCAACATTGTGCATGCTAATTCCCCTTCGTTAGATTTCTTTGTATAACATAAAATATTTCACGACCTTAAAATGCCTCAGATTATTGTGCTGCGCCAGCAGAATTCTACACTGAAATCCTTTTTTCAAATGAGCATACCAATTTTTTTATATTACATTTTGAAATCTGACATGGGGGTAGCCATATTGTCAGATTGCCAGTCATGTGACTTGTGTTCTGATAAACTTCAGTCACTCTTTACTGCAAATTGGAGTGATATCACCCCCCACCCCAGCAGCCTAACAACAGAAGAATGGGGAGATAACAAGATAGCAGCTCCCTAACACAAGATAACAGCTGCCTGATAAATATAAGAACAACACTCAATAGTAAAATCCAGGTCCCACTGCGACATATTCAGTTACATTGAGTAGGAGAAACAACAGCCTCCCAGAAAGCAGTTCCATCCTAAAGTGCTGGCTCTTTCTGAAAGCACAAGACCAGGCAAAATGACCTGAGATGGCTGCCTACACACCAATATGACAACTAAAAAAAAAAAATAACTTGTTGGTTCAGGAATTAAATGTTACATTGTAGAGTGAATTATGTACAGTGTAATTTAGAAATAAAAACGACATCATAAAAATCATGACAGAATCCCTTTAACCATTTCAACTGTGCATTACTTATAAAACCTTTCTTACCTGTTTTGCAGATGCCACGGGGGTTACTGTGCTAGGATTAAGTGGCTGTTGACTTTTTAACTTTTGGACTTGCTCCTGCTCTTTTGCTAGTTTTTGCTTCTCTTCAAGTGTAAGTGATGCCTTTGGAAACACACCAACATGAGTTACAGACAGCTAAAAGTTATGAATTCCTTTTTTTGTTTGTTTGTTTTACAATATAATATTTCACTAGATCTATTACCCATTTTACACAAGATAAAATCATGATTTTCCATGAGGTGATCATACAAAATGACTATGCTGGCAAAAAAAACCTTTGGATTAAAATAAATTTAAATTATTATTGTATAATGTTGCTTTAAATATATACTGTCATGGGAAAAATATTTTTTTAAATGCATCAGTTAATAATGCTGCTCCAACAGAATTCTGTACTGAAATCCATTTCTCAAAAGAGCAAAATATTTTTTATATTTAATTTAAAATCTGACATGGGCACAAGTCACATGACTGTCTCCAGTCATGTGACTTGTGTTCTAATAAACTCCAGTCACTTTTTACTGCTGTAGTTTTACTGTTGATGACGTGATATCACCCCCCCCCCCAGCAGCCCATAAGCAGAACAATGGATAGAACCAGATAACAGCTCCCTGACAAGATAAGAGCTGCCTGGTAGATCTGGTAGAACAGCACTCAATTGTAAAAAAAATCCAGGTCCCACTGTGACACATTCAGTTACATTGAGTAGGAGAAACAACAGCCTGTCAGAAAGCAGTTCCATCCTAAAGTGCTGGTTCTTTCTGAAAGCACATGACCAGGCAAAATTACCTGAGATGGCTGCCTACCAACCAATATTATAACTAAAAAAAATACACTTGCTGGTTCAGGAATGAAATTATAAATGGCAGAGTGAATTATTTGCAGTGTAAACAGTGTAATTTAGAAATAAAAACAACATCATAAAAATTATGACAGAATCCCTTTAAATATATTAACTATGGGGCATATTTATAAAAAATAGAGTTCACCAGAGCAAGCTAGTTAGTTTTATAGAATTTATAAAGGCATATTTATTACAAATTTTAAGCTGAGTTATGTCTATCTCTGTATGTGCACTGCTTGTACCTGCTTGTACAGCATACAGAAGGGATGGACCTTGCACTTCCCTTTTTTGTGCATCATTCACCAGGCGCAAGGCTTCCTGGAGACCCTATCTTAAAAAATACGGCGGACTAAGCACTATTCTCTGGTACACAGGTACTAAGGAACACAATACAACTGTCTATGGGACAAAATAGATACTTAGCATTTGGGGACAGTGGATAGTAAGTTTTTCAGCTAATGCTGTGCCTGCAGCATTCCATTTTTGACCTAATAGCAAGCAAGCAGGACTGAGGCAATGGCAAGTCTTAAGGTGAGTCGATATTTCCTTCAAGAAAGTAATAAAGAAAACATAAATGGGGAAAAGACATTTACTCTGAGAAAAGGGGAAATAAAAATAAATTTTTTCCGAAACCGGATTTAGCATAAAATATATATAATACGTAACCAAAGACTTCACTTATTCACCTTTACTTGCTGCTTCTGTACCTGCCCAGTTTCCTTCTTGTCGCTGACACCTGACAGCAAATCTTGCCCAATGCTGTTAAAAATGTTTGTCTGTCGAAAAGCAAATGCAATCTTTAATTGATTGAACAGTTTAATCTTTTAAAAAGAAGAAGTCACAGCTAAGCTGTACACTGGTGATATTTTTTACACTTCTACCAAATGGCCAATTCAATTACATGTGACTTACCTGTAGCCCTTAAATAGTGGCATACACAGAAGGGCCCATTGACACTCATGTGGATGGCATCAAAACAGCTCTTTAATTGACGTGAAAACAACTTTTCAAACATGTTAAGCTCTGCTTAGGACACATGAAATTTACCTGTAAGACACTCCCTTCTGCCATGGCCTTAGGTTCAGTGTAATAATAAATTGGAGTTGCGTCCAGTCCCTTACAGACATCCAGGTTAGCCAATTGCAATGCTTTTAACCAGGCAACCACAGCATCTATTTAATGCCCAGGAGGGTAGGGGATATTTAAACAAGTTAGCATTTGGTGCTGCCCTATCCTGTACTCCTAAAGCTGGCTATTCAGGTGCAAATATTGGTTGGGCAGTTTCGACCATACTGAGTGACCGTTTGGGCATGTTTCAAATTGGGGGTCGTTTTAAACAAACTATCCTGTAATCCTGTCTGGCCAAGGATGATCTGTCCAGTTCGAAAATATCATCTGATTAGGCACCTGTACCAGAATCCAAGGCATAAGATTATGTCTATGGCACATAGGGGTATATTTATCAAAAAGTGAAGTTAGAGATCGCCACAGTCCATCAAAACTTTATTAAACAACTCCATTACCCAATAAATGCCATTAGAAATGCTTTGCCAACACCCTCATGTGATTTTTTCAATTTCTTGATTAAAAAGTTCATCCTTTGATAAATACACTTTTCAATAACCCATAGAAATGAATAGAGCGTGGCGGAATTTCACTCTAGAGGATTATGGGGATCTCTAACTTCACTTTTTGATAAATATACCCCAAAGGGTTTCTGAATGATGCCCACCTATAAGCAAATATCTGTTGGCAAAGCATTTCTAATGCCATTTATTGGGTAATGGAATTGTTTAATAAAGTTTTGATGCCTACAACTGCAATATTTGCTAGTACTGGGGGGGTTGAGTATTGTTTAATACAAAATAAAAAAAATGTATAAAGGACAAAGTTAGACAAACAGAATTATTTTTAATCAAGAAATTTAAAAAACCACACGTGGGTGAGGAGAGATTTTACAGTGGTAAAGATACAAAACTGCAAATGAAGAAAAATGCACAGCAAAAATTAACTTTCTGCATGACCTTTTAAACTACGATCCGATTTGTTTGTACCTGATTGGCAGACTTGGAGGGCTGTTGTTCTGTACTAAGGTTGAGTTGGCTTGTTATATCCAGTGACCTTAAAAGAACACATGAAAATCTTAATTGTACTGGCCACATGTGTAGTTAACAGAATGAATTCAAATGACATGGGGCATATTTATAAGGTGCAAAATATTGAATTAAATGTGGTGTATTAACTAGTACATATGTCTGACATTTTGACACGAGCTTTGAAATAGTCTGATGAGGAGAAAATGTACACTTTTGTAAATATGCCCCTTCAATAAGGTCATACACTCTCAGTAGTGGTATACAAGCTTGGGACAGATAATATTCTTGCAGCCCTTAATCATTAGCAGAAAGGCTATAGGTTAGCACTGCATACTAATTGTGCTACAAATCTTATAGAGCCTAAATGAGAATTAACAGCACTATCCCAGGATTCTCATTCTTCTTGCTGCTGATTCCAGACTAAGCTGATATTTGCATATATTATCAGTGGATCAAGTTATCTCTTATAGTATAATGCCTGATGTACAGCACTGACTTTAGCCAAATATGGCTGTGGGTTTGACTGAAGTTTTTACATCCAGCATTCAAAGTACTAGTTAGTACACTAGGATTGCTATTATCGATGTAGGATCTAAAACCTGGAGTACAACGAAAAAATATCACATGCACTCTATCTTTCCTTGATACAAAATGAGGGTTCAATAAGGGATCTAATGTTACCAGGTAGGAATGGGACTTTACTAGGCTAACTTATTACTTGTTTTCCTAGATTTTTCCCACTCATGACCTAGGGCCCAAGAACTGTAACTTCTTTTTAAAATGTCTCTTAACATTAGAATACTTACTTTTGCTGTTCTTGCATAGTATGGATTTGCTCAAGTTTGGTTTTGTGTTCAGATTCCAATTTATTTAACATCTCTTTAATTACTGCCATAAAAGAATTAAACTGTAAAAAAAAAAGAAGTTATGGGAGTAAGTAACAGCCTAGAGAAAAGACAAGTATCATTTGGCAGTAAGCTGCCAATTCACTGAATTTCCAAATCCCAGTACACTCCTGCAAATTCGGATGTATCAGATGCTCTTCTACCTGTGCTCCTTGTTTGCAGGCACCCAGATAATAATCTGCAGCCAGAACAAATATAACAATACCCATGTTGGCAAAAAATAAATAAATAAATAAATAATGTGCTTATACAGGTTCCAGACCCTGCAAGACATTAAAAAATGGTAATTCTGGGAGCCATAAATGATGTCTTCAAGGCAAAACTGTAGGAGGCATGTGAGTAGCTTCTTAAGACTAAAGTTACATACATTAGTGAGTACATACATAAGGGAGTACATACGCTAGTGCCTTCCTGGGAGCCAGATAATTTAAATTGCTTTCCTGCAGATAGAAAACCCCAGACTCGCCGCTTTGTGAAGCCAGTATAAAGATACAGTTTTAATAAACGACAAATAAAAACAGTAGAAAAAAATCTCTTAATATTTTTCAAATTAGTTATTTTAACCATGCATTATTTCAGTATAAGAGGTATATGCTTTACTTTCATTTGTCTCACAATAAAAATATCTATATGAAGGCTTAGTTTAGTGACTGGAGAGCACATTTTTAATCAATCTTTTGCAAGTATTGGTTATTCCGATTTGTGGCTTCCAGAAATATGCCAAGTGGTTTTTTTTTGCATTACAAAATAAACTGTGAATACATTCTAACTGTATTAGCTAAAATACATTGTACATAAATTCTACATATAAAAAGCAAGATATAACACTCTTCTCACCTGGTTGAGGTTAAGGTTATTGTCAATGCTAAGAGGAATAAGATGCGGTAGCACTTTGCCAGCCAGTTGCTCTTTGGTGATACCAAGTTTCTTATGCGTAAACGTACATTTGTAAATACCTATACAAATTTTAAAAAAGGTTCAATTTGTTTCTATAAATAAATAACATCCAGATGAACATTAGCATAACAACATTAAAGAACTATTCATGTGAATTTTCTATCATATCTTCTGGCACTGATGCATTAAAAGAAAAAGGAAAGGAAAGTCGCAATCAATGGGGGGTGCCATTTCGGAGAGAGCACAACAGAGAGATCCTCTTTTTCCTCTCTGCCCCGGGGTAGAGAAGAAAGTTAAAGGAACAGTTAGGGTAAAAAGAAAAACTGGGTAAATAGATTGGCAAAATAAAAAATATAGCTAATATAGCTAGTTAGCCAAAAATGTTGGAGTGACTGGATATCTAACATAACAGAACTCTACTTCCTGCTTTTCAGCTCTATAACTCTGAGTTAGTCAGTGACTTTAAGGGGGACCACATGGGACATAACAGTTCAGTGAGTTTGTATTGATCCTCTGCATTTAGCTCAGATTCAAAAGCAGCAGTTATGACCCATATGCCCCCTCCCTCAAGTCACTGATTGGTTACTCCCTATTTATTCAAAATAAAACCGGCACAACATTTTTTGACAGGCAATGACTGCAACTTCTCTGGTGACATGCCTCAACTAGGAATTGTTTATTTACATTAATCTGAATAGAAATGCAAAGTCTAGTAGCTGGTTAGAGATATACATTTGTAAATGACAATTCTGAGCACAATATTGTCTAATGTTACACAATTTATAACAGTGTAGCAGTTACATTTTTACACAATATCTAGGATGTAAGAGGTGTTACAGTGGTGGTGAGAACCTATAGGCAAAATGAAAGTGGGCAATTATGTATCCAGAACTACTGGTTTAATAGCACAGATACCTTCTTTTTGTATGTTTGCAGTAAAATTGGCCAGCTTTACTTCCCTTGTACTTGACTTAAGCTGGCAATAGATGCAAATATTTAATTGTATGAATCTCAGTTTCATATACATTTTTCGTGAGTTGATTGGACAGGTTAAAAAATTTCTGTCGGTTACCAATAATGCCGATCTGACGATATCAGTGGGAAACTGTGAGCAACTTTCGTCGGACATAACTTTCATATAATTGCTGTCAGTGGCAGAACATCGTCTGATCTGTTATTTTACTACTTTATTTGATCTGAATGGTTCGTGGCAGGTCGGGAGATGGCACCGAACGATATGAAGGTAAATCTGTGCATCTATGGCCAGCTTTAGCCGTTGAGTGCTCCCTCAAGCCCTTTTGAAGGGGCATTTCTGTACTTCTGCAGGAACAATGGTCAAACTTCCATGTGGTTATAGTGACCCCACACCTATGCCTTTAATGGTGGTCCTAGTTTCTGTTTTTACCAATCCACTTTCGTTCAACTACACATGTGGCAAGATGAGCTAAATCAAGTGTTTTGTAGGCACCAACAGTTTGCTTGACAAAAATCTGAGAGAAATATATACATCACCAGCATACGCTGTGTCTGAGCAAACCTGAAAGTAACTTTACCTAGAATTCCCATGAGGACTGCAGGTTCTCGGGATGGGATTTGTTGTAAAAAAGGCAATAGTTCATCAATTACAAACCACTTATCCAGGTATTCCAAAATTTTTCCCAAACAAACCAAAGAATTTACACGTACCTACAAACAAAAATACATTCATGAAAACTGCATTTTTTTTTTAACATTCAAATACAAACTTCAGCATTATACCAGGTACAGTCTAACTGCAGCCACTGCAACTGATACCTAGTGCTGTATAATAAATATTTTTATTGTTTGTTTAAACATTATATAGAAATATAGCAATCTGCTAAATTGTTCTATAGCATGTTCTATGTTGTTAGTATGTGTATATGAATAGGGATGGCCGAATTTAACCCGTTTCTCTTACTTGGAGTTTTAGTTAGAAAAATGGCTAACCATATTGCTAAGAAGATTTGCTAAACTACTAATAAGAACAGATATTCCAATAGGAGGAATTGTGTGGAAAAATTACATAGGTTTACTTACAGCAAGAGATGAAGTTTGTAAACAAGCATTTTTTATCCTTGGTATTACAGAGTTCTTCATAGATGGGTAATCTATTAGGTTGGCAAATGAAGGGATGATGTTGAGGCACAGCTCCTACAAACAATAACACAATTTCATATTTACCATAAATGATTATGTTGTGTGCAAAAATGTGCATGCATCACTGCATACAATATAGAGTGGGGATCATTTATAAACACTGGGCAAATCTGTACATGGGCAGTAACCGATAGCAATCAATCAGATGTTTGCTTTCACTGTTCAACCTGCAGCTGCCTGTAAAAAGCCAGTCACTGATTGGTTTCTATGGGTTACTGCCCAGGTGCAAATGTGCCCAGTGTTTATAAATGAGCCTGAGTGTCTTGATGACATTCTCCACATAGTATTTAATATGTCCCAACACTATATGAACAACAGAGAAATATAAATGTACATTGCAAGAAACTCAAACTTTTATCCAGAGTGGTATTGCAATACCCGTTTATGTATGGTGACTTTACCTGAATCTGTATTGAAGGAGCTTCGAGAGCCCTGTAGACCATAGGCAAAACACTATTTTTGATTTCATCTGATGGGGTCTTTGTAAGAAGAAGATCCATTTTTTGCAGAAAAATTAGAAGAATCTGAAGGAAAAAGAAATATGTTGAGATCACAAGCAAAGTATCTATACACCAGTCCCATTTTCAGATATCATTATTATATTTATAGCTACATCAGACACACAAAACATTCACTCACCATGTTGCTAGCCTGAGGCATGAAAGTGAAGAACACGTGGAAAAATTATTACAATTAAATGATACATTTAAATGTATTCTAATGAAATGATGCATTGTAGTAAACCTTCAAAGCAATATCTGTACTTATTCCATTATTTGAGAGAGTGGATGGAATTACAAACACCTCTGGATATACATCCAGCATGACTGACAGAAGAGAGTGGAAAAACCTGGCATTTTTAGATAAATTGCTAGACATGCCAGGAAATACCGGTATTCAATTCCCTAGGCGTACAAATTGAAGAGTGCTAAGTGTTACAACTACCTGGGATTCAGCAGAGATCATTTTATATAATAATAGATGGCCTATAATTAATGTAGCAACCTTTCACAGGAATCATTTTTTGGAAAACAGTTCAAGGACAAGCAAAGCCTATTAGGAACACCAATACATTAGTCATTCTCCAGTGAACTTAATAAACAAATTTCTCTTTCTTCCAGGTTGGTGCTCCTTTATAGGAAAAAAAACCTCTGCCTGGGGGAAAGAAGTGCAGCACTGCTCCGCCATCTTGCTTACCTTAACTTTACTCTGTTGTGCATTCACAATTTTAAATCTGCAGTAGGGATGCCAGGGCAAGGTAAGCAAGATGGCAGCGAGTTATGTCACTACATTTTTTGCCATTGTCTGGTGCATTTTTTTCTAAAAGAGGTGCAATCACAGGAATACTACTTGGTAACTGTGCTACTGATGGAAATGTTAACATACTGGTATCTCACAGAGAAGAAGTTGTTCCTTCTCCAAAACTCCAAAAACATACAGGCAGGTTAACTGGTCCCGAGTGTGTGTGTGTGTGTGTGTGTGTGTGTGTGTGTGTGTGTGTGTGTGTGTGTGTGTGTGTGTGTGTGTGTGTGTGTGTGTGTGTGTGTGTGTGTGTGTGTGTGTGTGTGTGTGTGTGTGTGTGTGTGTGTGTGTGTGTGTGTGTGTGTGTGTGTGTGTGTGTGTGTGTCATTTGGAGGTCTTTTTTCAACCTCAGTTACCTGAATTGGTTCCTGTTGCCTGAAAACAGGTCCCAGCTCTGGCAGGATAAGCTTTGTATACTCTTCTTTTGTGCATTCTTCTGCAATCAGCAGAACATTGGGAAGGACAAAGGGCACCATGTCAGGGTTTACAAATTCAGAAGTTAACGCTGGTAATATTCTCTGAACCACCACACGCTAAAATAAGAAATAAGAGACGTGTCAAAATGCTTATTTAAACTCAGTATTGGCAACAAAGTGTTCTTCCCAAAGCTACAGTATTTACTAGAAAACAAATCACAAAGTTTACACTAAAGGGGCAGATGTCAAACATCACTCTTAAAAAAAAAATGTGCATAGCTCACAAGCTAAAAAATTTCTAATATCCTAGAAAATATTTAATTCGACTGCCTTTCTATTTACTTTAAGCTATTTTTGTGCCTAGCAGAGAATGATAAGTGGTCCTCATCTAAATCTGGTTATTTAGAAGCCAATGAGTAAAAAAATATTTCAATAATTATGTGGCAAGTTCCTTTTTTTAAATTCATGCCATTAAATATTACATACACCATTAAAGAATGGGTTGTCCCTTTTAAGTAAAGTAAACTGCATTTTATGAATCTATTTCAATGAAAGTTCTGCAGATATGGCTTTTGTTTTTTATTTTACTTAGCTTGGAAACTTTACACTTGAAAAAAAATGTGTTACCTTAGGCAGTTTTTGAAGAACTTTCGGTAACTCTTTAAAAAATTGTGACTTCTGAAGATTGTCTCGTTGAAAAAGGGAATCAAAGTACTGCAAAGTTACAACTCCAACATCATCAAAAAAGGGTATCTGTAAAATTTAAAGTAAAGTGTCACAACACAGTATGTAGGAATCTGGAGTAAAACAAATAACGTGTCTGTGATACTGTTAATAATATACGGACATGACACTAGAGAAAGACAGTTTCAGATATTTGTGTTTGATATGGAATTGGCTTTAACAGACACAGGCAATCATTATGTCTCAATTTGCTGTTGGTCTACAGATCAGAGGATCCTTCAAGAACTTTCAGTCTATGAAAGGTAAATGGAGGTTAAGGAATAACTGGAAGTCTCATGCCTTGTGTGAAAATATCTGAAAAAATTCACAATTATATTCATTCATTTTTATTAATGCAGAACTGCATGCCTCCACAATAGACATATGCCTTTGCAGTATAGCACTTTGGCCTCTACCCAATGCCCTATGTGAAAATATCTGTAAAAATTCATAATTATATTCATTAATTTTTTATAAATGTAGAACTGCATGCGTCCACAATGGACATATACCTTTGCAGTATTTCACTTTGGCCTCTATCCCTACCTTTGTAATTTGATCTGCATCCGGTCTCACGGCAGGAGTTACATTCAAGAGAAGCTTTTCATGTTCTCTGACTTCTTCTGGGATGTTCACAAGCACATTTGGGTTTAAACGACTCAGCTTCAATAAGGAAAAATAACCATGAATTAGGATACAGAAGAAAACATACAGTATATTTAGTAGGGTTATAGGGGAGTACCATAAAATCACCAAAACAGCATTTAAAGCATAAAAGGGGGGGAGGCAACATCAAGCTGTAGGTGGGGAGAACTACATAAAAATAGATTGTATCCAAGGTGCCAATCAAGCCTGACTGTGTTCTATCGAGCGTGACTCCCTTCTGTCCTATAGGAGTTTGTATGTGGACACTATGTTATTAAAGGGGTTGTTTACCTTTAAATGAGCTTTTAGTATGATATAGGGAGTGATATTCTGAGAACATTTGCAATAGGTTTTAATGTTTTGTTATTTGTGTTTTTTGAGTTATGTAGTTTTTTTACAGCTCTCCAGTATGCAATTTCAGCAATCTGATTGCAAGGGTCCAAGTTACCCAAGCAACCATGTACTGATGTCAATAAGACTGGGATAGGAATAGGAGAGAGGGCCTGAAAAGAAAGATGAGTAATAAAAAGTAGCAATAACTATAGATTTGTAGCCTTACAGAACATTTGTTTTTAGATGGGGTCAGTGACCCCCACTTGAAATCTGTAAAAAAAAGAAAAGAAGGCAAAATAGTTGAAAAAAACTATAAAAAAAGAAAAAATGAATGCCAAATCAAAAGTTGCTTAGAATTAGCCATTCAATAACATACTAAAGGTTAACCTAAAGGCGAGCCATACCCTTTAATGGTATTTTGTCTGAAGAATATTGATGAAGTCTGTGTTTTCGACTTTAAGGTCATGCATCACTGTAGGATATGGATAGACTGATGTATTTAGTGTATTGTGTGTACAGATATCAAAAATCGCTGGATGTACACGAATGGCTACACCATGTGTATACAATTAGCAAGATTGGTGACACATTGACCATATTTTTGGAGAACAACACATTTGGATTGCACCAAGACATGCATAATGGGAAACAGAGGCCTCAGGGCCTGGGCAGTATGTCTATTTATGATATCGAAAGCTGCTCTAAGATCAGTATCTGGGTTGGCCAGGTATATACATTTTTTTCAAGAGGTTCCCCACTTAACAGTCTGGCTTTCTATGTACCAATCACTATTTCTGGAAGCTTAAACTCTCTATTTCCACCTTCTAGTTCTGAAGCACTGGATGCAGTTTATCTATAGAAAGAGATGCACTGTAGTCATTGAACAGCTCTATTAAAATGCCTTATAAATAAAGAAGAGTGAATGATGATTTGACAACTTTCCTCTTATGTTTCTTTGTACCCCTAACCTTCTTTGTTAGCAATAAGTAGGGAACAAAATGTTAGGTCTGATAACAGAAGCTCGAGTCTTGAATATATAAAACCATCTGAATTAACACTAATTTTTCTATTGGCTTATAAGCCACATTATCAGTATTCTGTTGGTTTTTTTTTGTCTTCATAAGCCTCACTAGCTTCATCTTTTATCCCACGGAAAAATTGCCATTATGAGTTGTTTAATACAGTACGGACATGGGTTTGGTTACGGTTTGTCTGGTACTTGGAAGAATGATCCTAGGATTTAATCTTCCAAAGTGGGATTCCATTTTTGGTGCATACCTAGAACGCTTTCATTTATGTGCACTGTGACATTAGCAAGATTACTTACCTGGTCCAATTGCCTGCTGAAGCTTTTATAAATATCTTGCTTGTTTACTTCAAAAATAGTTTTCCCTTTGTTATATACTGCATGGATAATAACTCCCAGTGAGTACATGTCACTAGCGGGGTCACAGCTCACTGATAATATGTATTCAGGAGCCAGATATTCTGGATTTGGCAGACACAGCGGCGGTAAATTAGGATCCCATTCTTTACACACAAACTTTGCCTAAAAAAAAATATATATAAGATGCATGTATATATGTTATAAGAAGAATAATTTTCTGTCCAAATGCCCTGTACATAATATTGAGTAATGGTAATCATAGCAAATATGATGGTGCACAAGTTCAAGTTGTTCATTCTTTTTTGCTTTTATGAATGCAGTTCAAATACACAAATCTATGCATGACTGGACAAATGAAGATAAATATCAGATAGTATTGTAATATTAGTACAGGTAAGGGACCCATTATCCAGAATGCTTTCCAGATAATGGATCTTTCTGTAATTTGGATTTTCATACCGTTAGTCTGCTAGAAAATCATGTAAACATGAAATACGCCCAATAGGCTTGTTCTGCTTCCAATAAGGATTAAATATATCTTAGTTTGGATCAAGTACAATGTACTATTTTATTATTATAAAGAAAAAGGAAATCTTTTTTAAAAAATTGGTTATAATATAATAATAATTATTTGATTATTACGGCCTTTCCGTAATTGGGAACTTTATGGATAATGGGTTTCCAGATAATGGAACATTTTTTTTGTTTCTTGCAGTAAAATCATTCCCTATTTGTTAAGCTGGATTTATTTTCATTTTCTTTAAAATGCCAGTGAAGGATGTCAGTATACCTTCTGTACAAAGAAACTTCCTTTTCTGTATATATTTTTCACATATTAAGAAAGTATGATTTTCCTGCAGCATAGACAGATTACCACCTTTATGTCAACTATAACTACAGTAAATACCTTTCCATCTCACACTGTTTATACAAATGCCGTAGAATGCCATGCAAGGCAGTGGTTTCTAAATTGTTGGGCCATTTACTGCATTAATTGCTGAAACAATGAATAGAGTCCCATTTACACAATTAAGAATATACTAAACCTTAATGTATGACCAAAGAATATGAAATAGAACCTAACAATTAAGAGCACACCCTTTATATATTACCTCTTGATCTGAGGGGTTAGTTGTCGGATTGCAGAAATCAAAGCCCATTATTTTCCATGCTCCACTTTTGTTTAAAATTATATTTTCTGGTGTAAGATTTGAATGGATCATCTTAACACTGCTATGCAAAAATGACAAGCCTTCAGAGACCTAAGAGGAGAAAAACAAAACATGTATTTAATGTGATATGAATAGCAGCAACGATGTAGAGCCGAAGGGTGCATATATTAAATATACAGATTATGCACAATGCACGTATACTGATGGACACAGGGGTTAAAAATGTCCCTGCTTATTAAAGAATAACAGGTTATAAGCACAGAACATTATTTCATTAATACTTTATTTATACATACGAGGGGGAGTTACCATGTTAATTGCCACTGAAAACAAATTTGCTTAAAGGGTATGCCCTCCTTTAGTTCTTCCAATACGGTAGTTTTTGCCAAATAAATGTTTTTGGAAACAAGACATATGATATTCAGGTATGGAACCTGTTTTCCAGGGGTTTTCCAGATAAAGGATCTTTCAGTTATTTGGATCTTCATACCTTAAGTCTACTAGAAAATCATGTAAACATTAAATACACCCACTAGGTTGGGTTTGCCTCCAATAAGGATTATTTATATCTTAGTTTGGATCAAATACAAGGTATTGATTTATTATTAGAAAGGAAAATTAAATCACATTTTTTTTTAAAGGTTTTTATTTAACATTTTCTCAACACAACAGCACATACATAAACTTGCAATGCTATGACCATGCAAATAAAATTACACGTTTGTCGGTAATAGTAAGTTATACACATCAGGAATATATAGCAAGACACACATCAGTAGTCAATGGGAGGAAACTTAGAGGGCAATAAGTGTTATTGAGAGATTAATACGTGTAGTGAGTTACCATGTATTCTTAGATGGCTACCCCTGGATTGACATCCAGCCAGGGGTCCCAAACCTTCTCAAACTTTTGGGGGCAATGCCTGGCCAGATAGGTTAGTTTAATAACTGGTAGGTTACTGTTTACTAGATGGATCCATTGTTGAACCTGTAGAGGAACGGGGCTCATCCATTTCATTGCCACATGTTTTTTGGCATAGAATTATAGTGTTTTTAGTCGGGTACGGGTCTTATTCAGTGGGACCGTGTCCTCTAACACTCCCAGCAAACATACTTCCGGGGCAAGAATGGCAGGTAATAGAACTTGTTCATTAATGTATTGCACTACTTCTGCCCAGTATTAATATATCATTGGACATGCCCATAGCAAGTGAAAGAACCCCGAGTCTGGCGAATTGCATTTTGGGCATGATGCGGTAAGGTTCCTACCCATCAATTTTAGCCTTAGCGTAATATACGTCCTATGAATTATCCTGTACTGTACCATCTTATCTTTGTTGGAAATGAGGTAGTCATATAGCCCCTCACTTGCCTCTGTCCACATCTCATCACTCAAATTGGGCAAGTTGACAGCCCATTTACTCCTTGCTCTGTCAAAGGTTTTTTCCCAGGATAGGAATCAGGGACTTATATATTACGGAAATTAGCTTGCTTGGGTCTGGGTCCCACAAAATACTTTTGTAGGATCAGGTTGTTGTGTTAGGGAACCAAATTGGGAGGTAAATACTGGAATAGTTGTATATTGGGCTGATTTAAGCGGGTTCTTAGTTGGGCCAGTGTGGGAAAGGTGCCTTCCACTAGCGGTCGTTCAGATGGTGGACTCCCACTTTGGGCCAGTAGTGAAAATCATGCATTTGCATAAAATTGTCAAAATTAGAATACCTCCAGAGAGGTGCATTTGGCGAGGGTTGGGGTTTGATTAAGATACTGTTTTAGTAGCAAACGCCTATATATTCTGTGGAACCGACAACACGGGTGGCAGTTCAGGGGTCTCTAGCTTTCCTATAGGAAAATTAAATCATTTTTAAACACTGGACCTATTATCCAGAATAAAATGTGATTTTAGAGCTTAAGAAATAAAAACTCACCCACTTTCTATTAATTCCTATGGTATTTTTAGAATTGTATTTATGAATAGGTGAAATTTAGAACTCACCCTTTGTTAAATAAGGTTCTAAAAATCCCATAGAAATGAATAGAATGTGGATGAGTTTTTATTTATTAAGCTCTAAACTCACATTTTCCTAAATCTGCTTAAGAGTATAAATGCAGTTCAAATACACAAATCTATGCATGACTGGACAAATGAAGATAAATATCAGAAAACTCCCAAATAGTATTGTAATATTAGTACAGGTATGGGACCTAACGGATCTTTCTGTATTGATCAATAGGTGAAAGTTAGAACTCACCATGTGTTAAATACGGTTTTTAAAATCCCATAGGAATGAATAGAATGTGGGCGAGTTTTTATTTATTAAGCTCTAAACTCACATTTTGATAAATCTGCCCCTACAAGTTAATTGAAACCAACCTTTACGTCATGTAGCAAAAACAAACAAAAAGGGTACAAACTTGATTGCAAATTAATTTAGTACTGACCCAGAAGATCCCCTTAAATTAAGTGTGTTGTCTTTTGGGTCGTCAATGCAAATCTTTATCTACTTTAATTCCATTTCATTTTTGTTTGTGCAACATAAGAAAGATCATTTAACACCTCGCATTTAAAATAGTTTAGTTTTTCATAAGAAAGTACTTCCAGTTCCTTCCTGCCCCACCTTCCCCCTATTCACCCCAACTTGAACACAATGCCAATATATCATGGCACAGCTATTATAGCTATTTCCAGACCTATTCAATTGTAGTCTTATTAAAGCGTTTTTTGAAGTTTTCTTACCTGGAGCAATCCATATTTTGCTTCAGCATCAAAAAGTTTATGGTCTCTGATTTCGGGAGGAAGTGGAGATGGAAGATTGTCCCAACTCCCAAGCACATTGGCTAGACTCGCAAACACTGGTTCAGTACAAAATGCAAGGCAATCCCTGAATGAAAAAGCAGAGGCAAATAATGAATGTCCCTCTTAGCAAGATGCATAACTAAAACAAATATTTTAACAGGTAATCAAATGTTCTTCATAAGGGGTCAACTTTTGGTTAATTACCCAATAAATATCTACCAACAGAACCACAATATAATGAATGAATGATGAACTACATTACAATGAGATAAAATACTGTGTGTATATATATATATATATATATATATATATATATATATATATATATATATATATATATTGAATGACACGCATGCATCATCATTCTAAATAAAGGGAGGCCTCATGGAGCAGCCTGTGGGCTACTGTCTCATGTTGACGATAAAATCACCTCAGTGTCTACCAGGACCCTCTGTTACATGCTTTAAGTCATTTATGAAACAGGAATGAAAAAGACTAAAGGAAAAAAAAATAAAAGTTGCAAAGTATCTGCAAGCAAAACATGACAACTGCATCTCTACCCACTGTGCCTGCTGCTCAGTACACCCCGCTACCCAGCAGCTGCTTCCTACTGACATGTACAGTACTTAATGTTCACTGTTCTGTAATGAACAGTGAGTACTAAAGTAATGTCACATGGTATGCACTTGGTTGCCACATTTTTAAATATCCCAAAAATAACCACCTTCATTCACCAGCATAGCAATAAACTGCAAGCCCTTTTGCCATCAGTTATGAATTCTGTCTGGAAAAATTTACTCTTGTGTTTCCAGACGCCTGAAAGCACCCATGAATTAATGAGACAGCTTTAAAGCAAACCCAGCTCATATAATGGAGATTTCAAACACATGGAAATGCTAATAATTATAATGTAACTTTCACATATAATACAATTACATTATTCCAGTCAGGACTATAGATAACAAAACAACACACTTATGTAATTATGTAAATAGCTGAGGGGCAACTGTATCCCTAAATGATATAAACTAAAATAGAAAAAAGGTTGTTGCATTAGGGTAATGTCCTCCACTGACATGTCGCACTGTGTTTGTTGTTGAGAAACACAATAGGGCAAGTAAATAAATAATTAATGGCTGATTGTACCAAGCTAAACCAGTGGGGCTGGATTTCAAGTGTGCTGTCCTTGTCAGTGGAAGAATAAAAAGTGCCTTTAATGTAAGATTAAAAAGTAGAATGTATGACAATATTGTGCATCACAGACAGCAGGCAGGACCTCAAAGAAACAAAATCATTTGGGGATTTCAGCATGCAACCAACATCTGAAAATACAAACTATCATGTGGCAAAAAAATCCTTTGTAAATTGCCTCACTATATAAAAAAAAAATTCAATTTGGAATATCAGAACTCCACTTACTCCAAAAGGCAACTGTTCTCTGAACATGGTGCTTGTCTGTGGACTGCACTGAATGAAGTTTGGGGATACAAATAAATGGCCAAAATTGCACCAAAGTGTACTGCCACTTCACCATACAATGATCAGCTATTAAGGATAAAAAGGAATTAACACCATTTGTATGTGAGCAGCTTAAAATGCTCATAAATTTAAAGGATAAATAAACATTTTTAGGTATTTAAAAAAAATAAAAAAATAAAATGCAACTTAAATGTCGCAAAAGAAAATGCAATTCCTAAGATACCTGGAACCTAGGCACGGCTGAAATACTAAAAAATATTTGTCATATGTGTGTCATATATTTGTCAGTATCCAATTAAACACATATTGGCACAGCTTATAAATACGTGCAGCCTTATATTCTACCTTGTTGTATTTTGCCATGATGATTGCATTTAAAATATTTTTCATAGACTTTGACGGTACATATATAGAACAATAACCTTTAGCCTTAGCTCAGTTAAGCCTGAGATTTTCAAGCTATGGCTCTGGCATCTTTTAAAAGGGACCCAAAGCAGTGGTGGATGATTATTTGAGGTCATGGTTCTGGTGATACAATCATGTTTTCCTATACCTGCATCTCTGTTATAAGTTAAAAGAGAAGGAAATTAAAATCGCAGAGTGGTGCCAAATGTTCAGTGCACCCAGAGATTATAATGATTTGTGTGATAGCCCAGCGCTCCTGTTAGCAGAAAACTACACTATACCGTGGGCACTTTTTTACAACTACTATATTCACATCTTCTTCAATTTCCCTGCCGTGGGTGTGCATGTACATTAGAGTGAAAAGCAAAAAGCCAGATTTTTTACTCGACTGTGCTTGTGCTGGCCCAAGGCAACAAAAGAAAATAGTGGTGGAAATAGAAGTTCACTCCATGATGATCATACAGAAGTACACTCTGCTTTGCTTCTAACAAAAGCACTGGTCTGGGGTACTCTCAAGAAAAAAAACACCAGGTGGGAAAAAAATCAAATATGTGCTTTCTCAACCCACCCTACAGGGAGAATACCAGTGTTGTGTATAATGCATGGATAGCTATTTCTATTCCTTTAAAAATGATTATACTTAGGTTTTGGAAACAGATAAAATGATAAAGTACCTAGACTCTTCAAGTGGATGCTGCACAGTAAGTAACCGAGGGTGCCGGAGCCGGGTTAACTGTTGAACGCCTCTTTTAAGCGAGTCTATAATCTGATCCTTTTCATATTTCTGATACTTATCAATTATTTTTTTGTCCAAAACAAACACTGCAACGTCCTAAAAATGAAAACATATATATTCACCAGATTAAAAGGTTTTAGCTATGTGATCACATTTGGTTAACAGGGAAATGGAAACTACTTGCATACGATTTACATACTGCTAACACTGTTATGCTATGTGCCTATAAGAAAAACAGTCTATTTGATCAATACGTGGTAAAGCTCTGGCAATGCCTTAAACTGTGGCAAGCACTATAAAAGTTCCTCTCAGATACATACAAGTGAATATGCAGAAAAGATTTTTTTCTATTTATTTATTTATTTTTGGTCTATATGTATTTTGTGGTCACAGCCTCATTGCACCCCCCGCCTAATGGTTTTAAAAATTAGTGGTGAGCACAACTTTTCCTTGTTTGTTTGTTTTATATATATATATATATATATATATATATATATATATATATATATATATATATATATATATATATATCTTGAGATTTAGTATATTACAGTTACAATTGTCTGCAAGTTCTGAATTACAAGGGATATGAGAACTGTAGGCATCGAATTCTTTGACAATTGTGCAGTGATCTCTGCTAAGGTTACAGGCATTACAAACATAACTTAAATCTACTGTACTTATGTCAATCTTCTTTTCTATTTTAAATACTATATAAAGAACAGTGATTAAAAGGTAGGGATGTACCGAATCCACTATTTTGGATTCGGCCGAACCGAATCCTAATTTACATATGCAAATTAGGGGTGGGAAGGGGAAAACATTTTTAACTTCCTTGTTTTGTGACAAAAAGTCACACAATTTCCCTCCCTGCATATGCAAATTAGGATTTGGATTCGGTTTGGCTGGGCAGAAGGATTCAGGCCGAATCTGAATCCTGCTGAAAAGCCTGAATCCTGGTCGAATCACGAACCGAATCCTGGATTCGGTGCATCCCTATTAAAAGGCAACAATAAGAAATGAACAAACCTGTTTTGTAGATTTCTTGGTGCCGTTGAAGATTTTCCAAGCAAGTCCATTACCACCACTTGCTATATGTTTTCCTACATCAAATTCCCTTGTCACAGGGTTTCCCATTACAGCACTAGTAACATCGGCGGTTACCTTTGTGACAGTGCTTTTCAGTTTATTTAGCATTGACTCCATTTTGGCTTGTGTGGTCTGACTGGAAAAAACAAATAGGGAATATATTATGAGGTTAGTAAATTACTGTATATTACTATTATTTAATGAAAATTATATAATGATGCACACACCATGTAATAATTTACTGGCAAAAAATTACAATTTGTTAAACTAAAGCAAACAGTAACAGTATTTAAAAAAAAACAAAAAAACTTTGATCATACTTGTGCCAAAAACTACTGGTTAGTTTCAAAGGATAAACACTGTTAAGTCTGAATTGATTTGCCTAGATGTTTGATGCCTTTGACCAGAGAATCATTGGTCTGATTTGTTGAATCCCATAGAATGATATTGTCCATTAAAAGCCATTACCTATACATATATGGCACAATGTGTCCCCTCACCCATGTGTACATAGCATGGGTATTATAAGTCACTGGGTTCCCTAACAGGTTAAGGTCACAGCAGATCACATAATCCACAGATGTAGGTTTACCGGTAAACTAACTAACCATATCAAACTGAATAAAAGAACCTTAGGAGAAAATTAAGTATAACTCCTACTATACACTTTTCGAAGGAATAGCTTACAAAGTGTTGCAGAAAGGACATTGAAAATTTCAAGCAATATTTACATTTCTCTCTATTTCTCTATAATCACACTTCAAATTCAAATGACAAGTGTGTAAAAAAAAATTACTTCAAAAAGTGGATGCATACACACTAGAAAAGAAAGCTACATAATCCTTATATTGCCTTTCTGAGTTTATTAGAGTACATTTATATTTTTAATGACTGTGAAATTTAGGTTTGTGTTGTTAGCTGCATTTAACAAACAAGAAGATCCATTGCTGAACTAGGAGGGCCAGATCGGACTCATCTAATCAGCGTACCTTAAAACAAGGGAAAATCCCTTGTGGGCCTTTATAGAGCTGCTGGCAACAAACTGCATCCGTGGCCTAATACAGACCTTGCTTGTTCAAATTCTGAATGAGCCCTGATCAGAAATTGAAGTCAATCATTGTTGGCCCATACATGGGCCAATAGGCTGCTATTTTGGTTAAGGAAACTCTGAAAACACAATGTTCAAAGTGCTCTTGTAAGCAGTTTTGCAACTTAAACCGACTGGGTTTTTTTTTTTAGTTTTCAAGATATTGTCAATGTTTAAACTACTGATATATTGAATTTGAAACAAAAAGCTCCACCTGATGGTCATTATGACAGAGTATTCAACAGACTAGCATTTTGACAGGAAAACAACAAGTTATTGAGTAAAGAAAATGTTGTGATGTAGCTCTGCTTAGAAAATCGAGAACAGTGGTCTGACAGCAAGCAGAGCAACATTAAAAAGACTCCTTTCCTCATTCTTTTTTTCCCTACTGTATCCAGGCAGTTGACCATCAGGTGGCAATTTTGTTTCAAAAGCATTATATTAGCAGTTTAAAAACGGATAATATCTTGAAATCTAGAAAAATATCAATGACTGATGCAATGCAACTACAAATGAAAATGCCTCCTCAGTCAATTCTGAATGAGTATGCAAACTGTTTTACAGGCAACAATTCCGGTTGACAAAGGCATTTTTTGACATTTTGTCCCCCAATGTTACTAGTGTGGGCCCCGGAGGGGAGTTAATTAAGATGTTGTTAGTAGCCAACTTATACAAAATACACAATGTTGTCAAGTGAGTAGTTATAACAAGCAAGATATACCTACCCCCTTTTTTCTTAGTTTGGCCCTTTAAAGAGGGTTTAGAAATATATATAACCTGCCACTTGTCTTCACATGGTGCATTATATATGTACAGCAACCAATCAACAATTAGTTTTGATGGGTCTACTGCCACTTAAAAAATGAAAACAAACATTTGTCAGGTTGCTATGGGCAACTGCACTGGTACACCATTACCAGCTAAAATTAGTTCAAATAACCTATTGGCAGAAAAAGTAAACCATCAAAAAAAGGGTACTAAACATACTTCCCCCATGCAAAATAGTTGAGGACAAAATATGGTAAATAAGTCTGTGACTGTTGTGCTGTTGTTAGAGGGGTCCTCCACCCGAAAACATTCAATGAATAGTAAATGTAACTCTAAGCAACATTCAGATAGGCATTAAGTAAAAAATGTCAGTGGCTTTAAAATTACAATATATGGAGGAAAACACCCAGACACATTTTTAGCCAAAAGTATACGGACACTCCATTTAAAATAACATGTCCTCACTTGGAACAATCACTGTAGAGTGCTGAGCGGACTCCAGAAACAATATTATCAGCACAAGAGCCATTTGTAGGGATGTGAGGGTTTCTGTGGGTGATATAACAGCATAGCAAATGTAAAATATCCCACATGCAATGGCTAAAGTGATATGAAGGCTTGTGGAATGATCAATGGCATTTCACCACCTGGCTGTCTGGCAGAAAGGATTCGATTTGGCAGATGCCAGGATGAATGCATAATGCTGATTGTTAAGGTTGGTGGGGAAATAAATGATAAAGGTTTGTGGCTGGTTTAGACTAGGACTCCTGCTTCCATCGAATGAAAACAAATGTTACAGTGAAAAAGGAGTAATTAGATTATTTTCAATTTCCTGCTTCCTACTTTGTGACAACAGTTTGGGTAAGGCCCTTTTCTGTTTGAGCTTAATATTGTCCCAGGCACAAAGTGAGATCCATTAAACAAAACAAGCGAAGCCCCTGACATCCGGGAAGGTATAAGCTACAGGACAATAGACGCCAGACCAAAACTACGGAGCCCCAGTGGATGTTGAGCTTCAAACCCCAGGACTGTCCTGTCCCACATGACTGCCAATGGATGCCCGTAGCAACACCTGGAGGACCGCAGATTCGACCATCCCTTTCATAGAGAGATTCATTTCAATTCCAGACAGGTGTTTGGTATTAACCACTTCCTTTAAACAATGCCCCACTGAATCCCTCCCAAACTAGTCAGATAATGCAGCTCCTACCTCTCCCGGGCAGACAGGAGTGTACGAGCCTGGTGTATGACAGGTAGGGCTAGCTTGCCTCCTGTCAGGCCTCTCCACTTGTTTCCCTTCTTGGCACACTCCGCATCATCCAGCAGCTGACACCTACGTCACTTCCCGGATGGCGCCCTAGGCTTGACTGGGCATGGCCTGTGTGGGACACAGTATAAGCGTAGCGTAGCAAGAGCTGTTAGTATAGTATACAGTTATAACTGCTTATGGTTCTTGTATTTTTAGGCTATTTTTTGTCTTTTGATATATATTGCCTTTTTTCATTAAACATGTACGTGCCCGGTTTGATCATGGCGACTTCCGCCCTTGACTGGTGACGTTTTAAAGCAAAGCGTTCTGGGAGTGAGGGATGTGACTTGTCTGGTATGGCGGCAGAATTGACTTCCAGGTTTCGCCGGATCCGCAGTATGGGAGAGCTCAGAGCTCGCAGGAGAGGTAAAGCGACGGCCCTACGCGCTGGGAGATAAGAGCTAGGTTTTTGGAGCTCTGTGAGAAGTACATACGTTGGATGCTCCTCGTTCTTAGATTTATTTTGCTATTAATTAGACATTTAGTGGTATGGAACGGAAAGTTGCATTAAAAAGGGGCTATATACACACAGCTCAACTTCTAAAAGTACACTCCTATGCCTTTGTCAAACCCCCTAGTAATCAGTGTGAAGCAAAATATTAGACAATATTCTTTAGGGAGCCATACACAGCTGCTTTCTATTATGCACACACTCCTGTCAAACTCCTGCCCCTCAGACACTGAGCAGAGGCTGAGTTTTGTCAGTGTGGTTTTGCTCTCTTACTAATTATTACTACGGTTATTGTTTCATACAATGAACCAGATCTTGTGGTACAAATACGCCCCCTTGAGCAGGTGTCACATATTTAGAGTTCGTCACACACATTCCGATATTGATTGTACGATTTAATGCCATGATCAAAAACTAACATTCAGATTTAAACTAAAAAATAAAAAAAAAAAAACGGCCTTCCTATATATTTTTCCCTATTAATAACATTGGGATCAACCATCAGTTTTTACCGGCCAGGCCAGGATTCAAGTTGGGAACAATAACATATCGGAGGATGTTCTTGCCACAATCGTACGACAGTTATGTCCCAGTGTCAGTCACCCATGGATATTGTCAGATACATGCAAAGATACATTTTCTAACCTGTCCGATCAACTAAATGACCGATTGTACGAAAATCATTGGGACAATTATTTGGAGCCCACACAGTCCAATAATCAAATATAACTTTGCTTTGTATGATTATATCTGTGCATCTATGACGGGGGTGAAGAATTGCTGTCTGAGTTTGTTGCACAATTTTATGCCTATTTAGTCATGGAGGAAAGCTCACACATTTTTACATGAGCCCCTTGACAATTACAACCCTGCATTAACTGTAAATTTGCTATGAAAAGTGACCCTTTTCTTCCTGCGTTGTAATAAATATTAGAGCCTGTTTAAGGACAAGGAAACTCCAGTTGCCAATATGTTAGGCATCCCCCTGTAAATCCACCAGGGAAAACAGTAATGCAATTCCATGTGCCATTTTACTTACCTTTCCAAGGCATCCCCAGTGAACACTTAGAGGAATATTTATTAAGGGTCGATTTAAAAATTCGAATTCTGAATTTTTTTTTTATGGCTCAAAATTCGAATTGTGAATTATCCAAACTTGAAGAGATTTATCATGCTCCTGCCCTTTAAAAACTTGAATTTGACTATTCCCCACCTAAAACCTGCCGAGTTCATGTATAAGTCAATGGGAGAGGTCCTTCCTGACATACTTGGTTTTTTTTTTTTGGAGAAAAAGACTTGTCAATGGGAGAGGTCCAGACATCAATTTGGACACGTTACTAGCCTTCCTGACATTCTAGTTTTTTTCCGGAGAAAAAGACTTGAATCGAGTTTAGTCTAATTTGATTCAAGTTTTCAAGTCGGTAAAATTATTGCGAGTTTTAGATATTTGATTTTCTTATTCAATAACCCCCTCCCAATTTAAAGGAGTTTTAAAAATGTAATTTAAAATTCGACCTTTGATAAATGTGCCTCTTAGATTCACACCGTTGAGCGTGAGTTTGTCTGCTGAAGGCCAGCTGAAAAAGGTACTTGCATTTTTTCTACAGGCCTGTTTGGGGAAAAAGTATGAATTGGATTCACTATGGAATGCCTAAAATATTGACATCCCTAGTTTCTGAATTTACATAATTGAAATACTTATTTCTGGAGTGTTTTTTTTTTTAGGCTGTGTGGGACCGTTCCAAGCCACCCAGTTATGGAACAGCATCATTCATGCTTTGAAATCTCAAGTGGAAGTCAAGAGCCGACGTCAGCATCTAAGAACATATCATAACTGCTTTACTGGTTCTGATGCAGTGGATGTGGTGCTTTGCCATCTTATGCAGAATATGTTTTTAAGCAGCCTTGACCTTTCCCGGTCCAAAGGAATCCAGCTTTGCCAAGCTCTTATGGATCATAAAATATTTGAGCCTCTTAATGTCAAAGTGTTTAAAACGGAAACAGAACAAGTGTTTGAGGACAGCAATAATCATTTTTATAGGTTTATAGAATCTAAAGGTCCTGTTGAGTTGTTAGCTGGAGAAAAAGTGAAGAGACGATCCAGGTATAGTTTGTGTATCTGTAGGTTAGTGGAACATTCCTTTTCAAGCCAGTGATTACCTTGCAATTGTAAGCTGGTGACACATAGAAACTGCACTTCATAGTTCCAGAAAGATTAATGTTAATGGTCTTATGCCTTGCTGAGGTTAACCTATTACTCATTGCATCTCTGAGTTGGTTACGTCCACATAGAGGATATTCTGTACCAACATCTTTTTTGTGCTTTTTTTTAGTTTTTGGATTATTTGTCTTCTTCCTTTTGCTCTTTCCAGCTTTCAAATGGGATATCCGCAGCCAAAAACTGTTGTTAAGACTTTGATCTTATCTCTATTGTTACTTTGTATTGTTTACTATTCAGACCCTCTATTTCTGTTCAAGCCTCTTATTCAACCACTGTCTGTTTGCTAGTGTAAATTAGACCCTAGCAACCAGACCCTGTTTACCCCATTTTACGTTCTTTCAAGAGACCATAAATAATTATGTAAAATCCGGGAAAATGTAAAAACAGGGAACTATATTAAGCATTTTATGTTGGTGGGACCACAATGGTGTTAAATTATGCAAAACTTTAAAATAGGGATATGTAAAATCGAGGCTTCACTTTAGCTGTTTAAGTTCTAAAAACTGTAGAGCTGCAGAACGAAATAGTAAATAATTAAAAAATGATACAAAATGAAGACTAGATGCAAATCTCCTCAGATTATCACTATGTAGAAAATAGCAGAAATTAATTTAAAAGATAAACTACTCATTTAAATATTCCAGAAACCATTGCACGTCTATATATTTTGTGGCAGTAGTAATCTTCATGTTAATTTGTTAAACTTAGAATATGAGACTTGTCAGGCAAGACTCGCACATTGTATCATGTGAGAGTTAGTTGGGGTGGGTGGTGCCTTTTACATTTTTAAGCAGTTATCACACAAGGTTATTGGAAAAACATTGTACTGGGGCAGATTTGATGCACTTATGTGGATAGTCGGGGTGCTAATTAAAATGGGAACATGAATTGGTCCAAGTGATTTTACACTTTAAACGAATAAATACCTGATTTTTATTCTGTTTAAAATGCCATGTTACATTCTCTTGACACATTACTAAAACATAAGTCAAGATTGTGCCACCAAATAAATACTCTGTATATTGTTCACAACAGTTTCATGCAGTTATCCTGTTTTGCCTATACATGCTTAAATTCACTGGCCTATGTTTTATATTGACACAGATCTGGCTATGCATCAACAATAAGCAACCCAAGGGCTCTGGACACTGAAAATGAAAAGCTACACCAGTTACTTAACTGCATCTGTGAGCATCCCAATGCCAACTTGAATCCGACACTTAATAAACCAGTCCATGCCATTTCACAGAAAGGTAACATGAGCCAGGCAGCAGATTGTAGATATTGTTTTTTTTTTACAGTTGTGCATAAGCAATGCTTTTTTAAAAACCTATTGAATATACGTTTTTAAGGACATGTCGAGAGCATACTAATCTAATGGTAAAATATATTATACAAAACACAAAATGTACAAAAACACATTTTTAGACTGGTTCACCTTCAAATATAGTAATGTAGTTGCGTTCTCTTAACTTGTGTGGTGTAGGTACCGTATACAGTTATTAGTAAGTGTTTCAGAAGAAATAGCTGAAGAAAAGTAATATAGCTTTATAGTTTCATATTCAGCTCAAATCATTTTGAATCAGCCTAGTGTTGATTAATCTTCACAGATCAGTGTTTATATGGGATGACTTACCATCCACTTACTGAACACCAAAATTCAAAATGAAATGCATTGGAACACCATATGACTTAAAAGAATTTCTAGCAAAAATGATTCCTCAAGGTATATTATGTTGGTTTATACGGATACAGGACAGCTGTACTTTACATTGGGATTTATAGTACATATCTGTATGTTTAGTGTATTTATTTTTAGAAGATTTTTTTCACTCATTTCCTTGTCTGTTTTATCTAAAGATACAGAAAATATATGGAAACAGCAGATTATTTTGCGACTTCTTCAGTTAATAGAGATTCCAATGCTGGAAGACATTTTTGAGTCACCAGTTAAAACTGATCAGAAGAAAAACTTTAGTGATCTTATTGTTTCCAATACATTTCTTGACAGAGAGATTCTTCAGACACTTAATTTGCCTAAGTAAGTTTCTCCTTTTTTTTCTTCTTTATTTATTACAGTTTTGGTCTGCTCAAGTATTGTAACAAACATGTTAACCGGCAACACACACATGCAGATTATATTAGGAGTATTTGCCAGTTCTCTCCAAATTCATTCTAAATATCTACCTGTGAGTGTGCCAATTTCATTTCATTAGCATGGGCTTTGGGCATGGCTAAATATTGCCACAAGCTGTGTAAGCAGTTGTATCCTCAGTAATACAGTTTTTCAGCCAGCCACAAAATCGTTAGCGCTCTGGAACAATTTCACACACCACTAATTTGGCTGCCATTTTTATTATATGTTTGTGTGTGGGTTAAGGAGACTTAAAAACAGACATAATGTGGCTGAATTATTAACATAGGTGATAATAGGGACTGCTGAACCCCAATTTAGGATAGGGACTGGGTGATTGTGAGATTTTTGAAAACACTGTTGCTGTGATCTTCTTTTTAACCTATTGTGTGTCCTGTATCCAGCTACTAATTTAGCAAAAATATTTTCCTTTTAGACTGGACAGATGGCTTATCACTGCTGTTGATTGCTTAGAGTATTTTCCAGATCAACAGATAATGATGCTAGCTCAACAGCTGCCCCATAGCAGTAACCTTAATGAAGACATCGACTTGTGTAAGAAAATGCTATTTGACCTTATTGCAAAATACTACACACAAGAGAGAGAAGCGTTTCTGAACAGTCTTCATCTGAATTTTTTCATGGGAATCAATGAACTTTTAGGTAGGAAGTTTATCTTTTTTTAAAAAGTATTTTAAAAGTTCATCATTAGGATGAATTAAATCCATCGCAAAGGCAATGTGAATCACCTGAATGTGCAAGAACCTATGTTTGTCAGGTGATCCTTGTAAATGTTTTAATACAGCTGCAAAAATACTGATGTTGTGTGTTGTGCAGGCAGCTAAAATCAGTGATGCATATAGGGAGATGGCAGGCATTTTGCCCATCACAATTTGTTCTAATGGGAGACATTAACCCTTTATACAAAAAGTGATACTGACACATGCATCTTAATACTCCAAACCTGTTCTATGGATGTATTATTGATTGTGCTCTAAAACATGAAGATAAGTTAATTTCAGGCAGACTTCCTGTGACTGAAAGCCTTCTCATTATGTGGGTTGGATGTCCCCTTACCCCCATGGGAAATTTTGGGCAGAGCAATCAATGGAACTGACATTTTCATCTTCCTTGAAGGGTGTTGACATAACTGTTTGTGTAGTGCTTGTGTAATCTAGAGAGCTTGTGCTAACACATATATTTTGTGAAAGTACTATGGCACTATACAATAAAAAATAGCAATAAGTGTGTTATACTTTGTATAGAAGTCTTACATGTCCTTAATGACTTTCCATTGCAGAGTGTGGGAAACAATCCCAAGCCTTAGAAGCTGTACAGCTTTACTTAAAATTGCTAGTTCCAAAAGCAAAGGAAGAGCTTCGCAGACTGCTGACATTCATGGCAGTGGCATCTGAACTTGATAGCTACAAGGTGCACAAGCAGGTATAAATGAGAAATCTTGCTAATTTCAAATCATTACCTTGATTTTAACTAAGGGACACTTTGTTTACTCTTACGCTTTTTTTTTTTTTTTTTTTAATCAATGTTTAGTGACAAACATATTGTATACATGTTGGGCTTAAAGGGGTTGTTCACCTTTGAGTTAACTTTTAGTATGATGTAGAGAGCGAGACAATTTGCAATTAGTTTTCATTTTTTGTTATTTGTGGTTTTTGAGATATTTTAGCTTTTTATTTAGCAGCTCTCTAGTCTGCAATTTCAGCAATCTGGTTGCTAGGTTATACATTAACCTAGCAACCATGCCCTGATTTGAACAAGAGACCAGAATATGAATAGGAGAGACCTGAATACAAGGATGAGTAATAAAAAGTAGCAATAACAATACATTTGTAGCCTTACAGAGCATTTGTTTTTAGATGGGGTCAGTGACCCTCATTTGAAATCTGGAAAGAGAAGAAAAAGGCAAATATATATAAAAAAAAAAACTATTTAAAATAAATAATGAAGACCAACTGAAAAATTGCTTAGAATTAGCTGTTCAATAACATACTGAAAGGTGAACCACCCCTTTAAAGGAAAACTATAACCCTGAATAATGTAGGTCTCTATATATAATGCATAAAACAGCTAATATTTAAAACCCTGCTTTATCTAAATAAACCGGTAAAGGGTGCTGGTATTTGAGCATGAACCTGAATGAACAAGAGAATTTTGCTTTACTTTTCAAATTGGGGGGGTAGCATTGCAAGCAATGAAGAAATAGGGGCTAGTTGATACTGAAATTTGTTCATGCATCTGAAGGTGCTGGTAGAAGTGCAACACAACATAGTCTGGGACGTAGAAAATAATGAAACTTGAGTGTATCTGATTGATACAAAATGTTGTTTTTTAATACAGCCTAAATAATATTTTGTTCTGAATAAGGGGTAGGTTAAAAAATGTTACCTCGGGCTTGACCAGCAATAAAAGCAGCTCCTACTCTCATGTATAAATCCAAATGCCATAAAAAAATTATGTTCTGGGCTGCCATACTAAACTGTCTATTTAAGCCAGTGAAATATTCATTAAAAACAAACAAACAATACTAAAGATTTGTATGTTTTATCAGTTCAAAACTTTTTTCTTTAATTCATTTTAAAAACCTTTTTCCTTTTTTTTTTTATTTTTCTAGTTTGATAATAAAATGGTAGTTGTCAGGACATTTACCAAAGTCCTTGTTCAAAACACAACAATACCAAAACAGCAGTGTGAAGACTTTACAACGTTTCTTTTGGAAAATTACACTGAGATCTTTAAGGTAAATATGAAATAAAGATTATAGCTACATTTAGTCATTAAACATGTTATTGCTGTACAGATGCTTAGTTTTATTACCTAAAAAAAATGCTAAAAGCATGCACCTTTAGTATTTTACATTTTACCACCATGGGGAGCTTCTGGCTGCATTTCTGGAGGCACAGTTCTTCACCGCTAAAATGCTGTGGTGAGCTTGTGCTGGTACAGAATCCCAAAACACAGTTTAGCATTTGAAGCCTAATTTATTGCTAACTTTAGTTCTCCTTTAATTAAATGCATAATAATATTTCTGGAATCACATGTAAATGCTGTATTTTATAAATAAATCCTGCTGAACAAACAATATAATTCATAAAAAGCACTGGTTGCAAATAGTCAATTCAGTTATTTGTAGTGATGGGTGATTCGCCAAAAATGTGCGAAATTCGGCGTAATGCATTGAAGTCTAAAGGCAACAAATTTTTTCACCCATTAGCGTTGTGGGCGTCATTTTCCTGGAAAAATTTTAAAAATCCAGCAACGAGCTTCCATTGCACATATTAATCTATACTGAAACACAGTGCACTAGCATCATCCTCAATTTGGCAACTTTCCAAGGTTAATTCCTGAGGTTTATTAGACATCCTCTAAGGGCTCTTACTGACGAGCAATTGAAGCTGCGCTCCCCTGCGTTCCGTTTTTATGCGGTCAGCCGCAGGGGAACGCAGGAATAGATGCATTTAGCTGTACTCACACAGGCGTGTGTAGGCGCAGAACGCAGGTTGAGACGAAAATGCTGCATTTTTCCTGCGTTCAGCGCCTACACACGCCTGAAAAAAGCTAAATGCGTCTATTCCTACGCTCCCCTGCGGCTGAACGCATAAAAACGGAACGCAGGGGAGCGCAGCTTCAACCACTCGTCAGTAAGAGCCCTAAAGCTGGCCATAGACGTGCAGATTTTCTTCTCTTCCATAACGATAGTTTGTTGTAATTTACTGATCTACAACTAACCATTCAGATGTAGATGGGAAGATTACAACAAACGATTGTCGTAAAAGATCTAACCATTCAGATGAAATAAAGCCGTAAAAAAACAAATCCGACTGTTCTGGCCATGAACTGACAGGCAGCAATCATACGAAAGTTATGTCCGACAAATAGTAGTGACAGTCACTCATGGATATTGTCAGATAGGCAATACATGTAGAGATATTATCGTTAGCGACCGAAATCTTCTTACCTGTCCAATCGACTGAATGATTGATCGCCATGATACGAAAAATGTCGGGATGAACCACACACGGTCAGAAAATCGTACGAATCTTCGTTTCGTATTACTTTATCTTTGCATGGCACAGGCTCCTTTTCCTTTTAGCTTTATTTTTAAATAGTGAAACACCCAGTAATGCATGTTTAACAGTCATTTTATGTTCTGTGTTTAAAAAAATTGCCATGCAGACACCAATTATTTTGTTGGACCTTGTTAGTACCAAACTAAGAAGCTTGCATAACGGGATGGATCCAGACACCATTTCAGGTATGCATGTAGTTACTTGTTTAAAACTAGTCATCTAAAATGATACTTCTTATAGAATTCTTCTCCAAACTATAGATGTGTAGCTGTTTTCAATGGGGTTAGATAACATTGGGAGTATTTTGTATTCTGTGAGGCTTGTTGGTAAACTTGTTATTCCTAATACATGATTGCAAATGAGAATCTGACACAATGGAAGGCAGTTTATAGTCAGATTTGAAGCAGGCATCATACATACTGTACTTTATGCTGGACATTGCAACCACGCCCCTAATTAACTTCAGAATGTCAGATTTAATTACTGACATATAAGGATGATAATCTTTGTACTGTGCTATGGAATATGTTGACACATTATAGGTTATCTGCTATTTTATATAGCACTGACTCATTTATGCAGCATGTTCCAGAGATAACATATCATTCACTGATTTAGTGGAATTTTCAGCGCACTGTCCCTATGACATTTACTCAAAATAGGGCAATCTTATAAGTAGCCAGTTGGCCTCCCTGTAATATTTTAGAGAGTAGGAGTATACTAGAGTACCCAGAAGAATTCCTCACAGACACAGGGAGAACATAGGTATTCTTTACGCATAGTGCCTAAGCTCAGTCCCCGAGCACAAGTGCTACTCATTGAGCAACTTTGCTGTCCATAAAATAATTTCACATCTTATTATTTTAAAGGGGAACTATCGTGAAAATGAAAATGTAATATAAGCTTCATCAGAAAGTTTTCTAAATACAAACAAATATTCTGCATCGTTTCTGAAGTAATTAAGTTTATCTTCCCTCTTTCAGCATCTGTTTCTCTTCATTCTCTTTTCATGCAGGAGTTGGATGTTAAAGTATTGGATTCGGTGCATCCATAATTATTTCAGAAACAATGCACGATTTTAAATTGATTATATTTAGAAATTTTCTTATTTCAGGATGCTGTAGCTTATATTAAATTTTCATTTTCGCAATAGTTTCCTTTTAAGTTGCCATCAGAGCAATGTTGGCTTGACAAGCCTGTTTGAGTTTCCATCTTTTTAGAACCTGATCACAATTTAGATATAGGGTAAAGGTATCTATGAACGTTTACCTTACAGAAGCACACAATCTGAATACCTCTGTCATTACAGGTTTTACATTTTGTCAGCAATGGACTCCTGAGGAGTATGACAAACTGCAACATCATTACACCACTTGTGAGCTGCAGCAGTTAAAAGAGGAGATTGGAAGAAACTATGAAATTCCAGAGAAGAAAAAGAAAAAAATTCTAAAAGAATTTCACAAATATCACCCTTCAGCTTAACAGTAACCATACAATGACCTGAGTATGGTCCTGCTTTGAGCTACTTGTCTTCCTTGAGCAATGGTGCCACGTTTACAGCCTTCAAGCAGTTCTGATCTACCACTCTTAGCAACTCCCATGACTGTTGAAGATGTAGTTTAGTATCGGAAAATACAAAAAGCTGACATTGTTGCCTTGTGGCTCCTGGCTGCAGAATTTGGGATATATTTCTGCAGTGGCTCATGTGCTGATTTTTCCTAGAAAACAAATGTATTTTTGCATTACTAAAGAACTCCATTCAAGCTGCCTAAATCTATATATATTTTGGAAAACTGATTTTATTCTTAATGAACATGCCTGAATTTATTTGAAAACTGATGCAATACACTGAAAAACGATTTTCAGGCTGCTTACACTGGACAAGAACTGACTGTGGATTCTACAGTGCTTAATAATCATAACACTGTCTAAAATAATAATTTATCATAGTTGAAGGGTGTGTTGTATATTATTATGTTGCCCATGGCAACTGGCACAATTATCACTTACAATCCATTTTAATTTTTTTAAAAAATAGATTGAAGCTCTTTTTTAACATGGTTCAGAATACATGATTTGTATGGTGGTATGAAATGAACTTTGCCCCAGTGGAAAATGGTGTTGGATTAGCTGTGCATAGTTTACTTATTTATAGTATGTTGCCTTAGTTGCTACTGATTAATCAGCTGGCACCGATTAATGAGTAGAATACTTTGCAAATGTCAATTAACACTGTTAGCTGTGCCAAATGACACTAATTTAATTTATATCTCTTTTGCACAGTTACTTATGGCCCTTACACACAGGATTTTAAATGTGTCTATGGAAGTCTCTCTGTAAGGGCCCTTAAACATAAGTCAATCGCACACAAAATAAACTCTGTTTGTAAGGGCCCTTACAGTGATTTTGTTTACAGATTAAATGCAATTTTTAGGGATTATGTGCAAGTATGTAATTTGTAGAATATTGAGCATGTATCAAAAGTTACATAGCTGGGCCAAATTAAACTAATTTATTTTAGATGGGGTTTTTTTTTTTTGCACAATTATTTAGACACAGTGATTTTTGTTTATAAATTAATTGTAGTTTTAGGGCTTATGTGGAAATAAAGTGCTTTTTAATTTTTTAGAAATTTTCTGACTGCGAAATGTAATAATTTAATTATTGAAATATGATTTACGCATTTGTGACAACACTTCTATGTGTATGTGTCCTGAATCCTTTCTAAATTCTAGTGTTCTGAATACTGCTAGCCTTGAGAGAAACAAGGTGCAAGCCAGTTATCTTTCCTAGTTCTATCACTGATTAATTTTCATTGGGCCTAGCTAATAGTGTATATTTTAGGATACCTTTACATTGTCAATAATACATCCAATAAATCGATTTTGGGTAATACTTAGGTTTACCTAAGCACTAGAGAGGTATGAGTTGTAGGGACCGGGGTATATTTATCAAAGAGTGAAGTTGGAGGTTTCCACAGTCCCCTAAAGGGAAGTTCTGTCACTCTCCATTCATTTCTATGGGAGTATTTATTAATGGGTGGAAGTGAAAGTCCATCCTTTGATAAATACGCCTTTCAAAAATACCATAGAATTTCACTCTAGAGGACAGTAGCAATCTCTAACCACTTTTTGATAAATATACCCCATAGTATTTGCTGGAAGCATTTATATAGTTATTAGCATGTGAAAGGTACACCAGTGCATGTAATACTTTGGGATGTGTAAAAATTTATGCATAATTTTTGTAGGTTGTGATAGAATGAAAACTGTTGTGTATTAATAGTAGGGAGGGGCGTGTGTATGGATGCTGGGTTTTCATTTGGAGGGGTTGAACTTGATGTCTTTTTTTTCAACCCAATTTAACTATGTAACTATGTATGAAATTATTGTAAGAAGCAATGCCTGCTCATAATGTTATTGTCAAATTAAAAAAAAAAAAAAGCTTTATCTTAGCATGTATAATCCTTTTGCCCTGATTATTGCTGGCATGAATGCTTTGCCTGTGTCACCCAGCTATTTACTTTGGTACAAGTGGCATATAAAGTTCCTCTCCTATTTATATTCCAGTCTATTATTAAAATCAATGCATGGCTCCTAGGGTAATTTGGACCCTAACATTCAAAATGCTAATTTGCTAATATTGCAGACTAGAGAGCTGTTGAATAAAAAGCATATTCTATATTAAAAAACTGGCCTATAGATGAGAGTAGTGCACAGGTGCCATCTCAATTCACAGACACAAAGTTTTCTGGCACATGCACAGTTGCAGATACTCCAGGACCAGGATTGTCTTCAACTATGCATTCTATAGCATGCAAGCAATCATCCAGCACTTCAGCAGTAGGTGCTTACTTTTCAAGGGGTGACTTTGTCAGCTTGAAAAAAGGACCGGGAGGTCCGAAACGTTGCTGTGCCAGATGTAAAGTGAAATCAAGGCGGTTTTATTACTACTTGGGAGTGCTGCAATTCTCTATGGATTTAAATTGTGCATTCACCAGCAAGTTCCCAAATTATTAGTGGCCCGTGTACAGTGTCCATTGACGTGGTCCTCTACAAAACAGCGTTATGATTTCATCATTTTGTGAGCCTAGAGGTTGACATATCGGGGAATATCCTCTCGGGCAACTTTGCGGTGGTTCTTTAAAGGAGAAACAAACCCGTAACATAAAAAAACCTACCCTGCAGATTCTGTCCCCCGCAGCCATCTTCTTTTCTTCGTTAAACTTCGGAAGCAGACCTTCGTTTTCGGCACATGCGCAGTTGCAGTAAATATCTGGTCCCGAACAACTGCGCGTGCGAAAACGAAGGCCTGCTTCTGAAGTTTAACGAAGAAAAGAAGATGGTTGCAGGGGACAGAATCTCATCTGCACCATAAAAACTTAAGGGCATTTGCCCCAGATACCACCTAGGCTAGGGGGAAAGAGGGAGGGGTTTTTATGTTATGGGTTTGTTTCTCCTTTAAATGTATATCCAGCTGACATTGATATTTATAACACAGCATTCAAGGGTCAGTCTTTTTTTTTCTTTAGTATATAAGATATAAATATTAAACAGCTCAATCTAAGTAAGAAAGAAAAAAGAAAGATAGAGGAAAAAACCCGGGAACAATAAACATATTATACAGCGGGAACCTGTCGCCTTATTGCCGCGTAAAGCACAGCCGGAAGACCACAAAGCTAAAGACGCGCGGACTTTAGCGCGACTCCGAGTGCAAAACCCGGGCAATGCCTCTCCATCTCCAACACAGATCGTTCCCTGACAGCAAATTGTGTAATCTTTGGAGGGCAAGGCCAAACACATTGACGTCACTTGGCCCCGCCTCTCGCAGCCTTGTTCGTCTGGAAATGTATTTCCGTAAATATGATAAACCCGCCTCCGGACTGTACCATCTAACTCAAATTTCGGGTTTATGCTCATATTGGCGAACGGCTAAATAACAAGAGACTAGGCATCTTTGGATAGTGAACTTCGTATCTATTGGTTGTGATATAACCTTATATTATGATCTGCTGTCTGTGTACCTGTTACACAAACACATGTAACAACTTGAGCCAATCCACTCCCTCCCCCAACAGCGATCAGCTGTGAGATTGAGCTGCCTGAGAACAAAAACAACCCAGAGGGGACGAAGCAGAAGCTGCACTGACACAGTCACGGGAAAGTATATTAATACCTTTCAAGCGGAGAACAGAAAGGATTCTGATTTTCCGTATTGGGAAATCAGCCCAACACACAGCACACATTAACGTGTAGACGAAGTATATACTATATATAGACTGGAACCAGTGCATGTCTGTGTAAGGACAACACAGGGCAAGCAGGTAAGCTCCTAAACTCACAATTTTGCTGTATTTTCAGCCCATTACCTTATGCAGAGCTCTTAATATAATGCTTCTTGCCTCCATTTGATGCTGCTGGGGATTCAAAGATGTTCTGTGCTGTTATATTTTTATGCATTAAGCTGCACAGCAATGCAATGCTCAGTTGTTTACATTCTTAAACATGGCTCTCTTCCCAAGGAAGCACTGACAATTTGTTCATGACCAGTGCTGCAAACATTATGGTTTTTAGCTCATTTATAAAGTACCAAGATATTCTGCAGCGCTGTAAAATAAATATCCATAGACCCATAGCCTAAGCCTTCTATGACTCTTATAAACCTGAAATTGGGCTTGTTTTATTTATATTTTATTTATTTTGTATTAAGTTATATGTAATCGAGATTCCAGATGAGGTCCAATTAAAAAAAACTGAAATTTTAGTGTAAATGAGGCTTAGGAGTCTTTTTTTTGGTGCCAGGTATTGACATTGATTGTTTTGTAGTAAATAAAATCCAAAATTGGTAGAAGAAATGCTATTGTTACAGCAACAGGGGTGACAAACTGTTCTCCAACTGCTGTTGAACAACAAACTTTATTTGAAAAGGTATAATTTCAGCTCAGCTAGAAAGTTCTGGCTACTGAAAGCATTGTAGTTCTGTAATGTCAGAGGTGTCACTGGTTCCATTTCCCAAGAATGGAGGGGAAACCTTGAAACATAATCTAGACCTAGCCCTGCTTAGTTAATACCAAGGACGGGTTTGTATTTTTGTGTAGATTGTCAGGAGTTAATCGAGTGCACCATTCTTTAGTAAACTTTAAACTTCTGAATTGTGCTTTAGCTGGGTTTTGTAAATATGTGCGACCCTGGGTGTGTTACTTTCCAGGGTGTGCAAATAAGTCCTGGACTCCAGGCACCTTGTGTCACCTTACCTTGTAAGGGCTGTACTGAGTGTCCAGTATCTCGTTGCAAGAATCCTGCATTCCAGCTGTTGTCTGTGTCCTGTCACATTATCCTAAGATATAGAACAAAACAAAATTCTGCTTTATGTGTTTTATGTGTTTTCTGGATCAGCTTGAGTGACTTTATTTTATAGGTGCAACCAGATCTGTCATCCTTTAACTGTGCTTTGTTTGGGTGAATACTGGAACAACTAATGTAGCTTCTACAGTATTCAAAGTTGTGTTTCTCAAACTAAAAAGCCTCTCACACTTTCATGCAATGCTAGTGAGGCCCCAATGGACATATTGCACCCCATAAAGTTCCGCTGCAACATGGTGCCAAAATATTGCACAACTCAGTTTTTTTAATGCATTTCTGTGAAGTCGATGTAAAAATGTATATACAGTTGTTTGCCAATTTATGTCAGAAGCAAGTCCCTTGTGTTGACTATTACGAGCATGTGAGGTTTGTGAAAACAGTTGTTGACATTTAGTCTAACCTTTTCTGTAAGCCTCTGATTGCTTATAGGAAGGTAAAAACTTCCATATGTGACTCTTTAATAAATTCAAATGTATTTTTCATCCCTTCTATACATCTCATAGAGGATTCTTGAACAACATCAATAGAATTGTAACTAAAGAGCAGTAGCAGCCTGTACGTTCAAGCCCAGTAACATAACTACACGGCATAGGACTGCACCCCCCTCCAGAAGTGATCTTTTTGGCGGATTTGCGGCTGTGCGAACCACCGGTGGAGCCCAAGGGGGGTGCGGGCCTGGGTACAATTGCACCCCCGGTAGTTCCGCCACTTATCAGGCCCGGATTTATGGAAAGGCCACAAAGGCCTGGGCTTAGGGCAGCAGGATTTTAGAGGCACCATGCCACCCATCAACATCCACATTGTTTGCAAAGCACTGGGGATTGGAAGGAGATAAAATAGTTTTTTTTAAATTTCCCACACCAATCACCAGTGCTCTGGATCCAATTATTAATATTTGCTCATGTGCACGAATGAAGGGGACAGGGATGACACATGGCAGCAGGCCAAGGGCGCCCACTATGTAAATTTGGCCTTTTGTTGCAAATGTACATAGTAAGAGAGTAGTTTGTCACTTTCTTCATAAAGTAGTATTTAACTGTAAACTGCTGACTAGTAGAATGTCAGAATTTGCTGCTCAAAAACTTTTATGGTTTCTACACATGGCTTGATGGGCTCAGGGGTTGACCAGTTGATATTCTGTGAGTCTTTTGAATATTGTGCAATTTGGCCAAATCTAATCCAATCCCTGAATTCTTCTGTAGGAGATTGTTGTGGAGATGCAGTTTCATAACTGCTATGTTTCTAATGCATGGCCTGTCCTTCAGGATGCTGTAATGACTTACTCATAGGTTAGACAAATGGGTATTCTGCTTGACTATCCCATGTTTTTAACCAAGTCCCATGCTATCAATTATAATTCCCAGAAAAGTGTTCCCTTATACCACTGTAGGTTGAACCATGCCCCCCCCCCATTTAACTTTCCGTCAGACAAATATTCTAGTTTGAGCAATCGACTGCAATCCAATAGGATCACATGATCTGTCAAAACTGCCCAACATTATAATCATACCCTGATGGTTGGTCACTATGGTCAAAATTGGTCAAATAAACTCACCAAGTTTAGGCAGGTATGGCCACTGTAAGTCAAAAATAATCTGATTACTTGGCCTGTTTTATTGAAAGATGAAAACATTTAGTGTGCAATTAGATTTACTATAACTTTTTTTTTTTTGTAAAAATGCCAATACTGTGTGATCCCCCTCCATTTGCTTAATAACTGAGGTGATGGGTTTATGATTGTATATTTCAGTAACAAGAAATTAATGTTTCTGTTTGCAGAGTACTTTTTACATGCTATAAAATGCCATTCATTAACGAAAAGCCTTGTGGAACTGAGGAGCCAATGAGTGATTCTGATACATCAAGACTTTCTGAAAGTGCAACATCTTCCAGCGATAATGAGTCTCCCAGAGAAAGCTTCACTAGTGACTCTTCAAGTAAACACACTTCCCCTTCCTGTGAGTCTGCTTACCTTTAATCGTAAATATTGTCGTAGCTTAATGTTGTTTGTTTGTACCTAGATCTTATATCTATGATAAGGCAAGTATGTTGCCTTGGGTATTGGAACAACCTGCTTTGTAAACATATTCTATAAGTAACTAAAGCTGGTCATACTCAAATTCATAAAAACTGCCCCTCCACACTGAGTTGTCTGTATTTTGGCCCACAAAAGGTTTTTCTAGTTTTTATAAAGCAACTCTGGGATGGGACGGTCATTGACACTGTAAAGTGTTCTAAATTGATACTTTCCTTATCTTTGTCCCTGTTGAGCAGAATCCTGAGTTCCATTACAAGCAGATTTTGAAATTGATAGTTGCAAATATTCCCACGGTTGATGCTGAGAAACATGTCACTAATGTAGCAAATTGTAACCGTTCTACACCTGGATCACTGAAATGACTGTATATCCCAATAAGAGTAGATTCCTTGATAGGCCCTTTATATTGAGCTCTAACCTTAATTATCTGTTTATAAACTTTTTGTTGTATAGTTCTCCTTTAACTTTGTAAAGCCAGACTTTCTCATTGTTATCATTGTGTATTTATATGTTTATTTATATATTGCCAGCCATTACCATAAATGAGAAACAAACAGTAGAACTAAAATAGCTTAACAAACAAGGGTTTCAACTAAAGTAGTAGCAAATCACCCCATCTGTTGCTATAATATACCATCTGTTACCATTTTACTCAAGCAACTGCTGCTTTTATAAGTATAACAGTAGGCATAAAAAGTGGAAAAGGTATGAAATATAGAATAAATAGCTGTGTTACAATAAATATTGTCTGTGGGCTATAAGCTGTTCAGATGGAAACTTTACAATGGACAGAGCAGACACAGAATGCATGGGGATGCATAGAGGGCCTAGAAAGAGCCTGATCGATGACCACTTACAATATTTTTAAGATTTTGTTGTTGAGCCTAGTACGCCTTTAGCCATTTGACCATAGTCTTTATTTGTATACTTCCTAAATTGCATCTGTTACTTTTCATGAATATTTTATATTTAGTTTATGATACAAAAAAGATCCGTGGGATTCTTTATTCACTTTCAAGAAATGCATTTCAGACAGTGTTTATTATGTTGGCATGAAACTCTGCTCTGTTAAAGCAGCAATAATGTTTTATAGTTGTTTGTTTCTTTTGTGTCTTTACATGGAATGACCATTGACTTCCTAAGTGAACTAAGCCACAGACATGCTGACACCCAGTAAATAAAATTAAGGATTTAGGCAGATTTCTCTCTGGCTAGGGATTAATCTTCAGTGAGCCCAAAATTAACCATTTCTAGCCATAGATCTGCTTTATCCTAGTCAAAGACAGGTTTTTATCTACTAATGTCTCATTTCTGTCTTTTTCCACAGCAAGTCCACCAAAGCCAGTGACTTTAGATGACATGATGGCAACTACAAGAAACCTTGGCAACTTAATGCTTGCCCATGAAATTGTCACAAATGGAAATTTTCAACTAAATCACATAGATCCTCCCCAAAACAGGTATCATATGTGATATCATTGCAATGTGTGTTGTATCTGGTGTTGCCTAATCCTTTAAATGAGAAATAACCCCCACAGTAAAAAAATAGTCCTCTTAACTGCTTGCCATTACCCCCCCTTTCTCTCCCCTCTCCCTCCCCGCACTGTGCCCCAGAAAAAAAAAAATGACCCTAAAACGCAGAGCAGCAGAGTTTCCGGGCACCATCTTCTGCCCGTTCGCTTTCTCTTCCGGTCTCATTGTGGACACTAAGCCTGCAGGAGCATGCACAGTTGAAGCCGATTCCTGACTTGGCCCAACTGCACATGCTCCCACAGGCTTTGTGTCAGCGAAGAGACCCGAAAGAATGTGAACGGGCAGAAGATGGAGCCAGGGAACTCTGCTGCACTGCTCTGCATTATAGGATTAGGGTTTTTGTTTTCATGGGCACCTTTTAAACTAATGAACAGTGTAGGAAGGGAGAGGGGGCTTTTGTTACTGGGGTGGGTTAGTTCTCCAGTACATCAATACATTTTTGCATCATTGACTTTCTAATGAATTTCATTGTTCTACTGCTAGAAGTATAATATTAGTCTCTTAATGCTCCAGATTCTCATACTGTTAGTCCTATGGAGCACAATACATATATTTTGATCACCCTTGTTTGTGTTTTTGGATCACAAAGTGTAGTTGGGGTTTCTCCAATTACTGTCATTTTTAAGAGCCCAACAAAGAAAAACAATTAACAATATTTTCTTGCCTTATTTGGTATATACATACACCCTTGATCTCCAGTACCTTTTAATTGGCAGTTTGGCTATATGACAAACATAGATCAACAAAACTATGGTGTACTATGCCCCCAAATACTTGCATATTGTGCTGTGAAACTTTTCAGCTCTCTACCAGCAACAGTGAGTTTTTGTTCAGGTACATGTCCATCCTGCAATCCAAACTACCTAGAGCAGGGTTTACCAGCCTGCCACCCTCATGGTCTTATGGACCTACAGATCCCAGCATGCTGAAGCCAGTAGGTGAAAATCCATTTTGAATTCATCTCTGTTCAGCGGTTTAATGCAGCCAAGTCAGTACAGCCTCTATAGGAATGAATGGGCTTCATTAATTCATGTGTTCCCTTGCGGTAGAATTGATTAAAAAAAAAAAAAAAACACCACAGGGGAACCCTTCTAAGAGCCGTAATAAAAAAAATAAAAAATAAAAAAAAAAATTTGATGTAAATCTAATAGTTGGCAAACTTGCTCACCAGGCTATTTGACACTTTGGTTACCTTTCTTAATGGCTTGGAAGAATGTTGCTAAGCTAGGAGTTAATTGTATACCGGTACTTATGCATTCCACTCTGAATCAGAAATGCTTGAGTGAATTTATTTGTCTGTAACTGCATTACAGGTATTCACAATTATATTTGCTGCTGTGTTTGTGCTTTTCTTTTCCATGTTCTATCCATGATGCAACATACAATTTTTTTTCATTGGTAGGCAATACTTTTGTACATCATGTTTTGTAATGTTTAGCTTTCTGGAATTGTATCTTTTACACCTATTAAGAGCCCCATCTTGCCTTTTGGTTGTCTTTATTTGAATGAAACAACTCTACGAATGTACAAAACAAATAATTCAATGAAGTCCTCTTTTGCTATTGGCCTTTTTTTTTTAATCGTTGGAACTGTTGCTAGGCAACTATAGAGCATTGTGTTTGTTGTGGTTGTCAATACCATATAGTAGAGCACTATATTCGTTCTTCCTAAGGAGTGCTCTGGACTTAAGCTTAAACTGGTAATACACTATAAGAGTGTGCTACAATCCTGACATGCGCAAAGTGGGATTTTATCCCTGAACGACTAAAATTTTTAAACTCATCCGATCAATTTTGCGAGCGATAATGTTGAAACGATTGTTCGTACACCATCAACCAGGTTGATAGGTTATCGATATTATCGGAACGTTCTGGAATCAGTCGTTTGGAAGTGAAAAATCTGCCCGTGTATGGCCGCCTTTACACTTGAATGCATGTTCTTGACTAGAAGAAAAGAGAGACGTTTGAGGCAGTATTTCAGTGCAGTCAAGGGATAAAAAAAATGTATATATTATATTGTCTGTACCCCCAGTATTAATGTAACTTTGCTGCCAAGAGTAAACAAAAGACTTGATAATACTGTGTGGCAACGCTGTTCTGGGTTGATATAGCAAGAGATGCATGTTTTAATTAATAAAGCAAAAATAGCAATATATTTTTAATGTTCTGTTTGTGTGCTCAACAGCTTAGAAGGAAGAGTAAAGCAAATTGTTCACAAAGCATTTTGGGATTGTTTGGAGTCAGAACTGAATGAGGATCCACCTCAGTATGACTACGCTATCAAACTCTTTGATGAAATTAAAGAGGTAATAACATTTTTAGCTAAAAGACTGTATTCACTTTATCATGCTGATCAAGAGGGCAACATTGGCTTAGAATGTTCTTGCTGTCGTCTACTCTTGTCAAAGTTCTTTCATTCATACTTGTAAAAAATAAATGGGTCTGTTATCTCTGTACGGTTACTATTTATCTTGCTGCAATAGTCTCTGGCATCAGTAATCTGCCATTTTAATTAGTCAGACATATTATTGCATCTTCATATATGGTTATTATTTTGTAAAATGGGATAGGCTGTACATGATTTGGTGAATGGTACTCAAATATTTTAAATGAAGCTGTTCCCTTATCAATACATAAGGCTCATAGTCCCTGAAGCTAAGCCTTAAATCCATATTTTGCACTGAAAATTCTACAAATCTCTTTGTATCACATGGGAGCATCTAAAAAGCACTATGGTCACAGTATACTGGAGGGTACTATTTCGCCAAACCCAGTTTGAAATGGCCTTTTTGTAACCAATCATAGATGAGCATTATTTATTTATTTATTCATTTATTTGCATAACATTTGGTCAGTGATTCAGTGGGGCACCAACAAGTGAAAGACTGGACAGTGACAAGTACCAGAATACCATTGTGCTGTTGTTGTTGATCTCCTCCTAGTCCTTACAGAATGACTTTATAAATTGTAAATTTGAAAACTTGTGTAAATGCACATGAACTTAATGTAAGAGTATGCAGTGATGCAGTATTCCAGCATCTGTGGATTTGTCTTTCTCAACAAGATTCTCTATACAAGCCATGCTTCTCTTTTTTATAACGCTTTATTTACATATAACAATTTTCACATTATTTCTACATACAATGGAATAATTTAAAGTGGAATGAGATAAATGCTCCTGTTTAAATATGTTTGTTGAATTCTGTTTTTAGATCTTGCTTTCCTTCTTGACCCCTGGTACAAATAGGCTCAAGACACAAATCTGTGAAGTTTTAGATGTGGACTTTATAAAGCAGCAAGCTGAGCACAATGCTGTTGATATTCCCAAGCTTGGAAGTTACATTATCAGTATAATGGCCAAGTTATGTGCTCCTGTCCGGGATGAAGATGTTAAAAACTTGAAAGCAACTGGAAATGTTGTACAGATGTTACGGTTGGTATAATCATCTTCTAAAATGCGTGGTTAGAGTTACAGAATTCGAACTGGCTGCAAGAAATAGATTTCATTGTATTGATATTAATTTATTTGTAAATTGCAAATGTTTTGCATTGTATCTTTCATATAATACAGCATGAACAGCTGCAGCAAAAATCAATCAAAGTGTAGTGAATTAGTCACTTTTATTTGGGAGCAGATCCCAAGTAGTCTCCAGCTGACTGTACATGGGTCAGGCTCCTAAATGCACTATTAATAGAGTAAGCAAGTTCTCATATTCAACAGCCTGAAGGTCACTCAAGTGTGAGAGCTACAGGGACAATTTATGAATAGCATTTCAGTCATCATGTATAGATGGTGTATTTTTATCTCTTGAGGATTTAGTTTGGAGCACTTGGATTTTACAGCTTTAAAGAGTTGGTAGCATTCTTGAAACTTTGCTCTAAGGAAATTTAAGTAAAGTAAATTGCAAAAAAATTGCTTGCACTCTATTGCTACTACTCATGAAACTTTCTTTCAACCATATAAAAAAGTGCTTTTGGTAGGAGTTTTGCCTTACATTTCCATTTACTTTATTACTAAACTTCTTTTCCATTTATTTTATATTTCATGTTGGTTCATATCACTGCAGCTGAAGGGAAGGCCTTTTTTATTTAGTTGTAGTTGTTGTTTTTTAACATTTCATTTTATGAGGATTTCCAGTTTGACACTAGGGGGCTGATTCACTAAGGGTCGAATATCGAAGTCGAAGGATTTAGCGCAAATAGTGCGATCGTACGATCAAAGGATTATTCCTTCGATCGAACGATTAAATCCTTAGAATCGAACAATTTGAAGGATTTAAATCTCAATGATCAAAGGAATATCCTTCGATCAAAAAAGTTACGCAAGCCTATGGGGGCCTTCCCCATAGGCTAACATTGACTTCGGTAGCTTTAAATGGCGAACTAGGGGGTCGAAGATTTTTTTAAAGAGACAGTACTTCGACTATCGAATGGTCGAATAGTCGAACGATTTTTAGTTTGAATCCTTCGATTCAAAGTCGTAGTCGAAGGTCGAAGTAGCCCATTTGATGGTCGAAGTAGCCCAAAAAAACCTTCGAAATTCGAAGTTTTTTTACTTCGAATCCTTCACTCGAATTTAGTGAATCGGCCCCTAGGTAGTATTAGTAGATATCTAAACGATAATAGGGAATAATACAAACAAAATATAATGTAAAGAGATTGTTGAGGACATAAAAAGAAATTTATAAACAAACAAAAAAAGATGAGAACAAATTATGCTCTACAGTCAATCTGTGTTTGATTGCTGCAGTCAGTGACCCCCAACAGACAGACTGCATTTTAAATTGCATACTGGAAAGAGTGAAAGGTGAACTTCCCCTTTAACAGTGCATTTCTAATTGCTATCAGCCTATCACTGGCAAAGGTTATAAGCCTTATAGTGTTTGTTAAACAAATGGGAGAAGCCATGATTGCCCTTGGGAGGTAACCTCATCTGCAGAGGCCAGATTATCAGGAATACTGTTAGAGTATTTACATTTAGCATGCAATTACCTTTAAATGAAGCATCTCTCATACATAAGGAGTACCTTTTTTATATCCTTAAAGAAGTGTGCACCTCCAGAATAGGTTGGTAATTTGTATAATATATATTTAATGCTGTCTTTAACCTAAATTTGTACTATTGCGCCCAAGTTACCTCTATGTGCAGGTTTTGTCCTGAGTGCTAACCCAATAGATTTTCTATTTTGGTAAAATGTTTCCGTGCTGATGATTTATTTCTGTACTCCAGTGATGTATTCCATGTTTTGGATCTAATGAAAATGGATATGGTCAACTACACTATTCAGAATATCAGACCACAGCTTCAGCGTCAGTTAGTGGAATATGAAAGAGGGAAATTTCAGGACATCCTTGAGAAGACTCCAGGTAAGGCAGAAAATGAATATTTGCCTTAAATAAAGCAACCCAGGTTTTATAAAGTGGAGTGCTTACTATTGGCTTTTTTTATTCAGTCCATCTAAGAGTCAAATCATCATCATTGAGGACAAAACAGAGGAGAGGGCCATCCATTGTGGATGGTAATGCCCAAATATTAAAATTCACCCGTCCAGTTCAGTCCTTTGGGTAGCGCCAGCAGGGGGGCTGCCTGTCGTATGAGTATTTGTAATGGAAATCTTAACTTCTGAGTTTATTTTTTTCCATTCATATTCTTGCAGTTTTAGTCTTGCCAAAGTAGCCATTGCCTCACTCAAAACTGGCCGACAAAATTCCTTTCTATTCTATTTCTCCTTGGGAACTCCAAAAAGGAAGATTAAATAGCAAACCAGCAATATTTTGCACCAGGAAACTATTTAAGGTATCATGTAGGTTATTATGATTCTAATAGTCTATGCTTGATAATGCTTCTTTGTAGATGCCCTTAATAAAACAACAGAATGGATTAATGAATCGCTTAGAGATGCCATGCAAAAACAATCTGGAGAAAGTTCCTCAGGTGCTAATGGAGTATCTATGGATAATCTCAGCCCTACGTTGGTTCTGAATAGCGGATATCTGAAACTTCTGCAGGTGGACTATCAAAATGCTGTGCCAGAGGTAAACCAATACAATATCTTTTTTTATTGACCTTAGCAAATCCCTCCTTTAGTATGTCCAATTTCCCCTAATGGTTTGTGATCTTTTAGCTCTATTTGTATAGTCTGCATAGAAAATTGCATGGATTTATTGTGTCACATGAAATAATTGGTTCATCATAAAATCTACTTTTAGCCATGTTTGTTTTTAACCATTGCCTTATTATTTTGTAAATATTCTGGTACCAACAATGTTTCCAATTATTTTCCCTAGACTCTCATAACTGATGATTTGCGTATACAAGATTTAAGACGCAAACTGCAACAAGTTAAAATTGTGGCTTCTGTGTGTCTAGTTACTCAGAATACAATGGGGTCTTTTTGCACGTCTGCATTTACTGATCATATCAAAGAGATTTCAGCAATTCTCCTGCAGGGCATGAACAACAGGTAAATTCTTGTTGTGAAAAAAAAAATATGTACAACACATTTTCGTTAATGAATCATTTGTATCTTGAAATGCTGGCACTTTCACACTATCGGTTTCTTTTTTATTGCTGAAAACATTGGGGAGTCAGTAATTTGAACAAGACTTTTTGATTTATACGGTATGGGAATGGCATAAGAATGAAATGGGATTAAAGGAGAAATGAAAACCAAAAATTTGTATAGTTCAAGCAAAAAAAAAAGTGATTCATTACTTACTGAGTTTTTCTCTGATCTTTTCAGGTCATTTAATTTGAGAGAGACTCTTAACGCTTTAAGTGTTAAGCTCTGTTTTGAGATGAGCAAATCCTTGACAGAAAGAGGTCTACCAACACTTAGTTCGGATGCACAAACAAACTTGCAGGGCCAAATCTGCAGCGTTATTGAAAAGGATCATCCTATTTACAATTTGATAGGTAAGCCATTTCTGAACAGAATACCAGCAATCTCTGTAGCACGTAAAGATCGGTTTATGATATTGTCTTTTTCTGTAGATTATTTTGCTATATTTTTTAGATGCTACAAATAGTTTAAAGGGACACTCTCATAAAAGTTTTATTTCTGCCTTAAAATAATCTAGAATGTTTAGAGTAATTCTGAAAGAAAATGTTCCTTTAAATATTGCAAATATTTGTACTTGCATTGAGAAGCAAAAGTATTGGATACAGATTCCTTAGGACCTTGGGTTTCCAGGTAAGGGGTAATTTCTATTATACTGTATTGAACTGCACTGGTTATATAGGCATGGTAGGCAGTAGCAGCCCTAAGCAGGCAACCATAGTCAGCCATCTTTCCTCACAGTTGCCCTTATAATGAGTCACTGTGATTTACTGACTAAGTAGATCAGCTGCACTCAGACCATAACCTCTGACCTGCTAAAACCAGTGTCTACTTAGTTTAATTAAGGAGATGTCATAAAAGATTTTCATGGCCTGATTAATAGATCAACTCAAGCAAAAGAAGAAGCTGCAGGGTACGGTACATGATGATTCTTAATTTATATTTTCTTATTTTTTCCTTTCCTTCAGAAAAAAGGATCCATGAATACCTAAGCACATTTCTCTGTCTTCCTTATCCATACAAACGGGTACCCTTGCTTCCTGGAGGCCTTACTACTGTTCAAAAGGAACTTGAATTTGTTGCATTTCACTTTGCCAACATTGTGAACTTTAACAAACAGGTGTATGGACCTTTTTATGCCAATATCTTTCGAAAGCTGCTTTTCAGCGAGGCGCCAGGAAAAACTGAGGAAACTGTGTCATCATGAGAAAAAGATCTGGAAGGTTTTTTTTTTTTTGTTTTTTTTTTTGTTTTTTTATGCGAGGGAGGGGGATTCTATTCTAAAGAAAAAAAATGAAAGTAATAGTTTTAAATTGACAGTATTTTTAAGGTTTTAAGAGCAAGTTATTATCTTGTCACTTTCAGAGATTTTATTTTATTGGTGCTAAGATGGCTAAACTTACAAATTCAGTACAGGGAACCCTTGTTATCTTGCTCAGAAAGTATAATCATTGTTGAACGGTCTTCATAGCAACCGAAGTATGCACAATGACTAAATTGGTGCTTTTATATTTTGTAATGATCCTGTTGTTACAGCTGCAGAATTCGTCAAAGGCGTAGGACTGTATTCCTAAATGAAGGGAACTTTAGAAAGGGTTGAAGGGCTCAATAGTAATTTGGTAGGTGAGATGTTACAGCAAGCAAACATGGGTTTTTGGTGGAGTCCTAATCATGAAAAGGGAAAGTATACAATTGTTCAAATATGTTTTGAAATATTTTTTGTTTGTAGCACAAGTCATAGATGGTCAAGGAGTCATGCTATTATTGATGTATTTGGAAGATACTGGACCCCACAGCATAATGTTTCAGGGGCCCCCATACTGTTTCATATACTTTCATATACTGCAATTATGATATTATACAGAACCTCTACAGGGCCCTTTATATTTGTGGAACACCATGCAGTCTTTAGGATAGATGTTTTATTGTTCTATCACTGGTAATATGGGCCTTTTATTACTCTTCTGGTGCCTGGCCATGCTTAAAGCTTAGCCAGCAAAACCGTGTGTAAGCACAGAATTAGCATGGGCACAGTATGGGTTCATGCAGAATTTTTAGTTGTGCTGTTTCATTTAATGGAAAAAAAGGTTTGTTTGACAATGTATTGTTAATAATACACTGGCATATGAAAATAGTTTAATCACTAGCACTCCTGGAAATCAGCACAATGTTTTTCTTAATCGTCTTAAAAGCAAGGGGATTGTTGATATTGATCCCAATTCCCATTGGAATACATGCATGCAGTAGTGATTTAAACACACACCTCAATCCCTTAATATTCATTTAGCTACAGGGATCAAGTCGGTATCACTATAGCGATAATTGGACATTATTATTTATGCTTAACTTCATATAACTTCATAATGATGCTTTTTAAAGTTACATGTTATTTTCAATAACAACCAAAATGGTATTGTTGCAGTTAATCATGCAGGACGTAATAATGCCTTTGATAATTCATTTTTCACAAGTGAAAAAGGAATAACCTTGTTTAATAAAGGCAGTATGTGTGAGATAACTCCCGGTTGAAAATATAGACGTACGTTGATACGTAGTTGCACTGTGAGTATATTTTGTTGATGCTGATTTATATTCAATGCATGGTCCTTGTCATGGTTACCTTATTAACATGGCTTATGTAATCGAGAAGCTTTTTCTATGAGACATGGAGAACCTTTTATGAGAAGTTCTGTTTCATCAATTTGAGCATGCTCATGCCCTTGTATGTAAATCCGGATTCTCATAGCTTGTTCCTCTTGTGCACAGTTTATTCATGTTACTTGTGGCTTTTCCCTCTAATCTATATTAGGCTGCTGTATTTTAGCAACAGTAGGAAACGTAAAGGTTGCCAATACCTGGCCTAAAAAAATGTGACTTATGATAACATGTCACTTAGAATGCTCAAGTTGTTTATTTACCTGACTTAAAATCATCCTGTACAGTGCTGGGTTTCCTGTGTTTCTCTTAATCATTTGCTCTCAACCACCCAACCTTATCCGATAACATTTCCTGTTTGGTATGCATTGTATTGCACCTGGTATTCTCTTTGCTTTGCACTCTATTTAATCTTTGTACAACGGTGTTTAAATGTTTTAAGTATTATTTCTTTAAATATAACCTTGAATTTTCATTGAAACATTTCATCTAGGTATTGCTCAAAAGCTATTCAATATTATACACCAGCATATGCATTTTGATTACCATGTCATGGTGTTGATCTTGGTTTTTATTTGCTTGTTAAGGGTTTCTGGTTTTATCTTCTAATTGCTACTTTTTAGTTAAGCGTTTTATTCTTATGTTTCCATATGTTGGTAAGTGAATTATATTAAATTGACTACAGACCTCTACAAGACACAACATTTCTAGTAGTGAAATAGCTGAAATCTGCCCATTGTGCCATAGTTTAAAAGCAAAATAGGGTCAAAGCAAGAAAACATTAATAGATGGTTGGCACGTGTGGTTGATTTAATTTTTATTCTATTAATGGCTTTTATTTCTTCTTCTCTCAGCTATGTAAACTCCTATTGAGGGCACTTAATAAATGTTGGCATTAATTTCAATCATTAGTAATGCATTTGTATTGTAAAAAGAATCTACCAATAGTTATAGACTGTTTGGGAGGTCTTCCCAATACATTGTTTCATGCTATTAGTTGCCTTGCTAAATAGATACCAAGATTTCAGCCCCTTTTGCTCATTAGCATGATGTACGTGTAAAATGACTTGATGTACATGTAAAGATACAAGCTTTTAATATTTTCGTATAATCTGCAGCAATTATAACAGCAAGCATTTTTCTTGCTCAGCAGTTGTTGGGACAATACTTCACTGCCTGGTATCTTTACAGTTGCACCAAAAATAATTGGGCTGTAATGACCCATGGCCAAATAATTGCCTTTTCCATTTGTTGGCCATATTTTCTCCTGAAGGCTCTGAACCCTTACAGATGATTATGTTTAAATTAGTAGTTACCAAACTTTTTCAGTTCAAGCTCCATACAAAGTTTCAGCCATTGCTAGGAAGGTTGGTCAAGGCCCCCCTTAGCTTATGAAATTAGTAAAGTTATAGGAAAATATTGGTGTTGTAGTCAGTTTCAAGAATATCTAGGACAGAAAAATATTTGCCCCAATCCTCACCCTAACCCTTCAGGCCTAATCCCGTTGACAATGTTCCAATTCCCCACAGAGGGCCAGTTTGGGAACCACTGGTTTAAAGGAAACCTTTAAAAAACATTTATGTTAAATTGTTCAGAGTGCTATTCTAAGCAATTTTGTTTTTTACATTAATTTTTTTTTGAGGATCACAAGATATGAAGGAAAATGTATTCTGTCAATATAATGAATTTTGCAGCAATACCCCCACCAGCTGTTCCATTTTAAAACTGAAGCTTGCATAACCCGTTAGAAGAAAGAAAACAGAAAAGGTTTTCTGTTTTTCTAGTCACATTCTCCCAGATTATAGCACAGTCAGGAAACTGTCTAGAATGTGGCACAGTTGTTATAATAGCAGTATACTTTTTCTTATCTTGGAAATTAAAAAAAAGAAAAGAGGACAGGGATTAGAATAGCTCTCTGAGCAATTACAATTATTTGAAAGGTTCACATACTTTTTAAATGCATCCTGTAGTTACTGCCTCTGTTAATAGAAACACACCCGCATTTAGTAGCAACTTAAAAGAATAAATGTATAAAGAATCTATACAGATGTTTGTGCCTAAAATTTCTTTCCCAAATTCTGTGTTCTCAAGCAAGTAACAAAAAACATGAGGAGGGGGGAGGTTGCTTTTGAAATAATTCAGTTGTTGACAATATTGTACAAAATTGAGAACTATATAAATTTGTATATGGTGTAACACAGCTTATTTGTTCTCCCCTCTTTTACAGAGTTTATTTCTGTGTAATAAAATATATTGTTCATCTGCTGTCCTGTCTGTGTTATTTATATTTGCATTTTGCAGATTTATTCCTAGACTGTTACTACTATTTTTGCTTTTTTTAGTGACTAGAATAAAGATTTTAAGGAAGGTATATTTGAGAGTGGTGGTGCAAGTACAATGAAGTCTATGGAGGAGAAAATAATTGGATCTTTTAATGTCCAGGGGGGGGGTTTGGATTGTGTTGGTGGCGACCAACTAGACTGGCTGTCTATGGAGGCTCCTGGGTTTGGTGGGCTAATGGTGCCAAAAGCATATTCTATGGCAAAGCTGGTCATACACATAAATATCTGCTCATTTGGTGAGGTCTTTGCCTGATTTCCCCACCTACATGCAGGACCATATTATGTTGTTCTAATAATCTGGGCCTGGACCAGTGATTGAATCTTAAAACAGGTCACCGCAGGCACGTTGAGAGAAGACTGCATCAACAGTGCACTCTTGGCATCCCTCTCGGTGTGGCACCAGTTCATAATGGACTGGAACAAGGATGAAGCAGAGCACACTCTTCAATGCTTTTCAGAAGATAACCCGGTGCACGGAGTAAAGGGTGCGGCAATCCCCAGACAGATACTTCAAGTAAAGATACACTGGCACACTAGGCAATTGCAGTGCAGGATGACCCCTTGCTGTTTATTTGTGCGGACGTGCGACGTTACGGGGCGAACCCATAATGCCCAGCTAGAAAAGGCACCAGAGGCATGTGCGTAGGGTCCCTAACTTTTCCCCCCAGTTGCACCCTAGGCACGTGCCTCTGCTGTTCCATCCCTGTGCATCACTGCTGCAATCAGGAATTGACAAATTAAGCATTTGAAGTGCAAGTAAGTCTGTGACAAATATTGCTCTATCTTTATAGTACCAGTCTGCCCAGTAAGAATATAGATCAGTATTCAATGACTTTAGTTCAGTGTCCACCGCTTCTGTCCAATGAAGCCTCGGTACCAGTCTGCCATTACCTTCAAATAAAGCATTCCCCAGAAAAGGAAGACCCCTCATTTTACTCAGATTAGAAAACTTCCATTTTTTTTTTTTACTTTCTTATGGAAACAATAATAAGAACTGAGGTCCCTGTCTTAAAGCTAAACTAAACGGGAGCAATGTTTCCTATAATTCCTTCTCAGCTATGTGTATGAATATATGCACACGACAATTTGTGTGCGCTGGCCTCAAAATTTGTGTGCGTGTGCATGAGAGCACAGCTTAGAGGGACATTGCATGGGAGATTTTGTAGGATGGTGTGGGATCGGCAGATTGCATCCTACAAGTCAAATGTGACTAAATGGGTTAAAATATAATGGGATTGATAAAAAAAATCTGATGTATAAACTATAGGGAAACTTTTCCATCTGACACAACACTCCTGTCTCAAGGAAATGCTGTATCTATGAGATAATATCTGTGTCTGAAAGACTTTTTCTCTCATTGAAATACATGGACTATCCGATATAGATGCAAAAATAAAAGGTACCATCTGTTTTATCTGATCTGGCTTGCATTACAGCAGAAGGGATCAGATTTTGTAGGGTCCTACAAAATCTCCTGCTGTTGTGTGGTAAACATTTTGTGGATCAAATAAAGTCTGACCCACAAACTCTGGTCAAAATCTCCCATGTATTTTTAGGCTTAGTCCACACCAGGCGATTCGGGGAGATTTAGCACCCTGGCGACTAATCGCCTCTTCTTTGAGGCGACTAATCGCCTCTTCTTTGAGGCGACTAATCTCCCCGAACCGCTTCCTCTTCTCCTGCACCGGCTGTAATGAGTTGCCTGCGTTATGACACACACATCGCTTAGTTTTCCGACGTTGCTTGAAGTTGCCTTACGAGGAAACTTCGAGCAACTTTGGAAAACGAAGCTCTGTGTGTGTCATGATGCAGGCGACTCTCGTTACAGCCGGCACAGGAGAAGAGGAAGTGGTTTGGGGAGATAAGTCGCCTCAAAGAAGAGGCTATTAGTCACCAGGGAGCTAAATCTCCCTGAATCGCATGGTGTGGACTAAGCCTAAGTCTTATATCCCCATAACAGATGGTTCAGGGAGAACTAATAGATTATTAAAACTAGCAAATGCATTACTATGGGCTGCCTTAGGCCCACCAGTGCCTAATTGTGTCCCATGTTTTGCAAGAATGGCATTTAAAATGCATTTTCCTTGTCAGTGTTAAACCCCCCTCCCAGGCTGTATCTAGCTATCAGTGCAGAGCTACAGGCGGGGCCTCTGTGGGTATGTTTGGTGTTGCTTGGAAACCAAGGCCCAGCCTGCTCTGGGCTCCTCTGGGAAGCAGTGCACAGCCCGGACAGGCAAGTAACTTTGTAAAGTCACTTGAAATGTCTAACTGCTTGATTTTATGTCTTTATTTTCAAAGTCCCATCAGTGAGCGAGAGAAACGACTAAAAGCCTTGTCTAGGCCCACTGATGGAATATGAGTGAGTGAGTTATACAAACATGGGAGCCATAGTGTTGGCAAATAAAATGTGTGTTTAGAAGGTGCCAGAACTAGAAAATGGCTAAAGTTCTCATAGGATTGATGCCTGCTCTCGGTAATAAATACTGAATTTGAAAGAGAGTGCTAAGGAAGATGGGTGATGTAGTTCCATCCCTCCCTGAAGGCTTCACCCTTCTGCAGCTCTCTCTAATATTGAAATTATCCTTAGTGTTGTACCTGGGGAAGTATCCTGCTCTGCTGCCTTAACTTGTTATTCCTGCTGTTCATTAACTTACCCAAGCTTTCTAGTCTCTGAACCCTGATAAAGGAGGTCAATGGATCAGGCTTTTGGTAAGTCCTGTCAAGGATAGTTGTGACTAACATCCAAGCCTATCACCACTACTACTGCACTTCTCTGTGCCGCCATGTTTGTATGTATGTGGAGCCCCACTTATGCAGCACTGTGCAGCGATACATTAATAGAACAAACAGAGGTAAATACAATAATAAATACAAAGTACAGTTACACTTTAGTGCTAAGAGACAAACAGAAGGTGGTCCCTGCCTTGTAGAGCTTACAATTAATTAATTTTTTACTATTTGTAGTTTTTGAGTCATTTAGCTTTTTATGCATCGGTCCTCCAGTTTGCAATTTCCGCAATCATGTTGCTAGGGTCCAAATTACCCTAGCAACCATGCACTGATTTGTATAAGAGACTGGAATATGAATAGGAGTAATAAAAAGTAGCAAGAACAATAAATCTGTAGCCTTTTAGATTGGGTCAGTGACCCCCATTTGAAAGCTGGATAGCATCAGAAGAAGGAGGAGAAAAATGACATACTAAAAGCACTAAAAACATAAAGGTGAACCATTTCTTTACAAGACTGTACTGTGCAGCCTGTCCATGTGCTGGATTATGTGTCAGTGTGCAACTGCTTGCTGCTGTGGCTGGAAGTTTACTATATCCATCATTATTATAATGAGCAGCTTTATTTGCTTTTTGTTTACAGACATTTTATATTAAGGCTTGATTTTTCCTGGACTCCTCTATAAACATGTTAAAGGACATGAGAAACCCTGGTACTCCTAGAAGGCAGAAAAAGCAAGAGTATCCAATGCAGGAGGAGAGGCTAAACACTGTGAAGCTGAACCAACTGTATAATGACAGACTGAAGGCTCTTACCCTGTTTCCCACTCAGCCTGATCCTACTTTTCAGATGAAAGGTTTGAATAATAGTAAAGGTCTAAATCTTGCACGGGAATAACACAAATGTAATGGGACATCAAAGAAACTGTATTTACTGACAGACCTTTGTTTTTACTATTACAGCTCAGCTTGCTGAATGCTCACTATCAGTACACAGAATATAATTTAAGTACCAGGCCAGGATCACTCTACTCGGGCAAGGGCACACGAAATCATGAGCGAATCATCCGGTTTCCTTAACCTGCGTTTTGTATGCAGTTGGAGGAAAGTGGATGATCTGCTCAGTCTGGCCCTGCCATTAGCTTTTGTTTTCGCTGTACAGAGAAGTGTGAGACTGTACTTCCAGCAGCACCTCCATCCAAGCCATGACATCAGTTCTATTACATCCTTTCTAGGGTTTCAGTCAGTCTGTGAACATGATGGATGAATTTAACCCTTTCCCTGCCAGCGAAAACACTGGTTTAAATTAAAAGCATGACCTCTACCTGTAAATCTACTGTACTGCAATTGCTAGATTGTTAGCACGTTTGCCAGTTATCTAGTCCCAATTTCCCCAATACAGATTACAGATCAATGGTCCATGTACTAGTCCTGAATAATGTTGCTGGAATTCTTCCTCCTTACCTTTGTCTGGACTTTGACCTTAATTTTGCTTAACCCTTTGTTGCCTTGTATTCCTTGTTACCCCCTGATTTCAGTTCCAGCAGTACTTGCCGTGCATGCTCTGCTTGTATCCTAAACCTACTGTACCTTAACCACTGTGGGGTTTTTTGCCTTCTTTGCCTGTGTTACCTGTTTCTTGTCTTGTCTAACTTTTTATTAAGGCTGTCAGCTAAATACTGACCATGGCTGTCCTGTCTGTTCCACAGCACTAGCTTCCTTCTCAGGCCTTATATCAAAATATTTGCTGTCTAAATTATTTACTTCCTTGTAACAAGTCTCACAGTTGTAGTGTATTGTACCATTTTAATACAAATGTGCATTTCTGTTTAGACTTTTAATTAACTTCTGTTGTCTAACTATAAAATTTCTCAACTGCACACAATAAATACAGTTTAATGTACATTCTTGTTTCTGCTCTAGAACCTCCTCCCAGAGGAACAGCCGCTGCACAAGACAGAAGTGATCTGAAGAAAGAGATTGATGAAAGTATTTTCAAAGGTGAAACAAAGAATTTAGTTTTTGTGATTGTCGCAAACATAGGATTAGAAAACGCGGTGATTCGTTTTCCGAAGTCGCCCAAAGTTTCCTCGTGAGGCAACTTCTGGCGACTTCGGGAAACGAATTGCCGCATGTGATTAGCGCCGGCGATTTTTCATTTTAGCCAGCGCAGAGGAAGACGTTTGGGGAGATTGTTCGCCACAAAGATGAGGCGATTAGTCGCCAGGCGACCAAATCTCCCCAAAACGCCCAGTGTGACCTTACCCTAAATAAACAGTAACAGCAAAAAATGAAAGTGTTTTAAAGAAATGACAATGCATTGTTTCCCTGTACTGGTACAACTGTGTTTGCTTCAGAAAAACAACTATAGTTTATATAAACAAGCTGCTGTATAGCCATGGGGGCAGTCATTAACGCACATTATATACTACGAAGCTTATCTCATATTTGCTGTGTATCCTTTGCCTTTTCTCCTTTTTTTCAAATTTGAATGGCTGCCCCCATGGCTAAACAGCAGCTTGTTTAGTGAGGTTGTCTTATCGCTCTACTGAAATTATTTAGTGAGATTTGAATAGAAGAACTAAAATACATTACCAGCAACACTGATAATTGTGATTTGTGCCCTTACAGATGATACCTACATGGCTCCTATACCGTCATTCCTAGATGCTACACACATTCCAGGTATTCAGCCAGATGCTGTTTGTGAGCTAGTGAAAAGGAGGCTGAATACAACCTTAGCACTAAACATTGGTTCTAAAGAAGTGCGGCAAGTATTTGTATGTGTCCATTATTACAGTGTTAACTTATTTTGCACTATATTGTATTTCATTATAATCTGTTCTTCTCATTTTTAGTCCTGAACATCAAGGTCTACATTTTACCTATAGTTAAGTCTAGCCTTTTTCATTTTATTGATTTCTGTTTACTCTGTAATAATAAAACAGTACCTTGAACTTGGTGGTAACTAAGCTGCATAAATCCATATTGGTGGCAAAATTATCTTATTGTTTAAATGTTTTTATAGTAGCCTTTAGGATTGGTGATCCAAGTGATAAATACCTTTTAAAAGGAAAATCCCAGGTTCCAAGCATTCTGGGTGATTGATACAGGACCTGTATTGCAGAAAGGAATGTTAAAACAAACTTCTAAGTATTTTTAGAATACCAGGATACTTAGGGGCAGATTTATCAAGGGTCGAAGTAAGAATTCGAAGTAAAAAAATACGAATTTTGAGCTATTTTTGTGTGCTTCGAATTGCTGTTTTAGCCTATGGGGGACCTCCTAGAACCTATTTGGAGTAAATTGATGGACTTTTTTGGGAGTTTTTTTTGGAAAATACTTTGAATCGAATGCAATGTTACTTCGAGTCAAACGATTCAAACAATTGAAGTGACATCTATTCACCAGCAGAAAAAAACTTTAATTTTTTAATAAATTTCAGTTGACTTTTTTTTCTTTGAATTTCGAAGTTATGGGAGTTCAAAAAAACTGTTTGTTTTCAAACTTTGAAATTCGACCCTTGATAAATCTGCCCCTTAAAATCCACACTGCGAGTTTTGATGGTTTAATAAATAGTTTTCCATGTAGTGTAAAGCAGGCTTTTAGCCAATTATAATTATTTCTTCCTTTCCACAGGAGGAAATTATTCTCAGTGAAGTGAAAGTGTTCTGTGACACCGTGCCACATGTTATGTGCACCGGATCCTTTACTACAAGGGAAAAGCAACACTTATATCGCCGTCTAATCACACATATATTGATTGTCTCTGAACATCTCTTCGTACACTACTTGCAGAATCTGGAGCTGAATAAATCACAATCCGTTTTTTCAGAAGAAGCCAATTTAATACGTTTTAAAGCACAATTGTTACTTGACTGCTCCAAATTGTAAGTTTTTTCGATTACAAAAATAGTTGTTCCAGGCCTAAATGTATGCTATGTGAACTGTAATGTACTTAAATATTTACAGTGCAATGTCTCTAGAATGATTACATATTAGAAGCATTTTCTGCCATTCAAATGAAGTTACTATACAAGTGTAAATTTTCTGCTAGTCACACTCAGCCCTATACTAAAGTGTGCACAAGCCTTCTCTGCTTGGCCCTAAGCTCTTACAGGCTTCTCTGTTGATGACAAATGAATATTCAATCGAAAATCCTTTGTACCGGCTTTGATGTAAACACAAAGTAATGCTCTTGCTTTTCAGCTTTAATGTGATTTCCGTCAGACAGCATTTAATCAATGAGATTAATGAATTAAAAGGCAAAGAAGAGCTTCTCAAAGAGTCAAACAAAGTATGCAGCAATATTGATTTACATTACCCAGGACAGAAGCATGGCAGGACCTTTAACCTCAGAAGTTCCTACTCACCTTTCACCATGAAATACTTTATAAGACTTGGCCGACCAAAAGATGTTGTTCCTAAACCAAAAAGAGAAACAGACCTAATACAGGTAAAGCTGTGATTCATTTTAAAAAGTTGAGATCATCTTAATCTCTTTGTGACCAATCATGTAAGTGTTTAATAGATAACTGCCCAGACATTCATTTTTGAGATGTGGATTTTCTTCACTTATTCATTGCACCATGCATTGGCCAACATGGTGACTTCAACCTGCTAAATTTCCGAAGTACATGGATATCTGACAGGATGAGAAGGATATTATACACCTACCGAAATTAATATGAAACCTTTTTAGTACAATATTATTGGTATGTGTATTGCCAGCTTAGCACTGCTCCTTTAAAAATGGCACGTCCAAGTTGTGTTCATAAAGAGAACAAGTACCCTTCTTCTGTTGTGGCTTGTTTCCAACACTTATTTTACCTATAGGCCGTGCATTCACTGCACATATATATGGTGGTATTCAACGTCATCAAAAGTTGCCCATGAGTATGTAGTCCTAAAAAAATTACAGATGAAGTGTTCTTTAGTTGGTCTTCTGTATGCATCAAACTTTTATGAAAATAATTGATTAATGTGATCTTTTTGGGCTGATTATTTTCCTACCAAATTCATTATCAGCCTTCTTTAAAAGTAGCAGGCAACCTGTTATATTACTGATCCTTATAGCTCTATATGCCTGCTTTATATGACTTAAACACTAAATATGCTTTCTGTACTTCTGTACTTTGAGACACTCACCAACCTTTGAATATTGGGCATACATACTTAATTGCCTCCTAGCTTTCTCCTCCTAGATGAATCATCGCCACCTGATGAACATGACAAAAAACTGATTGCTTTTCCATCTAAACCTGGCCCTCTTTTACTACTACTACACATAGTAGTAGTACATGATCAATGACCCTATTGACTGTCTGGGGTAATCTGCAGCTACTTGTCACATGGTCTATGTTTATTACAAGAAATAATGTACCCCTATGATCAGTTTAAAATAGGTTCTTGTACCTTTATATAGTCATGGCACGCCTTTGTTATTTCTAATATCCTTATATTTTATAATAGCAGGTACACTATTCCCAATGTTTTTATACAAACCATTTTTATACATACATTATGCAGATTAAGAACATTCAACATCTGAACCTAAAAGAAGTATATAAACTGATCCCTAGACAAGAGGACTTTTGCAGCCCTGCAGGGCCTGTGCAATGTAAGTAAATTGTATTTTGTGTTTTGTTTATTGAGTATTGGCTTAGTGGTAAAATCACTGGACTCTGATTGGAGGTGGTGGTGGTGGGGGGGGGGGTTGTTGACAGCTCCTGGCTGTTCTTTGTGTCCTTGGACAATTCACTTCTGGAGCGCAAAAGGCAATTAAACAAAATTTGGTTCAAGATCCCCCCCCACACACACACACACTTTATTGCCTTTAACAACTTGTAGTATGAAAATCCCATTGTCCTTATGAACTTTAACCCCTGTTACCAATCACAGAGCACTGTGGCATTCTTAAGATTTTGTGCTCATACCATGAGCACAAAATCCATGAGGTAGCAAAAGTTTCTGGGCAACTGAGAACATTATAAAGAGCATATGTATTTTAATAATTCTTTTTACAAAGGGCAGTACAATGAGTAAAAATGGCTTGTAATTGGTTGATAAACTGATCATATGTTGCTGTTTTTAACCCAGGTGAAACAGTATCAACACCTTGTCCATTCACACTGTCAGAGGAACAGGACAAAAAAGAGAAAGAGAGTCACAAAACAGTCAGCAATTTAAAGGTTTGTGTTAGAGTCCATCCTGCAATATAATTGCATAACACAATAGAGCTGTGGCACAGGTTAGTGAACGCAGCAACCAGGCATAATGCGTTTCTCTACAAGTCAGAACAAGGGCACTGACCCTAAATTAAACCTTACAACTGACCCTAATGTTAAAGTTAATGCTAGCTGCAAACATGACCATTCAATGCTGGGAACATGTTTTCCCACTGGAAAGCTAAGTAGTAGAATCTATGGTACTGGAGTTTGACTGTCATCGCTTTGTACAATCATTGGCACTAAAAGGGTTATGCTTTACTTTGGAGAATAAATTTTTTTTTTAAAAAAAATTATGTGTAATTGTAATTCATAAGGGTACCACGCCATCATCTTCATCCACTTTTTTCCAAGCATTCTTAGTGCAGCCCTAGGTACTCAGTACAGAACTCAAGAAAGTACTCCAGGCCTGTTTTTTTAGTGAAGGGCCAGCCCCTGGGAAGCGTTAGTGATTAGAATAACTGAGGGTTTCTAAAAGATTTTTAAGTTTTACTTCCCTCTTTCCCTTAAACAGTAAAGCTTTAAAGGTTTAATTAGCACATATGCATTTCCTGTTTTTTTAATATGTTAATGATAATTACTTTGCGAGATTCATTTTTCATAAGAACAATTTATAGACCTGGTCCAGGCCCAGACTGGCAATCTGTGGGTTCTGGCAAATGCCAGAGGGGCTGCTATAAGGTCCCATAGAAAGTCACTATTTAGTGGGCTTGTGGGGGCTGTTTGGGCCTCTGTGTGGGCTGATTGGGCATCTGTGTACCTGAAATGCCAGGGCCTATTTTAATTCTCAGTCCGGTCCTGGCCTGGTCATTAAACATATGTAACGATACAACAATAATTTGAATGCAGAAATCTCATTCATGCATTGACCTGAGACCTGGGGACCTGCTGGCTGCTGAATTGGGCATTGCCTTAAAGCCACGTGCTTCAGAGTGCCCAGAGCTTTGCTGCAAAGGAGAAACACAGACTGCTAAAGGGAATGATTTGTCAGAGGACCTCAAAAGGTATGTACGTTGCTTACACTGTACAAATTAAAGCAATCTTTTTGGGTTCTTGTTTATGCAGTTTTATCCATTTGTGTCTGCACACATCAGCACATTATGTTTAAAGGAGAACTAAACCCTAAAAATGAATATGGCTAAAATGCAATATTTTATATAATGACCAGGCCCGAATTTGTGGAAAGGCCACCTAGGCCCGGGCCTAGGGCGGCAGGATTTTAGGGGGGCAGCATGCTGCCCAACCACACCCACATTGGTTCAAAAACACTGGGGATGCGCTGGAGATACAATCTTTTTTTAAAAATTTCCCGTGCACCAATCCCCATTGCTCCAGTCCAGATGATGAAAATTTGTACAAATAAAGGGGAGGGGACAGGGGTGACAAATGGCAGTAGGCCTACGAGCACCCACTATGATAATGACCTTATTTCATCAGCCTAAAGTTTCAGCTTCTCAATAGCAGCAATAATCCAAGATTTCAAACCTATTACAGGGAGTCATCATCTTGGAAAGTGTCTGTGACACTCACATGCTCAGTGGGTTCTGAGCAGCTGTTGAGAAGCTAAGCTTAGGGGTCATTGCAAATTATCAAACAGATAATGAGGTTTGTCTGTAATATACTGTAAAATGATGCTACAGAGCAGATTATTGAATTTTGATGCTAGTTGTACTGGTTTCTGTGCTGCCATGTAGTAATTATCTATATTATTTACCAGCATCATATTGTAACATTTATAGTTTATGTGTACTATATATTGTGAGTTGGTCCCTAAGCTCAGTAAGTTACAGCAGCACTGAGCATGTGCAGTGAATCATCAGAAAGGAAGATGAGGAGCTACTGGGGCAACTTTGGAGACAAATATCTTTAATGCTAAAGGGCTGTGGTTGCCTTGGACTAGTACAGAAGCCCAAGACATAATGTACAAAATGTCTAGCCTACTTCTTGAGTAAAGCTTTAGTTCTCCTTTAATGATTAGAAGCTTACACTAGTATTTCTGCAAATTACTATAGCATTCAGACTTTTCGTATTAAAGTTAATGAAATGTTGGAATGGTATGGCCGGTGACCTTTGGCTACTTTGACTGATTAACTTTTATCAGTACTGCGATTCCCTGTCCCCTGCATTGCTAAGGGTAGGTGCACACGCTAAGATTCGGGGAGATTAGCCCAGCGACAAATCGCTTCTTCTTCAGGCAACTAATCTCCCCAAACTGCCTTCCTGCCGGCTAGAATCTAAATTGCTGGCGGGATGACACTCAGAATGCTTTGTTTTCCAAAATCGCCTAAAGTTTCCTCGTGAGCCAACTTCAGACAACTTTGGAAAACAAAGTGCTCTGAGTGCCATTTTGCTGGCGATTTAGATTCTAGCCGGTGGGAAGGCAGTTCGGGGAGATTAGTCGCCCGAAGAAGAAGTGATTTGTCGTCGGACTACTAATCTCCCGAAATAGCAGCGTGTGCCCTTACCCTAACACCCCCTTCATTGTTCACCCTCAGTGTCGGACAGGGACACCAGGGGCCCACCCAAAGACCTTAAACCAGGGGCCCACCATAAAACCTTAGACCTGGGGCCCTTTCTCAGTACTAATATCCTTCATCTCCTCAATCAACCTCTATTCTCCTAGTCTGTTTTCTTTATACTATAATCAATTATTCCATCTATTTAGCCTTTTTGTCCTCATAGAAATAGGGAATGACAATGAAATAGACCAAAAGTTTAGGAGCATGAGGGCCCACTGACACCTGGGCCACCGGGAGTTTTCCTGGTTTCCCTGTGGGCCAGTCCGACACTGTTCACCCTTGTAATCCCCCCTGTATTGTTCCCAACTGTAATTCCCCTGGACTGTTCCCATCTGTAATTCCCCCTGTATTGTTCACACCTGTAATCTCCCCTGTATTGTTCACATTTTAGATGCATACTATAAATGCCCACATTCACATTGTTCACACCTCATATAGACTGTAGGAGGGGGACATGCCTTGTGTCACTGTACATAGTGCATCTCATAACATTAAATATAATAAATACTGTTTGTGGTAAATAATTATTAAGCATCAACTTGCTTATGTCAATAATAGTTTGAAGTGTTGGATGCCAAGTATAAAGAAGGACACAATAGGGCCTTTTAACTGTGACATTCTATATCACGCACTATAGCAAAACTGTTCTTATATTTTAAAGGCTGATGAGAAACTCATTGTTGCCAAGTTTAGAAAATAGGGAAGAGAACAATCCGGATGATGACATTTCTCCTTTAATAAAAGCTTTAACACATGGTAGAGTGAATCTAACCAAACTAAGGAAAATGGAAGAGTTACTAAAGGTAAAAAGCAAAGCCTTATTTTCATATGTTATTTTTTAAATGTGGGAGATTGCTATCTCATCATCTATAAGATGGCTGTTTTTTAAAGGGGTGTAATGTATACATTCATTCAAAAATCCGTACCATTAAAAAACAATTGTGTGCCTGCAACTCTCCCCCATTGCTTTACCACCACTGATTACTGAGCACACAAACCCTTAGGTGGACGTTAGATGGACGACAATAAAAATCAACGCTGCTCTGAGTTCTGAATGGTAGGGCAGCAGCGTGTGGGATTTTTTCCTGACTGAAGTTAGCTTTAGTGAGAAGCAAAGACACAAAACAGCGCAGCATGCTGCTTCCCTGCCATTTAGAACTCTGTGCAGCACTAATCTTTCACAATTGTCCAGCAGAGGGCACTAGTGGAGCAAAGAAGGAAATTGAAAGAACGATTGTTTTTTTAATATGGTACAGATTTTTAAATGAATGCATATTGGAAATATAATGGAGAACCTGGGACCAGGCTTTTAGTTCATGACCCCTCTTTTTTCTCATTTACATGAAACCTATAGTCCACCTGCCTTTAAAGGGGTAGTTCACCTTTACATTAACTTTTAGTATTTTATAGAATGGCCCATTCTAAGCAATTTTTCAATTGGTCTTCATTATTTATTTTTTAGAGAACTATTTGCCTTCTAAGTCTAACTATGTCCAGCTATCAAATGGGGGTCACTGACCCCAACTAAAAAAAAAATGCTCTCTCAGGCTACAAATGTATTTTATCACTAGTTTTTATTACTCATCTTTCTATTCAGGCCCTCACCTTTTCATATTCCAGTCTCTTATTGTAATCACTGCATGGTTGCTAGGGTAATGTGGACCCTAGCAACAAGATGGCTGAAATAGCAAACTGGGGAGCTGCCAAATAAAAAGTTAAATAACTCAAAAACTACAAATAATAAAAAAATGAAAACCAATTGCAAATTGTCTCAGAATATCCCTCTCTACATCATATTAAAAGTTAAATTAAAGCTGAACAACCCCTTTAAATATGATATAGAAAGTGATATTATGAAAACAATTTGCAATTGGTTTTCATTTTTTAGTATTTGTGTTGTTTGAGTTATTTAACTTTTTATTCAGCAGCCCTCCATTTTGCAATCTCAGAAATCTGGTTGCTAGGGTCCAAATTACCCAAGCAACCATGTGTTGATATGAAAAAGAGGCTGGAATATGAACAGGAGAGGGCCTGAATAAAAGATGAGTAATGAAAAGTAGCAATAACTATAAATGTGTAGCCTTAAAGAGCATTTGATTGTAGATGGGGTCAATGACCCTCATTTGAAAGCTGGAAACATCTGCAAGAAGGAGGCTAATAATTAAAAAGCTAGAAAAAAAAAGGTACAACAATTGAAAAGTTTCTTAGGATTATCTTAAAAGTTAACTTTAAAGAAGAACCACCCCTTTAAAATACAACATTCAGAATCCTATACCATAAGGTAGCTGACATTGAGAGATGGAATCACAGAAGTAGTAAGGTTGCTTTCATTCATACTAAATTGTGTTTTTTGTTTTCATCTTCAGGATTTAAACGAAAGACAGAAGAACGTAAAGGAACCTCGGAGGACACAAGCATGTCTTCACCCTCAGGCTTCTTCAATTGATGTCCACATTCCTAACAAACCAATATTGAGAAGAGCTGATGTTCAGGCCTCCCAAAGGGTTTTTATCAACCTTACAGACATTAAACCATATCCCCCTGTGTACAATGATTTCTTATCAGAGGTAAGGATTATAACGAAGAACCAGAAAAGCAGGATATGACAAAATTGTAAATTGAAATAGTAGGATAACCATAAAGTAGAAGTTTATGACATACAGCTGAACTGTATCCTTACTGACAAGAAAAAAAACATATCTAAAAACAGTTTGGAAGCCCCAGAAAGAAAAGCCAACACTTTCATTTCAGCACATACTAAGCTAAGTCAAATCGCTGTACTATGTATGAAGACTGGTTTACTGAACAAGAATAATATACAAGCGTAATTCAATTCAAAATATGTGCTGTTATACAGCTAGCTAGAAATGTTTCATTCGATAGAGAGAAGTGAAACTTTACACTTCAACTTCAATATAAGAAAACAGGCAGAAATAGAAAGTAATTGAAAAAAAATCTTTTTTTCAACTGAAGTATCTGAAACCAACTGAACTGGAAAAAATGTTGAAAGATGAACAACCCCATTAATTATCACATATATGCCGATTACATCCAGATATATTTTGACCACCTCTGTAGAGACTAGACTCATACAGTATTCCACTGTTTAAAACATTACCCCACTGGCCTATCATAGACAACATTGGGCATAAAGGGGTGGTTCACCTTTAAACTAACTTTTAGTATGTTACAGAATTGATAATTCTATGCAACTTTTCAATTGGTCTTCATTATTTATTTATTTTTATAGTTTTTAATTATTTACCTTTTTCTTTTTTTTTTGACTTGCAAGACTACACATTTTATTGTTATTGCTAATTTTTAATACTCATGTAGTCAGGCCTCTCCTATTCATATTCCAGTCTCTTATTCAAACCAATGCATGGTTCCTAGTGTCATTTGGACCCTAGCAACCAGATTACGGATATTGCAAACTGGAATGCGGCTGAATAAAAAGCTAAATAACCCATAAACCACAAATAATAAAAAATGAAAACCAATTGTGAATTGTCCCAGAATATCACTCTCTACATGATACTAAAAAATAACTCAAAGGTGAACAACCCCTTTAAATCTCTAATTTTTTCACCTTCTTATATCTTTCTAAAGCAGCTCTGGGGGGGTTCACAAACTCTTAATTGACACATTTAGTTGATACATTTCTACATGGCATCCAAATCTTATTTTATCGCTGCTATTTTTCTTTTTAATCTGTAGATGGCGATCTTACAACACAGAATTTTACATTGAAAAAGATCATCTGTGCATTCTTTCACTATCACAAATAATCAATCAAGTGTACCTAGTGTATATTCTCTCTATGCTTTTATTGATTGATGCTTAATACTGCGTTATGATTATTTGTTTTAATTGCTTTGCAAAGAAAAGATACATTGGGGGCCAGTGAGTTCCGAATATTTTGTTCTTTTGAAACTGTATGATAACTGCTGTATATTTCTTGCAGTGAATTGAAACGGAAGCATCTAGTTCATGTCTGTGACTTAGATTGCTAGGGTGACTGATTCGTTCCTATTTTGTTTACTGGGCTATTCCCTTTAGTGGAATGGCCTGGGGAAAATGTTCTGCTCCTGTCTCAGGAGATTTAAAATGAGAACCAAGTAGGCACACTAATAATAAACATTATATGAGACTATATATCATTCTATAGCATAGGCAGAACAATAGGGAATGTTCTTGTAGGGTAGGGGATTCAGAACACATTATGGGGCACATTTACTAAGGGTCGAATTTCGAACTGGTAAAACTGCAAAATTTGACCATTGAATTGTAGAAATTCGAAAGTCAAAGTTTTTTTTTGTGTGAATTTAGCCGTTAACGATCGAATTCAAACTGTTCGAATGAACGAAGAAAGATTCGAACGATTTAATCGATCGATCATACGATTTTCAAAAAAAAAACTTAGGCTTCTAAAAACTTAGCCAAATACTGGCTATGTGTTCTAGGAGGTCCCCATAGGCTAACATAGCAATTCGGCAGGTTTAGCAAAGTGTCAAAGTTTTTTTTAAAGAGACAGTACTTCGATTTTCGAATGGTTGAATATTCAACGTTTTGTTTAATTCAAATTTTGGCCTATTCGGTGGTCGAAGTACCTAAAAAATACTTCGAAATTCGAAGTTTTTGAATTCGAAAATTCACTTCGAATTCACTTCAACCCTTAGGATATGTGCCCCTTTGTGTATTAGTTATCTGAGCTAATACAAGTCTATTGGTCATTGAGGATGGTCAGTACAGTAGACCTAGTCCTTTGCAGTAACAGGGTGACATTATTTATATTGCTAACATTTTATTATAAACTATCTATATTTTTACAATACTAGTCAGTGTTTTACTACTCCAAACAAAAATACATACGTAGAGCATAAATCATTATATCCAAGTGAATATTCATGGCTCTTTTGCTGAATATATCGATGGCACTCGACTGAGAGATATGTCATTCAAGCATTAGTTCAGCCATTTTGTCTTTTGTCCTGAAATTTGTCCACTGATCCTCATTGGATTGTGAGGATATTTCAAGCAGAAGAAACAGTATGGCAGTGGTCACACATTATAGATATATATATATATATATATATATATATATATATATATATATATATATATATATATATATAAGATAATCAAAGGACTCGCACTCCAATTCCTTTTTCACGAAAAAGGAATTGGAGTGCGAGTCCTTTGATTATCTTATCTGAACAATATTGACCCACGCACCCTAAATTGTTTGGAACATCTGGTAAGAGTGCATACACTGGATGGACTTATATATATATATATATATATATATATATATACCTGTAACCCTATTTAGACAGATAAAACAGTTTATGTAGAAACAGATATGCCTATGACATTTATTGCTGAGATAGAAAATATATAGAATTACAAAGTAAAGTGTAATAATATATGTTATATATAGAAAAGTGTAAAACATCTTGATACAAGTCAGATAAATGTTTTATTTCATAGGGGCATATTTATTATGCCTCGTAAAACTAAATTCACATAAAAAGTTGTGTAAAATAAATGGGGAATTTAGTGAACATTAGATTTTCAGTCGTTATTTTACATTGCTTTGCATTGCTTCAGGCGGAAGTCACTCTAAGGGGCATTTTTATTATGCTCTGTGAAAAATGGCGGGATAATACACCACAGATCACCAGGCTTTGCCATGTAAAAAAGGGAGTAAAAATGGCGTATGCGTTGTTTCTTAGAGTGACTTCTGCTGGAAGCAATGTAAAATAACAGTGGAAAATCTGGCGTTGGCATGTGATATTTTACAGTTTATTCTGAGAATTTAATTTTACACTGCATAATAAATATGCCCCTTTAAAAAAAAACGCGTAAAAATTGTATGCCGTTTTTTACATGCAAAGCCTGGGGATGTGTGGTATATAATCCCGCTGTTTTTACACAGCATAATAAATATGCCCATTAGTGTATGTGTATGTATGGGATCCGTTATCCGGAAACTCATTATCCAGGAAGCTCTGAATTACAGTAAGGCTGTCCCCCATTAGCCAAATAATCAAAAATGATTTCCTTTTCTCTCTTTTAATAAAACAGTAGCTTATACTTGATCCAAACTAAGATATAATTAATCCTTAATGGAACCAAACCCAGCCTATTGAGTTTATTTATTGTTTAAATGATTTTCTAGTAGACTTAAGGCATAAAGTTCGAATTATGGAAAGATCTTTTATCCAGAAAACCCCAGGTCCCAAGCATTGTATTTAATAAGTGAACATGTCTAGGTTGTGCCAGTAATGCGCAGAGGCTAACTTGGCACAGCAGGTGGCAAATGCACAGGCAGCATTATCCAAACTGTCATTAAGGGCTCTTTAGTTATTAAATAGGATATTTGAAATTCATCTGCTGGTTTTTGGATAACAAAAAAAACTCACATTTTTCGAGATTTATTATGCCCTGAAGCTGCTAAAAGCTCGAATTCAAGTCAATGGCAGAGGTCCCTTGAACCATTTGAAGATGTTTTTGCCTTCATGTTTTTTGTTTTTTTTTTTACAGTGGTTTTTCGCTCTAAAACTCTATCAATTCGAGGAATTTAAAGTTTTTTAGCTGATAACTCAATCAATTTGCGGTATTCCAGTTTTTCCCCCCAATTGCATTTTTTTTTATAAATACACAAACATTTGAGTTGTGAGTTCATTCGAGGTACAAAAAACCTCACAAACTTGACCTTTGAAAAATAACCCCCTCAAAGATGCTTGATCCACCAAGGTCTTTGTAAAACAATAAATACAATAATTAAAGGGATTATGTCATGTTTTTTATGGTGTATTTTCTATTCCCAATTACACAGTTTACACTGCAAATAATTCACTCTACCATATAAAAATGAATTCCTAATCTAACAAGTTTATTTTTTTAGATGTAATATTGGTGTGTAGGCAGACCTCTCAGGTCATTTTGCCTGGTCATGTGCTTTCAGAAAGAGCCAGCACTTTAGGATGGAACTGCTTTCTGGCAGGCTGTTGTTTCTCCTACTCAATGTAATTGAATGGGGTCGCAGTGGGACATGGGTTTTTTTAAGCTATTGGACAGTGATATGTTCATTATCAAGGTGTGCCACTGACCCCGAGTCTGGTCCCTACCACTATATGATATAAGTTTGTACCCTCTAGTAATAATCTAAACACTGGAATTAGGGACCCTAATCACTACCAGCATCCTATTGGCTAAAACTGAACTGGAAGGCAGCAGGCAGAAAAAGAGATTTATATATTATGTGAAAGCTATATTTGCCAGATTTGCCATATGCTGCCTTTTATAAAGTCTCATTTATATTTCAGATTGAAAGTGTCTCAGTCAAAAGACTGGATCAGAGTCTCAGTGTTGGAAGTGAACTTGAAGAAGTATATGGAGAGCTGATTAATAATATTTCAACTGATCACCTAAAGTTTGATCAGGTAAGACATATTCATTCTGAGCCACCTATATTTCAACCTGTAGGCTGAGCTGTTTTGTAAAGTGTGCAATTCTGTGGACTCACCTACATTTCAAAGAAGCTGTATTGAATCTTGGACAAGATCAGTATTTCACACTTTGAGTTACAATTGAACTTTTTTCTCCCTTTTCATTATAGTAATAACGTCTCCTATTCTAAATCTGATACGTTTTAAAAATGGTTTTGTAAATACACAATATTGAAGAGTTACTCTCATCATATAATCATTATTATTATAATTATTATTATCATCATATATACTTTATAATACAAGCTTTAATAGTGTCTTATTTTCTCCTTCTTTCTCGCTACTACATATGGGGGAATATATATCAAAGACTGAAGTTGGAGGTCACCACAGTCCACTAGAGTGAAAGTCCACTTCTCCATTAATTTCTATAGAATTTTTAAAGTCATATTTATCAAAGGGTGAACTTTCACTTTCACCCATAGTTAAATACTCTTTTAAAAATCCCCCCCCAAAAAAAATCCAAAACCCTACCATCCTCCTTCCTGCCCACCTGCTCACTCTCATGTAGGATAGTAGCCTGGGAGGGGAAATGTACCTTTAGTTACGCCTCTGGCCAACAGCATTGTTGGAAATGTTAATAAGGCTCATAGTTACAGGGTAGTTGATACGGCTTTGTCTTGTGGGACAGTGACTGATATTGAAAGTATATCTAGAATCTTTGCCATAAAGCAAATCAAGATAAAAATAACCTAAAGTAAATTGGAGAAAACAGTGTATTATATCTGTATGAGCTATCTATAGGGGTCATTTACTTACATAGATGTCAGTTGCACCAGTGCAGTTACTTATAGTTAATCAGGAATCACTTTTGGACAGTCTACTACAATTGAAAAATGAAAGCAAAGCTCTCTGATATTGAAATTGAAATTTCTATTTTCTGTTAGCTCACTTTGATTTGCCATGGGGATATCTAAATGATATAATGCATGCCATATAATATCTTATGGATATCCATTTACAGCTTTCTGTGTGCTTTCTGCATATCCCATTGTAACACATAGAAAAATGGCCAAAATGGTATTACAAATAAAATCCAGTTTTAAAAATATGTGAAATGTAGATTGTCAAGTGATCAGGCCTGGTGTTTTTTGTCTTCTTCTCAAAATAAATATTTTTTAAGTGTAGAAATTCATCGATGCACCATGCATCCATCAAGTTAATTGTCATTATATGGATTATAATTTCACAGAAATTGTGAGAAATGCATCTAGAGAAAATGTTCACCCTTTAGTACATTTAGCAGTTTTATGGTTGCTTGAATGCTGAATTTTAAGTTCAAGATCTCAAAGATATAAAAAGAAAGACAAGTGAACTAAGCCCTATATATATATATATATATATATATATATATATATATATATATAGTAATCTCCTCATGGTCACAAGAATTGAACTTGCATTGCAGCCCTAAATAAACCCAACAAATGAACTTGCTTTTCCACTGACATAATATAATAAGAGATTTTTTTGTTATTTGCACTGATCCTAACAAGTCTTACATCATTTCAGAAGTGTATTATACAATTTAGTCTTCTTTGCAATAGACAAGTTTAAAGGAAAAGGAAAGTGTAAACCACTGGGAGGTGCCAAATGTTAGGCACCCCGCCCCCTCACTGTAATCACTTGCCTGATCCCCCCGGGCCGGTGATCCTTTTAGCACAGAAAACTGTAATGTTCCAAGGTTCTTCTGAGCAAGCACGTCAGAGTGACACTCTTCTTCCCCTATACCGGGGACAGACATATGCACAGTGAAAAGCCAGCTTTTTTGTTAAAAGTGGCTTTTCACTCTCCTGCGCACGTGTTTCTGCTCAAAGAAAGAAGATGCAGGAAGAGGATTGCTGCATTTTTGGGTAAGAAAACATTGTGACATGAGCTTGAAATCTAACTTGTTACAATTATTAAATTATTGCGTGTATAATCTTTTTCATTTGTTTTGTTTAAAAGAAAATGTGTGACAAAAATGTCAATTATCTTAAAGGATTTATTAACAGAGCCTCATGCTGTAAGCTTGGATTTCTCTAAATGTGTATCATCAGCCACACTAACCAAGAGAAAAAAACAGCGTGTGATCAACAAACAATTGGACTCTCTTGCCCCCTATAACAGGTACCAACAAGAAATTTATTTAAGGTGATTTTTGCACAACTATTTACCAATCATGGTTCACATGAAAATAATGCATGCAGGTGGGTAACATAAGGGACTAAAACAGCACATTCATCGACTGCAATGTGTCCAACTGTGATTTGCTACCAATGTTACCATTCATTTGCTTGGCTTTTCTCTTGCATGTCTGTGTGTCTGCCATAATCCAACATCATGGGGCCTCAATGAAAGGCCAATCAGAGATGAGAACTTGATGTCAGCCTGCAGGAAGCAAGGCCTTTTCCTGGGTGTATTATTATGAATTTGACTCTTAATTAGTTATTAACAGTCTTTGTTGGCAGTTTTAATTAGCAGTACATTTTAAAAATGTGTTTACCCTGTGAGTAATAGAATATTTATTTGCTTAAATCAAATAATATTACTTTTTTCATTTGGATAATCAGTTCAGAACAACCCTTAACTCTGGATAAGGAAGTTTCCAGGACAAGTGACTCCTGGCTTGTTTGGTGGAAATCAGCCATCAGTTCCGAGGACTACATGACCTATTTACACTCTCAGGTAAAGCATATTCAATATTAATATGGTAACTTAATATGGTAACTAGCAGAGGTTACACAAGAGACAAAGCCAACAGCATTACTCAGACTCTATTTCTACTGATCCAGAGGAAACTAATTTAAAGCTAACTGATGGCCCTTGGAAGAAATCAGATGAAATAAAGTTCTTTCTCATCCTAAGATTGATAAGCGTTTATCACATAGTTAGAGACGACACTAGATACAGATAAACAGATAATTGAGTGCCAAATGAACAAATATAGTTCATAATCCAGCCACAAGACTGTGTGCACCTTTAGTGTTCTATTTATTTGTCAACATTTCAGTTCTGTTCAGAGAACCTTTCTCCGAGCAGAACGCTCTCCATGGGGCAAATTTACTAAATCGCAAAGCAGGTAATTTCGTTACTTCGCAGATTTACTAAAGGTCGCTGGCGTAAATTCGCTAGCGAAGTGGACCTTCTCTAGCTCTACCCTTACGCCAGGTGAAGTTGCTCTATGGCGAAGGGACGTAACTACGTTAATTCACTAACTTGCGCATTTTACTGAATGTTACCTCTTGAGCCAGACTGGCATTCGCCACCTCAGACCAGGCAAAGTGCAATAGAGTAGATAGGTAGTCCCAAAAAACTCTGGCGTCTTTTCCTTTCTTAAGGGTGATAGGCTGAAAAAGATTGTACATTTTTTTGGGGGCACCCTCCTTCCCCCCTACATTTCCTAACATATGGCACCTAAACTATACAGTGGGCACATGTATAGGGCAAAATAACAACTCTATTTTATTTTATGAAGCTTTCCCAGGCTTGTGTAGTGTAATGTATTTGCTGCTACATATACGGCCATTGTACTTTAACTTGGCGCCTTATGCAAATTAGGCATCACTAGCGTAACTTCACTTTGCTTGACGAATTAATGCTAGCGCAACTTCACTACCTTTCGCCTCCCTGAGCGCAACTTCGGATTTTAGTGAATAAGCGGTGCCCTGGCGAAACTTCGTCTGGCGAAGTGCGGCGATGGCTGCGCTAGCGCAACTCTGCAGGTTAGTCAATTTGCCCCTTTGTCTTGAGAACGATTCTCTGAGCAGAACCATAACATTGACTTTTTCATTTTTTTTAACTCAGTTAGTGCTCCTATATTCATGTTGATGGATAGATTATCATGTACAGTGATGTATGCTAAATACACTGTTTCTCTTTTCAGAACTTGGACTACCTGAAAGTGATCTACCATTTATATAATAATGATTCTGAAGATGAAGAAGATAAAATTGCTTTAATGAAGGAAAAAGAACGTCAGAAAAGGTTTGTTCTTGATTTCCTCTGGTTTACCTATCCCAACTTACATATAAGGTTAGATGAATTTACTGCATATGTATTATCACCTGCAGACCCAAGTAGTGACACAATACTATAAGTCTAGCACTTTTCCTAGAATTGACAAAAAGTCATGTGATTTCCCTCCGGCCCCTAATTTGCGTACGCAAATTAGGATTCGGATTCGGTTCGGCCAGGCAGAAGGATTCGGCCGAATCCAAATCCTGCTGAAAAAGGCTGAATCCTGGCCAAATCCCGAACTGAATCCTGGATTCGGTGCATCCCTGATTTTTAGAATATAAAGTAATAAACATTCTGGTGTCAGATTTAGTTTTTGCATGCACTTTGCTGGCATAGTGAATTACTTTATGTAGTCTGGGGATATTCTAGGAAAATGTATGGTTTTTGACCAAATTTTGGGCTTTCCTGTGTGCTATGATAGTTATATATTTAATTCTATACACTCACATTTATAACTATATGTATACCATTATCTATAATAACTAACTGTAGTCTTGGATATCATGCTTGCTCAAAAGATAATCAAAGCCCCTCTTAAAGGCATTAATAGAATCAGCCATCACCCAACATCCCCCTGCAGGGCATTCCACAACCTCCTCACTGTGAAAAACCACCTACGTTGCTTCAAATAAAAGTTCTGTTCCTGTAGTCTAAATCGGTGTTCTCTGGTCAGGAATCCTGAAAAATTAAGTAAAGAGTTTTAAGTTTCACAGCCTTCTATTTGTCAAACGATTAAATTTTGCTTTTACCCCTTCAAAACGTTTCAAAATCGTGTCAGTATCAAGTAAATGCTGGACCCGTAATCGTTCATCTCAAAGCCCCCCGCAAAGCTGCCTCAGGCCCTGCAAACCTGCATTCACTGACACTCTAACACTGCTAAAAGACCATCTGAGCCGTTTTAGTGATGCTGGGCTGGGGGCGGCGTGATCCTTCCATAGGCTGATTACGAATGAAAATAGGAATTCAGCCTATGGAACGATCGCTTCCCCCCCAGCCCAGCAGCACTAAAGCAACCCAGAAGATCTGTTAGCAGTGTCAGCGGGTCTGCAGCACACAAGTTCGCGGGCTGGGGGCGGCTTTGCTGGGGGCTTTTCTGGGAACGATTATGGGTGCAGCATTTACTTTATACTGACACGTTCTTATGGTTTTTATAGGAACGTTTCAGTACAGTTTCAGAATGGTAACCCTTTGTACAAGAGCTGCAAAATCTTTGGCAAACAGCAGCAAGTTCACCATTTGATAAATACGGTATATTCCACAATATCCCACAATATCCCACAATATCCCACAGTGTCTGTCTACTGGCAGGTACAAATTTATGTAGCAGATACAGGATTGCTGGAACTCTGGGAAAAGCCAATGCATTGTGAGTAAAAAGGTGAATTGTGCCTTCTGTTAATAAATGAGGCCCAGTATGTTTATTGTTTTTTAAATCTATACATCATATTAGTATTGCCTCTTTAAGCTTATGTTGTTAGAAATAAAAACCTTTTATTTTTCAAATATCATATGCTTGCAGTCAAAGTGAAAGTCAATATATGCAATCAATAACACACGGGTGTTTTCCATACATATTGCTGTACTAATAACCAAGAGAATATAGATGGATTATGGATCAGACAATTTAGCCATACCTTTTCCATTAAACCCCATTCTTGTAGTGGCAGAAATCTGCTGGGAATTAACATGGATCCATGCCAACAGAACTTTATTGGAATATATAATTATTCTATTTGTAGGGCTTATTATTCCACATTCATTATTATCCAATAAAATATTGGATTTGTTCTGCTTAGCAGTAAGGCAAGTTAATTTATTCTGAGGCAATAGTAGCAGATGTGCACCTGTCCTTTTTCTATACATTGGTGTGTTTCACTGCAGTAATGGATAGGACTTTTTTTTTCTAAAAATCCACAGAGATTTATAGAAAAAATGTTCACTCTCTGCCACCCTGTAGCCCTCTAGCTATTGTTTAACTATAGCTCCTAGTAGCCACCAGTACTAAAGGCTGTAGTTCAGTGCCAGCTGGAATATTACAGGCTTTATATCTTTGTTTTATAAAACCTTTTGCCTGTAATACTGGAGCTTCTGTCTTCTTTCTTTGTTCAGATTACTCTTTTTTCTAAATCTGGCTCTGCAATGTAAAACTGTTTTTATTAGACCTTAGCAAATAACTATTTGAAATTTATGTTCATAGGGAACAAGAGAAAAGACGTGCAGAAATCCAAGAACTGAAGCAAAAATATACACCTGGCATGTGGAACATTAATAGTGTCATGCTCGGCGGCCTTGGGAGAGATCCTGTTGTTGAAGGTAAAATATATAATGAATACAGTATAACCATAGTTATATTACATATGATTTCAAATAATAATTTTTTGCTGTGAATAACAAAAACACTAACAACACATTGTTTTTCTGTTAAATATAAAACTTGATCAAGCTTGTAGAATAAGAGGAATAGCTAGTGGACCATAGGACCCTGTGCATAATAAGATGAAAATCGACCTCTTTCTTGCACCAAAACATTTATATCCCTGTGCAGCCCTTTAATTCTAAAGACCCTGGTGAGATCACGACCCGTGTTGATAAGATAGGGGTAATTTACTATAAAGAAGAGAATGTGAAAAGTTCAAAAACACGTGCAATGTGCCTTTTTTTTGCAATTTGCACACTGCCTTCCTTGTATAGGAAAAGAGACCTGATGCAGTCTTAACCTGCAGCCTCCCCAATGAATACAACATTGACTGTATTCAGCAGCACTGTTATTATTCAGGGGAGGCATGTAAACATTTCCCCTCTTGCACCCTAATTTTGCGTCATTTATATGCATAAGTTAGGTAGTGGCAATGTGGGCCTGTCCTAGCCGTAAGGATGTGACTGGCCTGCTCCATCTGACACTGCAATCTACACCTAGGCTTACGTTGGAATTTTTTTATGGGGTTCAGAGTACAGTCAGGGCTTAGTGCTCTTGCACTCCTTCCCCATTATTTGTAAATGACTCTTAATGTGTTTTACAAGCTGCTCTCAACAGCAGCTTGTGAGCTCTGACTCAGTTTAGCCATGGGTGGGAGTGTCAGGATGCTGCTAACATTTTCCTAAAATGGTCAGATGCCCAAGTTCTAACTCAGTTTAATGTGGCTGTACCAAAGAACAGGAATTTTATTCGCCAGGATATCGGTTCTTGGGGCTAAAAGGGAAAAGGTTAGTTAAAACATAACACCCCCTAAGCCCTATAAATTTGGCTTATTTTCAGTAAGGGTGTATATTGCCTCATTAATCAAATCTTATTCAGATGGAAAAAAATATTTTGTAACCACAGACATTCATGCAGAGTTTAACTTTTTCATTTATTCTTCCATTACTGAATAACTTACTCATGTTCAATTTTATTCCCTAGTTCAGTTTTCTCAAAAGAGTCAAACAATCAATAACCATTGAGATTTTATTAGGATCAACAATCTGTGGAATGGATTGCTTGGCATAATAACTGAACAAAACTGTGTAACATTACATTTTCTATGTTATCATTTTTCAGGTATGGAACATGACACAACGGAATCTGTGTATCAGGTATTTGAATTGATAAATTATTTTTCAAAGAACCCCCCACAGATCAGTTGCCCCAGTACTTTCTAATGGGCAAATAGAGGCATTTTGCAGAGACAGAGGAGAGACAGATCACATGGGTGGGCATGAGACTCCACAATGACATTACTTTGCTAGTGTTTTCCCAGCTGCTTATGTTCAGCAATTGCAGAGAGTGGGTTTCTTGGTTCAATAAACTTGAAGCAGATTTACAAGGTACTGTATGCACCACAAAAACAGTTTTACAACCTGAACCCCCAATTTCAGCCCAAACCCATCCAGACAGTGGGTCCTGGGTTAACCGCCCATCACTACCAGTGAGATAAACAAGATAAAAAGTTGCTGTGGGCAACAACTTCAGATATGGAGGTCATTTTGGAAGGGAACATGCATCATATGCCTGCCACATCCTATACTGTATTACAAGCACACACTAGTCCACAATGGAGCATATTTTAATGAAACATACTTATGTATGCATACTGTACATATTGTGAAAATACACTCAAACTTATATGTTTCTACCTTCTTCAGAAAAAAATAGATGCCATATGGAATACATTACATATTCCTGAAGAGCAGAGATTGGATATGGCGATTAAATACAGTTTCAGTGAATACAGAGACATTTTGCCACAGGTGATATTTCGCATAGAAATGTTTATTGTTGTAGTCAGTGTTTTATACTGTATGTTTAAATACATATGTCACTTTACAGTGAATCCGTCTAGAATACATACTAAGAAAAGATTGAACATACTATGACAGTTGATTTGCCCTGAGACCCAGGAGGGCTGTATACCCTCAGATTTTCATGTAATATTGTATTTATTACAGGGGAATACAGCTTTCATTACAGGTTATGAGGAAAAACCTAGGGGGTTTTACCTGAAAAGTGCCATTTGCAACACCATAGCCCCACTGATATTGCTATTTTATCATTAACATGTATTTATAAAGCACTAATGTTTTCTACAGAGCTGTACAGCTGAAGGGTATATACATCAAAATACAAATTTCATAAAATATTCATTGATGAAGATGGTATAGAGCCTTTATCACTCCTAGAAAACTCCCTTCTGGCTTCTTGTAATGGAATATTAAATACATTAAACCTTATTCAAGGCTAAATAAAACTGCTTTTTAAGCTGACTTGATAATACTTTCACAGGTGGCTCTGAAAGAAAAAATAGATCTACTTTATCCTCTTAATAGTTCCATTAGGCAAATAGATTGTTAAAATAATACATTTAAACCACTCATCTGTATCACCAGTAGTAACCTCACACAAGAGTTTGCTGCCCCCCCCCCCAATATACCATGAAGGGAGAATGAGCATCAGTAATGTACTGCAGAGGCAACAGTAGAACAAGAATACTGAGAATGAAGAACAGAGAAGACAGAAAGACTTTGGGCTAAAGCAAAAAGGGTACAGAAAGAACAGAGCATAGGGGTATATTTATCAAAGAGTGAAGTTAATAGTGAAATTCCGCCACTCTCCATTCATTTCTATGGGATTTTTATAGGCGTATTTATCAAAGGGTGAACTTTCACTTTCACCCATTGATAAATACGCCTTTCAAAATCCCATAGAAATGAATTTAAAGCTGCGGAATTTCACTCTAGTGGCAGAACTAAATTTACCCCATAGAGTTAAACTGCAAAGAGAGCATATGATAGGATGGAGCACAGGAGAAAGGAAAGAGGAGCATATAGGACAGAAAACATGGATATATGGAACAATTCACAATTTATATTCTATTGAGCTTCCTAAGAATTAATATATATATGCGTTTAACCTATATAAGTGGCATCTCATATACTCTGCAATGTGCCATTTTCAAAACCTTCCATTATTTATTAGGCAATAAGCCAGTGGGAAAAGGTAACAGAACTTATCAAGAAGAGGGAAAAGCTATTGGCAGAACTAGAGATGTTTGAAAGAACAGCTTCTGACCCCAACAGATTCTTTCAGAAAGGTAAAGAAGAATATAATCTCAACATGAAATGTACTCTCATATAAAAATGTTATATAAAGAGGTATTTTTTGTAGGCGATCACCACCAGTTTGGCTTTCTCCAAGAACAGAGCTTTCACTGTGCAACAATACATTCTCTGTGCCACATTAAACTTGTACTGTTGTAGGTGTAAAATGCACTGTAAGGCTAATTAAACTATATGTAGATTAGATATAAAATGCTTTAAAGTTTGCTTCAAGCATACACAAAAAAGTTTATGATCATATAGTTTCCAAGTCACCATACCACATTAATGTAAATATATTGTGCTCCATGGCTAAAGCATTGGTCTAAAACTTCCATGATAATTTAGCAACGTCACACCCAAACTTAAAAGCTTACTTAAAAGCATACCCCTTTGTTCATCATGATGAATTAAATTAAGATATTTAAAAATGTTTTTTTTTTTTAAATATTCATTGAACTTACTGTATGTTAAATAACAGTGTATGCTGTCTCTCTAAAGTTGGCCTTATATTTTTAAAATGGGTGTTTGTCTTGGATATCTCCTCTGTAGATAGCTTACAGTATGCAACTAAATCATTCAGTGCCAGTGCTTTGTAATATTATAAATATTGTCATTTTATAGGATCATACATTTGTTTAAATATTTTTTTTATTGTTCCACCCATGCCCATTTTGCTGGGCGCATCATCTGGCATTTTTTCCCCACTGCTTACCATGCCTATGGCTCCTATAAACAGTCAAGAAATACTCTCCTGACAGTTCGTGCATAGGTAAATTTTAGCTTCATTAAAAATTGATTTTTCCATGTTTTGAAGGGTTTCTTAAACTTTTGGGGATGAAACTCAAATTAAGACTGAGCAATAGCTTTACAACCCAAGCTTTCACTTAGAACTACATATCTCCATTTAATTACTGATGTCTATTATAGTTAGACTTTTCAGTACAGTGGGTGGATCATGGGGACCTATTTTTGAGTTTCATTCCCTGGTGTATGTGCAGCTTCTGGCACTTAATTACTACTATACAGAAGTTATTGCTAATGGAACATCTGCCATATTATCATGATTTGCCTTCTAAAAAGTAATAAAATAACAATTCTGACCAACAGCCTTGCAGGTTATTTTCTAAATCAGTACTTTATTTTGGTGTGCTTAAACAATGTTGTTATATATTTCAGGCTACAATGGAACATCTATGGTGAGACTGAAAGAGTCTAAGGAAAGAGAAAAGTTGCACGCTCTGTTGTCTAATATTGATAGTAAAGTGCTTGAAGTATTACATGTCATACAGAAGACATATAATGATCAAGTCAGTTTTAAAGTAAGTATTTACACATTTATTTCAAACTATTTGAATTTTAAAGCTTTTCCATAGCTTCATCAATAGCCAAGTACATATGAATGTTGAATATACTGCACATTTGGTAACAGATGTAAAACCAGTATACTCTTCATTGGTTATAAAAGTATATCTCCCACAATCCCACAGCAGTCTGCTGCTGTGGTTCTGGGAGTTGTGGTAGATATAGGATCACACATCCATCATGCAATGTATATAATCTATACTTTTGTTTCATCTTACAGGGTAGACCTTACAATGAAAAACTGCACTGGGACAAAACAGAAATGCTCTACTGGCTGCAGCATGGTCGCAATAAAAGTTTATTTGAGAAGGATATCCAAAAGGATGAAATAATTTGAAAACACAGAAATACTAAAATATGTTTCTAGACCAGTAAATAAACCGTAACTCAATGTAAAAACTCACCAGTTTTATATTACGATACATATTTGTTAAATTGCAAACATCAATCCTCTATAAGAATCCCAGAAGACTATCCATGAGATGTGTTTTGGACTAGAAAGCTAGACTAGAGAATATCCGGTTGGATCCCTATACCAAACTGGTTACATTTGTTTATGAAAACCATTTGTAATATTAAGTTAGATGTGCTGGAATTTTCACATTAGTATTTGCATTCCATTATTATGTTACATGAGATGATGAATCTACAGTATATAAATAAATAATAACACACATTCCTTCCTGGAATCATGTTCATATTGCAGCAACCTTACAGTCAGATGCTTTTGAGCATGCATTCTTAGATTGTTGAAGAAAGGTGCTGCTGCATGCCTATTTGGAATGGATTAATTCACATATTTGGAAAAATATCAGTTGAAATCAGTCCAAGTTTAACTATATAAAACCAAGCACACAGATTCAGTTTACACTACAGCCGTGGTCAACTAAAAGTAGCCTGATGTGTGTCATGTGGATTAGACCTAAAATTATAGTGCTAGTGCTATAGTAACGCCTGCTGGTATTTCTGTTAGTCATAAAGAAAATAGCAGTTGTCTATCACTTGATAAGGCTCATTTACTACCACAAGGGTGATGGCATAAAAGTGGACAGTCATCACACAAGTTTATATCATTCATAGAGGCACCAGCAGGCCTGGATATGTGGGAAGGCCACAAAAGCCCGGGCCTGGAGTTGCAAGATTTTAGGGGCGGCATGGTGCCCAGCCTCATTCTAATGTTTTCAGAAGCAATGGGCATGCACTCTCTTTAAATCTCCTGCGTGCCCAATTTCCAGTGCTTACAGGGGCTTGAAAAAGCGTAGGCAGGTGCATGGACTCTCTGGCCATTGGGTGGCCTAGTTAGAAATCCGGGCCTGCTTGCTGTTATTATATGACATGAAGTTGGAGAAGGGCCCCTCTGTTGCCTTATACCCAACAATGCTGTGCTGTTTGCAAGAATGTATGTATGTTTATTTTTATTTCTATAGCTGGGAGGGTAATTTACAGACATAAACTGGAGAGATATTAAGTGCTGTAGGTTACAGTGCCATATAAGTGCCAGTTCCCAGTTCAGGTGTTAAGCAAGTGCTCCAAGAGGTAGTCTTTGAGTTTAGTTCTGAAGACATTGAGGGAGACATCTCTCCGGAGAAATTCAGGAATGGCATTCCAAATATAAGGAGCAGCATGACATGGTTTAATATGGGAAACAGTAGTAGTAGTCAGGGCCGCCATCAGGGGAGCACAAGTGTACCGGGCACCCTTGGCAGTGCCAAAGCTGTGCCGCCTCTTTGGAATCCTGAACCGCCGACAAGCTGAAGTCCCGAACTGCTGAAGTCACAAAAAGAGCCGAACTGCCGAAGTCCCAAAGCCGCAAAAAGACCCGAAGTCACGAAAAGAGCTGCAGTTGAAGTCTTGAAGCCGTGAAAAAACCTGAAGTCATGAAAAGAGGCAAACTTGAAGTCCTGAAGCCACGAAAAGACCCAAAGTCATGAAAAGAGCCGAACTTGAAGTCCTGAAGCCATGAAAAGAGCCGAACTTGAAGTTCTGAAGCAGCGAAAAGACCTGAAGTCACAAAAGGAGCCGAAGTTAAAGTCCTAAAGCCACGAGTTCAGTTCTACTGAACACCAATGTGTGTTATTTTTATTTTTTGAAACCCTAGCCACCAATGTATTATTTTAATAATCTATAGGCCCCTGCCACCAATGTTTTTTTTTTATATATATTCTCTGGGACCCAATGTTTTTTCTAACTTGTAAGGGGGGCCCTGGCACCAACATTTTTTTTAACTTATGGGGGGGCCTGACCATCAATACTTTTTAAAAACTTTTATGGGGGTCCCTAGTGCAAATGTTTCAAAAAAAAAAAATTATGGGGGGGACCTGGCAACACAGCTTTTGTTTTAACTTATAGGGGGGCCCTGATCATTAGGCCACCTGGCTTTTTATAACTTGTGGGGGGGGGGTTTAACGTTTTTAGCACTGATGGCTGTGTGGTCTTTTAACTGTGGTGTGGGGTGGGCGGGATCTGGGGTGAGGTGTGGGCCCAGGGGGCCCCAAAAATGTTGTATGGGGCCCCCGTGATTTCTAATGGCGGCCCTGTTAGTAGTGAGGGGTGCAACCAAGTGATTGCTCTGAAAGGAGCAGAGGATTCAGCCAGGAACATATAGAGAAACAAGAGATGAGATGTAGTTAGGTAGGCAACTAATCTCCCCAAATCTGACCATGTGTCTCTGCTGAGATCTCCCAAAGACAGAGTGTACAGGGAGAACAACAACAGCCAAATACAGAGCCTTGCGGCACCCCTACATTAAGTGGAACAGATGATGGTTTCATTAGCATGAGACAGTGAACGATCGGTTAGAAAGGTAAGAAGAAAGCTAAGATTCAGCCGAATACCAAGCGAATACAGATTTTTCATCAGGATAGAGTGGTCAACCGTATCCATGCAGATTACAGGTCAAGGAGGATAATGATAGAGAAGTGGCCTTTGGCAACCAGTTAGCAAATTGTGCAGTATCCACCTTGCCAAAACAGCAAGAACAGACTATTGCCCAGGGTGATCCATGGGGGACACTTCTGTTGGGGCAACAAGAAGTGAAGGCAAAATATGGTCAGGTAAGGCAGCACACAGACCACCACAAAATGGTGGTTCAAGGCAAGAGATGTAAAAGGACAATATTTACTTAAATATAGATTATAGATACTAGTTTGGTAAGATTCTTTAATATGCCACTTAATTTGATGTAAACTGTCACTTAAATATTCATTTTGGGGGTAAAGTTTTCCTTTAAAGGAGAATTCAGCCCTTTAAGAAAAAACCCGTACCCCCCACCCCACATAGACCCTCCTCCCTCCAGCCTAACTGTCCCCCCGGGGGAAATGTCCCATACTTACCCCTCAGGGCAGATTCTGGCATCGGAGTTCCACGCAGCCATCTTCCGGGTCTTCGTGTCTTCTTCCAGCGCTTCGGCAGTTTTCGTGAGTTTCAGCGCATGCGCAGTTGTCGCAAACTGGCAAATTGCTCCAACTGCGCATGCACCAACATGCCGATCTCCCACTCAGCTTTATGAAGACCCGGAAGATGGCTGCATGGAACTCCGATGCCAGAATCTGCTCTAAGGGCTACGTATAAAGTATGGGACATTTCCCTTGGGGGTAGGGTTGCCACTTGGCCGGTAAAAATGATGGTAGATCCCAATGTTATTAATAGGGAAAAAAGATAAATATATATGAAGGCCGGTATTTTTTTCCAGAAAAGGTGGGGGGGGAGGGGGGTCTCCGGGTTTTTTTCTTAAAGGGTTGAATTCTCCTTTAAGGACCTATATGTTATTATCAAACTTCACACAAAATGTCTGCTGTTTCGTAATGAAGAGAAATGTATCAGTGAATAGTGTTTATTTCACATGCTCTGAATCCTGTAACGGTATGTAATGTGAGACTGGAGTTGCTCCAGCCTGTTGGGCAACGTCTCTACTATGTAACAAAATGTGACTCGCACCGGCTGCAATCCTGTACTCTTTCCTCATAGCAGCCTATTATTACCCACAGTGCTCTGGGCGGCGTGTCACTGTTGCTAGCCTGGGAAAGGGAACTGGGGCAGCGCTCAGTGTTCCGCAGTCCTGCCACTACGAGGTAAGCTGGGAGGGAGATGGGATCGCAGCCACATGCTGCATTTTCAGTTCCCCCTGGCACTTACTAATCTATTCACAGAAGAATATCGCAGTAGGTAGTGCTTTAAGCAGTAGGAAGTTCATTCCCGCCCCTCCTGCTGCTCTAGAAACGAGAAAACTGCATCAGAAGCGCAAAGTCAGGCCTGTCCGCTGTGGTAGAAACTGCAATGACCTATTGTTAGTAAAAGACGCAATTGAGTATCTTAAGTCCAGGACAGAACTCTTTGGCTGTCATTAGTGTTCCCGCCGCTGCCACAGTTAAAGAAAAGGTGATGTCACCGGGCGCAAGGTGTTGTGGGAGTTGTAGTTTCCGTGCTTAATAGTGGCAACGTTGTTTATGATAGTAGTACGAGGACCTGAACAGGTAAGGGGGTGTCCTAGGATCCATAGGTGACTCCATCTCATGCCCAGTGAATACTCTGTATTTTTTCATAGCATGAGAGGTTTGTGCAATAAATTCCCCTGCCAGGGCCAATGCTCTAAACTCTTCATTAAATGAGCACTTCCTTATAGGTTTGTTTCCCCATGACATATATAGTAAGGAGGAGAACTGGGACACTCCTTCTTGTATTGACCTAAAGTTTAATTTGATATAAAAATAGAACTCACCATAGAAATAAAAAAAATCTAATGACAAAGACTATATTTTAGATGTGAAATATGTATAGTTCACTTAGGTTGTAACTCTTAACAGCCATTTTAATTGCACAGTACCCTAAAAACATGGAGTAGGTGGACATCACTGTCTGGTGAGCACGCTATATTTAGAGACTCCATATGTGTGTGTGTGTGTGTATCTATCTATCTATCTATCTATCTATCTATCTATCTATCTATCTATCTATCTATCTATCTATCCAGGACTCCAGATAGCAAACATAAAAGAAAACAATGCTGATACCCCCAGCAGTGACAGGGTCTGCTCTCCCAGTCACTATGCTCCTGTATTTGTGCCAACCCTGTTTGATTACAAAATTATTTTTTTTTTTTTTAATTAATTATATGATGACCTGGGAAATGTTTGGAGGGTAAAATGGACATTCACTTATTAACTTAAGGAAGTGCTGACAAAAAGTTCTCATGGCAGGAGCGGCCCTGGTGTCAACAGAATATTTTCTTGGGGAACAAGTAAGCTAATATCACATAGGGTAGCATCCCACTGAAGATGAACCTATTCCTGACAACGTAGACGATACCCTAATTAAGGCATTTCTTAGGGTGGGAAGTAAAAAAAAAATGTTTTATTTTGTTGGAAATGAAATATACAAACCATTTCTTGGAACTAGCTGGAAAAGTCAGGGTGGGGCAGCTGCCCCCTCTACCCCCCTCTACGGACACCCATGCATGTGATAATTTATTATTTGTGGTTTATGGGTTATTTAGCTTTTTATTCGGCCGCTTTTCAGTTTGCAATATCAGTAATATGGTTGCTAGTGTCCAAATTACAGTAGCAACCATGCATTGGTTTGAATAAGAGACAGGAATATGAATAGGAGAGGCCTGACTAGAAAGATGAGTAATAAAAAGTAGCTGTAACAATAAAATGTGTAGCCTTACAGAGGATTTGTTTTTAGATGGGGTCAGTAACCCCATTTGAAAGCTGGAAAGAGTCAGAAGAAAAAGGCAAATAATTAAAAAACTATAAAAAAAAGTAATAATGAAAACCCATTGCATAGACATATATTTATATTGAGTAGCACAGCCACTTTCATTAGTTGACCATGGAATTTATTGTGTAGCACGAGGTGGTACACACTATATATGTAACCCCAGTGAAGCCAACTTTCCCTTTTTTTTTTCTGAATTAACATATAATTTTTTTTTTTTTAAGAAGGATTAGCTGTGTTTCTGCATTTTATCTGTCTGAATTAACATATAATTAAATACATTCAAATAAAATAGATTAAAGTGTGAGTTATATTGTGATTTTACTTACAGGCCGCCCTAGCTATGGTGCTGTTAAACTGCTTCCTAAATACTTGAATGAAAAGAACCAATTTTACATTAGTTTACAGTCGTCATTGGTATTGCTAAAAGAGATTGCAGAATGGATGAGAAGGCTCGAAGTCTGTTGCTTCAGAATCGAACAGCGCTGGTGAGGGACATTCGCACAGCTTACATCATGGACCATATGATAAGTGATCAGGTCATTACCCCAGAGGAGGAAGCTCGAGTAAAAGCTCAGGTTAGTCATTTATAGCCCATTAAAATACATAGTTTCTCTACATAGGGAAAATAAATATTACAATTGGATTGTCCTTAAGTTTCCAAATCTTTGTCACGGTACTCCTCAACAGGTAGCAGCAGCCGACATTCAAAGTAGTAATAAAGTATCACCTGGAGAGTACGTCATATATTCAAATCATCTTTTCGTTTTTATTGCAGGTAAAACATGCACAACATGCACCTGATGAAGGCGAATGTGCCGAAACATGTTGAGCATGTTTTACCTGCAATAAAAATGAAAAGATGATTTGAATATGACGTACTCTGGGTGATATTTTATTACTACTATAGGGAAGAGAAGCACTGACTTTATGAATAGAAATATACCTAAGCTTAAACTGGAGAATGGCTTGCATTAGTTCCTTGAACAAAGGTGAATCAGTCTTTCATGCTTGTCCTTCGTATTTTTGCAGATATTGAACTGGTGTTGTAGACATTCATGAAGTGTAGTGTTAAATACAGCTTCTATCTATAGTTGTTAGTGTACTGTTGGGAGCGTGACAGTTTTTGGCCAGAGGCCATCTGAAGCCAGCGGGATGGTAATGCCCTCCATGTCCAGAATTTCAGGGAAGGATGAAAACTATATATACGTGTATTGCTTTTTATAGTGCTTAGTACATATAACACACATAAGTGTATTCCATCTGCTGCCCTTTTAAGATACCCTTCTAATAAGTGTCAAAATAATTGTAGCCTTCCTTAATTACCATGTACTGTATATATTTATTACTATGTTGTATTGTTCCAGTTATCTAGCTAACAAAACATGGGCAACATCCTTTTCAGAAATACAGTTTCTGTCTGATGCACAGTTCTACCTTTCTGGAAGCATGACCTTTTGTTTCTCATGCATGTCTTTTATTTATGTCAACAGCACACTCAGGTGGACAAAGCAAATTTCCTCATCAATTTAATTCTTGGAAAAGGCAAGCAGGCATATGTTTCTTTTTATAATGCTCTGCTTCACGAGGGGTACAAAGACCTTGCTCTTCTTCTTAAAGAGGCTGCTAATGCTGAGCATTCTGACAGTACCAAGAGCTCAAGCAATGGAATTACTTCATATGGTATGTTGGTGTGTTACATTATTGCATTAGAAGGCTAGTCTTGCTATGTTTAAAATCTATTACATTTCCCCTTGCATGTTTATATAACATAGGAACTTGTGGAGCATTTTAAGTAAATTAAAGGACCAATCTGCCTTCCTGCAGCTCTCTAGTCTGGAATTGAAATAATTTTATTGCTGGCGTACTATTTACGCAACCAGCCAAGCAGAGACTTGAGAAAGTGAAACATTATTTCAATATATCATTATTAAAATTTTATAAAAATATTTTAAAAAATGTATAAACCAAAACTATAGAATTTGTCTTTTCTCTTTGTTTTTGTTTGCTGTATTTGATATATGTTAATGCTGCTTACATTTTAATGAAATTAAGTCTTGGGCAGATTTATTAAAAATTGTGAGGGGGTACAGATGCATTTCCAGTAAATAGTTTTTTTTTTGTTTTTTTTATAATTTATTTACATTTTCCACACTGTCAGGACATTTCTTAAATTGACACATTTGTTAAAACTAACACCTCTGTCCTTTGATTACAATGTGTTTGACTACTTTAAGCAGTCATCTACTCTGTTTTGTTAAATGGGTGTTTGGACTTATCACTGCTCAGCAGCAGCACTGAGCATTATCACCTGATTAAATCGTTGCTCCATAATGCAAATTGCACGCAGGCAGAACGTATTCTGTGAAGTTAAATCTTAAAGGAGTTGTTCACCTTATTTTTAGTTCAATTGTTTTTAATTAGTACACCAGAAATACATACTTTTTCCAATTGCTTTCTATTCTTGACCATTTTTCCAATATTAAAGATTAAAGTTAAAATTTTCACCTTCTAATGTCTCCCTAGAGCAACTCTGGGAGGAGGGTAATCAACTCTGGAAACTGTTAAAATTTTCTACATTAGTTAAGTTTTAGTATGATGTAGAGATTGATCTTCTGAGACAATTTGTAATTGGTTTTTATTTTATATCGTTTTTGGGTTTTGAGTTATTTAGCTTTGTATTCAGCAGCTCTTCAATTTGCATTATATACAGTCTGGTAGCTAGGGTCCAAATTACTCTAGCAACCATGCATTGATTTGAATAAGAGACTGGAATATGAATAGGACAGGGACTTACTAGAAAGATGGGTAATAAAAAGTAGCAGTAATAATACGTGTGTAGCCTTACATTTGCTTTAAGATGGGATCAGCGATGCCCTTCTGAAAGCTGGAAACTGTCAGAAGAAAAAGGCAAATAATTATGAATCTTGAAACTTTGAAGGAAGTTGTTTGAATTGATTCAATAGTTGCAAACATTCCATAGATGTTGCTGGGATTTCCTATGATTTCTGAATGATTAGCATTTCTATTCTGCCTGTTTCAAACATTCAACTGAAAATGTACCTGGTTGCCAAGATTACTAACCCCAGCAACCAAAAAAACAAACTTTGGGTTCAGTTCAATTTTATTGCTATTAGTTCATGTCTGATGATCTTTCATCAGCTGTCAAACTGCTGCCTGGTTGCTGGAATAATTAAACTCTAGCAACCGGATAGCAGTTGAAATTCCAGCCTAATTGCAGAACAAAAAATATCATTTTTAAAATAATAAAGACTGATTGTAAATTGTCCTAGAATTCTGCTGCCTACATCATACTGAAAGGTGACTTTAAGTTCAACAACTCCTATAACGATATTCTTGTCCTTAAATTCAGTTCTTTTTTTCCTTCTAGTTCCCATATTTTCAGTCATGTTAATACCACTTTTGTTTTGCTGATAATGCGGCTCTTATATCCACCGGTCTATTTTCATTTCTCCAAACCTCAACACTCTTTAGCTGTTGTTATGTTGAAATGTATTTCTGTTTAGATTTTTTTAGGATATATTGCTTTTAATATCAGTGTAATGGGTATAGTACTATATTAATAACGTTTACAAGTTCACAGGATAACCTTGAGTTCATGTAGTGGAATAATTTTAGTCACAAATAAAAATGTTCCTATCTGAATAGATATAGAGCAGTTCATGATATAGCATAGCCAACTTCACAATTTGATTTATTCATTCATCTGGTTTCATTAAAATCCCTAACATCCCTTGTGTTGGGAGCCAGAGAGATTTATTATGGTTGAAGTAGGCATTGTGTTAATTGCACAAAATATTGGTCAAAATAGGGCAGTGATATAACTCGGCTGTGCAAATAAAAATGACAATTCTTCTTAGAGTAGGAGTATGTTATACTGCTATCCTGCTGACCCCTAAAAGGTAGAAATGAAAACCAACAATCCAACATTGCGTAGTGTTTGTAAAACTTGTTAATTAGCTATTGAGTTACAGTTTCTAGTGGATTTTGACTGTAATAATGTATTTTTAAATAGATTTGATATTGACCAATTCCAAGTTTTTTCTGATGTGAAGAATACAGAAGTTCCCTCGATTTGGTCTTCATCCACAAACGCAATAAATGTAAATGCAATCTAAAAGTCTGGTCAATGACCGATAACCTCAAGGGGCAGCAAAGTGTTAATGGTGACACTGTGGTGTATTAAATGAGGGGCATATAATTCCCAGCACCTTTGTGAAAAGACCTCAAACTGCTGATCACCAACTCTTGTAACCTTCTCTGATTCTTACTTAAAAGACTTAAAAGTGTGTCTTCTGTTACTCTTTCCTTTCTCTAATTGGAAGGAATTTCCATTCCATTTATTAAACACGGTGCCACATGTGAAGGTAAAATGTAGTCCATCGATGTTCTGGGCTAAACCAAAAAAAGGCATTGTGTTCCTGGTGTAGTCAAGCTTTTGAGCTTTGGTGATGTCTTAATAAATAAAGTCCAAATAAAACAGCAGCCTTACACTTTCAACCACGGTTCCTCAAGGAATGGGAATGGTTTACAGGACGAGGAAGGGATTAATCACTATGGTGGTGCACTGGCTCTGGGAAATTGTTGTTTGTGGTGGGACTTAAAGGAGAACTAAGGCTTAAATAAAAAAGTAGGCTAGAAATATGTTTTGAGCTTTTATACCAGCCCAAGGCAACCACAGCCATTTAGCAAGGAAGATCTGGGTCTCCAAAGATGCCCCAGTAGCTCTTCATCTTCTTTTCTACTGATTCACTGCACATGCTCTGTGCTGATGTCACTTACTGAGCTTAGGGGCCGACTCAAAATAAATAGTACACATAGAATATAAATTTCACAATAAAAGACTGATTAGTAATTAATATAGATAATTACTACATGGCAGCACAGAAACCAGTACAGCTAGCTAATTAGCCCTGTAGCATCAGTTTATATTACAGACAAACCTAATTTTCTGCTTGATAATTTGCAACAACCCCTAAGCTTAGCTTCTCAACAGTTGCTCAGAGCCTACTGAGTATGTGAGTAGGGTTGCCACCTTTTCTGGAAAAAAATACCGGCCTTCCTATATTCTTGCTATTTTTTCCTTAATATTGGCATTAAGCATCAGTTTTACCGGCCAGGCCGGTAAAATATTGGCCAGGTGGCAACCCTACATGTTGCATACATTTCCAAGATGGTGACTCCCTGTGACAAGTTTGAAGTCCTGGATCATTGCTGCTATTGACAAGCTGAAACTTTAGGCTGGTGCAATAAATTCAGTATATAAAAGATGGCATTTTTGGCCATATTTATATTTAAGGTTTAGTTCTCCTTTAAAAGAGGGTGCTCTCATAAGGAAGTTATAGGAAGGGAATTGGTTGCATGGCTGTGGGTGGGAAGAAGTGGAACTGAGGATGCATGATGCAATAAAAACTAGGTGGGAGAGGGTGCAGGTGGTGTAATTTTGTTACTGCTTTTTAGGAATGCTAAAAATTGTATTTCAACTGTATTTCAAAAATTCTTCTCTATTTTGTAATGTAAATACATCATACTTCAATGTAAAAACGTAATAAAACTGAATGTTTCAGTAAATGATTTCAGGGTAAATAGTATATGGTCATGGAATTCATCTAGGACATTTAACATCCTAAAACCTACCTGCCCCCTTATATTCCCTATATATTTTATAAAGCTGTGACAGCTAGTTATATGAAAGTATTTTGTTACAGACCAGAAACTAGGAGTGTGCACATTCTAATCATATGTATGGCTTGTAATGTGATATAAGTAGCAGCTGTGCTAAATTCTGCCTACTATATGCTTTGCAGGCTCATGAGAGACACAAGGGGTCACTTGCAAAACACAGGGTGCAAAACATGGGCACAAAGAGAACAAAACAGTTTTCACATTTGGAATACACATTGAACCATACCATTGAATTGACATTTTTAACAATAAGGGATATGCATTTGTTCATTTTAGTTTTTATGTACTCTGTAAAACATTGATTGGTTTATTCATAGCATTATTATCCCTATCTTCCTTCCTTCTCTGTTATCCTAGTTAAAACAGTACTCTGTGAGGGAGCTGTACCTCAGAGACCAGTTGTGTTCGTCACACGGCCGAAGCTTGTCACTAGGATACAACAGAGCCTGTACAAGTTGAATGTGGAATCTGGCTGGGTAACCGTGTACGGGATGGCTGGCTGCGGAAAGTCTGTCTTGGCTGCAGAAGTACTTCGAGACCACAAAATACTAACTGGTAAAAACTGTCTGCATGTGGCAATGGATCCATAGCTTAGTGTAATGGGGAAGGAGAGAAAATGTTTTATAGTTGGGCTTTTTTGTTTTGGAAGAGGGTTAAACTTTTAAAAGAGATGATCATCTTAAAACCCGTAGAATGAAATAGATTCTAAGACGATTAACGATTTTTTTGGAGGTTTAAAGGCAATGTAATATCTTGGGGGCAACTATTTGTTAGGCACTCCTCTCTAATTATAATTGCTTAGTAGAGATTGCTTTTTTGTTATATTGCATGTATTGCCTTGTACTTTTTTTCACGGCTACTGTATAACGTCCTGGCATATGTATGAAAGGGTTTAACTATAGGACTGTTCTTTTCTTGGAGGACTATTTGATGAGCTGTGATTTGGACTATGGGGTGGAACCTGGTGAGGTACGCTCACTCTTTGCAGGGGATATGTGGTTTGTGTGTTGTATTACAAGGCAAGAGAGGGCCCAAAAATTGCCTCACTTACAAAGAAAGCGCTACTGCATTTTGTTTCCATTGTATTAGTTTACCAAGGCAAAGGTTTTTTACTGCATGTGCAACCATCGCAAAGGATATGGTATGGTGGCTGGTGCACCCCTAATTTATTAATATGGATCATTTAGCGATCTTTTCCCCACGGTGAGTTACTTGTTAATCTCCTTTCATTAAAGGTACTTGCATCAAATTGTGATCCTTGCACTTTTGTATAGTTGTGCCTTTCCACCATTGTTTTGAATCAAGCTCTGCTGTGCCTATTGATTCAGAGGGTTCCCTTCCGGCCCAGCATTTATAGATGCAGAATACTTGTACGTAGGGTTGCCACCTGCCCGGTATATTACTGGCCTGGCCGGTAAAAAATAAGCTTGAGCCCAATGTTATTAATAGGGGAAATGCATAAAAATATAGGAAGGCCGGAATTTTGTTCAAGAAAATGTGGCAACCCTACTTGTGCCTAAAGAATCAGGAGCAGATGCACTCACACACTGACCACTAGAAATTACTTCATACACAATCGTGTCCGATTTGCAACAAATTACTACACAGTTCCGTTAAAAGGGTTGTTCACCTTCCAACACTTTTTTCAGTTCAGTTGGTTTTTGTTCACTAGAAATAAAGACTTTTTCCAATTCCATTCTATTTTCTTTGTGTGACTGTTTTTCTAATATTGAAGTGTAAAGTGTCATTTCTCACCTTCTAAAGCAACTCTGAGAGGCAGGGTCACTGACCCTGTAAATTAAATTGATACATTTAGTTGATACATTTATACAAAATTGCACTTTGCCCTCTGTACTTGCAGATGTAAATGAGCCCTGATGGCTTTGTGTTTAGTGTATATTTGATTTATGAGGATGAAGCATTTGTTTACAATTCTCTGGTTCTGTACCCTGCTAGAATGTTTTCCTGGAGGAGTTCACTGGGTCTCTGTTGGAAAGCAAGACAAAGCCGGACTCCTTATGAAACTACAAAATTTGTGCACCCGCCTAGATCAGGAGGCCAAGTATTCACAGAGACTCCCATTAAATGCTGAAGAAGCCAGGGAAAGACTGAGGTTGATGGTGAATCGAATGTACCCTAGGTAACAAAATATATTTCATTTATAGTGCGTAAAATGCCTTATGTTTTTACAGTGGTAATACTGTTTTCACTGAACACTGATTTTTAAGCTTTTCTGTAGCTACATACTTATTCACACTCCAACCTATGCAGAAACTTGCTAGACTAATATGCTAGAGTGCTTTAGAAAACTCAAGGTGGCCATACACGTTACAATTAAGATCTTTCCTGCACCAATGGAAAGATTGTTTTCTCTACAAACATTAACTGAATCAGATATGCAGGTAGAAACAATAGAATTCTACCTCTATCTGACGATTCAGCATTAACATTTTGCCTTTGATGGCGGCCAGTAAAAGTTTTCCATCTTGACTGATCGACAAGACGACGGATATCCAAAGCTTTTGCCAATATCGATCGCCTTGTCTCCCACCATACACGCATGGAATATCGTTTCAACTTGAGTTTTGTAAAATTATAAATTACCCTATGCAATAACTGAAATATGTATGTTAGTGTTTTTTTATAAGGACATTTTAGTGTTTTTATAAGGAAACTTTTATCAGCTTCTCACTGTGACTACTAGATGTTGTTCTTGCTGTAAGTTGCACATCTAATGTAATGACATCTTGGATTTAAGCTATTTTTCCCTTAATTTCATACACCTTTTCCTGCATTGCCAGGGTTCTTCTTCTCTTACTCCATTTTTTGCATTTTTTGCATACATTTGACAAAAAATTACTTGTGTCCCACTTTTTTATGCAGGTATTTTTTTTAGGGCAATGAGTAGCAATACAAACAAATATCTTATAATCATCTCCTTTGCTTAATGAATAAATCCCTCTTGGCTGTTAATGAGCTAGTTAAAGAGCTGAGGATATTTTCCTGTTCATGGCATAGCTTACTAGAATTCTTTTGAAAGCAAACTATTATGCCTATTTTTTTTAATAATATTAATCTTTTATTAAACAGTAATGTTTCAGACTATTCATTTAAAAATTGAGAAATTATCTATCTGAACTGGCAGAAATACATCTAAAAGTACTTTACACAAGAATATTGAATTCCTCCCTACTATCTGAACTATCTGAACTGGCAGAAATACATCTAAAAGTACTTTACACAAGAATATTGAATTCCTCCCACCCACCTCTCACCTTGAAGTACTGGATTTGAATGTCCCTCTGCTTTCCAGAAATCTGAGCACCACCCTCTAGGGTAAGCAGAGGGACTTCGAGTCGCAGAGTTAAATTTATAATGGAACAAATTGAGGGAAGGGTTGCATTAAGAGATCTTGGCAAAAAGCTTGTTGGAGTGTTATGGGTTCCTTCAATATGAGGAATGTATATTTGTGTACAAAAAACATTTATACCTGGAAGTTCAGATACTGTTCATGCACCTTTTTTTTAAAAAAATAAGCTCAAATGAATGAGCTCATGTAATCAAAAAAACATAATTTGATTACAGGGAGCATATTGGATCTGCAAGTGTGAACAAGAGTTAAATTGTGCCTAGATGTTTCAGCATGACACTGTTGTGCTCCTATTCCCAGGTGCCTCATAGTTTTGGATGATGTTTGGGATTCCTGGGTACTCAAAGCTTTTGATATTCAGTGTCGAGTGCTCATTACCAGCAGAGACAAGAGTGTGACTGATTCACTTTCTGGTAAGTATTTGCTAGTCATTTATGAGAAATTTATCTAGAATTTTTTATCCCCTGCATAAAAATATTTTCTCTTCACTATGTTTTGTTTTTTGTTTTGAAAACAACATTTGGGGCAGTTCAAGTTTGAACTTTGCTTAAAATCGGTGTAAATGTTTTATTTGAAGGAGAACTAAAGCTTAACTAAAGACGTAGGCTGTAAATGTTGTACATTAAGTTTTGGGCTTCTGTACAAACCCTAGGCAACCACAGCCTTTTAGCAGTAAAGATCTGTTCCTCTGAATATTTTCCTGTAGCTCCCCAACTTTCTGCTAATTCATTGCACATTCTCTGTGCTGCTGTCACTTACTGAGCTTAGGGACCCACTTACATTATACAGTACTCCTAGAATATAAATGACACAATATAAGGCTGATTAGTAATTAATACAGATAATTACTACATGGCGGCACAGAAACCAGTGCAAGTAGCATCACAATTTAAAGGGATTCTGTCATGATTTTTATGATGTAGTTTTTAATTTCCAAATTACACTGCAAATAATTCGCTCTACCATATAACATTTCATTCCTCAACCAGCAAGTGTGTTTTTTAAGTTGTTGTGTCGGCAGCCATCTCAGGTCATTTTGCATGGTCATGTGCTTTCAGAAAGAGCCAGCACTTTAGGATGGAACTGCTTTCTGGCAACCTGTTGTTTCTCCTACTCAATGTAACTGAATGTGTCTCAGTGGGACCTGGATTTTACTAATGAGTGCTGTTCTTAGATCTACTAGGCAGCTGTTATCTTGTGTCAGCGAGCTGCTATCTGGTTACCTTCCCATTGTTCTGTTGTTAGGCTGCTGGAGGGGAGCGGGAGAAGGGAGGTGGTGATATCACTCCAACTTGCAGTAAAGAGTGACTGCAGTTTATCAGTGCACAAGTCACATGACTGGGGCAGCTGGGAAACTGACAATATGTCTAGCTCCATGTCAGATTTCAAAATTAATTAAAAGAAATCTGTCTGCTCTTTTGAGAAATGAATTTCAGTGCAGAATTCTGTTGAAGCAGCACTATTAACTGATTTTGAAACAGTATCCAAGATGGTGACCCCCAGTGACAAGAACAAGAGAAGCTGAAACGTTAGGCTGGTGCAATAAGTTCAGTATTTAAAATATGGCATTTTTAGCCATATTCAATTTTAGCGTTTAGTTCTCATTTAAATACATTTTGAAAATAAAGTATTTCAATAGGTCGTGCTTTTTCCCTGTTGCTATTTGTGCAGGTAATGTGTCTTCTGTTAGTTCACCCAGGTTATTAGACTCCACTCACTGTTACTCTCTTTAATACTGATTATAGCAGTAGAATTGTTGTACAAAGAGGTTAATATATCCTGTTTAACATTTAAGGCCACTTTGGTTATGTGTAGTAGCAGTCATGGATTCCTTTTCGAATACCAAAAGTAGCCAAGGACCTGCTATAGTTGCCTGAATATTCCTCACTGTAAAGGGGACAGCTACTATTACATTTGCTGTAATTCCACTTTCCCAGAGGGACATCAACCTGATTTGGCCATATGCCGATTACCTTATTCCACTTTCCCATTCCAAGAGGATTAGGCAGATTGGAACACTTTAGTGCACCTATGTTGCTCCAGGTAGACTGCTAAGCCCATACATGTGGCAGCAGAAGGCATCACTAGGTTTTGCTTTTTGGCTGTTAACCCTGGTGCATAATTTGATCAACCAAATAACTTATTTGGGGGCTAGCACCAATGAGCTGATAAACATACAATTCCACCATAAACTACCAGATTGCATACAACAGGCTAAATAACTAGAATTTGACATATGTGACTAGATCTTAAATAACAAAATAAAAATGACTTATTTGAAATCACGTCTAACTTTATGGGACAATATGTTATGTTGCTGGAAGTGCTATATTTTTGTCCAGGGAACTGTAACTAAATGTTTTACCTTCATAAGGTTTTAAAGAGGCTGTCCGTGTAGACAGTGAGCTTGAGCATTCAAAAGGCCTTGAAATCCTCTCACGCTTTCTGAGTTTAAAAGCAGAAGAACTGCCATCCCAGGCCCATAGCATAATTAAAGTATCCAAAGGTAAGTTACAATTTTACAGGTTCTGTAATAGTAACATGTCTTTGTCTTAAATTCTGATGTAACCAAATATAAGAAGGCGGCTGGCATATCAAACGACTGATGGTTTTTACATTTATAGTTAATTAGTTTTTTAATTTTATATACTAGTCATTCACCACTTCACGACTAACCTTTCACCTAACCTAATTACAGATTAAATGCCCCTCTAGTAAATGTTGATGCTTTTTTTTACCTACAGGGTTTAGGGGACTTACCTGTTTTATTGTTTAATGATGATAATAACTGTTGCACTTTTGCAAATGAGGCCCAATGTGCATAAGTGCAAAACTCATTTGCCATGATTTTTCACCTGCAGTCATTATTTTCCAGTGAATTCTAACATCATTGCATGGACCACAAATTTTGCTCTTTCCATTGCATGCAACATGCAAATAATACGGCCGATGCATTTGGTGCATTTTGCTGAGCAGTGATAATAGTTACTACAGATCATTTCCACTTTTTTCTAGTCAAAATTCTTTGACACATCTATCAGTTAGCACTTTCCTGACTTACAGGAAAATTGTACTTTTTAATTTCAGTAAAGGGTTGTTAATTAGGAAATAAGATTAAACTGCTGTGAATCTTTACAGCCCTGTAACCTTTAACAAAGCAGTAACTAATGAGTGACTTGAATGGAAGCCACCTGGGACATAACTGTTGTTAGTATATATTTGATCCTTAGCACACGGGTCAAATTCAAAAGCAAACTAATTGAACATTTATGTCCCTTATGCCCCCCTTAATCACTGATTGATTACGAACATGTAACAGGTTAGAGAGCTGTAATAAATCAAGTTCTGACTATTGCGTTAGACATCCGTTCACTCCACCCTTTTTAAATTACTTTTACTGTATTAAAAACATTTTTTTTATTTTGTACAGCCTATTTATTTTTATACTGAACTGTTCCTTTAATGAGTGCTTCCAGGCAGGAGTTGAGTACATATCTCCCTAACACCTATTTTGTTGCACTTTGCACCTCTTTAATATCGTTCCCTACTTTTTTCCTTAGGTTCTCCTCTTGTAGTATCTCTGATAGGAGCTCTGCTACGAGAATTTCCCACCCGCTGGGATTTCTACCTCACTCAGCTGAAGAGAAAGCAATTTAAAAGAATACGAAAGTCTTCCTCCTATGATTATGAGGCTCTTGACGAAGCAATGTCAATAAGTGTGGATAATCTAAAAGAAGACTTTAGAGAGTACTACAATGATTTCTCCATTATAGAAAAGGACGTGAAATTGCCCACACAGGTACTATTGAGAAATCAAAACATTAATATTACATATTTGCTGCACACATTTAAAAGGCACAATACAGTGTACCTAATCAATCAAAACAATTGTTTACTTAAATTCCAGGCAAATATAAATTAAAAATTATAATATATAGTTATAAAGTAAATTAAAATGGATTTTGATGTGTAATGGTTTAGATGTCTACCGCTATTTTTGAATTACTTTTGTAACCTAATTTTGAAACCATCTGAGACAATAAATGCATTTTAATTTAGGGATTAATTTACACATTTTTGAACTTGGATAAATTTCCCAAAAACTTAATTTAGCCAGCCTTAAAGCACTACCTTTTTTTTTTTTTTTTTTTCATTAAAAAAAAGTAATGCTTTATACGTTTCTTGAACAGTAAACATTAAACAATTCCAAACTAAATATGTGTCACTGGTTTTAGTTTAACATTCGGACAGGGTTGTATCACCATACCTATAGGTTAGCAGTTCCCTAGGAAGAATAAATGTACAGCTGTGCTAGTTTATACAATTGCCCTGTCATTCCTAAGTTGTGTGCCGGACCTGATTCTTACCAGGGACTCCATATCTTATCAAATTTAGCTTCGTATGTGAGGTTAATCAAGGGCATTGCTGAGTTAACCAGGTTACTCCATGAGTATCTTGTGGGAGGGGTGGGCATCATCCAATGCATAATTATACATTTCTTAGCATAAAAGAATAGTGCCCGGAACCTCAGTCTCGCTTGGTCAGTGGGCACTACGTGCTCAACCACCCCCAATAGACCATTGGAGATCACACTTGTGGGAAGTTGCTAGGGTAACCATTACTTGAGACCAATAGTTGTGTATTACTTGGCTTGCCCAGATCACGTGTATAAAATTGGCTGTTGGGGTCCTACATCTAGCTAATAACCGTTAATAGAAACCACCACAGTGATTGTATAGGTGCCATTGTTTATTGTATAGGAAGTGCCTGTACCGGTTAGTGAAAGGTGCATAGAGGGTTTTTTTTAGGGTTTTCTTACATTTCATTCTGCAGTTGGCCATGTGATGCTATATATATTTACATGGTCAAATCTGTCAATCTTTGCAGGTTTTATGTATCCTATGGGACATGGAACGTGAGGATGTGGAAGACATGATGCAGGAGTTTGTCAACAAGTCCTTAATATACTGTGATCGTAATGGAAAGTCCTTTTCATATTATTTACATGATCTCCAACTGGATTATCTCACAGAGAGGAACCGGGACAGACTGACCGTAAGAACTTGTTTGGTGCAATCCTGCTTATTATGATGGGCATATGCCATTATAGATCAGTCATGGAATTTCAGAAGATTTCAGAAGTATTTTTGTGTCCTCACTTCTACGCAGCATATACCACTTTTCATGCCAAAATGTTCTTTGCTGCCTAAATTTATTCCTTAGAATGGTGTAAAATAATGGTATTTCTCTGTCGTCTAAGGGGGACACAGGGAACGATGGGGTTAAGCTCCATCCTCCAGGAGGCAGGACACTTGGTAACATTAATTAAGGGGCGTGCCATACTTGGCTTAACCCCGCACACTGTGCTGAAGCTTCAGTTTTTCAAGTGTCCTGCTACCAGGAGGATGGACTTCCCCTCTGGGGGAAGATTTCTTCGGTCAGCATCGGCTGACACCCGGGGTAATACCAGGAACAGGGCTACCTGCTTCCTAAGGGTTAGCCCCCGCCATGGAACGGCCACCGGGGTAATTCTTCTAGCCATGCGGCTATATCAACCACCCAGACAATGCCTGCGCCAAACTTGGTTGACAGAAGGTCTGGCCGGTGTTAGCTACTACTGAGGTAAGCTGTCCGGTCTCCCCCAGTATCCATATGCTACTGTGGCGCCGGTTTTCCCCTCCCCCCCCTCCCCTCCTCCCTCTGCCAGCCAGTCGCCATATCCTCCCTTGCTCTCTGGGCCCAGACACGCTTACCAGGGGACCCAGAGGGAGGCTGCTCTGCCCTGCTCTGCTCTGTTCGGCTGCGCATATACTTAGTGAAAATTCCGCATTCGCGTCTAGTTATTGGCGCCATTCAGTGCGCGACGCCATTTTCAAATGACGTTCGCGGTGGAACGCATTGCGTTCCAGCGGCCATTTTGCGCACCACACTGTGCGGGAAGACACGCGCCGCACAGAGGGAGCAGTTGTAACTGCTCGGTGCACACAGAGCGACTGGCAGCAAAGGAGGGGAGAGTCTCTTCACCACTACAAGCAGCGTTTAAAGTGGCCTACATGGTTTAACTCACGCACACTTGCTTGGTTATCAGGTGAATTACAATGGCAGAAGGTAGGCCAGTGGGCTTATTCTCTAGGGCGGGGGGGAGGGCACCCAGCACAACGCAGGTCATTTATTTTGCCTGTAACAAATGTCACTCAAAAATCGCTGGGGGCCAGAGTGAGCCACTTTGCAGGTCTTGTTCTGCTGAGCAAGGGGCTCCTGCCGCTGTGGGGCATAATTCAGATTCAGTGGCAAATCTATCTGAAGGTACAAACGAACAGGGTACTCCACAAGAACCCGGCACCAGCAGAGCTCAGGATTTACCGGCCCCCCTCTGGGCGGTACAATTGTCGCAGTCCTTAGCATCCCTGCAGGGGCTCCCAGCTATAGCTGATAATTTAGGCAAAGCACTAGCAAAGCTGGGCCACAAACACGGCAGCAAGCGCAAGCGCACACATGGCGCTAAAGTCGACAATCCATCTAACACATCCCCTGACGAGTCGTCAGTAGAACAGGTATCATCTCAGTCAGAGGGTGAGATACTTTATTCAGGCGAATCCTCTGATGAGGAAGAGGAGAATATGGAGGCTGAGAGAGACCGTGATTCCCAACATGACATTGATAAAATCATTAAGGGGGTACTTGAAGTACTTAACATTTCACAAACACCAAAACATTCCGATTCAGCAAAGCTGTTCAAGAGACAACACAAATCCACATTATGTTTTCCATCGCATGAACAGTTGATGGACATGTTGCAGGATGAATGGAACAATCCAGAACGGAAGTTTCAAGCCACTAAGAAGTTTTCAAAGTCCTACCCGTTTCCCAAAGAAATAGTAGACAAGTGGACGATTCCCCCAGTCGTGGATGCCCCAGTATCCAGACTGTCAAAATCTACCGCGCTACCAGTCAATGACGCAGCGGCTTTCAAGGATCCATCTGATAAACGTATGGAACGATTTTTAAGGGCTATTTACTCATCCTCTGGTTCAACTCTCAGACCCAGTTTGGCATCAGCCTGGGTTTCCCGAGCTATTCAATCATGGTCAGAATCATTGGTCAAGGACATCCAGGAGGGAGTCCCTAGAACTGATCTATTGTCTTCAGCACAGACGCTTGCGGAAGCATCAGCTTATATGTGTGACACTACTCTAGATGTCTCGCAAATCACAGCTCGAACTTCAGCACTGTCCATTGCAGCACGCAGAACATTGTGGCTCAAAAACTGGTCTGCTGACCTAAGTTCCAAGAAGTCATTAACCTCGTTACCATTTAAAGGACATAGACTATTCGGAGAGGAACTTGAGAAAATAATTTCGCAGGCTACGGGGGGAAAGAGCACCTTTCTCCCTCAAGCGAAGAGCAAGTTTACAGGAACAACCAGACGTGGACGGTTTTTTCGTGGGCAAAGCGGCCGTTATTCACGCAAAAGCAGCCCACCACAACGTTCACACTTTCGGGGGAAAACCAGTGATAAAGGTCGTACCCCATGGAAGTCCAACAAAACATTCAACAAACCTGCAGGAGATAAGTCTACCTCAGCCTGACGGGGCACTCCCTCCGGAATCGCTAGAGCAAATAGGGGGCAAGTTATTGCGATTCCGGGAGGTGTGGATCCATCATTCAACAGATGCATGGGTCAACGAAATAGTCTCAGAAGGCTATCACCTCGATTTCACAAGATCGCCCCCACGAAAATTTTTCATGTCCACAGTTCCAACTCATCCCAGAAAGGCTCAGGCCTTCTTACACTGCATTGCCAATCTAGAGCGCACCGGAGTAATTATACCAGTACCAAGACAGGAGAAATTCTCAGGGTTCTACTCCAATCTGTTCATAGTGCCAAAGAAGGACGGGTCCTTCAGGCCGGTGCTGGATCTCAAACTGCTAAACAAGTTTATCCGTTCCATTCATTTCAAGATGGAGACTCTCCGTTCTGTGATACGGGGAATGGAACAAGGACAGCTGATGATGTCATTAGATATCAAGGACGCTTATCTCCATGTCCCAATCTGGGCCCCTCATCAGAAATATCTCCGATTCGCATTTGCAAATCTACACTTTCAGTTTGTGGCACTGCCGTTCGGCCTGTCCTCGGCCCCACGGGTGTTCACCAAGTTAATGGCGGTCACAGCAGCAACATTGCGGCTTCAGGGAGTGTCTGTGACTCCGTATCTGGACGATCTTCTCCTCAAAGCCAGATCAGAAGTGAAGGCCAAGGAGGACCTAAACAAGTCGATCCGACTGTTGCAGAGCTTCGGCTGGACCATCAATTGGTCAAAATCCAATCTTCAACCAAGCCATCAGATGGTGTTTCTGGGCTTGGAGTTCAACACAATCTCACAGTTGGTATGCCTTCCACAAGAGAAACAACACAAGATCATGAAGCAAGTTCGGTTACTGCTATCACACCAGAACCCTACTGTACACATGGCAATGCAGGTTCTGGGTCTCATGGTCTCAACGATCGAAGCGGTACCATTTGCTCAGATTCACCTTCGTGCCTTACAAGCAAGTATACTATCCTCTTGGAAGGGAGGACCTCTGTCTCGAGTGGTCAATCTCTCCCAGACAACAAGGGAGAACCTTCAGTGGTGGCTGAGGATGGACAACCTAACCACGGGACAATCCTGGGCGACTCCGGAATGGAATGTCATCTCCACAGACGCCAGTCTAAAAGGTTGGGGTGCAACCTGGAACAATCTATCAGCACAAGGTCAATGGTCTCACGGGGAGTCCAAACTCCCCATCAACATACTAGAATTGCGGGCAGTAAAACTAGCGCTAACTCAATGGTCCTGTCTTCTGTACCAAAAACCAGTTCGCATCCAAAGCGACAATGTCACCACAGTGGCGTACATAAATCGTCAGGGAGGAACTCGCAGCAAAGCAGCACTGAAGGAAGTCCAGCTCATACTGGAGTGGGCAGAGGTCAACCGAGTAAGATTATCGGCCATCCACATTCCGGGAGTGTCCAACATAAAGGCAGACTTTCTCAGTCGAAACCAAGTTCGACCAGGCGAATGGGAACTTCATCCGGAAGTGTTCGCGGAACTAGTGGGTCTCTGGGGTCAACCACAGATAGATCTGATGGCATCCAAATCCAACCGGAAGGTACACACATTCTTTGCACGGGCTCGAGACCCACTAGCAGCGGGGGTGGACGCCATGACACAAACATGGACATTCGACCTGGCGTACATTTTCCCCCCTCTTCCGATGTTGCCTCGAGTGCTCAAGAAAATCAGGCAGTCAACACTGACAGTCATTGTAATAGCCCCTTATTGGCCTCGGCGAACATGGTTCTCCGATCTGCAGGATTTGTCGATAGACCAACCAGTTCGTCTACAATGCAGACCAGATCTGCTCAACCAGGGCCCAGTGTCACATCCCAATCCCGGACTATTCGCTTTGACGGCATGGCTATTGAAGCATCCATCTGGCGAAGACAGGGGATAGCAGAAGAAGTTATTGCCACAATGCTTAAGGCTCGTAAACCCACTTCTTCTAAGTCGTACCACAGAGTTTGGCGTTCCTACTATAATTGGTGTCAAGAGCTAGATGTCTCGGCCCTAGAACTCAATTTACCCAGACTTCTATCATTTCTTCAGCAAGGTCTACAATTAGGCCTAAAGCTCAGTTCTCTGAAAGTCCAAGTTTCGGCATTATCTATTTTGTTTCAACATCGACTAACAACAGAAGACACCATACGTACCTTCTTACAAGGTGTGGCGCATGTAGTTCCTCCATTTCAACAGCCAGTCGCAGGATGGGACCTTAACTTAGTCCTGGAAGCATTGCTGGATTCGCCATTCGAACCCATGCATTCTATCTCCGACACTTGGATCACCTACAAGACAGTGTTCCTAGTTGCTATTTCTTCAACCAGAAGGGTGTCCGAACTGAGCGCTCTATCCTCGGATCCGGCCTTTCTGGTGTTCCATAGAGACAAGGCGGTGTTACGGACAGTTCCATCATTTTTACCCAAAGTTGTGTCTTCCTTTCACATTAATCAGGAAATCATAGTGCCATCACTATGTCCGGATCCCAAAAATGACAAGGAACGACGTCTTCACAAATTAGATGTAGTCCGAGCCCTTCGGTGGTACCTTGATAGGACAAAGCCTTTTCGGAAATCAAAGACTCTTTTTGTGCTTCCCGCCGGTCCTCGTAAGGGTCTTCCTGCTTCCAAGACTACCATTGCTAGGTGGATAAAAGAAGCCATCAGACAAGCTTACCTTTCCAAAGGCAAGACGCCTCCAAAGACTATCACGGCTCACTCCACAAGAGCCATGGGAGCATCAGCGGCCTGGCGCAACTCTGCCTCAATGGATCAGATCTGTAGAGCAGCCACCTGGTCCTCAGTTCATACCTTTACTAAATTTTACAGACTTGACACCACTTCTTCAGCTGAGGCCTCTCTGGGCCGCAGGGTGTTGCAGTCTGTGTTGCATTAATGTTCAATTTGGCTCGTCCCACCCTGCTGTTTTCCTGGGACTGCTTTGTTAAGTCCCCATCGTTCCCTGTGTCCCCCTTAGACGACAGAGAAAATAGGATTTTTTGCTACTCACCGTTAAATCCTTTTCTCTGTAGTCGAAAGGGGGACACAGGGCTTCCCGCCCTAGGACGAGCCTTGACCAGACGGTCGTGTCCAGGATAATCCCTGGCTTTCATTCTGTCATAGTTGTTATCAGTTAATTTTTTCTTTGGAACAAACTGAAGCTTCAGCACAGTGTGCGGGGTTAAGCCAAGTATGGCACGCCCCTTAATTAATGTTACCAAGTGTCCTGCCTCCTGGAGGATGGAGCTTAACCCCATCGTTCCCTGTGTCCCCCTTTCGACTACAGAGAAAAGGATTTAACGGTGAGTAGCAAAAAATCCTATTATTTCACGTTTGTGTGTCTTAACATTTTTCGAAACATTGATTCACACTTTGTAATAGATTGTTCCCGTGTTTGTGATGCATGCATGGTGCCGACAACAGCAAAGCTGTTTTTATTGTACATTAGTTTTTCCCCTTTGCTAATCTTTTAGTTTGATGCTGATGTGGTATGGACAAACCACAACACCCTGCAATTACGTTCTGCATGTTTGTATGGTATATTTTGATGTTGGATAATACTAGCAAGGGAATATCCAGTTATACAGTAAGAATTTCTTGCTACTCATAAAAACATTCTATCTGTTCCAGGTTCTTCACGCCAAACTTGTTGACCAATATAAAAAACATTATTCAAGTAAATTACCTACTGTGGAGCAAGAGGATTGTGTGTATTGGTATCATTACCTAGCCTACCACATGGCCAAGGCCAATTTACACCAAGTAGGTAAATTCACTGTGTTCTTTTTAAGTCTCCAGTAATTTTCTGCTATGAATACATTTGTCACTACTTAACAACACAATGCAACTATAATTATTAAGGATCTTACCGGAACTGAGTTTTATTAGAGCATTAAGACAGAATTTATTTTGCAACGTGACGTAAAACCGTATTGTTTCCATTCACAGGATCTTTGCTCACTCTTGTTTTCCCTGAACTGGTTAAAAGCTAAATCAGAATTGTTTGGGACATCCCACCTCATTCATGAATTTGTACAGTATCGAAATATTCTGGATAATCAGGTACAATCATATACTATTACTAGGAATATTTTTTTGACATGGTACAGTATTCTATATTGCTTAAATGGTTACACTTTAAGGACACTGCACAGTAGTGAATGCAAGGTAAAAATGTAAATGTTTATATTTCTCATTATTATTTATTATAGCATTGTATTAAAAGGAAACTATACCCCGGAACAGTGGTGTTCTCTATGCAGTTTACCTCATAAACAGTCCATATTAAAAACTTTTTCGTATGAGTGAGCTTTTTGTAAAGATACAAATATAATTTTCTAGTATTATGTGCCATTATCCCAAAATGCTGCTGTTTAAAATACAAAAAATGGTGCTTTATAGGTAAAAAAACATGATAATTTGCATCTGAAATTACACTTTTCACACTGCACTTGTGTTCATGAATGACCCCCTGAGTTTCTCTAACTACTGTGCCTTTCTGAAGCTTGCCATACACACACTGTTTCATTCAGTCAACAGTTTTGATGAGTGTATGGTGGGCTGACAATACCTCAAATCTCATCTATTCATACAGTGACAGGAATGGATGAGATCCACCTGAACCCTGGAGCTATCACTACCCTGCATCTGCTTGTGTATGCATTTTCTGGCCAAAGTCCACCCCATGTGCTTAGTGATAACTGATTTAATTGTAAATGGGGTAAACTAGTCTTCTTCTGCAACACTTTATGCAGTGATTTCAGTTCATGGCAAGGTATGTGTCTCATGCAGGAGATGTGATTTCCTACAGGTGACAAAGCATTTATCCTGAAGGTCTATACCTAATGGCAATAGCATGGGATTTTTTTGTCTCAGCTGAAGTGATGCATATATTTTCCCACCAGTGATTTCTATTGCTGGTTGGAAGAAACCTTTTGACGTTTGGTTGTCTGGAATGGAGATTAAGCATGGGTAACAAAAGTTTCCATGTGCCATTGCCAAAAAGCAGTCAATGGCAGGAAAATGCAGATAAGAGAGCTTTAGCTGTGTGTTAGATGTGTTTAGAATACTATTTCAACCCAAAAATATTTTTTTTTCCCTAATAAAAGAAAACCTAATTCTAAGCAACATTGCAATATCCATTACAAATTTTCTATGGTTTTTAAGTTATTTGTATATGAAAGTAGTGTTTGCCTGTTCCTTTCTGTTCTCTGCCTTGATGGCTTTGACTGTTGACACAATGTAAGACAAGCCAGTTAATTAACAGACCTGTCTTTGCTGGTGAATAGTGATGTGTCAAGAAAAAATTGACCCAAACCAGCCCACAACCAACCCAAACCCACCCACACCTGCCTTTTCCCTATAGAACTTTTGCAACATTTTCTAAAAAGCTGCTGCTTTCAATTGCAATTGTTTTCACAAATAACTTTAAAAGCACTGAGCATTTTTAATAAATGTATATCGGAAAGTTGCTTAGGATTATGTTTTCTTTTATTAGGTAAATTTTTATTTTGGGGGTTGACTTGCCTTTTTCACTTTACTCTATTTTGTATGTGGCAATATGTTGTTTTGGTTGTTTTTCATCATAAGTGGATTTTACGTTTTTGTCATCACAGAATGCAAAAGCACGAGAACATTTTCAAGAATTCATTGCTGTGAATGGTCATCTTCTTGGATTGAATCCTGACATTAGTATTGTGCAGCTGGGCCTTGGTCAGGCTGAAGACTCTGAAGTCTACAAACAAGCTATTTTGCAAGCCAAAGAAGAGCTCAAATCTGGAGTGCTCTATGTCAACTGGATGTGAGTTTGTGTAAATACTGTCTTGCACTGTAGTGGGAATCAAAGGGAATTAATATAAAGCTGCGCCTACAGTTTTTGTTTGCTGCCGTATACTTTGAACAAGTACAAAATCTGTAATGAAAATGTTAAATCTTTTTGCTTCCAAGAAACAAGCAAAGGATGAAGAATCTGCCAACATTGGTGGTTCGTCCACATAAAGATGCTGTTTTCCATGCCTGCTTTTCTCCTGATGGACGAAAATTTGCTTCTTGTGGAGCTGATAAAACTTTACAGGTAGTTCAACCATCTTCTTGTATGTATTGTTTTTGTAAACAACGTTTTTTTATAAGAGAGAGTTTTCCAGCTAAGATTTATTCTTTGGCAGTATCTTCCCAACACATTTATATAAACTTCGAAGCAGTGAAATGCATTTTTATTATGAATCTGTTCTCTAGAAACATTTTTTCAATGTTGCTTAGCAGGTTGAACTTTTGATTAGCCTTTTTGAAACCCCCCCAGAAGCAGGCTTTTTTGTTCTGTGTTTTAGGTCTTCAGAAGTGAAACAGGAGAGAAACTCCTTGAATTAGAAGCACATGATGACGAAGTGCTGTGTTGTGCATTTTCTGCTGATGAAAAGCTTCTAGCCACCTGTTCTGCAGACAGGAAAGTGAAGGTGAGTGTTGCAGTGGATAGCTTTGGGCTCTGTTGTAACTCTGTCTGTAAATTCAAGTCTCCTTATTTTACATATTGTTTTTAACTGACCCTTTAATAACCTGTTTTTTTTCTTGTTCTGTGAGATTTGAATTATCATTGTTTATACATTCACATTACTTATGCTTTCTAGTCATTTATTTTTATTCTCAGATTTGGAATGCCAAGACAGGAAAACCAATAAGGGTGTATGAGGAGCATACAGAACAAGTCAACTGCTGCCAGTTCACCAATGGACTTTCAGCACCACTGCTTGCCACATGCTCTAATGACTGCTTCATCATGGTATGTGAATCACAGCATGGCCAATGTAAAGTATTTATTTCCCATTCAGGTATACTATATCTGGCAGAAGATCAGCCTTATCAGTCATCCAGCTCATTCGTTCAAGCTTCACTTTGGCTGTTCACATAATTATATATATCAGAATAAAAATATCTGACAAATCAACAAATAACTTGCCTCATCCTTCAGAAGGATTAGCATTTCTATCTAGGCAGACTATTTTTTCACTATTTCCTCCATAATTTCTTTGCTCATTGGGGCGTAAAGTAATGGTGGCTGTAATTACTGCGTAGCATCATTTGCATTGCTATTGTTACAAGAGTAGAAATAATTAGAACATTCTGTGCATTCTGGAAATATTCAGAGGAGCTGCGTTTGTATTGTTAAGCATCACAAATAATTATCATGCAGTTTGATGGAATACGGTTTCCCTTGACCACCATGTAAGCTTGCACGTATTATAACCCTTTTAGACCAGTAAACAATGCTGTTGGGCTGTTTGTTTGCAGCATAGCATATAAAATCAGAACATTTCTTTGGCTAATTACTATTTAACATTATTTTACTCTAGTTCATTAAGCAGCACTTAGCTAAATGGCATGTTAAAGACAGCAGTTTTAATTGACTACGCAGAACACAACTAGGAGGTACTTGTTTAAGTCTTTACAGCTCTGGGGGCCAAAATACAAGTAAGTAAGGGATACACCAAATAATTTTTGTATTGGCAGCATACACAAAAGAAAGAAGGTGTGCCCCACCCCTAAAAAATATTGTTGAGATCTTTCTGCATGTGCTTCATTTAATAATGTTATTCATTTAACTTGGCTGAAGTGATTGCCCCATAATTTGAGTTATTTGATATATTAGAGAGAAAAAAGATCTAACCTTTTGCCCTGAACGTTAATGAAAGTGGTTTTGGGAGCAACTCACTGTGGGGGGAAAAAGTGAATGTTGCCCACTACACTTTTGGTTGTAAATGAGCCCAGTTGCAATAAATTGGATGTGGAACAGTCAGTTTCACATGTTATTTGACAGCTTTCTGTGACATTAGCCTAGGACTACAGTCTGGTATTCCTATACAGGTTTCTGAATAAAAGACTCATACCTGTACTACAGCTCCCAACATGCTTTAATCCTTTATAATATGTTGGAAATTTCAGGGGCTGTATTGTAATTAAGGTAGAGAAATACTGCTATGGAAGGTTTATGTCCATTTTAATCTTTCCAACTCAATTTAACACTTTATGGAAATGAAACAAAAATGCCTTAAATACAAGCAGATTTATAAAACTGTGTTTTGATTTTGCAGCTGTGGGACTCTGAGACAGAATATAGCCGTAACACTCTTATTGGACACACAGGCGCAGTCTACCATTGCAGATATTCACCTGATGATCGATATCTAGCCAGTTCCTCTATGGATGGTTCATTAAAGGTAAATTGTATGATTCTATCATGTTGATTTTGAGTTTGTACTTGTCCTGAAAAGAGTATCTATTCTTTCTATTATTTTTACTGTACCTGACCCTAATTGCTCAGTATTTAAATGTCTTCTAATTTCTAATGATTAGCACTGCAGAGCTTGTCCTTTAATCCCCTGGCACATGTGGTGTTTTGTCCCTCTCTGCCCTAAAACTGTGTATTCTGACTCCAATTGCTGTGATAATGGCTGAATCCCCGTGAGACCTCCCTGCTGGGCCTGTATGGAGCTGTAACAACCACTGAGGGCAATCTTTGCCAGATAGCTGAACTCACCAGACACTTGTAGTCCACAAACTGACAGGGGAACTGACGTCACACATAAGGAGAATGGAATGGGAGGGTTTTGCAAACAAGGAACTTAACAGCTTGCAATACAGCTTTGGTCAGTAGGTGGCAGCATAACAATGGGTAAGCATATAAACATAAGCAATTAAACATATATATTCTAACATATATAGTCTAACCCTGATAACTTTAACTGCTGGGGCAGCACACTGTGAACAACAGCCTGTCAGCATTTGTGAATGACAAACGCTCATTTGAACACATATGAATTGGTGATAGATGGACTTTGGAGCCAAAACACTCAAGCTTGAAGTATTATTTTCTACTGAACGGCAATCTGTTATGACCGACTACAAGCAGTGGGAAAATAAAGAATACAATTTAGAACTGACTTATACAACTTGCACTCGACCCACAGGCTATGCTAGGGCTCGCCAATGTCTCTTTGCTCCCTTTAATCATGTCGTTAGGCTCTTCCACCAAATAATAACAGTATTTGAGCATTTGCTCTGAGTGTTTTCCCAGTAGCCTGCCTTGAGGATCACTTATGATTTACAGGGTAATATAATAAATAGAACAAGTGTCACAAGGTCTAGTAACCTATAGGAACTAATTAACAGGTACTACTTACTGGCCATCTGATTGAGGGTATACATATACATTTACGTCTACTTTTTCCAGCACTTTCTCAATTTAAGTCTACCAACCAAGTAATCTCCAGATTACCTTGTATGATAAAATTATTTAGTCAAAATTATGATATGGGATTCCCACAAGAGTTCAGAGAGAACTTTTTTCTGTGTAGACAGAATTTGAGGGCCTATATTTTTACAGTGTGTATTTATGATTATTTTATTCCTAACTTTTTAAAGCTTTGCCCTGTTACACATATTTCCTTTTTTCTTAAATTAAAAAAGAAAAAATAAGTACCATGTGAAAAAATGATTATACACTTGGTCATTCATTTATAATCATTTTTACTACTGCAAGTACAGTGTACAAAGTGCAATTTCAGATGTAAATTGCATGGTTTTTTTTACTCACAGGGCGGCATTTTTCCAAGGCAGAGGGCAGCATTGCATTCAACACAGTGGCAACACAGCTGCATATAATATTTTAAAATTAGCATAATTATGTGTTGCCTTGTGTCCAAGGTGTTTGTAAATGATCCCTCTTGACTGTAGTGGGGTAAAACAATAAAACGGGAAACCTCTGCTCAGGTCTGTAAAACCATAGCAACCTGTCAGATGTTTACATTAAGGGGCAGATTTATTAAGGGTCGAATTGAAAATTTTAATTCAAATGTTCGATTTTTTTTTTATGGTCAAAAACCTCAAATTAGAATTGTGAATTATCCAAACTCGATTTGAGTTTTAATTCGAATTTCGAGATTTATTACACTCTGACTCTTTAAGAACTCAAATTCAACTATTCGCCACCTAAAACCTGCCGAGTTCATGCATAAGTCAATGGGAGAGGTACAGGCACCAATTTGGACATGTTAGTAGCCTTCCTGACATTCAAGTTTTTTTGGAGACAAAACTCGAATCAAGTTTAGTCGAATCGAATCCGATTTGAGTTTTTGGGTCGGGAATATTCGGAGTTATAGATATTCTATATTTTTTTTTATAAATAACCCCCCAGTCAAATTCCGAGCATTTTCAATTTTATAGAGTTTAAAGGTCGAAAAGATGTATGTTGCTGCAGCAAGTAAGGCTGTGTTTTGTGTACCGGCTCTGGAAAAGCTGGATAAATGGGTCCCTAGAGTGAACGGAGGAGAGCAGGCTGAGCCTTCCATTTCATCCTCCATTGAGTGTTTTCAGCTACCCAGCTAGAGATAGTTATGTAATTAGGCTGCAGGTGAGCTGCAGATAAAAAGAGGTATGGGACTATCCCTCAGGGCTCCCCCTGGAGACCTCCTTGTGCTAGATGAGGGTGAGTGGCCCATGGAGACCTCCATATGCTGGAAGGAGGTGTGTGAGTAGATGGAAGGAGACTGTTTACCTGCTGAGCTGAAGTGTTGGAGAGAGCTACAAGTGACTGGAGAGAGGAAGCGAAAACCCCTTCCAAGAGACTGTGTGAGTCTAACCAAGGATTCTGGGACTTGTGATGATGTCCAAGGCTGGAAGTGCTAGAAATATATTGTGTTCCGCTAACCTGAATGTGTCACATTATGTAAACTGTATATTGATAAAGCAAAACATGTGAACATGTCACTGTTATCATTGCACTTTATTACATAACCCCCTTATGGCTCAAATTGGGTTCGACTGTACAGTAAGCTGCCATTTAATTAAAAATTAAGATCACATTTTTTCAATAATTCAAGAAAAAAAAATGGTCACGTTTTCCAACAATTTAAAATAATCTGAAATGAAAAAAAGTCAGCAGCTAAAATCTGGCGACCTTCTACAGAAGTGGGAGGTAAATTTTTAGCAGTGAAGCTGTTTTTATTTCTCAAATTTTTTTAAACAGTCCAAAGTTTTTTTTTCAGTGAATTAACATGATTTCTCCAATTCCTATTCATGCTATTGAAGGAAAAACAAGCTCACGTCAGGTTATGTCAATTTTTATTCAACAATCGAACATTTAAAAATTTTTAATGTGATAATAAATCCGTCTCTCTCTGAAGTCATCCAAACACATGAAAAAGTGCAAGGATACAGCTGCACCCTGAACTATATATCAGTTCTGTGCATCCGGTCCTGTCAGTTGTCTGTAAAAATTACTCAAATTAATCATTATTATTTCTTTCATTTCAGATTTGGGATGTGGCGTCTGCAAATGAGGAGAAATCAATTGAAGTTGTAAAGCTTTTTGAAAATGAAGATGAGTCACAGCCTGAAGTGCTGCTTAAATGTTGCGCTTGGTCAAATGATGGTTCAAGAATTATGGTAACCACTCGCAATTTCCTTTGTGTAAGTATTGCCTTTGTTATTAGTACTGCAAGAGGGAAGTTCTGTAATAATAGTTAAAATAGTTAAAAACATTTCAGGCAGAGTAGCACAGCGAAATTGGTGGGCACCAATTTTTGCTTCCATTGCACTTTATCTCTATTCAGGAGCATGCACAGTTGAAGCCAATCCAGATCTTACTTTAACTTTGCAAGCTCTGTGTTAGCGATCACATTGAAGACAGTAGTGCTTGTCAACCCCACTGCATTACTGCATTTGGTGTATCCCCAGTTTTGTGGTTCAGGATAAGGGGCAGGTGTCCTATGGAGGAGGCTGTTTTCTTCTCAGGCTCTTGTTCTCATCTTGCTCTGCAAGGTTACACTTTTTTTGTTGCTTTTAATTGCTTATCTGTTTATTGCAGGCATGTCCAAAGTAAGGCCCGGGGGCCAAATGTGGCTCGTTTTCAAATTTACACCGGCCCTCAGCCTCCATCATGAAATTAATAATAATGCGGCCTGCCAGCACAGTGTAATCAGGAATCGCCTAGGCGTAGCAGTAATATTTGGGCACATTAGTGAAATGATCCACCACTTGGTCTATACTGCTGCCTGTGTACCGAAGGTGTTAGCAATAGACAAGTACTGGCACATAGTGACGTGCCAGTACAGTAAACCAAAGAAGTATGCAAGAGCAGTGCTTCACTATGTGCCAGTACGTGTCTATTGGGAACACCTTCAGCACACAGGCAGCAGTATAGACCAAGTGGCAGATCATTTCACTAATGTGCTCAAATTTTACTGCTACGGCTATGGAATTCCTTGTTAAAATGAGTTAAATAATGTTAATGGTTCAAAGAATGTCAGGCTGAATGGTCGGCCCCCACACATTTTCACCTCACCAAATCTGGCCCTCGTTGCAAAAAGTTTGGACACCCCTGGTTTATTGAGACCCTCTCCTATGTATTGCCCAGCCATTCAGACCACTGCGTTATTGCCAAGGAAAGAATGACCGTAGCAATCTGATAACTGCTGAAACTCTAAACTGGAGATCTACAGAATGAACAAAAAAGTAAATCATTTTTCAGCTTGGGGTTGTTAGAATCAAAGTTGAATATAAAATACTCATTTAAGTACAATTTTCAGGATGGACAACATACTTATAGTCCTTTTTTAGGCCCAGAGAGAAGACAGCCGCACCATTTGAACACCACTGATACATTGTAACACACAGAAATTAACCATACATGGCCTTTAACCTGATTTAGCTGTTCTCATGGGAAGATTCAGATTCATATGGGGTCTTCTGGTAAATGCAATCTTAAGAGGTTCCCAAATTCTTTCTGATTCAATTGATGTTTTGCTGAAATCTTGAATGACTATCAATTTATTATAACAATTATATTTTAGTTCTTCCATTCCTGCCTAATTGAGTGCTAGTTTTTACTTCTGCATAGTTAATATGTAGAAGTCTGGAAAATATGCACTAAACAGCAATTTTTATTTTGCAGATTTTTGATTCTACGAGCTGTGACCTTTTGTCTCAACTCAAGGCCTGTCATCAGATCCTTTACTGTGACTTCTGCACTACTAATCAGATTGTAGCGCTTGCTTTGTCACACTATGTTGTTCAGGTATGCGAAACAGTTTGATCCAACTTCCTGTTTCATTCAATAAAAGTTCTTAATGCTTTCTTTAGTTGTTTTTTTCAGTCTCTCCTGTTGCCGCTTTTAAAAATACCCAGTTAATGTTACATTCTTTGTGAGACAATACATTTCCATAAGCTGATTCTTCTGCCAACACATTTTTTTGTTCTTTCAGTGATTAAACTAGAAAAAAGACCCCTGGGTTCTTAGCATCCTTTCACATGACTTCATCTTTAGCTCTTTAGTATATTTGTATTCTGTTTTTCCTTATATTGTTCATTTGGTCTAGCTCTCTCTGTATGTGGTATATCATACAGTAATGCAGCATAAATGGCACACAGTAAATGTGCAGAGAAGAAAGCTGTCAAAATTTCATCCGGAAACACTGTGGTTTAGATAGATGATTATACGTTTTTTCTGTGACTGACTATTTTCTCCTGCTGTGAATGCATTGTAACATAATCAGGTGGGAAGTGAATGTTAGCAAGGAATGCAAAAGGTTTATAGTGTACTTCAGCAGCACTTACGCAGAACTGCACTGTGACCAGTGTAAGAATTAAATAAGGTGACGTGGATGTAGGGAAAAAAGCATCCCGGGAGGTTAGAAAAGTATTTCATATCATCAAAAGATTAGCATTCATCTAAGCAGTACATAATCAGGAGTATAAATAAGGCTCTCTTTTTATATAAAACTTTAAAGCATTTGACACAGTTTTCTTTTAATGAGGTGAGATAAAAGTGCTGCAGGTGAGAAAAGAGGTGTTAAAATTGTAGTGCTTTAAATAATAGTGGGGTTAACAGGTTATGGAAATGAACATGAGTCAAGTAAAGTGACTGGGGAGACCAAGTGAAGAGGTGGGTGCATCATGCAACAGAAAAAAGGATGCAAAGTAAAATTTAGCAAAAGGTGAGCAAAAATTATCAGGAGGGTATAGAGAAGAGCAAATTAATTGGGAAGACGAAAAAGAATGCTAACTAGAAATTAAGTAGGGTGTGGTAAACTGAGAGAAAGTGACTGTAAGTGAGCAGGAGGTGATAATGTCACAAACCCAGACATGTAGGGGCAGATTTATCAAGGGTCGAATTGGAAATTCAATTCTATTTTTGTGTACTTCGTCTAGGGAATAGTACAAATTCAAATCAAATTTGAAAAAAATGTGAAAATTCAAATATTGAAATTTAATATGTACTGTCTCTTTAAAACTTCGACAATTCGCCATCTAAAACCTTAGGTTTATGGTGGACTTTGAAAAATGGAAGTTTTTTTTTGAAAATACTTTGAATCGAATAGGATCTTACTTCCATTCGAACTATTAGAATACAGCCTATTCACCTGCAGGAAAAAACTTTTATTCGAATTTCAAAGTTATGGGAGTTCAAAAAACTCCCATTACTTCGAAATTCGACCCTTGATAAATCTGCCCCATAGAGTTGTGCAGGTTTTCTTCTATGAATTATTAGCAGACATCTAATTTCCTAAAAAAGTTAAAGTTTCTGTTTGTTTGCCTAGCTGTGGGACATAGATTCCTCTACAAAGATAGCTGACTTCAATGCACACCTGAGCTGGGTTCACTGTGTGAAATTTTCTCCAAAAAGTTCTTCATTCCTGACATCTTCTGATGACCAGACTGTGAAGGTACATCTGCAAATAACTTTACAGAAACGTGAAAGCAGTCAGATGCTTAATATTGAATACTAGTGATTTTTCCTTTTAAATTTACCCATTTTTCATTGGGAACATAAAAAAAAATACAGAATATGGCAAACAGAAAATCTCCTCTAATAATGTGTACGAAACCTAAGACTTTTGTCAGTAGGACTAACGTATAACAGTGCACCATTACAGAAATAGGAAATGCTCTAGTATTGTCAGCTATGACATGCTAGAATTTAGGGACACCACAAGTGTAGAAATTTAGTTAATGACTTTACCCTAAACAAGTTTTTTTTTTTTTAATCCATAGCTTTGGGAGACTAGTAATGTGAGCAAACCATCAGCCACTAACTTAAAGCGTGAGTTTGATGTGTCCTTCAATGGCGAGGAAACACTAGTTCTTGCAACTAGTAAAGATGATTGTATACTGGTAAGTTGACTGTAGGTGCTTCCAGCAGAATATGTGTGTGTGTGTGTGTACAAGCTACTGTTTTATTATTACAGAGAAAAAGGAAATCATGTCTAAAAATCTTGATTATTTGAATAAAATGGAGTCTATGGGAGACAGCCGTTAAACACACACATATATATATATATATATATATATATATACATATATAATATACACACACATATACACACACAATTGAAATTGTGAGATTTGTGTTTTCTTTGCACACTTTCTTACTAAATGAATTGCTTTTATCTTACTTTATGTTTATGTGTGTTCTTTATACCTAACCTGAACAAAAATATAGGGACTCATTGCTTAAAGGAACAGTAACACCAAAAACTAAAAGTGTTTTAAAGTAATGAAAATATCATGTAGTGTTGCCCTGCACTGGTAAAACTGATCTGTTTGCTTCAGAAACACTACTATAGTTCATATAAACAAGCTGCTGAGTAGCAATGGCGGAAATTGAAAAACGGCTAAATGGCACAGGATAAATAATGGATAACAGATAGCATTATGTTCTATAGAGCTTATCTTTTATCTGCTGTGTAACTTGAGCCTTTTCTCCTTTGAACTGCTGCCCCCATTGCTACACAGCAGCTTATTTATATAAACAATAGTAGTGTTTCTGAAGCAAACACAGCAGTTTTACTAGTGCAGGGCAACACTGCATTATATTTTTATTACTTTAAAACAATTTCATTTTTTGATGTTACTGGTCCTTTAAATAAGAACTAAACCCCCTTTCTAATAAAAACCCCTACCCTCTATAGTCACCCCTCACTGCTCCCCCCCCATACAGGAGTTGATACAAGTAAATACCCCTAAGCCGGTAATCACCCCTTGTTGCAGAGTCAGTGCAGTGGAGCAGACGGGGGCCATCTTTAGCCGCTTCGGTAATCTCAGTAAGGAAGCTCTGTATCTGTGCATACGCAGTTGGAGCATTTTCCCGGTTCCCTACAACTGTCCATGCGCCAAAGGTGACCAAAATTAATGAAGAGCTGGCAGAAGACCCAAAGATTACTAAAGTGGCTGAAGATGGACCCTGAGAGCTCCTATGCGCTGACTCTGCAATAAGAGGTAATTACCGGCTTAGGGGTATTTACTTGTGTTAACTCCTGTGTGGGGGAGAGCAGTGAGAGGGGGCTATGGAGGTTAGGAGGTAGGGTTTCAATTAGAAAGGGGGTTTTGACCTTGGGCAAGTAATTTATTCTGCCTGTAGGTTAGGCTTAAGGTGGCCCTAAAAAGTCCAATATAGTAACCAAAGGGGGGGGGGGGCTTCTGAGTCATGAGCTTACTGACCCATGTATTGTCTAAAAATGCCTCCCTGACAAATATATGGTTATAATTTAGGCATCTATTCATTGGACTGACTGACAAATCCTGCATCAGGTTCTTCCAAAAGGTCTGCACAACCCCCTAATTTGATCCAGTTATTATGATGGGTTCCAAGTAATCATAATAGCCTGATTTGACTCACCACCTGGTGATAGTGTAAAGATTGGCTCATTTGGCAACCAGTCCTGGCGAGCAAATGCCATGTCTAATATTATACTTAGGCAAGCACTGGTTGGGCATCAATATATACAGATAATATATTCTGTGTATAATGAATAGTTTCTAAATTACAAAGGTATTTGTTCTTTACGTTTTTTAATGCAACGCCTGCTATTGTTTTTTGTTAGCTAATTAATGGAATGACTGGAGAGACTTTATCACAGATCAACACACAGGACAAATGTGTTACGTGCTGCTGTCTCACAAACGACTACCAACTAGCAGCTATCGGGGATAGAGATGGTAAAGTAAAGGTATGTTTTAATTCTTGAAACAAGATTGTAACCTATTGTTATTTCATTGGAAAATATACCACTTACTGAGAGACTGTGATCACCAAAATTGCATACTATACTAGACCGTTATTCTTTTGCGTTTCATAACTGGAAAACCAGATGTACTATATTTTCTCCTAATTCCACCATATATATGTCAAATGAATGCAGTGCTAAGTCACAACGTCACAACTTTTTTGTTACTATATCTGCAATTTCTGGGAGAAAATGGCAGTATTTGCTTAATGTGCTGGTCTTTATCTCACAACCTAATAGGCTGCAGCTGGGGGAAAAGGGTGGGTTTGTTTATATTAACGGAAAACTATACCCCGAACAATGTAGTGTTTTGTACGATCGGATCTTTGCGTCTATGGCCAGCTTTAGAGTCGTTGTATTTCTGGTCAGGTGATCTCTGAGGCAGCACACAGACCATCATGAAATGGTGGTTCAAGTCAAGATTTGTAAAAGGGCAATATTTACTAGATAGATAGATAGATAGATAGATAGATAGATAGATAGATAGATAGATAGATAGATAGATAGATAGATAGATAGATAGTTAGATATTAGTTTGGTAAGATTCTTTAATATGCCACTTAATTTGATATAAACTACCTGTTCCTTAATTATTCATTTTGGGGGTATAGCTTTTCTTTAAGAAAGTCTTAGTGGACTGCTGATGATATGTTTTGGTTGTGCTTGAATAGTAGAATGTGACGTCAGTTTCAATTTCAGATTCTGCCCTGTTTAGCGCAAGATATGACAAAACCCATTGTTCTTAATTAAAACAATAGGCAAAAGGTGCGTTCAGTAAATTTCCTAATTATTCAACTAATGTTCCTTTAACTTTTTTTTCATTCTGACTACGCCTCACCCCATGCCAGCTGGGGGGTGGGGCTCTGGTTACACATTATTAATATGAAATTAAAAAAAATATATAATTTATTACTTGTAAGAGAATTCTCAGCTGGCAGGAAGTGAGACAATCCAAGGTACATTGCTAAAGCTGTTACACCTTTAGGGCTTTAGCACACGGGCAGATTCGGGGAGATTTAGTCACCTGGCGACTAATCGCCTCTTCTTCGGGGCGACAATCTCCCCAAACTGCCTTCTGCCTGCTAAAATGAAAAATCACCTGCGGCACTGCACTTGCGGCGCGTAGGAAACTTCGGCCGACTTCTGAAATCGGATCGCTGCGAGTGCATTGCCTCAGGCGACTTTTCATTTTATCAGGGGGAAGGCAGTTCTGGGAGATTGTTGCCCCCAAGAAGAGGCGATTAGTCGCCAGGTGACTAAATCTACCCGTGGGCTAAAGCCCTTATAGTAGCTAGGTAGATAACTGAACAGAGAAGAAAGGTTATACATTAATTTCCATTGCCTAAATACAAAGGGGAAATGTGTTTATCTCTTTAATATCCTTGTTGTAATATTCAGAAATAAAAATACTACCTATCCTATAGGAGACTGGACTAAAATATCTCCTTTACATATGAGATTAGAAGGAGCACAGCAGGGGAGACTTTGTGCTATGAGCCACCTTAATGAATTTAGCTCAGATTGCCAACAGTGCTATCTCTATTGCACAGCAGATAGTAGCATAGCCATTCAAATCACCACATGCCGTCTCTGAAGGCAGTTTTACATTTTATAAATGACAGTCCCATGTGCACATGGCTTGGACTAATATATCATGCTAGCTGAACCAAACTAATTGACTTCTAAAAACACAGGGACTAAGTTATAAAGCAGCATACAGGTTTCTTTTTGACAGCACTTTAAGCCCATGCTGCTAAAAGAGGCCGGCTGTCTACCGAGGCGAAACTGTGTTGTAAGAGCATCCCCATTAGAAGACAAAGCGCATACAGAAGTCAAGAAAATCAATTCTACAGAAGTAATGCCTTTCAGCCAAGCGGGTGTCACGGCGTCGAACAGCTTAATTTTATTTCTGAACATCTGGTAAAATTTAAATAATGTCACTGGAATAGAAACTGGAAATAGGACAATAGCCACCTGCTTTGAAAATAAGAGCTCCTTTCTGAAATGGTTGTTAATTCCATTTAAACTCTGGCTTTAGTATCCAGCAGGGGAGCATTTCTCCTGAAATAATCTTCCATTTTCAACTCACTTTTTTTCAATAACTAATTTGTTCATTGTGCCTGTATAATAGAAATGTGTATTTAAAGGATAATGCCAGTAAAATAGGTGCAAAGCTATTTCTAGGAAACAGAAAAATAAACTAATTTTTTTGCCAGTGACATAAATTAATATAACTATTTTTCTGTTTAGAATTTAGCTTATTTAATGCATCATTCCTTACAACTGTATTTAAAGGAGAAAGAAAGCTAGGGAGGCATTTTATTGCCAATAGATTAGCTGCAATAGTGCAAGGTAGAATGCTAGATTTATTCTGTAGAATGTTTTACCATAAAAAGCTCTAGAAGTTCTCTGTTTGTATAGGATAGCAGCAGCAGTATTAGCTTGCTTTGACATCACTTCCTACCTGAGTCTCTCCCTGCTCACTCATAGCTCTGGGCTCAGATTACAGCAGAGAAGGGGGAGGGGGAGAGGAGCAAACTGAGCATGCTCATGCCCTGGGCAAGGAGGTTTGAGCTGAAAGCAGGAAGTCTGATACAGAAGCCCATGTGTACACAATAGAAGGAAAGAAATGCTGTGTTTCTTTTGACAGAAGACTCAGAGCAGCACTACTTTTAGGGTTTACTAGTGTATTTATATAGAGCTTTCTAATAAAGCTTACTTAGTTTTTTAACCTTTCCTTCTCCTTTAAAATAAAACTTTTGGTTTCATATGAATATCAGAAATTGTTAACTCTACCCATATTTGAATACATTTTCTGTATATATAATTGTTACCTTCTGCAATATATGGATTGTGATACTTAATTGGGTTCTGGGGCCTCTTCCAGACTGGGATCTCTAGCATAGAAGAGGGGGTTTTAATGTTTTCAGAAAGGTAGAAACAGTTAGAGGCACATTTATCAAAGTTGAATTTTGAAGTCATGTGAGTTTTTAAAACTCCCATAATCTCGAAATTCAACAAATTGAAATTTATTAATAAAATCAATTTTTCTCAGGTCAGACTCAAATTTGATTTGAATTAGAAAAACTTAATTCAAATTTAAAAAACTCGAATGTCATGAAGGCTGCAAACATCACCAAATTCACCCCTGGACCTCCACCATTGACTTATACATTAATTCTGCAGGTTTTAGGTGGTGAATAGTCTAATTCAATTTCTTAAAGGGCCAGAGTATGATCAATATCAAAATTCGAATTAAAACTCGAACCGAGTTTGGATATTCACAATTAAAATTTGAGAGTTTTGGCCCAAAAAAAAATAGAAAATTTTAATTTTTACTTCGACCCTTAATAAATCTGCCCCTTAGTAAAGGTAACCTTCATCACTAGGGATGTTAAAGATATGCAATACCCAGTGTTGTTAAACTGGGTTCAACAACAGAGGTTGTTCAAGCCTTAAAGGAGAAGGAAACCTAGTCGGCGCAAAAACCCTCCCCCCCCTCCCATGTGTTGCCCACCCTCCCTCCTCCCCCCTGGCCTACCCGTCCCGCTGGGCAAATGCCTTTAACTTGTTACCCTTCTGCGCAGGTCCAGTCCACGGAGTTCACAGGCACCATCTTCTTCCACGCGATCTTCTTCCTGCTTTGAACGGCGTTTTGGCGCTTCCGCAGTATGAGCATTTCGCCGGTACGGATCTACTGCGCATGCACCAAAAGTCACAAAGTTTTCCGATTTTTTTCCTTTGTGACTTTTGACGCATGCGTAGTAGATCGCACCGGCGAAATGCTCCTACTGCGCATGCGCCGGTCACAGCAGGAAGAAGATCGCTTAGAAGAAGATGGCGTCGGTGAACTCCGTAGACTGGATCTGCCCAGAAGGGTAAGTAACAAGTTAGGGGCATTTGCCCAGGGGGGAGGAGGGAGGGTGGGCAACAAACGGGAGGGGGGTGGGGGGTTTGCGCCGGCTAGGTTTCTTCCCCCTTTAATTGGAGGTCAGGGCCATGCTTCGCTCATAACACGTCCAATATATTAGAGAATATTGGTGTATCGGTCATACATCAACTGTTCTAAAAAATATCTACGGCAGAATATTTTCATTGCAGATCTCACCCTAACTGTCTACATAACTACTAGGTTACGCCATCAATACACAGTTCCTACCTCCCACAGGTGGCTTACCACTGGTTTTCAAAAGACTTCATCTTAAAATGATAATTTGTAATTATGCAGACCATGATCTTCTTGGACAATTTGTGGCTGGTGTTCATAAAATAGACCAACTGCAACACTGTCCATCACTGTCGACATCTTACTAGATACTAATTTCAAACTGAATTTCTCTCAAAGCGTAACTTTCTTTTATGGTATACAGTATACTGTTCTCTGAAATATGAAAGCAACAACTATACAATGCTAAACTGCCCATTATGTTTAAAGTTGGCCATACACGTAATAATTGCGATCTTGATTCATTGTTCATTTTCATTGCAAACGTTAAGATATACAGGTAGAATAAACAATAGAATTCTACCTCAGCAGTAAACCCTGGCTGATGTTCAGGCGCCTTCAAAGGCGATCAAGATTTTCCCAATCATAATTTTCCGTCTTGTGCAATCGATGAGCCGACCGATATCCAAGTCTTTTGCTCGTCTTCCACCATACATGCACTGAATATAGGGATGAACCGAATCCACTATTTTGGATTCCGCTGAACCCCTGAATCCTTCGCAAAAGATTCGGCTGAATACCCACCCAAATTGGAAACCTAATTTGCATATGTAAATTAGGGGTGGGAAGGGGAAAACCTTTTTCACTTCCTTGTTTTGTGACAAAAAGTCATGCAATTTCCCTCCCCGCCCCTACTTTGCATATGAAAATTCGGGTTCGGCCCGGCAGAAGCATTCGGACGAATCCTGCTGAAAAGGGCAGAATCCTGGATTTGCTGCATCCATAACTGAATATGCAAAGTTCTGTATGATAATATCTGTGTGTGTGTGTATGGCCACCTTAACTCACCAACCTGCTTTATGCGGTTTATATTTTGTCTCACTTATCCTGTGATATTTATACTTTTTAACAGGGCATGACAATAGCCTCGCTGAATTTTTTTTTCCTTTTCTTGACAGGTTATAGATGTATCCAGGGGTGAAATCCTCTGTAAACTGGATGGTCACAGTGCTACAGTCCAGCACTGCCAGTTCACTGCAGATGGACAACACCTTGTTTCAAGCTCTGATGATTCCACTATTAGAGTGAGTATTTCACAGGCCTCATCCTTTGGTGAATTACTTCTTCAGTATTTATTACAGCGGCACCGTGACCAATGACACAACATGTTAGTTTAGAAATCTGTGGAAATGGTAGGATTCAATCAACTTTACCCTGTCAAACTTACATGATCTGCTCTTTGGCTTGCCAAACTACAGTTTCATCATTCCTAATATTGTCTAATAGCTGTTATAAGCTGAACCACATTTCTTTCATGTTAATATCTAATGTGATTCTTTTTTGTGTCCTTTTTATGTTTATTTCCCCTTTAGATTGTAAAAAACAGTGGCTATTGCACTGTGTGCACATATTATTCCTTATAATATTATCTGCCTAAGTTGAGGCATTTTCCATAGACATCAGTGGTTCTAACCGGACCATAATGCTGTGGAGTTTGGATATGTAGTATAGCGGCTTCTAATTATATATCACATTAAAAAAAATAAATCTAAAGCCTGGCGTATACATGGCAGCCCATGTAAACATTTAGAAAATATTTTACAAATAATTGTCTGTTACAATTTAAGGGTACAGTTTTTGTTGGTGCTTATAGAGTTAATTAAAAAAAATAATAGTAGCATGCAGTTCTCTATCAGGAAAGGTAATATAAAAGGAATGCACTGCTGTGAATGGCTGTTTTTTTAAATAGCCTACAAATCAAAATGTTTAATGTGTATTGGAAAGTCAATTAGAAGTACATTGTCTTTTATTATGCAAAAAAAGGTATTTTTTTTTCATTCTTGGGGTAGACCTCATTGACATGTAGTAAGACTGTTCTGCTGTGCAGGTCTGGAGCTTGGCATCTGGAGAGAGTTTGGAATTACGTGGGCACAAAGAACCTGTGAAATGTTTCAAGATTTTGCAAGAGTCACAAGTTTTTTCTTGGTCCTTTGATGGAACAGTCAAGGTAGGCATTAAAAGTAGTTATATGCTGTGTTCCTCTAAAATCCCATATATAGCATACTGGCTCTTATGCAACAGTCATACAGGGTGTTTTGCCTGTTTTAGGTATGGGACCTCATCACTGGAAAGCTCAGAAAAGAGTTTATTTGCCATTCTGAGACAGTTCTATCTTGTGATATTTCACCTGACTCCACCAAATTTTCAACTGCCTCTGCTGATAAAAGTGCCAAGGTAAATCAATATAATTAATGCTGATGAAGTCAGATATTTGTTGATACAACATTTTTCATTTGTTGACAGTTGTCTTCTGTAATGAGTCTATGGCTTTGGTAAAATTGCATAGATTGAGTATTTTTAACAAAAGATTTTAGGTATGGGAAGTTCTTGCTCTCAAGACAGTAGGGAATATATATTCTGTTGCCTCTTACGCCCTGCCCCATCCCTAGAATTTTTTTTTTTTGCATCAATATACTACTGATTACAGGTTAAACTAGTCATAATTATAGATCCTGCCCTATGAATTATTACTTAACTCAAAGTTTTATTAATGTTGTGGGTTTTTTCATGCTAGATATGGAGCTTAGATATGTCTACCCTCCTCCATGAATTGAATGGACACCAAAGCTGTGTACGATGCTGTCGGTTTTCATGGGACAACAAGTATTTGGCCACTGGTGATGACAATGGTAAAATTAAGGTATGACATTTTTACTGTATCATGTGGTGATGATCTTGCTGGCTAGTTTCATTGTTTGCTGTTTGCTTGTTGTTTCAGCCTTCTGAGCTCACAAAATCAGTGGTGGAACTATGCCCCCCCCCCCAGAATTCCACCATAAAGTGCGCCCCAGGCACCTGCCTACTCTTAGTAAATCTGCACAGTTCACATCATTCTATTTGTGCCTTCTCTGCACAGTACTGGGGAATACCACCATAGTTGTGAACCATATTGCCTGCCTTGTCTGAGACATTCTGTCTGTCGCTTTTTTGTTTTTCATTGATTTTAACCTACTAATGCAGAATGAGCAAATATCCCAACTGTGCCTATGATTCTAAAAATGTAGTAGGCAATGTGCTAAGATGGTATTAGAACAACGCGGAATGAACCACTGCATATTTAGGGGAGGCAGGAAAAGTTTTGAAATAAGAACTGATCTTCAGTTAATAGAGCCATCATTTGTGTTTGTCATTTCACTTGATAGATTTGGAGTGTGCAGAATGGAGAGCTGCTGAAACAGTGTTGTGACATATCTGTCAATAATGAAAATAGTCTGCATGATGGTTGGGTGACAGATCTACACTTCTCTCCCAACAGCAAGCTAATTGTATCCTCTGGGGCAAATGTCAAGGTAAGTGCTGTCACCCTGATTTTTCAAAGGAGGTCTCACAAAAGCAAAAATATATATATAAAAAAACAAAACAAAACAATAGGCTATTGTGATACCAAACTGTATAGTTAGTATAGATATGGATATATAGAATTTATGTGAAAGTAGGGAGGGTGTGTGTATGGATGCTGGGTTTTCATTTGGAGGGGTTGAACTTTTCAACCCACTTTAACTATGTAACTATATGTGTAGTAACATTGACATAGTTTTTCCCTGGTCAAGGCCTCATGCAAAGTCTGTACAGAATGGGTTTGCTTATTTGTGGTAGAATTTGATTGGTCTATACAGAGCCTTGACATCAACTCACCTGAAGGCCTCTGGGATGAATTGGAATTCTAACTGTGAGCCAGGCCTGAATAAAAGCCATCCCCACCAACAATGTCCCAATATATAATGGAAAGCCTTCCCAGTAAAGAACCTGTTTTATCAGCAATTTTAGAATGACGGGAACATACAGGAATTTTGATACTTGTTGTAATATAGTGCAATTCGGTCTGCAAATAGCTCTGATAAAACCATAAAAGAAGGCTTAATCTTCTAATGTAGAGGGGTGAGGTTCACCAATTTACACTTAAAATATTATCTTAATAACCCCAGCATCTTAATATATATATATATATATATATATATATATATATATATATATATATATATATATATAGTACAAAATAACTGCTCTTATTTTTTTCATTTACTTTTCTTTCAGTGGTGGGATGTGGATACTGGAGCCTGCAAACAGACATTCTACACAGTTGGCACAAATCTCAAATCAATCCACTTATGTCCTACTTTTAGAACCTTTGTAACAATTGACAATCTGGGAATTCTGTACGTGCTGAAGCTAATAGAGTGATAACGGCACATGGTGTGCATTAAATAAACTGTGCCATTAGGTTCCTTTGATAATCCGCCATGTGCAACATTAAATAAACTGAGGATAAACCTTGAGGAATCTCTGCTTAGCACAGCTTTCAAAATACAGCATGCTGGGTTTTTCAATTGCCATTTAGTGGTAGGTGGAACGGAGCAAAATAGAATGTCACTCCCAGTCATTGTTTTGTTGCTTGTTTGATTATTAACCTACTGTATTTCAGTTCGGTGCCAGCAAAGATTTTGTAACCTGGATGAAAGCCATTTATTGCCTGGTGCTATCTTATTTCTTGATACTTGAATGTATCGCCTATATCAGGGATGTCAACCTGTAGCACTCAAGCTGTTGTTTAAAAAGCAGCTGGAGGATTCTTGAAACAGACAGCCTGATCAACATTAAAAATTATGATTAAACACAGCAATGACGTAATTGTATCATAATATAAAGGGGTGCTTTAAGAGACGCTGATAGATTCCTATGGTGATCCATAGGAACATGTCAGTATTACTAAAGAGTTGTGGAATAAAAATCTTTAGGGGACTTTAGCCTATACTGATTTTTTGTGCTGCAACTCTTTAGTAGTACTGACTTGTTCCTCTGAATTTTCATAGGACAGTGTCAATATTCTGTGAAATGCCTATTTTACATAAACGTTGCTGAAAATCCTTCTAAAACCAATGGAAAGATATATACAAACAAAAACAATCAATCAGTACCTTTCTATCAAAGTAAACCATTCTATTATTCATTACTCCTGAAGTGGTTGCCCTTATACATATGCAACAATTACACGCATGACATTTAGAGTCACATTTATCAAGGGTCGGATTTCGAATTAATGTGAATTTTTTTAAAATTCCCATAAATTTGACCAATATAAAATCGAATTTTCTCAGCTCGGACAAATTGAATCGACTCAAATTCAATTAGAATTTGAAAAACTCAATTAGAATTTAAAAAACTCGATTCATTCAAAATTGGAATGTTAGGACTGCAGCAAACATCACCAAATTGATCCCTGGACCTCTCCCATTGACTTATACAGTAATTTGACAGGTGGTAGGTGGTGAATAGTCTAATTCTAGTTTTTAAAGATAAATCTCCAATTCAAATTAAAACTCAATTGAGTTTGGATAATTCACAATTCTTCCCCTTAATCTTTTGTCTGCTAAGGATGCCAGCGTTGCTCCTATGTTTCTGGGTTTAAGGTTGTACTATGGGAATAACCTGTTGCCTAGCAATATGCTTGTCTAACACACCCGTTTTTAGAGGCAGGCAAAGGGTTAAACCATCTCAACTTGTATACATCTAATTTCGTGTTTGGGGATCATTTGGCATGCTACCTAGATAAAATAATGAAATAATCCAGGGAAGGCACAATAATTAATTTGCAAGCACCTACTGCCTTAATGGATGCCAATACAATTAAGATTCCGGTATTTATAGACTACTGTGAAGCACTTAAAACCATTTTCTATGGATAATGTATTTTCTATTTTTTTCTAATGTGCCTACATTCCTGAATAAATGAACTTCTTCTGTGCCTTGGCTCCTGATTCTTTATCATCCCCGGTAAAAATGCATATTTTCAGCCCATTTCTGTGTACTCCGCTAAGAGTATGGACTTAATATAAATAAGAAGGTTTTTCTTGTCATATACTTATAGGGAAAATGTACTGATAAATAATAATAATAATCCCTTTCCCAGTTGTGTAAAGGCATCATTTAAGATGGTAGCAGTCCGTCTGGCAAGGTGTGATGTTGCTACACCATTGGATAGTAAAATCAATCTGATCATTTGGTCTATGGTCTATACAAGCCAGTTACAGTGGAAAAGTGAAGTTATTTTTGCTCCTGGCCATGTCCTGCTGACTGATGAACTTCCACTATTAGCCAACAAGAACTAAGCTGTTGTCTTCAGTCATAATGCTATTTAGGCCTAATGTGATAATGAGGGTCAGGGATTAAAGTGTTTATCCATAGACCAGTGGAAGGGTGCCCAAACATTTGCACATACCACAAGAACTATTTTCTTTGTTTCTACGTTTTAAAGTTTGTGCAATAATGTATAGTTTTGCAAGGGGTGCCTAAAATTTTGATTTCATCTGTACACACTCTCTCTCTTTCCCTCCCTCCCCCTCCCTCTCTCTCTCTCTCTCTCTCTCTCTCTCTATATATAATATGTTATATAAAAATGGCAGAGGCATTCTACTTTAGCTTTAATAAAACATCACTTCATGAAGGGTAGGTAAAATATTTTCTAATTGGTTAGGCACTGAACAGTGGTAAAACTACCAGGAGAGGAGGCCTCATAACTGCAGGGGGGGGGGGGATGAGGACCTGTTGGGATGAGGGGTGGCTCACACAATGGGGAAGTTTGCACCTGCATTCGATTATAAATGTACCCCATTTGCTTTATAGATGCTCCTACTTATAATAATTTATAATACTTATAATAACTTAATTGTAAGGGCTGACAAGAAGTATTATGATAAATGCACTAATATTGTAAAGCGTTTCTTAATTTGGAGTAATGGAATGACCTAACCCCTGAATGTTTTGAACTCATCCAAAATAAAGCTTCACATTTCCCACACACACACACACACACCTTCTATTCTTCTAGCCTGGGGTGCAAAGTATTGTTTGCTTCAACCTTAAAGGGGAACTATCGCAAAAATTTAAATCTAATGTAAGCTTCAGCATACTGAAATAAGATGTTTTCTTAATATAATCAATTAAAAATTCGGTATCGTTAATGAAATAATCAAGTTTATCCTCACTACTCCTCTCTCATCATCTGTTTATGTTTATTCTATCTTCATGAAAGAGTTGGGTGTCAGATATTCATTAACAGTTAGGCTCCTTTTGCCTAGAAGATGTATTACAGCTCACTTTATTAAAATCACCAGACATCATGTCTCTCTACATGCAGGATTTGTGCAAAAGGCAGTTATTTTGTTTGTACTGGAATCGGTTATTTGCGTGAGCTCTAACTATCAATGAAGATCTGACACCCAACTGCTGCAAGAAGAGAGAATGAAATGCCGAGAGATCGATAGTGAACATAAACTTGATTATTTCAGAAACGGTACAGAATATTTAATTGATTGTATTTAGAAAGTTTCTTATTTCAGTATGATGAAGCTTAAATTACATTTTCATTTTTGTGATAGTTCCCCTTTAAATATTATTTTTCATTCATTTAAAAAAAAAAAAAAAGAACGGGAGCCCGCTTGCGTACTGGTCTTTTCAGGAGGTGGCAAATTCTATTTATTTGCTTTTGCACGTTATCAGGTGTCTTCCTGATATGTTCATGTGTAGCTGTGAATACACATCTTGACTGTGGCAATAACACCTGTCAGTCAAGGTGTGCTCTCTTGATGCTCAGCTCACATCCTTTAAAAAAATGACCTTGAGCCTTACCCTGATATTGCCCTGTGTCTCAGAATTTGTTGTACAATGTTCTTCAGCCTTTTACCCTGAATTTTTAAAGATCAAATGTTTTGTTTTGTTTTCTCTGCTCCTCCGATTGTTTCAGATGCCTGGCGTGCAAAATAAATGTAATTATTCCAATAAAACATTGTGGGAGCATGATATTTTACACCAATTATATAGATCAAGTGGTTAACACTTCAGTCTCATTATTCCTAGATCAGGTTGTCGGCTGAAGATAGTATTCTGGGAGCTGTAACAGCTCAACAACTTTAGGATACAGCAGCCATCTGCAAAATAATTTAAAAGTAAAGCATAGCTTATAAATATTTTTCATTTATTTGACTTCATAGGGGTCGTTCACCTTTAAAGGAGAAGGAAAGGTTAAAACTAAGTAAGCCTTATCAGAAAGGTCCACCTAAATATACCAGTAAACCCTCAAAGTAATGCTGCTCTGAGTCCTCTGTAAAAAGAAACACAGCATTTCTTTCCTTCTGTTGTGTACACATGGGCTTCAGTATCAGACTTCCTGCCTTCAGCTTAAACCTACTTGCCCCGGGAGTGAGCATGCTCTCTTCCCCCCCCCCCCTTCTCTGCTGTAATCGGAGCCCAGAGCTATAAGTGAGCAGGGAGAGACTCAGGCAGGAAGTGATGTCACACCAAGCTAATATGTCAGCTGCTATCCTAAATAAACAGAACTTCTAGAGCTTTTTACTTGGGTATGGTAAAACATTCTACAGAATAAATATAGCATTCTAGTTTGCTCTATTGCAGCTAATCTATTGGCAATAAAATGCCTTTGTAGCTTTCCTTCTCCTTTAAGTTAGCTTTTAGTATTTTCTACGGGCCTTTATTTTTTTCTTTTTAATAGTTTTTAAATTATTTGCCTTCTTCTGACTCTTTCCAGCTTTAAAATGATCCCATCAAAAAACAAACTCTGTAAGGCTTCACGTTTATTTTTATTGCTACTTTTTATTACTCCTTTTTATTTTTATGATTCATTTTTCCTATTCATATTCCAGTCTCTTATTCAAATGAATGCATTATTGCTAGGGTAATTTGGACCCTAGCAACCTGATTGATAACATTGCAAACTGGAGAGCCACTAAATAACTCAAACAGCACAAAAAATGGAAACCAACTGCCAATTGACTCAGAATAGCTGAGTCTCTATCTACATCATACTAAAAGTTAATTTTAAATCTGAACATATGGGCTCATCGTTTATATTTTGCTCAGGAGAGGGAGACTAAGAAAAGTTTAGATGTATTTTTTATCTTTGAAATTTAAAGTTTGTATCTGTTCATCTGGCACCTGCAAATTAACGCTTTACTTGCAACAAATTGTTTCGTTTTCATTCTGTATTTCTGTAGAGAGCTATGAAGGGCATTTGACCACTGTATTAATTAGCCACACTAATTAACAGTGATTTCTATTTTACTACAAAATGCTGTCATTTATTGGTATTATTCAGGATCACTTCTGTCCCTAGTGGAGCCTGTAATACCAGCAAGCAGCAGCACTATTGCAGAGACTACAGTTGTGTTCTGTACTTTCAGAGAGGCAATTTCCAGTTAAACACTGGAAAATGTACCTCTTAGAGGATACGTTGTTGTTTGTGGACTTTGTTGCCAGCCCTTGTAAAGTGCTGCCTAAGATACATCTTGCCCTATTAAAGAGCCAGCCCTAGCGTTATTGATCCTTTAAAATTGAGGCTTGCTGTACCAGTGGAAAACGTATGTGTGACTAGCAGCTCCAGCTGTTTGTGTGTAGAAAAACAATGTTCTGTGCACACAATGAGCTCTTGTACTTGATGATTTTAGCATAGGGAAATGAATACTAAACCCTATAAATAAGCAGTTTAAATCTTGACTGTAAGAACAATCCAGCTAACTCTCTGTAAAGAAAACTACCATTATATTTGCTGCAAAAAATGTTGCACAACGTGTTTCCGACCTTTTGATCCTACCCCAGGTGCTTATTGAATTTTTTTTTAAATATATATCTTGACCTTACAGAGACCTTGCTATATTGTACTTACAGGCTGGACATTGTGTGCCTACACTTGGGTTTGCAATAGATATCTTCTTGCTACGCAAAATTTATACAATGTATTCCCTGCATTGATTGAATCCCACGGCTCTCTCCTTCACGCTATTGACTGTAGTGTTGTTTATATGAGTGCTTGGATTGGTACAGTGGCACTTGCATCCATATATGTTGAAGCTGGGGCCTGTATTTTATTACAGCAACCCTGCAGTGAATATAGGCGCCACTTTGTCATTCTGAACACTCTTTCTCATAAACAGTCACTACAACTGCAGATGGACCAAAACATGTAGCATGAATAAACCCATAAGCATCAATAATTCAATATTTAAATATAAAATTTAGCATATTTTTTTGTGATTATTATTAAAGGTATGGTTCACCTTTAAGTTTACATTAGTATATTATAGAATGGCCAATTCTAATCAACTTTTCAATTGGTCTTCATTATATATATATATATATATATATATATATAACAAGGGAAAGTTGTGCTCACCACTATTTTTTAAAACCATTAGGCGGGGGTGCAATGAGGGTGTGACCACAAAATACATATAGACAAATACAAGAGGCCCTCTGCACTCAACCCATTATCAATATATTTAAGACAGCGACATTTTGTGCATACTGCTACTAAAAATGCCTTACCCTTTAAACAAAACAGGGATTGTTTGTCCATATATTGCAATATATTTAAGCTGGCCAACATTTTTAGTAGCAGTATGCACAAAATGTCGCTGTCTTAAATATATTGATAATGGGTTGAGTGCAGAGGACTCTTGTATTTGTCTATATGTATTTTGTGGTCACACCCTCATTGCACCCCCGCCTAATGGTTTTAAAAAATAGTGGTGAGCACAACTTTCCCTTGTTTGTTATAGTTATACAGGAGCAGTGACCAGCTCCATGTTGTAGCTCCCACCCTTCCCAGCTATAGTCAGGTGATCCCACTGGTGTCTAATAAAAGGGCAGCCAAGTTTGGGAGTTTTACTTTGAAAGCAGCTAGTAAGTTGCAGGTAAAACTTAGTCCCTTTGTAAAATGTATAACAAAGCAATAGAATTATTAATGAATTAGATGAAAATTAAGCGTAGGACTGGCCAGATATGGGATGACTTTGACGTAGTTGGCCAGCTTAAATATATTGCAATATATGGACAAACAATCCCTGTTTTGTTTAAAGGGTAAGGCATTTTTTCAGTAGCAGTATGCACAAAATGTCTCTGTCTTAAATATATTGATAATGGGTTGAGTGCAGAGTACTCTTGTATTTGACTATATATATATATATATATATATATATATATGTATATATATATATATATATATATATATATATATTGTTTATTTATTTGCCTTCTTCCTCAGACTCTTTCCAGCTTTCAAATGGGGACCACTGACCCCATCTAAAAGCAAATGTTCTGTATTGCTACTTTTTCTTACTCATCTTTCTATCCAGGTCCTCTCTTATTCAATTCAATGCATGGTTGCTAGTGTAATTTGGACCCTACCAACCAGATTGCTGAAATTGCAAACTGGAGAGCTGCTCAATAAGAGGCCAAATAATTCAAAAACCACAAATACAAAACAATGAATTGTTTCAGAATATCTCCCTCTACATCATAGTAAAAGTTAATTTAAAGGTGAACAATCCCTTAAAGTTATATTACAGGTATGGGACATGTAGAATGCACGGGACCTGGGGTTTTCCAGATAAAGGATCTTTCAGTAATTTGGATCTTCATACCTTAAGTCTACTAGAAAATCATTTAAACATGAAATAAACCAAATAGGTTGGGTTTGCTTCCAATAAGGATTAATTATATTGTAGTTTGGATCAAGTACAAGCTACTGTTTTAATATTAAAGAGAAAAAGAAAATCATTTTTAAAAATTTGAATTATTTCATTATAATAGGGACGCGCCATTCCGTAATTAGGAGCTTTCTGGATAACGGGTTTCCGGATAATGGATCCCATGTATTATAAAAAGCACTAAGATATTCTGCTCTGCTGCACATTGCAAAAGTAATTACAAGCAATTGGACAGGCATAAATTGAGGCAAGGTCAGATGCCCTGTCTATAAGAAGGTTGGAATTGGTTTTTATGGGGATGAATAATAGATGCTGCTAAATGAAATACTATACTGTAGAGGTTGCTTACCCTCTCAAAATGTGTTTGTATGAATTGGCATAGGTATAGTGAGTTTTTTAATGTTTTGTCACTGCCAGTAATAAGCTACCTTGTAAACTATAATGGCCTACGTTACCTCCCATATTGATCAGTATTTGTATGTAATTAGTATGTTTAATACTCCCTTCTACAGCGCTGCAGAATATATTGATGCTTTATAAATATGTGAAATAATAATATCTATCCCCATGCCTAAGTAAAAGAGCAGTTTATTCTGGATACCTACAGTCGGGTGGCTACATGCGCTTCTATACGGACTATGACAATATACACGTGCTGCTGGTGAGGCCAGAGAACAGACCTTTGCCACAGATTGTGTAGCCTGGAATGTAAGTTTCCCTGCAATCTGCTTTATCTCTCTGTGATTATAGTAGGGATGCACCGAATCCAGGATTCGGTTCGGGATTCGGCCAGGATTCGGCCGAATCCTCCTGCCCGGCCGAACCGAATCCGAATCCTAATTTGCATATGCAAATTAGGGGCAGGGAGGGAAATTGCGTGACTTTTTGTCAGAAAACAAGGAAGTAAAAAATTTTTCCCCTTCCCACCCCTAATTTGCATATGCAGATTAGGGTTCGGATTCGGTTCGGTATTCGGCCGAATCCTTTATGAAGGATTCGGGGGTTCGGCCGAATCCAAAAAAGTGGATTCGGTGCATCCCTAGATTATAGTGAATGGCAAAGGCATGGATAGTGTGGTGTGCACCTTCACTACGTAGTGTACATTCACTACATACATTCACTACATTAACAGGCAGAGAAATTCTAATGGGGATCCAAAACTAGACTGCTCGCTGGTGAAGGAAAACACTATATACTGTGGCAAACTGGCAGCTTGCACATGTCACTTTTGGGGGAATTAGTCAATGGTAGGCAGGCATCATAGGACAAAGGAGCAGAAAGACAGGGACACAGGCTTCTTCAAGGAAAACACAGGTTTATTTTCCCACTTTTAAACAAACACAAAGGCTATTAGGCACAGAAACAGGGGTGACCATTGTTACCAAACAAACCATAAAAATAAAACCTTGTCCACTGGCCCCTTGTGGACAACCAGCAAACAAAGTGATATTGGCTCACCCCTGTACTCACAGGACTTTCTCCCGGGTAATATTCAGACTCCTGGCTTCCTCACTCTCTTCACAATACTCTGTGAGAGTCACAGGCTCCCTCTGCTTCATGCAGTATCAGATGGCACCCCCAGCTCCTCTGGGAGTTCCTCACACAGCCAGGTCTCCTACCTGCTGTGCCCTGCTGAGAGACACACTCCAATTCCAATTAACTTTAAATAGCCTATCTGCGGAATGGAGTCCCTGATTACTAAAGTCTTTAAACAAAGCACTGATACAAGTCGCCCACTAACTCACAGTTAGAGAGCTGAAAAGCAGGAAGTAGTGTTCTGTTCTGTGAGCCATCCAGTCACTCCAGCTTTTATACATTACATTTTTGGCTGACTATATTAGAAACATTTTTTATTTTGCACAGCCTATTTATTTATCCAGTTTTTATTTTTACGCTGAACTGTTCCTTTAAAAACAAAGAGTCATAGCTCATTTACGACTGACAGGTGCAAAACTGGAGAGGCTTACATTTTTTTATTTATTTTTTTTGCATTCCTCTGGATCAACTAGCAGTTAGGCAGGTTATATATAGACTTAAAAGGTTGAACTTGATGGACGAGTGTCTTTTTTTCAACCAAACTTACTATGTAAAAAAGGAGTACATGTCTATAGAAGCCTGATGTTGCAGAAGATGAACAATACCCAATTAAATTGTGTGTAATACACAGCCATGTCCTTCATCAGCACAAGTGTTGCTCAGCTCCATGCATCTTATTCAGTGGAAACCTTTGCACCAGATTGTGGTGAAAAACTACGCAGGGTATCTGGGAACACATTTTGCACATTATTTTTGCACTTTGCATTTTATCAGTAAATGAGCACTGATATTTTTGTGTTGTGTTAATACTTGTTCCACTAGGAGAAAATTCTGCATTTGTGGAAATGAGGGGCAATATTTAACATGCAACAGCTTCCCTCCAGGCACTTTGTCTTGAAACAGTGGTCCAATAATATCAAAAAATGTATGTATACATTTGCTTATATTTATTTATTAAAATCTAAAAAACGAACTAACTTATCAGAGAGTTATATATGATATATAGGAATCAGTGGCTTTGCAAATTGTGGAGGGTGCCACTCAAAGACCTAGTGCAGGATTGGAACAGAAAAATAACTGATCAGCCATGCAGAATGGCCAGCTATGTTACTACGTGCAGAGGTTGTAGTTTTTCTGCCAGTTCTGAATAGAGGTCAATGATATTTAACAGCGAATGGAATCCTGAATTTTGTGCGTGGGTTTATTTCAGTCAACATGTTGCTTTATATTGGTCATGATTCCTCTGTGTCCAACACTAGGTGGCATTAGTCACCACATTGACGGCAACAGGTTGAATAGACGGCTCAGCAGTGGAGCTCTTATTGCTAGTCAAGTAGTGTACTGGATGCAAGCAAATGAATATGCATTACCAGATTTATATTTTATGACACTTGACATATTCTGTATTATCTGTACATTATAGATGCTCCCCCATTTAAAAAAAAATATATATATAACAGTCAATTTATATATGTGTTTACACACACACGCATGCATACATACACACAGAGTATACACACGTAAGCATTCTTTTCTTAAACAGTATTTAAAGAAAATATATTTAAATTTACCATACTATTAGTCATGTCCAGTTCTTTCCTCCTGCATACTGACATTTCACAGCTCTTGCACTCTTTTGCTAAATAATTTACTGAGTGTCAGTCCCTGAAAAATCCCTGGCTTGGGTGATACTAGTGTAGTGGGAATTGTTTACGTCTATAGGTGGCCATACACGGGCCGATAAAAGCTGCCGCGATCCGACCGCCCGTTTGCGAATACTAGGATCCGATCGTTGGGCCCTAGGGCCCACGATTGGATCTGCCCGATATTGCCCACCTCAAGGTGGGCATATCGGAGGGAGATCCGCTCGTTTGGCGACATCGCCAAACGAGCGGATCTATCCATGTATGGCCACCTTATCTCAGACCTATGCTGGGTGCTAGGATGGCCCTTTATAGCCCAAAACAGGGAACTAACAGTGATGGGACATATAGCTTTGTAAAAGACTTTAAAGGAGAACTAAACTCTAAAAATGAATGTAGCTAAAAATGCCATATTTTATATATTGAACTCATTGCCTCCGCCTAAAGTTTCAGCTTGTCAATAGCAGAAATGATCCAGGACTTCAAACGTGTCAATGGTTGCCACTTCTTGGAAAGTGTCTGCAACACTCAAGAGCATGCACATGATCAGCAAGCTCTGAGCAGTTGTTGAGAAGCAAAGCTTAGGGGTTGTCGCAAATTATCAAGCAGAAAATTAGGTTTGCTTGTAATATAAGCTGTTGCTACAAGGCCAATTGTTAAATTCTGATGCTAATTGCACTGGTTTCTGTGCTGCCATGTAATAATTATCTGTATTAATTACTAATCAGCCTTATATTGTGACATCTAAATTCTATGTGTACTGTTTATTTTGAGTAGGTCCCTAAGCTCAGTAAGTGACAGCAGCACAGAGCATGTGCAGTGAATCAGCAGAAAAGAAGATGGGGAGCTACTGGGGCATCTTTGGATACACAGATCTTTACTGCTTAAGGGCTGTGGAGTGGTTGCTTGGTCTGGTACAGAAGCTCAAAACATAATGTGCAGCATTTTTCTAGCTACTTCTTTAGTTAAGCTTAAGTTCTCCTTTAAGGGAGAAGGAAAGTTTTTTTATACTTGGGGGTGTAAAAAGTTAGGCACCCCCAATTGATTTAATATACTTACTTGATACCCCGGGCCAGTGCTCTTACAGTGAGCACCATGGAGAGATCAGCTCCCGGTTCTTCTTTCTTCGCTCGACTGCACATGCACAATAGAGCGAAAAACTGAACTTTAATAAAAGAAGTTGGCTATTTTGTTCTACTGCGCATGCGTCTCCCCTGGGAAATTTGAAGCAAGACAATCAGTTTGTGGTGCTCTCTGGAATTACCCCTGGACCGGTGCAGTTTTCTCCTGAGAGGAGCACCAGCCCAGGGTGTCAGATAAGCAGATACAATCACTTGGGGGTGACTAAAGGTGCCAATACATGGAGAGATCCGCTTGTAGGGCCCAATGATCGGATCAGAACGGAGGTAAATGGGAGGATTTTTACTCCCATACGATCGAGATCTGGCTGACTTTCGGCCAGATATCGATCAGGGAAGGGCCCCATACACAGGGGCGATTCTTGCTATAATGCCGCCTGAGGTGGCCTTCTTTCGCCGCCCCTTTCCCTCCCCACGGCACTTACCTTTATAGCGCCGGAGAGGGCAGGGGTGGTCCGCGACGCTTGGTGCAGAGAGCGCAATAGCGCTCTCTGCACTAGAAGAGCCGAATTTCTGGTTTGAAAACCGGAAATTCGGCTCTTAGTTACCAGGAGCGGCATTTTTGCTGCCCCTGGCAACCAGGGGGGCGCTGCCACCTGAGTCGAGTGTCTCAACTCGCCTCATTGGTGGAGCGCCCCTGCCCATACACGGGCCAATAAGCTGCCAACTCGGTCTGTCGGCAGCTTTTATTGGCCCATGTATGGCCACTTTAAGTTTTGGCATCCTAAGTAAAAATGCCTTTCCTTCTCATTTAAGCCTCTCGTTCAAACAACTGCCTGGTGGAAGGGTACATTGTTTCCAGCTTAAAATTTAAATTGGAAAACTACCAAGCACAATACTAAATCATTCAGAAACAACAAAAAATAAGAACCAACTGCAAATTTTATTTTTAATTTGAAATTGAACTACTAAAGTTGCAACCAGGCATCAGAGATAAAAAGAAAGAAAGAAAAGATTATAAAAAAAAAAAAGTAAAAATGAAGTCTAATTGCAAATTGTCTTAGAGCACTGCGGCACATTAAATATATAAAAAAATATATAAAACAAATAAAGCAGCTCATATTAAAAGTCTTACTTCATCTAAATCAGGGGTCAGCAACCTTTAGGGCTCTTACTCACTGGCGTTCTGACCTGCGCTCCCCTGCGTTCCGTTTTTTGGTGTTCAGCCGCAGGGGAGCACAGGAATAGACGCATGTCATTATTTCAAATGGGGCTGTACTCACTCAGGCGCGTGTAGGCGCCGAATGCAGGAAAAATGCAGCATGTTGCGTCTCAACCTGCGTTCGGCGCCTACACGCGCCTGAGTGAGTACAGCCCCATTTGAAATAATGACATGCGTCTATTCCTGCGCTCCCCTGCGGCTGAACGCCAAAAAACGGAACGCAGGGGAGCGCAGGTCAGAACGCCAGTGAGTAAGAGCCCTAACTACCAAAAGAGCCATTTTGCCCGCTCTTCCACTAAAGAGAAATAGTCTGAAGCCGCAAAACATAACACGCAGCTTATAAACTTTTAAAGGTTTTAACCTTTTTTTAATTTTAACTGTTACAACAACAAAAAATGTTGAGACTTTGGTTGTACAGCTACAAGTCTTGTATTGGTTTTTCTACTCTACAATCTCATGTCTTGTATCTGACAAATGCTAAAGATAGTCTGTCTTCTATTGGTCATGTGCAACTGATGATCCCACATGTATATGTCTTTACGTATATTAAAACAGTACCATAAATAGATGTATTTCATATGAAGCTATACATCTATAGCCACTACTATAAAAAAAAGTTCAATGACAGATTAAAATAAACCCAGAATAATAGTCTGGTATCAACTGCGTCCAAGCATCTTTTTTTCCAAGAGCAGCAAAGCAAGGGGTTCATTGAAATGCATATAATATGAGAATAATGTATAGTGCCCTCCAATTCTAAGCACCTTTCAATTGGTTTCATTATTTATTTATTTTATAGTTTTTTAATTATTTGCTTTTTTCTGCCTCTTTCTAGCTTTCTGAAAACAAATGCTCTTTAAGGCTACACATTTATTGTTATTAATACTTATTATTACTCATCTTTCTATTCTGGCCTTCTCCTATTCATATTCCAGCTTCTTATTCAAATCACTGCTTGGTTGCTAGGGTAATTTCGACCCTAGCAAACAGATATCTGATACTGCAAACTGGAGAGCTAATGAATAAAAAGGAAAATAACACAAAAACCACAAATAATAGAGAAAGAAAACAAATTGCAGAATGTCTCAGAATATCACTCTCTACATCATAGTAAAAGTTAACTCAAAGGTGAACCACCTCTTTAAACTAGGTTTACCTGTTATTTGCATAGGAAGGACGTTGTCAGTTGTCCATATCAAACTGGATATGCAATGAGGACTATCAATGTCTTCGACTTCAGGTGCTTCTAAGGGCTGGTATGCGGTATGTATATTTAACGGAAATTGCTGTCATTTTATTCTCTGTGTGTGTACAGTATATAATATAAATAGTGAGCCTAACCCTAAACCAGATGATTATATATATCATGTAGACATCTGCATCTAAACAATGAAGGTTTCACATACATACAAACAGAATGCCACCTTAAATGGGTTGTTCACCTTTAAGTTAACTTTTAGTATGGTATAGAATGGTCAATTCTAAGCAACTTTTTAATTCATCATTATTTTTTTATACATATTTATTATTTTTTATTTATTTGCCATTTTCTTCTGTCTCTTTCCAGATTTCAAATGGCCCCATCTAAAACAAATGCTCTGCAGGGCTAAAAATGTATTGTTATTGTTCCTTTTTATTACTGTTCTTTCTATTCAGGTCCTCTCCCAATCATGTTCCAGTCTTTTATACAAATCATGTTTGCTAGGGTAATTTGGGTGTGTGGGCACCCAGACAGACTCATTGTTAAATTCCTATTCTCAAGAGCAGTGATCCCCAACCAGTGGCTCCTGAGCAACAAGTAACTCACCAACTCCTTGGATGTTTTTCCAAGTGGCCTCAAAGCAGGTGCTTATTTTTGAATTCCTGGCTTGGAGGTAAGTTTTAGTTGCATAAAAACCATGTTTACTGCCAAACAGAGCCTTTTGTAGGCTACCAGTCCACATAGGGGCTACCAAATGGCCAAGCAAAGAACTTATTTTGTATCACCCAGGAACATTTTGATGCTTGTGTTGCCCCCCAACTCTTTTTACATATTGCTCACTAGTGATGGGTGATTCTGACCCGTTTTGGGGATCCCCACTCTTGAGCTTACATTATCAGGTTTGCTCCCCAAAGCACATGAGGAAAGAAGGCTAAGCATGTAGTCCAGGCCATCTTGCTAACATGTTAACCCATCACTGTATTTTCGTCAAATGGGCCATGGCACGTGTGCGACTTGTGCCAAAACATGCTTCTGGCCCCAGAACTGGAGTACTGCATGTCTGCTGGAAGCAACTACTATTACTCAAAAACCACTTATTAAAGGAACAGTTCAGTATACAAATAAAAACTGGATAAATAGATATACGATGTGCAAAATAAAAATTGATTCTACTATAGTTAGGTAGCCAAAAATGTAATGTATAAAAGCTGGAGTGACTGGATGTCTCACATAACAGAACCCAACTTCCTGCTTTTCAGCTCTCTAACTCTGAGTTAGTCAGTGACTGTAAGGGGGCCACATGTAGGGTTGCCATCTGGCCGGTATTTTAATTATGGTTCATCCCAATGTTATTAATAGGAAAAAGATAAATATATAGGAAGGCCAGTATTCTTTTCCAGAAAAGGTAGCAATCCTAACCACATGGGGCATAACTGTTCAGTGAGTTTGCATTTGATCCTTAGCATTCAGCTCAGATTCAAAAGCAAACAGTTATGTCCCATATGCCCCCCCCCTTCAAGTCACTGATTGGTTACTGACTGGTAACCAATCAGTGAAAACCAAGAGAGCTGAAAAGCAGGAAGTAGTGTTCTGGCTATTATGTTATAAATCCAGTCTCTCCAGCCTTTATATATTTTTGACTAACTAACAATATTAGAAATATAAATAATTTTTTATCTGTTAACCCACTTTTTATTTTTACACTAACAATTACTTTACAGCATTGGTAGCAGTTGGATTGTAGATGGAACCTACTACTAGTTGCCAGAAAACACTCACTAATGCTTGTAGTGGGTACCCACCAACTAAAGAGTGTAGTGTTTGACCCCAGTTGCAATTGAATCATAACACTGGCTTATTTTTCATATTACGCTTTAGTGGCAACGTGTAGATTTCTTCTAAGTCAATGTCATTCTGGGCTCCTTTGTTTTTATTTGTTTTTATCTATAAATTTCCTTATAGGCAGTCAAAACACATAGAACCAATAATTGAGCAAGTGCTCATCAAGCTATAGTTGTAAATGTGGAATGATGAGTTTCCAGAACAACTGACAACTAACTGCATGGAGTCAAGTGGTTTCAGTCATATTAGCGCTGTGTATTTTGGCTATATAAAACACCCGAACACAATGTTTCTCACACCTGTGTGCCATTGTCCTAAACTTAAAGTATGTAGCTGAAATATCTATTATCTCTTTCAAGTCATGCAACTACACATACCATACTACATTCATAGCACCCATCACGATGAAGTTATAAAATGTCATTCTGTTTCAAATTTGACGAGTGCTTTCACAAGGTTAATTGCCCCTCTTCCGCATACAAAGGGATTGCACTGTATTGTATGTACTTGGGAGTAGAATCAGTTTGCAGGATTTTCCCTCTTTCTGGGGCTCTGCAAATACAGGCCTTCTAAAGTGTCCCTAACACTTCTTGACAGCCACTGGTATAACAAAGAAATCTCTCCTACCGCACACCTGTAGTTCACCAATCCTGCAACTAGTGGTGCGTTTCTTCCGTTGACCCGGCCGTGTCCCCCAGCAACACACTCTGGTTAATGCAGTCGGGGAGTATCCCCTTTTATTTAGCCACCAAACATTCAACGTTTTGGGGGGGAACACCCTCCCTTCATGATGATAAAAAGGGGATACTCCCCGACTGCATTAACCAGAGTGTGTGCGGATCTGTTTTCTATACACATACGTTACTGGTATAACAAAGTCACTGTACCCTACACCAACAAAAAAAATATTTTCCGAGGTCTCACTCAAACAGTTCTTAAGGCTAGAGCATATGCAAATTAGGACTCTAATTCAGTTTGGCCAGGTGCGAGGATTCGGTCGAATCCAAATCCTGCTGAAAAATGCTGAATCCTTGCCGAATCCTGAACTGAATCCTGGATTTGGTGCGTCCCTACTTCCTATTGATGGGGGTACTGATTGTCAATATGAGAAGTGGTGGTCAAAACACACTGGGGGTCATTTATCAACACTGGGCAAATTCGCCCATGGGCAGTAACCCATGGCAACCAATCCAATTGTTGCATTCATTGCATTTGTTAAAAAAAGCCACTCACTGATGGTTTCTATAGGTTACTTCCCATGGGCAAATTTGCCCAGTGTTGATAAATGAGCCCCCCTGTGTGCTGTAAATTTCATAAGAAATTATCTGTATTTTGAACACCTGCTGAAACAGTGCATCAGAACCTACACCTACAGGTCCTTCAGGGACCACCAGGTCTGCACTCTCTCTTATTAAATGGGTTGTTCACCTTTAAATTAATTTTTAGTATGATGTAGACAGAGAATGCTTTTCTCAGACAATATGCATTGGTTTTCATTTTTAATTACTTGTCAGCACATAGGCACCAGAAACATCATAGGTTTGTAGCAGGTGGATGTCATGTATTCACTGTCTGATACTGATAGACACAGGCTCTTGACACAAACTCCACTGGGCACAAATGGTCACATATAGTGTGACATTACGTAGTTGGTAACATCGTTAAAACTGAATAATATTGGCAGCTATAGGTATATACATTTCTAGCTTACAATGCATTTTTCCGGTACATATTTAATTATTGTGGGAGCTACCATATTAATTGTGCAGGAGCTACCATATTGCTATCCTCATCATGATGTATATCATGCCTCTCCTCAGGCATGCAATATTACTTTATAGTGTAAATCAGGGGCGTAACTAGAGAAGGAAGCAGGTCATATAAATATATAAGGGGATCATATAATAATCTCTCTAATGCTTTATTTACCAGTAGGTCTTTCCAGCTGACACGAGGTCACCCATTCCGATTAGAAGAAAAGAGGTTCCGCCTAAATATTCGGAAGGGGTTTTTTTACAGTGAGAGCTGTGAAGATGTGGAATTCTCTCCCTGAACCAGTTGTACAGGCTGATACATTAGATAGCTTTAAGAAGGGGTTGGATGGCTTTTTAGCAAGTAAGGGAATACAGGGTTATGGGAAATAGCTCATAGTCCAAGTTGATCCAGGGACTAGTCCGATTGCCATTTTGGAGTCAGGAAGGAATTTTTCCCCCTCTAAGGCAAATTGGACAGGCTTCAGATGAGTTTTTTGCCTTCCTCTGGATCAGCTGGCAGATAGGTAGTTAATAAAAAAAAAATAAAAAAAAAAGGTTGAACTCGATGGACATGTGTCTTTTTTCAACCTTACTTACTATGTTACTATGTTACATACGCCTGCAGGGGGCCCAAGAGGTACAGGGGCCTAATGAGACCCCAATTCATATAACATTTCAATACATATTGGTAAAACAGGACAAACCCTAGACATTTAGGGGGCCTGAAAAATATTTTGCGGAAAGATCGACTTATGCCACTGGTGTAAATGCAAATTGGACTGGCAATCTGTGGGTTCTGGCAAATGCCAGAGGGGCTGCTATAAGGTGCCATAGAAAGTCAGTTTTAGTGGGCTGGTGGGTGCTGTTTGGGCCTCTGTGTACCTGAAATGCCAGGGCCTATTTTAATTCTCAGTCCGGACCTGAACCAGAGGAAGTTCTATGCCCACAATCAGTTCAGCTGCTCAACAGCATGGCCATGAAACAGTAATAATAATAAATAGTGCATAGCTGCCACAGGTCCTGTTGTAACTAACTGTAAAAAAAAAAACTTTTCATTTGATGAGTGGAACCTTTTCCTATTGATAATGCCAATAAAACTTGTACTTTGCTTTTGTAATCTAAAATCAAATGAGTTTATGGCTGGCACCTCCACTTCCTTTCTCCACCCCAGAGATTACATAGAAAGCAAAGAAACACTAGATAAGATCAGGCACAGACTTAGATCATAAAAAGTTTGCAGACAAAGTATGGCAGTCAGCAGTAGCCAGTGTGTGGGATGAAGGCCCAGCTCATTGCTGGCAGACGTGGATGATGTGCCAGTGTAGTGGCAGCTCCCAGGCTACTGTCTCTTGGCCGCACGGAGAGACGGGGTCGGAAGGGAAAAGCTGCTGCTGCTGTTTGAACCTCTGGAGTGAGGGGTCGGGACCGTCGGGCGCGCAGCCAAGGGATGTGGAAGTGAAAGCCATGTATGGGCTAAGGAAGCGCCTTATATGGCGGCTCGGCACAGGAAAGGGCTTATATGGAGAAGGCTGTTCCTGTCTGGAATGAAGGAGCGACATTTCCGTCTGGTTTTGGCTCTGGCTGAGGAGCGGGATCAGATGACAGCAATTATTTTTATACTGGCAGGCTGCAGCACATCCAGCTCTCCAACATGCGCTCACTTATATCCACTCCTCGCTCCGAATTCCCAGGGATTAAGGAGGCAAAAAATACACACAGGAGCGTGCGTTCTGCACAAACAGCTTTCCATGTGCAAAAGCACACACAGGAGCGTGCATAGTGGCACTGCGGCTCTACAGCTGCGCAATACACACAGGAGCGGATAGAGCGCACGTAGAGCAAGGGGCGTATTTATCAAGGGTCGAATTTCGAAACAGACCAAACGAAATTAAGTCGGGTTTTTTTTTTTTTGGACGAATAGGTCCGTTTTCGATCGAATTAGAATCGCACGAATCGAAGGAATATCGCATTCGATCGAATTCGATTCTGAGTTTTTTCCCAAAAAAACCTTAGATTTTTCACCAATTGACTCCAAGTAGGTTCTAGGAGGTCCCCCATAGGCACAGCAATTCGGCAGGTTTTAGATGGCGAATGGTCAACGTCGAGATGGTACATGATAAATTTGGATAGGCTCGAACAATCGGATTTTCCCATCTCCAGACCTGCCACTAACCATTCTGATCAAATAAAGTAGTAAAAGAACAGATCAGCCCCTGACAGCAATCGTATGAAAGTTATGTCTGACCAAAGCTGGTAACAGTCTCCCACTGAAAATCGTATGATCGGGAATTCACCCAGAGGATCAATTTTAAATGAAACAATTCTGATGCAGTTGCAGACTTTCAGCTTTAATTCAGTGGGTTGAGCAAAAACATTGCACAAAAATGTGAGGAACTAAAGCCTTTTTTTTAACACAATCACTTCATTTCAGGGGCCCAAAAGTAATTGGACAAATTAAAATAACAGAAAATAAAATGTTCATTCCTAATACTTGAAAACCCTTTGCTGGCAATGACAGCCTGAAGTCTTGAACTCATGGACATCACCAGATTCTGGGTTTCCTCCTTTTTAATGCTCTGCCAGGCCTTTACTGCAGCGGCTTTCAGTTGCTGTTTGTTTGTGGGCATTTCTGTCCGAAGTTTAGTCTTCAACAAGTGAAATGTATGCTCAATTGGCTTCAGATCAGGTGACTGACTTGGACTCCCCCCTACTGTTATGCGCCGAGCGTGCACGCATGAAGCTGCCGCTCGGCATCACTTGGGTGAAGGCGCTGCTCATCGCTCCTGAGTGAATGGTGCCACGCACATGTGCAGATGGAGAGGGGAGAGGGGTCCATCGGCTTTTTTCCCGGTGTCCCGCCGGGCCAGTCCGACACTGTTTGTAATAAAAGACAAGCAGAAAGGTGACATTAAATGCTATTTTAAAAAATCAAGCCTGTGACTATATAAAAAATTATTTATATCCATTGATTTTATTTTGTCCAAGAATATTCATAGTAATATTGGCAGGGGAGGCAACAATGAAGCCAAAAGCAATTCCCTGCAACTTTACTGTGCACTAATCCGCTTCCACACAACTCAAGCTGGGGGCCTGGAATTTTGTGACCTCCGTTCATGTTTAGGAACTTCCCTCCATTCTCTGAACTTCAGTAAATCAGATTTCTTAGCCTAGACCCTTCCCTTTCCCAATAACTCAACCTCAGCTTACGCTGAATCTATACATATAAAGAGGGTCAAACCACCAACAATACACTGAGCTGCATTACAAAATACATTTATTTATCTGAGCCAAATGTCCAGTGTCAATGTTAGTGCTTTCTTAGCTTTCAAAAGGTTCTGAAGATTTCTGTGAATTGCTAGAGCATCTAACAACACAATAACATTGGATTGGGTCAGTGTTGTGCATTACACACAAGAATAGATGCCCAGTGTCCTCAGCAATGTTTAATCCCATTTTCCAAACTATAGACGAAGAACTACATCACCAGATAATTCTGAGGCCTCTAAACTCACAGCAGAAGTGGACAAAATATATCCCCATTATAAAAAACTATATAATAAAACAGGTTTTCGAATTTGACCAATTCTATTGCTAATTTGTCCCACTGCCTGTATGAGAAGGCAGAATTCCAGCTACACCCGGGGACCATTTAAATACTCTCCCATGCAAGTGCTTGGAGATAATGTCTTGCAGGCAAATAAAACAACTTCCCTGTACATCTATCAGTACCTGTATGGGAGAAATTCTGGCCTTGCTCTAGTGTTGTGGTTATTGTTGGAGCTATTTCTGTTTCCCCACCTGTACAATACTAGAGCATTTGATAGAAGCAGAGATCTCAAGGTGCAGTTGGAATGCAGTATTGTGTGCTTGATTTAGCCTGTGGAAGGGCCAGCAATGGTTCAGTAGAAGTGTAAGCTTGCTGACTTAGCTTTATCAGATAGCAGAAAGCCTTGTATGTATTTATTGTCTCTGCAAACAATGCACTGCAGAGATATATGTTCTTATTCAGAAGTTTTCATTTAGAAAGTTATTCGCTTGTTTTGCTTCTTACTGCATTTGTTTTGTGTGCATTTCTACTGGCTGGGGTTCCCTGGGATGTGTCACACTACTTTAGTTGTGATGATTCACCAACTATGCAACTTTAAAGCGGACCTGTCACTCACACATAAAAAGTTGTATAGTAAAAGCCCTTTTCAAACTAATCATGAAACTAAAATCTTTTATTATCAACACATCCATACCCATTATGACGGTATATAAAACTCTCAGCTATCAATCATATATTGCCTTAACCATCTCTATGCCTTAGGCAAAGAGGTGGGGCAGACAATTACTTTCACCTTCCATTCAGCACTTTCTAGATGTCACTGCACTCCTCAAATTCCCCCTCTTTCCTCTCCATCTAATTGTGTTCCCAGTGCATGGGCATGGGTATTAGGTGTCCAATTATGGTGTATATAAAAGATGAAAAGCTTGCCTTAATAACAGTGCCCACAAAATGTCACCTGCCTGCTTACTGTGACTCTGTAATTCCAAAACGGAAGGATACAAGATTTAAAAAATTTATATAGTGTAAGTCAAACTTTTTTGCTTGACAGATACAATGGAAAAGTATTTGGAATTATCTCCTATGGTGACTTATAACCACTGGATCAGTAAATATGATGCAGCCACTGACATGGTCCAGGTATGTTAACTTTTGACAATTTATTAACCTGCTACTTAGGACAAACCTGTGTAGTTCATCTGAGAACTTGCAGGTAATGGGGCTTTGACCAAATAATTCCTGTATCTTGTTTATGTACCTCCAACTGTTATGTCACTGCATAAAACGTATGCCCTTGAATGTTTGGACTGGTGACCTCTTGTGATCTTCTGCAAGTACATCATATGAAATTGAGCATTAGACATTCTAGGTTAATTAGTCATAGTAACAAATTAGTTTAGTAAACACTAGATAAGTGGCTCTGGGCTGAATTGATGAAGCAAAGAACAATGATTTTATATTTGAATTAAAGCCCAGTTGTGCAGAATGCCCCCACTTCTAGCTGATCCCATTTTGCCCTAGGAGGATAGCTTGAAACAATCAATGTGGCCTTAAAAGTTTGAGAATACTTAGGGTTTAATACCATGGTTCAGGAGGTTAGATATACAGAACCTGGGGATTATCGATTAGGGCAGGCAGCAGCATAATTACCCAAGCATGGCCAAAATCTTCTTACACTAAGATTTACACACCAAAGAGCTTGGGCTAATTGGGTAAACATTAGGGATGCACCGAATTCAAGATTCGGTTTTGGATTCTGTCTTTTTCAGCAGGATTCTAATTCAGCCAAACCAAATCCTAATTTGCATGGGGGGGGGGAATCATGAAACTTTTTGTCACAAAACAAGGCAGTAAAAAATGTTTTTTACACTTTTTCCCTTCCTGTTCCTAATTTGCATATTCAAATTAGGATTCGGTTCGGTATGCGGCTCAATCTTTCATGAAGGATTCAGGGATTTGGCCAAATGCCAAATAGTGCATTCATGCATCCATAGTAATAATTTCTATATAACTAACTACTTTAGCACAGAAGATTGGAGTAGGGAGACACCTTTGAGCCATCTCCCACCATGAGGCTAATTATGCCCTCAGATTCGGTCATTGATGGTACTGTAAAATGCTCTGTGTTACCAGTGAACCCTTACTCTTATTCTTATGGAATTAATTGTAGGTTTTTGATTGTGATTGCAGCCAACTACAGTACATTTCCTACACTCCCCAAACCTAGCCATTGATGGTAAGTCCTCTTAAAGAAAATACTTTAGTCATTCTCTGTATGTCTGGATTTAGTGGCTGTTTTTATTCATTGTGATTGCATTGTGGGTTGCTGTCTCTACTGTGTGGATACAAATAACATAAAAAGTGCACTATGCTAAAGCTAACACTAAAAACAGCAACAGATTTGAAGTTCTTTTGTTGTCTGTTGTATCCATCAGGAAAGGTGCAAGGGTATTTAATCATAAATGGACTGTGGTGGTGGTGGGGGGGGTAGAATGTCAGCACCTTGGAGAGGGCAAATACGTTTGGTATTCAGATCTGATCATGTTATTTGAAACATAAAACATGTGAAATGCTTTATGGATCCTCTTTTAGCAATTGTGAATGCCTGCTCACACTAGAAATATATTTGTTGCAATTAACTGTGTTTCAAGCAGCTTCAATGGTTGCTGCCCTCAAGGTTGCTTTTTCTTCTTAAATTTCTTTACAAATAGTCATTGTATTTGTATGACTGAGGCTTTAGCTCTATTATGAATAAATCCTCAGCTAGGGATATCCCTGAATGCTATGAGACTTCTGAGCCCATTATACATACAAATGTTAGTAGATATTGCTTCTACTGAGTGTGAATTAGGTCTACCCTTTTCAAAAACTACCCTTCAACAACCATGCTCTGCTTAGCAAGTATCTTCTGTAAGTAATCTTTCTTCAAACAAGCAGCTCCCTGAATGAGATAAAAGTAAGAAAACCAAAACAAAGTAAAATGAAAACAACAAAAAAAGAAAAGAAAAAAAGTGCTTCATCATGCCTTACACGCGTCTGTGATTCTCCTTCTATACAGGTGTGTTCATCACAGACGTGTGCAAGGCATTGCTTGAAAATGGAGTCTTGGCTGCTATATTATATTAGTGGAACGTGTAAACAGGACCAGCAGTGTATGCAGTAAGCAAGAGACAGACAAACATTGCTTTCAATAGCAATTACAGATAACTTTATTATTACTGAAACTGTTTAATATATATTTGAATGCTACCTAAAATTATATACTTGTGTTATGATTTTTTATTTTGAATTTTCCTGAAGTACATTAGTACAGGTACAGGATCTATTATCTGGAATGCTTGGGACTTGGGGTTTTCTGCATAAGGGATCTTTCTGTAATTTGGATATTGATAGCATAAGTCTGCTTAAAAATCATTGAAACACGAAATAAACCCAATAAAATTGTTTTACCACCAGTATGAATTCATACAGCTACTGTTTTATTATTACATAGCAAAGGGAAATCAGTTTTTAAAGTTAGAATTATTTACTTAAAATGGATTTACGAGAGATGATCTTCATGTTATCATGTTTCTGGATAACGGGGTACCTGTATACCTGTATTATCTTATATAAACCCCTTAATTCCTTAGGAAAATCACTAGACTCCAACAAGTACCATGCAGCTTCAGAGGGTATGCTGTAATAGGTACAATGGCATATTATTTAAAAAAATAAATAAATTCTTTTGCAGAATATGGATATTTATGCATAATAAATTGCTGCTAGATTTGATAAAACATCCATGCAAATATATGATAAGTAGGGCAGATCATTATTATTTTGAATATACAGTAAGTATTAGAACAGACAATGACTTTACTTCATGTTTGATATTAAACTTAAGATTTGAAGCAGCCATATTGTTTTATATGCTGAAGCATTTTACGTATAAACAACTGGTAGTCTAAAGCTGGCCATAGATGTTGAGATTTTTAAAAGATCAGATCCTCTTCATGAGACCACGATTTTCTCGGAACAATCGTATGAATTTACCATCAACTCAAAAGACCAATTTGCCAGGAAAACAAAGGGTAGCTGCCTGCTTGGCCCTGCAAACATAGATAGATTGCACTGGGGCCGATTTTTAAACCTGGCCGATCAATTTCCTGACAGATGTCGGCTGAAAAATCATGAGATGTACGATTGTTCGAGTCCCACTAACCGCACAATAATGTCGAAGGATTGGTTGGACTTTCCTAAAATCGGTCGTTTGGCAAGAAGAATCGTCGCGTCTATGGGGAGCTTAAGGAGAATCTACTTTGCCTGAAGCAGCTTAAATGGTAATTCACACTTTAAAGGGACAAACTTGTGCATTAAAGGGCATGTAAAGGCAAAGCAATAAAATCCCATTTTTACTTTCTTTAATGAAAAAGAAACCTATCTCCAACATACTTTAATTAAAAAATGTGTACCTTTTTATAAGAAACCTGACTGTATGCAGTGAAATTCTCCCTTAATTTATTGCTGTGGATAGGAATTGTCAGATGGTCCCTAACTGCTGAGCAGGGAAACAATCATACTTAGGAACAGCAGGGGAGCCCCCGCCTTACTTTCCAGCCATGCAGAACTCAAGCAGCTTTGTTTATGATGATCCCTAAGCAGCCCAGACCACACTGAGTATGTGCACAGTCTTAGTCTTGCAAAGATGTTTAACAAAGTTACAAGATGGTGACCCCCTGTAGCCAACTTTGAAAGCATAAATCATTTGTTTGATTAGGCTTGTGGTGCAGTAAGTTCATGTTTATATTTAGTATACAAAATACAGCATTTCTAGCCTTATTCTATTTTAGACTTTACATGCCCTTTAATGCAAGGACAATAAAGCATAAAATCATAATGAAAAAATATGTAAATTATCTCCATTAATGCACAATTTATCAACATTTTCACAGAGAAATTATTTACATTTTTAGCATAACATGCCAAGAAAGCAAGAAATCCCGTGCTTTAAAGGTCAGTGTCTGCTTTGTTTTTTTTAACACAGACATGTATATGAGAAAGCCAAATGCTTGAACTGGAATAACTATAGGGAGAGCGAGTAAACTGGTTAGTTAACAATGACATGACAACAAACGTATCATTTTTTTCTTTTTCTACACTCCACTGGTAAGTATCCTTTATGCTATAATGCCTACCCTACCCTACCCTTAAAGAAACAAGATTTACCAAGGATTGTTCCACAGTAAACAAGAACATGAAACTGTTTAAAGGTCCCATCCACTTTATTTTGACATTCCTAGGCACTGATGTAACTAGAAGTTACAGGGCCCCACAGCAAAATCTTAAACTTTGGGAATAAGTTATTTTTCATAAATATAACAATGCTTATCAGTCACTGCCGCACTGGAGCCTTATATATTTAATTAGGCCCTGTGCCTAGTAGTACGGTCACGTTTATAAACAGTGTAATTTCTGCTTCTTTGTGGAACGCTGATTAACTAAAATTACTGGGGGGACCTGAGAGTGATGAGCTGGGAAGTGCTGGAAGAAAGGTTCCAAATGGTAAACTACAGGGTGCAGGGAATTGAAGATAGACCCCTGCTTGTTAAATGGCACTGTTATAATAGAAGGGATCTGATGAAAGATGGGTGCAGGGTTTAATCTCGCTGCAGTGGTTTACACCAAATGCCGGTATTCTGTGAGGACTGCAAATTTGATGATAGAGAGGGACAGTCACTGCCATTTTTGGCATGTTAATGGGTCACATAAACCAGTGGGAAGAGGCAGCCCTAGGCCTCTTAAATTGTTGCACAATAATGGTCTAGGTACACCCCTGAGGGACAATTGTGTCAATTATCTATAACTACACTTGCCACTCAGTACAATCCTGGGTAAAGTCAAATAGATATAGCTATAAATACATTGCAGAAATCACTTGCAAATCCTAAGTCTGAATGTATTTAAAGGGAAACAATATCCCTAAATAAATGTCGAGGGTGTGTATATAAAAGTCACAGAAAATGTTGTTTTATTTAAATGAAAAAACTTTTCTAGTAAGATGTGCCATTGGATAATCCAATATAGAAAAAAATGCAATTTTAAGCACTCAATTCTTTCTGGCTCATTTGAGGCACCGTACTCACACACAAACCAAGGGTACACATACATGCTAGGTTGCATTTGTTAATGCTTTAGTTCTGTAGAGAGCTATTGCATTTGACCCCTGTTTATCTTGCTGTGACAGCTTATCAGCTATTGTATATATATCTATGTTTCTTTTTCCCCTATCCAACTTGAATGGCTGCCCCAATGGCACTTTATTTATATAAGTTATAGTGGTATTTCTGAAGCAACTGTGTAACAGTAAATTAAGGTGTATATTTATTATGCTGTGTAAAAAAACTACGGTTGTTGCAAATTGCCATTAGTTTATAAAGGAAATGGGAAATATTCAGGAGGCAACAAGCAAAAATTGTGTTGTATCCCATACATGTTTAAAGACCATAATTGTATTGTGACTAGGTTATATTAATTATATTCAGCACTTTGAGCTGTGTTGTATATGTAAGTTCAGAATCCGAGAACAGTGTTGCCTGTTGCAGCTTTCTGGTTTTGATCTTGAGTGAATATAGAGATATAGCTCTTGATCAACGTTTTAGCAATTCCAGGGGTAAAGAACAATAAAAAGTGAGGGGTGTGGGATAAGGTTGGGGGACAGCACTCATTATACAAGGTGCTGCAGGACAACTATGTACAGCTTTAAAATACCAAAAGCACATTAACCCCTCTAAGCACCATACGAATATATATTAACAACTGTGACTGCTAAACCCAGTTTTCCCCCAAAAAGAAACTGTATGAAAGAAGGCTGAAGTATAGTATCACTGAGCACTAGCTCAAAATAACTAGAGGTAAATTATAATTATACCTATTAATGACATATCAATGTATCTATTGCAGCACTATTAGATATTTGATAGATATATATAAGCAAAAATTGCCCTGCTTTTACACAACACTGTGTTTTAAATTGTATATATAGTTCTAAAATTGCCATGGGTATCTTTTATGAGGGTAAGAAGCTGCTCCTTACGTGTATGTACTGTATATTTTTTTTGTCCCCTTCAAAGGCAGTTTAGCAGCTCCTGCGATGAAATAGCCTACGTGTTTCCAACCATTAAACACAACTGGTGTAAATGGGATTGCTGGGCCACTCCTTGGAAGTTTGAGAAAGTCTGTTCTGAAGGCTTATCTGATCCACTGGTTATTTAATAAATTAACTTATATTTACTAGCAGTTAGGGTTGAATTAGAAAACAAAGATTATACTTCGTTCTTGTTTCTTTTCAACCTCATCTACTATGTTTCTATGTAATTGTAAGGTCTTGTGAGCAGGACCCTCTGATTCTATTATTATCTGCACACCTTTTTTGTTTTGTAAGAGACATCTTTATTATACATTATTGTAAAGAGTTGCATAACTTGCTGGCACTATATAAATTACTAATGAGGATGATAATAAATTGGGATCCTGTTTATATGGTGTAGGTGAGTGAATTGTGGGTAATAACAGACTATGGAACTGTACTGTGCACAATTGACAAGCCATGTCCCATATTTCAGGCCATTATTAACATTTTATGGAGCAGAACATATCAGGGAACTTCACTGGGATCTAAAACCAGCAGCCCTCAATAAAGCATTTGAAAGACACACAATAAAGAGAGGAACCAATGAAATAAAATATTTTATATATTTTATTTTTCTGAAGGATATGTTGTACACCAAATATCCCATTGGCAGTAAAGCGCATTCAAATGTGTTGTAAGCCAAACAGTCACTTTGTTTAAACCAACACAATTACAAAGTAAAAATAAGGACCACAAAATAATGAGCTGCATGTTTATAACATACAAAATCCATGCCTACTCAGTAGGTAACTACAACATTCCAACTCTTTGAATATATATTTATAAATTTACATTTCAGTTACAAAAATAGACTTTGAGTTTTTGCTTACATTCTACAGAAACGAAGCTGTGCTTCAAGCTGTCAATTTTCCGCTCTGTATCTTTTTTTCTGTGTTTTTTTTAATTTTTTATTTTAAAGGTCTTATACATTCTTTAAAGAAATCCCTTTTACCTTAAGGCTAGATGCAACGCATCAGGTCACGCAGATACACGTGTCGAGACATCAGCAAGGCTTCACAAAAAAGGCACCAAGTTACTGAGACTTGAAAATAAAACAACTGACATGTGAGAGTACCATCTGATGATATTTACAAAAGTAAAATAAAAGAATACAAAAAAAGTAGAACTTAAAACGTAACATTACTCTTACACATGCTCAAATACATAAGTGCTGTTCTTAAGAACTCATGGTAGCATAATCACTAGATACCATTTACAAACAGAGTCCTATTCATTTCAAATAATACCATATGAATATGCAAGGAGAACAAAATTTTCACATCAAGAGTACCAAAATTAAAAAAAAGAAAGAAAACGGAAAAAAAAACTTGCACATGTACAATATACATTATGTATAGAGTAAAAATCCCTTTATGCAAATAAAAGTTGATCTTTGAAAGGATCATTTTGAAATTATTTCAATTAACCATGCAAATAAAGTCTGTTTTTTTTTTTAAAGGATGTAAAATAAAAATGGCAGTTTCTTAGGCATTCGAAGCTTAGCAGTTTATAATGGCCTTGCTTGGTAAAGTCAATTGGTCATCAATAATACCCATTCTGAGACCATGCTTTGGAAGTCTTCAGATTGTGCCTGTTCATTTGTATTTTTTTCTACCCCCCATCAGTCTTATTAAAGTCTTAGCAAATCTCAATTGTCCTTGGGGAATATGTTAATGACATATCAGAAAGTGCTGAGGACATAGGCGAACTGAAGGCATTTGTCATTATAGAAGAGGGAAAGCTGGTGATACCATGGGTCTGGAAGGTGGAGGTAACTGAGGGGTATGTCACTGCTGTGGTGGGAGATGGGAAGGAACTGTGAACTGGAGATGGGTAAGATGAAGAAACAGGTGACGAATAAGAAGTTGGCACTGGAGATGGGTAAGATGTTGACGCCGATGGAGAGTATGAGGACACAGGAGAAGCAACTGAGACAGGTGTTGCTTTATCTGCTTTTTTGTCCTTTTGCCTCAAGTGAATTTTAGTGTGCCTCTTCCTCTCATCACTTCTGGCAAACTTTCTGCCACAAATGTCGCAGGCAAACGGCTTCTCCCCTGTGTGTGTGCGGATGTGAGTGGTTAAGTGGTCACTTCTGCTAAAATTCCTCATGCATATGCGGCACTGGAAGGGCTTCTGCCCAGTGTGGATCCGGATGTGTCTGGTCAGTTCATCAGATCTAGAGAACCTCCTGTCACAGGACTCAACTGGGCAACCATATGGCCTCTCATGAGGAGGTGTCTTACTGGGGCGGTTTGGGTATTTCCTCATTCTGCTTGGCTTGATGATCTGAGATTGATATGTACTGTTGATAGTCTTGAGGTCCTGGGAAGTGTGGGTTGCATAGGCCTTGATGGTAGACAGGGGTGTGAGAGAAGGCTGTTGGGTTCTGCTCTCCATAGCCTGGAAGGGTTTCTGATCTGCAGATACCAGGCTAACATCTCCCTGTTGCTGTGGAAACAGATAGTCTGGGATCATTGGCACCTGAAAGGTAGTCTTTGAGACAGGGTATGCTGGGGGTGGGTATGGAATGGAAGCAGTAGAAGCATTTTGGAAGGGCTGAGGTGAATGGTCAGGAAAGATCTCAGAGCTGGAATTAGGAAATGTTGGTGCTGCAGAGTATATGGGACTGCTGTCATTTGACTGTACAGAGCAACTCAGAGGGGGGCTCTGTGATGATGATGAAGAGGAGGACGAGGACGGTGAAGATGAAGGTGCAGAAGAGGGGGATATATTGGCCATCCCCACAAGTCCACTGACAAGGCTGAAGAGAGGCTCTGGCCATAGGGTATTACTGCTGTTGGTTGCAGGTTCCAAGGAGAACCGACCAGTATATGTTAGAGATGGCAATCTGGTGGTCTGGTTGGCATAGCTGGATTCTACCAAAGCTTTCTCACTGCTCAGTGACATTTCAGAGAAGGCATCTGCAAGAGAACAAAAGCAGGTTACAGTGTGTAAACAAACAGACCCACTGCACATTGAATTATTCAGGAAGCTGACATGCATCTGTTTATAGGCAATGCATAAAGACTACACTTGTCAACATCACAGCACTCCTGGGGGATGATTTTACCAATGAAATGATAAACTATTATAGCAGCAGTATATCAGCTATGCCCTCCAGCTACAGCTCCCAGCATGCACCTGTCATTCAACAACTACTGGAGGGCCCCAGGTTGGACACCGATGTCTTAAAAGAATGAACCCTAGTCAAAGGGAGAGTTGATCTTGCAAAGGCAAAATGCAAAGTCCATTGATTATGTTCTATTGATCATGCAAATGTCTGTCACTTATCAACCTCACAGCAATGACATTTTCCAACATAGAAGGCTACATCCCACTGCTATCAATTACGTCTAAATCTGGTTTGCAGCCATTCATTTGTGGTAGAACTACAGCTCCCAGCAAACCCTCTACTAGCAGGTGGGACAGCCCTGATAAGACGGTAGCAACGTGCTTACCTGCTGTTAGGTGATCGAATTGCTCAGCTCCCTCCACCGTGGAATTGAAGCCGCTGCCATCAGGGACTGAGGCGCCCAGGAACTGAGGTCCCCCGGGATTGAGCAGCATCATCTCCTCCAGTTTGGGGTAGTTATCCATAGTAGGGGAATGGGGGAAAGAGCTGAACGGATCAGAGATCTGCAGAGGTGACACGAGCATCTCCGTTTTGGCAACTGCCATCAGCTTCTCGGGGATCCCTAGGGAGAATGGTGAGGGGAGACAGGCAAGCTCTCTCCCTCGGTACAGTGGGCTTTGGGGCACTGTGTGTGTTGTGCTGATAATAACCAGTGTTTTGTTGTTGTTGTTGTTGCGATTAGAGCTTCGCTGGCTGCTGCTGGGGTTGTCGCCGGTTCTGCAATCGCTTCCCCCGCACGGCTCCCCCAGTCCTGCCCGCTGGAATCTCTCGCGGCTGCCACTGCTCGCCTCCTATTTAAAGCGTTCGTAGCCTTCAATCTCCTCCCCTTTTGTGACGTACATGGCCATATATGGACTGCAGGAAGCCCAAATTTGGAGGGTAGCTGGAGGATCCGTGACGTCGACTCGGAAGGGGGAAGACTGGAGATGGAACCCTGTGCAAACCCTTAGGAACCAGGGAAGCCCAGACTGGGAACGGTGCCGCTCGCTGGGTGCCACCCGGGGAGGGTATAAGCAGTCATGGATTCTACCGGTCACCCTGGCGGTGTATCCCAAGCACCGGGCATCCCGGCCAAGCGCCGCCTCCCCCGCCACCTTCCGGAAACCCCGGCAGCTTAGGCCATGTAAGGCTATGCCCATGTAAGTCGCTGTTCCGGCGGGGTTCCTTCCTGCTCCTTTTAAGGGCTTTCCGGATCAGCTCCCTCTCCCTTTCTGTTTCACATAGAGGGAAAAAAGTGCTGATGAGGTGCTGGAGCCCAGACAGGAGCAGGGAGGCTGCAGAGAGAGCGCTGCACTAGTGCATGGACTGCCAACCTCTGTCACACACACAGGTGCGCTCCCAATTGCTACATTGCATAGATAAAAGAATTCATATCACAAAGCTACTATATATCTAGATCTATCTCACATATCCGTCTCTTATGCTGTGTCTCACCCTGCAGCCTCCTATGGCACTGCCAGTCACAGCTGCACAGTCACAACTGCCGTTTGGGCTTTAAAGTCATATTTTACTACATTTTCAGTACAAGCCAAAAAGCAAATCTGCACCTCCCTAAAAAACGTAGGGATTTGGCCATGTAGGCATTGGGCTGTGAATGCTAAACTAGGCTTGTCATTTGATAAATGTACAATAAAATGCAATTTGTAATATATAAATTGGGGGTTGCATTTGCACAGCTACAATATTACAAAGTACACTTCCCTGGGGATTTATTATTATCTAATTTATTATTATCTAATTTGTTCTTAAATCATCTAAATGTGACACTTTCATGTTCTTCCATGATTTTGCAATGAGACACTGATGCTTGCACTTCACTAGCAGCAAGTGAAACCCCCTGATAAAGAGTTGCCATTCCCTTCGGCTGTGTCTCAGTATCACAAGTTGTGTAGTGCATGTGAGCAGCTCACAGAATCTGCAGTAGCTCAACAGGACAAGCTTTTGGACAACTGAAATTAGTGGCAAGTAGTGATCGACAAATAAATTTGCTAGGCACAAATTCGCTGCCAATTTCAGAGTTTTGCCGCCAGCAAATACATTTGACAAACTGCAGCGAAAATTCGCCGTCATCAAGAAATTTTGGACTCATGTTGGAAAAAGTCGCTTGCGTGAAAACTGGCGCGTGTCAACATTATTTGGACGCCCATTAACTTTAACGCCGGCATCAAAATTGACGAGAATGTCAGAATTGATGTGGGCATCACAAATTTTTTCCCATTTTGCAAATTTCGCAGAAAATTTGAATTTTTCGGCGAGGCGAAATGGGACAAAAATTCGCCCATCACTAAGGACTGGTATGGGCCTGTTATCCAGAATTCTTGGGATCTGGGATTTTCTGGAAAACAAATCTTTCCATAATTTGGCTTCTCATACCTTAAGTCTGCTAGAAAATCATCATGAAAATCATTAAATAAACCCAGTAGAATTGTATTGCCCCTAATCAGGAAAACCTGATCAAGTTTTCCAGATAATGGATCTTTCTGTGATTAGTATCTTTATACCTTAAGTCTGCTACAAAATCATGTAAACATTAAATAAACCCAAATAGGCTGCTTTGGCTTCCAATAAGGATTAGTTATATCTTATTTTGGATCAAGTACAAGCAATTGTTTTATTATTACAGAGAAAAAGGAAATAATTTTTAAAAATGTGGATTATTTGGATAAAATGGTGTCTATGGGAGACGGCCTTCTTGTAATTCTGAGTCTTCTGGATAATGGGTTTTCTGAATTCAGGTCACTTTCAACATGTTACTTTCAAGAATATACATTTTTACTCGTTATTTTGCCATGCTGCCGGAATAAAAATAATTAAAATAATTGTTGTTTTCCAGTGAGCTGATGCCACAAAGAGAAATCATACTACATTATATAGGGGCAACAAAAGAGGGCCTGTATATTTACAGGAGTACAGACAAGGCTTTTAACAGAGGCAGCTTGGAACTGACTGTTTTTTTGGAACCAGGTGAATTGCTTCCCATGGCGTATTGGCAGGCATTGGCTGGCAGCTGAACAGAGGGCCTACCTGAATAACATTTAACACAGCATTTATTGTAAGTGTGAAAGGAGCAACAGAATAGCATTTACTTCTGAACCAAATATAGCATTAGCTGCACACCAGTCCTCTCGCACATTGCCAGCATGTTTCACAAATTATTTCTGTGTTAGATCACTTAAAACACAGACACCCAGTGAATGGACAGACTGGTATCCATCATGTAGACATGGAAATTGTGAGGACAGATTACACTTTTGCTACATGACAATTACATTGTTTCCCTTTTGGGTTCTGTTGCATATCACCTGAAGCCTACACAAAGTTTCATGAAAATTTGACAGTCCTCTTTCCCTTTCAAATGAGAGCTAAATCCTAAAAATTAATTTGGCTAGAAATGTCATATTTTATATACAGAACTTATATAAAACCAGCCTAAAGGTGCAATAGTAGTAATGATCCAGGCCTTCTGCCACAGAAGTTTCCCATCTTGAATTTTGTTAGGAGTGTCTGTGACACTCACATGCTCAGTGTGCTTTGAGCAGCTGTTGAGAAGCTAAGCTTAGGGGGTCATAAACCATCAAGCAGAAAATAAGATTCCCCTGTCACAAAGGCTGATGCTACAGGGCTGCTTATTATATTTTGATGCTAATTGCACTGGTTGCTATGCTGCCATGTACCAATAATCTGTACTATTTACTAAACAGTGGTGACATGTAAATTATATATTCAGTACAGTAAATCATCAGAAAAGAAGACGGGGAGCTACTGGGGCATCTTTGGAGACAGAGATCTTTCCTGCTAAAGGGCTGTGGTTGCCTTGGGCTGGTACAGAAACCCAAGGCATAATATACAACATTTCTAGCCTACTTCTAGACTTCTAGACTACTTTAGTTAAGCTTTAGTTCTCCTTTAAAGATGGAGACTAATCACAGATTTCAGAGATTTCAGCAAGCCCCTCTACTGTACAGTTTGAGTATTTATTTAAAGAAAAATGCTGCAAAGAATTCAACCAAATGTGAAGAATTTCCCAGTGATAAGGGTTCATGTATTGTGGGAGTCTAGACACCTGCATAGATTTTTAAACTAATGTTATTTCAGGCCTGCACTTGAGAAACATAAGGTGGTCAAATCACCCTTTTAACTGGGGATGCTCATGCTTATAAAAAGTATGAGCTGATTATAATCAGTGTGGTGCTCGGTTAATGGTTTGGCAGGGGAACACATAGATATGTGCTTCAGATATTTAAACTAAAACATAACCAATATAGTTTCCTTGTTTTCCTATATTAAAGAGAATTGCAGATGGGTATACAATCCTCCAGCTGGATGGCCTCAGGTTGAAAATCCTTTTTTACCGTTGTTCCCATGGGGCCCTTGTCTGCTGAGAATCCAGGGCAATTACCTCTCTTTTGTACCCTAAAACCATTCTTACATAAGCATTAGAGCAGCACTGTGTATCTACCATAAACCCCCTCCCTTTGAGCTGAAGCCTTTAATCTATTATTGCCTGTAATTTTTTATAATAAATAGATCACTTTTCAAGGAATAATTCAGCAAACCTTTTTAGCTATTCCATATTCAGTTAATGATCATATGGACTGCGCTGAGGTTTCAGTGCTTTTATTGCAATGCGTTTCCAATCTGAGGTTGCTAAGTGGTTGCTAAGTGAGCCTGAGGGTTTAAAAATAAATATTACTAAAGCCAAGCTATCCAGCTCCATAGAGAAGTAGCAGTGGCTGTAATAGGTCACATTCCTAATATGCACTTCGTTCTTCCATTTCCCAGTAGCAGAGACACAGATAATTACAGCAGGTAAGGCCGCTGAATACATTTTGTAGTTACTTAAAGGGGAAATCCGGCTTCCAAACCAAAATTTGATAAAGAGGCCCACGTAACACAGAAACCCCTAATATACCCATCACAGTTACGTGTTTCTTAAAAGTATGACTAAATGCCACTTTCTATGCTGAAATCCAGTTGTTTTAACAGTACTTCTCTTTCTGCATCATTTGAAATCCTGACAGGGAAGGAGGGACTAAACACTGATGTTACAAATTGCAACACCTTCTCCACAGCTTACAGACAGCATGCAGGAACTACATAACCCACAATGCATTGCAGTACCGTAACTAGAGGGGGACGGGCCCTGGTGCGTGACGCGCAGCCGGGCCCCTGCCCCCCTCCGTACGGACCGCATTTCAGTGGAGTGCGAGCTGCCAGGGGCCCTGAGGGGGTGTGGGCCCTGGCCTACTCACACCCCCTGCTCCCCCGGTAGTTCCGCCACTGATGCATTGCACTGTGATGTTCCTATCCTTATTGAAATCACGTTTTCAGGGAATTGTGGGGCTTAGAGGATGCAGGCTAAGGACAGCTGGCCGTTGATACAAAATAACAGTAGTCAGTCAGCTCAGCAAAGTAGTCAGACAGATCAGTAGAGAGCAGGGGGCTAGGCTTAGGGAACTGGCAGAAACCATTAAAAATCATGAAAAGTCTGCATATTTTTTTAAATGATGTATATTGCAAAGTTTACTTTCCAAAATTATGTTTTTGTGGAGCTCCCCTTCAAAGCACACAAGCCTGTACCCTGGCACAGCGATGGGCCCTGCAGATGTTGAACAAGTTTTTGTGCTGCAATACTGAGAGTTTCAGTTTAACAACACCTGGAAGGCTCACATTGCTCTTGTAACCCACTTTGAATGCAAATGCAAGGACTTGTATTCCAGCTGCAAATGGAGAGACGCAGAACGTAGGAAGAAACCTCCCTTTAGTCCTGAGCATCTATCACAGCTACAGATTCAGGTCTGCCGGCTGCTTTCCCACAGCTGGCGCATCACATGTTTAGCATTTGCAGATCTTGAGAGATTTCTGTAACAAATTAGGGAGCAAGGGAGGGAAGACACAATCTCACTTTCCCAGCGCTAACCCTTATGTTCTGTGCCAAATACAAGGCAAATGGCTTCTTAAAGCATCAATAATCCTAATAATAATAATAATAATGAGCTCATGATGGGTAGGACAGAGCTGGCACCTTTCTGTGTTTGTGACCTGTGTTTGCTTTCATCTCATTCACTGTGGGAGGCTAAATGACTGCATTGTGCTGTGAAAGGGAAATTCCTGATGATACAAGATGCTAGGAATCTCTCTCTCTGCTCACTGCTGCCCCCTCCCTCTTTCTCTGAAGCCTTTCCAACTAGCTCTGCTTATCCCACTCACAAGTAACCGGTGCAGGAGATCTTGGGAAAAACGTGGGGGTTACTTTGATCTGGGCATGGGTGTGAATCTTTTAATACATTCAATTTCATCACTAACGGAAATGGCTGAACATTTCTCCTGCTTTACTATCAATCCTAATGCGACGCACTATTGCTGAGCGCTGATTGGACGAGCCAACGCAACGACGAGGAGAGGAACTCCAGGTTTTACACAACTTCCAACATCCCTCATGCTAACAGGGTTGATGAGTAGTTCTGCAACAACACTGAGGCCATGGGTATTGTTTATAATGCAGCACATAATGTAGCCTATGGTCGCCTGACGCGCTGCGGCACTGTAAGGGTGCACGGTTAGTTCTCGCCTTGGCCTTGAGCCAGAGCAGGCAGAAGACGCATTGAGATTGTAGTGCGCATGCGCGGGGCTCTGCGCGCCTCTTTTTTTCCCAAGCTTTCCTCACACTCCTGCTCGATTTGTGTGTGTGTTTCCCCCGCAGTCTGGAGAGAATTGCCATCACCCCTTTTACATAATTAAGGCTTCCTCCTTCTGCAAGTCAGCTCTGATCTAAGTAAATGAGTTTCCCAGCTTTAGGGAGGGGACAGCCGTTGGTGCTGTCCCCTTCAGAACCACGGGAGTCTGTAGGCAGCAGCCATTGCCAAGGCAAAATTACTCTTATTGATTGTTTTATACAGTAATCCAATATTATTATTATCATCATCCTTTCTTTATATAGAGCAGACATCGTTCTCATCACTCATTGGGCCAGTGGTGTTTATATTCTAACAATTTTCTGTCACCTTGTCTGGACTGAGATTAAAAATTAAGTCTTACATTTCAAGTAAAGTATCCTGCAGTACTGATATAAAGCCCAGTCAATGACCATTTACAGCCCCATTGGTCTGCTTATTTCCAGGGGTGATTCTGAGCTAAATGTCATCCTGCAGCAGCTTTTGCATTGTCATCACCGCCCGCGATTACCTTTACGGAATGGGACCACATCACTAGTTATTGCACAATTGTGCTTTCTGCACCAGACGGGCCGAATTTCCCGTTAAATAGAAATTTGACTCTTAAAATTACCAGAATGAGCTTTTTGCCACCCCTGATAACTTGCAGGGCACTGCCATCTAAAGCTGGCCATAGACACAAAGATTCGATCATTCAAATCCTCGAACAGTTGGACTTCCCCATCTCCCGACCTGCCACTAAACTTCAGTTTAAATAAAGTAGTAAAAGAACAGATCAGCCAATGTTGTGCCCCTGACAGCAATTGTACGAAAGTTTTGTCCAACAAACCTAGTGACAGTCTCCCACTGAAAATCGTCAATACACGCAGAGAAATTATTGGCAGCTGACAGAAATCTTTTAATCTGTCCGATCCACCAAACGACTGATCTCCGTGGGACAAAAAATGTCGGTACTCTCAACACACGGTACGAAAATAGTACAATCAGATTTTTGCACCTATGGCTGGCTTAAGGCAAGATTTTCACTTTGCCTCATTGCAGGAGCACCCTGCTTATTGCCAATGGCGGAACTGCTGGGGATGTGACAGTTGCGATTACATCCAGGCCCACATCCCCTCGGGGCTCACAGGCCGCTCGTGCAAAAATTGCATAAGGGGGCCCCGGATGCATGGCCTACAACCGAGCCTGGAAACCAATAGTTCCATTATTGCATACGTTATGTGGTCAATCTGTGGATTCTGGCTAGAAGCATCGGACTGGTGGGTCTGGACTGGGGCACATCGTGGTTGCCATCACAAGGCCTGCACTTCCCCCCCAACGCAGCCACAACCCCCGTCCACCTCTGGGCCCCCCACACTCAAGGGTTCAGAGCCCAAGGCGGGAAAAAGGTCTGAGTCAGCAGGGCACATTGGGATTTTGCCTGATGTCCCCCAACACTTCTGGCAATTGCCAGAGGGGCTTGCTGTGAGATGCCATAGACAGTCATTATTTTTACTGGTGAGGGGCTGCTTGGGCATCTGTGTACTTGAAATAACGGCATATTTTGGATCCTGGTCCTGTGACATACCATCTTAGTTTATACATATTCCAATAAACTGGTCGTTTGAAAGGATAATTGACTGAAAAGAAGATAAGAATAGCAAACCCAATGATCGCTAACTATGAGGTAAGTCTGGTCCCACTGCCAACTTAATTATAAATATGTAGGATGAATAGAATATTCAATTTAATGCTCGCTATTTTATTAGCGGTAATTGAAGATGTAGCAGTACTTTTCCTAAACGTTTCAAAGAAATTGCAATTCAAGAGAAAGCCATATCTCAGGGTCTCATAAAGAATGTGATCATTTGATCCATGATCACTCATAGCACTTGAGCCCAAATTTGTAAATCATTCACACATACGCCATTGATATAAATCTCTAGAACTTGTTCCCCAATGGGATAAAGATAATAACCTGATGGTAAATGTGGCCTTCTATTGTAAGTCTAATGGATGCACAAGTGATAAGTATTCTGTCTCTTGGTAGCATTCACACAGTGCACCTACAGTAGCCTGCAGTCACACAGACTATTGTGCTTTCATGTGAGTTAATAACTTATCAGGAGTCTGCACTAAATGACACATCTATAACAACATCTGCTGCAAGTATCTCATGTCCACATTGCCATTTTGCTGAAGGGTGCTTTCCTAGGTTTTGATGATTTAAGAGAACATCAGGAATTTTTCATCTATCATTTATAAAGGTGAATACTCGCGACAACTTGGTGAATTATTAAAGATGAACTTTTGGGTGCCGTGCCATTATTCGGACTTTGAAATGTGTGGAAATATATCAATTGTTGCCTTTTTCTTTTCAAAATGAAAGGTGCCATCACTACTGGGCCATAATAAAAAGTGTGATGTATCGTACAAACTAAGATACACTTATATATGCAATAATGTATTAGCATTAATCTATTAAACAGTAATCTATATATATATATATATATATATATATATATAGATTACTAGATTAGGATATATATATATATATATATAGATATAACTTTTCAAGATGGACCAGCACTCCAGTTTGTTCAATCAAACGTGAATATTTATTTGAATAGTCACTCTCGTGACACGAGAGTGACTATTCAAATAAATATTCACGTTTGATTGAACAAACTGGAGTGCTGGTCCATCTTGAAAAGTTGCATAATACCATTTGACCGGGCACCCACTACGAACCGAGAGGGTTAAAGTGCAGGTACTTTCTGAACTTATATATATAGATATATATATAGATAAACCCTAAACATGAGTATAGTAAAAAATGCCATATTTGACATTACTGAACTTATTATACCAGCCTAATGTTTTAGCATCTCAATAGCAGAAATGATCCTGGACTTGTCACCATCTTGGAAAGTGTCTGCAACTCTCACATGATCAGTGGGCTCTGAACAGCTGTTGAGAAGCTAAGCTTAGGGAGAAGAGAGTAGTCACCTCGCACACCCTGGCCGTCCAAATCCCGTGACACCTGGTGCTCGATGAAGGAGGTATTGGCAACCTCCACAGCAATCAAGGAAGAAGAAATCACCGGCACAACAGGCTATTTCTAGCAGGGAAACCCTTGCTCGTTTATTTGCGGATGCAACGTTTCGGGGCGTAACCCCTTTGTCAAGCATAGTATTTAAAAGCATATCAATTAGACATAATTGGTAAAGTGATTACATAATTGAGTGATTACATAATTTACTGAAGAATAAATACATAGTGGGTGTAAAAGGCCATAAATACATAAGAAGCATCCCAGACCAAAAAAATGTAATAAAATGTCCCAGATATCCATCAGAATAAAAATCCATCAGAATAAAAGTTAAAACACCATAACGTGTCCTGTGTGGTGTTGATCCAAAAAGATTTTTATAGTTCCAAGCATATCCTTCAAATAATGTGCCTTGTGAATAATTCAGATACAAGGTATCCCATAAGGTGAAATATACTGAAAGTCCAGTGCTATATAAAAAAATGTAACAAAAAAAGTAACAATATTAAAGTTATCAATTCAATAGTGTATTTAAGTTTAAAAAAAATTAACATAGTATCCAAATGGCACTAAGTAACAATGTTTCATAGTACACACAATCAGTTATGTTTCTATCTTACCTTACTCGTATGGAGAGGAAAATCTTTCACTGAAGCATATCAGCAAGCTCTTTATCTAGAAGAGAGAGGTTCAAGGGGTTAATAATAAAAATTACAAAAAATAACTCATATTAAAATCTTCATTAAACCCTTTTGGATGGCGTGTTTGTAAACGCCAAATCCAGTAACATTCCCACTGGAGCAATAATTTCTTTTTATCCATGCAGGTTTAGAAAAAACCTTTTCTAAAATCTGCCAACGAAGTTGTGAAAGTTGGTGTGTCTGTGTGTGGAAGTGCTTTGCCAAAAGCATTTCATTCTTTGGCTTTTCTTTTGATTTTTCGGTCATATTCATAGTAACATTCACCAGATTTGTAGGTGGGGGTTGAAAGTTACGAATTACAGATTTGTGTTCATTTAACCTAACCTTAATAGCCCTACTTGTCCAGAACTATTTATTCGAATGGTAGTAAAGGTATGAGATCAGTTTTCCAGAAAGCTCCGAATTACAGAAAGGCCATCTCTCATAGACTGCATTTAGTCCTAATAATCCAAATTTTTAAAATGATTTTCTTTTTATCTATAATAATAATACAGTACCTTGTACTAGATCCACACTAAGATATAATTGATCCTATTTAGAAGCAAAGCCAACCTTTTCCAACTGAAAAACATATAGTAAGTAGTCTGCTTAAATGCAATGTAACCTACAGTATATGCTATGGCCAAACTTGACCATCCGTCTCATGAAATCTTATCCCAATGACATACAGAAGATGTTACCTGAGCACCTGTTTTCTACCATTATCAACAAAAGACAAACTGCTGGAATTTCTTCTGAATGAACGATGCTTCATTCTACAATAGTTTTTCAGACTCCTGTAGGTTGCCAAGGTATGATGAAGATCTTTTGGCAGCTCATAGTGGCCCAAGGCTCTATAAAGCTACTTTTATGACAGAAAAGAGAAACAATATAAAAATCTGTTTGATGGGAACGCCAATGTAAGTTGTTTATAGGTGTCTGGGAAAAATCAAAAACCAGTTCTCTTTGTAGCAGAATCCCCAAAGCCCTAAAAACCACTTGTAAGAAGGATACTATAATACCATCTCCCTCTTTTTTAACCACATTCAATTTAAATACTTCATGGTTTTCATAAAAATACAGTATAATGATTTGATTGTTGCTCTTCAGGGCAGAGACACAGGCTCAGATTCGGGGAGATTTAGTCGCCCAACGATAAATTGCCTCTTCTTCAGGGCGACTATTTATTAACATTATTAACATGTATTTATATAGCGCCAACATATTGCGTAGCACTGTACATATAATCTCCGATAACTGCCTCCTGCCGGCTAGAATGTAAATTCGCTGGCAGAATGGCACTCGGATCATTTCATTTTCCGAAGTCTCCCGAAGTTTCCTTGTGAGGCAACTTTGGGGCGACTTCGGAAAACGAACAGCACCAATTGCCATCCAGCTGGCGATTTACATTCTTGCCGGCGGGAGGCAGTTCGGGGAGATTAGTTGCCCCGAAGAAGGGGAGATTTGCCACTGGGCGACTGATTTCCTTGAATCTGATCGTGTGCCTCTGCCCTAAGCAGCAATTCTGCTCTTTAAAAATGCTCTTGGTCATACAGCCATATGCGCTAAATGCGCAAAAAATTGTGCTCAGGTTAAAACCATTCACCAAGGAAATTGCTTTTATACACCCTCTTTTTAACTTGAACCTATGCTCTGGTTCTGCGTTTAAAATACTGAGCCAGCAGTTTAAAGATAGCCCTGGAATAAGTATTTGGCTTTGAGGCAGTGTTACCTCCCTGGCTCCAAACTAATAGCACCAGTGCACAAGAGGAGTAAGTAAGGGTAAGTATAGGAGCCCAAGGGCCCTTTTGATGGGGGATTACTGATATTACAATGACTTTTGTTTTCTTCAGGAATGAAGTAAATACAGTCATCTGAATTCAAAGTGATTCTGCAGTAAAATAAGGTTAGAAGCTGTCATTTATAGTATTTATAGTATAAATATCTTTATTATTCTTTAGTGTTATTATGTAGTATTTTCCCAGTTCACCAGCACACTCTCAGTTTCATTCATTACTTCTTAATACCTTTGATTAATCATAATAGTGTTTTTTTTAATCGCAGGCTTACAATTAACACTGGAAACAAATAAATGTTTCCTAACTAACATGTTAATTATCTGTTATTATGCCTATAATTACATGCTACAGATACCTGGATTATAGCTCTTTTGTTAAACTGCTTTTTTTTTAATGACCAGCACAGGACTCAATTTTTTTTATTGTTTTTTTTCTTTCCCTTAAGCAATATTCACTTCAATACTCCCAGTAAATTTTGCAAATGGACCTAAAGATTTGTTATAAGGATTATTCACGTGGCATATTTATAATGCTGTTGTTGATGATGTCTATGGGTTAAACTAGAGCAGAGGTTCCAGGGAAGCTCTAAACCAGTTGTGGGAGAATGCATATACGCCTTACTTGATATTCCAGAAACCTTGCTATTATGAAGCAATGTGAGCTCAAAAAGTAGGACTAGAGGATACATTTGGACAATTCTTACATGTCTCAGATCCAGTTCATATATTTCCAGTTAGACCAACTAGTTTGGCATGCAGTTGGACCTCATATTGTAGTAAGGAGTGATATTCCCTGAACTGCTTTGCAGCCAGAGGCAGATTCTCTCTGTGGCCACTAAACATTTGGACTGTCAGACCACTGATTTCATATAGGGCAAATCTTTTGTAGTAGTCAGAGCTAATTCACTTCAGTGATAATGGCTGCAATGCAAGTCAGGGAATTTGAGTTGCTATTTGGACATGTCTGGTTTTATAATGATATATTGGACTAGAATCTGCTTACCAGAGCACATGAAGACTTACTTGTACTTTGTCACTTTGCTTTAGTGCGCATTAGGAAAGGATAGTCAATAGCTTGTATTGTTGTGCACGCACTCAGAGGAACATTTACTAACAATCAGATTCCGATTTTTGTCCACGAGTCTCTAAAAATTTCTGTTTTTCTCATTATTTTAAAAAGCTCTAAAAATTCAAAAGTAGTAACCTCAAATACAAACTTTGCCAAAAGTTAATGAAGTCCTATAGAAGCCTATGGGAGCTGCGCTGATCTTTTGGGGCCCCTCTAAATCAATTCTATAGGTTTTTGGATTTCTCTTTCACTAGGAATTGTCCAAAAAAACTCAGATTTCAGGTATTCAGATTTTTAGCGCAGAGTTCAGCATCATTTTCCATTACTACTTTTTTTATTTGGATTTTATAACAAATCAAACAACATTCATAGTTTTAGAGTTTGTGAGTTTAGTTGTGGTTTTTAAAACCACGAAAATGAGACTCTTGATAAATAGGCCCCCAAGAGTTCAAACATTAATCTTTCAGGTGCCAAAATTCAAAGATGGAAAGCACACACACATATACTCACTTACACACATACACACTTGCACAGTGCAATTCTAACAGAACAATTTGCAGCTAAAGCTCTTTATTAGAAACAGCATTCAAGGATTTCTGCCACCACCAATACCCTTCCCTGTGCTCTGCAAATCTATTTTAATTCAGATTTCATTTATTTTGCCACAGTTTTTACTAAAGATTTGCAGTGTTTTTGATGTCCAAATATTAATTTTAATCTGCACTGGAAGAATATAGGCTCCCCACTGACAGAAAAGACATTTCCCAGAACTGGGAGCAAATAGCAGAACTTGAACAGTCCTATATGAGTTTCTAAGATGGACCTTCAAACGTAGGTCTCACTTGAAACCTGGAAAAGATTTAGGTTGTGGCAGGTAAAAATAAAATAACCAGCATTATAGTCCAACACTTTTAAACATAGGAATCTTTGCTCTACAAACATATTTGCTTTTTAGGCTGCCACATAGAGGTGCATTGCACCCTACTGTCTTTTCCATTCTTAATGGATGTCCAAGATTGGCTGACTGCCAGTGTCACCCTGAGACAGCTATTCTAGATGTACCTTAAAATAAGCTGACATTTTCAATGAATATTTTTTATTTTAAAGCAGGTACAGGAACTTTATATGCTATGTTTGCAAATATTATTTTCAGCCTAAATCAGTATGTTTTGTAAAATATGTAACTACATTATGTTTTACATTAATATCAGCTCATTCAGTTTGTATGGTAGCTTTTAGAGAATAAAGGGGTTTGTGTTTTTAAGAGAGCAGTACAGAAAGCTTTTACTGGACCCATGCCTAGTCTTTTTTTTTATTTAAATCACACACATTTAGGTATTTCAATTTTTTTCCTTAATGTTAGAAGCTTCCATGGTAACTAAATGCTCTGGATGAATATATAATCTTTACCCAAGCTCTTTGTGTTCAAACCTTTCTGTCTACAGGCAGTTTGTTAATTCACCGAGCTTTGATTCTGGGCTTTGATTGACTCTGAACAGCAATGCTGTTATTAGCTAAACAGGTAAAGTGTTCTAATCTTGCAGAATATGACAGAATGCTAAATGTCTCAGTGAGACCATTAGTGCAGTATTCATAAACAAATGAATGGCATTGCTAAAAAAAATATTTAGATTGTGTCTTGATCTGCAAGTGCTTAGAAACCATACTAAAATGCAGAGGTGCCCAGTAAACTTATGTTTCTTGGTGCTCTATAAAATCATTATATTATGACTCAAGGAACATATCCACGGGTGTTTAAACATACATTTTTCAACATGTGGCAATGCACGCGATAGATTAATTTGCTCAGTCTTGTGGGTCTGTACTCAGTAAAGCAGATACCAAGCCTTAATGGAGATAAGGTTGGCCTGAGTTTCCTTTGATTCATGACAAATGTATGAACTTTATGTCAATCCTAGGCTGGAGACTGACTAGATATGATATAATATTCCTGCATACATGGATGGACCAACTGGGCAGGCTCATCACCCAGAGTCACTTGCTTCTTACTGTTCTAGGTCAGTTAATGAAACAGATGGGTTTTGCCTTTTACTTGTGAAATGTTCAACATACAAAACAGTACATACAGTATTTCAGCCCAACCAGCCTTACTCAGATAAATATATGCACCCGAGGAAGGTTGCTTGGGCCAAAACATGTAAAACACTATGGTGAAGTCATAAGATACTTTATGTGCTTTACAAGACAATTTGTTTCTTTGCGCAACATACAAAGCATTTAATTAGAAATTGGATTGGATTGTGTCAACATATGTAGGTAAACAGGATGTTTTAAGTGAGCTTGTTTTACAAATCACATCTATTCCATGTTTGTAGATTATACGATTCACCATCTACCTTTGGCCAAGTCCATCAAGGTAAAAATCTAGGCTTGCAATGCATTTTTATTTGAAATATTTTTGTATAAAGAGATTGATCACCTTTAAAATAACTGTTAGTATGTAGAGAGTGATATTCTGAGACAATTTGCAATTGGTTTTCATTTTCTATTATTTGTGGTTTTTGAGTTATTTAGCTTTTATTAAACAGCTCTCCACTGGGCAGTTTCAGCAATCTGGTTGCTAATTTCGGTTGCTAGGGCCAATTTACCCTAGCAACCATACATTGATTTGAAAAAGATACTGGAATATGAATAGGAGACAATAGGAGGCCCTGGATAGAAAGATGAGTAATAAAAAGGAGCAATAACTATAAGGGGCCCATTCACTATAGTTTGAATTTCAAATGTGTTTTTTGGCTACTTCGACCATTGAATGGGCTACTTCGACTACGACCTTTGACTTCGAATTGAACCATTCGAACTAAAAATCGTTCGACTATTCGACTATTTGTTAATCAAAGTACTGTCTCTTTAAAAATTTCTTCGACCCCCTAGTTCGCCACCTAAAACCTACCGAGGCCAATGTTAGCCTATGGGGAAGGTCCCCATAGGCTTGCTAACAATTTTCTGATCGAAGGATAATCCTTCGTTCGATCAAACGAATTGCGCAAAATCCTTCGACTTCAGTATTCAAAGTCGAAGGATTTTAATTCGGCAGTCAAATATCGAGGGTTAATTAACCCTCGATATTCGACCCTTGATACATCTGCCCCTAAATGTGTAGCCTTACAGAGCATTGACTTTTTTAGATGGGGTCGGTGATCTCCATTTGAAAGCTGGAAACAGTCAGGAGAAGGATGAAAATAATTAAAAAATTATGAAAAAATTAAGGCCAATTGAAAAGATTCAGAGAATTAGCCATTCTATAACATATTATAAGTTATGAAAAACCCTTTTAAGTGGACCTGTCGTCCAGACATAAAAATCTGTATAATAAAAGTAATTTTCAAATTAAACATGAAATACAATTTCTATTTTTTATTAAAGCATTCATAGCTGTTGTAAACTAATTTAAGAATCTTACTTAGCACTTCCTAGATTTCACTGCTCTCCCCACATTCCCCCAGTTCTCTTAACCATTACATTGTGTAGCCAGTGCATGGGGATGAACATCAGGTCCCCCATTGTGGTGCACAAACAAGATTCTGAGATGATGTAAGGCTTGCCTTAATAACAGTGTCCACAACATGGCTCCTGCATTCTTGCTATCATTATGAGTTCCTAGACCGAGGGAAACAAAGTTCAAATCATTTTTACTGTGTAATTAACGTTCATTTTGCTTGACTAACATTTGGCTAATTTTTTTGGGTGATGGGTCCCCTTTAATGAAGAGATTTAATGATCTAATTACTGAGGGAAATTCTAAAGAGATACAAGCTCAGTGCAGCAGGTGACCAATGTGAAATTATGAGTGGCTTTCCTCAGAGTAAAGTTAAAACAGCCACATATAAGGGCTTTTATTCCATTCAGAAAAACAACTACAGATATATTGTGTAAAATAATGGTTTAAGTCCTTAGATAGGAAGTTAAACAGGGGTCAAATGTTATTCATGGCTCTGTACATAACTGTAGAATGGAAATCTCTCTCATATAATACTGTACATTGTTGCAAAGAAATAGTTTATTTGTAGATTCCAAATGGACAGGTACATATTTCAGCACTGATACTGTTCCTGAAATATGTAACCTTTTAAAAGAAAATTATGTATGGGTGATTCGTGAATGCTTAAATAATGGTATTTGAATAGTTATCCTATGTAGCATTTATTGGAGCTACTCAGTGACATAATCACTGGGCTGTTTTAGAACTTATACCAAAATTCCCCAGTGGATCAATTCCAAATGTTTTATTTTCCATAACTGGTTTACACAATGTTCTGCTCGCAAACAAGTTTGAGACAAGTCCTGTGTTTCCATATCTTACCTGGGCATTTACATTTTTACAGTGATGGAAACAAAGCATAAGCCTAAAGGAGGAAGTGCCAAGTGCCAGGAAGTTTCCAAATTGCATTTGAATATTACAAATAGTAGCAACACTTTACAAGTTTCATCTCCATTCATCATCTTTAGTTGGCAAGTTTATTCAACAAGGGAAAACTATAAGCTTACATGGCTAACCTAGACTTGAATCAGCTTTAGAAACAATATGAAACTTGTAAATAGAATGTAATATTTACCAAAATAGCTCAATTTGCTTATTGTTACATTTGCAAATGTGTCCAGTATGAGGCAGCTAAAAATACACATTGTAGGAGTATGGCCTCTCCCGTAAATCAACAATTGATATAGAAAATGATCAATGGGGCTCCTGTAGCAGCACCTCTTTACACCACAAGACTATTTTGTAAAGAAAAAGGCTAGTAAGTGGACAGAGTTTCACAAGGAGATGCATCCATACATTCCTTGTCACTAGGGTTGCCACCTGGCCAGTATTTTACCGATGGCTGATCCCAATTTTATTAAAACGGAAAAAAGATAAATATATAGGAAGGCTGGTATTTTTTTTCCAGAAAAGGTGGTAACCCTACTTGTCACTCAAGCTGGAGACCTTTTCGGTATATACCAGCAGTGTGCTTACCTCGAACATTCAGAGTTTATGTCTAGTCCTCCTAGCAGTCATGAGAGTTGCTGGTTCTAGATGCGACTTCAAAAAACAATAATTGAGAAATAGTTTTTCTCATCAGTTTCTATACTGCAGACATTCCTAATGCTTTACACTGCTATTATGCTCTGCCCTACTTAAGAAATACAATTATTTTGAGTCCTACTTTTGAATCAGCTTTTAGTTTCCTATGAATCCGCTCCTCTAGGCATCCCTGAGGGCTGCAAGTTGCACATTTCTACCCTACATTGTCTAAAATGCAAGTAAAGTGGAACCTTTTTTAAATCATTGGAGGGGTTTTCTGGGTTTTTTCCTGTTTATCTTGCTTGGGATGTTATGTTTTATTCATATATTCATCAGTTTTATATGCAGTATATTCACAAAACAGGTTTGACGACTAGTAAGATCATAGTTTTAAGTGTCTATAAAGGCAAAGAAAGCCCTAAAGTAGGTGCTTTTAAGTACCATAACATTATCTAGAAATATAACTTTTGTGCTACCATCATCACAAGCAGGCATGTAGTATTATACCATAATGATGTAGTGGTATGTATATATATATATATATATATATATATATATATATATATATATATATATATATATATATATATACAGTATATATATAAATGAAATTACTAAAACACTGATGCATTACTGGTACTGCCAGCGGTGTGGCTGTCAAAAACAATACACTTAACCATTTAGGACATAATTCAAGGTTTATCACGTGAAAAGTCATAGACAAGATTCAATTTGAGATGCAATACAATTCAGAAAAACTTATCTCACGGTTTATCAAACTCTACTGAAGTCTATAAGAAAAAACTAGAACTGAATTAGGAGAGAAGTTTTCTCTCCTGGAATTGAATCTCGTCCATGAGTTTTGATGTGATAAATCCTGAGATAACTTTTTTCACTGAATTTAATCTGGCCCAAAGATTTCTGCTGGCTGGTTTTATACCTTATATGCACACAGGGGGGTATTTACTAAAACTCATTTTAGTATCTCATTTTTTTATTAAAACAAAGTTGACTTAACTCCCACTTGAAAAAGTCAACAAAATCGTGCATTGATTCGAACTGTGAGACTTTTTATTATTGATGCTCGGAAAATGAGACTTTATCAAATTGTCAAACAAAAACCACTGTGGATCATGATGAAACATCTTCAGGGACATCTGCCATTGACTTCTACATAACCTAGATAGGTTCAGATTTTAGCAGCTTTGGGGTATAATAAATCTCTAAAAATGCAAGTTTTTTTTCCTCTAAAAATTCGCATTTACCCCTTTAAAATCTTGACCAGAAAAAATTGACCTTTAATAAATAGGCCCGAAGGAGACGGAGAACAATTGCCGGTGCACAGCCCCGGCCTAAATAATTGTTACATATAATATAATATTATTATAATAAGAATAATATATAATATACAGCATATTTCAAGTTCCAATGAGCATACTGTGCGGCCGTGCTTCAAGTGAAGGCTAGCTTAGTTACTTGGGCTCTTTTGATTTGGTAGATCTGGGAGTCCCAGAAACAGCCCCTACTGAACAACAGTAGCAGATTTTCATCCATTTAATGAATGAGCTAGATGGCTGAATGCCTTGTATGGTTCTTTTATGCTATTATTGAGTGGCGTGTAATTTCCAGCTCTGCTTGCAAGCACAGTATGCTATGGCAAAAGCATGTTTTCCTTCCATCCTCACAGAGGATATTTAGGTGAGTTGCTAAATAATTCTGGCCCACACATGTTCACGCTTGGGCTGCTGGCAGATCCTGTAGTGATTTGGAGTAAGAAATGAGGTGAGCAGAAAGGGCTACTGCTGTGGGGTCAGTCCTCAAATGAACTGCAATCTACAGGAGATGATACTTCTACAGGCACGTTCAGTCGCTGGCAGCTGGTCCCAATTGGCTGTTCATTAAGGTCCCCAGAAGCCCTCAAACTGCAGTGGTGTCATTTAGCTGTGGAATAGCAGCCAAGAGAACCCAAATGTCCTTAGGATATGAACACATTCTGGGGGATCAGGTATATTATCTACTGGGCCTCCAACAAGCAACCTTTCTTGTTTTAGATAAATCTAAACAGGGCACTTATGTCAAACAAAGATGTCGAATCAGCAGTCTTCCAGCAGAAGTCAAACCAAGTATCAACAGCTGGTCATGTCTTATGTGAGAAGAATTTTTAAAGTACCTTGAGCCAGGCAGGTTACTATTGTGCATTCAATAATAGAAAATCATACATTATTGCTCTTGCAAGAAAAGTTAATCTCATTTTCCCCTCTGTAAAAACCTCCATTTTTTGAAGCTTTCGTCTACATAAGCAATAAAGCATAAATAAAATCATAAAAAAATAAATAAGCATCTTACTGAAAGAACCCGAAGATATTATTTGGGTTTCCTTTTGTCAATAACTTTCACTTTTTCACTTTAACTTTTTACGAACAACGTAGATATTCATATTTTAAGACTATTTGCAATAGGTTTTCAATTTTTTTGTGATTGTCTAAATGTAGCTTTTAGTTCAGCAGATAATCGCTGGGAAAATGAATAGGAAAGGGTCTGAACGGAAGGAGAAGTAAAATAAAGTAACAATAACAACAAAATTGTAGCCTCAAAGAGCAATCGTTTTTTGGCCACAGGGGTCAGTGACTGCCATCTGACAGTTGGAAAGAAGTAGAAGACAAATAATCTAAAAAAATCTAAAACATAAAAACTGAAAACCAACTGAGAAGTTACTAAGAATTTGACATTTCATAAAATACCATAACAAGTTCATTTAAAGTTGAACAGCCCCTTCAAATGTGGTTGCATTTTGCCACACTGGTTAGAATTGCAGCACTGGGCTCCTCGGTTTTCTTCTGACCTGAGCACAGGCTTAATTGGAAGCTGTATATTGTTTCTGTTTGCATTGGTTTCCTCATAGTGCTCTTCCATATACTATATGGTGAATTTGCTTCTGACATATCACCCCTGTGTATCCAGATCCTTTGAGATGGTTCTCTGGGGCTGTATATAAGTATGATATATGGGGCCTCTTTCAAGCACAAATTATTGCTTTTCTAGCCATCAGGAATGACATACACTGTGTAGTTGAACACAAGATGATTGCCCTGTGTTTTTTGGGCCAATGGTTAAATGGTATTATGCATTTTTAAAAGAGAACCAAAGCTCAACAAAAATTAAGCTAGACATGCTATATATTTAGTGACGTGCAAATCTGTCCCATTCACCGAAATATTTGTGTCAATGAGTGTTTTTTCACGTCAACTTTTTTGAGCAAAATATATTGGAGTCAATGGGCTTTAGCTGCCACGTTTTCCACGGTGACATTTTGCCACGGTTTTGCGAGTTCATGCTTAATCAATACATATGTTATATTCTTGGCTTCTATGCCAGTCCAAGACATCCACACCCTTTTAAAAGGTGCAGTGTTACTAACACTTAAAAAAAAAAAGTTGGTTGACGAAGATCAGAAGGGACCTGAAGGTATGGACAATTACTGTTATATGGCTGATGAACCCTCAGCTGGTACAGTAAGCTCAATATATAAAATACTGCATTTCTACCCATAGTCTTGTTCCAGGCTGTAGATCTCCTTTTACTTGCCCCCAGACTTGTAGGAACAATTTAAATTCACCAGTTCTTCATTCTGTTGTATGGGGAATGATTTGCTTGTAAATGGAAATAAAAAACTATAAAGCCCAAAATATACAACGTACATTTTCCCAAGTGAAATTATATAATGTAGCATTTTTGTATCTGTAACACACCTGCCAACTCTTCCAGACTGCACAGCTCATTACAAAGGCATAATGATAAAAGCACACCACTAAACCACTAGTTACAGTTCCCTTCAATGGCAGCTAATCTCCCTTATCTTAAAGTTAAGAACTGTACTACATCAACAGACAGAAGGCTGCACTTAACCCCCCAATATTTATTTAAAATTTAGCTTTTTTCATGACAAAGGGCTATAGACTATATATAATGCATATCATTAGAGGTTTAATATATGAGGAACTTGTCACAGATATAGGTTAATGCTTTTTTTCTTTTGAATACCCACTCTCATCACTAAAGAGGAAATGCGGTGTAAAGTCAGACTTCTGTAGAATGTAGGTTTTCCAGTTAACCAATTACATCAGTGATAATGACCCTAACCCAGTTTTTTGTACATGGCATGTGGTACAGGTATACAGTAATTGATACAGAATCTTCAGGATATGAGGGTTGACCATTCGAAAGGCTGTTTTTTCCAGAATTCCAGAGCACTAAGCTGAAACCAGTTTTAGTGTAGCGCTGTGCAATCACGTTGCATACTTTGCCTCCTGACTCCTATTGACTCCTAGGAATTCATATGCGAGTTGGAAAAAAAAGGTGAGACAGCATTTTCAAATTTTGGGAGCAAGTTTGGGGCTCCCTCTGGTGCCAAGTTTCTAAGTATTCCAGATTCTTGCCGAACTGTCTTGATTTATCTTTGTACTAATTTCCAATCTGAAATTTTTCAGGTTGGTGTGTTGCTTGGGGGATAGAGCCATTTTGCAGTGCCTCAAGAGGAAACCTTGAGCGACGTTGGAAGAACAAACCGGTGCATATGTTTTACCACCAGCAATTCACTCTGTTGCCAGTGGAAAAGCATTTGAAGGAGATTAGTTGCGGGGGCTGTTTGAGCCTCTGTGTATCAGGGCCCATTTTGAATCCCAGTCCAACCATGAGCTGCAGAATCTGTTGACCCTGTTGTTAAGCTCCTGCCATTCTGGATGTTTCAAAGAGTACAGTTTATCTGTTACGATTTTCTAGTTTGTATGAAAGGATTGTGAGTAATCAGTGGCAGTTTCTTTTGACATATTCCCATAAAAATCAAATATATTGCCTTGCAACTGCATCATACAGTTTCATAAACCTCAGTTAAATGGGAGCTGCAAATCCTATCCTGTTTTATGGTGTTAGACAATCAAAATAAACTTCAGTTATACTATATAAATAATTATATTTTGCTAGCAGGTGCCATTTTGTGGGCACTGTTATTAAGGTAAGCTTTTGCATCATGCCTAAATCTTGTGTATGCACCAGAATGGGGCATGTGATGCCCAAACGCTGGCTACACAATTAGATGGCGAGGAAGGAAGGGGAATGAGGGAGTGTAGTGAATGTAGAAAGTGCAGTAATTGAAAGTATTTGCCTGTCCCTCCTCTATGCCTAAGGCATAGGGGAGGGGCAGGCAATATAGGATATGACAGTTGAGCGTTTTAACCAGGTTTATAACAGTAATGGGTGTTTTTAATAAATAAAAAAATAAAATATTATTTTACAGCTTTTTATGATTGGGTGACAGTTCCCCTTTAAAGGTGGGTTTCTAGCTAAAGAAATTCCATGAAATAATTATATTTTGTCTTATTATGCAAAAGTAAAATATTGGTACAATTTTTTTGTAGCCAGAAAGGTGGATTCCTTTTTTTATAAAATTGTAATTACTATTTTGTAGTTTTATTTTAACGGAATAGAAAAAGACTGGGTTTATTTTTGTCTTTTACACTACACATCACTTTGTTTTTTTTTTATCGCTCAGATCCTTGCCACTCTTGCCTGTCTGTGCTGCACCCAGCTTATTTTACACTACTCTCCAAGCAGGAAGTTCTTTCTAAAATTGGTTGTGACTTGGCTGTAGTCCAATGTAAGTGCCTTTGAAATGATCCTCTGGCAAGATCACGCAATACTCTATAGTGTCTGCTAGCCACCTCCCCTTTACATCCAAAAAAACATTTTATTATTTAATTAACATATATTCATTCATTGGTGATCACTGCAAGATGTAATTCCGGTTAGTTACAGTATAATACATCTGTAAGAAATTCTGCACGATTCACAGGAGGCTTAAATGAGCTTGGGACGTAACAGCTACTATGGACTGTTCAAAATTAGAACTAATTCTGTTGTAATTTGTAAAAAAAAAAAAATGTTGAGAAATTTAAACCTACAGTATATTTTTATATTTACCTTGCTTCAAAGGTTTTCTCCATAACATCAGCACAGTATATTGGGCGATTTACCCATAATGTGCAGCATCAGAGATTGTTCTTATACAGTTATAATGAGGGGCTTACAGAGTTACTTCTTGGGGATCACCAATACAATGATGCTTGATCTGGTGTTTAAACTTCCCAGTTACTCTACACTAACAAATCAACATAGCTGGAATATTGCCAGAAGTGCTGGCAATTTGTGGGCAAAAGCCCTATAGCATTTATTACAAAAAGGTGGTTGGCATAAATTTATGAAGGTGACTCCACTTCTCATGGGGGTTTAGTTGGCTCTGACAATTATATTGGCATTATAAGGAGTGATGGTGTTTCTTGGCATAAATTATCTCAACCCCATTCTTTCTAAACTGAAGACAACTTTTTTTGTTTTTAATTCTGCCTTCTCTGTTTATTGAAACCAATACATTTGCTATTAAATTTATTAGTTCCTAATAAACAACAACCTGGATACATGTTGTTAGGGGTCCCTTGAAAGGCTACTTTGCCATGTTATAAATAGAACTATATGAGGCAATGGTTAAAAGCATCCCCAATTTCAAGCCAACGTTTTTCACTAACCCTTCATTGTTAATATACAATGTCAACTTTTCAACACCCTTATTGATATGATTATACCATTATATTGTATGGCTATATGTTTGAGCCAAGCACACAGGCTGACACCGTGCTTACATACTGGAAGGAGCAGATCCACTGCTTTTTTAGAAACACAGGTGGAGAAACAGCTTTGCGTGCCATTAGGGTAAGGGGTGAGGAAGATGATGTAAATTGATAAACAGTGTTTCCGTATTGTGAGAGCAGAAGAAGGGACTGTTTCGTTTATGGGTTTACCTGTATTTCTTTGTGTTGAACTCAATTTACTCCATTTTTCTTTTTGTAGATGAGATTACTGTGACTAGTAAATCCCAGATGTCCTCATTCAATGACTTTTCAGTCTTTACAACAAAATCAGGAAGTTGTTCTTAAGTCATCAATCAAATGGGTGGGTTGAAGTTTGAACAGCAAGTCATTTTTAAACATTCCAAACATTCTATCATAACTGAAAGTAAGGGTTTAATGTTTACATTATCTGATTTTGATCAACAATAACCTTGCCTATAGTAGTCAGTGAATGGCTTAATTAACCTGATCGCCAGGGCTAAGAAAAGTAGTGAGTTAGCCTTACCTGCTTTCTGTTATCTTGTCCCCATGCCCCCTTTTTAACACTGCAATAATAATAATAAGCAGCTGCTGTAGAGAGGGGGGGAACATTTCTGATCTCAACCTATGTTTTCTAAGCGTACTCTTAAAGAGCAGTATAGTTACATGTGTTTGTGTTTCAGTTTTGGGGAATTTAGTGTGAGATGCCTGATTAACACTGTTGTTTGGGTACTTTTAGGGCTATTCCACACGGGGAGATAGCCACGCGTTTGCGGTCGCGGCGTCAAAGCGCCGCGACAGTCGCCGCGACCGGCGCAGGCGACAGTTTTGTATGGGCGCCTATGTAAAAACGCCTGTGCTAACCACACGAGGCGATGCGCTTTTCAACAGTCGCCTGAAAAAGCCTGGCGAGGCATTGAGGCTTTTTCAGGCGACTGTTGAAAAGCGCATCGCCTCGTGTGGTTAGCACAGGCGTTTTTACATAGGCGCCCATACAAAACTGTCGCCTGCGCCGGTCGCGGCGACTGTCGCGGCGCTTTGACGCCGCGACCGCAAACGCGTGGCTATCTCCCCGTGTGGACTAGCCCTTAACTGTCAGCATATGTAGTCAGCAAATTGCACAAAGAATGTAGGCCCGAAGGTGTGCTAAGCATACTGGTCAATATTGCAAATCCTCTTTGTGCTACACAGCTGCTTTCAGCTCGTTTCAGCTCTATTCATCCTGTGCTGTCTCATCTCAAAATGACTAGATATTTCTATATACTGTATATGATGCAAGGAATATTTAAGTTGCATGGTTTCAACTCCAAAGATTTTAGGGCTTGTTTACTAAAGGAGTGAAAAGTTTTTTCCCCCAATGCAACTTTCCTTCCCAGCATAATTGTGCATAATTCTGCCTGCTGCAATAAGGCACTAGGGGGTTATTTAATAAGAGGCACTAAGTTTGCCCGGAACAGTAACCCATAGCAACCAATCAGCAGATATAATTTACTGGTCACCTGTTCTAAAGCAAATATCTTATTGGTCGCTATGGGTTTCTGCTCCTGGGCAAACTTAGTGCCTTTTTTTACATATGGGGGTTAATCAAAGGGGCATTTATCCAGAAAACTCAGAATTATATGAAGGCCATCTCCCATACACTCCATTTTATCCAAATAACTACATTTTTTTAAAAAAATCCTTTTTCTCTCTAACAATAAAACCAAAACTAATATTTAATTAATCCTTATTGGAGGCAAAACAAGCCTATTGGGTTTATTTAAAGTTTAAATGATTTTTGAGTAGACAAGGGTTAGATTCACTAAAGGACAAAGTGGCTAACGCTAGTGACAGTTCGTCATCGTTTCCACCCAAAGGGACATCGGCAATTCAGTCGCTAACGTTTGTTCGCACTCTATCGCCAGGCAATTTTTCGCTCTGGTGAAAAGTTGTCATTCAGTAAAGTGAGGTATTTTACTGAACGTTACCTCTTTCGCCAGTGTTGACTTCGCTACCTCAGACCAGGTGAAGTGCTAAAAAGAAGATACATCTTCTTCAATCTTCTGTCACTTGCATCATATCCTGCATTAAAGTTCCAAAAACGCTGGCGACTTTTCCTTTTTTGAAGCTGGATTGGCTGCCAAAGTCCTAACAAACTTTTTTTGGGTAACAGGTTTCTCCAGACATTTCATAACATATGGAACATTCATTTTACAGTGAGCTCATGTGTAGGGCATTATATTAACTCTTTATTAAGGTTCCCTGGACATTTGTAATAAAAAGTGGTAATTTAAAGCATTTGCACCAACATTTATAATAAAATTACCTCCATACAACTTTAAATTGATCACTAGTGAATTTTCGCAAGGCACAGACGAACGCTATCACATCTTATCTGGTTATCTAACAAATGCTCGCACTGCCAATGTAACGCTAGTGAAAAGTCGCCTGGCGAACTGGTGCAAGCTGTGCAAAGCTGACACTGGCAAAAATGTGCCCGTTAGTGAATCTACCCCAAGGAATGAAGACCGAAATTACGGAAAGATCTGTTATGCGGCAAACCCCAGGTCCCAAGCAAGCCCGGACTGGCAATCTGTGGGTTCTGTCAAAAGCCAGAGCGGTTCTGTAAGATGCCATAGAAAGTGACTATTAAGTGGGCTGGTGGGGGCTGTTTGGGCCTCTGTGTACTAGCAATGGCAGGGCCTATTTTGAATCTCAGTCCAGTCCTGGTCCCAACCATTCTGGATAACAGGTTCCATACCTGTAGTTGTCCTTATCCGCACTGGTTAATTACAAATAGTAGTGAACACAGACTATGATAACTGTATGTGAAGGTGTATGTTTAAAATCATTCTTTTAAGTGAGGGCATAAACCCACAGCTTGATGAAACCTTGAGCTATACATAAAAAATGAACTAGATGGTAGTTTTCTGTAAGATGTGGTGGGGGCAGTGCTGCTGTTATTAAGCAGTAGAAAATAAAAATAAGAAAAAACTGTGAGGCCCTGGCAGTAGACATGGCATACTAACATTAAGTTCCAAACTGTGAAGTCAAGTAGACAAGTTTTTATGGCCACAAAGGTTTGACATTTTAAGCTATTTATATTTTAGGGCTTTATTGGTTACTATCTGGTTAACAAGGCCTGAAAGCTGCAGCAGTTGTAGCTACTGAAATACCTTTTAGTGTATGCCTACCATACAACCTATTTTTGTGATGTTGATTGCAACACGCTTGGTAAATATCTAGCGTGGGATTATTTTTCACCCCTTGAGAATTGCCTGTGTGTATTTTTTCATTCACAGACTTCTCATTATCGCTATTTTAAGTTATTGTGAGATCAGAAGCCTGCCTTCACTATCTTACCAAAAACCCATCCTGTCCTCTACATGTTCTACAAATCTGTTCTAAATTGGTAAACAATCACTGGAAAATTCAAACCTTTCTGTTTCCGCCTCCTAAAAATAAATGCAGCTTTTTTTAAAGAAAGAAAAAGCTTAAAACAAACATTTTCCACTACAGATCTCTGCGCACAAAGCTGTGTCACTGAAAAAAAAACAAGTGCTGTGTTCTTATTTGAGCTGCGGTTACAAGTGACAAAGGAAGTGTTTAGTTTCTCTTATATCACAGTTTCCATGAGCCCTGCACACCAAAGTAGATACTGTATGAGTGGAACAAAGACCAGCTCTATGAAAAAAAATGGCAGAGGAAAGCGACAGACAGCAGTACAGTAAATATATTTTATTGTATTTCTGTTACTAAAGCAATTTGGTTATATAGTCATTTCCATTTGTTTCCATTTTGTGTACTTCTAATGATATTGGGCTTTTGGTCAGCTGAGTGTTAGGGTTGTATTATAAGACTTTTACTTTAGGTATTTGCCATTTGTTATGTTAAGTGTACGGCCCTTGTGAATATTAGTGATCTAGTTAGTGGACTAACAATAAATACAGTTCTTTATTTTCTATAGGACCATTCTGGACTGCTTGCACCCATAATACAATGCTTTTATAGTGAGCAACCAACAGCAGCTACTTAAAGTTGTACTGAATTTGTTTCACTTTCTACAATATTGTTGCATTCTTTTTGTATTGTTTGCTTGTTAATCCATAGATACTTAATTTAGCTCAAGAGATTATTGTGTTAGAAAACCAAGAGATTGTTGATGTTAGAAAAACATTGAAACATTTTTGTTCAAGGGCATTTAACAGTATGCCCAGTTACATTCTGCATTGTTCATTGCCAATACTCCAGAGACAGAATCCTGTCTATACATGATACCCATGAATGCCCATGCTGCTACCTGTGCTTTAAATACTAATGTCTTTCGGGAGATAAGTCAGTCATTTTCATTATGGCTTCCCATGTCCATTCAGGACAGGGAAGAGAATTCTTTCACCCAGGGCCCCACATTTACTTAGTAAAATATAATCAACATATGATTACAATGTATAACACTTGTTTTATATTCCCAGTATTCATGTTAGAGGCATCAATCTGTGGCTCCGGCTATTGTTAAACTTCAGCTCCCACGAATCCATTTTAAAGCAGTGTCTGTGCAGGACTGTATGAAGAACACTTACACGTACAAGGCATAAGCAACCAATGCCTGCCACTCTGTAATTTGACTCTCAGTATCATAGTTGTTAATGGTCTACAGCACTTAAAATATTAAACCCAACTTGCGCTTGCTTAATGGTATTTTCATATAGAGTGTAGTGTCAGCCCCACTAGACTGTATTCACATCTCAAATGTCTATAAGGTTCTGCAATATTTTTTTCTTTTTTGGCTATATAGTATTCGTTTTGAACCCTAAGTTTTATCTCTGTTGATATTATTGTATATTATATGTCAACTTGTGTATCTACTGCAAAACTGCTGTGTTGAATGTTTTAACTAAAGAATAATTGCTGTCTACGTGTAATTATTTAACTACGTATGCAAAGACGGTACACATGTTTCAGCTGCTTATCTAACTTAAATACGAAACTGAGGCAGAGTAAATGATCATTTTCTAACTAGTAATAGTAGTGACTAGTGATGGGCAAATAAATTAGCCAGAGACTAATTCACAGCGAATTTCTGAATTTTTCCGCAAGCGAACAAATTTGCGAAACTTCAGAAACAATTCGCTGGCGAAAAATCAGCCGCGTCCAAAAAAAAATTGTTGCACGTCAAAATTGCCATGAACATAAAAATTGGCGTACGTCATAATTATTTGGACGCCCAGTGACTGTATTGCATTTAGACCAAATAGTCAAGTGTATAAAAATTGTTGCTTGCTTCAAAATTAACGCGCATGAAAATTATTTTGACGCCCATTGACTTCAACGCGTTTCGCAAATTTATTTGCAAAGCAAAACAGCACAGATTAAGTCTGGGAATCGTACTGTAGAACGATTTTCTATTGTAAGAAGATATTATATACTGTTTAAGGGTATCCTGGTGACCCACTCTAAACAGCTTAGGTTAAGAATCCCTGTACTAGACTTTTCAAAACCAATTGCTGATTGGCTTCTCATGCCAACTACACTGGTGCAAATTAGCACCTACATAAGCAAATTAGCTCCTTGTTGCTAATGTTTCTAAATGAAAGCTATGTGCTATAAACCGTCAACTGTGCGAAGCAAAGCAATTACTAGCATACACAGTTTACTCTCCGAGTTTGGGTTTCAAAGTAATGTAAAGTATGGCATCCCTATTCTGGAAACCCGTTATCCAGAAAGCTTCAAATTACAGGAAGCCCTTCTCCCACAGAGTCCAATTTAAGCAAAAAATTTAAAATCTTTTATAATTATTTCTTTTTTTATCTGTAATAATAAAACAGTTGGGTGTACCTTTTGGTGGCAAAACAATCCTTTAGTATTGAGATTCAAATTAGGAAGAGACCCCTTATGTGGAATTCCCTGTGTCTTAAGCACTCCAGATAATAGATTCCACGCCTGCACTAAAAACTCTTTTAGTGATTTAGTTTGTCTAAACAAGACATAGAATCTTCTATAAAGCCTATTCCATTGTTATTGGTTGTGGCTGTTTTTGTAAAGGCCTTATAAATGTTTATTTAACAGTAATTTTTAGGATGGCTGTAACCCTAATTAGAATTTTGTTGTGTTGTTTTAAAAGATTAGGTCTAAACTTGTGGGATCTTGGTGTGAAGAGGCCGATGACTGCTGTACTAGATCATTTACACACAGAGCAAGAACCAATTAGGTTAGCAATGAACCAAGACCAAGCTTCCTTTTATATTATGTTCCCTGCACACTCAAGGTCAATAGTCAATATAAAAAGCCTGACCCAAGACTTATTTTCCAACACAAGTTACAGTCAGACCATTGCGAGTCAGTCAAGGTGACTAAACAATAAGCGACCTATTTACAGTATTTTACTTGTTATTTGCCATAAATGCTTCTGATGTTCTTTTCAATTAGATTCTCTTTGTGAAAACATCTCAAATCAGTAGAAATTAAGGCTCACTAAGCCGTTCCCCACTAATTCAATCTACTCTGTATTTTATTGCAGAAAACGTAATTCTGAGCACTTGCCAATGGACTGCACCAGAAGACTGTAAGCTCCATTATTAGAACCATCACACGCTTTATTGTATTATAAATTTAAACTTCACTTTATATTATGAAAGTAAGCAGTTCTAAATGTTTCTCGTGCTATTTCCACTCTTCTAATTAGAAAGAAATGCATTATGTCTCAAACTGAGAATTCACTAATGTATCTTGTAATTTATTGCAGAAGTCAGGCTCTGAGAGGAAGTGAAAGTAGCTTTTTTTATGCACTGGTTCTTGGTTAATTGTGCAAGCGTCTACTTCCTTAAAAAGCACAATGGAAACATTTACGTGTCACTACGAACAAGTCATTGCAATTACCCGTTCCACTTTCCTAAGTGTCTGCTCTCTTTGGCCAAACAAATTTAGAGAGCCAAAAATAAACAAAACTGAATATGTCATTTTCCATCACAATTTATATTAAAACTTCATCTAAAATTATCTCTAGAAATTACACTGCAGACTGACTAGACAGAATACACTTATAGGACTAGCGCTATTTACAATTATGCACAAAATCATCTGGATCACACAATACCATTTATAATCTTACAATCCAGTTCCAATTAAAACCAATTAAAGTCTACATGGCCGTGTTTAGGCACTTCTCGTCCCACTGAAAAATACTGTTGGAAAATATGCTGCATGTGCCAAATAGCGTTTCAGATTTCACATGCAGTATATACAGTATGTAAAAATCTGTGCTCCAATTACTCAGCTAAAGGTGGCCACACATGGGCCGAAAAAAACCCATTTTCAAATCATACAGATATTGATCTTGTAGGTTTAAAAATCTCATTGGGGCAAAGTTGTATTGGCTGTTGGTCTTTGTGGTCTGATCGTTGGTCGCAAGTGTTAAAGGGCACCAATCATGACCAAAATCATTTACTGAGTAAATACACTATGTATAAGTCCAAGAAATACGATTTTTTAAAACAGTTAGAATTGTTTGTATAATGTAAATGATCAGCTCATTATTCCTTCTGCAAGATCTCCCCTATCTCCACTGCAGTTCTAGCTGAGGCAGCCATCTTGGATTTCACTGGCTCCTCCTACCTATATCTTCCCAGCCAACTGTAGCTCTGAAATCTCGCACATGCTCAGTTCAAATTCCTTGTTTGCTTATCAACCCTTCTAAGCTATTTTCAAATCAGCCAAACCTCTGTGTTAGCTGCTGTTCAGTAGTGCTGCCACCTGCTGGAAGTTACTGTGTGCCCTTCATTTGCATAATGACTTTACCAGCAGGGGACAAGATAGGGAAATCTCCTGATACTTCTAGTGGAGGAGTTTACTAAAACAAGGCATTCTGGGTAGAATACTCAAAGCAGTGTTACAATCTGAGCATGCTCCTGAAATTTGCATATTAGAGTCTCTGTTATAGTCTCAATATGGCCTCCCTCAGTGAAAGAACCCATTTGACAAAGTAAGGGATTTTTTTTAAACATGCAGTTTTTTCAAAAAATTATATATGTAGTTTGATTAAACGTGTTTAGCTTGTACTGGTCAGAATGTTAATATGTGTTTGATTTTGGCTGTGATAGGTGCCCTTTAAGCAATTGGATGAGCCTGATATGGGTCACTTTATTCAGATAAAGATATTTTATCCTGCTTGTCCTGTGGGTTAGTATTAGTAATCCCTGCCATAAAACAAGGTAGAACACGCAGTTTGCCAAAAAGAAAATAGAAATCAGTAGTGGGACTTGGATTCCTCATTGCAGCATTAAACGTGAAAATAACTTTTCCAGGAGTCAGAAGTCAGATACTTTTTACTGAAAGTGTGCATTCTAACGACCCTAATAATCCAGTGTAACAATTCATAGCAACAGATTGTAGAGACTGTGGTTCACTGGTAGATATTGGTCCTTGCTTAAGAGCATCATGCAGGCTCAGCAAACCTTGTGAATCCCTTGAAATCTCAATATAATGTCAGTGTGACAGTGATCAAAACTATTTAATGAAAATATATGGCATTATATCGTTATCACAGGGATATTTAATTTTCTCTCTTCTCTCTTTAGTCATTAGCCAACGTCACAGATATGCTGTACAGTTAGTTACATGAAAATGACAAGGAGAAATAAAAGTAGTAGAATGAGGTCTAGAGGGATGGGTGTCGATGGAGGACTAGGTCAATACATCAATACATTAGGTACCCCATGCAATTCCGTCACTCAGTGTTTTTGCCCTGGCTTTCCTGAAAAAATGCACCAAAGGCAGGCTTGTTTGTCCTTTAGGCATGCTTTACACCTGCTAATATTGCCATTTGATGCTTAGTTTTCTACCAGTAGCTACATCAACACAATACAGTATATAATGCTCTAAAACGTTATATTGTAATGAAATTATGGTAAACTCCTGAAATCATCACCTGATGATGATGATGAAATTGCCAGTGTCTTGGTTAACACTAGGGATGCACCGAATACAGGATTCGGTTCGGGATTCGGCCAGGATTCGGCCTTTTTCAGCAGGATTCGGATTCGGCCGAATCCTTCTGCCAGGCCGAACCGAATATGAATCCTAATTTGCATATGCAAATTAGGGGCAGGGAGGGAAATTGCGTGACTTTTTGTCAAAAACAAGGAAGTAAAAGTTTTTTCCCCTTCCCACCCCTAATTTGCATATGCAAATTAGGACTCGGTTCGGTATTCGGACGAATCTTTCGCAAAGGATTCGGGGGTTCGGCCGAATGCAAAAAAGTGGATTCGGTGCATCCCTAGTTAACACCCTTCTATCCTTCCTACAGATGTTCTGCTGTCTAAAGAAACAATCAAAAGAAAGCAGTAGCAAAGGAACACAATGATATGGGGTACAGTAAATATATGAGCCCCATCCTAAACACTATGCCATGTTTATGAGATAGGGGAAACTGGGATTCTACCCTACCACCCTGTCTCTCTCATTTCCTTCTCTTTACTCTCTCCGTAGGATAATCAGCAACTGACTCATTCCTCTGGATCTCTTTGAATAGTGTTTTGAATGACTGAACTTGATTTACACACCTTTTTCAGCCTCAGAGATATGTGCCTTTTGTAAATACTGTCAGGCCTTTCTTCATATATTTTAGTCAGCCATTTCCATAAATAAATAGATTGCTTTTCTAATCCTTTTCAATTTCTCTGTACGCCTACTCTTTTTATGCATGTGAAGACATTAATAAAGAATATAAATGTGTCATAAAGCTCACTCATTTGCACCCTTTAGTGCCCCAAAGCAGGGCTGGCAAGCTTAATTTCAGACGCAAAATGATTCACCAATGAGCATCAAACATCAGATGGGATAGAAAAAGAATGTGTTTAATACCTCCATTAATGAACAGGGTTCTGGGTGTGCACAGAGCAGGCAGAATTCCCATGCAAGTATCCTCCTGCATACGTAGAGCGTTTAGGGAAAGCTTTATCTTAAAAAGTATTGGCTCAAATATACTCACTAATGTTGTCTGCCACCCAGCATGCTTTTTTTGTTTCAATTCAATGTTTATTTATATTCATAGAGGTAAATATAGGCTACAGAAAGAAGAAAGAATGGGAGGAAACCTTGATAATATGTTGTGAAATGCTGGAAACATTTGAACAGAGCAATATATGTCTGTCTGTCCTTCTCTCTTGGATCACCCGTACCTCTGAGGTCCTGAGAACGAAAACACAAGAAAACTGATAAAAGAGATCAAGCCAAGGAAAATTGTCTCAACCTTTAATAAGTCTGCCTTATTGTCTAATGACCAGTTGATTAGTCTCTATAATAGGCAGAGATCAGCCATATAGTTCTGACGCCCCAGGTACCACCAACACCCTCTGTCTGGACACCAGTAGTCCCAACATGCCCACACACTAACCTTGCTGCTTGCTCTCCCCTGCCACATTCTGTTTGGCTACTATATCCACCATTGTGTTCCCCCACCAATTACAACCCCCACTAATGCATCAGAGGCACATGTCTATATATACAGTACATGAAGTTCAGTCCTAGGTTTTATTTCTTTCAGGAAAACACATCGTTTATTGGGATGTACAGTTCCCCTGTTTATGACCTCTATGTTATTAGTTAAAGAGTAGGAGGAAATAGGTATTCATATGCCTTTAGGGACTGCTTGCCAGATGGCATGAATATCATGTTTTATGGATATGTGCAATTAAATGTTTTCAAATACAATATATGATATTACTATGCAAACAGAAACAAAAGATCAAAGTATATGTATATGTGAGGATTATTGCACCACTGACCACATATTGTACAATTTTCGGACCTTTGACATTTTCCACTTATTCACTCCAGTGACGCTGGACTTCCCCATTTACTCAGTGACCCCCATGTGCTGCTTCTTGGGAAAGTGCATAGTTGATTAAAAAAAACAACAAAATTCGCGTCTTGCAGAAATACGCGGGTTAATGTCTAATATTAGTGTCTAACACTGGCAGCCCTCGAGTCAAGGGGCATGACATAAAATTTGGCTCTCTGAAAAAGAGTGAAGACACCTGTTGGCATTCTTTGTATTCTCCGCACAGTGTGCAAAAAAAAATGGCAGATTGCAGCATTGTGGGGAATTGTTACATTTCCACATATCCTGTCTCCAAAGTTTACCTTCTTTGTATTGTGGACAACCTTGGTTTAAAAACTATGTGCTACACTTAGGGGCCGATTCACTAACTTCCACTGAAGGATTCGAAATAAAAAACTTTGAATTTCGAAGTTTTTTTTGGGCTACTTCGACTATCGAATGGGCTACTTCGACCTTCGACTACCACTACAACTTCGAATCGAACTGTTCAAAGTAAAAATCGTTCGACTATTCGACCATTCGATAGTCGAAGTACTGTCTCTTTAAAAAAAACTTTGACCCCCTAGTTCGCCATCTAAAAGCTACCAAAGTCAATGTTAGCCTATGGGGAAGGTCCCCATAGGCTTGGCTAACTTTTTTTGATCGAAGGATATTCCTTCGATCGTTGGATTAAAATCCTTAGAATCGTTCGATTCGAAGGATTTTATCGTTCGATTGAAGGAATTATCCTTCGATCGTTCGATCGAACTATCTGCGCTAAATCCTTCGACTTCGATATTCGAAGTCGAAGGATTTTAATTCCTAGTCGAATATCGAGGGTTAATTAACCCTCGATATTCAAGCCATAGTGAATCGGCCCCTAAGTATGGATCGAAACTATAACAAAAAAGAACAGAACACGAAAAAATTCTTTGAAATCTGGGTAACCTATATCAGATCACCAGATCTCAGACAGATAACAGTTCATGCTTTTCAGCAAACGACATGGTATGACATTGAATCATTGTGTTGCAACCCACTTAAAATGGAAATGCAACAATACCATCAAGACAACAGACAAAGAAACTCTCAGCAGTCAAATACCCCCTCCAGAAGTCGACGTTCAACCATTGTGCTGCCTTCATATGTATCAAATGTTTAAAACCCAGGACTGATGACCTAAATGAATGTGAGTCAACTGTTTTTATTTGGTTATGATACATTACTTGTATGATGAAACATTCACATATTACTGTATTAAAGGGATACTGTCATGGGAAAAAACATTTTTTTCAAAATAAATCAGTTAATAGTGCTGCACCAGCAGAATTCTGCACTGAAATCCATTTCTCAAAAGAGCAAACAGATTTTTTTATATTCAATTTTGAAATCTGACATGGGGCTAGACATATTGTCAATTTCCCAGCTGCCCCAAGTCATGTGACTTGTGCTCTGATAAACTTCAATCACTCTTTATTGCTGTACTGCAAGTTGGAGTGATATCACCCCCTCCCTTTTCCCCCCCAGCAGCCAAACAAAAAAACAATGGGCAGCTCCCTAACATAAGATAACAGCTGCCTGGTAGATCTAAGAACAACACTCAATAGTAAAAACCCATGTCCCACTGAGACACATTCAGTTACATTGAGAAGGAAAAACAGCAGCCTGCCAGAAAGCATTTCTCTCCTAAAGTGCAGGCACAAGTCACATGACATGGGGCAGCTGGGAAATTGACAAAATGTCTAGCCCCATGTCAGATTTCAAAATTGAATATAAAAAAATCTGTTTGCTCTTTTGAGAAATGGATTTCAGTGCAGAATTCTGCTGGAGCAGCACTATTAACTGATTCATTTTGAGAATTTTTTTTCCCATGACAGTATCCCTTTAAGTTTAATTATGAATCTGGAAAATTCTAATAAAAAACAGTTTATAAAAATATAACAATATGCTAAACTTCTCTACTCTGCCAAAAAGGCCATTCTACTATACTAGAAGTCTACAGCCTATCACCGTCTTTACTGGAAAAACCTAATCAACGATAGACTTCCCAACCCAGAACTGCCGCAAAAAATTGTAGGCAGAATGGGGTAAATGGCTTATATACCAAGATTAATTTACAGATCTTACTGTGTAGTGCTAACAGGTCTGTCATCCACCAGCTCCATTAGCTACTCATTTCTGCTCTATGTTTCTTCTATTCTTTCATATCACTGTATGCATAAAGTTAAAATGCAAAAATAAGAACTATATATGAATTTGGTACCCTGCTAGAACATTTTACCACTTCTATGGTTGCTCCCTCAAATATGGGTGTTAATGCTCGAGCAGAACATCTGATACCCCAAATACCCCAGCCGTGGTGCATACGTGAAGTACAACACAATATGCCAGACAACATAACATAAGGGAGACATTTCCTTTTAAACTGTATAACAAATATATGCACCCCCACTAATTCTCTGTATTTTGTACACAAAGAATTCGTCTGTTTCTTCCCAGTATTAATACAGCAGATATTAACTGACATGTGCCTTATACCAACTTTCCCATAAAAAATAAAGCCCTGTGAAGTGATACGATCTGTACTTGATTAACCTCTAGGGATATTTACTAGCAGGTCCTGCCAGTTATAGACAGCCCTCTGGTGGAGAAACAAACCTAAAAGTAAATCTGAGAGTAAATCCACTCAACTTATTGCTCTCTCGCCACTTCCTTCAGTCTGTAAGATGATAGGAGCAAAGCCCTTATCTTTTCAACAAATTTATGTGTGTGTATACCTGTATACTTCTGATCCCAAATCTGACAGTTCAGATACTCCTTCAACAGTGAAGCTGTAGGCCAGGGATCCCCAACCTTTTGAACCCGTGAGCAACATTCAGAAGTAAAAGGAGTTGGGGAGCAACACTAGCATGAAAAATGTTCTTTGGGTGCCAAATAAGGGCTGTGATTGGTCATTTAGTATCCGCTATGTGGATTGTCAACCTACATTGAGGCTCTGTTTGGCAGTGCACATAGTTTTTATACAACCAAAACTTGTCTCCAAACCTGGAATTTGAAAATAATCACCTGCTTTGAGGACATGGAGAGCAACATTCAAGGGGTTTGAGAGCAACATGTTGCTCACGAGCTACTGGTTGGGGATCACTGCTGTAGGCTCATCCAGAGTTGTTGTCTTTCAGAGTCAGGTCTGTTGATTGGTTTGGAAGGTAACTAGTTTTCTAAAGGTGTCTTTGGTGTAATCTTGTCACCCATATAACCAGACATTTATGGGCTTATCGATCAAAAATCGAATTTGTGAGGTTTTTGACTTTTTTTCAACTTCGAATCAACTCACAATTGAAAAGAAACTTGAAAGTTTGCTTATTTTCAAAAAAAAATCCTAATAGAAATAACTTGATTGAATACAATCGTGGACAATAACTCCAATATCTCGAATTTGTGAGTTTACAAGTTCAAAAAAAACAAACTACAATTAAAAAAAATGAATTTTGCCTTGGACAACTCCCGCTGACTCCTACATGAACTTACAAGCTTTTGGAATGCGAAGCTTTACATTCATGTTTTTCGAGTTTTTTCTGTGCTTAATAAATACTAAACAATTGAGTTTTTTAAGATATTTTTGTGCAAAACAATTTGTACCCTTTATACCCACTTATTGTAGTGACTCAACATCTACTGTACATCAAAAGCCGTTACATACCCATTACCACCCCTTCTATTTTCCAATCTACATAGTTGAAAAGAGAAGTGTTTCTACCTTTTTCTCCTATGTGGTGCACTTGAGAAAGAAAAAAAAACTTTTCTTGACCTCTAACTCTGAAGTGTCTTGATGATAACACATTAAATTGGCGTGGTGGTAGCATACAAATTAAGTACTTACACGCTCTAACGTTTAACAGGGGAACGATTTTCGCATTAATGCAGTCAAGGTTATTCTCCCAAGGCAAGAATGGCAGTTGCCATGGTGACCATCTATATCATGTGCATTAGAATGCTCCCTGGTATACCCTTACACATGGGAATGTATGGAACGGACTTGTTGCAATAACCCTCAGCTCCATCTGCAAGGACTGTAGTTGTACCATTTATTAAAAAAAAAATCATATAGAAAACTAAAAAAATAATTAAGCTAATTTATTAGGGTTTTATGTTTCTTGTGCCCCAAATAAAACATCCTACTAATGGTTATCATCATGACTTGCTGCCTACCATAAAGATTTTTTGAGCCCTTCTGAATATTGATTATGGTACAATATTGGCAAAATGGCATTCTGTTGCATTGAAATTAGGCTGAAGATTCATTAAATCCATATGAATGTGCAGCATCAATAACAAACACCATTTGTGCATATTTCGGCATCATTTGGAGCACATAGAGTCGCAACACAAATGGAGCCTTGTAGGTATAAAGTACAGACTTTACTTTACTTCATAGTAAACGTTTCTCAGTGTCCCAGGTGGCCTCAAGAAGGAGCTTATATAAATAAAACCGCACTCCAAGGTCTTGAAATGATGAAAAAAGTGAAAAAAGTTTAATTCAACGTTTCGGCACGCTTAACTCGGGCCGTCTTCAGGAAGTGAAAACCATACAACACAAGTGCCAAATTTATACATGTTAAAATGGCGCCAACATTGTGGGTGTGACGTCATCAGTGAGTGCCCAATGTGAACTTTAGGCTATATGCATTAAATTGTTAATCTCAGTGATATATAGGTACATATGTGAACATAGTGACCAGTGAGCATAGTGACCAGTGAGCACTGTGAACAGTTAAAACACTCTCCAGAGCAACACCTCGTAGTATTCTACCTGTATACTAGCATACATTTAGACTTACCCCAGTTGGAGACAGAGGAGGGCACGTCCTTCAAACTATCGCCCTGATAGTGCTGTGCGCATGTCAGGTACAATAACCGGTCTGTATCGCATACCTCCCTTCTGGTAAATTCCTTCTTCACAGCTGTCTCACTGTTGTCGCGCCGGTTACCATGGTAACCGCTCGGATGGCAGATCCCAGTCAATTGCATTAGGAGTGTGTAACAGTCTTGTGTCCATGTTATATATATATATATATATATATATATATATATATATATATATATATATATATATATATATATATATATATATATCTGACTTCTAATACCCTCATATTTTGGTGGTACTTTATTATAATACACAAGTTTCAGTGAGTCATGTGACAGAAATTACATCACCAAGCTCCAATTATAAACGATGACATCACTAAGCACCGTTTATAAGTATATAATTTACAGGATATTCGTGGCTCTTGTGTATTATATAGATAGATAGATAGATAGATAGATAGATAGATAGATCGATAGATAGATATATTAAAGATGTATGAAACTGTTTTGCATTACCACAGCTAGGGAAAATGAATTAATACACAAGAACTGTGGCATCATGCATTTACCAGCAGATCAGGCAGGCCCGGATTTGTGGAAAGGCCACCAAGGCCTGGGCCTAGGGCGGTAGGATTTTAGGGGGCGGCATGCTGCTCAACCACACCCACATGGGTTCAAAAACACTGGGAATGCACAGGAGATAAAATATTTTTTTACATTTCTCATGCGCCAATACCCATTTGCGTGAATAACAGGTAGGGGACGGAGGCGATGAACCACAGCTGGCCTAGGGTCACCCGCTATGTAAATCGGGCCCTGAGATGAGGAGACAAACATTTTAGCTTTATTGTGCAAGCATTATCACCCGAATGCTCAGCTTTTAGCTTGAACTTCATAGAAATACCTAGTATGCAGAAATGTTTCCTACGTTCCACTTAGTATACAGATAAACTCAATCTACAATATTGAAAGTTGTGAGGATGTGCTTGTAGATATTCAGCCTAATGCAAAATGTATGGCTCACTTACATGAGAAAGGGCAGCCCTAAAAGTTCAAAGATCTTCAATTCTGGCAGTGTTAACAGTGATGACTTATCATATAGACTGCTATCAATAATTAGCGAATAAGACAGCAGAACATTCTTGCAGAAAAGATGTGTGTATTTTAAATCTACTTCAACTTTCTGGTTACGCTTAAAATTAAACACACACAGGCACAAAGACAGCAGACATGTGAATGATATTACAGTTTAAGGAATACCATTAGAGCTATTTGGACTACAAATGAGGTACGGTAATTTTCTTCATCACCTGTCATGAGTTTTACCTCTTCACTCACAGCTTTGCTATTTACTAGTAATTACACGTTGTAGAAGAGATGCTCCTCTATTGTATTTGTGTGACATGACTTTACTCATTATTTGTGTTTCTGTACTTGATTCTCAAAGCGCACGGCATTCTACAAGGTGTGTGCATCACAAAGATGGTGCTTGGTTGCTATTTCTGTCTCATCTACATTGTATGGAGCAGCTACTTCACAGATCCTTGTCAAATGTACTGTAATCTGACATATAGTCCAGTTTTTCAGTTCCAGGAAAAACACTATTAAAACATCATCTATAGCTTTAACCCTTTCCTGAAATTCCATTTTAACTTTCAGTGGGATTGGTCACATTAGGACAGGAATGACTTCAGCAGTGACCTTAAGACAGAACACGGATTCTAAAGTTCTGAGTAGGGTCATACCATTCTTGAAAAAAAATGCACACACTTTTATGATGGGCACAAATTCCATGCAAAATCCACCAGACCATGCCTGTGGTTAGATATGTATCTAGACCTCTTCTGAGTAGCCTATAACAAGGTGTCGCTTGCTAGGGGTTTCTGGATATGGAGTATTTCTGTTATTTTGAGACAGGAACATTAAACTTTGGAAAAATGAAAGGTGAACAACCCATTTAACTATGTGACTAAAATGTGGATATGTGAAGAATGCACCAGTAAAAGTGACAGCAATGGCCATGTAACAGCACAGCTAAGCATACAATTATAGGGCATTGCATTTGTAACCAGATTACTCATGCCCATGTCCAAAACCAGTGCATCATAAGCATTTGTGATTAAATGACAAAGGACTTTATTGATCAGTGCATGAATAAAAAACAATGCTATATAGGCACCATCTCCCTATTATACCTGTTATCCCACACTCCCTTCCCAGAGACTATTATCCCACTGCTACTATAGGAACACTCTCTCCCTGCTATCCCACAGTCACACTCCCTTCCCAAAGACTATTATCCCACTGCTACTTTAGTAGACACCATCTCTCCCTACTATACCTGCTATCCCACAGTCACAGTCCCTTACAACTGTGGCTGTGGGACTTAAAAATCTGTTTCATTTTCAAGTTTTCCCACACTGTCTATCTATTGTTACATAGTTAAGTTGGGTTAAAAAAGACCAAAGTCCATCTATAGACTCACATATATAGCTATTTACAGTGTCTTAACTATAGAGGAAGCAGACCCCATGGTTGCAGAGGGGCCTGAAAACTATCTATCTATCTATCTATCTATCTATCTATCTATCTATCTATCTATCTATCTATCTATCTATCTATCTATCTATCATCTATCTATCTATCTATCTATCTCTCTCTCTCTCTCTCTCTCTCTCTCTCTCTCTCTCTCTCTCTCTCTCTATCTATCTATCTATCTATCTCTCTCTCTCTCTCTCTCTCTCTCTCTCTCTCTCTCTCTCTCTCTCTCTCTCTCTCTCTCTCTCTCTATCTATCTATCTATCTATCTATCTATCTATCTAGCTATCATACCATTATACCATTCTATCATATTGAATGCTATGTATAATTTTGCAACAAAAGTATCTGCCTGATGCTTTTACATTACCTTTCTCACCCCCTTTTTTCCCTATGAGGGGCTGCCATATTTGTGCAGCAGGAATCCGTTAGCATTAGAAACTCTAACTGACAAGTTGAGAACGTGACCTATAGGTAACATTGCATGTAGATCAATATTTTGAAAATAAAATTTTCTGGGTCAGTATCACTTTAAATAATAATTAATAGAACCTGCTAGAGCAACATCACCTGTTGCGGTTCATGATACCTACCACATATCTGGATGACTGTGCGCAGCATCATCCTCGTAGTCTAGAATTGTTATGTTCAACATAAGCCACTGCTGTTTAACTACAATTCACTGTATCTCAATGACAGCAGATGCATCAAGATCACAGAGTACAGTATAAATAGAAAGCTATAAAATACTCCTTGTATACGTGTACACATTTAAATCAGGAAGTATCTGAAAACTTTCCAACAATATTCCTAGGCTTGTTAGATTAACTGCACCCATATATAATCTAGCATATAGGATTATACACTATATTGTGTATTATTATGTATTGTGATCTTGTCTTGCCAATTCCTTGTGTCCACACACCCGCATGCTTTCAGGAATCCTTCCAACGGCAAAGCAGGACCCTGACACGAACTTTGGTTATAAACAGAGGGGTGACTAATCCGATTCAGCATTCCCTTTGCTTCGTCATGCCATTGTGTCTAACATATTCAATTTGTTATTATTACAATGAATTTATTCTTGTGTATTTGCTCACGTCTTGCCTTGCAATTGCCTTCTTTCTCTCCCACAGCCTTGCTTTTGTTTGATCACAGCCAAACCTCTTCTATAACCCTTCACCTAGCACATGTGATCAAATACCAGAGCAGGAGTCATCAATGAGCCAGGGTGAAAGCCTCCTCCATATTTGTCTTCGAATGTGAAAAAAATTTAGTTTTTTATTGACGCACTACATGTTTCGGATCCCAAAGGTCCTTCCTCTGGTCCTTCCTCTGGTGCATCACAACTCCATTTTATAGTAGCTCTCACAGTATAGCAGTCTATGATCAAAGGGTCTAATCAAAAGTGCTAGGGATTTGTTCCTGCTCTAACTAAGTTGGTGAAGAAGAAACTAGAAAAGAAATGGAAACTATGCTATAAAATGTTCACTGGGCCAAGAGAAGGAGATACCTGGTGTAATTATTCTTGAACCTGATAAAAGGGGTGGTAGTACTTGGTACTGCTGAGCAACAGCGCTGAGCACTAACACCCATGCAAATTCTTACTCACTGTTGCATGAACCGGTGAAATTGGAGATTCCCTATATATTTTTTCTTTTTCTGCTGAGCTATGATACTCATTAGCACTGTGCGTGGAGTTACAGTTAATAGGAAGAATACTTGAGTGCTACGGAATTGTGTGGAATTGTGATGCTCTGCCCCTATGTTTGTGTTGTTCATATTTGGCTGGAACTTCCTGTTCTCCTTCTATGGCCGGCAGCAATATTTTATCACTTGATCTGTAGGAAGGGAAATTAAATCTGAGTTGATAGTCTTGTACATATTTATGTAAATATCTTGTCTCACACCATCACAATGTATCCACAGCATTTTTACGTAGAAAATGCAACTGAGAATATGCATTTATAATCAGCAACAAAATCTCTTTGCTCACTAACTTGGATTTCTCTCTCTGACAGTCTTATTGTACAAGGAGTGGATAAAACACAGAAGGGGCTCCTACAACTGTATTCAATCTTGCACTGATTCAGGAACTTTAAAGCTCCCTGCCACCATCTTTTCCATACAGGAGCAGCAATACACTGATGGTGCTTAAAGGGGTTGTTTACCCTTGAATTAACTTTTAGTATGATGTAGCGAGTGATATTCTGAGACAATTTGCAATTCCTTTTCATTTTTTATTAGTGTTTTTTTTGGCTTATTATTCAGCAGCTCTCCGGTTTGCAGTTTCAGCAATATGGTTGCTAGGGTCCAAATTACCCCAGTAACCATGCAGTTATTTGAATAAGAGACTGGAATATGAATAGAAGAGGACCTGAATAGGAAAATAAGTAATTTCAATAACAATACTTTTGTAGCCTTACACAGCATTTGTTTTTTTAGATAGGGTCAATGACCCCCATTTGAAAGCTGGAAAGTGTCAAAAGAAGAAGGCAAATAATTAAAAAACTATTCAAAATAAATAATGAAGACCAATTGAAAAGCTTCATAAAACTAGCCAGTCTATAACTAAAAGTATATATACTAAAAGTTAACTTAAAGTGGACCCGTCACTGAAAAAAATTATTCAAAATCTTATTTTATCACATTAATCAAGCAAAATGAACTTTAATTACACTATATCAATTATTTGAATCTTGTTTCCTTCAGTCTGGGAATTCATAATTATAACAAGCAGGCAGCAGCCATTTTGTGGGCACTGTTATTAAGACAAGCCTTGCATCATCTCAAAATCTTGTTTGTGCACCAGAATGGGGGACCGGATGTCCATCCCCATGTCCTGGCTACACAATTAAATGGTGAAGAGAATTGGGGGAATGTGTGGAGAGCAGTGACAGCTAGGAAGTGCTGAATGGAAAGTGAAAGTAATTGTCTGCCCCACCTCTATGCCACGGGCATAGAGGAGGGGCAGACAATATTTGATTGACAGCTGAGATTTTTAAATGTGTTTACAACAGCTATGAATGCTTTAATAAAAAATACAAATTGGATTTCATGTTTAATTTGAAAAGGACTTTTATTATACAGATTTTTGTGTCTGGGTGACAGGTCCACTTTAAAGGTAATTACTTACACCACTTACTGGCAGTCTATGGGTGGTAGCAGTTAGGAACACTCTGCCCCCTAAAACTGTCTTACTAATTGTACCATTCTGACCCCCTAATGCCACCATTTCTTCACGTCACAAACTACCCCACTTCCAGTCTCTGCTGCTGCCCAGCTTTTATTCCCTGCTCTGATTTGCCACACTGAGCAACTATTAGGAGGTAAAGAGTCTAACATTATTGTTTTTCTCGGAATTGTGTAGGCAGCCAGAAGTTTCCTGGGGTTTGGTGGCAGCTGTAATTTTGTTGTCAGTCACTTACACTGTAGCTCATTCTGCAACTATCCAGAGGCTTGGGTGACACATTCATTCCCTTATGCCTCATACAGAGGCATGTGTTTTATTATCCTTCTCCATCACATTTATATGTGTATAGAAATATTTACCATATGAGTTACAGCTTAGTCATACTAACGTCCTACTCTATTTTAATTAATAGTAAAGTAATAGCCCATGACCCCTGACGCCTGCAAAGAGGTATTTGTGGCACAAGCAACCTGCAGCATTTTTTTTTATCCTATCGACTATTAACTTACTGCCTGGTGTGCCACAGCCCTTATATAAGATTTGGTGGTGTACAGGGATGTAACAGTAGAGGAGCTACAGGGGGGGGCATTAGAACAAATTTAATATAGCTATTGGTAATCAACTTCTCAAAGTTTTGGCTGACCCAAAACCTATCGTGGGTCCTGTGCCACTGATAGGAGTATAGAGGATTCTTTGTATAAAGAATCAAAGAGCAATAGAGGAATGAGAAGCTGGAGGACTACCCTGGTTAAACTGCTGGGATGTTTTCTCAAACTACCATCCATATCAAGACAAGCTACATTAAAGTTTGATTTTTTTTATATGTAAAGGAAGTCAGAGGATTGGTTCCATCACCTATTTACAATAGGAAATCATGACTTGAATTAGCCTGCCTTCAGTAATCTGGAGCAACATCAGAAATACAGAAATAGCCGTCTAGTTGCGTATTTGTGTGGGCATCAGATTTATATGTATGTATATTTATATGGATTTATATGTATACATTTCACAGAGATGCCAATCCAGATCTGAAGGGATCTGGGGACATCTTGGCCACACATTTCATACCCTGGCTCTGCTCTGTTACACTCCTGTCCCAGCCTTTCAATGAATTGTAAGAAAAATAGAAATGGGGAAATTATTTCTGTGTTCAAAACAAGAATAGATCTAGTAGATGGACTGAAAATGGTTTATTTCTAATAAATGCCCAGTGATGCTTTATTCAATGGCAGAGAAAGGAAAGTACTGCTTAGTATATAATACAAGGTATAACATACCTTAGTCAAGAAAGAACACAATGGGGGAAATGTAACAAATTCGCAAAGAGAACACATTTGCAAATAATAATTTGCATGCTGAAATGTAAGATCTTTATTAGGCTTTTATTGCATTGTGAATCTTAATTGCGCATTGCAAACCTTTAACACCTGCTTGAAGGTGGAGTAAGCATGACAACTTTTTCATTAAAGTGGTTGTTCACCTTTGTGTTAACTTTTAGCATGATGTAGAGAGTGATAGTCTGAGTCAATCTGCAATTGGTTTTCATTCTTTTATTTGTGGTTTTTGAGTTATTTAGCATTTTATTCAGCATCTCTCAGTTTGTATTGTCAGCAGTCCGTTCACTAAAAAAACAATTAACAGCTACACCAGCGATTATTTACTAAAAGACAAGCAATACACTTAACTAGCAAATTACCTTGCCGCTGGAGAACTTTCGCTATGTTTCACCAGCGGAATTTTCGCTCAGGCAAACTATCGTAAATTGGCTAATTTATCAGTGTGAACATTTTAATTCTTTACCCTTTTCACCAAAATCTGTTTCGTCGGGTTCTGACTGGCAAATTAATATAATGAAGCGATATCCTCACCATCGTTATGTCAGTGACATCATATCCTGTATTCCAGGTCATAAGCAAAAGTCAAAACGTTGGTGTTTTTTCATATTTAAAGTGGGATTATGTTTACAAGTTGTAACTATTAAAAATACCTTATTTACACTTTTGAAGCTCATGCCAAATTTGTTTTAGGGTGGGCTCATGGCATAGGACAATAGAAGATCTCTGCCTTCATGTTTTTTCCTTGGACATTTTTAATAAATAGTGCCCACTTCCAGCCATTTCACCAATATCATTAATAAATATATACATACAATATGATATTTATATACCCCCTGCGTTCTCTTGCCAAGGCGTAACTGTGCATTTTGATGATCCGTATTCATCATGAAATAACATCTGACATAGTTGGGAGACTGTCGGAGTCTTCCGAAGTGAAAATTCACATGGAAGTAAATGTGCCCCCATGATGGCATGCGGTGCTCCAGTTTTTCACAGGTCAAAACATACTGGCATAATAAAACTGAGCATTTGTGTGGCAGTGGAAAGCTTGGCTGAGGCATTAGTCATTATCTGTTAAACCCTGAGAAGTCATTACTGTATTAATAGGATAAGAAAATAACAACAACAACACAGGAACATAAGATAGCTTGAAGCTAACAGGAGTGTTGCACTGGAACTGAACTGAGGGTTTTCTGGAGAACCCCAGCCACCACTTCAAGCCACCCTCATGACATCCAACCCCCCAGTTTGGGAACCACTATCTGAAGGATTACCATTACAGAGCTACAAGTCAACAAGTCAGTAATAGTAGGGAAGAATATACTTCTAGCTTTGGATACAGCTCCACAGTCCACAGTCCCTTACCCTAACTGTTAAACTGCTACACTTTCTGCTATTAGAATCCTGTAATAAAATGGCAGACTTCCTGGTGTTATATAATAGTTTCTTTCCTACATGAGCTACTGTTTGTTTATTGAGTGTGTGATGTATGTATTATTGCTGATTACAGAAGAGTCTGTAACTCTGAAGAGTAATAGACTAATAGCTAGAATTCAACAGACTATTTTTTGAGGTTACACTGTCAAACTGCTAAATAAAAAAAGCATATTTTGGGGATACTTGTCATAAGTTAAAATAGTGCCTCATAAGGCTTTGTATCAATACCCCATCTGTCATTACATTTTTAAAAGGGACATATACCTTCTATAGCAGTGTTGCTGGACTACAACTCCCATAATTTTGCAGTTGCTGGACTACAACTCCCAGCATAGATAGAGACAAGGAAAGAGACAGCAACCAGTAAACAACCAGTAAACAAACAAGTGATGCATATGTCAGTGTCAGATTAAAGCTCCCCATAGACGCGACGATTCTTCTTGCCGAACGACCGATTATAGGGAAGCCCGACCAATCCTTCGAAATTATCGTGCGGTTAGTGGTATTCGAACGATCGTACATCTTACGATTTTTCGCCCGACATCTGTCGGGAAATTGATCGGCCAGGTCAAAAATTCTTTGTCGGTCCCAGTGCAATGTATCTATGTTTGCAGGGCCAAGCAGGCAGCTCCCCTTTGTTTTCCTGGTAAATTGGTCTTTTTAGTTGATGGTAAATTTGTACGATCGTACGATTGTTCTGAGAAGATCGTGGTCTCACGATCAGGATCTGATCTTTTAAAAATCTCAACATCTATGGCCAGCTTTATTCCTCTCCTCACTATCTAATCATGGCTGCCATTAGAGGAGGGGTAGGCCAGGTGGTCCTACAGTCTGGGGGGGGGGGAACCAACCCTGCATCTGACTGAAGGATTAATACATTTTCTTACCTTTGTGTGACAGGTTTATATAAAAAGTGCAATGACTTATTAGTAAAGCAGAATTTGGGGTACTTAGCAACCACATCCTATTATGTGGCACAAACGCACCACTCTTATTTGTTTGTCATCATCAGCTTTTCTACATAAGATTCAATACCACTTGATTTTTTTTTTCTGTGCTTTATTTTACATTGCTCAATACTTGTAACCATGGCAATGGACAATTCTGGTTCATGTTTATATCCCCAGCGAAAAGTAACAGAATGAATAAAGGGCAGCATATTTATGTCTGAGCAATGTCGGCAATAGATCGGGCATATTTATTCTTGTGTTTTCCAGATCAATGTGCACTTATTCTGCCATGCAGACAGGGAAATGGGATTTGTGTGATGAATACACACACACACATACAGCAAACACAAAATCTGAATTTTAAGAAGCCACAATCATGTTTATGTAATTAAGGGAAATTGATTTTAACTCTGTCCATTTTGGGATTATATACATAATCAAAGCAACTGAGTAGCCATATTTGTAGAATATTAGAGTAGCTCAGGGCAAATACAGGAGGCAGGTTTCTGAGTTCATGATTAGAAATTGTGCTTTTTGCTGGCAGCGGAAAATGATTGAGTGTGTGTCATTTTGTTTTGCCAAAAGTGAGAATTTGGAGCTAATTTAACTCTTTGACAGTGAAAGACAATATGCAACATCTTGAAAAGCACTTAAAGAGCCAACTGGGAGCCCATGATTAGGGTTAAAGCAATGCAATAAAAATAATAAATAGCTGTTGTGAGAGGCAAGAGGAGGTGAAGGGAAGATTGGATAAGCAGAAAGTTAGCGCAGCTCTACTGAGTCATCAGTCCCAGGAGAAAGGGGCCGAACCGCAGAAATGTCACAAAGCCCTTCTGGCATCTCAATGAGAAATAATGAAGGTCTCCTGCTCACTCGCTGCCTTCCAGATACAATGCAGAAATACGGCTTTCAGAAAAATGTACACAATTGAATTCCAGTGGCACAGACATGTGTCCCCCTAGAGAAAGAGATGGCGTGACTTATTACTGGGGTGGTTAATTCACTTTATAGATATTGGAACTGTGATGTGGATGGGATTTTCCGTTGCCCACGCTGAGCTTCCCAAACAAACACAATGCTGTAAAGCGTATCTGTCTTTACTGAGGCTTGACAGATCACTCTATGCTCATATTCACTCCGTTATTATTATTATTATTATTAACATGTATTTTTAGAGAGCCAACATATCATGCAGCACTAATAAGCATATTCTGAAGCATCAAAAGTAGGTTTAGTAGTTTTATGCCAGCATTTTTTTTCAAATTGAAATACCCATGAAATGCTGGTAGATCGCACTGATGCTAAGCAGGTACAATGCAGGCATGCTAGTAGGCTAAACAAAATAGTCCTTTCATTTCGTATATCTAAAACTTGCTTTTTTAAAGCAGGGTTATTTCAGGTAGTAAAATGGATAAAGTTGGTCAACAGCAACCATTAAGATATCTCATTATTCTGACTGCTCTAGATAAACATAAAGCTAGTTGCTGATTGGATGCTATTGCTTACTGCACAACGTCAAAACCTTTCCATATTCCTGCACAACCCACCTATGATCTAACAAGGGGGTAAGAACTGGTATTTACAGAAGATTAGATTTTAGCTGTGCAAGAATATTGGCAGAATGTATTATGTTTAATCCTTTGTGTCCAGCACCATCAGAAAAGTTCAGTCTTCAGCACTGGCATGCTAGCAATTCCATGTCAGATCTAAGTTCTATAGCAATGAAAGGGTTACTGCCTCTGTTTAACAGCTTTGCTTGGTCACATGGAAAGTACAGCTATGGCAGCATTGCACATTGCCCAGATATACAGAGCAACCTCTGCTACTTCTCAACTGGGAAACATTTCTCTGCACGATTAACAGCAGAAATCCAGATTATCCCAAACTATCTAAAAATTTATTTTTCAAGACAATTTTGATACATTTTAATTGTGACCCATTTTTTTTGCACTTTTTCATTTCATAAACATCTTTGACATCAATGTTTATGAAAATATAAATACATGTGTTCTTTGCCATAGATGTAGCATAATGTGTTTTCCCATATTGGGGATTAAATAACTTGTATGCAAAATAAGTGAGGGAAAAAAAAATTTGGTGACATTTTTCTACCTGTAGTTATCTCTTTGCAGCAATAGAAAATGAATGGGTTTTTAGTCATAGATTCAGTTTCAGTGAAACCTCTAACACCATTTTATTCTGCTTCCATGGAATGTTTCATTATAAAGAAACTGTTTCCACTTGAACAAAAACTTCCAAAATGCTATAGAGTTGGACATTTGCTATTTCTCTGGTTTATAGATGGACCCTAAAAGGGGAAGAAGGAAAAGATACATTAGTTTACGCCTTTTAATATAGGTCTTTTATTTAATACAGAATTTGGGTATCTTTGGTTCACCTTTAAGGTAACTTTTAGTATGTTATAGAACGGCCAATTCTAAGCGACTTTTTAATGTGTTTTCATTATTTGTTTTTTATAGTTTTATAGTTATTTGCCTTTTTCTTCTGGCTCTTTTTTTTGGCTTGACTTTATGAGCAGGACAAGGGTTCTCCTTTATGTTAGAGAGAATCTGTGGATAACATTGAATACTTATTGCAGCTAATAGACATATGATTTTGAATGGGCGTTGCTGACTCCCTTCTAAAAAACAAATGCTCTGTAAGGCTATAAATATATTTTTTATCATTGTTACTTTTTATTACTGATCCTTCTATTCAGGCCCTCTTCTTTTCATATTTTAGTCTCTTATTCAAATCAATGCATGGTTGCTAAGCTAATTTGGACCCTAGTTACCAGATTGCTTCAGATGCAAATTGAAGAGCTGCTGAATAAAAAGCTAAATAATTAAAAAAACACAAATAATGCAAATTGCAAATTGTCTCAGAAACAGAATATCACTCTCTACGTCATACAAAAAGTTATTTCAAAGGTGAAAAACCCCTTTAAAAGGGGGTGTTTACTTAGAATCATGTAGCGAGTGACAATTTCTGAGACAATTTGCATTTGTTTTTCTTTTATTTGTTCTGGAGTCATTTAGTTATATTTATTCAGCAGCTCTCCAGTCTCAGAAATCTGGTCTCTAGGGTTCCGATTACCCTAACAACCATGCATTGATTTGAGAAAAGAGACTGGAATATGAATAGGATTGGGACTGAATAGACGAGTAATAAAAAGTAGCAATAACAATAAATGTGAAGCCTTACAGAGTATTTGTTTTTTAGATGGGGTCAGTGACCCCCATTTGAAAACTGCAAAGAGTCAGAAGAAAAAGGCAAAAACTATAAAAAATAAATACTGACAACCAATTGAAATGTTGCTCATAACTGGCCATTCTATAGCATACTAAAAGTTAATGTAAAGGTGAGCCATTTCTTTAATAAAAGGAGTTCTCCCCATTAATATATGCATATCAATATGCAAGTGCTAAGAGTCTTAAGGACAGGTACAAAATGGCTGTTTCACACAGCGCTGATACACTGCGTCAGAGGCAAGATGCAAGCCTGCCAGAAATTAATCACAGAGCCATTCCAACGAATGCACTAGTCTCCTGTACAAAGGAACAATGAAAATCAATGTCCTGTTGAATTATCCAGCATATTTTTCCTTTAATCATTTATAAGAAGGAGTAATTGAATATGCTGCTATGACAGAAAATCACATTGCAGAATGCTTAAAATGAATTTAATAGCTTTTCTGATAAGTGGCGTGTTGCTGGTCATTTTAGCAGGCACTGGGCTAGAATCAGTTATTCATTGTCTCATTATTGTACAGTTATTTTGTCAAGCAAAGAAAATCACTTTGCAGACATTTATCCCATTCTATTAGGGATCATCTTGAATTTGTTTCCATCCCTTGCCCTCATTAGGACATGTTCCTATGTAAAGTATGCAAAATCACCCGGCAAAAATATTCTGCCTTTTGTCGTTGCCATTACAAAGCTATATGTACTTGAAGTTAAAGGAAAACTATACCCCCCAAACAATGTAGGTCTCTATAAAAAGATATTGCATAAAACAGCTCATATGTAAAATCCTGCTTCATGTCAATAAACCATTTTCATAATAATATACTTTTCTAGTAGTATGTGCCATTGGGTAATCATAAATAGAAAATTGCCATTTTAAAAAATAAGGGCCACCCCCTGAGATCGTAGGATTCACTGTACTCACAAACATACCAACAGACCATACATGTTAGGTCACATGAGCCAATTAACAGACAGTGTTGTGTCTTTTGCTTCCTCACTTCTTCCTGTTACAGTTAGAGTTGTAGTATTTCTGGTCAGGTGATCTCTGAGGCAGCACACAGACCATCACGAAATGGTGGCTCAAGGCAAGAGATGTAAAAAGGCAATATTTACTTAAATATATATTCCAGTTTGGTGAGATTCTTTAATATGCCACTTAATATGATATGAACTATCTGTTGCTTAAGTGTTCATTTCGGGGGTATAGTTTTCCTTTAAGGTTGTGCCTCATCCCTGTAGTATACGGCACAGCTGTTATCTAATCACGCTAATGAATGCTGCAGACTGCACTCATTTTTATGCTGCCATGCCCAGAGCATTTTGACAAGTTTTGAATAATCTCAGCAATGTGTGGATTTTCGAAGTGTTTACCATTAAAGAAAAAGGGTTGGCAGATCTTTCTTAAAGCGGTGGAAAAATGTCAGTATGTTCTGCCACTACCTGTCTCTGCACACATAGGCCATATTTTGGCCAGAAAATTCACACTTTCTGACTCAAATCCATCCTGTATTCGCAGTAACAGGAGGGTACCATTTACTGTATGTCAGTTACTGCACACACAGGTGGTAGTGGGCCATAGCCTTAAAGCTGGCCATACACTATAAGATCTGCTCATTTGGCAAGGTCGCCAAACGAGCGGATCTTAACCCAATATGCCCACTAACGGCTGGGCGATTTCGGATGAATCCAAACGTTCAGCCCGAACGTTCGCATTACAATACTACGAATAGGCTCCGATGGGTCGCAGGACCACATCAACTAACCGATGCGGTCCTGGATCTTACAAAAAAAAAATCAAAGTTGACCCACCGATATCTGCCCGATATTTGGCCTGATATCAATCGTGAGGACCCATCGGGAGCCCCCACACATGGGCAGATAAGCTTTCAAATCAGTCTAGGACCGATATCTGCCCGTGTATGGCCACCTTTAATGCAGGGGACATGCTATTACAAGGCTTATTATTAATTCACTAAAACACAGTAAAGTCTTTGGTTTATGGACCATCTTAGATAATATGCCTCCATATTCCTTATGCATTAATACAGTATAAATAAATGATAATGTGTGCAAACGTGAAACATGGGAACACCCACAGTCCAGACTTCCCTCCAAGATTAATTCTATAATCAGATTCATGCACTATCTGACCTATACTTTCTCTGTGTCAGAAACTATGGCGCTTTTACAGTATATCATATTGTGTAAAAAGTGGAGTGAAGCATTACTGGTGATGTTGCAACCTATCAGCAATTAGATTCAAAAACAGTTAAAAAACAAAAGCAAATATCTGATTAGTTGCTATGAGCAATATCAGAGGTAATGTTTCACTCCAATTTTTGCATAGCATGATAAATATGCCCCTCAATATATTTTCTGCAAGCTGTCTTAGGGGTAAATTTACAAAAATTTACTAAAACTCTTCTCTAGACGAAAATTCACTCAGACAGCGCTAATTTACTAAAAAGCAAAGTTGTGTCCAGGGCGCCGGATGCTGGCAATTTTCTCTAGCGTTACTTTGGCAAATCCTAGCGCAACATCGTTAGAGGTCTTCACTCAGGCTAATTTGAATACAGCAGGAAATTTAAGGTTGAATGGACGTATATGTTGCAGCAAATACATTACATTACACAAGTCCAGGGAACCTTAATAAATAAAATAAAGTTGTTATAATGCCCTATACATGAGCCCAGTGTATAGTTAATGTTCCATATGTTAGAAAATGTATGGGCCGAACCCGGTTACCCAAAAAGAAATTTAAGGACTTTTGCAGGCTATCACTCTGAAAAAAGGAAAAGACGTCAGCGTTTTTTGGACTTCAAAACTTTTTCCACTAAAAAATATGATGTAAGTAACAGAAGAATGAGGAAGATCTATGCTCTCCATTGCACTTGGTCTGACCTGGCGACGGCAAGTCTAGTGAAAGAGGTAACGTTCAGTAAAATCTGCATCTTAGTGAATTTGCTAGTTACGTCTATTCGCCAGAGTGAAAATGAGCCCTAGTGTCTGTCTCTTTCGCTAGCGAAGTTACGCCTGCGTCCATTAGCAAATCAGCGAAGTGTCTAAAAATGGTCACTTCGCTCTTTAGTAAATCTGTCCCTTATTTTGCTCATTTAATAACTTCTGCTCTTCCGGTTCCAGTTGTGTCAGGCTGTAGTAGGTCCCAGTGGTGATCAGTGAAAGTGGAACATATTAAGAAATTAAAAGTGCTGAGCTATTATCCCTCTATATTTATTTAGCAGTATATTAACATCCATAGACATTACACTTCATGCTGCATGCCGAACTGCACAGTGTCTTACAGTGTCTTTTTGGGACAGAGTTAGAGTGAAATGAGAAAGAGCATGTAAATGTGCTGTGCATAATCTGATATTAATAGTTTTCTGATAGTGAACAACACATGGAGAAACCCAGCAAAGGGCTTCCAGTGGAAACCTTTTTGGGTCCATGTTTCCTTTCTCATCCAATATTTGTTTGACCCACACCCTTAGCTCATAAAAGAGTTACAGATAGAGGAAAGCAAGATTGTAACAGTTATCCTTCTTCAGTTACAGATATGGAATCTCTTATCTGGAAAACCGATATCCAGAAAGCTCCATTAGGGGAAGACCATCTCACATAGAGCCCAAATAAAGCAAATCATTCTAATTTTTAAAAATTGTTTATTTTTCTCTGTAGTAAAAAAATCAATAGTTTGTACTTGATCCTAGCTAAGCTGCAAACTCCATATTGGTGACAAAAAATTCTATTAAGATATGGAGATCCAAATTATGGAAAGATTCCATATCCAGAAAACCCCAGGTATGGGGCTGGCAGGACACTGGAAAAAACCATGTGAGCCACTGGGAAAAAAACCCAGTGGCCCCCAGGGGTGTTTCCCCACCAGGAACTCCGGGGTACTGATGCCCCCACCCCAATCACAACCACAAGGAGGAAGTGCGGTATCCAGTGTGTTATGTTTTCGTAGCCGAGGATGAATAAAGTATAACAGTGCTATATAGTAGACTCTGCAGCCATTACACAACAGTAACTTTTACTTTCACTTTTAAGCTGTCCAGGAAGTATGCACAGTATAAGTCTGAGCACACTGACATCTACAGGCCATTTGTATAAACACCACATATTCCCCCTATAGCATTTGGAAAGTTCAGTTTCCGTCCTGCAGAATGCATTTCAGAATTTTTTTTAGGTACTTGTCATGAGGCATTTAGAGGAAATGGAGGCAGGTGGAAGCCCTGGTGGACCCCAGACACCCCAGGCAAAACAATAAACATTCACCTCCAGATCACACCTTAATAAGGTATCATGCTATGTCTCATTCCTTTTTCACACAAAGCAGCAATTCTAGTTATCTGGCTATCACTGAGCATTTAGACCACAGTCACCTAAAATGCTATTTGGAATCCAGTGTCACTGCAGGATTTTGAGCCCCAATGAGCATTAATTAGCAGTGTTTATTTGAAAGCTTAGTACGCCAGGGGAAATAAAAAAATTATTTTTAAGGCCACTGAGCATTTTGATGCTTTGAATTGCCCCTCCATTATGTTTAATGATAATGTGAACTGGCATTAAAGTCAACAGAGGGGCAATTTCCAGCATTTTGCTGCCCACCCACCAAGCTGAAAAATACACGTACGGCAAAGCTTTGTGTCACTGCCCTAAATGTAATTGTATGAAAACTGCATATATTTAGTAATGGAAAGGTTCCTGGTTTTACTAAGAAGCACATAAAAATGGGATAATAGCACCAATTCAAGAAATACCATTTTGCAGAGATCATTCTCCGAAGCTCTAGAAAGGACATACCAAAGGGATATGCCAAAGGGGTTCCTGCTAAGGTAACTTTGACGTTCCGGGATGTCCTTCTTCCCAGAATTCTATTCATGGCATTTTACACAATGGTGCACCTAAATAAACCCATGAGATGGTAGCTGCCTCGGCAAGGCATTCCTTGTACAGATTTCCAGCTTCAAATTGGAAGTTATTAATGTTATATGCACATATAGCTTCTGTTTTTTCCCTCAAGTGCTTAATGTATGTAGGTCTTTGCACACACTAATTATCCCTAACTCCTCCACAAAAAGAACCTATAAATAGCATGGAATGACATGGAAAGAACTGCAAATGTCAGCCACTGGTGAAAAGGTGCCATTTTCTAGCAGCTGGGAAGGAAAATGTGTTGAATGGTAACAGTTTTAATTGCTCACTGTTGATGTCATGTGGTTCTACATCTTTGAAATCCAACGGATCCAGCACTTTCTTGTCAGAAAATTCATCTCGGGTGAAAGCTGATGATTTAAATCTTATTGTTAGGCATTTTCCGTTTCTATGCACAGAAAAGACACATTCAAAACAGACAGGCACTATCTGCAGCTCGCTAAAGCAAAGCCACTTCTACTGAGTAAAAATATCAGCGTGCATTTCATGGCTTCTGCTCCACAGATTGTGATTTTAATCTGTGAAGGTTTAATTCTTTATTCAATATGTGTACTGTCTCATTGTTGCACTGTTGCATTGCTAAATATCAATATAGATAACTGAAAGATATCCAGTATTTGACATCCCTATATCATTTTGCCCCAGCTCTCCAAAGTAAGAATAACATAATTACAACACAGTGTCTAAGTGGGTAGCATTGCTGGGCACTTCAAAGCGTTTGTGTCTGCACAGGTTTTTTATTTCTTCCAAAAAGCTACAGGCAGGTTACTTAGCGTCATATAATATTGACCATTGTATGTGTGAATGTGATAGGGACCTTAGATTAGAAGCTCCACTGGTGCAGGGACTGATGTGAACAATCTCTGTAAAGCAATGCATAGACATGCTGGCCCAATATTAATAAAGGATGATATTCTATTGAACTAGGTCCTCTTTAACTCCTGTATCAGTCAATATCCATATTCGGTGATACCCCACCTATTCTATACTGCTACAGAATATGTTGGTGTTTACTAAATATGGGTTAATAATAATAAATAATAGTAATGCAGGGCATTGCCCAGATAGAAATTATACCTATTCCAGCACCATCATCAGTCAACTGTACAGAGGGCAGACTATGGGTGTCCAGTGACAAAATAATGCCTTCGGCAGTGAATGTGGCAAGACCAAAGACTGGGAAACTTGGTATATAGAAAGTAAGCTGGCCCTGAAAAGTGCAGGGAATTCCTGCTGTTTTGCTATTGTCTTATGATTCATATTCCTGTTTCCCTCTTCCTGACTAAGCTGAAGGCAAACATGGAGCAGGCCAGTCTTACCTGCCATGTTATTATGTATCAGAAGTTACTGTGCTTGTCTGACTGCTTCACATAAATGAACACAGCAGAATCATTTAACCCACTGCTATTCAAGTAGTTTATCACAGTAATAGCAACGAAAAGAAGACCTTGTGTTGACCCGTTAGGGCCAGCTTCTTCTTGGTAGGTCCATCATCGAGGAACATCAGGAAGTCCTGTCAATGGCAGAAGAGACACCAACAGATGCAACAGTTCCATTTTGTGGGTCCCAAAAGAAATGGATCTTGCTGGGAGTGGGAAATCAAAGATGATATAGTTGGGGCACTGCTCTGCTGGGATGCTGGCTGAGCAGTGAGCTAATAACCCCAGCCACATGATTCCTGAAAACGTATTCCAAGCGAGTGATCATGGAGAAAAAACAGAGATAACAGCTCATCTGCCTTCTGTGCATTTCTTTCCAACAGGATTAACACAATTCCAATGACAGTTATGGGAACTGTTATCCAGAATGCGCAGCCCTGAGGTTTTCTGGGTAAGGGGACTTTATGTAATTTTCATCACCAATCTTTAAATCTAGAAAAAAAGATTTATGCATAAACCCAATAGGATTGTTTTGCCTCCAATAAGGATTCATTATATTTTAGTTGGCTACAAGCTACTGTTACACTCATTTTTAAAAATTAGACTTATTTGATTAAAATAGAATCTATGAGAGATGGCCTTCACGTAATTTGGAGCTTTCCGGATAACGGGTTTCCGGATAACCTATATACGTTCATAAAGTATGCTCAGAATGCTTCAAAAGCAAGTTCAAAGCAAACCACCAATGTTTACTACATTAACCCAAAAGTATTCTCTTTACTCCTAAAGCCACAAATCGTCACAGTGCTTTTACACTTTAATTAAGCTGGCCTTTACAAGAGTTGTGAGAAAGAACCTTGAGATATTCTGCTTCATAGAGTGGATAATGTGATTCTGTGCTACCTCGGTGACTTCTGATGGACCTGTGCCATGGAAAGGACATCTGTTTACATGGAAAACAAAGTCAGTAGATTGGTATGAGAACTACCTGCAGAAATGAAAGTTGGCAAGTACATCTTCCAACAGAAGGACTGCACGAGACAGGCATGGTGGGGATCATTTATCAACAAGGGGGCTTTGTGGCTCTGCATGGTGTCTTGTGTACAAGGTATGTTTATCAAAGTGATCCTTGCTCTACTTCAACTTAATTAACTTACAAGTTACAGTTTCTAATGCAGATTTTTCGAAAATGTGAAAATAAGATATGTTTACCCTTTTTATTGTGTTTCTTTCAGATAATTGCACTGAAAAGCATGAAAATGTAACCGTACATTATAGTTATCAAGTTATTTTGCTCCACAATACTATGAATATAGCTATACAGAGCACAGGGTTGTTCACCTTTGAGTTAACTTTTAGTATAACATAAAGAGTGATATTCTGAGACAATTTGCAATTGGTTTCCATTTTTTATTATTTGTGGTTTTAGAGTTATTTAGTTTTTTTATTCCGCAGCTCTTCAGTTTGCAATTTCAGCAGTCTGGTTGCTAAGGTCCACATTAGGGATGTAGCGAACGTCGGAAAAAAAGTTCGCGAACATATTCGCGAACTTGCGCAAAATTGCGAGCGGTTCGCGAACGGTTCGCGAACCCCATAGACTTCAATGGGAAGGCGAACTTTAACATCTACAAAAGACATTTCTGGCCAGAAAAATGATTTTAAAGTTGTTTAAAGGGTGCAACGACCTGGACAGTGGCATGCCAGAGGGGGATCAAGGGCAAAAATGTATCTGAAAAATCTGCCTGTGTGTGCTTGGAAGAGATAGTGTAGGGGGAGAGCTGTTAGTGATTTCAGGGACAGATGATAGTAAGTTTGCTGGCTAGTAATCTGCGTGATACTGCTCTGTATTGGAGGGACAGAAGTCTGCAGGGATTTGAGGGACATTTTAGCTTAGGTAGCTTTGCTGGCTAGTAATCTACTGTTCTCTTTAAACAACTGCCATACGTTGACCTTGTAGGCATTGTTTGCCCAGTTTTTTTGGACGCAGCCACTGAAGCACAGTTGCCAGAAAAAATATGCCATATAAATGCTGAAAATAGTCATTTTTCGCCATACGTTATTCAACCAACTGCTATCTAGCTGTGTGCCCGTGTTCACATTCTGTCTAAATATCCATAATATTACCGTCTCCAGAAAAAACACCGGAGTGACTTTTTTTCAAGCAGCATTCTTATATTTTACGTAATCCGTATCCACCGCTGTGTATACGTTGACCTTGTAGGCATTATTTGCCCTGTAGGCATTTTTTGCCCAGTGTGTTATTCAACCAACTGCTATCTAGCTGTGTGACCGTGTTCACATTCTGTCTAAATATCCATAATATTACCGTCTCCAGAAAAAACACCGGAGTGACTTTTTTTCAAGCAGCATTCTTATATTTTACGTAATCCGTATCCACCGCTGTGTATACGTTGACCTTGTAGGCATTATTTGCACAGTGTTTTCTTCAAACCGCCATCTAGCTGTGTGAGCTTGTTCACATTTTGTCTAAATATTGATAATATTATCGTCTCTAGAAAAACCACTTGAGTTACTTTTTTTCAAGCAGCATTCATATATTTTACGTAATCCGTATCCACCGCTGTAGTAGTGTATACGTTGATCTTGTAGGCATTATTTGCACACTGTTTTCTTCAAACTGCCATCTAGCTGTGTGTATTATCGTTTCCAGAAAAACCAACTGAGTTTTTGTTGTTGTTGTTTTTTTAAAAATAATGCCAGGCAAAGGCAGGCCGCCACGCAGAGGCCGTGCTAGGGGCCGTGCTGCTATGCAATCCTGTGGCCCTAGCAAATTGCCCAGTTTTAAAAAGCCAATGACCCTGAACTCCCAAAATGCTGAAGAGGTAGTTGACTGGCTTACACAGCACACCCCATCCTCTACCGTTTCTAACTTTACCACAACATCCTCCTCATCCTCCACTGCTATGGCCACCCCACGTAACACTTCCTCCACCACCGGTGCCCCATCTTCACTGGAGTCAGAGGAGTTATTTTCCCATGAGTTTCTTGAACTGAGTAATGCGCAACCATTATTGGCAGAAGAAGATGAAGGAGATGAGGACGTTACACCAGATTTAATTCTGGCAGAGAACACGACAGAGATGGACATAATGATGAGTGATGAGGAGGAGGAGGAGGTCCCCGCTGCTGCTTCCTTCTGTGATGTGTCAGAAGAAATTGATGCATCTGAGGAGAATGATGATGAGGAGATTGATGTTTTGTGGGTGCCTAGTAGAAGAGAGCAAGAGGAGGGTAGTTCAGATGGAGAGACGGAGAGTCAGAGAGGCAGTAGGAGAATAAGACTTAGAAGAAGCAGGGAGGCCAGCCCGCAGGGATCAGTAGGGCAACAACATGTATCGGCACCTGTGTTCAGCCGGCCAACGCACCCGCCATTGCCGCCAATGCCGCCAACTTCTACTGTTACCGCCAGATCGCAGACTTCCAAAAAGTCAGCAGTGTGGCATTTTTTTAATGTGTGTGCCTCTGACAAAAGCATTGTAATTTGCAATGAGTGCAGTCAGAAACTGAGCCTTGGTAAGCCCAACAGCCACATAGGTACAACTTCTATGCGAAGGCACATGAGCGGCAAGCACAAAGCACTTTGGGAGCAACACCTCAAAGGCAACAGGCAAACTAAAAGTCACACTCCTTCTGGTCCAGCATCTTACTGCTCTACCTCTGCTCTCCTTGACCCATCTGAACCACCCTCCACTCCGCCTTCCACCTTGACCACCTGTTCCCATTCCCAGTCATCTGCCACCAGCCAAGTTTCTGTGAAGGCCATGTTTGAGCGTAAGAAGCCAATGTCTGACTGTCACCCCCTTGCCCGGCGTCTGACAGCTGGCTTGTCTGCACTCTTAGCCCGCCAGCTTTTACCATACCAGCTGGTGGACTCTGAGGCCTTCCGCAAATTTGTAGCAATTGGGACACCGCAGTGGAAGGTACCCAGCCGCAATTTTTTTTCTAAAAAGGGAATACCACACCTGTACCAACATGTGCAGAGCCAAGTTACCGCATCTCTGTCACTTAGTGTTGGGCCAAAGGTCCATATGACTACTGACGCATGGTCCTCCAAGCATGGTCAGGGCAGGTATGTCACCTACACTGCCCACTGGGTGAACTTGGTAATGGCTGGGAATGGGAAGCAGGGAATGGGTAGCTCAACAACAACAACAACAGTGGAGTTGGTGTCACCGCCACGGATTGCACGCGGTTCTGCCACCACCTCTACTCCTCCATCGCTCTCTACCTCGTCTTCTTCCTCTTCTTCTTCTTACTCTGCTGCTGGGTCCTCCTTCTCCTCCTCCACACCTGTGCACCCCCAGCTCCCCCTAGGCTATTCGACGTGCCAGGTACGCCGTTGTCACGCTGTCTTGGGGATGACGTGCCTGGAAAGCAAAAACCATACCGGATCTGTACTCCTGTCATCTCTGCAGTCACAGGCCGATCGGTGGCTGACCCCACACCAACTGCAGATCGGAAAAGTGGTGTGTGACAATGGAAGCAATCTGTTGGCAGCGTTGAGACTGGGAAATTTAACACATGTGCCCTGCATGGCACATGTGTTAAATTTAATAGTCCAACGTTTTGTCTCCAAGTACCCAGGATTCCAGGACGTTCTCACCCAGTCCAGAAAGGTGTCGGCCCATTTCAGACGTTCCTACACAGCCATGGCACGCCTTGCTGACATTCAGCAGCGCTACAACATGCCAGTCAGGCGTTTGATTTCTGACAGCCAGACTCGCTGGAATTCAACGCTCCTTATGTTGGAACGTCTGCTGCAACAACAAAGGGCCGTCAACGAGTACCTTTTTGAACTGGGTGGTAGGACTGGATCTGCAGAGCTGGGGATTTTTTTCCCCCGTTACTGGGTGCTTATGCGCGATGCCTGCAGGCTCATGCGACCTTTTGAAGAGGTGACAAATATGGTCAGTCGCACCGAAGGCACCATCAGCGACCTAATACCCTTCGCTTTCTTCCTGGAGCGTGCCGTGCGACGAGTGACAGATGAGGCTGTAGACCAGCGTGACGAGGAGCTGGAAGCGCACGATTTATGGTCGCAATCACCAGAACGAACCCAGGCACCTGCTGCAACGCAGGGAGAGGTGCCAGAAGTGGAGTCAGAGGAGGAAGGTGGCTTTGTGGAGGAGGAGGAGGAGGACCAACAGGAGCAGGCTTCCCAGGGGGCTAGTGGTGACCTTTTGGGGACCCCTGGTCTTGTACGTGGCTGGGGGGAGGAGACCGTGGATGATGCAGTCCTTGATAATGAGGAAGCGGAGATGGATAGCTCTGCATCCAACCTTGTGAGAATGGGGTCTTTCATGCTGGCATGCCTGTTGAAGGACCCCCGTATCAAGAGGCTTAAGGAGAAGGACCTGTACTGGGTCGCAACGCTACTAGACCCTCGGTACAAGCATAAAGTGTCAGAAATGTTACCAACATACCACAAGTCCGAAAAGATGCGGCATTTACAAACCAGCCTGCAAAACATGTTGTACAATGCTTTTAAGGGTGATGTCACTTCAGGAACTCATCAACATTCCAGGGGCAGAGGTGCCAGTAATCCTGCCACGAGCACACCTGCAAGGACAAAGCCCTTTGGCCGGTCTGTAACGTCAGACATGCAAATGTTTTTCTGTCCAAGGCAGCGCCACAACCCTTCTGGATCCACCCTCAAAGAACGCCTCGACCGGCAGGTAGCGGACTACCTGGCATTAACTGCAGATATCGACACTCTGAGGAGCGATGAACCCCTGGACTACTGGGTGCGCAGGCTTGATCTGTGGCCAGAGCTGTCACAATTTGCCATGAACCTCTTGTCTTGCCCAGCCTCAAGTGTGCTCTCAGAAAGGACCTTCAGTGCAGCAGGAGGGATTGTAACTGAGAAGAGAACTCGCCTAGGTCACAAAAGTGTCGATTACCTGACCTTTATTAAAATGAATGAGGGGTGGATCTCGGAGGGTTACTGCACGCCGGAAGACTTGTTCTGACTTCTATGCAGCTGTCCTTCTCTTCAAGCCTCATGACTCCACACACAGCTGTCCTTTAGCGTCCTCCTCCCTCCGCCACCGTTACAAACTAGGGTGCAAACCCTACTGGTTTAATTTTTTCTGGCCTCTGTGCTTCAGTGGCTGCAACCAAAAAAACTGGGCAAACAATGTCTACAAGGTCAACGTATGGCGAAAAATGACTATTTTCAGCATTTATATGGCATAATTTTTCTGGCCTCTGTGCTTCAGTGGCTGCAACCAAAAAAATTTATATTTTCAGCATTTATATGGCATATTTTTTCTGGCAACTGTGCTTCAGTGGCTGCGTCCAAAAAAACTGGGCAAACAATGTCTACAAGGTCAACACACTGGGCAAAAAATGCCTACAGGGCAAATAATGCCTAAAAGGTCAACTTATACACTACTACAGCGATGGATACGGATTACGTAAAATTTATTATGGCTGCTTGAAAAAAGTCACTCCGGTGTTTTTTCTGGAGACGGTAATATTATGGATATTTAGACAGAATGTGAACACGGGCACACAGCTAGATAGCAGTTGGTTGAATAACACACTGGGCAAAAAATGCCTACAGGGCAAATAATGCCTACAAGGTCAACTTATACACTACTACAGCGAGGGATACGGATTACGTAAAATTTATTATGGCTGCTTGAAAAAAGTCACTCCGGTGTTTTTTCTGGAGACGGTAATATTATGGATATTTAGACAGAATGTGAACACGGGCACACAGCTAGATAGCAGTTGGTTGAATAACACACTGGGCAAAAAATGCCTACAGGGCAAATAATGCCTAAAAGGTCAACTTATACACTACTACAGCGATGGATACGGATTACGTAAAATTTATTATGGCTGCTTGAAAAAAGTCACTCCGGTGTTTTTTCTGGAGACGGTAATATTATGGATATTTAGACAGAATGTGAACACGGGCACACAGCTAGATAGCAGTTGGTTGAATAACACACTGGGCAAAAAATGCCTACAGGGCAAATAATGCCTAAAAGGTCAACTTATACACTACTACAGCGGTAGTAAAATAAAAAAAAAGTTAAATAAAAAAAGAATGAATATTAAAAAAAAAAAATTAAAGTTGGTGCTGCTGAACTACTAGGAGCAGCAGATTAGCACACCAGTCCCACTCCCCAACACTGCTAGACTAATAGCACTGGGCTCTTATAGTAGTAGTAGTAGTAGTAGTAGTAGTAAAACAACAAAAAAATAAATAAAAGCAGTCCTTACAAGGACTATTGCTATTGCAGCAGTCAGCAGATGAGATCAGAAGCAGGACAGCTGCCCACTGCAGCTACATACAGAGCACTGCAGTAGAAGGTAGATTACTAGCCAGCAAAGCTACCTAAGCTTAAATGTCCCTCAAACCCCTGCAGACTTCTGTCCCTCCAATAACAGAGCAGTATCAAAACGATTACTAGCCAGCAAACTTTCAACTGTCCCTGAAATCACTAACAGGCAGCAGCTCTCTCCCTACACTATCTCTTCAGCACACACAGGCAGAGTGAAAAAAAGCTGCAGGGCTTCGGTTTTTATAGGGAAGGGGAGTGGTCCAAGGGAGAGCTTCCTGATTGGCTGCCATGTACCTGCTGGTCTGGGGTGAGAGGGCAAAAAAAAGCGCCAACAATGGCGAACCCAAAATGGCGAACGTCGCGCGACGTTCGCGAACTTCCGGCGAGCGCGAACACCCGATGTTCGCGCGAACAAGTTCGCCGGCGAACAGTTCGCGACATCTCTAGTCCACATTACCATAGTAACTATGCATTGATTGGAATAAGAGCTTGGAATGTAAATAGAATAGGGGCTGAGTAGAAAGATGAGTAATAAAAAGTAGCAATAACAATACATTTGTAGCCTTACAGAGCATTTGCTTTTAGATGGGGTCAGTGACCCCCATTTAAAAGCTGGATAAGGTCAGAAGAAAAAGCCAAATAATTAAAACACAATAAAAATAAACACGGAAGACCAACTGACAAGTTGCTTAGAACTGGCCACTCTATAACATACTAAAAGTTTAGTGACCTTTAATATCTTACTTAACTTGTCCCTCTTTCAGTTCTGGGAGAAACGAACATATCAGGATATAAATATAATTACGATACTAAAGGGCTACATTATTTTTTAATTTTGGCAAAATTAAATATTTGAATGTTTTCTTGTTTATTTCTTTCTCGCTTTTCTGATCTGAAGATTCCAAATTAATTTTGCCCTTGGCTGCTCCATTTCAACGCTGATTAGTTTTTAATTAAGCTTGCCTACTGACTAACTAATCACAAGTCTGTTTGCTACATAGGAAAGCACAATCTTACTCAGCTCATTGCTTTCTCTTGCAATCTGCACTGCACTGTTACAGGCAGGACTATGCGACTTTCCTCTCCACCTCCTATGTGTCCAACAGCTGAACCTTTCCATGGCTTTCCTCTCTATGCATCACAGTAACATAGGGGACATAACTGTGAGAGACATAACCTAAAAAACAAAAAAAAGTACAAGGTAAAAAGAAGTAGCAGTGACCTTCTAAAGATCACAAACAACAAGGTGTTATGTATAGCATGAGTCAAAGTCAATCATGGTCTTGTACTCTGTATAGTAGGGAATTAGCTAGTCAGCTGGGTGGGTATTTTTAGTTTTTAGTTTTACACTTCAGCTTTCTAGTAGACATGAAACATAGAAATCCTTCTTCCAAGATTTTATGGAGCACTAATTGTTTTGGGTTTGTTGGGTCTTTCTGTGATTTGGATCACCATACTTTGTTTTTCACCAATGTGAATTTATGTTTATATTGCCTACTAGACAAGATTATTATAAAAGTATATTCAGGACCCCCTTTCTATAGCCATACCCTGTACCATTTAAGGGCAGCCAATGATAATTGCTTTATGGTCATTGTTAAGTGTAAGTTCTTGTGAGCAACAGTTCACGTTAGATTAATTTGACATCTCCAGGACAATCATTTGCTTTGACATATATTGAAAAATTAATTTACCTGATAATTAGATGTAGGTTGTCCCAATGCCTGGACAGGAAAAAAAAGCTAACCTAAAGGGGGCCTTTGAGGTTTTAGGTGGAAAAAGTGTAACTGTATAAGACACTTGTTTTTCTATTTTTTGGTGGAAGTCATGGGGGTGATGTGACCTGGGATGTCAGGTGATAAATGATCCCATTGCAAAGTTGTGTGTTTAAGTGCTCTTACTCACTGGCGTTCTGACCTGCGCTCCCCTGCGTTCCGTTTTTTGGCGTTCAGCCGCAGGGGAGCGCAAGAATAGACACATGTCATTATTTCAAATGGGGCTGTACTCACTCAGACGCGTGTAGGCGCCGAACGCAGGTTGAGACGCAACATGCTGCATTTTTCCTGCGTTCGGCACCTACACGCGTCTGAGTGAGTACAGCCCCATTTGAAATAATGACATGCGTCTATTCCTGCGCTCCCCTGCGGCTGAACGCCAAAAAACAGAACGCAGGGGAGCGCAGGTCAGAACGCCAGTGAGTAAGAGCCCTAAGTATAATACAAAAACCAACAAAAAGCAAAGCTAGAGAAAGAATGGGAGGACTGGAGGCCCTTAGATGAGTAAATCAGGGATCACTGTCGGAAGGAATAGGCAAAACCCATTTTATAAAATTAGATCTATTTGTTGTGTACAACATAGGTGTTTTTTTGGACAATTATTGTGAATCTTGGTCTGTTTACTGGATTTCTTTGCAGAGTCAGACTTGTTGTGAAATGCCAGCAACTATTAGTGAGTTTTATCTAGCAGTATCCCCAGATTACAATATCAAAGAATATTTAGAAAGGCACTGTTGGTATTTGGAGTTCAACTGCATTACCTTACATCTGCCTTAAAGTTTTGAAGTAGCGCATTTAAAACTAGAAGTTAGATTTTACTTCATCAAAAGGTTGAACCTGTGTCTTTTTTTCTCAACTGCTACGTAATATTGTGCCATTCTAAACTCTGTTACCCTGAGACTTTGGTCTGGAAAGCTGAGATTGGATAGTAAAGCAGTTAAAGATAAATGACACGGTGACTCAAATGTAAACCATTAAATAGGAATTCAGAACAGTGTTTGCATTGATAAATCTCTGCCTACATTCCAAGGAACGCAAATCATTCATGATATAAAGTATAACTAAAGTAGCAGCTGGCTTTGTATTCAACTTTATTTGGTAACATATTAATGTATATAAAAGTGATCATAAAGCCACAGGGCTTTATCCGTGATCAAATGTTTCCTGCACACCTTCCACTCCTATCCTGTGTGTTTCTGCTCTTTTCACAGTAGTTACATAGTTAAGTTGGGTTGAAAAAAGACCAAAGTTCATCAATTCAACCCTTCCAGTGTATATATACATACTGTATATATATATAATTCTTCACATAGAGCCGCACAGCAAATTTATATTGAACTATATCACCGTTATTGCATGAATTTTGTGTGTCCAACGTTTTGGCCCCCTTAGGGCCTTAATCAAGGATCCTTGATAAAGGCGCTAAGAGGGGCCAAAATGTTGGACATATACAGGGGCACATTTACTTAGCTTGAGTGAAGGATTAGACGGAAAAATACTTCGCATTTCGAAGTATTTTTTTGGCTACTTCGACCATCGACTACGACTTTGACTTCGATTCAAACTAAAAATCGTTCAACTATTCGAACATTCGATAGTCGAAGTACTGTCTCTTTAAAAAAAACTTCGACCACCTACTTCACCACCTAAAACCTACCGAGCACCAATGTTAGCCTATCGGGAAGATCCCCATAGGCTTTCTAGGCAATTTCTGATCGAAGGAAAAACCGTTTGATCGATGGATTAAAATCCTTCGAATCGTTCGATTCGAAGGATTTAATTGTTCGATCAAACGATTTTTCCTTCAATCGTTTGATCGAACGAATTGCAGTAAATCCTTTGACTGCGGTATTCGAAGTCGAAGGATTTAACTTCGATGGTCGAATATCGACGGTTAATTAACCCTCGATATTCGACCCTTATTAAATGTGCCCCACAGTGTCGGACTGGGATGCCAGGGGCCCCACCAGAAAACCTTAGACTGTGGGCCCATATAAGACCCTGGACTCACTTTCCAAACTATTATTCCTATTCTCCTCACTCAACCTCTTTATTATCCTAGCCTTTTACATCTACTTAATATATTCTTCCATTATTAAGCATTTATTTCCCATAAAGAAATAGGGAATGACCATAGAATATTCTAAATGGTTAAAAGCAAGAGGGCCCATTGACACCTGGGCCCACTGGGCATTTTCCTGGTATCCCGGTGGGCCAATCCGACACTGGACACATATGATTCACTAAAAATTGGAGTGTGGCTCTATGTAAAGAATTAAACAATAAAGATGTGATCCAGCACCCATAAGAGTACAGAAAATCCATATCAGAGTGCGGCTGTCGATGTATGTATATAAAGTTAGATCCATAAATATTTCGACAGAGACAACTTTTTTAGATATCCAGATTGTAATGCTGGAGCATGAAATCATCTGGCTTCCCGTATAGCCTATCTGAAATACCTTCTTTTAGCAATCCAATTTTCGTTATATATTAATAAAAACAACAATATATGGCTGTTGGAGAAGAGCTTTATATTCATATAAACTCTAAATAAAAATTTCCATTGAAAATCTGCTACAGAAATAAGTATGCGGAGTATGCACTGTGTCTTAAACAGAATTTATGCAGTGAATTAATATTTTTTTCTCTGTTTCTAACATGTGGTAATGGGTATTCCCTTCTTTATTTGCAGTTAATGTGTTTTCTCTGCTCTGTACCTGCATTCTCATTTTCCAACTGGCCTGTGGGGACACATAATCCCAGCAAACCTGATTAAAATGGGATTTCCAGTATCTGACGTCAAAGGGAATCCTAGCCCATCCATCACTGCTGCGGCTTCAGTACTGGTGGCGTTTGGAATAACAGGCTCTGTGTTTTCAATATGAATCCATCAGTTACAAGTGGCAGGTGAGGCGCAGGGGAGGGGGTGCAGCAGGTGCAGGCCAGAGAGAGAGACAATGAGAGAGACATTAGGAAACAATGTGTTTGCTCTGTCACAAGTGAGCTGCAGAGAGCCCATGTCTGGCATCCTTGTAGCTCAGTGATAACCACACTGACTAATGATCCAATTAAAGGTTATGCTGTTGCCGTTCATATAATTGAAGAAGGTTATTTCATTTGACCTTGTGTGACCATTATAACTGATTAAAGAAATGTGCTTACTGATTACTGGAACTGTTCATTTCATTGTATTAACCCATTACTTGTTCTTTGTGCTTAATACACTCCAGCCAGCTATTCTTAGGGCAGATGTGGTTTTATTCTTCTGTTTTTCAATGCACAAGGTGCTATATTGCATGTCCGAATCAAGGTAAATCTATAGATAAGGCATAGGAAACCTCAACATTCTACTGATCGATGCTATACCTTAGACTCAAAATTAGGGCAATACTTTCTTTATATTCACCATTGAGCCTCACCCACAGAGGGGAGGGTGGACGTTGTCCTTTTCCTACTGCCTTGGAATGAGCATTGCATATGGGCAGTAGATACTAATACACCCCTGCCTGATGCAATTTCCTATGCTCATTAGTAATACACATACTGATAACATTATTATTAGAGACTTGTTACGCTTCCTTTTGCTGAGGCAAACAGATGTGTGGTAATTGTCCATCAATAATTAATGGGAGTGGGAGTTTACGTAATAACAAGCACAAAGCTGGCTCCTAGTTTAGTAATGCATAACAATCACATTTTTTTGCTTTAGAACGGCAGACTAGTAAATGCTGATTGGTTGCCCTGGGATACTAGAACTTGAGCAGACTTTGGGCCCTTTTATTAAAGCTGATTCCTAAGCGTGTTTTGGTCTTGTTCTGACCAGAATTAAAAGTATGCCTCCATCATGCCAATGACGCCTCGCTCAATAGAGTCGGTTTAGAACTGGTTTAATCACAATGGTGGAGTAACGCAAAAGACTGCCACTTCCAATGGAATTTGGGGTGGAAAAAACTGTGCTAATTGGCAGCCTGATGACACTGCTAACAACAGCAACCCTCTCTAGCCTGTAACTGTGGCAACAGGAAGATGCTGAGTTCTGGTCAGTCACAACTCAGGAGCTGCCTTCTGCTTTTGCAACAGGCTAGTGGGGAACCTCTAGTGGCAGCATCATCATGAACAACAATCTAACACAACTATTTTTAAGTACCTGTCAGGGCCTAGTGGCACTAATAGATTGGAGTCAGTAACAAGGAGGAAGCTGTATGCCGAAAAGTCCAATTTGCAGTATCTCAAGGGGTGATGATAGTTTGTAGTCATAACCAGGCAAAAAGATCAGGGCAGGCAGCAAAAAGCATAGTCAGGAGCAAAGCTGGACCTGGGTCTCCGGCATCTTTTATTTTGGCATCACGCCATGTCACAAAGCAATATGGTGATGCCACTACACAGCCATGAGCACCACCATCTTGGATTCAAAGCGGAGATCTTCTGACAGTACTCAAAAACACATTACCAAGGGGCCTGAAAAGCCAGCTATAAACTTGTATTGAAACCAACTGATGAGCTTTTCATCTAATCATCTAATAACCAAGAAGGTCTGGACTGAGATTAAAAATAGGCCCTGGCATTTCAGGTACACAGCAGCCCAAACAGCCCCCACCAGCCCAATATATAGTGACTGTCTATGGCATCTTACAGCAGCCCCATTGGCATTTGTTAGAACCCACAAATTGTCAGTCTGTGCCTGTAACCAAGCATTAGTTGTGCTAGTCCAGTGTAATGCTGCCAACTGTTGCCTTGTCAGGCATCACATTAACAAGTCTTTATACATATTATTTTTATACACACAAACGCACAAGTATAGGATCCATTATCTGGAAATCTGTTAATCAGAAAGCTCCAAAATACAGGAAGACTGTCTCTCATAGACTCAATTGTAATCAAATAATTCAGAATTTTAAAACTGAATTTCTTTTTCTCCTCCTCCTCCAAATTATGGAAAGATTCCTTATCCAGAAAACCCCAAGTCCCTAGCATTCTGGATAACAGGTCCCATACCTTTATAGAAGACTGTACTTCAGTTTCAATAGAAAGAGATCAGCACTTATTCTGAAAAAATGTTTTATTTAGTATCATTATTATTATTATTATTATTATTATTTATTATTATTAATATTATTATTAGTAGTAGTAGTAGGTATATTGCTGTGTACTTTAATTATTGAGACATACGATACCATGATATTTATTGAGAATAGAAGTGAAATGCCATACATGAATATTTATGGCATTTTGCTACTAAAACATATACATACCAGTATGTTTTATTAAAATGCAATCTCCTTTTCATGTAATGGAGTGCTTTTAAGAACTTGGAGCCCTGCAAGACAAGTCTATACTAAGGATAAACAGTATATTTTGTCTTTATATATACTATTAGATCTGAAAAGACCCCAAACTGTGGAGCTGCTCCCTAAAAGGGACCAATGCAGTAGATGTAGGGTGCCAACCTGAAGGCCTTTTTTTCGGGTAACCCTGTTCCCCAAAATATCTAGAACACTTCTATTAAGACCATCAGCACATTGATGTAATAATTAACTTTTCACCTTTCCAAAAAAAATTGACAGTTAGGGATAAGGAATTAGAAGCAAAAGCATTAAACAGTAGAGCTCATTGGACACGTTTGCACCTGGTCATTAAAGCCATAGCACCCAATAACTGATTAGTGTTTTTCAGGCATCCGCAGGTGGAAGAATAAAAGCAAAAATGTGATTGGTTGCTAAGGGTTACTGGCCAAGTGAAAATTTCCCTAGTGTTGATAAATGGGCACCAGTATGAGGAGCACAGGAGGATGAGCATGCTTATGCTCCTCCCTCCCCTTACATAGGCACAGTCATGTCATAGAGCACATCATGCTTCCCTCACATAAACACGCACGCACATGCACACAAGAAACAGGACTCCGGACCGGAATGGGGTAGAGCAGTGAAAAGTACGTGCCTGGTGCCCCCCAAGCTTTGCGCCCTAGGCACGTGTCTACTCTGCCTACCCCTAGTCCCAGCCCTGCACTGAGCTTCCACTGGTTCCTCTATCTATTTTAAAGCAGGTGATAATAGGACGATTAGTCACTGCGCTGAAGACATGTTTCAGTGTAGGTAGACCTTTTCAGGTTTTGTATTCCTACTATTTGCCTTTTGTTTTTACTGGTGAACAGCTTGTGTTTTTTTCCCTGGATTTGGTACCCTGTTGAGAATGTCATATGCCCTCAGAACATATGTACAACATGCAAGTGAATTTGGTAACCATGGCTATAAAACAATGGCTGCCACTTGGAGCATATTGTTCCTCTTTTATTCTATGAAAGGAGCCCGTGATCCTACTAAAAGTCAAGCTGAGAGATAACCAGGCTCCAAAATAATTACTGCTATACTTTTGTTGCTACCAGCTGAGCTTCTAAATAAATAATACTCTGCTTTCTTGTTGATCTAATCCCTTTGTGAAATATTTATAGCCACTTTTAACACAGAGTTATAATATATTTATGTTTCAATTACAAGAACGCAGTTGTCTTTGTTTCAGGTGCAGCCAAAGTGTTCTGTGCAAAATACAATTGTATTTCTTTTTATAGAACGGGGAAACCACACATGGGATTACAGGGGCTGAAGATCCACTTGACTGAATGTCATCCGCTACCGCTGCCTTCAATCTACAGAGAGCAGTTATTCACTTTCATTGGCGGTTTCCTATTGTATCAATGGTGCCGTTTGCTGAGTATCCCTGTTAGGGTGCAGACAGTCACCTCTACAGATACTCAATATCCCAAGCCAGTGGATTCCTGATTATTGTTAAACTTAAAAAGGGTGACGTAAAAACATTTAAAATGTTTAACACTCTAAGGGGCAGATTTACCCAACTTCATGAATCATGAGGGTTTCCAAGCAATTTGAGTTGTATCCAATTATTTAAATACTTTCGATCTAATTGGCAGTGGAACATTCATTTCTATGGAAAGGTATATGCAGGGTTGGAGCCCCAGCCCTAGTGGACCCTGCTTAACCAGGTCCACTTGCGGGGGGTGCAAGTGTAAGAAACAACACAACTTGCTGGAAGTGCGAGGAATAGGGTGCATAACTATGGTGAGGGCCATTAGGGTGGCAGCCCAGGTGGGCTCCAGTCGCCTCAGTTCGACACTGAGTATATAGTGCTTCATATTGCAGAAATACCCTGTATCCTGAAATCCCCTGGTCCAAATCAAATTTTTCAAAATACATGGAATAAATGATATTTTTACTGATATTCGCAAGAAAATCCAAACTCGTGTTCCAAAAGAACACTGTGCTTGGGAGCAGTTTGGCAACAACATTGATTCAATCTCTGAATCTCTGCTTTAAATGGTTTATTTCACAGTACAGTGTTGTTGCTGGATCCCCCACCTTTTTTAGAATTTGTATTTATAAATATATATAGCTTTGTTGTGTGGGACTTTAGTAAGAAGGTAATTAATGTGTGTGTGATATTGAGCCCAACTGAACAAAAAACAATTGTGAGTTTTGAGCCATGCTACTTAGGATATTTACCTCATTTAAAAAGGACATAAATATTTCCATAAGATTCTGTTTCACTTGCTGATAATGCTTGATAATTATGTGTTACATAATACATAATTACATGTTATCAGTCTTCTCAGTCAAAGGAGATATAGGTGTGCTCACACCTGCAGTTCCATTCTGACACATTGGAAGACAGGAACGTCCGAATCTAAATATAACACTTCAAATATGGCACCTACATTCCTGTAAGAAGGATGCGTTTACTTTGCTAAGAGGACTTGTCCCTTGGGTAGGTGTTCTATTTAGGTCAGATAAATACACTCTTCGTCACCTATTCCTGAACACAATTCGTGTAAAGCAACTCTAAACAAGTCCCAACAAGAGGCAGCAATAGAATTAAACACTTGACTTCTTTTTCTATCTAATAAAAAAAACATAATACAAAATACTCAAGTCTGTTGCATCCTTCTGGAGAGCCGCTCTAGCTCTTTCACCTATGCTCATGTCCTCAAAGGGTTACATGGAGTTAAATATTCATTAGAAATATTTCAATATTCATTGTGCTTCTGCCTTTAAGAAGATAACAATTAATGGAAAATTCAATTTACACTTACTCCATTCAGCCTTGCATGTAATGCTGCATAATACAGCAACATCAAATTTATCAAAACAACTACATTTAACAAAGTAACCCTTTGCATTTTGGTCATAAGCAGGAGATTGATCAATAATCTCCAGAAAAACGTTTAACCCGACGCACAGAATCCAAGGCGCTATAGATTCTATGATCTGTGGCACATAAAGTGTTAACCCATTCTATTGTGGAACAAGAGGCAATGTAATTAAAACCAGTTGGCCTAATTTGGTTAGTGATCACAAGTTTGTTGTCGGCATGTAGGGACAGCTGGCAATTATAAGGTACTGGTGTCCTGCGCCAGATTGGGAATCTGGCACAAGATGCAGAGGGCAGTGCTTGGGCCCATTTCTTGCTTCTTTTACTTTTCCCATTTGTGTAAATGAATCTTAAAACTTTTATTATGTTTTTCCTTTTGGAGTCAAAGCGATGTTTGGTTATGTTAACAATAAGTAATCTCTTTTGCATTCTTGTTTCATTTTGTAACAACAGTCAAATTACATTTTAGTTATTACTTCCCCTATGTTTAACCATCTGCCATCCCCAGGTTGCTAGAGATTGCAATATACTGAGAAATCTGTCTATTTATCTCTGCTAATTAATCTGTGCTTCAGCCTATGCCTAATTTGTATACACAAGTTATTACTATAACTAATTAGGAAGTGCTGTGCAATTTGCACTTTTTAGACTTGGTAGAAAATCTCTAGGGGCCGTGCATCATTTCTTCAGGCAATTCAATCAAGTTCATTAGCTCCAAAGTGGCAACTGCCACACTACTTCTTTGGCTGGAGATAAGTTGGGGACGGCTAGATAAGTCCATAGAGTCAGGAAAAGTATATTTTTTAATAGATGTTTATTTATGTTTTACATTTAGCCGTATGGTTGTCACATTTCTTAAGTATATTTGAGGAGCATAGTAACTGTACATAATCATTAAACATTTTGCATTGCATCACAGTCTACTTCTTCATCAGGGGAGGTCTCGCATTTATGGGGATGCGGCTAGTGCCACATCTGGGTTGGCATCCATCCATGGCAGCCAGATATTTTCAAACTTCCCTGGGGAACCTCTGGTGATATAGGTGAGCTTAAAGGGAAAGGAAAGCTACCGAAGCAGTTTACTGCCATAGATAAGCCACAATAGTGCAAGCAAGAACACTTTATTTATTCTGCAAAATGCTTTACCCTACCTGAGTAAACAGCTCTAGAAACTCCCTCTGTTCATTTAGGATAGCAGCTGCCATATAAGCTTGGTGTGACATCACTTCCTGCCTGAGTCTCTCCATGCATAGCTCTGGGCTCTGTAGCAAACTGAGCATTCTCAAGCCCTGGAGGTTTAAGCTGAAAACAGGAAATCTGATACAGAAATCCAAATTCAAATTGGAAAATAAAGTACTTATTTAAAGCATTTCAGTCATTCAGAGGATAATAAAATTGCATTATTTCACCGTGGATATGACAAGCCACACATTGCTCTGCTCAGCCGAACTGCCTCCCGCTGGTTAGAATGTAAATCGCCGGTGGGATGGAAATTGGTGCACTTCGTTTTCCAAAGTCGCACGAAGTTGCCTCAGGAAGAAACTTCGGAAAACTAAGTGCTCCGAGTACCATCCCGTCGGCAATTTACATTCTAGCTGGCAACATGCAGTTTGGGGAAAATAGTCGACCCGAAGAAGAGGCAATTTACGATTTATCACCGGGTGACTAAATCTCCCTGAATCTTAGCGTGTGCCCTTACCCTAAGGGTCACATGGTTTTGCCATCCCTTTGAACATTAACTAATCTTACAAAGGCTTTGGAGAGCCATGTGGACAAATCAAATAGGCGTGAAAGATGATCACACGTACTGGTGGCACTGGTTTATCAATCAGATAACTAGGCAGAAGTGTGATGCATGCATTTAATGGTCTAATTCAAACCCCAGCACATCAATTTCATCATGTCATTGTTCTGTATTTTAGAGCTATAGCACCAGAACAGGATCTGCTAAATTCCTCTACCAGGTCATTATACAGCAATCAGACTGTATGAAAAGCTGGTGTTTGTGGGTCTAGCGTAACAGAAGACTCAGCCCAGGTACCTGCTAGTTATATTTATTGAAGCTCGCAACTGTTCTAAACATATTAGGCACCCTAACTACCATCCAGAGCCTGTGCATGGATTCATTTATAGAAAGCAAAAAATAAAGAAATTACTCTAAATGATTCATGCAGTTTTATTACTCACACATTGTATTATGAAAGCGCTCGGAAACAAACCCACTTAGACTGTCAGCTCTGCTGGGCAGGGACCTCCTTCTTACTGTGGCTCTTACCACATAGTACTTAAGCTCTGTCTCCTTATATGAGCTCTGTGTACTGTATATATTTATTGTATTTATTGACTGACTTGTCCTCCTTGTGTATACTTTTATATATTGTACTTTTATTTTTATTGTACGGTGCTGCAGATCCTTACAGCGCTTTACAAATAAAGTTATACAAACATACACATATCCCAAGGCAACTCTCTGTATGTTATTGAATAGTAGGACATGTAACATAGAGCTGAAAAATTCCGTTTTGCAGACTTGGGTTTTCTTTAATATATAATTAATATTTCCCCTTCTTGTTATTTGCTTAAAGGAATGGGGGAGCAATTCAAATAAGAAAATGCTCAGGTTACACAGCAGATAAGCTCTGTAGAACATAATGTTATCTGTTATCCACTATTTATCCTGTGCCATATAGTCTTTTTTCAAGTTCCGCATTGCTACACAGCAGTTTGTTTATATAAACTATAGTAGTGTTTCTGAATCAAACACATCAGTTTTACTAGTACAGGGCAGCACTACATTATATTTCCATTACTTTAAAACACTTTCATTTTCGTAGTTTTGCTGTTCCTTTAAGTTAATCAATGTATATTATGACTCCTTATCTAATATGAGAACATGCTGAGACATGTCACAACATTCTGCAAATAACTTGTAAAATGAATGGATACATTTAAAAAATTACACTTTTCATCAGATGGTGTCAAAGCTTGTCCTGTGGATCTTCAAACAATGGTAAGTCTACATTCACTATCTTATCCACACAGATGGCTGTAATATAGGCACAGATGGGTGGCCCCCAGTGGCTGAAACCCTATTGGATCCACCTGTTCCCATATAAATGTATATCTATCCTCCAAGTGACACTAATTCTGAAATGCAAGCTGCTCTTGAATCAGACACACATACTGTATATACATATGATGTTTATAGAATATTTTTTCCTTGGTGTGAAATACTGTACTATATAGTCTTCAAGAATTCAAATCTGGGCAGTGTATGTGTGCTGGTATATAAGGGGTTGAGTATCAGTTTAAGAAAAAAGCCCATAATCCAAAGGGGACAATCAATGAGAAGTCTGAGAAAGTCAACTGTGTGTCGTCCAATGAAACTGAATGTGTGACTATGTGATATAGTATATTGGCTGATATTAACCGATATATGTAATAATGGCTTCTGTGGATCACTGTTCATTGAAACCAAGATCTAAGAGTCATAGTTAGGTCACTTCACCTGCAAGCCAAGGTTTCCATCCACTTGACGCACTTAAGCTCCGTATAACACAAAGTTGGTTCCAGGTCTAGTAACCCAGAGCAAACAAGCTGATTTTTGCTTTAAGCAGAACAGTAAATTCTATGTCATGGGTTACTAGCATAAGTACAAATTTTACACATATTATTATCTTGCCACCCACCCCAAATATGCAACATTTTCAGCAGACAAAAGCACTTTAACCTGAACTGTCTTATCAATGTTTTATTAGTATGTATACTATTTTATACAGATAACAAGAGTATGCGCTCATCTGGTTCTTAATAATAGGCTTGATCATACACATAGAAAAACCTTTGCATTGTTATGTTTCAGTTTCAGTTTGGTGTGACTGTCTGAGATGGAAATAGAAACAGATGCAATTCTGCAGCCAGGAAGTAGCCCGGGCAACTGTTCAGCAATTAGAACTACCCTGTCTGTAGAAATTAAGAATTGAATTCTCATAATGAGTGCTAATGGCTCCTTCTTGATGAAAGATTTTTCCTACTGTATGATAACAAATGTAATGCATTCTGGATGGCAGCTAGTAATTCCCAGAGGTCCCAGGGCAATTCACAATAGTGATGTGTGGGTTGATCTAAAACCCATTGTGACCTGTGGGTTGACTACCAGTTGGGTGGGTTCGGGTTGACTGGGGGTTAGAGTTGAGTGCAGGTCAGACTGGGGAAGAACACTCCTTCTCTACTACCACAGATTTAATTCATTGGAACCAGAGGCACGCACAGAAGTTGCTTACAGAGTGGGAAGACTTGGGTAGGGGTCGAGTGCTGGTCCTGCAATGGCAACATTAAGCAGGTTAGGGTCAGGAGAGACAAAACATCGCTACAAAATTAAGTGTATGATTGAGGCTCCAGAAACTCAACTTTGCAAGAGCAGCTCACCAATAGAAAATGGAAGTATAAATAATACTCCTTAAATTCTGCCCACTTGTTTTTATTGCTATACCAGTTCCCCTTCAAGAAAATGGCAGCTTTGTAAATATACTGTATAATACTAAAACACCCAACTGTACTGTATGTGATGTGTGGGTCACCCTGTGGAAATCCAACAGATGAAATGATTGCAGGGCTGCAAGTCTCCTAGAGAACATGAAGCAACCTCATTGCTAATTAACAACTGTAAAGAAAAATCCGGGGAAAAAAAAAACCTTATTGTTTCCATTCAAAAACAGTTAATTTCAGGGTTTTTTTTTTTAACAAATCCCTGAAAGCTTATTATCAGTGCACGACAGGGGTTAATAATACAAAACAACATTGAGCTGATTGATTTATCCCAGCGATGGAAAAAAATAACCATGACAACTACATATAATTCATAGCAAAGAAACAAATCGGCAGAATAACCTAAATAAGAAGTAAGATGTTGGGAGCCTGATTGCAGCAGCAGCAGCAGCACCATCCAGAGAGCAGGGAACATATGCATTTATGAAAGCAAAGTGATCATTCAAAGTGTTTACGGAACTAAGTGGCAGAATAGCGGTGATTACCTGAAATAAAACAATACAGTGTGAATGCTTTATTTTTAGTTATGAATTCCATCAGCGGGAGGACTATTGTCCCATAAACCCTCTGCCCCCTATTTAGTACAGAGTGGTATCCATGGCAACCATCAAGAAACTTGGAAGCCACAGGGAGACAAATGAGCCATAATGCCAAATGCTGCTTCCGTACTGGTACTACTTTTAAGGTCCTTTTATCCCCTCATTCTGAATACTTACAAGAAAACTACACTCAAAATAGATACTGCTTTAGCAAATCATAATATGCAATCCAGTGCTGCTTACATACGTACTACTATATAAATAAAAATATACATACATACAATGAGCTTCTATAGGGGCTCTTTAGAGCTATGATTATTATGATATATTTCTGTTATGAGACAATTTGCTAATTATTTTTTGGGTTTATTTGCATTACTCCACAAGGACCAGGGCCGGACTGGGCCTGTGGGACTCTGGAAAAAAACAGTGGGGCCCCTGCTGACCCAGAACCGCTCCCCTTCTGAAATAAATAAGTTATACTTTGGTGAAGGGCGGAAGGGGGTTGCGATTGGGCCAATGGGGTTGGATGGCTTGCGGCTGAGGTGCTTGCAGCTGGGACAGGGGGACCATGGGGTTGCAGCTGGGGTGGGGGGCCTGGAGGGATGAGGGGGCCCCTGAAGCAGCAGCCATGATGGGCCCGGACCCTCCAGTCTGAAGCTGATGTCCTCTGTTTCCTATGGTCAGAAATCCCACATATCAGAAAGCAGGTTGATGCTAAGGTTAATTATTATTATAATTATAACTAAGCCTTCAACTCAAAACAAATTGTATTGATGTTTCAGTTGTCTCAGTCAAACCAATGCCTGGTTGCTATGATCCAGGAAACCATAGCAACTTCAATTCAAACTGTAGAACTGTAAAGGTAAAGTTAAATGAACAGTAACACCAAAAAATTAAAGTGTTTTAAAGTAATGAAAATAGAATGTTCTGTTGCCCTGCACTGGTACAACTGCAGTGCTGCAGAAACTCTACAATAGTTTATATAAACAAGCTGCTGTGTAACCATGGGGGGCAGCCATTCAAAACTAAAAAGGGAGAAAAGGCACAGGATACACAGCAGATAACAGATAAGCTCTGTAGTATACAAAGGGATTCTTCAGAACATATCTGTTATCTGCTGTGTATCCTGTGCTTGAATGGCTGCCCCCATGGCTACACAGCAGCTTCTTTATATAAAGTATAGTTTGTGAAGCAAACACTCCAGTTTTACCAGTGCAGGGCAACACTACATTATATTGGCATTCCTTTAAAACACTTTGATTCTTTAATGTTACTGTTCCTTTAGCCTAGGTTTGCCATTTTGTTATATTAATGAGGACTAATTCCAGATAAAACTCACAAAGAATTCAGACTAAATAGGATCAAAATGTTCTCATGAGCCGTGTAAATCATTTTTATTAGACATGCTTGGAACCTCAGCATGGATTGAATATATATTTGGACACTATACTACCTCCTTTAAATATTCATTTCAAAACTATAATACTGACTGTCGGTAAGACATTGTTAATTGTAAATTACAGTTAATTCCAGTAGCACCTCTTGCTATCTGAATATCACATAGACAGTGTATTTAGTCCTAATGTATACTACAGACTTCATCTTAGCTCTGCCTTGGGATATGTCAGTCCAGTTAGCAGAATCCAGTGGTGTAACTACAGGTTACTTGTCCCCCCAGTAAAATCATTTTAGAGCTCCCTAAGATATTTTCATAAACATATACTGAAAACTGCTCAGTAGTGTTGGGCGAATAAATTTGGCAGGCGCAAATTCGTGGTGAATTTCCGCATTTTGCCGGTGGCAAATAAATTAGCGATGCTGCAAAGGAAAAAAAAATTGACACCAGCGACAATTTGTAGCGTGCATAAAAACTGTCGCTCAAAATTATTCAGACGACCATTGACTTTTTTGGGCACGTAATTGTGTAGAATGCCCTTTTCTGTCCAAGATACTCCTGGAAGTCTATCATGAAGGTTCAGTTAGAGCAAGATTTAGGGGAACACTTATTTAATATTCTAGATATTTTTTGGATGATTTGATAATATAGTAACATTTTTCTTTTTTTATTATGGACTAAAAGGGGTTCTTGTACAAGTCTAAAGCCTGCTGCTGTATAGTGACACCCCTGGTAGGATCACAGTGGCCAAGAAATCTGACAGTTTCACGATGACGATGTATGAAAATCTCATGTGCATCAAATTTCCATGATCCAGTTCCCAGCCACAGCTTTTAAATAAATGTATTACAAAATAACATTTTACTGAGCCACTTCAGATTGTAAATAATATGCAGTTTGACTCATCTGACACATGCAGATGCATTGCAATCTGAAGTGTGAGCAGGGCCTTATGCTTCTAAAACATTGCCTCTTATGTGGCCTTCACTAATTACTGCAACAAACTGTATTCTTATATAGAAGAGTATAAAGGCCCCGGTTATCTGAGAACTCATCACAGCAGTTACCTTTCTTTCCAGGAACAATACTATTCATTATAGTCACATGGGCAGTGTACAAAGGGAGATTTATATTGTCTATAGATGTTTCTATAAAGATAGACAACCCTCTTCTAGTGTTTACACTGAATAATTAGTTGATGACAGTTGCAATGACAGTAGTAATTAATCCACTAGCCAGGAAAGTGATTAGTGCCAGAGCTTAAAACAACTGCATTCAGGCAGAATTTTACTTGTTAACAAAATGCAGAATTAACTGAAAAAAGTGACAGTGGTGGTATCAGTTAAACCTAAAAATAACAGTAAAGGTGGCCATAGACACGCCAATAATATTGTACGAAACATCTATACATCTATGGTGGGAGACGAGCTAAACCTTTATCAGCAGAAGACTCGGATATTGGTCGGCTCGTTGATTGGGCTGGCCAGAAAATTTTGCTTGGGTGTTTTTGAAGGCACCCGAACATCGCCCATTGGTAGTGCTGAATTGTCAGATACAGGTAGAATTCTATTGTTTCTACCTGTATATCTGACAATTCAACTCTAATAGTTAGTATTGAAAATAAACAATCTTTCCTACAACCAAATTGTGATGTTTATGGCCACCTTAAGTGCTGATGTTTATAAAAAACACCTCAAAATGAAAGATTAAAAAGAAGGTGGAGATATGGCAGAGACACTGCTATCTGACATTTTGGCTGTCTAATCCCTTGGGATACTACAAGGTAGGAGAAAGCAGGAACCTAGGGCCTACATTCTCGATTTTTACCTTGCCTGTGATTTTTACCTACACTGTTTTTAAGAAGCTGGAATTTGTTAGAAAACTGCAAACCCTAAGGACTATGGAAGAAGATAGAATTCAAGGATACAGAATGGAGACTGCCAAGACATCGGCCCCCACCAGCACCAATCGTCTAAACAGGTTATGCTGCTATGTTTTATAGGAACATGAACAGAGATATCCATGTGGAACTGGAGAAGGCACATGTTGCCAATGTCATTTTAAGACAGTTCTCTAGCTGAGCTTCAACATGTAAGATCAGTTGTACAGTTTTGGCTAGATGGCATCATGCCCTTAGACATACAAGTAGATCAGTGTATCATTCTGCAATAGACCAATGCTGGAGATGTTTATCAGCAGTTGGCTGAGACATTTTTTTTTTTTGGATTTGAGCTACCAGGGTGAATGTGGGAAACATTAAATGCAGAGAGGGCAATTGCTCTACCTGCACTAGAAGAAATAAAGTAAAGTTCTAAGAGTTACAAGGGGTTGCTTGGCAAGAATGCCAATGGCCATGTTTGAACTACACATCCTTAAAGGAATTGTTCAGTGTGAAAATAAAAACTGGGTAAATAGATAGGCTGTGCAAAATAAAAATTGTTTCTAATATAGTTAGTTAGCCAAAAATGTAATGTATAAAAGCTGGAGTGACTGGATGTATAACTTGTCAGTCAGAACCCAACTTCCTGCTTTTCAGCTCTCTTGGTTTACACTGACTGGTTACCCTGGTTACCAGGCAGTAACCAATCAGAGACTTGAAGGGTTGCCACATGGGTCATTTCTGTTGCTTTTGAATCTGAGCTGAATGCTGAGGATCAATTACAAACTCACTGAACAGAAATGTACCATGTGGCCCCCCTTCAAGTCGCTGACTAACTCAGAGTTATAGAGCTGAAAAGCAGGAAGTTGGATTCTGGCTGTTTTATTAGACATCTGTTCACTCCAGCCTTTATATATTACATTTTTGGCTAACTAACTATATTAGAAACATTTTTTATTTTGCACAGCCTATCTATTTACCCAGTTTTTATTTTCATACTGAACTATTCCTTTAATGCTGCCAAATTACTACTCGTCTTGCACAAAAAATTTTACCCTTTGAGAATTGATACATAAAGTTAATGAAATTAACCAGAAACTGACTACTATAAAATCTTAGCCGGTAACCCCTCCCACCAGATATCTGCTTATCCCATTATATATATATTTCTTCCTTATACTCAGTCTCCTTTTGCCAATTTTTAGTATCCCTCCAAATCTATCATTTATGGAAACCTTCAGAATATTTACAAGATTGTTTTTGTCGCTGTTTAATGAGGGTATAAATCTCACCAACAAGTATTAAACCTCAGTGTAGTGGATCGTCTCCATGGATAAGAACAGTAGCATTCCCAATTTGGTTCCTACACTTTGTGGACATCTTCTATGGATTACTAAACCATACTATCTTTACTTGGTGGAGTACTGCTGCTCTTGCTACCTATACTAAAGGCACTAACCCCCATAAGTAATAAAAGCACTATGTATGCCCAGGAGCAGTAATCCACAGCAACAATAAGATGTTTGCTTTTTAAAGCAGGTGACCAGTAAATGCTACCTGCTGATTGGTTGCTATGGGTTACTGCTCCTGGGCAAACTTTGTGCATTTTAATACATAACCCCTAAGTATTGCCAAGTAGCAGTAACACCTAGCAACCAATAAGATGTTTGTTTTTAATCAGATGAACAGTAACTTCTGCCTGATGATTGGTTGCTAAGAATTACTGCTTCTGCACAAACTTAGTGCCTTTTATTACATTAACTAGAGTGTGCTATAACTGGAGCATAACTTGCTAAACCTTGTTCACCATGGCCTTGGTCTCTGGGTCTCCTACAGTGTTGGCTTACCTTAGGGTTCTAAAAATGTTTCCCCAGTACTGAGGCCTTTTGCCCAAGGCACTCCCGCACATCCACCCCCACAGTAATGTAGAGACCAATGAGTAAAAGCTATGGGTTCTCTTCCATAGGCCATAATACCCATGGGCCAATGACAATACCTCCCATCCACAGGGCATACAGGACTAAATGTACATTTCCTACAGAATGATACCTATTGTCCTTAATAACACAAATAATATAAAAAGTGGAGGATTTCGTAGCAAATAGTAGTATTGCAAACACATTGCCTCCCAGAGCTTAAGGTAACCAAGCCCACATTCTACTCTAGGGGGTTATGCAATAAAAGGCACTAAGTTTGCCCAGGGGCAAAAACCCATAGCAACCAATCAGCAAGTAGCATTTACTGGTCACCTGTTTAAACATCTTATTGGTTGCTATGGGTTACTGCTCCTGGGCAAACTTAGTGCCTTTTATTACATATGAGGGTAAATCTCCATGCAGTCAGAGGGCTTTTGGGTAACACAGCATACAGGAAGCTTTGTATGGTTTGTTACAAAGGAAATTGTGATGTGCCCTACACTGTCGAAAGCAAGACCTGGGCCTCCTACATACCTACCATGAGATTCCTATAAATTACTGTATATATAAAAGAACACGCCCTGTTATTTACTACTTATGCATTCAGCATATGCAGGAGGGGACATCAGTACGTCAAGAGTGACAGAATGGAGCAAAAGGGTAACGAGAGTTCTTGCAGAGAGAATGTACAATCTTAAACTTGCCTTTAATGCCACTAGTTACTTGCCATATGCTCAGTTTGCTTCTTGGTGGATAATCTCAAAATGGCAGAGTTCCCTGGGAGGAGGGGGGAAAGAGCAGAATTCACAGTTGAGAGATTATGAAATAAACCTTTGGCTATTAAAGAGAGGAGTTAATAAAGGCTACAGAGCACACTGGCATTTTGTACTTGATTTGTTGTGTGTAAGCCATGTCAGTACAGAAACTAATAAAGGAATCCTGCAGTGACATCATCTGAAGCCACTTTAACCCCCAGGAGCTGTGACTTTCCAGATGTGAGTGCTCCTCTGTGGCAGGTGAATGTGAAGAGTCTGCATATCTAAATGTGTTACTATCCCACTGGGCATTATTTCCACTAAACATAGCCAAGCACAGGAAGATTATTGCATGTGATATAAGGGGGGTGACAGCTGCAATTCACCACAATCTATCTTCTCTGGATAAAAGTAATGTTTAAGCCTGTTCAACAGCAATTGTTTGCTGAATTCTCTGATTATAAGGCTTTGTGTGATGGCAGCAGCTCCATGGCAACTGCACGTTTCTGAAACACGTGACAGCAACACCAGTGTTATAGTAACTAGTAACATCGATTTAAAAATTGGATCTATAAATACTTGCATTCATTTGCAATGCAGAGGAATGTCCGGCTTTCACAATAGCTCCAGTAGGTTTTGCTTCCCACCCCCTCCTCTGTGCAAGAATTTTCTAAGGAAGCTTCAATTAAACACAGATAATTAGCTTTGTAAGGACACAATTTAAGCAAACGCACAGATTAGCCTATACCACAAACTGTGTTATGTTGAGGCTATAGGAATAGGAACACATATGAAAATCTCCTACTCAGCTTTGCACTTTATGATAACACACAGGAGGCAGTGGTGGCTCTGAATAAAGAAAGGAAGCTCCATATGAATGTGTCTCTGTACCCAGGACTATAGTGTCAGAACTTTATTACACCTTTGTAAAATCAAATTTTTACTGTTTTGTTTGTTGTTGCATATACAGGTATAGAATCGATTATCTAGAATGCTTGGGACCTGATGTTTTCCAGATAAAGGATAAAGGTTTGCAAAATTAGATTTGTTGTCATTAGATAAAAAAGGGGCCAGTATAGTGTAGTCAGGTTCTGGGATCATACAGGGCCATCAGAATAAAGTATAATTAAAGGAAGAACTGCTGAGCAATGACTGAGGGCATCGAAGCTCAACTTATCCTTTCTATGAGTTTTTCAGTTTTCCCATTCAGTTGATATCTTTCATAAAACAATTAAAGGACAGGTGTTTTAATTTCCATACTGCAACTGCCAATTCTACAAGCATTTATTCATGCTTATAAAATAAAATAGGAATAATGTGGCCTTAGTCCAGCTTGTGTCCAGTTCTTCTGATTGAAAAGGATGCTCTAAGTTAGGTCAGTGCACATTTTGGAGAACTAATCGATGGTTCCAGGAGACATGGAGAGCAATCATGTATAGAAGATCCTGACCTGTGCTTAGGGCCTAGGTGCTCTGGCATCCCAGGTAAACCTTACAAATTACCTCCCGCTCACAAGAGAAATTAACTCAGTGACATCTTCTTCCCAGAGCGAGATGTTATGTGCTGGCAAAAACTTCTGAACTCCTGCCCGACATTTATCACACAGAAGAATTACAGATGTATAGCTAACACTCATGCTCCATGACTGTGGATCAGGGTGGCAGTTTAGGGACACGTGAAGGGTTTGCTCATGGAAGAAGATGTCATTGGATGAGTTGATGTGTAACATTTCCCAAACAAAGAGCATAGTTGGAAGATACAAAATTATGCAGCACATTTCTGCACTAGGCAGACTATACCTGCACTTTGCTGATATTGCTGCTACAAGAATGTTTTCACAATACAATGCAACTGGCCAGTGAGGATTTGGGTAGGCTCAGTCAATATATTCATTCGCACAACTGCCTGCTGCACAGTTCTAGCAAGCAGCACAGAAAGAATGAAACCATCAGAACGTTCTAAATGTATGGGCAGCAACTGCATAAAATAATGGGGGTTTGTGTGCACCACTAAGGGCAAGCAAGATGCAAGAAGCTACAGCAAATACATCTTCATTATTTGCTGTCCAGGGTGCTGAAAAATTAGCCTCCTCAATCCTCTACATTTGATCTGCAACTAACAGAGGGGCAGATTTGCTAAAGGGCGAAATGACTAACGCACAAATGACTAACGCACACTGCACTACATACTGTTTAGTTTTAGTTGATGGGTTTGTACACAAATCTATTATATGCGTTCACTTCTAGTTTTATCCTGGTTCAAATGCCAGTATAATGGCCTTGTTCTAATCAAAAAGGGAGAGTTCACTAAATATTTAGTAAAATTACCCCTTTGCCCTTAGGTACAGATTTAGTGTTGACATGCATTGATGATTATATAGAGACACCTCCTGAATATTCTAGGGGGATCTGTTGAGGATTGGGACTTGATTGATTTTTGTAGAGGTCTAGAAGGATAATAGTGTTACCAAAAAAAAGAAAAAGCCTTCTTGTTAGAGGTGAATGGGAATCGATGGTAAAGCATTTGCAGGCATTATCATGCAAAAATGCAACCGCATTTATTATGGGACTCAAATGTTTAAAACTTCAGCTCCAACACATACAGCACCTTAAATTAAATTTACAGCTAGGTGCTATAGAGTTGAAATAAGGGGGTGAGGTGAAAAGCACGACTTCTTCCAAACACAGCTAGATACAATGCACTGTAACAATGCTTTTCTTTCTTACAATATAAGACAAATATATTATTATTATTATTATTAATATTATTATTATTATTATTATTATTATGCACTGACAGCATAGTTTTTTTTTCTATTTGTTGTACACCTGCTACCTTCTCATGCCAGTGTACAAATAGGTCTCATCAACGGCTGCCCATCAGTTAGGGTTAGGGTGCATACATCTTCATTGGCTAATTATTTTGGGGTCAAAAAAGGGCACTGGATACATCAATGTATTCTAGTTAATCATCCCTAGATATACACTTATGGGCAAATGTAATAAAAGGAGCAAAATTTGCTATCAGACTAATCACCCGTCCTGTGTTGCATTATACATAATTCTTGGAGGGATATAGCTTTCTTCTATGACATGCCATGCCACAACATATATAGATTGCATTGATTGCTCCTAAACTATGCAGAAAGCATGCTGGAAGATGTAGGGCATTGATATCAGGCTGGACCATGCTCAGTAAAAAAAATCTATATATCAAAGATCAGTGACCCACTCAATGCAAGAGGTTCCTCCTGCTTCCTTTGTAGGGTTACAAAGGAGGCAGGATACTAAAGTGAGGAGCAGCTTCCCTGGGGAGCAAGTGCTTCTTAGTTGAGCTCTAAGGGGGTTTGGTATTGCTCCCCTTAACACTTTAACACTTCCCCCCCATGGAATAGAAAATTGCTCCTATAAATACTTTATGTGTTCATTCAGTCGAGTCAATCAAGTTTTTTCACGTTCAAGCTTGATTGCAATGAAAATCCCATTATTCCATTAATTTTTGCAAAATCGACTGTTAAAAAAAAATTGGGAGGTTAGGGTTAGGGTGCATACATCTTCATTGGCTAATTATTTTGGGTTCAAAAAAGGGCACTGGATACATCAATGTATTCTAGTTAATCATCCCTAGATATACACTTATGGGCAAATGTAATAAAAGGAGCAAAATTTGCTATCAGACTAATCACCCGTCCTATAACAACAAATCAGCAGGAAGCATTTACTGGTCACCTGTTTAGAAGCAAACATCTTATTGGTTGCTATGGGATACTGCATGCTCTTATGCAACCTTGGTGCCTTCTATTACATATGGCTGTTAATGCTCTATTCATATCCACTTTGGCCCAACTCCTTCCCTAGCCCAAACCTTCGCTCCAACCCGACCAGTTGCTTAGTTGATTTATCGAGATTTTACTGTGAAACAATTTCCAATAAACTCCTGTAATCCCAATATTTTATTCATGCTGCCAGTTCAGGTGGAACCACGGATGGATCACACATGACATTGAGATGAGTGCAAGATCAATAATGTTCATTTTGAGTGATACTTTAGTGGCTATAACCTGTCCAAGTAGAACTATGAACATTCCAAGCAGCAGAGATATGCGGCATCCATATCATTCCTGTGCAGCTTGCTCTGGGGGTAGTAGAATCAGTCTTTTTTCCTACCCTCCACCTACCCTTTGGTTTCTAAACTGCACAGTATTTTTATCATTATTTTTATCATTATTGGTGATTGTAAGGAAAGTACAAGTGATTTAATATATTCTATCCAATGCAAAGGAGACGCCTGAATTTCCAGAGCCAAGACAAGGTGGAGCAATAGCAGCTGACAGTAAGATGTGACCTAGTGTTGCTGGGGAGGACTGACAGCTCCCTCACCTTGTGTTATGATTCCCTACTCTCGTGTGACTCAGACAGTTATTTTGCCACCAAGTGGTTGATTGCTTTTGCATTTAATCAATGATCTTTTAATGCAATGGCAATTAAACACATTGCACCGATTAAAGGAAAAGCGACTACAGATTCTCTAGTTTGAAATATTTTATTTGGTTTTCACAATAAACCATAAAAATCAATATGATAACAAATAGTATGCAGATTAAGAAAATTAATACAATGACATATTATACAGAATGTATAATTTACAATGAAGTAATATGTAAAATAATATAGAAACTAACAAGAACAAACTATCTCTGACTAAGCCAGTGGACGCATAGACATTCTGAAAAGAAAAACAAGAAAGAAAAAGCCCATTGTCTTGGGAATGTCAGATAACCCCTCCCCCCCATGAACATTTTACAATTGAAGAAACTGAGATATTTGACTTCTGGTATTGGAGTCACAGAACTCAAAGTAAGGAGACCATATAAGTCTAAATGATTCTTTGGAGCGACTACAGATTGAATGGGAGCGAAGGGAATTCTGATACCTAGATTTTCTCCATCTGTTCATAGACCTGGCCTTCGTATGGGCATATGTAGGCTGTTGCCTAGCAGTGATAGAACGTTTGCAGTCAGACTTTCACATATAAAATAAAGCTTGAATGCATTTTAATGACAGATAATATATTTGACAATATGTTTTGGCATCCCACCCATAAGAGCTGCAATCATGTGCCTTTAATACCTGATACAAATGAAATCCAAATACTGAACACTTTAAATAGTGTTGGCAACTTTTCCATAAATCAGAGACAGGTAACCCAGTTCACGTTTAAACCTGACTGTGTCTGTGTTTTATTTACAACAGGTCAGTTGTCATGTTTTGTGTAACACAACAGTTACAAGTCTTTCATCTGAACTAGTAGAAGTAGACTTTAAACAACTTACAGTCTTCAACAACTAGCAATTTTACCTCTCACTTGCACTTACAGTTCTTTTGTGGTTCCTCATACCCTTTTAGTAGTAGCTCCTACCTGACTCCCAGGTCTGAGAGAGAGAGGTTATTCCAGCACATACATCTGACAATACTAATAAGCACACACACCTGAGCAGGTACCAATATTTTCATAGTCCTCTGTGTTGCATTATACATAATTCTTGGAGGGATATAGCTTTCTTCTATGACATGCCATGCCACAACATATATAGATTGCATTGATTGCTCCTAAACTATGCAGAAAGCATGCTGGAAGATGTAGGGCATTGATATCAGGCTGGACCATGCTCAGTAAAACTTATCTATATATCAAAGATCAGTGACCCACTCAATGCAAGAGGTTCCTCCTGCTTCCTTTGTAGGGTTACAAAGGAGGCAGGATACTAAAGTGAGGAGCAGCTTCCCTGGGGAGCAAGTGCTTCTTAGTTGAGCTCTAAGGGAGTTTGGTATTGCTCCCCTTAACACTTTAACACTTCCCCCCCATGGAATAGAAAATTGCTCCTATAAATACTTTGTGTTCATTCAGTCGAGTCAATCAAGTTTTTTCACGTTCAAGCTTGATTGCAATGAAAATCCCATTATTCCATTAATTTTTGCAAAATCGACTGTTAAAAAAAAAATTGGGAGTTGAAAATAACACCTCCCATTGACATCTACAGAAACTTGCCAGGTTTTAGCTGCTAAATCACTGGTATTTTCAAGATTTTCTCCATCAATTTATTCATTCGAAAAAATCAATATAAAATATTTGTTTTTCAAACAACGTAAAATGTCTTTAGTGTTTTCGGAATTAACATATTGAGGTTGTTTCTTATAAGCTGCAAACTGGGACATTCCAGAATCATTTACTTAACACAGCACAGATATTTGCACATCACTTTGCACATTAAAGGGTACATTAAGCACTTATTAACAACCGCTCAACACATAGGCAATGATAACTAACATATGGCATCTGATTTGAATCTGGTTGGAAAATGTGTGTTCTGTATGTTTAAAATGTATACCTTTACTGGAATACCCCATAGATTCTTTCAGGACAATATCTGTGTTACAAAGGATTGGTGGGAATGTCCCCAGACGCACATGAAAGTTTGTGTAACCAAATTAAATGAAATGGAAAGAGTAGCAGAGATGGAATGGCTGCACTTCTGGCACACAGTGTTAAATGGTATTAGCATTTAATTCTGCAACCCACTATGAGAACCCAGGAATTATATAGAACATAAATACATACAGCATACATGCTGGAAAGTAAATGTGCTAGACTCCCTAGAGTTCCTGCCAAACTATTTCTCTCAGTGAGGCTCATTTATAAACTTCACGCAGTGCAGAACAATTCGCATAGTGAAAATATTTGTCCTGTGCATGGTTATATTTATAAAGCTGAAAAAGATTGGTGTGTTTAATGTACAAACAGAATTGCAAATTCTTATTTGCACTGTAAATGTCCATAAGGTCTTTTTAGATATGGTATAATCGCAAATTGTGAATATTTATATAAACACTCTACGTTAGAGTTACGCCACAACTTTGAGAAAATATGCGCAAATTGCACATTTAAATCACCGCTATTTTCACGCAACAACCTCGCACAGTTGCAAACACCCATCTCATTTGGGAGCCATTTGTGAATATTTGTGTGCAATGCGAATTGGCAAAAAAAATAGAAAGACAGGCTTAGCAATGAAACATTTCAGCATTCAGGAATAAACATGTGCAGTACAACCAATTGCAAATTAATAATCATTAACTAAACTTTATAAATGACCCCAGAGTCATTTGGGAAGTAGCATTAGTCAAACAGGGTGTCCACTGGAACTGATGGTTAAACCCTGGTCTAACTACATGAAAAAGAAGTGTATCAGTTCTGTTACATGGACATTACTATAGAGCTGCGGTTGTCTAGTCTTGGAAGTGCAGTCTTTGGTCAGGGTCCACTTGGCTCATCACAAGTTTCCAGAGGAAAAGATTGGTGCAACACCATCCTGATATAGTTCCAGTGCAGCAAATAAGCACTTAACCTAAATCTTGGTCCAACTGGCCATTTAGATAGTGCCCCATTAGCTTAAAGCATTTAGATAGTGCCCCCTGCTATAGTCCCAGGGATTACCAAGGGCTGTAAGTAAGCACTTACCCCCAAATCTAACTGCAACTGCCTTTAAAGCTGGGTTCCCTTAGCTCATAATAATGGTAAAAATATAGTTACATATATAGATAGATAGCTAATTAGTATATGGCGTGCAGTTAAAGTACAATGGCCATATATGCTACAGCAAATATATTACACTACACAAGGCCAGGGAACATTAATAAAATTGTATAAAGTTGTTATAATGCCCTACACATGTGTCCACAGTTAGTTTAGGTGCCATATGTTAGCAAATGTAGGGGGGAAGGAGGGTACCCCAAAAAAAATGTACAATCTTTTTCAGTCTATCACCCTTTAAATGGGAAAAAACACCAGCATTTTTTGGGACTTGAAAAATGTTCAACTTTTTTTTGAGGAACTCCTATCTACTCTATTGCACTTCGCCTGGTCTGTAAAATCAAAAACTTAGTGAATTTGCGTAGTAACTCTCTTTCGCCAGACTGAAAATTCGCCTGGCGTTAGAGTATGAAGTTGCGCAAGAGTCTATCTCCTTGGTGAATTTTCGCCAGCATTAGCCACTTTGCCCTTTAGTAAATTTCCCCCCAGGTGTACTGCCAAACAGAGCCTCAATGTAGGTTGATAACCCACATATGGGCTACCAAAAGGCCAATCACACCACTTATATGGCACCCCAAGAACATTTTTCATGCTTGTGTTGCTCCCCAACTCCTTTTACTTCTGAATGTTGCTCACAGGTTGAAAAGGTTGGGGATCCCTGGTCTAAAAAATAGGTTGGACAACAAACACATTTTCAACCTCATGCTAATTTACCTTCAAGTTGGGCTTTCATGTGTATCTAGAATAGGAAACAGTTATCCTCCCTAAATGTCACCCTAACTGACATTCAGCCTTGGCCAATCCCACAGTTTAGGAACTGCTACTATGGAGGAAGCAGACCCTGTGACTGCTGGGGGGCAAAATGTATAGGGGGCCTAGTGAGCCAGTGAGATGTTAAGTTTCATAAAAACTGTCTAATTCCCAAAGTTTAATGGGATCTAATATGTTTGTATTGTGAAGTCCAGTAACTTCTATTTATGCCACTGACTCTGTACCAACTTCCTGCTGAAGCTATAAGCTATAATTATAGGACGTCAGCATTCTGCTCTGTTCCACTGAGCTTTGCACACATCTTTAATTTATGCAATGGTTTTGCTATATTAGTAGCAAAAATAGCCAGCAGCTGAACAGCAATGTGTTCAGCTAAACCCCTGACCACTTTTTATTGACCAGTGTATTGCCACCTTTAGAAAGCATCTACCCTATCAGCATGCGTCAGATGTTTGGTCACATGTTCAACTTCCCAACATGAATTTATTTTGATACAAATGCTATAGTTTAATAGTATAATATTGTCTACAAATAGTACAGGTTAGAAATGTTGTGAGGTTTTTCTTTCCATAAATAATAACTCCAATGGAACACTGAGACTAGATGAGAGGAAACTGACCCTTCCTATAGGGGTTTGAACTAGTAGATAATGTAGCTAGTCTGAAGATCTGAGTCAGACGCTTATTTGTTGTACTGGGCATTCCCTGAACTATCTCTTATGAATGAATTTGTATAATTCTGTAATATTGTTCTTAGTTAAAGATCTCTATACTAGTAATAATAATTCTTACTTGGGTTAATGGTGGGATAATCAGATATGCTACTTGTTTGGGTCCAGTGTTCCCTGCAGTGGAATGTCTTACAATCTTAAGCATTACTCCATGTTATCGCTTTTAACTAACACTGCCTCTCTGCACACGTTATAATATAAATCATTCATTTGCTTTTTACTTAACATTTGCTATTTCCCATTGCCATGCCTTTATCTGTACTGACTCATGCTTTCTCCCACTAAACTAATTAGAATGCAAGCAGCGAGGAAGAATCTTCAGTGCTACCTTATATGTACTTATACGTATTTATTATTGAAGTAACCCTTTCGGAATGAGCCATGGCGCTGTGTTTTCCCTGTAAATTCCTTCACGTCCCCCCCTGCTGTGTGGAATAGGTTAAATGTAAGCCAGTAGAAAGGCACACAGTTGGCTTCTTCACTAACTGCATTCCTATACACACAGAGGGGAGACCTCCTTCTATATCACCAGCATTGATGGGGATCCTCACATTGCTACTGCAGTGGTGATCCCGCATCTTTAGCAAGATATTTATGTGGGCGCAGGGATGGCACTCTTACATTAATAATGTCTCCTCTGGGCAGCCAGAGAGGTAGACTTCCACCTACGCAACACGTCCCAAGGGAAACCCACGCTGAAAAGGAAAACAGGCTGTATTTCAAAACCAAGGGATTTCAGTCCAATCAAAACTCAGAGAGAAAGAGAGAGATAGAGTATTAGTCTGAGTAATCTCCATGAGCCTGTCAGGGACTCCAATAAATGGGGGAAACACTCTGATTTGACTCTTTCCTGGCTGTAGGCTCTTGTGTCCCTCCACCACAGCTTTCTCCTTATCCTACAGATGCAGAGGGGAGGGATGGACTCAGCTGACTCACGTGTCTTTGCAGGGGGCTCCTGTCACTGCTCTAATCATTGCAATGTGCCACGACGGCACAGAATCCTTCTCAATTACCAATTCTAATTAGCTCTGATCCCTTTGCTTGTTTTGAAATCTTCCTGTATCATCTGAAAACCAATTCAGGACTTCCGCAATAAACAGATCAATGGGAAGGCTAGTGTGTTTGCAGCTGTGCTGATCATCAGTCATACACACAACACAATATTGTGTCTAAACATCCCCTCATTTCTTGTCAACAGTTTCGACTTGAAACATTTTGCCTTCGCTTTAATAGCAGCTATGATTATGGAATAGCTGCAGTATCTAGGCATCTGTTTGACATTCTAGTAGACAGGCAGCGGGATACATTCTGAGACCTGTTGAGTCTGAAAGAGGGATGCACTATTTTGAAAATGTAAGGTCCCTGGGCCTTAGTTATACTGAAACTGGAAAATGATTTGAAAACAATAAATATAATTTAATAGACATTATATAGTTCAACCCTTCAACTCTGCTGCCACCCCTTCCCTTGGATAATTTATAATTTAGTATAAGCCTGTAAGGAATCCTCCCTCTCCCACTGACTCCATAATTGGAAGAAGGGCCCAAATACACTTTTCCCTGCATACTGTGGATCCTATAATTTCCCAGACCTATATACCCATGATCATGCAGCTGACCCATTGATCAGCCTCTGGTGCACCACTCTAAGGATCACTATATGTTTCATCTATTTTGAGTTTGCTCCCTGTCCTGCAAGCAGGGCCTTCTCTATACATGTTTCATGTATTGATAGCTGTCAACACAACACCTGATGCATCAACATGGACACTTTGGTTTCAATGCAAACCAGGAGAGCATGTTTAAAGCAGAGTTTGCATCTGGTTCACTGAATGCAAGGCTGGTGTGCCTATTGATATAACCTGCTGTGCAGGGGCAGATTAATGCACAGGCTTAGCAAGGCTATAGCCTAGGGGTCCAATGGGATCAGGGACAGGCCAGATTTGTGGCATGCCATCCTGAGGTATAATTGGGACTGTGAGAAGACAGAAGGCAGGCAAGCCTTGAGCAGAACCAGACATGTGCATCTGTGCTCTCTATGCCGGATCGGTTTTGGCAGGTGACATCACTAGTGTGCACTCACCCGACCCAGCGTAGAGAGTATGCATGCCTGGATCTGGGCACACAGGAGTGGGAACAGCCTAGAAGGGTGCTCTGTAGAAAGTGTAGCCTAGGGGCCTCACATATCATGAATCCACCACTGCTGCTGCGGAAACCCTTGAGTAGGCAATGTTGCACACCAATTATCAGAAAAGCTAGGATGGATGAATTGTCAACTGTATGGAAGCGCAGGAGCATATTTGCACACAAGTATCTTAATGTATTGCACCAGGAAATGAAGGTGTGCACTATGATACTAACTATATCTAGTAATGACAATCCTTAGCCAAAACTGAGATAGGAGGTAAGCCAGGCAACTCACAGTAAAATGTGAATCACTTTGCAAAAGTCATATTTGCCTTAAAGTAATTATCTGTTCATACACATTATTTGAGAGTCGGCATGATAGTTTTGGACTTGCTTTATGGTGGCAGAAAATACTTAAAGTGACGGCAAAGTAACAGTAAGTGAACGTGTGCTGGGATTCAACATTCGAAAATGTAGTTTTTCTGCCAAACTATCAGGCATCTTTCTGCTCCAATGTCACAGCCCTATCGTGGAAAAGGTGGCTTTCCCTGCAGCTGCATCTGAAATTCTTCAATGCCAATGGTTGAGCTTATGTAGGTGGAAGACTACAAAATAGCACTAGAAGCTACTGATTTACATACTTTATAAGGTGCCAGTCTGACAGTTTGTTTAGTGCTGAAGTAGGTAAAATAACCAGTTGGTGGAAAAAGTTGCTGAACATTTTAGCAAACTATTATGATTTATCATGATCAGAACAAATAATAAAGGCTTTATTTTAAAATATTACTATTTAAACACTTTTTACATGTTCTGATGGAAAAAATGGCGCACACAGTGAAACTAGGACATTTTAACCTTCTAACAGCAATCTATGGAGACAGTGGGGCATAGAGTTGAAAAGGGGCTCAGAATCTAATGATACTGGATGTCAAGCTTTCTCCAGATACCTATCAATTGTCCTGGAATTCTCTTCCCATTGTTATCATTACAGTTGCCTAATCTAAGTTTAGTACCACTTATACCCCCCTGTTTTGCTCCATCTGTCGCACCCCTGTCTGTCCCTGCGATAGAACTCTAGGCAGCTTTACTGGATTGCTGCACAGATGATGCCAACAAGCAGGACAATTTCAACAAATACCTTTAGACTCAAACAAATACAGATGTTCAGTCAATCAAATCACACAGAGAGGGTTTAATAAGCAGGTTAGGCACATCAATGAACCCCACATTTTTCTATACCCCCTTCCAAGCTCTTAGCTGGAGGGGGATAGAGAATCTATTCTAGCTTATGGCAATGATTAAAAGCTATCACTATCTCTATCTGATTAAAGGGTTCCTGGTGACAACCCCAACCCTATCAATGAGGTTGCTAATAAACTCTGCTACAATCAGTTGGCTGGTCTTATGAAGCAGAACAATAACTGCTAATAAACGGCCATCAATTAGGATCCATACACAAATGTAATCATCGAAATGAACAATGTGAAGTTATTGATTAAGAACAATGTGAAATTTCAAAGTTAACATTTCTGAGATCTTTTACCAATAAAAACAAAGTAATTTAAATGCAGACACACATAAACACACATACTATTGTGCCTCTTTTAGACAAATCCAGTCCCATTGTAAATGAATTCTATTTGAAATGCATATTAGTTGTGCTCTTGTCACAAGCAAGGCTCGGCGGAAATTAATTTCAAATGAACTAAAATAAGAGAAATCAATAATAAGAATAAGCATTTTACCTTGTGGACTATTTAACTGTGATGCTTCTGACATCTAGTGGGCTGAAATAAAATTGTCCTTTCAACGTATGCAGAGCCAAGAGGCAGCTAGTACCTTCCCAGTAGCTACATGTATTTATTAGTGATTGTCAACCGAGTGTAAAGCAATATTATCAATCTGCCTCAACCCAATCAATGTTATGTTTTTCCTAGGGGAGATAGTCCCTCCGTGAAAAGCAGGTTTGCTGTAGGTACTCTTCTGAGCATTTATTTTGTAAATAATATTTGTTATTTAAAACCTATTTCTTTCATCCTCAGTAAGAAAGGGCTTGGTTCATGATTCATCTGTACAGAATGGCCACAACCACCCTTATGGCCCTATTGTTGGACTGAGGGGACCACTGGGGCTGTGCCTGGAGGCCCCCACTGCAGTTGTCAGCTGCAGCCTCCACCCCCCCCATCACCACCGTCGCACAAAGTGGACCGCACTTCCTCTTTGGAGCTGAGATAAGGGCAGGGGGAGAACCGGCATCCATATATCCTGGTGGGGTGGAGCTGATCTGGGTTGGCAGTGGCCACGGGGTTCACAAGACCTGGGTCCTATCAGATTTTTTTCCCGGTTTCCTGCCAGTCCAGTCCAACACTGGATCCCCCTTAATTTCAGAGCCAATTTTGGCTTCTAAAACATTGGTAACAACATATTCTACTAATATATATTGAAACTGCCCATTATTTAGTGTCTTACTGGGCCCCCTACACTCCTGGGCCCCGTTGCAGCTGCAGGGTCTGCTGCCTCTGTAGTTACAACCCTGGTCTCACCCCAAGTGAAAACATCTTTGGTTTGGTCAAATCATTAGCAACAGCCGATCCGGATCCAAGCCATTAGTCACCACACTTTGAAGCACTGCCCGAATAAAAGTGTTACAGTTTTGTTACTTTTTTCTCAAATGTAAATATGCAAATTAAGTTTCAAATCCAGTTTCAAATTCAGTGTGCAGTCAAATCCTCTCTGCAAAAGGCAGTATTGAGTAAGGTAAAAGTGTACCTACAATGATTGGAAACATGGAAGTCAAAATGTATTTTGAATTTTGACAATCTCATAGCCAGCAGCCGAAAGTGTGAATAGAAGCAGTGTTATGATGTGATCCTGTACATTTGAAAGACCCAGAATCCTTTGTTTGGGGCCAGTGTAATATATTTTGGGCCAATAATCTCAATGCTGAAATGGTGAGACTAAGGTAGGCCCAAATTTACCTGCATTTAACAGACATACTAATCTGGTAAAAGGTCAAAGATACTCCAAGCTGCACAACAAAAAGTTATTTATACTCCATAGTAGTGCCGAGTTGAAAACAAGAGGGATGGAGAGACATAGCCTTAGTGAATATAATACACTTATGATGCTCAGCAGTATTAGATATGACCTACAAGGGTTGCAATTTTGTTACAGCAGGACACAAAGAACAGAAGGAGCTTTTTTACAATCTAAGTACAAAATTCAAGTGTCAAAAACACAATCGATCATTCAGGGGTGCAGCAAGCTGTGGCACAATGATCAAATATTGCACCCGGCCGGCTAGTAGTTAAGTTGCTGAGGAAAGCAATATGAAAAGAAAAGGTAGGATGGCAAGTTTTTGAAGACTATAAACACATTCTTAAAGATTACAACACTTTAAATATTACTTAAAATCAATCCATTTAGATTTTTTTAAGTGTATGTTTTTAGGACTACTGGGATTTTACATTTTGCAAAAAAGAATTAGGGGGACGTATATGTGGGAATTAGGTGGTCAGAAGGAAAAGTTGGAGATGAGGTGGAAATATGAAAGAAGACGAGAGTGTTAGTAAATGAGCACAATTGTAATGATGGTACTGGAGTCAGCTAACCACACCTGAATACTGTATTATGAAAAAGTCAATTTACTAATATCTTGGTGCCCTACAATAAAATGACTTGGGGTTCAATAGAAGATAGTTATACCACTGGACTGTTTTATACACGATTAGCCTTCATTTAGGCTTCTCTCTCTGTTTCAGGGTCTCCTCGCTGTCATGCCATCACATACTATTTACTTACTCGCCCTCTTCTACAGTCAACCTTTATACTTTTAGATCTCTGGTGCTGATTTAGTGAGAAGCTCAGACAAAAAGAGGGTTATGTGTAACAATGGAGTTTGTACAGTAGATCCCATCCCCCACTACAGCTTTGCCTAACCAAATCCCCTAACCTCTACTTTTACCCATGCTTTAGAGAATGCAAAAAAAAATGTGTCTGTAGGTGTCAGGTTCTGCTGGGATTCCAGCCAGGGACCTTTGGGTTTCTGGCTCAATACCAAAACCATTTGGCCAGATGAGCAGCCTGTAAGGTTGCTCACTATATGTTACCTGGCCTCTGCAGCCCCAGCCCAGCTGCAGCCTGATTGGTTGGTCAGGGCTGACTCTGCCCTATTTAAGGCCAGCCCTCCAAACACTCCTTGCCAGAGCATTGTTTCCCAGACTAGCAGTGTGGCATTGTCCCAAGCTAAGGGTTTCAGCTTTAGCCTCCTTGCCTTGTTCTGTCCTACCTTGAACCTTTCCTCCTTATCTTGCCTTGTTCTGTTCCTGCCTGGTCTTTCCCTCCCAGTTCTGCTGCAGTCCTACCTTTTATCTTGCCTTAACCTATATCTGCCTTGACCTTGCCTTGTCTGTTCCTACTTCCTGTTCTGACTTGTAACCTTGCCCTGCTTTCCTTGCTATTCAGTATCTTGATCTGCTTCTCATTCCAAACCTTTCCCTGCCTTGACCTTGTACTGACCTTGCCTTGCCTGTTCCTGATTCTTGCTTCCTGTCCCTGCCTTATACCACCTCATCTCGCTCTGCAACTTACCCTGCCTTTTCTAGTCCTCTCCTACTATCGGCTCCTTCTGCTTTAGTCCCTTCTGCACTCCATCCCCAGTTTGATCTGATCTACGCCCGCACATGTCCTATCCAGTCTGTTCTTGTTCCACTCCTGCTCCATCCAGTCTGTTCCTGTCCTGAGTCATTCCCCTCTTCTTCCTGCCTAGTTCAGTCCTGATCGCCCTCTCTGTCCTGTTCAGCTCTGCACCTGTTCCAGTCTGACTCCATGCCCTCTTCAACCTGTACCTGCCTTCCCATTACGTGTTCCCTAGGCACATAAAACTCCTGCCTCAAGGACTCACCCTTCCCTCATCAGTCACCACAGTGCCCCCTAACTAATCCTTGACAGTAGGGTTATATAAAGAGCCTGCTAGACAGCCAAGTAGCAATGTTGAATTTTTGTTATTGAACAAATTTCAGTGCAGTCGAATGCCCCCCTATCTTCATCTGGGCATGTGTGAAGCTACACTGGCTGCAGATCTGCCTTGCACAGAGTCACTGTAACCAGGCCGGCAGGAATAAGTCCTTGTTCAAGTGAGGCCCATCTTTATTCATGCTGCTGGCCAGTTATCTGATATCGATACAAACTCACGTGCACACTCAGGCCCTTTCTGGACGGTCACGCTAGGTGCACAGCTCTTCAGGGAGACGGCACTCCCAAAATATACTTGAAGAAAGTAAAGCAGGCTGGCACACAAAGCTATTCAAACCGGGGTGCAACCCCTGGTACGTTTATTGCGTCACAACGTTTCGGGGGCGTGGCCCCTTCGTCAGGTGATACAGAATACACCGTTTGAATAGCTTTGTGTGCCAGCCTGCTTTACTTTCTTCAGTTATCTGATATGTCACATGTTCATGGGCCCAATTAGACTAAAATGAAAATGATATCATACATCAATGGAGCCTAACTGCAGGTTGGGGACAAGAGAATTGCCTGGGAGGGCCACATCAAGCTCAAGAGCCCAAGCTTCCAGCTGGTCACCCCCTCATCTTTATTTGTCATGCAGTCATTTATTCTGAGAGCAAGTGCTATCCAAATCTAACATATAGTTGTGCAGCTCTAAAAAAATTACAAAGACCGCCCAGCAGGAGCATTTTTATTTATATACAGAATTGGTTTGAAGCTTTAATTATGAATTTGGCAACACAAACTTGCAACAGATGGATAGTAGTATATCATATTTATATTTACCATTGCCAGCTGGTTTACAGGCCACATTTCTTCTTATATTTTGATTCAATTCACTTTGCATTCTATCTTGGAATATACCATTCCAAACGGGTTTCATTATAATCAGTATAAATTAAATTCAATATGGTCGGTGTGCAGGAGAATGAGGGGAGGGGGTGTAGAACATATGATCTTGTTTATTGAGGGTATGATGTTCTGTTTTGGACTCAACACCAGCCATTAGTACACCCCAAAGCCAAGGCACTTGGTTTGATACACAAAAAGTCACACCAACACAAAACCAGACAAGATTGAAATTTTTTATTGTTTACATTCTACTTTTTCTCTTTTCAATTGTCAGTGCTCATAACACATTCAGTTCTGTACTCTTTTTAATCAGTCTTTCCATCACATTGTTAATTTTTCACAGTACCAAAAGGGAATCTAAAAGCTTCTGTTTCACATCCTTTCTAATGTTCCTAATTGTGACTGTTTTTCGGCCTATACAGACACACACTGGAGGTTGTTAGTGTAATACTCTTCATTTTAGTGCGTGCTAAGGCAAATTAACAGAAAAGAAAGGGAACTGTATACATTTTTGATGTGCACCAATGTTCCACTGCCTTTTTTTATGGGAGGAACATTCACTTCTTTGGTAAACAAAATTTTCCATAGTAATCTATGAAAAAAGAATGATGTACATTTTTCCAACAGTACTAGAACCATAGCGGTTAAAGGGATGGTTCACCTTTAGATTAACTTTTAGTATGACGTAGAGAGGCAATTTTAAATTTTTTATTATTTGTGGCTTTTGAGTTATTCAGCAGCTCTCCAGTTTCAGCAATCTGGTTGCTATGATCCAAATTGCCCTAGCAACCATGTATTAATTTGAATAAGACTGGAATATGAATAGGAAAGGCACTGAATACAAAGATGAGTAATAAAAAGTAGCCATAACAATAAATTTATAGCCTTACAGAGCTTTAGATGGTTTTTAGATGGGGTGTGTGACCCCCATTGGAATGCTGGAAAGAGCCAGAAGAAGAAGGCACATAATTCAAAAACTATAGAAAAGAAAAAATGAAGACCAGTTAAACAGTTGCTTAGAATTAGCCATTCTATAACATACGAAAAGTTAACTTAAAGGTGAATAAACCCTTTAATAGCTGAATGTAAGTTACAAACTTGTATACCGCGTAAGTGCAGTGTAAACTTGAAAGAAATTGATAATACTTAATAAAAATAATGATATAAATAATTATTACATGTATAATTAGATGGCCAGAAAGTTTTATAGAACACAATAATGACTGCATTGCTAGTCTGTTCTTTAATACCAGCAAATCTCTTTTACTAGACTTCAGCCTACACAAAAATCCCTGTAATGGCACAAGGATGCAGGAGTTAACTGACCACATCTTCTATGAGGACAATTAAAGATTGTTAACACAGATTGGGTACAAACTGTGAAGCTTACAGAAAATTAAGTTTGCACCCACACACACAGCACCAAACAACTTATACTGAGGCATCAGATAACAAGTCCAAACAGTGTGCAGGAGGTGTTTCTACTATAATAAGATGTTTAATTAGACTCGCACCACAATAGGCAAAAGCTGCACAGTTGATATTTTATTGGACAGTTGAACTGCTTTCCATTTCAAGGTTTTAAATGTTGTCGCTTTTGCTGAATTACTTCACCTAATACAGTGATCGTCAGTCAAAAGCAATTAATGTTAATCTCCAATTTCTTGGATGTTGCTCCCAGTGGCCCCAAAGTAGGTGCTTATTTTTGAATTCCGGGCTTGGAGGCATATACTGCCAGAGCCTCCTGCAGGGTGCCAATGCACATCGGGACTACCAAATAGCCAATCACAGTCCTTATTTCGCACCTCCAGGGACTTTATGTTGCATTGTGTTGCTCCCCAAAACTTTTTTTATTTGAATGTGTGAACAACTGAGTAATCAAATACAATCAGAAGAAAAGTGCACGTGTTACTTACTTCTATTCCCTGCACACATGCCTGGCTCCCTTGCCTTATTCTTTAAATGGGTTGTACACCTTTAAATTACATTTTCGTCTGATGTAGACAATGCTATTCTGAGACATTCTGCAACTGGTCTGGATTTTTCATGTTTTTTTCATTATTCAGCCTTTTGTTCAGCAGCACTCCGGTCTGGAAGTTAAGTCGGGTAGCTACTGATCAATTTACCAAGTAACCAAGCAGTGGTTTAAATTATATGAATAGGGTCTGTTAGAAAGATAAGTAATAAGAAACAACAATAGCAATACAAATGTAGCCTTGTACAGCAATATTTTTTTGGCTAGCCCCATTTAAAAGCTGGGAAGATGCAGAAGAGGAAGACAACTCAAAAATGATAAAACTATAAAATATGGAAACCAATTAAAGTTACTAAGTATAGGCATTATAGAAAAAGTTAACTTCATAGCCTCTTTTGATGCAAAAACACAGTTTGTTGTGTAGCATTTAAAATCGAACTTGGTAAATGGAAGACAATGTACAGTGTGCGTCAAATACAAAGATGAATGTGAAACAGTGTACTGTATGTGTGAATCCATCTCACCATACAATAACTAGAACAAGTTCCTTTTAATAACAAGCCAGATCACAATCAGTGCAGAAAACTGAAAGGACACAAACTGTGTGTTTCTGGCAGAAGCTCCCTGCAGTTATAGCCTCTGTCTCCATTACTGACAGCATTGGCGCCCACTGAACATTTACTGCTGAGAGGAAGCACCACAAGAACGTACAGCTCTTATCACAGGAGGGTTTCACTTGAAAGTACACGTGTAATTTTGCTTTAAGCTGCACAGCTACATTTTTCACAATAATGCCTGTATGTAAATCACATAATAATTGTATTTTTGTGCAGTTTTTTCCCCCCTAGACTTCAGTCGTAGATATATTAGATGTATTATTAGAGCCTACCTTGCACATGCTGCTGAACACACTACAAAAAGGTCACATGACAACTGCCTCAGTTACTAAATGTATCATCAGGTTAGAGTGCTGTTCAAGAGCTCTCAAGGGTACCTTGTTTTCTACATTGAAGGAATTTTTTATTGACTTTTAATTCAATTAAGCACTACAACTGGGGATGCTTCCCATGTGACCCTTTGCTTTTCACGAGTTGGAGAATGAAATGTGGGTGGTTTAATTAACGAATCACTATTTGTCTATTTATATGCACCACATGTATGTTCCGTGTGCTTGACAAAGGGGTCCGTCCCGAAACATTGCACCGCCGTCCGCACCTAAGATGTTGCATAAGTCCTGTGTGCCATTGAAATGTTTCATTTGCAGTTCCTTGTATAGGTATCAGGGGATTTGGCCTTGTGACTTCAGTATGGATGCACAGAATCCAGGATTTGATTGGGATTTGGCCAAGATTCTGCCTTTTCCAGCAGGATTTGGATTTGGCTGAATCCAAGTGCCTGGCTGAACCAAATCCGAACCCAAAAAATCATGACTTTTTGTCACGTAAATAGGAAAGTCAAAAAAAAAGTCACACATGTTATCTTCCCCCCCACCCTGTTTCCCTGATTTAAACTTGCAAATGAGGGTTTGGATTCAGTGCAGTATTAGGTCAAATCTATCGCAAATGATTCAGGATTCGGCCTAAAATATTGGATTCAGTGCATTCCTACTATTGAGCTGCTTATGAAAGATTTGACATACAGTTGCCAGAATGATGCCCACCCCAATTCATATCTGCATGGAGTTTGTTCAGATACAGATTGAGCAGGGTAGGAAACCCCACTGGCCAGTTACTGTATCAGCCTCTGGGTACAGTCCAAGGACAGCATATTCCTTCAAAGGGTATACTAAACAAATGTATAAACAAGCCCCATAATATTCTATAACTGACCCAAAATGCTGAACATATATAAGACATGTATATATATATTGGACAGAAGAGAGTGAGCTTGCTTTCAATTTAAGTTTGTGAAACAAGTTATAGTCCCCAGGTATTAAGGACCTTAAATGTTTTGCTGCATTTCCTACTAATTTCTAGTTACATCCCTACCTTCCACTCTTGCCAGTCTAGTTCCAGTGTTTTCCTAAACCTGTACATCTCTAACCCCATTAACCAATGTGGAACAGCCCTTTAAGCCATCTAACATGATGCTCTTTCAGTCAGTCATGGAGTTATACCACCAAAAAACGCTTTCTCTGGGCAGATAAATCCTTTTTCTCCCCATGAGATTCTATTTGTTCAGCCGACAGTTTATTTTACACTGGAAAAACCAGCCACCATGTGATGAGCAATCCATCAGCCACTTAGTTGACTATTACAATGGGTCTACAAACAAGCAGACAAAGCTTGCGTGAGTTTTCCAGCTGCTAGAAAAATTAGCTGTGCAAACAAATAACATTTTCACAGAGAAGTTGTGTCACACTGGTTGGATAACATTGATTTAAATAGGCTTGCCTGTTCTCTTACACTGACCTGCATGTAAAACCTCCTCACTTTCCCCAGCTCCATCAGCTATCTCAAGTCATTTTCCAGTCTTGGTATTTCCCTTGCTATAAATCTGCATTGAAAAGTATACTAAGCTACTATAGGTCCAATTCAGTAGTTTAACTAGATACTCCTGGTTCCCTGAGCAAGGCATCCCCAAACCTTGAGTAAGGTGGCCTGTTAGAGCCCACAGTGCTGTCTCTAATCCAGTAAAGTTTTCAATAACATACATTAAAACCCCAAGCAGCACTTGGCCAGCATCTTCTACTAATTACAGCATTTTCACACTAGTAACCGGCAGAAACACCTCAACATTTTGCAAATATTACAATCCAGTGCTATTTTTTTACCAGAAGGGTGTTACAATGCAAAAATATGTGACTTTCATATAGGGTAATGCCAATATATACAGAAAAACACGGCACAGGCCTGCCATTGGGGGCAACACAAATTTAAAACAATAAAAAAGGAGCACAGCTAAATTCAATGACATGTCAGTACCGCACTGATACTGATACAACAAGAAATAATCACGTCTAAAGGGATGTGATTTCAATATTTACCTCCATTTTGCAGCCAGGCACTGTCTGTGCATTACATGGAACCCTAAGCTGCGTGGACAAAACACAGTATACATATGAGCAGTAGCGGAACCCATTGTAGCTGTGTGTGTGTTTGTGGCACATAGTTTGCTACCTGTCTAACATTAAATGAAAATGATGCTCTCATTAGCAGGTGCAGTTTACTCTGAATCAAGGGAAAATACATTTTCTCGCAGTTCTGCGGGAGTATTACAATCAAAAAGAGAACCAAATCTATATGCATTAATACCTCCATTACCTTAAGCAATACTGCCTGTCCATTTGCCATTTGAAAATCATTACCTTACACAATTTTATTCCCTTTAAGTTTTTGTTTAAAAATCACCATCTACATATGACCCTAAGACCAACCATTTACCAAGATTAGCATTCACCGGTACCCTAAACAATACAGGCTGGAACTGAACGTGCATATCTGTGCAACTACTCTGTGTGTATTTATACGAAATAGATATTGGAAATCCCCTCAGAATACAATTGCATATGCATGCCTGTCACTATACACCATACAACCTTCATCACTGAACTTATTGACTGTCCTAGCATCTGATTTGACACGTGGCAGGTTTACATATCCTAGTAGCCCAAGTAGCACCAGATCAGTGAGAGACTGGGCACATTTGATCCAAAAAGTGGATTGTTCTTCAGAGAAAGAATTGCTCTCATAGCAAAAAAATTTGAAAGGTCTTGTCAAGCCACCACAGTCATTGGTTTCCAGCACAACTTGCATATGAGATATAAATCTCAATGTGGCTTTGTAAAATATATTTATACTTAACAAAATGCAGTTTTCTTGCAGATATTGATCATCCCATGTATGGAGTGACCCTAAAAGCAGTTCTGTTACACCTGGTCCTTGGAAGAGACTCCAGCAGAAGGTGAATTCTGGACAGACAGACACAATGTTCATGCTGACTCCCCGGAAACACTAGACCCTGTAGATTTCTTCTTGGGCCGTGCCTTTGTGTTCTTAGGCTGTGCCTGCCAAACATAATAAGCACATTGTGATTAACGTAACAAATATCACTGCTCACAATGAGGTAAGACTTCCTATTAAAGTAAAACAATATCCACAGAAAGAATACTTTTACCAACAGTTTGCCCAATGGCACATGCTACTAAAAAAAGTATATTTTTATGTACATGGTTTATTTAGATGAAGCAGAGATTTACATATGAGCTGTTTTATGCAATATATTTTTATAGAACCCTACATTGTTGGGGGGAATAGATTATATAGTATAGTTGGGTTCAAGTTACCAGCTCCCTACAGCTTCCCACAAACACAGTTAGGAAAGGGACGCTAGAAGTTCCTCTGATCTAGACACAAACTGAAATGATATTTATTATTATTATTTGTTGTTAACATGTATTTATATAGCGCCAACATATTGCGTAGCACTGTAGAGTAAATGTGATTATCAGGCCCGGATTTGCGGCACGGCCGCATAGGCCCAGGCCTAGGGCGGCAAAGAAATAGGGGCAGCATGCCGCCCAGCCGCCGTTCAACTGCACCAGCTGCACCGGCGTTTTTTTGCCGGCGCGCTGGGAAGGCGGGCGCTAGGACCGCGCGGCCCCCCGGTTGGACCGCGCGGCCTAGGGGCGCCGAGACGTGAAATCCGGCGCTGGTGATTATACAACTACATCACATGAATTACATATATAGAATATATGGAGTAACACACATCACAATCAATACAGGTACAAAAAGGTGAGGAAGGCCCTATGCATAGGCATACAGTCTAAAGGGAAGGGAGTAATACACAAGGTGTGGGAGTGGGCAAGATCGAATTAAGTGGGTGAGAAATGTGGTACTGTATGTGGTGTTGCGTTTGGTAGTTAAGCATAGTGAGGGTAGGCTTCTCGAAAGAAGTGCGTTTTCAGAGATTTTTTGAAAGCAGAAAGGTTGGGAGAAAGTCGGACAGACCGTGGGAGAGAATTCCAGAGGAGGGGTGCAGCCCTTGCAAAGTCTTGAATGCGAGCATGTGAGGAGGTAATGAGAGAAGAGTTGAGTAGCAGGTCAGTAGAGGAGCGTAGTAAGCGAGTGGGTGAGTATATAGAGATGAGTTCAGAGATGTAGGGTGGGTCAGAGTTATGAAGTGCTTTGAAAGTCAGTGTCATTAATTTGAATTTGATTCTGAAAGGTAACGGAAGTCAGTGCAGGGATTGACAGAATGGCGAGGCAGAGGAGGAGCGGTTGCTGAGGTGTATGAGCCTCGCAGCAGTGTTCATTATGGACTGGAGAGGTGACAGTCTCTGGAGGGGGAGGCCAATTAAAAGAGAGTTACAGTATATGATGAGAGAGTGAATAAGAATTTTGGCAGCGTCTTGGGTGATAAATGATCGTATTTTGGATATGTTCCTTAGGTGGAAGTGACATGATTTAATATTTACATGCTAATATGAGAACAGAGACCCAATGGAGCAGGAGCCACTGCCCCATGATGCCCTCGTTATTCCAGTTGTCTGTAAACTGCTCGGCTAAGTTCTGTTATCACAAAACAGATGCAGTGGAAACAAGAAGCAAAATTCAAGCTGACTCACATGAAGGAATTCCTTACAATAATACACAGTGGAGATAGGGCGCAATGGGCATGACTAACAGCCTGTGAAATGAATCACACATTAGTCAAATGCAAGGGATATGTCACGTAACCAGGCCCTATCATTTATCGCATTCCTGAACAGCAGAACGTATCATCTGCAAACAAAGGTAAGTGCTACCCAGAAAGGCAAGCCTTGTACAGCTTCATGATTAACATGAAGCTGTACAGAGTCTTTTTAACTCATTTCATTTTCACCTAATTCTACTCAGTTGACTGAAATGAACAGCAGGGGGAGATGTTGTTTCAGAGTCATTAACAACTGCTAATATTTTAAAAACTAGAAAATTGATTTTGCAGAAGAACACCAAGAAACTTCACATTCATTTGTTTGAAGGGTTTATATTTCTGTTAATGATGAAGATAGAAAGTAAGGTGTATTGGCAGATATGTATTCTGAAAAGCAAGTAGTCTCAGTTATACTACAGTAAAAGTCCAGCTTGATAAACTCACCTCCACTTTTGTCACCTTTTTCACAGTTTTGACACTGGCTGTACGCTTTGGTACTTTCTCTATGGCATCTTCATCTGATTGTTCAGGTTTAACATCTGGTTGTTCTCCGTCTGACTTTACAGCATGGTGCTGATCCTCGCAAGCTGCACAGATTGTTGGCACTGCAGGCAGAAAGAGCTGTTAGCAGTGAGAGGATCGTTTCAGAGATACACACAATCATTTGCAACCCATGAGCAATATCTAAAGCAGCATCGAAGGGTGTCCCAAGCCTTCTTCTATAGAGGTTAATTGATTTGATCATTCAGAACAATATTTATAAACGGTGTATATAGAAGCATATCAAACTTACACAGAATCCATGGAGGCAGTGACAAAAACGCAGGTTATGGGTTAATAAGAAATTCATGATGGGGTCTGATTTACAACATATTTGCCCAGTGTTGATAACACCCTATTATGTGTCACTTTTGTAAGCCCTAACCTATATCTATACTATTTGTATAGTATTCCAGCACCATGTAACACAAACTGGAAAAAAGCATTGCAAATTGTTTCCTTTAACCAAATGTCTACATTGGTTATTTGTGGAGCCATTGGAGCTACGTGTAAATACAACTGGGTATAAAAAAAGATAAAGCAATCAATATCTCTCCAGGACACTCTGATATCAGTTCACTCCTCTGTTCTATATTTAGTGACTGTATATTGTTAAACTATGCTTTTAGTATCCTGGTATACATTTCCCAGTATGACCTTGGCCAGATGATTTAAGCCACCAGTTCTTAAACAAAAAGCTGAAAAAGAAAAAAGCGCCTTTTTGACAAGGAAAATATTTTAATATCTCCATTTGAGTAATACATCTTAGATAAAACGTTTACTCAACAAGCCTAATTTACAAAGCCTTGGACATGGTCCAATGTGCAAAGAACAAGCACAAAGCACCATGTTTTTTTTGCACTGTGCACCTTGACTTACATTCTGCACCATAAGGCACCACTCTTGGAACTCCCAGAATTGAGCATAAACAATTGAGTTCTGATCGTGCAGCAGTGATGTCTGCAAAGCAGGTGGTAGGTTGTAAGGAATAGGATAAGTTATGTTAGTTAAGTACTGTTAGTACTGATTAGTCACCAGATGATGCCGTTGAATAGGGGAAGTCCCTGAAGGGAGGTTATATAACGAAGAGAGATGGACATTACTTCCACTTTAGCTCATCAGAGTGATAAGAGTATGGTGCTGGAGAGCCTGAGGCTTGTCACATCAGAGAGGTACTAAGGAGAGCGTTAAGTAGTAATAGGGTTGATTGGTCAAGCTAGCTGTAGATGGTGAGAGTTAGATGTAGGTTAATTAGTTGAGCAGCTGAGCTCCAACGAGGAGGTAGAAAAGGACCAGTGCCCTGGCAGTAGCTAGCCCAGATAGGGACCAGAGAAAAACATGGACTAGGTTAGATAGGGCCTAGTTCCTCCACACAAGGTGGATCCCAGTGCTGAAAGTCTATTAAAGGTTACAGTATCCCTGACTCAAGGAGGAGGAAGGAAAAGCTGGCAACCGGTGGGGCCTAAAGCTCAGGCTCCAATTTGTGCCTGGCAAGTAACACTGTGGATGCTGTACCGGTGACTAATAAAGTTTTCCTGAGTTCAACATGAGTCATGTGTAACTGACATCATCTGTTGTACATTGTATGATGAGAATGTGACAGACAGAGATGCATAAACAGGAGTGTAAGTGCAAAAGATGAAAAATCAGTTTATTAGCTTCTAAGTGTGTACTACAATCCCTAGTTTTGAGATGGTGGTGAGGATTGAGAGTTGGCCAAGATGTATAATGAGCAACTAGACACCACACTACTAGGTAGGCATGGGGGCAGCCCTTGGAACACCACCTGTAATGCTAATAATTTAGACTTGCAAGCTAGTGAGCGGGTACAAAAGGCTTACAACCATGTACATTATGTCTGCCTGTGGCAATAAATAAATAAATGCTGAAATGTAAATGCAGTTTAGTCATTTCTTTCTTCTTTGCTAAAACAAGGTACAGTAGCAAGATTTTAATCTTTTGCACTTACACTCCTGTTTATGCATCTCTGCCTGTCACATTCTCATCATACAATGTACAATAGATGATGTCAGTTTAATTAAATATCCCCCTCTTTATATTTTACTATTTGTATAACATCATCCTCGTTCTGCATGTCTGAAAGTCACTTTGTATTATTGCCATTATTATATGTAAACTTGAATACCCCCAAATTGCTGGTTGTAGGTTATATTACCTTAAGGCAAAGAGCACTTCCCACTATCTTTTGTATGCAAAGAAGGTGCTGTTACTCGGGCTGAGCTGGGGAGAGTGCAAACCTCCTGCTGAAGTACTATTTACATATGAGCTCCAGCCTATAGAAGGATTGCCTAGCCCCCAGCCCAGCTAAAAAGATGGATCAGCACTCCATGTTGGCACAATGATGAAGTCCACAGCTAAAATTATGGAGAAGCGACTAAGGTTTTTTTTAATTTAAAAAAACAAAAAAAAAAACAACAATGAGCCCCATACCTGGATCTGCAATGGTTTCTACCAAGCCAGTGGACACACTACGGGTGCGGGGCTCCGGACTCTGTAAATGAGCTACATCACCATCCTGAATCAACGTCAGGTCCTGCATGCTGAAGCTGCGTAACTTTTCAGAAAGGACCCCTTGACCCTGGTGAATAAGGGCATAAGGTAGAACGTAAGTGTAACAACATTTTATTTGAGATTATTTTAGAAAACTAAAAGGAATATATTAATTAGCAGGGTATACAAAATTCTGAATTTCACAGACTAGGCCATGGCCATTGGCCATTAACCTGACCAGTACAAATAAATAATGAAAGCTGGATTTCTATTCTGAAGTTCACATTCACATATTTGTAAATAAAGCTTCAGCTTCAGATAATGCAACATATATATTCTGAATAAATTCTGCCTGATGAAGAGAAGTCATTTGAAATCTCCAGCAATTACAATTCTTCCATAAATCAGTTAGCCAATGAACTGTATCAAATTAATGCAAAACATATAATTATTTTCCAGGACAAAGGCTAAAACATTAAAACCCCCATAGGTCACATAAACACAATCCAAGACAGTACCTTGGTAGCAGCTGTTACGGCAGCATTCGCAGCAATATTCAAACCTCTTTTGCCAAACCGCATCATGGTTTCATAGCTCTTGTCCCTCGCCTGAGCGATATATTCATCAATTTCCTAAAGAGTTATAAGAAAGGGGATTATTTCTCACATTACATAGTAAGCTACGCAGGACTCAATCAACCTTGTTCTCTGTCATGGGGTGGAGTCATTATGCACTGCACAGGGTCGCCCCGACTTAAAGATTAAACAAGTATAATAACAGCTGACCAATGAATGCTACCTGATAATTGACTGCTATAAATGATTAAACTTAGGGGGCCCATTTACTTAGCTCGAGTGAAGGAATAGAGGAAAAAAAACTTTGAATTTCGAATGTTTTTTTTTGGCTACTTCAACCATCGAATGGGCTACTGCGACCACGACTTCGAATCAAATGATCAAAAATCGTTGGACTATTCGACCATTCGATAGTCGAAGTACTGTCTCTTTAAAAAAAAAAAAACTTCGACCCCCTAGTTCGCCACCTAAAACCTACCGAAGTCAATGTTAGCAGATGGGGAAGGTCCCCATAGGCTTTCTAAGTATTTTTTGGTCGAAGAAAAATCGTTCGATCGATGGATTAAAATCCTTGGAAACGAACAATTCGAAGGATTTAATCGTTTAATCGAACGATTTTTCATTCGATCGTTCGATCGAACTAATTGCAGTAAATCCTTCGAATTCGATATTCAAAGTCGAAGGATTTAAATTCGGCAGTCGAATCTGTCATCTCGATCTGTCATCTCTATCTGTCATCTCTATCTGTCATCTCTATCTATCATCTCTATCTATCATCTATCTCTCTCTCTCTATCTATCTGGTGATCTACCTACCTACCACCTACCTACCAATCTGTCTGTCTACCTACAGATCTACCTACCTGTCTATCTATCTGTCTGTCTATCTATCTATCTATCTATCTATCTATCTATCTATCTATCTATCAATCTCTCTCTATCAATCTCTCTCTCTCTCTCTCTCTCTCTCTCTCTCTCTCTCTGTGTCTCTCTCTCTCTCTCTCTCTCTCTCTCTATCTATCTGTCATCTCTATCTATCTGTCATATCTATCTATCTATCTATCTATCTATCTATCTATCTATCTATCTATCTATCTATCTATCTATCATCTATCTCTTTTGCAAACACTGGGCACAATATGTCACCTTATACTGTAATTTGGAGAAAAAAATGTCAGTGCAAAGTAACATTTTTGCTCCAAATCACTTCTCTAACACCTCAATGAATGAGCTAATGGAAGAGAAAATGTGAAGAATTTATAGAGTTAAAATCTCTGGTTGTGGCGCTACCAGTTCAGCAATGCTCTGTACACTCACCTTTTCTTTACAGGACAATGTTGGGTGGACAAACTTCCTGTATAGTACACTGGAGCCTTTTGTGTAAGGTGAGAGAATCCAAATCACAAATGCAATTTTCAACTCAAAATAGAACGGAAACCTGCCAGGGAAAACGGTATAATTAAAAATCATGCACAGGAGGTTATAGCACAACAATAAAAATAAGGTCAGATAAAGTTAACCCTTTCATACTTTTTAAGTGTAGGTTTCATTGACTATCCATGACCATCACACCTCAGGACTTCAAATAATTATGAAGAGTCAACTAAAATTAGGGGAAAAGGGGAAAGAAAAGACCTGACTGATTGCTACTGGCAACTGCACCCGTGCTACATAGATACAGGATACAGAAATGTATGAAAAAAAGGTGCTATTATTGAAAGTGAACTCTGATAGCATGACATTTGATTCTCTGAATCTTTGTGGGTAGAATCATAACTATAGGGCGTCACTACTAGGGGTGTGCGGAGGGGGTGCCCTTGGGGCTTGCTGGAGCAGCAATAAATCTTATCTCAGGCAGCAGGACAGGGGGAACTTTTTGGTGCGTTGCCACATCTGGTCTGATCTCTGTGTATTTGAAATACCAGGGCCTATTTTGAATCTGAGTCCAGACTTGCTATAGGGGTAGCAGACCCCACAGCTGTGGAGGGACCTGGGGGGAGATGAGCTACAATAAGGTCTCGCAATCTACTTTCAACTTAACTGTACCTCTTGGCCTCCAGCACCTGGGGTGAGGTTTGCAGTTCACCTAAGGGATGAATGGGCCTCCCTGGGATGGTGGTGGGTTACTTTGCAGGGGGGCATATAGATACAATATTCTTCCCTTGTCTGTCAGTATTAACTAAAAACTAAAGGACTCAACAGATTTTCAATGAATCTGTGTCATTTCTATTTGGCTTCAAAAGAAATTGACAAAAGTAGCCCACAACCTGATATTACTAACCAGAAAAATGGCTATCCTAGTCCCATGGGTAGAGATTTCCACCTGTGAGACTTACCAAACCTGGGAGCCCAGGGCAGTGACTGACATGGAGTAAATGCATATTGAAAAAGCACTGAGAAGTTGGAATTAACCTAATTATAGACTTGTATTCCAACAGTAACTGAGAGATCTCACATTCAAGCCGTAGCCATATGGTGTGGTTTGATGACAAGGGGCATGTTTTTCCCGTTTGATTCAACGTTTTTTTTTGTAACCAGAAAATGTAAATTTTGACCAAAAAATACTTGTGGAATTTTCGTGGAAAACACAACTCAAACATTAATAAATCTGCCCCTTGATGCAAACACTTGCAGAAAAATGCTTTCCCTGATGTGACTGAGAGCGTCAGGTTCATATCAGATCAGCGCTCAGATCAGTCCTTCTCTCCAGCTGAAAGCACAGCTCCATACAGCACATACCCAGGAGACAGCCACAGTGATATGCAGGGCAGTGTCTCACTTTTTAGCCCCATTTAGCAATGATATACTACTGTATGCATGTTGCTTCTGAGCAGATAATGAGCAGCTTCACAGTGACTTAACCTTATCTGCTTCTAGCAAAGACAATGCAAATCAAGGGAAATAACCAGTATCTCATGTTGTTGGGAAAATAAACGCTTACAATACTCATAGTTTCACACAACAGTTATTTGATGTCAGATATTAACATACGTGCAGCATAAATCATATTCTGGCACAAAGCAGTCAAATGCATTCTGATGAACTAACACAGGCATCTGCTTTTACAGTCTGTCAGTTTGTTGAAACCTTGCTGGAAAGTTTTCATAAATCCTAAAGCAATTTGAATGTATGGGATTCCCCAGTTGTATCTCTGATAAGCCTCTTATTCTGCAGTCATTTGTAGGAATCATACAATCATTGGGGCATTGAATTAACAGAGTAAGGGTATAGGGATTTTTTAACCTTAAAAGCAATACTGAATTCTGAATGCATACTGTCTAGTGAGTAACTGGACAGATCATGTAAAAAAAAATTCAGTAGCTAATGGTGTATTTTTGACAACTATATTTGAAAAACATTGTTTTCACCCTTTGATAAATACGCCTTTAAAAATCCCATAGAAATGAATGGAGAGAGGCGGTATTTCACTCAAGCAGACTGTGGCGATCTCTAACTTCACTCTTTGATAAATATACCCTTAAGTCTGCCACTCACTATTTATGAAGTTCTCACAGCATTCTGACAGTTGGGGGCTGATTTATAAAAGGTCGAGTGTTAGAGTTTGTTTTTTTTACCTCAAATGAACTCGACCTCGAATGGTATCTTGCTTAAAGGGGTGGTTGATCTTTAAGGTAACTTTTAGTAACTTTTAGTATACTTGTGGAATTTTCATGGAAAACACAACTCAAACATTAATAAATCTGCCCCTTGATGCAAACACTTGCAGAAAAATGCTTTCCCTGATGTGACTGAGAGCGTCAGGTTCATGTCAGATCAGCGCTCAGATCAGTCCTTCTCTCCAGCTGAAAGCACAGCTCCATACAGCACATACCCAGGAGACAGCCACAGTGATATGCAGGGCAGTGTCTCACTTTTTAGCCCCATTTAGCAATGATATACTACTAGTATATTTTAACCCTTTAACCCTTTATTTGTCAGGCTGTGCAGCCACCCTGGGGCCATGAACTGCAATGCAGAAATTATTTTTTTTATATTGCTCATAGTTAAAAGGTTAATCACTTAAAAAAATCCAGCACCGAATCCAGTGCTGGATTCGGTGCTGGATCCAGGATTCGGTTTGGGGTTCAGCCAGTATTTGGCCTTTTTCAGCAGACTTTGGATTCATCCGAATCCTTGTGCCTGGCTGAACCGATTCCTAATTTGCATATGCAAATTAGGCACAGGAAGGGAAATCACATAACTTTTTGTCACAAAAATAGGATGTAAAAATTTTTCCACACTTTTTCCCTTCCCAACCATAATTTGCAAATTAGGATTCTGATTCAGCTCGTTATTCGGCTGAATCTTTCATGAAGGATTCATGGTTTCGCCGAATCCCAAATAGTGAATTTGGTGCATCCCTAGTACTCACACATATACACACACACACACACACACAGTCAGTCACAATTAATACTACTAGGCAACACAGTCAACCATCACTGTAGTATATTTTAAATATAACCAGGATGACAAAGGGCAAGGGAATAAAACCTGTAAAATAACGAGCACATAAGTACAAGTAATATACTCTCTCCACAATCAAGTTAGCTTGATAACAGGGGTAAAAAGCCTATGATTTCCTTAAAATAATATGATTTCCTTCAGTGGGTTGAAGGCTGATGGGAATGGAAAAGGTCAGGTAAGGAGCTAACAGCCATGGGATGCCCAGGGTGTGTTTCTGTGTACTCACGGAAAACTTAAAGAAAATGTGTACACAGTGGATGTGTATGTGGCTATACAATGTCTATATATTGTATTCAGTTAAGAAAATTTGCTGTGTATATTTCTATACATGTAAGTTAAGGATATGATTTTTTATGAAATGTACATTGTGCTTTTGCTGGACATACTTTTTAGTGCATCTATATGCTGAGGCTCCCAGATTAACTGCACTCAGGTACAGTTCTGGGTGGGTACATAATTAGGGATGCACCGAATCCAGGATTCGGTTCGAGATTCGCCCAAGATTTGGCCTTTTTCAGCAGGATTCGGCCCGAATCCATCTGCCCGGCCGAACCGAATCCGAATCCTAATTTGCCTATGAAAATTGGGGCGGGGAGGGAAATCGTGTGACTTTTTGGCACAAAACAAGGAAGTACAAACATTTTCCCCTTCCTACCCCTAATTTGCATATGAAAATTAGGGTTCGGATTCGGTACGGTATTCGGCAGAATCTTTAACAAAGGATTCGGGGGTTCGGCCGATTCCAAAATAGTGGATTCGGTGCATCCCTATACATAATGAATTAGCAGTTCCAATAACAGCCGAAACAACAAAAGGTGGACATGCATGTGTATGTTAACTCATCAGAGATGGGCCAAGAGGTACAGAAGCTCAAGGCTGCCCAAAGCCAACTTCTGCCCTAGATACCACTGCATTCTTGCTGCCAGCTTCCCCCTCAATTACCTATGTGCGCTGTCTACCCTTCCCCAGTGCAACACACAAAGGGGCTCAGTGCTATAGAAAAGTATGCAAACTATAATTGTTCCACCCCCTCCATCTAAGGCACCTGTCTACCCCTAGTTCCATCTCTGCAACTCATACGGTATCTGACTGCTTTCAACATCTCATATTGAAAAATAGGTCCTTTTAGGCTCTCAACATAATGTCTTTCTAAAAATAAAAAAAATCACTTTTCATTTTTTGAAAAATGGAGCAATAAAACTAGTTCTATATTTTTAGAATAAACTAGTTATGAATGACACATGGGACTAGATCTTCTCAGAGCTCAAATCTTTGTTTGCTTCATCTAGTTCTGTCCAGCTAATATATTACAAAAGTCCTTCCTGTATGTAAAGTATTTCATTTATTACAATATTAACAATGAAAATATATACTAAACTGGCCAAATGATCCTAATTTTAAAAAAAAAGTCACAGGGGTATAAATACACAGGAAGCAGACCCTGCAGCTGCAGGGGGGCCCAGAAGGCATAGGGGGTTCAATGATGCCCTAATTACTGAGCAATTTTAACATGTATTATTTTGGATATGGATATTTGGATATGTTTGGGGCCCTAAAATTAATTTGCTGTGGGCCCAGTAACATCTAGTTACACCACTGCATTCAGTGTGTCTAATTTAACATAAGAGAACAAGTTAATGGAGAATGCAATGCAATAAAATTAGGATTTTGAGGTGCAATCACAAAACAAAAGTGTCCAATAACAGACAAATCAATGGTACAGTAGGCACAAAAATGCAGCAGCTTTGAAATAATTGTTCCCTTCTCAGGAAAATCCTTTGTGCATCCACTACTTGTATTTGCTTTTAACTGGGCAAATTTTCACTATATGTACACGTTGTACATAGTGCGTGCGTGAATGTAAAAGGGACCTTGGATTGTAAACCCCATGGGACACAAATCCCTCATGTGAATGCTATATAATATCTATAAAGTGTTGCAGAATGTCAGCTATATATATATAAATAAATGATAAAAATATTTACACACACGTCTTTTGCATCCTCTGTGGCTTACTTGCCATGTTCTCTTTGCTTCCCTAGTTCAGAGTGCCTGTAGATCTCTGACAGTCTCATACCAGGGTTTATTCTTGTTTTATTCCTGTCTTTATTTATTCATGAAACCCGACTTACAAAGCAGTGCAATCCATTACTTCTTATGACAACAATACATCAAAATCTTTAAAATGGACTTACTAGTTCAAGAACTCAGACCCCCTGTCCCTCTAGCTGTATATCATTGCTGGCTAAATGACGGCCCTCTAGATATTGCTAAACTGCAACTCCTAGTACCCACTAACAAATTTGTTTTATTGTGTAGGTTTTACTCTTAAATTGCACTGTTTACACTGTAAATAATTCACTTTGCAATATAAAATTTCACTCCTGAAACAATAAGTGTATTTTTTTTAGTTGTAATATTGGTGTGTAGGCAGCCATCTCAGGTCATTTTGCCTGGTCATGTGCTTTCAGAAAGAGCCAATGCTGCACTATGGAACTGCTTTCTGACAGGCTATTGTTTCTCCTACTCAATGTAACTGAAGGAGTCACAGTGGGACATGGGTTTTTACTATTGAGGGCTGTTTTTATATCTACCAGGGAGCTGTTATCTGGTTACCTTTCCATTGTTCTGTTGTTTGGCTGCTGGGGGGGGGGGGGATGATATCAGCAGTAAAGGGTGACTGAAGTTTATCAGAGCACAAGTCACATAACCGAGGGCACCTGGGAAACTAACAATTTGTCTAGCCCCATGTCAGATTTCAACATTAAATATAAAAAAAATCAGTCTGCTCTTTTGAAAAACGGATTTCAGTGCAGAATTGTGCTGGAGCAGCACTATTAACTGATTTGTTTTGAAAAAAACATGTTTTCCCATGACAGTATCCCTTTAATGCCTAACATTCATGGCAACTAACCCCATTGATAAGGATCCACTTGAGGGATTTTTAAGGCCTTGTTTCATAGTAGAATTAAGAAAAGGAACTGGGTTTGGAAAAAGTCCAGGACTGGATCATTATCATAACATGGGGTTGGTTGACAATTATGCATTGTTGTGAATTTACTTTGCATTAACCTAAAGAGCAAATAGGAAGTGTAAGCTACACCGACACACTGTATATGATGTGTTTATAGATATACATTGTGACCAGCCCTTTAAGCATACAAAACAAAGCATTACTTACCAGGAAAGGATAATATCAGTAAGAGTTTCCGCCGTTGTGAAAAAGGCAAACACAATCCAGTACATCATCCATTTTACCTGCAAAACAACAACCTTCATTTTCAACAATGCCAATGTCTGTGTGCAGTAACCTGTCATTCACATCAGTGCCAGTCTCATGTCTCATATATTGGTGACAAACTACCAGTACAAAACAAGTGCAAGGATGGCAGAGTTAATCTGGCCATAGACATGCAGATTTTATCCTTATGTCAGACGATCGATCGAATGTTGCTATCTTCCAACCTACAACTAACCATTCAGATTAAATAAAGTAGTAAAAAGAACAAATCAGACGATGTTCTGGCGTCCAATTCGGCGCACCACGTTCATTGTTCAGCGGTGGTTGGGGACCCTTGTACTAAATGGCCGATCGTCATGGCACAAAAAATGTCAGGACGATCCACATACAATCAGAAAATCATACGAACCTCTGTTTCGTAAATACTTCTTTGTGTCTATTGCCAGCTTAAAGGAAGGTCTTTTTACTTGGGGGTACCAAAAGTTAGGCACCCCCACGTGATCACTTACCTGACACCCCGGCCCGTGCACCTATCAGGAGAAAACTGCACCAGCCAGGGATTCTTCCAAAGAGCACTACGGAGCGATCGTTTTCCTGTTTTTTCTTTCTTAAAATTTCCTGGGGCAGACGCATGCACAGTAGAACAAAATAACCGGCTTTTTTGTTAAAGTTCAGCTTTTTGCTCTACTGCACATGCACAGCCGAGAGAAGAACTTTTGGCACCCCCAAATAGAAAGACCTTTCCTTCTCCTTTAAGCCAAAATAATCATGCAAACTCCATGTAGAAAAGATGCTGGTAAGAATTAAACCCAGCACAACTAGGTAGCCCACTGACAGCTGGGCCCTCGTGCTGCAATCATAGCTTCTGTATTTTCACTTATAGTACCCTTACTTTGCATAGCAACATGTGGTTCTTGTATCTAAAAGCTAAAGGGTTAATTCTGCACATTTCAGGCCAACAGAATCATTCATGTGTTCGTAAATTGCATTTCCTGCAGAGTGATCTGAACTGTAAGAAATACATTTGTTATGAGCTGAAACATAACCCCCTACTTTATGAATCCAAGACAATAAGGACAGATCAATGAGATCATAACAAAACGTAAACCAGTTTCAAGACATCATTTCATAGTGGGGAGCTCTGTTCTTGTATTAGATCTAGTATCCAAACAGCAGTAACATGAATGCTCCCCTATTTTAAAAGAGTAAAACTCATGAGAAAATCAAAGGTTACTGGGCATTGCTGGGCACTGGAGCCACAAGCTTGGCTATAAGACATGAACCAAGGCTTTGTGTTCTCTTAAAAAAAAAACAAATCGGTGCATTAAGAACAGCTTCAATAAAACAAAACACAGAAAAGAACCTCTTACATAAGAGCTGTTGCCATAGCAACAGTTGTCAAGAGAGCTAATGAAGGCAGCACTTTATCAGCCCCTTCTAAACAGTCTCAGTTTCTTAACATACGATTTATGGCGGCCAAGTTTCCATCAAGTTAATGTCCTTTACAGAACTCTGCAGATAGATAGATGCTACAGCAATTATTCCTTGCTGATAATGCTCTTCACAATAACATATAAATTACCATTCAGGTTTGGAAGACGGAAGGCAAAAAGGCTCAAGTTATGGCTTCTTTGTTTCCTCCTCTGACACTCTGTATATGTTACCCTGAACCAAAGAGGAACACTGAACGTGTTGGTGAAAGTCACTTTAAGAAGGCAATATAAAATATATAATAAAGATTCTAGGGAAGCACTATAGGCAGGCAGGTAATCCAACCGCTCTCACTGCTACTTACTCACGCGGCCGCTTCATTACCTCCGGGAGGGGATGCTGTGTGGGTGAAGGGTTTGGAGACCTACGGAACACGGAGGGGTGTTCGCCATCTATTAACTTATAACTACAGGTTAGCTGCCGGAAGGCACTTTTAGATGCAGGCTAGCAAGTTGACTATGTAGTTTAGCTACAAACTGTTATCATTGACGGTTGTGTCACTAATGTGTTACCTCTGGGAGGGGATCTCGTATGGGTCAATGGGTTGGTAATGGGGCATATTGAGGAGGTCGAGGGAATGCTTTAAAGTTCTAATTGCCGCACTACACCTTAGGTGTGGTTGAATTTATGGACTGGGTAGTCATGCTACTCCTCTGCATAAGGCCACATATGTGCCAACAACCTCTTGCTTCCAGTCATTCTAACCCCCTGCTCTAACCTTTGTTTCAATCTACTGTGCATGTACGATTTTAGTACAATATTAAAAGTTACATTTTATTTCATATATGAGTTATCGGAATTAATAGATGTGTACGTGCAGCTCTATGGGTCTACTTTTTCCTCTATTTCTGACTAATACTGTCATATCAGGCAATGCACCAGAACCTCTAATAACTGTTTTAGGGTTAGAGATAGGGTCTAGGATGGTCATTGCATATGCTTTACACTTCTCTCTACCCTTATCAATCCACTTAAAGGGGTTCAACTTCAAACACTTTTTCAGTTCAGTTGGTTTCAGATAGATCACTAGAAATAAAGACTTTTTTCAATTACTCTCTGTTTTCTTTTTTTGACCGTTTTTCTAATCTTGAAGTGTAAACGTTAATTTTTCACCTTGTGTCTTATTGAAGCAGCTCTGGGAGGGGGGTCGACTTTTCTGTTCTAAATTTATCCATTTGGTTGATACATTTGTTATCTTTGTCCCTGCTGAGCCGAATCCCTGAGTTTCATCAAAGGCAGCTGTTAGACTTGATACAATAGTTACTAATACTCCACAGATGCTGCTGAGGAATGTATCAACTAATGTAGCAACTAAATGTAGCAAAATTGTAACAGTTCAGCTGCTCCTGGGTCACTGAGCTGCCAGACTGAAACACCAGAGACAGGAACGTTAAATTTTAAACTTCAATTTTGGGAAAGAGGTAAAAAATAAAAGATGGAAAACAACTCAACTGAAAAAAAGTGTTTGGAAGGTGCACAACATTTTTAATGACCGACCGCTTATTTGCTTTGGATTAGTCCACTTTCATCCTGGAATACTGGCTGCCACCATGTTAGTTATGCTTCACTGTAGGAATGGTTATTTGATCAACCCTATATAGTTCAGTATTGTGCAGTGGAAAAAACAACTCTGCTATTACTGCTATGATGAAGGGAAGTTCATATTACCCAATGTGTAAAATCTATAAAAGGAGTTCTGTTTTTTTTTTCAAGAGTTTTGGTTCAGCAGTTGTTACGTCTTCATGATGTAATGAGGTAAAACCACTGCAACTGAACATTAGTAATTAGTAATTTGTTCATTGGTCATTTTGAAATTCTTCTATGCCAAGTAAAACCAAAAGAAACTCATCTAAATATCAGAATATGACAGCAGGGCAGCTATGAAGGGGAGAAGGGGTGGCATGTGGTAAAACTGTAGAGTGTTCAGTCATCACTCTGGTCCAAAAATGAATATTTAGTATTGTTCTGAATAAAACTGTTGGCCTCAAGTCACACATGTATGAGGTCTAGTGTTTCTTTCTTTTCTGGTGGATCTGCAAGTAAACTTTCATTTAATTTATGAAGTGGCCAAGAAGTACATTGGAAACATAATTATATAAATAAATCATGGAATTCATTTGGAATGTCAGTTTAGGTGGATTCCTGTTAGCAACATTTCCGTGCTGCATACTATATACCAGAGTGTTATGTGAATGTGATAGGGTGCTTAGATTGTAAGATCCTATGGAACTGCAACTGATGATAATCGATCTCTGTATATTGACTAAACATGCCCACACTTATGCATAATAATTACACTGGGCAACATAATCCATGTACTGGAGCAAAACAATGCATGTCCGGGTAATACCTGACTGGGGAAGGACAAGAAAGCTATCAAAGTGCAGGTATTCTCTCCATAGGCACCCATAATAATCTATTTGTGTATGGTCAGTACAAAAGTCAAATTAATATAAATAAGGTAGATTCGAAGAGGGGTGGTTAATGCCTATGGAGAGCCATAGGCTTATAATACTGTATGTATATTACTGCTTTTGCTTCAGTTAGGACATTCCTGCAATACAGAAACACTTTTTATGCCGCTGAAAGACCCATGTAATCTATGTAACTATCACATTTAAATCAATGTTTAAAGGGGTAGTAAAAACTTCTGCACTGAACTGTTCAACCAAACTATACTCATTTGTTGTTGTTCTACAAATCCCAGAATGATGTAAGTTAGGGTATGCTGGGAGCTGTAGTCCTAAAGTATGATAGGAGCTGTTTTCCAACAACATCAGGGTTGTATTCTTAAAGAAATATTGCACAATAAAACGTTTCCAAAACTCGCCCCCAAATCTTCGCAGTTAGCAAATAGATCCTCCAATGAGAATTCCAGCTGATCTATACAAATCTGGCTCTATGTTCTCTGTTCTTGCAAGGGGAAGTCTAAAACAGAATAATGCTAGAAATACTGTATTTTGTATACTAAATATAAACATGAACTTACTGCACCAGAAGCCTAATAAAACAAATGATTTATGTTTTCAAAGTAGGCCGCAGGTGGCTGTCATCTTGTAACTTTGTTAAACATCTTTGCAAGACCAAGACCATGCACATGCTTAGTGTGGTCTGGGCTTAAATTGCTAGGTTAAAGGGATACTGTTGTGGAAAAACATGTTTTTTACAAAATGTATCAGTTAATAGTGCTACTACAGCAGAATCCTGCATTGAAATCCGTTTTTCAAAAAAAGAAATGGATTTTTTTATATCTAATTTTAAAATTTGCTATGGGGCTAGACATTTTGACATTTCCCATCTGCCCTCAGGTCATGTGACTTGTGCTCTGATAAACTTCAGTCACACTTTACTGCTGCACTGCAAGTTGGAGTGATGTCATTACCCCTCCCTCCTACAAGCTGCTGTAATGTAAATAGAGCCTTGTCTGCTGAGCCTGTCAATTGAACAATAGGCAGGAATCAAGATAAGCTCTCACTGACACCACTTCAGAAGGACTGAAATAAGATAGTCCTGTCCTGACACTGGAAAAAATATTTTATATAGATAGTTTATTATATTTGTTTACACAAAAATGAATGGCAGAAACACAGGAGTAAACTCCCAGGACTGATGACAGGGAATAGAAAAAAAGGATAAAATAAGGAGGACATACTTGAAAACCAGGAAAATTTAAGAGGAAGTCTAGGAAGGGTTAAAATAGCTCAGGAGAAAGGAGGCAGTAAGTAGTTAATGAAAAAAAGTTTTGCAGGCAGGAAAGGAGCAAGGTCTGTGTGAGGTGGATAGCAGAGGGAACTCACAGCTCCTTTACCTCATCTAGTAACCAGTAAAACAAACTAGGAAGGCAGCAAGGATAGAAAGTTCCCCCCTCCAAAGGAAAGCAGAGAACAAACTTACAGAACGGCAGGAGCTTTGATAGTGTCTGTGGGAGGAGGGGCTGCTAGTGCAGCTGTAGAGCAGGACGTAGGAAAGTGAAAGTAATTGCTTCCCTGCAAACCATGTGACCTCTCTCCTCCAAACATCACACGCATGGGCAGAGAGGGGAGGGGGAGTGTACAGCTAGATTCTCATGTCGTAGTGCGACCTGGCTTTTCATTACAGAGTGGCTGCCTCCAAGCACACAGGTAATGCTGTGCCTGCTGTTAGAGCAGCACAGGATGAATGTGTAATGAGCAGAAATGGAAGCCCCCATGACAAAATACAAACTAAAATAACTTATGCATGGATTTGTGGATTAACATTTTATTTGTCAGACAGTGTTTATGGATGTGTGTTTTTTATAAAAATGCAAAAAAAAAAAATTTTTTTAAATGATGACAGATTCCCTTTAAGCTTAGAAATCGTCATAAATTATCAGAACAGCACAAGTCAAATAATTTTTTGCCATAGAAGCTGATACAGCAAAACTGATTAATAATCAGAATATACAGAATGGGTATACATAAAGATGGGTCTACATATACAAATCTCTACACAGTTGCTGGCTGCTTTACAGGAAAACAAACAAAGCTGCTCGAGGTCAGCGAAGTAAGGTGGGGGGGGGGCTGTCGTTTCAAAGTATGATCAGTTTCCCTGCAGAGCAGTTAGGGAACGTCTATCAAAAGACGAGGCGATTAGTCATCAGGCGACAAAATCTCCCCGAATCTCCATGTGTGGCCTTACCCTTAAGCTTATCCCCATTTCTGATTCCAGTGTAATATAAAGAAGCCAAAAATGATGTTATCTCTATGTGTAAGATACCAGCAAGACACCTGATATGGTGCTGGGAATAATATCTGCATTTGTAGTAAAGTTTTTGATCAGCAAAATTCTTATAGTTGAGTTATTTTACTTTTATCTTACGTTTATCTTACGTTTTAAGGCAACTTCTTTAGAAAACTAGGGGGCGCTATGGGACAGCTGCAGTTGGGTTTACAACCCCTTTAACATAGTTTAATATGTTAAATATCCTTTAGCCTAGTTCAGAACCATGCAGAAATAAATTCCAGCAGAAAAATAAATTCACTAGAGATAAAGAAATTATATTGCATGTGATATTTCCACTATATTATATATTCAGAATATTTATTCAGAAAAGATATTGAAGTTTTGAAAACTTACATATTCTTTAACATTTTTTGTCTTGACTGCTTTGTATGATGAATACGCTGGATATAATGTGCCAAATATCAACCTAAAAGGATGACAAAAAATAAGTTAAATATATATAAAATCAAGTTGTATACATGTATGCTCCAATCGTGCCATTCATTAGCCAACCCCTTTAAAATACACAAACATATAAATACACTCAGGATGACAAAAGCAGACATGTGTTTGTGTGTGTGTGTGTGTGTGTGTGTATATGTGTATATATATATATATATATATATATATATATATATATATATATATATATATATATATATATATATATATATATATATATATATATATATATATAGTAAAATTGCAGCAGACGACAGCACTCCTAGGAATTTGAACAAAACAACTATAGTATGAATCAAAAGTGAGGTTTAATAAATCCTACGTTTCGGTTCCTAACCGGAACCTTCGTCAGGGAAGCAAGGTTTAATAAATCCTACGTTTCGGTTCCTAACCGGAACCTTCGTCAGGGAAGCAAGTTTGCTTCCCTGACGAAGGTTCCGGTTAGGAACCGAAACGTAGGATTTATTAAACCTCACTTTTGATTCATACTATAGTTGTTTTGTTCAAATTCCTAGGAGTGCTGTCGTCTGCTGCAATTTTACTATATATATTTTGACTGGCACCCAGGGTGAATATGGATACAAGGTTGTGCGCTCCTTATGTCTCTCTCTCTCTCTCTCTCTCTCTCTCTCTATATATATATATATATGTTCTGTCAGTGGCAGTGAAAAAGTGTTCAGAGCATTGACTAGTTCTCAATTTGTCTTTTTTCAATACAAATAAAAACAATCTTAAATATGCTATCATAAGTATTAAATTGCCACACTTTAATATGTTGTTAACTTGCAAACGTTTTAATCCAAAAACTGCCTTACAGTGCAACTCTTTGTAAATATAATCAGTGGTTGCAATGGCTGAAAAAGATGGAGGAATGGGATACTATGTCACATTTTTGCAGCCTGCCACAAATATTTGTAAGCCCACCAACATTAAAAGAAATTGAGGGCTGTACGCATTTATTTTTTATGGCCACACCAAATCCAGTACTTCGGGTCTTTTTATTCAACCGAATATCTCGCAAGGATTCGGGGGTTTGGCCGAATCCAAAATAGTGGATTCGGTGCATCCCGAGTACTGACCACTCCCACTTTTGTATTCATATGTCACTCACTATAGAAATACTTTCTTTTGTCTGCAATGTAAATGTATACAATGACTTCCAGAAACAAAGGTTGCAATGAGCCACATCATTTAAGATTTTGGTGACACCAGGCAACACCCAGTATATGACAGCACTCTGACCCCCAGCATAAAACAGCTCTGCGACTACCTCTGGCACAGGGGGCCTGCAATATTATTATTATATAATGACCACAATTGCATAAATATGATACTGAGTAGACACAGCAGTTTATGATATAGTAGTCCTAGCATTTCGCTAAACAGCAGCCCTTTCCTGGAAGTGTGTGCAGGTGCCCATTTGCTCACTGCCTTCATCTTCCAGGTAGCCAGATAACTGAAAACGTGCCTGTAAATTGCTATATGAATTTCCCACACTGCCATTGCACACCTTGACTATGGAGGCAGATTATAATCTAGACCAGTGATCCCCAACCAGTGGTTCGTGAGCAACATGTTGCTCACCAACCCCTTGGATGTTGCTTATTTTTGAATTCCTGGCCCTAAGGCATGTTTTGCTGCATAAAAATCAGGTGTACTGCCAGACAGACTCTTTTAGACTGCCGGTTCACATAGGGGCTACCAAATAGCCAATGACAGCCCCCAGGAACTTTTCTCATGCTTGTGCTGCTCCCTAACTCTTTTTATATTTGAATGTGGCTCAAGGGAATAAAAGGTTGAGGACCCCCAATCTACACTATTGATGTGGCCATGGTCTTGGGTACCACAATGCACACAGCACCCCAATAGATGATTATGATCCACCAAAGTGTGAACTGCAGTTTTCAGATAGTTGTACAGATCTTCAATAAAACGGAGATCAGAGCTTTTCTTGGGACATTGCAATCCGCCTGTTTACCTTGAGATGTTGCAATTTTAATCTGGCCTTGTGTCTAGCAACATTGCCCTACTGAAAGATGAACTTTCTACAATGCCTCAGTTTTTTAAGAAGAATGAAAAATGGTTCTCTTGCAGTATTTCCCACCACACATTCTTCCTTATCGTTTAACTTAACTCCTTTTACACCTGCTGGTGTCATGGCAGCCCCATATCATCATTCTACCACCACTATATGTGTCAGTAGGTGTGAAGTTGTGTTGAAGTTCTGCCTATTGCTGTAATGCACATGCAAAGAGCCAACGGCACTTCTTCAAATCACTAGGAATTCTGCAACGTGAAAGAGCAATAACCAACCCAATACACCTTAAAGGAGAAAGGTAGCAACTGAACTCACTGAAGCCTTATAAAACGTTTTTTTTTCTTTAGTCTTTTTTTGTTTTTTTTTACTAACACAAAATATAACATTTAAAAAGTTCTATTTTTAAGTTTCAGTGCAGGATCTGTCATTCAGGTCTGAATACATATCTATGTAACTATGGGCACAAGTATAGTAACAGCCATACAGACTGCCACAATAACTAGTGAGGAAAGTAAATCACCTAAGTTAGAAAGGGATGGTGCTTATATCTTGTAGTTCATAGATAAGGGATGAATATGAGATCAATCATTTCTTCTTGCGGTTTCATTGTGGAGAGAATGAAAAAAAAACCAAAAAGCGACCTGGACAGGGAGATGTCCCCAGTAATCTGTCTTCTGTTGGCCATATAATAACCAGATTAGCAATTCTGCTGTAGCACACATTTCTGCTGACTGGACTGAGGCCAATATGGCAGTGACCACACGTCAAGTGCAGGCCACAAACGCTGCTGTACAGAAATCTATAATGAGGAGCACCAAGCTGCAGCTCCCTGTCTGAACTACTCATCCCAGAAGCTCATGCAAGCCACAATAGAAGCTGGCAGGTTCTGTCATCTTTTAAAGTGCTTGCGAGCCAAAGTTTTTTATACTCCAGTCCAAGGTAAAAGAGCTTGAGGCAGCCTACACTGATCAAGTATGTGCATAAAATAACATAATAAACTCCCCATCTAATATAACCGGTGGCCACACTAATTGCTCCCTAAAAATCATCCCCCTTGCTACAGAAGTCCCTTATCATGCTGTATTATTACGTTAATAATAATAAATGCTGTAGACAGAAAGCTATTCTGCTGTAAATGATTTGGAATTAATTACCTATACATATACACACACACATATCGAATAAAGGTGTGTATTTTAATAATGCATAATAATAATAACAATGCAATGTATTTGTTTGCAGCATTTCTTTCTTCCCTTATAGAAAATGAACACCGTTCTGATGAGTAAGGTGACTAGCATCCCAGAGGAATACTTATGAGAACAAATGCCTGTGCACTTGTTTCAATCTAATGCCCCACTGCAAATCTCTAGGCAGAGGTCGGCTATAGAATTCCATTCTTCTTCATGGCCAACATATGCACCATTACTGTATGGTAGAGGAGTGTTGTATTGTAAATATAATGCAGCTATAATCTAGTCTTTCATACCAATCAGGAGACAAATGCTGCTAGAAATCACTGGAGAGATGTAGCCCTTCCTCGCATGTGTCTAGTGACTGCCATTGTCAGTGGCAGAAGCTGGGCAGGATGTTGTCAGTCAGGGGATTGAGCCCACAGCAGTACAGTGAGTATATATGTTTATTATGATCATCAGAAGTGACAGATAGAGTGCTACTTACACTACCAGCCGGGAGATGATCCAGGACACCATGGTGCAGCCTGTAGCAGATTTACAGCGGTAGGAGGTTAGAGGAGGGATCACCCGGCTCAGGAACAATCCGATGTGTTGGGGGTGAGGCTCATTGCAGGGAGATAGGCAGGAATGAAATGCCCAGAGCCGGTTGGACCCTGAGACAACCTCTATGCAGCAATCCGGGAGGAGGGGCTGAGTGTTAAAGGGTTGGCGCGATGAGATACTTCATGTCGGAGGACAGGAAAGCGATGACGTTTCTTCCAGCATCTGTGTATGTGCCGGGATATCAGCCAACCTGTGCTCCTTGTACTTTAAGCAACGCTTGTCGCCTCTGGCTGACATGGGATTCTGGGAGTGTTCTGTCTGCACAAAGAATATCCCCCTCGCTTGTACCTTGTTCAGGCGGATTAACTCTTGCTTTGCTAATGGACCACGTGGGCTGAAAGTGGGAAATGATAGTTTATTTACCGCAAAACAAATAAAGAAATGCGCAGGAATGGGTGTTTTTAATCACAGAAAAAAAAAAAAACGTGTGAAAAGCAATGTCATATAAACTGCACGTTTATAAAGCCGTGCGTTTTATTTATTTGACGCGATCCGGGCAAATCAACAGGGACATTTCAGGGGGCCCAAGTGCATTTCTGTGGTATTTGTGTAAAAAAAAATGCCTAAAAACAAAGAGAGAGATTGCTATTGTTAACATTTTTACACAGAAAAGTTTTAAGACAAAATGGGCGCCTTTAACTAAATTCACAAGGAAAATATACGATCTAGGAAAATATTTTTCCATGTAACGCTTGTATCTGTTCATGCAGCACCTACCAATTATTTATTTCTATACAGCAAATGTACACGAGAAATGGTTTCATTCTATATTCCTGAAAGACATTTGGCTCCTCTTCTTTTCTAAGAACTAAACCCATAGTAGTGGACAGAGCCATCCTTTATGGAACCTGTGCCATGTTGCAGTTTGAATGGCTTATTTATATAGACTGTAGTCATGTTTCTGAAGCAAACACACAGTGCAGGCTAACCATACATGATATACACTGTATTCCGCATGTTCAACATTCATCTATTGTTGCAATCATGGAAAATCAATGTTTTTTTGTGGAGCTAATCAGGGGGAAACCGGAAGACTGAGGCTCCATGATGTTTGGTCCTTGCAAGATAAATAATTTGATTACCAATTGACAACCCCCAACCTCCCACTGTTGGCAAGTAATATTAACTGGTGACCTGTTTAAAAGAAGACAGTGTTGGACTGGGACACCAGGGGCCCACCAAAAGTTTTTAGACCAGGGGCCCACCCGCAGTACTATTTTCTTCCACTCCTCACTCAACCTCTATTCTCATAGTCTTGTTTCTTTACATACTATAATCTATTATTCCACCTATTTAGCCACTTTGTTCTCATAGAAATAGAGAATGACCATGAAATAGACCATATGTTTAGCAGCATGAGGGCCCACTGACACCTGGGCCCACCGGGAGTTTTCCTGGTATCCCTGTGGGCCAGTCTGACACTGAAAGAAGATATCTCATTGGTTGCTATGGGTTAATGCACCTGGGCAAAACATTGTACATTTTATTGTATGGGGTTAATATCTTCAAGCACACGAGACACACAGAAGACTTTAGTGCTTCAACAACAAAGTCTGCTTCTGAAGCAGAGGTGAGCCCAGCGGACAAGGTGAAATTACAAGGAAGCAGACGGCACTTCTGAAGATGGGGTTTATTGGAGTACCTGCTGGTAACACCTAACGCGTTTCGGGAGTTATCCCTTAATCATTGTTACCTATGATTAAGGGATAACTCCCGAAACGCGTTAGGTGTTACCAGCAGGTACTCCAATAAACCCCATCTTCAGAAGTGCCGTCTGCTTCCTTGTAATTTTGCTGTATCCACAGTGGGGACACTGTGAGACTGTGCACCTGAACTAAGGGGAAAAACGGAGAGCTTGTGCGGTCCCCACTCTGTTTTCTCATTCAGCGGACAAGGTGCCCTAGGCAACCCAGACGGCCATCTTGCCCCCTTCAGGTTGCGCTCCCCTGTGCTGCTTTGTGTTTCCTTAAGGGGCCAGTTCACAGTTTAGGGTCAGGCTAAGGGCTAATTTTGGGATATGTCTGCCTGCATCAGGAGCTTACAACCGGGGCAAACAGCATATAAATTGCCTGGGACATTTGTTTTTGAAAAAAACTTTTTGGTGCGGGAAACCATTTTTGGTGCGGGAAACCATTTTTGGTGCGGGAAACCATTTTTGTTAATTGCTTTGAGTCAATAAAAATGTAATTGAAGTTCAATACAGTATCTTGGTTTTAAAAGTTTGGTATGAAGCTTCAGGTCATAAGGAACTTTAGGATAAATAAGTCAAACCACCGTCATTTATTGTACTTTAATAAGAACATGGAAACCCTAGTCAGCCCTTCACAAACTTAAAATACAGAAAATAAAATGAAAAGTATTCTACAATAAAGGACTTAAAAATGTGAATAAATGAACATATAAACAGAGCTGCAAGTGGCACTAAAGTACAGGTGTAGCAGTTATAGGCTAAGAACTACTCTTGAACCATATTCTGTGCACTGGAATTTGAAATTATGATGTTGGATTTCTTCAACCAACTGATGCAGATAAAAAGATCCCTTTTTATGCAGGGTTAAAAACGAAAAAAGACATGAAAAATGGTCAAAACGTACATATTCTGCAGCTTGCTGCTGCAACTGTTTACACACCTTTAATGCCGTGGTGTTAGCAAGATGCCCAATAATGGCTTACTCTTGCAACATCTTTGTTGTGTTCACTTTGTTCTGTTTAAAGAATCTAGGATTCTTACCTCATTGCCCACGCTCATTCCATAAATTCATCTACAGGGAAAACGATGCTGAAAGGAAGACTAAATGCAATCCTTTTTGTCTAATGCAGGTAAACAGCTATGGTGTTCCAAAAGTTCTAAAAGTGTCTAAGCCCATGAACTGGTAACTTTCACTACAAACCTATTTATCTGAATAAATACACAAAGTTTCGACCCTTCAGCAACCCCAGGAAAAGCATCAAGCCCCCTGCCTGTCGTAGTCAGAGTGATAGCATATTGAACTATGCAGTTGTTTGGAACTAGTGTGGTCATCTGTTCTGTATTGCAGATAACTACAGGAACAAAGAATATATTTTCCTTTGCATTAGTTGGGTGTCATCATTTAAACACATTCTTAAGGTTAGTTTTTTTTTTCCTTGGGAAGTCTTCAAAGACTGAAAAATAAAGCATGAGAAGCGCAGAGCGTGTGCTCTTCTATATTCTAGTTCTGTATCGTGAGAGAAGCACAATTCTCCAGTGCTAGAGTAGTTAGACAACAAGGCAACATTATAAAAATGCCTTTCATTTGCGTTCAAGTGCATAAATGGAACATGTCACTAGATCTTCTGATCTGAGGCTGTATAGAAAACCGTGGCTTGATAGAATAATTCCACGCAGCGTCCCAGGGGCTGCCTCTAACTGAAGTAACAAGTTCCAAATTGTGAAAACTGCTTGCGGCAAAAAATTCTCCAAAAAAAAAAAAAAAAAAGAAAAAATCCCAGTGTTTATGTTCTGGTCAGTCTACACTCAAAAGCCTTTAGTGTTCCAACAGCATCCTTTACAGCATGGTAAATAATATTCTTCACCTACAAGAAAAACAGAAAACACTGTATATGGGAAACTATACAATATTTTGTTTTATAATTGAATCAAACAACAATAAAGGCATTTGCATTTTTGGCACCAAAATCCGCCACCTAGGTTGACAAAATGGATCTGGACTCAAGCAAGTAGGAAAGCTAATGCGAGCATAAGGGCTGTGTCTCAGTCTGCATTTTTCAGCAGGCTGAGGTTTAGTGTGTGGCATCAGCCTAAAAAACATTAAAGGAGACATATTATGTAAATGCACTTATGTAAGTGCATTAAACTCTAGATATAGCAGGAATGTACTTTAAAAAGTAGAGTTTTCAGTTACTTTACTGAAAATTTCTGCAAAAACCCTTCTAGTCCCGCCCATCTGTTCCACTTCCTGTCAGCTGAATTGTTTGGCTGTGCAGGGGAGCTGGCAGCAGCCAGCACTGTAGGATAAGAACCAATCAGCAGCTAGGCTGACCTGATAGAGAACAGATGCTTGCTACAGGGCTGTGAATGGCTGCCCCACTCCTACTGTGTTTCTGGCAGGGACAGTTAGGACATGCCCACTCTTCATTTCAAACACTGAAAGGGACAGCTCCAATAAAGGGGCCTTTTTTAAAGATAAAATAGATTTTGGGCAAAAGTAAAACCAGCACCATATAGTATACATTATTGCCTATTATTTCTAGCATTTATGTTTTGTCCCAGCAGCTCTGCATTGGGGGTTTGTTATGCTTTAACATACTACTAGTTTACTTTTTTTATCACTACATAAAGTTGCCTACAGCTGGTAAAATGGGTTAAGGTTATAAATAGTGAAGAAAAATATAAAAGGCTGGCATTTTTTTTCTACTGCTAAATGGATTTCAACAATTTGGCACAGGGCTGGAATGCTTAAAGGGGACGATAACCTTTACATTAACTTTAATATGATGTAGAGCGTGATATTCTGAGACAATTTGCAACTGGTTATTATTTTTTATTATTTGTGGTTTGAGTTACTTAGCTTTTTATTTAGCAGCTCTACAGTTTGCAGTCCCAAATTATCCTAGCAACCATACATTGATTTAAATGAGAGATCTTGGGCAAAAGTAAAACCAGCACCATATATTATACATAATTGCCTACAAAAATAATCCTTTATCCTATATGTCTCCTAGAAGCAGTATTGCCTATGTTGTTTTGTTGAAGGATGTAGTAAAGAGCCAAAATTAACAATAAGGCACACATGAATAAAAGACAGATTTATTAAAATATGTTTTGTAAAGGTTTTCTTGGAATTTTGACTGCAAACTGAAGCTGACATTTACCTGTAGTTTATCCTCATGGTTTGTATGGGTGTTTGACAGATGTCTGAATTCCTGTGTCAGGCGGAAGCAATGCTTTACATGTTCTGGAGAAACAAAGTCCTCTGCTACCTTTATACAACTGTGCAAATTGTGCACCTTTGAAGAAAGAGGAAAGAATAAAATAATTAACAGCGATAGACCATTTTGTCCTTTCTATCCTTAGAATAGTAATTTCCAACTTCTCTCAAGTAGCGAGGCAATTATTTCTCACGTTGCACATTTGAGGGCTTGAGTTTTATCATATAAAGCAATTTAGGGGGCCCTTGAACAGACTGAGGACCATAAAAATTCTATAGATTGCAACATCTGGCTAGGGTTTTCCAAATGGACAGCCCTGCATTAAAGTACAACATTAAACAGAGGACAAACAGTGAAACCAAATATTGTCTAAAGTTTATACAAAGCAAAAATGATGGTTAATCTGAGCACAACTGATTGCAACTGGACCTAAACATTGGTGAAATATTTTTTTTAAAGGGATCTGCCCTCTAAGCATATTAAAATTGACCTTGGAGTTCAATGAATTAGAAAAGCACTTGGCCTGCTGCAGGCTTGTAATTTTATTTGTACATGGAACTAATCAGTGACTTCTAATGACCTTACATTATGGCTGCCTGTTGTAAATCTGGTAGTAGCTTTTACAGGCAAACCTACCTGATGGGGTGCACCAGCTGGAATGAACACGGCATCTCCCAAAAACTGTACAATAGCCCAGCCTTGTACACCATATTCGTCATACAGCCGCTTACGCAGTGCCTGGTCTAAATACCAGCTTTGGTCATGGATTGGATCATGGTCTGCAGGATTTTCTTGTCCTTGCTCATCCCCTACCTTTAAATATAAGCAGAAAAAAATAAGCACATATACCATTTGAAGAAACAATTCTAGCTAAACAATACAGTTTCAAAAATATCAGACCTTTCGGAGTAGCTCTCTAATCTTCTCTGCATCCTTCGCAGCGTAAATATGCCATAAAGCACCTGGCTTCTCCTTTCCATCATGAATACGTTTTTTTGTTACTTCATCAGCATCACCCTCCTCAATCGTCCTTAAAACCTCTAGGATAGTTTAAAAAAAAAAAAATGTGCATTTAATCTAACAAATCATCTAAATATCAACTGCGGTTATGAAATTCCAAATTTGCTCAATCGTATACAATCACTACAATCATGTCTCATGCTCCAAATAATGTAGGAAAGGGAGGTCTCCTAAGGAAAAACATGTTTTTGTTTATTTTTAAAGGGGTGGTTCACCTTTAAGTTAACTTTTAGTATGTTATAGAATGACTAATTATAAGCAACTTGTTATTTTTCATAGTTTTTGAATTAGCATTTTTTAATTATTTGCATCTCTTTCCAGCTTTCAAATCTAAAAAAATATAAAAACATCTGTAAAGCTACAAATATATTCTATAACACACTAAAAGTTAACTTGAAGGTGAACCACCCCTATAAGCCAAGAGGGTTGGGAAGAAAGTCGTGAGCAGCTGTTACAGATTTCTACATTTCCCAGCAGAATCTATGGAATGTTAGCCATTATTTTATCAAAGATAACAGTTGCTTTTAAAGGGATACGAATACCTATGAAAATATGTAAGAATTGTGTAAGAATTACTGAAGAGTTAGGAAATCTAGCAAGCTAAAAGTCCCCAAAGCTACCCTCAGTACAGAGGTACTTACCTGAGTGACACTCAAACCGAAAAATGCATCTCTGTAGTTGTATGAGTGCAATCGTCCCATAGGCTGGAGTACTGTTTTCATTTGTAATTAGCCTATGGGGACTTTTGGCTCAATAGATTTTCATACAACAACTCTTTAGTAATGCTGGCATATCCCTACTAAATTCAGCATTCATTTAATGAAACTCATGAAATATACGAATTATGGCAAAAGACAAGAAATGTTTAGTGCCGATCTGTAATATAGAAATGAACAAAAAACACAAAAGGGCTCTGAAAAAAATAATTAAAATCATTTAAGAAGTTCAGAGGGCAATTTTATAATGTCTACATTTCAGAATTTAGATGGGGGGGAATCATATGGTCGGAATTGAACTCAGTGGATGGTTGTCTTTTTTTCCATCCCAAACTATGCATATGCATAAGTTTTGACTGTCTAGGCAATATTATCCCAATTAAATGTGTTCTTGTAATGATTAATAAAGAAAATGCCTACAGTTGGTTCTTACCGTCATCTTGACTGCTTTCCCTTACTGGAATCCCCACATATACCATAACGTTAACTGCATCAGACACATCCAAATGTAGATTAGTAGTACCTACACGTCGGTCGTCAGCAGTAATTAAACCTGAAAGATCAAAAGCAAAACACTTAATTAAAACACCCGGTGTTAAGACAACAATGGATTTTAGTATAAAATTAGCAGATAAAAATGCATAATGCTCACTGATGTAAAAGTTCCAATGTCAAGAAGTGATCCTCTTCCTCCCTTCCTTCCTTATTCAAAATTCATAGGCAAACATATGCACAGTAGAGCAAAAAAGGAGATTTTGTGTACTCACTGTTAAGGCCCCTATCCAGGGAGGGAAGCCCTGTGTCCCCCAAGCGACTGAAGAGAACAAGATTTAACGGTGAGTACACAAAATCTCAATTTCTCTAGGTCTGCTTGGGGGAAACACAGACAGTGGGGACATACCAAAGTTGTCCCCTGAATCAAGGGTGGGAAGTAGAGGCCTATGTGGAACCAGCCACTGCAGCCTGAAGTACCTTCTTGCCGTAGCGGATGAAGCAGATTTTCCTGCCCCAGATGAAGCAGATTTATCAGCGAAACGCATAGGGCGGCATAGGTGGACTGTGGAGCTCCCACTCGCTCCCCACGTAAATAGGCAAGTTGGCACGAGGGGAAATATTGGAAGGGAGGGCATGGGCATTGGGCTTTGTTGCCATTGAGTTATTTAATACTGGCAATCTACCAAAATGTAAATGATTGACTGCAATTAATCCACAATTCCACTCTGTGTGATTTTAATTTATATGTGGTTTTAAGGACATGGTCCTGCACTGCTTTAAGTGTATAAAGCAGCGTGTTTGTATGTGAATGGGCAAATAGTTTTATTTAAACACAGAGTAAAAATTACGTTTTAGATACATTGTTGCAATCACTATCTGAACTGGCCAGCTGGTGGCAGGTTAAGCAAGTGTATTTAGTATACATTGTACTCCAAGTCTGTAAATAGTTGCCTATATTAGTATTTCTGACCTGCGGATAGTGGATTGGCCTAGTAATTTATTGTGCTCCCTCTGGTTCATTATTCCTGCCGTAGCGGGTGTCAGATGCCGCAAAGGTGCCAAACTGGTTAAATTTGGCAAAAGTAAGGATTGAAGTCCACGTTGCAGCCTTGCACAATTGTTCTGCTGAGGATTGGTTTCGAAAAGCCCAGGACACACTCATTCCTCTGGTGGAATGTGCCCCGATTAAGTCTGGGGGAACCTGACCCTGTGATGAATAGGATCTCTAGATGGCCTGTTTTATCCAGCGGGATATGGTAATCTTAGTAGCTGGTGTGCCCCTGAGAGGGCCTGAGGGAAGGATGAACAAGGAGTCAGATTGACGGATGTCCTCGACCCGGTGCAGTTAACACTTGAGGGCCCTAACGGGATCGAGGGTGTGCAGTGCCTCTTCCTTCACATTGGAAAGGGATGGGCAGAAGGTAGGAATCGTAATTTCCTGGTTGAGGTGGAAAGTGGAAACCACCTTGGGAAGAAAAGAGGGAGAAGTATGAAGTACTGCCCTGTCGTTCTGGATGGTCAATAGAGGAAACCTACAGGAGAGGGCAGAGATCTCAGATACTCTCCGTGCTGAGGCAATAGCCAGCAGAAAAATGGTTTTCCATGTGAGCCACAGAAGTGGAATAGAATCCATGGGCTCAAAGGGAGCGTGTTGCAGGGCACGTAGGACTAGGGCAAGTCCTAATTGGGCACCGGTGAACGTACCGGGGGCTTTATGTGGGCCACTCCCTGAACAAAAATCTTAACATCGGGGAGCAAGTCTTTGGAACAGGATGGAAAGTGCCGAAAACTGAGGTTTCATCGACCCGAGGGACATGTCCAGGGACAGTACCTCTTGTATAAAGTCTTACACAAGCAATTTAGAAAAATCACACACCCTCAAAGAGATCAGCCCGGTGCACAATATTAGAGGATCAGCAACCTCACTATTGGATATAGAAGAAGGATATCGGCACACGAGGCAACTAGCGTTGCAGGGAAAACCTGCTCCTTTATTATGCGGTGATGCAACGTTTCGGGGACACTCCCCTTTGTCAAGACTCTTATATAAAGGCCAGAAGGTGTGTAGTGGAAAATTGAAATCATTACGTTGGCACCACCGATGGTAAGTGGACCAGACCCGATGGCAAGTCTTGGCAGAGACCAGTTTGCGGGCTGCACGCATGGTAAAATGACTGTGTCAGAGAACCCCTTCCGTCTCAGGATCGCGGTTTCAGTAGCCATCAAATTGAGGTTGGCAGGACAAGGGTGAAGGATTGGACCCTGAGAGAGAAGGTCCGGGATGAGAGGCAGAGTCCAAGGTTCCTCCACTGGGAGATGTATTAGATCCGAGACCCAGGATCGACAGGGCCATCTATGAGGATGAGCGTAGTGTGTTCTCTCTTGATCGTTCTTGGAATGAACGCGAGATGGAAGTCTCAGGGAGAGGTGAGGGTGTCTGCCGCCAGCGCCAGAAGGTCCCTGGACCTTGCAAAGAAGAGAGGAACTTTTCGATTATGACGTGATCGACCTCTGGCGTCCCCCATCTTTGAGTGATCTTGTGGAAGATGTCGTCCTGAGACCACTCGCCGGGATCTAGGGATTGTCTGCTGAGATAATCTTCTTCCCAGTTTAAGAGACCTGGAATGTAGATGGCTGACAGACGAGTCGGATTGCCCGTATGAAGGTTGATGTGAAGATGTCGTTCCGATAGAGACCACCGACCCTGTGCTGATCGACACTCCAGCACTGCTCCCCAACTGGAGAGGCTTGCATCTGTGGTGAGCAGTTGCCATTGTGGATCCCCTAGGGGTCTGCCCCTGGTCAGGTGACTGGTTTGCATCCACTAGAGAAGAGAGACTTGAGTCCTGCGGGATAGACTAAATTCCAGGAGAAGGGGATTTGCACCTCCAGGTTGCAAGAATATTCCACTGAAGCTCCCTGAGGTGATGCTGGGCGAAGGGAACTACTTCTATCGTCAAAACCATGACTCCCAACACCTTCATGTAGAATCTCGCAGTGTGAGAGTTCAAGAGAAGAGACCGCAAGAGGGTACGTAGATGCTGGACCTTGTCGCTGGGAGAGTTTGTGTCTGGGTGTTGAACTGCATCCTGAGGAAGACCAAGGATTGGCTGGTGGTTAACGAGGACTTGTCCAGGTTGATGAACCAACCCAACTCCTGTAACCGAACCATGGTGAAGTGCAACGCCTGCTGGGCCTCTGCGAGGGAAGGTGCCTTGATCAGACGACCGTCCAGATAAGGAGTTATGGAGATCCCCCTGGTTTGGATTAGAGCAGTGGCCACCGACATGATCTTGGTAAAGACACAAGGGGCAGAAGTCAGGCCAAAGGTAAGGGCCGTGAATTGGAAGTGGCGATTTTGGAAGGCAAATTGCAAGAATCTCTGATGGGGATGGAAAATTGGGACATGAAGGTAGGCGTCCTTTATGTCCAGAGAAACCAGGAATTGGCCTGGGGACATGGCCGCAATGTCAGACCTGAGGGATTACATCTCGAACCTTCGTGGTCGAATGAATGTATTGAGTTCCTTGAGGTCCAGGATCGGCCAAATAGATCCTTCCTTCTTGTGAACTACAAACAAGTTCGAGTAATCGCCTCAGAATCTCTCCTCGGTTGGAACAGGGATGATGACCTCTGAACGGATAAGCTTGTCAATCGCGTTGTGCAGCGCCTCAGGCTTTTGACGCCCCTGAGGATATCTGGACATGAAGAACCGGCAGGGCGGGAGAGAAGTGAATTCTAGGTGGTAACCCTGACTCACGACCTCGTGTACCCAGGCGTCGAGTCATATTCTTCCAGGAGTCGGCAAAGCTGCGAAGTCTTCCCCCTACGGCTGAGTCACGGAGGGAAGAAGGGGTGAGTCACGCAGATGTGGGCTTGCTGGGCGGCTTGCGGGACTGCCAGGATGGCCTGGACTTTCCACTGAAGCGTCCTCTGCCGGTGGTGGAGTGTCGGGGAGGGTGTCGCGCCCTTGTGATGGGAGCCACGAAAAAAGCAAGGGGTGAGATTTTGGTTGTGGGAGTACTCTTACCCCGGTGGCCTGATTGATGATCTTGTCCAAGTACGGACCGAAGAGACGGTTTCCCTTGAATTGAGGCCAGAGACTTTTTTGAAGACATGTCCGCGGTCCACAGCTTCATCCAGAGAGATCTGCAAGCTGCTACCGACAAATGAAGTCGCCTGTAGTTCTGCTAATCACCTGTAGCGCATCGAGGAAGGCTTCACATAGGTAGTCATTAGCCTTCTTGATTTGTGAGGCCAGGGGACCCCTGTGGCAATCGCTCGGCATAAGTAGTCCGACCAAGATTGTACGGCTCTACTTACCCAAGCCGAGTCTACAACCGGCCGGAGGGAGGTACCTGAAGCAGAGAAGAGGGAACTTAGAATGCCCTCAAGCTTCTTGTCCATGGAGTCCTTGAAGGAGGCTGCATCAGGCACGTCACTGAAGGCGGGGAGGTCCACTTTTCCAATAGATCCTGTGGAAAAGGATATATTTTGATAAAACAGTGGTTAGCCTGGAAACGTCTCTCTGGCTTGTCCCATTCCTGTTGGATAATTTGCTCGAGTTGAGCATGAGAGGAAAAGGAAGGTGAGGACCTGCTGCTGCGCTTAAACAAGGAGGTGATGTACCGGAACTAGGTTCAGGCTCCTGTAAGTGAAGGGTCTCTTTAATACTGAGGAGATGAGGGAATCAATGGCCTCGGAGAAGAGTTTGGGGGAGTCCTTGGTCGGAATTGTGAGATAGTTCACCATAGACAGGGCCGGATCCTCCTCGGAGTCAGGCGGCAGGGGAGAAGTAGTCATGGACTCCGCCTCACACTCATCCTCGGATGGAGAGGGCACTCTAGGTTTTGGAGGCTTAGGCAGAGGATTATCTAGCCGCGCTAGCAGTTTGTCAAGGGAGAGAGACAATTTAGGAATGCCAGCGGCAAGCTGAGATGCCCATTCTGGGGGTCCAGGTGGGTGGAATCCCGGGGCTGGCCTGATGGGTCCCCATGGGAGGCACAGAGGGTCCTTGTGACCAGATGGCTGGAGTTTGCGGCATTTGGCACAAGCTAAGCTTAACCGATGAAGTAGTTGCTGGCCTGGAAAAAAGGTTATCACCTGTACCTTCAGACATGGTGTACACAAGCTGTTCCTGTAAGAGAGGAATTAAGTTAACAATTTATATAATGTAGGTTAGAGGGTCCTTGTGACCAGATGGCTGGAGTTTGCGGCATTTGGCACAAGCTAAGCTTAACCGATGAAGTAGTTGCTGGCCTGGAAAAAAGGTTATCACCTGTACCTTCAGACATGGTGTACACAAGCTGTTCCTGTAAGAGAGGAATTAAGTTAACAATTTATATAATGTAGGTTATATATAAAAAACTGAAAATGCCTCCCCAGGGTACTGCTGAGTGCAAAGCCTTTGAGGAGAGTAGAAGCCCGATAAGGCAGTAATTACAAAGCCTTCTGCCCTGTGGCAATAGCTAAAAGAAAAAAAAAAACCCCAGTGTCAGAAGTACTGCCCTGTTGTGTTCTAAGAAAAAAGAGGGGGTGGGGGGCAGAGAAGCTGGGGAAGAGCTCTGCCCAGCGTGGTGAGTCTGCTAGTAATGGAGACTGGATCGTCGCCGGAAGAGGAACCTCCTCCAGAATCAATGGGAAGTAGCTGCCTGGGCACGCAATGGAGAGCGCGAATAATAGCCCCTCCCCTAGCAGTGACGTATGCTGCCGAAGCGCGCCTTCGAAAAATGGCGCCTAAGGCACCGGTGCACAATTCCGGGTTCCGCACCAGGTGCGCGTACAGTTAGCACAAAATCTGGGCCAGCCGTTGCCTCCCTAGGTAAAGTGAAAGACAGCCCTGTGAAGTCGCTCGTAAAATAGTGGTGAGCAACCGGTGCTAAGCCCACAATAACTCTCTTGCGCTGCTGACAGTGAGGACAGTAGAAAACATAACTGCCATTTCCATTGCCTGTGTGTTGGGTGGAGGCTGTTTAACATACTGCCTGGGTCTGAACTAGTGACCTGCAGGTTGCAACAAAGTCTCTTATACTGCTGTGCTATAAAGGCAGATGGATTGTGAAGAGGGAGAGGGTACTCAGAGAGTGAATAGGCTGGCTATTAAGGATATATGCTAACCTTAAATGAGCCACAGCAGGAGTTCCCAGAGTGCTAGTATAGGGATCCTGGAGGCATATAAGGAGGAATGAGCCACAGGATGAACCTGGCTATACCTCAGCCCTGTGTCCCGGCCAGCGCCTCTCCTCTCTCTGGACAACAGAGGGAGGGAATCAATGCTGGGTGGTCACTGCAGAGCACAAGAGACCCCGGTGACATTCTGAAGTAATGGATCAGACTACATAGTGTAGCTGTCCAGCTCCATATAATGTGAAGGAATAGTAATGAAATAAAAAAAAAAAAAAAAGAAGAGCAAAATAAATGGTAAAATACGCCTGAATGCAGGAGACGGTCCTAACCTCCTGAGGACACAATGAAACCGAGTGTCTCTGCCTACAAAGGAGGGGTATAGCAGGAGGAGGAGGGATCAAGTTTCTATTTTTTTATTGTGTCCTGCCTCCTAGTGGTGCCAGCTATACCCACTGTCCCTGTGTCCCCCAAGCAGACCTAGAGAAAGACAGCTTCTTATGTTTGCAAAATGTTTTTTTTGTTCTTCTTTAATATATATTATGAACTGGAGAACACCAGCCTTCCCGCTTTGAAGAACGCCAGGCTTCCCCTTTGATCTAAGCTCATTTTGGTCAAAAATACAGGTCCATAAACAAATATAAGTCTGTAACTGAATTGTCACTGGAAGGCAGCTACATACCATAAGCATTGTACATCTTAGGCCCTAAATCTGGTCGTACAAAATAACTAGGCAATCTTGAAGCCAAATTGAGCCTGCCGTCCCTCTTCGTGTATTCTGGGAGAGGAAGATTGTCCATCAAGTCGTGAAACCTTAAAAAAAAATAAAAAAAATGGTATTTTTAAAAAAATGACATACCTGCATACTTTATTATACAGTGCTGTACATGATGTAAGCAGAAATCTTATTGCCAAATCAGTCACTATGCTGCAGGGAAGTTCCTAAGTAGACAGGAGGCAGCACAAAAATCATGAACATCCAATGTGTTAGTCTCACTCTCTGAATGTATTTTGTTTTTGTTATGAAAGTAACTCTCTAGGTAACAAAACATTTTTGTTTTAATAACTGAATTTACAAAAAACTTGACAAAACAATATCAAAGTCAATTTGTCTTGCAATTTTTTTCAAGTTGTCCGCTTGAGGTTTGTAACATTAGAAGTTTAGCTTCGTCTAATGGCAAAACATAAAATCAAATACATTAAAAAAAAAAAAAAAATTAAAAGTTGTTGAGTGTTAATAAAGGTTTACAATATAACATTCAACAGTAATGCAAATATATTTACCGAGTAGGCATCATATCCCGAAAATCTTCTCCAGGAGGCCAGTCCTTTAGCTTGAGGACCATTGGACTTCCATCTTCTGCTCTCAACCTCTCTATAGAAAAAGAGTATAAAATAAGGAATATTATTTTGTAATATTATTCCTTCTAGCACAGGGGTGTCCAAACTGCGGCCCGAGGGCCACATGCGGCCCAGGATGCATATGAATGCGGGCCAGTTTGGTTCCCGAGGAAAAGTCATGTCGCAAAAGATATAGGAAGAGGGGGGACTCTGCCCATTGCCCAGTTAGTAACAATAATATAATAATAAGTCTATTTAATATCCAGGTGTCCCATATTTCAGTGTATAGCTCCATCTGGTTATCCAACTGGCATTGTAGTTCTTTTGTGTGCATTTCCTTTACTTTTACAAACCAAACATGTTTGTGTATTTCATGTGTGGCCCCAGACAATTTTTCTTTTTCCAATGTGGCCCTGCAAGCCAAAAGTTTGGACACCCCTGTTCTAGCATATTGGGTTGCTCAAAAACAAACATAGTTCATGAAAAGTCCAGTTTGTAGGAAGACATATGACCTACGCTCTTTAACTATAGAATGTTTTATCTTGGATAGTTAAACTATCTTGTAGTATAAGTCAAGCAGAACATTTAAAAAGTCCTTGAGTCTATTATAATTAAAATAGAATCAACTTGACAAATATACCTTCTTAAAGGGATACTGTCATTTTTTTTTCTTCTAAAATGAATCAGTTAATAGTGCTGCTCCAGAAGAATTCTGCACCATTTCCCAAAAGAGCAAACAGATTTTTTTATATTCAATTTTGAAATCTAACATGGGGCTAGACATTTTGTCAATTTCCCAGCTGCCCCAAGTCATGTGACTTGTGCTCTGATAAACTTCAATCACTCTTTACTGCTGTACTGCAAGTTGGAGTGATATCACCCCCTCCCTTTCCCCCCCCCCCCCAGCAGCAAAACAAAAGAACAATGAGAAGGTAACCAGATAACAGCTGTCTGGTAGATCTAAGAACAACACTCTATAGTAAAAACCCATGTCTCACTGAGACACATTCAGTTACATTGAGAAGGAAAAACAGCAGCCTGCCAGAAAGCATTACTCTCCTGAAGGGCAGACACACGACACATGACATGGGGCAGCTGGGAAATTGACAAAATGTCTAGCCCCGTGTCAGATTTCAAAATTGAATATAAAAAAATCTGTTTGCTCTTTTGAGAAATGGATTTCAGTGCAGAATTCTGCTGGAGCAGCACTATTAACTGATTCATTTTGAAAAAAATTTTTTTTCCCATGACAGTATCCCTTTAAAGGGATACTGTCATGGGAAAACATGCTTTTTTCAAAATGCATCAATTAACCAGTTAATGACTGGGGCAGCCGGGAAATTGACAAAATGTCTAGCCCCATGTCAGGTTTCAAAATGGAATATAAAAAAATCAGTTTGCTCTTATGAGAAATGGATTTCAGTGCAGAAGTCTGCTGGAGCAGCACATTAACTGATGTGTTTTGGAAAAAACATGTTTTTCCATGACAGTATCCCTTTAAGTTGAGGTTATGTAATTCTATGTAATTCCTCAGGTATGACATGTTTTATTTATTTTCAGTTTTTCTATTACTTTGCTTATTTGCATTCTTTTATCAGACATAAAATATTGTACTGGTTACTGTTTTAATTCGTTTCTACTCCTACTAATACAAACAATAAATGGAAGTGGCAAAGAATGCAATATTACAATTTTTTTTGTCAAACTGTATTATATTGCCTAAAAGTTTTGATGCCTATACAAGCAATTTCAACCTTGCATTTGCACATGTCCTCATTTTAGAATTACACCTAGAGGTGTAACTTTGGGCCCCCCCCCCCCAGCAGGACACTGAGGGTGACATATGGCTTGTACTTTAATAAGTAAAATATAATGAATCTGTATCGTAGGCAAAACAATTCTTTTGGGTTTAATTAATCCTTAAAAAAATTTTTTGTAGATCCAAGTATGGAGATGCAAATTACAGCAAGATCCCTTATATGGAAAACCACAGATCCTGAATACCTGTACTAGATTGAAGGGCAACTAAAAACCTATGGTACCTTTTAACCATATGCTTTGTGCATACAGTAACAATATTATTTGCCATTTAAAGTGGATCAAGGCAGCTTGGATCATGGCGCCCAGGTTATGTGCTACTTAGTTACTTCTCATACTAAAAAAATGCAAAGTCTAGAAACTGAGCTCTAGTAAAAAAATACAAAACATTTGGGAAGCACAACAGCAAATGGACATCTTTTTTTGCAGGGCTTTGTTTACCACTTAAATTCAACCCTAAAGTTAAAAAAAAACCCTACCTCCCTCCAGCCTAAGTGTTACCCCGGGCAAATGCCCCATATGTTTTACTTACTCCTCGGTGGAAATTCAGGCATCGGAGTTCACGTGAACATCTTCGGAAAGAGACTGGAGTGGCGGGACATGCGCAGTTTGAGCAATTTTATGTTTCACGATAACTGCGCATGCGCCGAAACTCATGTAAATTGCAGAAGCGCTGGCCTCATTACGAAAATTACCAAAGCGGCTGAAGATGGCGCCCGTGAACTCCGATGCCTGAATCTGCACCGAGGGGTAAGTAAAACGTTAGAAGCATTTGCCCGGGGTAACACTTAGGCTGGGTGGGAGGTCTATGTAGGTAGGGGCTGCGGCCCGGCAGTTGGGGACCCCTGTTCTAATGCGGCTCTGGGAGGGGGGGGGGTCTTCCGACCCTGTACACTGTTCTTAATTGATACATTTAGTTGATACATTTCTTCATTAAAAGCAGCGGTTAGACTTGATACAGTGGTTGCTCATACTACAGAGATGCTGCTGAGAAATGTATCACTGAATTACTGAGCTGCCAGACTGAAACACCAGAGACAGGGACAATAAACTTAAAGCTTACATTTTGGAAAAACTGTAAAAAAATAAATAATGGGAAGTAATTGAAAAAAGTATTTATTTCCGGGGAACAATCTGAAAACAACTGAACTGAAAAAGTGTTTGGAAGGTGAACAACCCGTTTAACTGTTACAATAATTGGTAACTCTTACAATAATTGGTAACTCTTATTCTATGTTTATTTGGTAAATAGTGCCACCAACAAGCAGCTAGTCAAGAAAAAAAAATTAAATTAGGTAAAATAAAGAATTCTAAATTAGGGATTGATCAAAGCCTGGACCTCCAATGTCCAAACACAGCGCACGCACGCACACACACACGGAACTTGATTATAAGTAGTGATCCACTATTTTGGGATTCGCCTGACTGAACTGAATCCAAATACTAATTTTCATATGCAAACTAGGGTGGGGAAGGGTGAAAGAGAACCATGCGTGATTAAAAATTATTTTACTTCTTTTTGTATGACGAAAAGTCATGTGATTTTTAAGGATTCAGTTCAGCAAGGCACAAGGATTTGGCCAACTCCTTCTGAAAAAGGCCAAATCCTGGATTTGGCGCATCCCTAATTATAAGATATAGATTACAAAACAGAAAGCAGTATATATAGTGCACATTCAGTACATTTCAAGCTCATGCACATATCTGATTCAAGAAGTACCAAATCAAAATGAGAATTTACTTTCAATGACTTCAAAGCCATCCCAAAAATCACGAACTTTCACATCAGAGATGATAGCACAGTTTCTACAGTTCACCAAATCCACATCTTGGTCTCCAAACTCAACGCTAAAAGCTTCAGGTTTCCAAAGTTCAGACTTGAGCTTTTTCTGTACTCCAGAAACAAGTACAGGCTAAAAACAAAATAAAAAGTTAAAAGGGACATTATACTAACTAATAACGGTAAAAAAAAGGGGGGGTGGGGTATTCCCATGTCAAATCTTCAAGCAAGAGGTACTGAAATCCCCATTCATAATACATTCATGGAAAAAAGCAGATTGTTACCTATTTATATTTAACAGAATATTTGTAGATTTCAGAGTGAAACCAAATCCCACTTATTATCAGGTTGTTTTTTTTAATCAGATTAAAATTGAACGATAAAATGGGTAAAAGCAGCTTTGCTGTATTCCTTACCTGGCCTTGTTTCCAACACTCTCTAAATATCTTCCAGTTATTCTTGTTGCTTGGATCATGAAGGCACAGTAGCCTTCCATCACAGAGCCAGGAATGTGAAGTGTGTGGATCAAAGACATTTAACCCCATCACCATTTCCTTTCCCTCTCTCAGGGCTTCAGTTGAGCTACTGGCTCTTTTAGCAGCATCTGAAGTCTTCTTATTTTCTACCACAGAAGCAATAATGTGATCAAGGAAGTTTGGTAAGCTTGTTTTCCCTTTTGCCTGCAAACACATGGAGGAAAAAAAAGAATAAATAAAAAGTGTTTCTTCGCCTGTGAGTCAGAACCCAAAAATATACTTAATTGAGACAAAGCTATCTGCACTCTCAACTGGCACAAATCAGTTACAAATCAATGTACAAAAAAAATAAAATCAAGTAACACATAGGTATATGGTGAGGACCAACTAATTTTTTTTTGTTTTGTACTTTGCAGGGAATGTATGTCGTTTGGCATATGTTAAAGCACACACAGAACAAATAAACATTGAGATCAGAGGTGCCAATTTAACCAAACCATCAATGAATCTCAATATGAGGTATGAAGAAAGTACAGAGTAATAGGAATACACCCAATACTCTATCCCAGAATTTTTATTAATGGTCCCCAGCTGGGGGCAGCTGGGAAATTGACAATATGTCTAGCCCCATGTCAGATTTCAAAATTGAATATACAAAAATCTGTTTGCTCTTTTGAGAAAAAGATTTCAGTGCAGAATTCTGCTGGAGTAGCACTATTAACTGATTCATTTTGAAAACATTTTTTTTCCCATGACAGTATCCCTTTAATAAAATTTAAATGTAAAGTAAACGAGTCCGCTATTCTGCAAAAAAAAAAAAAAAAAAATTATACAATTACTGTACAAAATGTGCCATTTTATGTGTCATAACCCTTAGTAGTGAACATAGAATAAGGCTATAAACAGAAAAATGGTATCCTCTTTTGCAAAGAATTGCAAAATAAAACAATGCTATGAAAAAAGAAAACAATATAAACAGTTTAAAAACTGTCAAAATACAGACCAACTAGATTGCTGCATTATTAAATACTACTTACTGAACTTGTGGAGAAGACAGGTGGGAATGGAATTCCTGCTTCCATATTTCCTTGAGAAAGTTTTCCTTGGCCAGAATGGAGCAGATCTCTAAGACTGGAGCCTTCTGACTTAGTATTTAAAGCAGTTGGTCCCAATAACAGGCTGTTAAAAAGTTTTGGTGATGAAGTCTTAACATTTGCATTTAATGGGTCCAATCCAGATGGAGGACTTGACTCTTTGTTGGGTGTTGCTCCATCGTCTGAAACAAATGAACCAAGTCTGAACCATTCCCAGCCAATAATCAGTACAAAATATGCAATATTTATATGTTAACCCAAAGAGAAAATGTAATGTTAAACAAGCTTTCAAAATACATTAATTTAAATTACTGAATGATCTCAGAGTTATCTGTAATTGACTAGTTGTAAATTTAAAGGAATTGTTCAGTGTAAAAATAAAAACTGGGTAAATAGATAGTCTGTGCAAAATAAAACATGTTTCTGATATAGTTAGTTAGCCAAAAATGTAACGTATAAAGGCTGGAGTGATTTGATATATAACAAGTCAGTCAGGACACTACTTCCTGCTTTTCAGCTCTCTTGGTTTACACTGACTGGTTACCCTGGCTACCAGGCAGTAACCAATCAGAGACTTGAGGGGGGGCCACATGGGTCATATCTGTTGCTTTTGAATCTGAGCTGAATGCTGAGGATCAATTGCAAACTCACTGAACAGAAATGTGCCATGTGGCCCCCCTTCAAGTCGCTGACTAACTCAGAGTTATAGAGCTGAAAAGCAGGAAGTTGGATTCTGGCTGTTTTATTAAACATCTGTTCACTCCAGCCTTTATATATTACATTTCTGGCTAACTAACTATATTAGAAACATTTTTTATTTTGCACAGCCTATCTATTTACCCAGTTTTTATTTTCACACTGAACTATTCCTTTAAACACCAAAAATCCATATGCAGCAATACTCTACATTTTATGTGTAGGAGATTACCAGAAGCCTGTGAGGCATTGTGGGAATTCGAGCCTTGGCTGGAGGAGAGTTGATTTCTATAGAGAGACAAGCCAGGAACAGAAAAGCAGAGAAGTAGTTGTATTCAACAGTGTTACCTTTTGTCTCTTCTTTTGCTTTCTGGGCTGCAAGGTCGGCTAACCAATGTAAGGCAGATGAAGGAGTAGATTCGGAGCATTGCAGACGGCTGCTTTTGCCCTCTGTACTGCTATTTGCAACAACTTCAGTTTCATTATTTGACAACTCCTCGTTTTCTGTATCCTCTTTCTTTAAAGGCTCATCTGATTTATTTTCAGTTAACTCACCTGTGGTAGTAGTTGTATTAGCAGCAGGATTATTTGCATTAGGCAACTAAGATGGGGGAAAAAAAATCAAAAATCAAAATCACAAAATATTTGTGAAATAGAGGAGCACATTTGCGGAAGCTTTTGAAATATAAAAAATGATATACAGATGATGGAACAAAGAAGGTTGTATGACTGCATTATTTGCTAATGCCTTCCTGTTACCACCCAGCCAGCATATCAGCAAAGCGTTTTCCAAATCCGTCACATATGAAGGATCTCCCTTTTTGGCAGTCAAGATGCTATATGAGCCATAGCCATAAGAATCAATTTCCAAAAGTAAGAGAAAGCAATAAAGGGCATATATATTTATGATTTGTGAAAAATCAGCCTAATTCATCAAACCGCCATGTCTGGACTGAGATGCAAAAAAAAGCCACAGCATTTCAATTACAATTACAAACAGCCCCAATATAATGTAGATCTATGGCAGCTTACAGTAACCACCAACACATTTACCATAGGATCCAGATTGACAGCCAGGGCACACACACATAAGGTAGAACAGGCTGCTTTTCTTTGCTGAACACTGAACCAAATCTGAATTTTCCATGCAAATGCAGGACGGGAAGGGTGAAAGTGAACCACGTGTGGCTAAAGAGTTTTTTTTTCTCCATTTGTGTGACGACAAGTCAAATGATTTTAAGGATTCAGTTTGGCCAGGCTTGAGGATTCGGCTCAATCTAAATCCTGCTGAAAAAGGTCAAATCCTGGATTTGGTTCATCCCTAGTAAAAACTAATTTTATGCCCCCTTAAAATGGCAAATTTGTATAGTGGGCAGTGAGATTTGGAGCTTATGTCCTTTTAATAAAATACTAACCTTTGCCAGTGCTTTCCTCCACAGTAAAAGGTGCCAACCTCAAAGCACAAGCAATAAAGCAAATGTCACACACAAGTTACAAAACAAGCCCCAAACATTACATTGAAGTTAGAAACCACCAGGAGTTATTGCTATGGCAAAAATTCTGGTGACAAAATTAAAACCATTAAACAGTGTTGGTGCAGAACCTATACTACTACTCTCAGTGTGGAACACAACATACCTGGGAAATTCCATTTGTGACTGCTGGCCTCAAGACAGATTTATTGTGTCTGTTAATACATGGACAATTGGCTTTAATGCCCCACTTCCCTCTTGCAGCATGGACCATATCACCAATGTTGTAAAGAGCTGGAGGTGAAATTTTAATATAGTTATTTATTGTTAAAAGTTATTTTTGCTTTGTGAATTAATCTTATTAAGATTGGCTTGACTACTGTCAAAACAATTCAGAATTAGTTACCAGTGCCCGGAATAATCTGAGTAGGCATGAGATTCTCTGGTTCATGAGGTTGCCCTTTTGCACACTTTAGCCACGCAAAGACTTCTTCGTCACCAATTTCATCCTCTTTAAAAAGGAAAAAAACACACAATTTGTATATTGATACACAAAAGCCTTATATATCTGTGCTTAGTGATGTTATTTCTGTCATCTAACTCAATGAAACTTCCATGTACCACCTGTATGAGGATATTAGAATTCACATGACCTGTATAAAAGAATATACAGTAACTCAGCCAAGGTAACTTATATAATATCCTTATCTTTTACAACAGAGGGTATATTATTCCCTATATACATTTTTAACAGTGAAATGATTCATTTTTGAGAAAAAACTAGAAGATGAATGCATTGCATCCAAAAAGTTACAAAGAAGATAACAGTTCTTACCTCTGCGAGGTCGATTTTTTCGGAGCCGATAACAATCAAGGCATACGCCAAAGCCACACTTGCGACAGACCCAGTGAATGTTGAAGAGTGTAGTCTCACATACATCACACATCTCCCTGACACCACGCACTGCTCTCTTCCATGCTACCTTTTCTGTACATTAAAACAAAGAACTCATTTTGCATTCTACATAGTGATTGGACATTTGTTAAGAATACAACCAGCAAGGCAGCAAAATAAACTTACGCTGGGGTTCCACCATCATCATGGCTTCCTTTTCGGACATGACCAACTGGCAAAACTGATCTCCAACATTAGCTAGAATATATTTTGATGTCTCTAAATCAATGCCTTCAGCTGGAACAGAAATAGGAACCCAAAGGCGCATTGCTTCAGTATCACTTTGCTGGGGACTTAAGAAGCCCTCAACACGAAGAATGCCTTTTCTGGTAAAAGCCAGCCTAAAAAGAAGCACAGTATAATGATATTATTAAATGTCAGCTCCATTGAATATAACAGACAAATATACTTATTCCCAATATATAGAAACCTTTGAACATGTATAACATCATACACCGAGAAGGACTGGGTAATTGTTATGTGTTAAAGCAGGGATCCCCAACTTTTTGAACCCATGAGCAACATTCAGAAGTAAAATGATTTGAGGAGCAACACTAGCATGAAAAATGTTCTTGGGGTGCCAAATAAGTGCTGTGATTGGCCATTTGGTAGCCCCTATGTGGATTGTCAACATACATTGAGACTGTTTGGCAGTGCACCTGGTTTTATGAAACCAAAACTTGCCTCCAAGCCTGGAGTTCAAAAATAAGCACCTGCTTTGAGGCCACTGAGAGCAACATCCAAGGAGTTGTAGAGCAACATGTTGCTCACGAGCTACTGATTGGGGATCACTGTGTTAAAGGAACTGTAACATCACAAAATGGAAAAGTGTCAAACTATTTAAAATATAATATACTGCTGCCCTGCAACTGGTGTGTTTGCTACAGAAATGCCACTATGATTTATATAAGCAAGCTGCTGTGTAGCCATTAAGTTGAAATAGGGCTAAATTGCACAGGTTAAATAAAATACAACCGATAAGATCTGAAGAATACAATGGGTTTAGTTCTTAAGGTGGCCACGTTTGGTGATGTAGCCAAATGAGAGGATCTCTCCCCGACATGCCCATATTGAAGTGGGTGATATCGGGCTGATTCGTTTGCGGGCCCAAAAATCAGATCATAATGCTGCCAATACTGGCGGTTGGATCGCATAGATGCACAGATGCGGCCGCAATCCGACGGGATTTTTTAACCTGCCCGAAGGAGATCTGGCCAGATATCGATTGGGGAAGTCAGTCCGATGGCCCCACACATGGGCCAATAAGCTGCCGACTCTGTCTTTACACATGAATCTAACCCCCACTGTAGACTACAGAGCTTAGCTGCCATCTGAGATGTAATATGTGCCTTATCTCCTTTTTTAGACTGAAATGGCAGCTTGTTTATATAAACTATAGTAGCGGTTCTGAAGCAAACACAACAGTTTTACTAGTGCAGGGCAACAGTACATTCGATTTCAATTACTTTAAATCACTAATTTTTTCGTGTTACTGTTCCTTTAACTGTGATTTTATCAAAGTTCCAAGTCAGAATTATAAATCTCTGTTGGGAAAAGGATACTCAGAACCTGAAAAGCTAAAGTGCATCTTTGCAACAAAAAGCTTTATAATGACCAGTATACAAAGCAGACAAGAAGTAACGCAAGCCATAAATCAAGCAAACTACTTTTTTATTTAGATTCTTCGCATTGTTCTAAATGCTAAAAGTGCAAAAATGTTAAACATGGCGTTCAATACTTGTATCCATACAAACAAGAAAGGCAGCTGGCTCTAATCTCTTGTGGACTATTTAAATATTAATAGGGCGATATCAAATTCTAAACTTGCTTTTACAGGGAAAAACACCTAAACACTTCATAAATTAAGGCAAGCCACGAGGTGATCCTCACCAAAGTGGAAAGGAATGACCTGGGTGTCCAAACCCCAGGACCATCGCTTGAATATTGTTTCAATAAAGTAGAAATCAGCAGAGCTAGTCACTCACCAAATCTGCCGGATGGCCCGGGTGCCGTGCCCCGAACCCGTAGCATAGGCAATGTAAATCTTCAAAATAAATATACACGCACTCCTGCGACCATGGAAATTGAGGACTTTTAACCTCAATTGCCATGGTCGCAGGAGTGCGTGTATATTTATTGTGAAGGTTCAATACTTGTAGACACAGTAAAAATGAGGCATGAGAACAGTACATTATTATTAACGGGAGGAAAGATGACAGAAGGTCTGTATTTTTTTTTAAAAAAAAGGTGACATTGTGAATTATGAACAAGCTGTGGCAGCATTAGCATTAGGGACTTCTGCTGTTGAATTACTACTCAATATTACTAAATAATAGAATATCCCTGTACAGAAAAAAAAAGGCAGTGTTTTTGTTAACATCGTTCCATTCAAATAAAAATGTAAATACCTGCGAAAATGAAAGAATCGACAAGCCACCGTTGAATCATCCTGATCCTGCTCTTTGAATTTGCGGTATCTTTCTAGCCTACATTCACGACACTTGTGCAAATGTGGGGCGACATTAATACAAGATCCATCCTGAAGAAAAGGCTCTCCAGACTGTTTTAGCTTTCTTACTTTGCTCACATCTTTCAAAACGGATTGACCAACTGCAATAAATGTATTTTAAAAAATAAATAAAGGAACTCCAATAGGGTGCACATTAATTTATAAGGTGCTGCTAATGATGATATACACTGGAGGTGTCACATTTAGCATAATTAAAGCATGTGGGGGGGAAGTTTATGCTCTGAATGGGGTAGCAAATTGATGGAGTGGTATCCACTTCAGAGCATAGCAGAACTTTTGCATGTGTGATATTAAAATCAATTCTTTAGTCCAAGTGCTAAACAACAAAAGGAGGGGGGGGGGTAGACACAAAGCCTAGAGGGTATATAGACATAAGGCTGTAGAGTCAGTATAACTATAATTACATTGCCCCCCATCCTATGTTTATATAATGACACAAGGATGCAGGACAACTGGTTTTATACTCCAAGTTGACTTCTAAAACCCTCATTTTACAACAGAGGATCTATGTCTATGCCAGACTGAACACCCAAAATGCAGCAATGCACCAATGAAGTCAAAATGAACTGCTACTCAGTGATACGATGAAACAGAATTGGGAAAGACTTGCACATCAAAAAAGTACCTTCACTAGTATCCTAGGGAGATTTATCGAAAAACTGTTAAGATATTGGAGCTTTAATATTTAAAGGAACACTTACATCAAACTATTTGATCCTTCATATACATGACAGAAAGTAATGGTGTTCATTCATCATTTTGATTTGCGCTGTCACTTCCTTAAAGGAACAGTGACACCAAAAAATTAGTGTTTTAAAGTAATAAAAATATAATGCAGTGTTGCCCTGCACTGGTCAAACTGCTGTGTTTGCTTCAGAAACACTACTATTGTTTATATAAACAAGCTGCTGTGTAGCCATGGGGGCTGCCATTCAAAGGAGAAAAGGCTCAGGTTAAACAGCAGATAGCAGCTAAGCTCTGTCTAATGGTGTTATCTGTTATCCATTAGTTAACCTGTGCAATATAGCATTTCTTCAATTTCCGCCATTGCTACACAGCAGCTTGTTTATATGAACTATAGCGGAGTTCCTGAAAAAAACAGATCAGTTTTACCAGTGCATTATTTTAAAACACTAATTTTTTGGTGTCACTGTTCCTTTAATGAAGTGACAGCGCAAATCAAAATGATGAATTTGAACTGGAACACCATTCCTTTCTATCATGTATATGAAGGATCAAATAAAGTTAATTGAAGCACAAAATTTAATCCAAAGCAACGTTTTAATGAACAAACATTTTCACAAGTTTTGAGGCCTCTCTTATGTAATTGTTAATAGGGATGCACTGAATCCACAATTTGGGATTCGGCTGAATCCCCTAATCCTCAGTGAAAGATTCAGACAACTACCAAACCAAATCCGAATTTCCATATGCAAATTAGGGAGAGGAAAAGAAAAAAGTGGAAAACATTTTCACTTCCATGTATTGTGACAAAAAGTCACGTTATTTCCGCCCATTACTTGCATATGCAAATTCAGGTTAGCCAGGCACAAGGATTCGGCCAAATCCTAGATTCGGTGTATCCCCAATTGCTAATGAGAGCAGCATTGGTTTTTCCCTTTCTGCACTGCTGGTCCGAACTCTTAAAAACAACTCTCCTATTTAAATATAACCGCATTGTTTCATGGGTTACAATAGACAGCGCAACAAAAAGATGGACAAATACTAGTTTTAATAGCAATTACACTTACAAATGACGTCAAATACAACCAATAAAAATGGTTTAAATTACTGAATCTTGGAAAGTTCCTTAGAATTAAATATTCCATCATAATACAAAAAGAAATTTGTATAGCGTTCCGTTTTTAATAAAAACACATACTTATATATACTCTTTGTGGTTCTATAATCATAACCACAAACACAAGTGCTACTATCTTCCCACACAATATAGGTATGAGATCAGTTATCAGGAAACCATTTAAACAGAAAGCTCCAAATTACGGAATAGCAGTCTCCCATAGACTACATTTTATATACAAAATCCACATTTTTAAAAAATGTTTCCTTTTTCTCTGTAATAATAAAACAGTTTGCAGTATATTGGTTGGGCGGCACACTCCAGAGCCCTGTTTTCAATTCAGCATTAAAACAGATTTCCTTTATTCACCCATTTTGGTACACCAAATAACACAGCGCTCAGACCTCATGGCGCGGTGTTATTTGGTGTACCAAGACGTGTGAATACAGGAAATCTGTTTTAATGCTGAATTGAAAACAAGCGATTCTGTTCTAAGAGGGCTCTGGAGTGCGCCGCCCAATCAATATACTGCAAGCTGTGAATACGTTTTTCTTGGTGACGGACTCAGGGCGGCAGCACCTGGGTCACAACACAACCTGGGTAAGATTTTACGTAAGGATAACCTGTTGATGTAAGGGGAGTCTATACCGCTCCAGTTTTATAGCGTGGGGTCCGGGGCAGAGAGCACCCGGGCCATAAAGTTTTGAACGGTGAGCGAGGGTCAATTTAAAACATATACCAGGAACTGTGGCTATAATTTATTAATGGAGAAACCCCTAATAAAGCGCTAGGATTTGTGTTTATAATAAAACAGTACCTTGTACTTGATTAAAACTAAGATATAATTAATCCTTCCTGGAAGCAAAAGCAGCCTATTAGGTTTATTTAATGTTTATATGATTTTCTAGTAGACTTAATGATCCAAATTATAGAAAGATCTGTTATCTGGAAAACCCCAGGTCCCGAGCATTCTGGATAGCAGGTCCCATACCTGTACTGTAGTAAATACTATTAACACAGCAATGTCAGGACAAAGCGTGCTGCAGCTAATAAGCCAGATACTTGCCACATACAAAGGGGATAACCAACCAGTTGCTTTCCAACTGTATCCAATTCATTTCCCAATACCCCACAAAAGGTACAGAGAAAAATAAAAGGTAACAGATTGGATGTTCCTATTTTATACAGATGACAGAAAGGTTTGAGTTTATTTAGTATAGTTTGCCATCATACCCTTCAGTGAAGCTGTTCTTGGTCTGCCTTTTGTAGCCTGTTTTCCTCTACCTTTTGCCATTAACAAATCAACATTACGTTCTCCATTATGCCCTAAACTTCCAACCAGATGTTCCGGTATTCCTCTATAGCCAATCTTTGAATTCAGCTGCTCCTCAGAATCACTCAGATCACTTAAATCACTATTGGTGCTTGAATCAGAATCTTGCTTTGATGTCCTACTTCGTTCATCTAGGGTAAATCTGTTCACAGATTCAAAAGCTGCTTTGTTTTCTTGAGGGTAATCTGAGGAGCAGTGGACACCAGGCTGGAGCCTACTAGAGAGTGCTGTAAAGGTTCGTAATAACGGATTGTCTATCTGTCCAGATCCAATTGTGGGTTTATCCTCGGTAGGGCTAGATGACAATGTAGGCATTTCAATCGGCTGACTTAAGCTGTTTGCTGGTGAACTGGAACGACCATCTCCAAGAAAGGTAGAACTCTGTAGAGTTTCACTGATCAAAGAACCTGGAGAACCTGGCAATCTTTTTGGAGATTCCACAGAAAGAAACAAAGACTTCTTCAAAGAGCTTGAGTCATCTATCTTTCGCGGTTCTGTCCAAGCAGAAGGGAGTGCACTGGAAAAGGAGCTTTGAGGTGTTTGGGAAGCAAAGCCAAACAGTGATGAATCTTTTTTTTCTGAAAAAGCCAAGAATGGATTTGAAGGTTCCTCCCTTGATAGTTTTGGGGGCTGAAGAAACAGATTTTCATGAGTCTCTGCAGGTCGCGCACTTACAACTTTCCCAGGGAACGCAGGTGTTAGTTTTGGCATGGATTCGGAAAACGACATCTTTGAATTTGTTTTACTTTCCAATGTGACTGGGGGCTTAAGTTTTCCAAAACCAGAAACAAGTCCCTCCTTATTTTGCTTTGGAAGTTCTCTGTTAGGTTGTTCTTCTGTAGCACTCGTAGCGCTCTCTGATATGGAAGTAAAGTAGTTACCTGGGGAGACATTTTGTGACATACACTGAAAAAATAGATTTTTGGATAAATCTGTTTCCTTGGGAGTCTCCTGAAGACTATTTCCGCCAAACTGAAACCCAACAGCTTTGTTTTCTTGAAGTGTACCATTAGATTGGCTTTTATCATTCCCAAATGTTGGCTGTGAGAGAGATGGGCCAAATCCACTCTTGTTCAACAGTGATTTTCTGAGGTTCTGAAAGAATTAAAAAAAATATCTATAAATGGATTGGGGAAAAATTAAATACACTATTATGCAGCCTTAAACTTTCTTTTCTTTTACAGAAAAATAATTAATGGCAGTATAATGCAAGTCCAATTTTGCTAGTCCCTTTTAATACTGAGCATATATCCTTATCGCTTCTAATGCCTTCCTCATCTGGGGCAATGAAGAAGAGTTGAAGAGACCGGCTGAGGGGGATGGGAGCATGTACCACTATACCATCAACAATCACTGAACTGTAACAACACTTTTACTGGTGTTTAATGTGGCCTTGTGTCATACGCTTTGCGACCCCAATTTGAATTTATTCATTCAACATTTTACACTATTTTCCCCTCAATTTGTACAATTTGGGGGGGGGGGTATTCAGCATTTGATTATTTTAGGTTGGCTTTTTTTGTTTTAGCAAATAAACTCAAGAATGAAGCTAAGAATTCTGTTTATCCATATAAACTGTATTGTTTCTCCAATGCATATGCGACTCCTCTTTGGAAAGCTGTGACCATAATGGAGTTTTACCTATTCTGCTTAGTTCTCTATATTATTTGAGCTTGACATGCCTGCATTTACTGGTGTCTTTTTATGCCTGGGACGTGTAAACATAAGCCTGTGACGCATGGAAGAAATATACCTCAAGTTTAGAGGGTAAAATAAAAAGCTTAAGTAAGACATGCATATGACCTAATTTATAGAAAGACCCCTTATTTGGAAAACCCCAGATTCCAAGCAATCCAGGTAATACAACCTCAGTAACCATATGGGATAACACTACATTCAAAAAAATATATATATATGGGGTAAAATTACTTAGGTGCCTTGATCTGTTAATTATTATAACATTCTGCGGTCTTCAATTAATCATGTTGTAAAGATGGTTTCTATAAATAATTAAAATGCAAACCTCTCCAATGGACCAGTTTGGCTTCTTTTCTTCTCCAGTCAAAGCAGAGAGACTAGTATCAGAGATTCGTACTGTGGTAGGAGTAGGAGTAGTACCACTTGAAGTTATACTCTCAGAGTTGCCAACACTTTCAGCAGACAATATACCTTTAGCCATTCCAGAGAAAGTTGGAAAAGCTAATGATGGTCCATCATTCACAGGCTGATCTTGAACCACTAATGTGCGTCCATTCTCTTTGGTGTAGGTTGCAAATCGGATATTGCGATTAATTTGAGGAACAAAGTGTAACATTTGCTTAGACCTTGAATCGGGTGAAGCTTCTCCAGTGCTGCTCGCTTTCCAACTCCCTCGATTAGCTTCACTGCCATCATTTCCATTACTGTCCACATCTTTCTTATCTCCTTTCTGCTTTTTTCCAGCAGAATCATTTTCAGCGTCCGAAGGCAATTTCCTTCTGCGAGCATCTGTATTCTCCTTCTTTTTCTTTGATTTACTTACTTTACCTACTTTTGTAGCCTCCTTTCAAAAAGAAAATGGAAACTAATTTATAAAACAAAATGAACACTCAAATAAAAAAAATATATCAGAAATATATAGGTTAGCAAAATATAAGCTCTTGGGCCTTGGCACTGGAATATAAGCACCACTGTGTGCAACACATAAACACATTTACCCATTTAAATGTTTAATGAAACATTGTCAGTTACTGATTCAAATCCATGTGGTGGTTTTAATAAAGACAGTACTTAAAACTTCATAATAATTTCTTTATTAGGACAGTGGCACACAGTTTTCCCCTCTGATGTAGAAAACAATTGTCGGAGAAAAGGCCAATCTTTTCCAGTGTGCCGTTTTTTGTGCGAGTACTGCCTGTCAGCAGGCACATGGGGCAGAATTTGGAGCGAAAATGCATAGTTTTACAAAATCTACACCCCATGTACACGTGGATGGGACTTTGCCAAAGCAGAGAGGAAGAAATTAGCCTAGTCTTCACTGGCAGTTGTACATCAGTGAAGAAAATGCTGTGTGAACAACTGACCTACGAAAGAAATTGTCATGTTAATGAAAACACTATGGGGGTTATTTATTTAAATCCAAATGTTAGAATCTCAAAAAATATTTTTTTTTCACTATGAAACTGTAGAGGAAACTGTATAAGAAACTTTAGAAGGAAAAAAAATCAAAAAAAAAATCAAATTTATGCTGCAAAAAGTCAGAATCTGAAAATCCACCATCTCAGAGGTATCGATCTCAATTTGACGTTTTCATGGTCTGCACTGGGTTTAGCTCGAAAATTGGTCTTTTTCTGGGTTTTCGGGCAAAAACTAAAAAAAAATTAAAAATTTAGCAATTTGGGGGGAAAAAGAACAAACATTTTGGAAAATTTGGGGGAAAAAAAAGAGTGATTTGGGTTTTGGCTCAATTTTATCTAGTTTTTTTTCTAACAATAAATGAGCTAAAATCGGCATTGGAGTTTGGTCATGTTTTGTTTTGTTTTTTTAAAAATAAAAAAGGACATAAATTTGGGTTTCAGTAAATAACCCCCTATGTGTGCAACTGGCCCCAGAAATAAATTGACATGATAATGAAAACACTGTGTGTGCCACTGGCCTAAGAAATAAATTGTCAAATTAAATTAAAATGCTGTGTGTGCCACAGGTCTTAAATTCCTCATTAACACACAATATTTCCTCAGTTAAAGGTAATGTACATTTTTATGCAAAACCCTTTTTTAAAATGTCACTAAACAAACCTTTAGAGACCCATTCTGGCAGTGATCTTTAACTGCACGCTATGCACAAGACATGGTGCAGCTTGTAGATTAACAGTCAAAGTTCACAGGTTAAAGGTGGCCAGGTGGTAGATTTTATTGATCAAGGCTGTAGTCAGGATTGCCATAACAAATGGTGTCCCATACACCTATTTGGCCACACCCCAGCCTATCCTGAAAACACTCAAAACAGCACAACTTTCAAAGGAAGTCAGATAAATTTTCTGTTTTCTATTTTCTGAAGCACTGAAGGAAGGGGGAGCTGTGAGGTGTGGGATACGTCCCTGCAGTAAAGGTACTGCTATGATGCGCTGGCCGGCTTAGGTCTGAGGGAGCTGAATGATAGACCCCTCATCTTATCTGTATTGCGTGGTCCTCACTGCCAGGCCTCTATATCCACCATCCAGACCCTCTGTTTCCTGTAGGAAGCAGGCTTGTCTGATGGGCTACTTCAGCATTTTTTTGGGCAGTGAGTATTGGCCCCGGGGGTGTTCCCTCGTAGGGGGCCACCCTCCAGGATGCAAGGGTTCCACCTGCTCCTGGGTTGCCCCTGTCGACAATATGGTGTCAAATTTTCTAATAAACTTCTCTCAGAGAGAGGCTGTCCATCCTCCCGGTAGCAAGGACACTTAAAAAACTGAGTGGAATAAGCATAGCGTGTGGGTTTAAGCTGGACTCCAGGCACGCCCCTTTTAAATAATTATAAAGTGTCCTGCCTCCTGGAGGATGGAGCTTAACCTCTGGGGTCCCCATGTCCCACAGAGAAAAATGTTTTACCCTTCCCACCGCTAATTTGCATATGCAAATTAGGATTCGGATTCATTTCGGTATACGGCCGCGAAGGATTCGGGAATTCGGCCGAATCCAAAATAGTGGATTTGGTGCATCCCTAAACATTATACAAAGAATTTGTTTCTTTCATATATACACAGCCTTGATGGACTTTGCGCAAACTTTGTATATTGCTATTCAAACCCAAAAACATGTTAAAGGATTACCTCAGGTTGTATTAACGCATCATCAGTAAGCACCACATGTATTAATTTTGGATCGATGGACTTGATCTCGTTGCTCTGCAAGTAGAAAATGGAATATATTTTAAATAAGGTATTCATTAAAAATCAGGGCTGTGTACAGGAAATAGCACAAGAAAAGAGATTTGAATTGAACATTTATTTTGGCATCACAGTCTATCTTTGCAATCAACTGCAGCAAGGGTTAAATAGTTTGATATTAGAACAATTTGGCCACACACCTTGATGGACAAACAGCAATGATCTGACCCATAAGCCAGGAAGTTCTGACCTCTGAAGACGCTGTTTGAGTTAAGGTGGCCATACACGGGCCGATAAAAGCTGCCAACAGACCGAGTCGGCAGCTTATTGGCCCGTGTATGGGGGGCCCCCGACGGGCTTCCCCGATCGAGATCTGGCCGACTTTCAGATGGGATTAAAAATCCCGTCGGATCGCGGCCGCATCTGTTTGTTGATGCGGTCCCGCGATCCGACTGCCCGTTTGCGAATGCTAGGATCCGATCGTTGGGCCCTAGGGCCCACGATCGGATATGCCCGATATTGCCCATCTCAAGGTGGGCATATCAGAGGGACATCGCCAAACGAGCGGATCTATCCATGTATGGCCACCTTTAGACGTGTTTGAGTTAGATTAGCATCTCAGTGTAGATGGGGCAAAAAACCACAAATGAGACAGTTTGGCTGTATACATTTTCTGTGCCTGTAGGGCCATCTTTAGGATACATTGAGCCCATAATCTGGTTCAAAATTTAAATAAACCAAGTTTGCAATTTATAAGAATAGCAATAAGAACATTTCCATCAAAGTTTAAGGGTTAAGTTGATACAATAACCAAAATACAGTCTATGTAAGTTTTACAAAAAATCCAAAAAGCGATATTTCCTAAGCGGTCAAACAAATATTAAAATTCTGCACAGATATATGATGTTGCAAAAAGTGATGATTATTTTTAAACCAGCAATATGTTTTAGTCTTATCCAGTTTAAGTTGCACACTGAACCACATGGCTGGTGTTATTTTACATTTTAGGATTTATAGTGTTAAATTTCACTTCAGCTTGATAAAAGCTGAATGTCCAGCAGAAACAGAAACAGTTTTGCAAAATGGATATTTTTTGTTTAGAAACACACAGTAGACTGATGAAAGACAATTGGTGATTGTTTGCGGAGTCAGTAAACGGGGGCAAATTTGCCCAATGTCAAAAAATAAGCTCACAACATTCTAGCTTTGGCACTGACTGACAGTTTGCCTTTGGTAAAATCCAGAGATCGCAAATATGTGCTTACCCTCTCTATTTCCACATCACTCGTATCATAGTGCAAGCCAATTTTATGTTTGTTTAATTCTACCTCTCGCCTCATACTTGTTTTTATAATGAATTGTTTTTCAAGCAAATCAATCAGATTGCTGTTTCTGCACTCGGCACATCATCCTTCAATTAATTAATTTAAAAAGTGTTATCACTTTTCACAGACCTCGTCAAGTGTAATAATCCCCATATTAAAAAAAAAATCTAGACAAACAATGCCCTTTACAGAGGTGCAATAAATGATGTCAGCTTGGGCAAGCCCTATTAGAAAACATGTGATAAAAATAATTACAGCATATCAGAAGTAATCCTGATATCTCTGGTATAGTCACTGGTAATCTGGCTCATCAAGTTAGTTTATTTGCAGATGATGTTACATTTCTAATAACTAAACCTCCCAAACTTGTACAATCTACTCACAACATTTGGAAAGCTCTCAGGCCTTCAGGTCAACCATGCCAAGACCAAAGCCCTTAAAATAAACTTACCTAAAGAAACAGAGAAATTACGGACCGTTAACTTTGAATTCCAATGGCAACCAACCTTGATATCAATACATGGTGTAGATCCCCAGAGCAATTATATTGTTATAATTACCCTCAACTATTCAAGACACTTAATAAACTATTGGAGGACTGGGGTAAATATCTCCTGGATAGGACGGATCTGGGCGATTAAGATGACATTCATTTCTAAATTACTGTACTATTTTAGGACCCTTCCAGTACTAATCAATAAGGCAGACCTTAGACTATTTGAAACAAAGTTACTCTCTTTTGTTTGGGGTGGAAAGCCCAATCGTACAACCCTCTATAGATCCCGAAACAATGGAGGATTGGGCTTTCCTCACCTTTACACCTACTACTTAGCAGCTCAACTTTTAGCAATACCTTCACTACTATTAATACCCCTCTATGGACTCATTTAAAATGTACTATTAATACGATATTGCTCGAAGCTGGGTATAAAGTGCTTTTCGGGTGGTATTTAACCCAGGCCAGAATAGTGAAATTAGTAGGGATGCACCGAATCCAGTTTGGGATTCGGCCTTTTTCAGCAGGATTCGGCCAAATCCTTCTGGCCAGCCGAACCGAATCCTAATTTGCATATGCAAATTAAGGGTGGGGAGGTAAATCGCGTGACTTATCAGAAAACAAGTAAAAAATGTTTTCCCCTTCCCATCCCTAATTTGCATATGCAAATTAGGGTTCGGATTCGGTATTCGGCCGAATCTTTGGCAAAGGATTCGGGGGTTCGGCCGAATCCAAAATAGCGGATTAGGTGCATCCCTAGAAATTAGCCCCAACAGCTCCGGGTAACGTTTTTTCGAGGCTGTACTAAACTAGGCAGAATGGGACACACATGGTGGTCTTGCCCCAGGCAATTCGATTCGGGACTCGAGTATAGAACTTACTATTATCAGTATTGCATGTGAATTTGAGGAAAAACCAATATGAAGTACTACTGGGAGCAATACCAGATATGCTAACCAGGGCTCAGATACAACAAGTCAAATCCTGGAAGCAGAAGATTTCCTTAAAGTGAAAGTGAAATTAGATTGGATATTCATCAATGAAAAGCTTCCTAGTATAACCCTAGACACACGTGCTTAGTTTGGCAACCTTGGTTGGAATATAGGTATGGAGACACACTAGCAGCTAATCATTTGTCGCTATAGATTTTAGAAAAAGGTAGGCTATTCTTTTACACATAGCATAGGCAACTTGGTTTTCTTTTTTTTTTTCTTCTTCTTCTTTTCGTTTTTTGTATTCCTTATAAGTGATCTGATAATTGTATAACTTTTGGCATTATTGTTAAACTCTGGATATGCTTTTAAATAACTATTGACCACTGATCTATAGCAGATGTTAAATTTTCATGATATCATATAATATACCAGCGTGTATTATAAAAGATGGAAAACCAATAAAAATTTGAGAAAGAAAAATAGTTACAGCATGGAAAACAAATTGTTAAGTCGGAAATGATCAGAACTGTAGTTTCCACTCAGTACTGTACAAGTTACCAATCGTAAATCATCCCCAAGATATCAACCACACTGTACAAGCCAATTTAAAGCTGTGCAAATGGGCAAAAAATGAAATGATATGCATACATTAATACAGCGAGGGGCATAACCTAGCTCTGTTTATTCTTCTTTAAAACAGAAAAAAAAAAATCAATTTCACACAATGAATTTTAGGAAAATAATGGCTGTCCAGCTTACAGATTGTAAACTGTTAGTTTGCATGGGCATGAGAAAACAGGATTTTTGATACTCACCGTTAAATCTGTTTCTCTGTGGTCGATAGGGGGACACAGGGACTATGGGGTTAAGCTCCACCCTCCAGGAGGCAGGACACTTATTGAAATGAAAAAAGGGGGCGTGCCAGTACTGCGGCTTAACCCCAGGCTAGAGCCAATGTATTCAGTTGGTACCAAAGACCTGCTAACCAAAAAACATAAGTAATGCTCATATAAAAACTGTAATGGCAGAACAATAACTCAGGGAGAAATTCCACACAAACCAAACTGGTCAAACAACTCGCACAGGGCGGGAAGCCCCGTGTCCCCCTATCGACCACAGAGAAACAGATTTAACGGTGAGTATCAAAAATCCTGTTTTCTCTGTTGTCTCAAGGGGGACACAGGGACTATGGGGACTTAACAAAGCAGCCCCAGAACAGCAGGGTGGGAGCGAGAACAAAGGACACATTATTGCACCACAGAGTGCAACACCTTGCGGCCAAAAGTGGCTTCCGCAGAGGAAAACGTGTCAATTTTGTAAAATTTCGTGAAAGTGTGAACGGAGGACCAGGTAGCCGCTCTGCAGATCTGGTCCAACGAAGCCGAGTTGCGCCATGCCCAGGAGGCTCCCACTGACCTCGTAGAATGGGCTCGGACGCCCTCAGGCGGAGATTTACCTTTGGCTAGGTAAGCCTGGCGAATGGTCTCCCGTAACCACCGAGCAATAGAGGTCTTGGATGCTGCCAGACCTCGGCGGGCTCCGGAAGGCAGTACGAAGAGATTCTGAGACAGTCGAAAATCCTTGGATCTTTGAATATACCAGCGGAGCGCCCGGACAACGTCCAGACCGTGAAGTCTGCGTTCTTTGTCGTTCTTGGGATCAGGGCAGAGAGAGGGTAGTACAATCTCCTGATTAATGTGAAAAGATGACACCACCTTAGGCAGAAAAGACGGTAAAGTACGAAGCACCGCTTTGTCTTTGTGGAAAACGAGGAAGGCAGGATCGCAGGATAAGGCACTGAGTTCAGAGACTCTCCGAGTTGATGATATAGCCACGAGGAAGACAACTTTCCAGGTAAGCCATTGATCCGAGACAGTCCCGAGAGGCTCGAAAGGGGGATCCAGAAGAGCATCCAAAACAGTATTCAGGTCCCAGCCGGGAACCGGTGGTCGGAAAGGAGGGCTGATGTGTGCCACACCCTGTAGAAAGGTACGGACGGAATCATCCAGAGCCAAACGGTGTTGAAACAAAACAGAAAGAGCTGAGACTTGAACTTTCAAGGAACTGAGTTTCAGGCCCAACTGTAGACCCCGTTGCAGAAAGGACAGCACTCTAGGGATGTTGCAGTCAGTGAAGGAAAAGGGGCTGGAAATGGGAATTGCGGTTTCGTTGCACCAATTCCAATAGTTGCGCCAAACTCTGTGACAAGCTCTAGATGAAGTGGGCTTGCGTGATTGCAGCATAGTAGCAATGACATCCTCCGCTATTCCCTGCCGTTTCCAGATGGCCGCCTCAATAGCCATCCCGTCAAAACGAAGAGGCCCGGGTTGTGATGGAAGATGGGGCCCTGGCGAAGTAGGTCGGTCCTGAGAGCCAAGCGCACGGGCGGTGCTATGGACATGTCCCGGAGGTCCGAGAACCACGTTCTTCTGGGCCAGAAGGGAGCTATGACAATGACTGTGACCGGGGACCGCTTGATCTTCTTTAGAACCCGTGGCAGCATGGGAAGAGGCGGGAAGACGTAAGCCAGGTCGAACAGCCAACATTGAGTCATGGCGTCCACTCCTGCCGCGAGAGGATCTCGTGAGCGGGCGAAGAAAGTGTTCACTTTGCGGTTGGTCCTGGAGGCCATCAGGTCGATCTGGGGACGCCCCCAACGATGAACGAGGTCCGCAAAGACTTCCGGGTGAAGTTCCCATTCCCCTGGGTCTAGGAGATTGCGGCTGAGGAAGTCCGCTCTGGTGTTGTCGACTCCTGGGATATGAATGGCCGATAGTCTTGCCGCATTGGATTCCGCCCAACTTAGAATCTGCTGAACTTCCGCCAGCGCCGCTCTACTGCGGGTTCCTCCCTGGCGGTTGATGTATGCGACTGTGGTGGAGTTGTCGCTTTGGACTCTTATCGCTTTGTTCTGGAGAAGAGGGGACCAGTGAAGGAGCGCTAACCTTACAGCGCGGAGTTCCAGGATGTTTATGGAGAGTTTGGACTCCGCGGGAGACCATAGACCTTGTGCGGATAGGGAGTCGAATGTTGCGCCCCACCCCAGGAGACTGGCGTCGGTCGTGAGAACCGTCCAATCTGGCGTCGCCCAGGATTGACCCCCGGACAGATTGCTTGGCTTGAGCCACCACTGGAGAGACAGCTTGGTGGAGGGCAGAAGAGTCATCTTCTGAAGGAGAGATCTGCCCTTCCAGGCAGCGAGAATGTTGGATTGAAGGGGGCGTAGGTGAAGTTGAGCAAATGGTACCGCCTCTATGGTGGACACCATTGAGCCCAGGACTTTCATGGCCAGGTGAACAGTGGGACGCTGAGAGTGCAGGAGAAGCATGGACAGAGATCGTAATTTCTCCTGTTTGTCGAGTGGGAGTAGCACACGTTGTGTCAGAGTATTGAACTCGAGATCCAGGAAGGTCATCTGGTGACTGGGAACGAGGTTGGATTTCTTCCAGTTGATGGTCCAACCAAATTCCTGTAGAAGGACAATCGCTCGTTGGAGATTCTCTTCGCCCTTCTCCGCTGTGCTGGCCTTGAGTAACAGGTCGTCCAGGTTGGGAGTCACCGAAATCCCCTGAAGCCGTAACTCTGCAGCCGTCACTGCCATGAGTTTCGTGAACACCCTGGGGGCAGATGTGAGACCGAAGGGGAGCGCCACAAACTGGTAGTGACGATTCTTGAAGGCAAACCTCAGAAACCGATGATGAGGAGGCCAAATTGGGACGTGAAGGTAAGCATCCTTGATATCGAGGGACATCAGAAATTCTCTTGACTCCATGCCTCGAATGACTGATCGCAGTGTTTCCATTTTGAAGCGAACAGATCGGATGTACTTGTTGAGGAATTTCAGGTCTAGTACTGGCCTGAAGGATCCGTCCTTCTTGGGGACTAGGAAGAGGTTGGAGTAATAACCGGAGAAAGTCTCTGATGGCGGAACTGGGACAATCACCCCATTGTGTTCCATCTTGGTGATGCAATCCAGAAAAGCTTGGCCCTTGGTGGGACTGGTTGGAAGTCTGGACGTGAGAAACTTTCTGGGGGGAAAGGACGAAAAATCGAGATGATAACCCTCTGCAAGGATCTCGGCGACCCAGGCGTCTGAGGAGTGACGACTCCACACCTCCCGGAATTGCAGAAGTCTGCCCCCTATGGACTGCTGCGGTTCCGGAGGGGATGGCCCGTCAGCCTGATACGGGCTTGTCCGAAGAAGATTTGTTCTGGAATTTGTTGTTCTTCCAAGTAGGTCGTCCCTTGTCGGAAGGCTTGGAGCGAAAATTGGAGCGTCGAGGCGGACTGTATCTTCTTGAAGATCGGCCAGGTTGGCCTCGAAAAAATTTCCTTTGACGAAAGGAAGAAGTAGATCTAGACTTAGCCTGTGGGAGGAATGTGCTCTTTCCCCCGGTGGCTTGGGAGATAATTTTCTCAAGTTCCTCACCGAACAGTCTCTGTCCCTTAAATGGTATAGAGGTGAGGGATTTCTTAGAACTGAGGTCAGCAGTCCAGCTCTTTAACCAGAGAGTTCTCCTAGCGGCTACGGACAGGGCTGAAGTTCGTGCGGTGATCTGCGCCGTGTCTAGAGTGGTTTCAGATAGGTAGGCCGATGCCTCAGCTATGGCTTGGACAGATGAGACGAGGTCTGTTCTAGGAATGCCCTCCTGTATATCAGTAAGGAGGGAGTCTGCCCATGCTCTGGCTACCCAGGCCGACGCTAGGACTGGGCGAAGGGTAGAACCGGCTGATGAATAAATGGCCTTCAGGAAACCTTCGAGGCATCGGTCAGAAGGGTCTTTGAATGCAGCCGCGTCAGTCACTGGCAGTGTAGTTGATTTAGACAAACGAGAAACAGGAGCATCGACTGAAGGGGGCATAGACCATTTGTCCACCAAGTCCTTAGAAAAGGGGTAGGATTTGGAAAATTTTCAAGTGGCTTGAAACTTGCGTTCTGGAAAATTCCACTCCTCTTGTACGATAGCTAAAAGCTGATCGTGCGATGGGAAACAGACCGAGGATTTGTGTTGTCTCTTGAACAAGCTGGAAGTTTGAGCCTGTTCCTTGGACTGAGAAACTTTTAACACCTCAGTCACACCTTTGATGATATGGTCGATGTCGTGTTGGACATCATGGGCTTTAGCGTCATCCTCAGGATCCTCTTCCTCCTCTGACGACACCTCGGAGGGAAGAAGTTCGCCCTCTGAGTGAGAGGAATCCCCTCCCGCAGTTGACCCATCAGATGGAGTGTGGGTCCCTGTGCGTGGTCTGGAAGGCTCAGGCCTCTTGCGTTTACCGCTGGATTTTTGACCCAGTCTGGTTAAGGCTTTACTCAAATTATCTGCAATAGCAGGTAGACTTTGAAGGGAGGCCAATGACTGTGACAGTTGTAGGGCCCATAGAGGAGCAGGGGGGTCTGATGAGGGCCCTGCTGCATTGTCTTGAGGTGTGTCGTCTCCTGATGGGGGACCAGATAGTTCTGTGTGAGGAAAAGTGGAACCCCCTGAAGCAGGTACAACAGAAACCCCCTTGGAGCAAGATCTGCAAAGGGGCTCCCCCTGTCCCCCTGGAATTTTGGTTTGGCAATTCTTGCAGGCAAAATAGGTAATTTGACCTGCTGTTGCTGGTGCTCTGCCCCCCCCCGCCCTGGGGAATAGTCCCCCAGACTTACCTTCCGCCATGAGCAGAGTCTAAGATACCTGCTGAATAAATTGGCTGTGCGCACCAAGGGTTAAGCAGCTTTGTCCCCCAAATGGTATTCAGTATTGCAAGGAGATGCGCTCTAAAAACGAGTGAGGGTCCCTGGTACTGAGCTGGATAGAGAGCTGGGAGCAGGAGAGAGAGAGAGAGAGAGAGAAAGAGAGAGAGAGAGAGAGAGAGAGACGCGTCCTCAGGGAAGTAATGGAAGCGCAAAATGGCCGCCGCTATGCAAAGGGCGCGAGATGCGGCATGAGAGAGAGGCTTGGAACGCGGTTCCGCCTCCTCCTCTCACATGCGTTCCAGGGTAAGCGCGCTGCACCGCGAATGGCGCCAAATGTAAGGGAAGAGTCCCTACAGTACCCCCTGAGGAAGCGTGGATAGAAAAGGTAGAAAATAAGACCCTGGTGAAAGAAGGAGAGCATAAAAACCCAGGTGCCCTGGTAGAAGGAACACTTCCCCTCTTGCAGCACAACAGCCAGTCAGTAGCAGCAGGTTGGGGGGGCGGGGGGCAACAGAGCGTGAGGTAAAAGTAGCCTTTGTACTCACATGCAGCCACACTGTAAGGCCCTCTGCTCTCCCTCAAGGATTGCAGGCATGCCTAAGCGAGTCTTGTATAGCCTATAAGCCAGGGAATGACTCCAGTGGGCCTCCCACGGAGGAGGTGTACTCAACATATACAGGTAGCCCTGATTGTGGTAGCACCCCAGTCTACTTGAAGCTTGAAAACTTGGAGCTTGCAGGTTGTCCATCCTCCTAGTAAGCAGGACACTTAAAAACTGAATACATTGGCTCTAGCCTGGGGTTAAGCCGCAGTACTGGCACGCCCCCTTTTTTCATTTCAATAAGTGTCCTGCCTCCTGGAGGGTGGAGCTTAACCCCATAGTCCCTGTGTCCCCCTTGAGACAACAGAGAAAAGTATATTGAGCTGCTTCTTAAAAATCAAAGACTTAAAACCGACTTCAAGCATACCTCATTCATTGAAACATTTATCATACGTGTAATAAGATCCTGATGGGTCACAACTCCGCAAGACCATGGCATCTCTGTATCCGGCTGATAAACTTTAACTTCTTGACCTTGAATACTGCAAACACCTACAAAAAAATTGCCATTAATTGTCAAAAAAATTGCCATTAATTGTCAAGACCAGCTTTGCACAAATACTGATTTTAGCTGTAATCACAATTATATATACACCTAAAAAAACATTGAAATATGTATTGGAAAGTTGTTTACATTTTCTTTTACAGTTGTACTATTTGTAATTTCCTATAGGGTTTAAATGTCGCGAATGATTGCAACCCCCACCCCCCCATTTTATAGACAGTGTCCTGACTTTTTTTTTTTTTTTTCTTTTTAAATAAGGTTGTACTTTTGAGTATTTAACTTGTGAAATGAACATATATTTAAGTGTCTAAAGTGTCTAAAGAATTGATTGTTTCCCTGCCCAGCAATTAGGGACTGACAATTCCTATCCACAGCAGTAAGTCAAGGGGGAATTTCTCTGCATACAGTCAGGTTTCTTATAAAAACAGTACACATTTTTTAATTAAAGTATATTGGAGATGGGTTTCTTTCTCATTACAGAAAGTAAAAATGGGATTTTATTTGTTTTGCCTTTACTTGCCCTTAAAATATTGTGCTTTTAGTGTGAGACAAAATAAAGAGGAACGGTTACATAAAAGGATAAATGTTCCATTAACGAGAGTACATATACCTTTTAAAATGAGATCTTGTGTTTTCCTTGAATTGAGCACAGAAGTCACTGCATCCTTTAACAACGGCTGCTCTTTCAAAACCATTTTATGACTGTCTACTCCCATCTGCTGCAATTAAAACAGAAATGTAAGATAAATTGCTGCACAGGACAATAACATATCACATTAAAATTAATCTCCCAACAAGAGAGCAACACATTTGCAATACCTGATAAAGTTTCAGAGAGCTGGCATCTTGTAGGAAATGTAGGGCTTCTTCCAAAAGAAATTCTATTGGCATTAATCCCCCCAAGCCCAACTTATCCACCAGTGGAGTATAGGTCTGTTGATAACAACAATAACCATGATTATAATGGTAAACAGAAGCAAATTATAAACATTTTAGTTTATCATTTATAAAAAATAGCAAGAATTTAAAAGTACCTTCGGCTATTAATGAATAAAAATCTGCTTTTTTCTTTAATTAAAACCGTGTTTTGTTAAACTTTTCTAGGAAAAAGTAGGAAACGGGTAGTACAAATAATCTAACTAAATGTTTTCGGTTTAGAAGAAAAGAATTCTAGTTATTAAGATCTTAAACATAGGTGTATCCAAAAGGCCTCAGGGCAAAACATTTACTGCACCATGTCAGATTTAAAAATTAAATATAAAAAAAAAAAACAAAAAACATTATGCTGTAGAAAAATGGATTTCAGTACAGGATTCTGCAGGACAGCTATTAACTGATGCATTTTGTAAAGAAAAAGTTTTGCCGTAACAGAATCCCTTCAAAATAAATTAATGTAAAATTAATCAGAGTGGTATTTAAAGCACCATTTTCAAAATGTTTTTGAAGATTACAAAATATGAAGAAAATGCATACAGCCAATATAATTAATTTTTTAACAGCACAACTTGTTGGTCAGTTTTCCAACTGTGACTGAGAAGAAAAAGGACTGTTCTGATGTTGCTCTCTTTAGGTAAGGCATGAAAAGCATCATAGCGTTTGCCATATCTTCCTGAGCAAAGCAATATCAGAATAGTTACTTTTTGTGATACGTTCTGCCAACTGGATCACAGTTGGTAAACTCAAACCTCCCAACATTTTTGAAATAGAAAGAGGGACAAAAAGATTTGGCAGCTTATGAATGTTTGAATACATTTCTGTGGTTTTTATGTGTTATTACAGTTTTGCAAATTTCCATTCAAGCTGTGAGTCAAAGTTCTCCCAAGAGACCTGCTTATCTTTTATTACAAAAGTTACAAAACTATCTAGGCATCTATTCTGGGCTCTCAGCCAAAAGCCAATTAAGTTAGAAACGTAACTTTTTCTGGCTGTTCAGTGCAGGAGATCAAAGAGAAAATAGAGACTTATTTTGTTACAAAATTCATTATATTAGGGGAATACATTTTTCATTTCTTGGAATGAATGTAACTTGCAACAGAATAGCATTCTAAGCAAATGTGCATTGACATTTTAAAGGTGTACATTTTCTTTACGTGCAGCAGAGATATCACTATGGATTTACTGCAGACCGCATATTAAAAAAACGCTTTATGCATTTTTTAAAAAATATATTTTTTTACTTCGCTTTCCATCTCTTATAAGATGCTTGCAGTTTCATCTTGCTCAAATGTTGCTTCTCTGACCACTACCCTTCCTTTGCCTTTGTTTGAATGAAAAAAATTGCAATCTGTGTCATAAGAAAGGCAATGCATACATTACAAATTTATGTCGATAAACATTTAAATGGGTTTAAAAATTCAAGTAACAATGTGAGGTAGAACAGAAGGCCAACGTCAGTAATCATGGGTCCCCCATACTACAATGCAAGTTAGCAGAGCTCTCCACCAGGGGGCCGCAACTATCTCATTGGTACCCTGGGCCCACTGGGCTATGGCCCTGCCAACAAGCAAAATGGGGCTCCAGTGAATAATAAATGCCCCATGCATACACCCTTTATGTCAAAACCCAACCCACAATCCACATAGGCCCTCCCCCTGGAAAATCTTCCCATTTGCAACCTGCACCTTCCAATCTCTCTAGGCCCCCAATGTCACGGGTCCCCTGACTGGTGTAGCCATTGTAGCCCTGATAGTAGTGCTGGTATGGAGATTGTATTTTTGCTCAAACATTTTTGCCGTGACCTGAAACAATAGTACCACGGAGAACTAACATAATCATAGAATCACCATACTGTCAAATGGTTTACAAAATTGTGCTTAGGATCTCATATTAAAAAAAAAAAAAAAAAGGAGGAATACATTTTTATATTTAGTTAGAATATAACTTACTAAAGCCGGCCAATGAGTAGGACAGACTTTCGTTCCTTGAATAATCATTGGCTCTTTTCTTGGAGACCAAACCAGATGTCCTTCTATCAGGATAACCAAAACATCCTCCCCGTGAACCTGCACCCATGAGTTTGGCTTGTAACTTTTCTCATCAAACTCCACATAGACCTGTTGAGACATTAAAAACCACTTCACATGCTTGTACCTTTAATTATTATTATTATTATTATTATTATTTACTTGTGGTCGTGTATGCAAACCAGGGATGTCTGCCCTTCACTTTGTTTTTTTTTACATAGAAAGGTCAAGGAAAATAAAGCTTAAAATATATTTTCTTTTCTTCTTCCTTAAAACCAAGATCTACAGTGGCTTTTGAAAGTTTTGAGAGTCCCTGCCTTATTTAAAGAACAGAAAACAGGATTTTTTGTTACTCACCGTTAAATCTGTTTCTCTGTAGTCGAAAGGGGGACACAGGGACCGATGGGGTTAAGCTCCATCCTCCAGGAGGCAGGACACTTGAAGTAATTAAGGGGCGTGGCCAACGGGCTTTACCCCTCACACTGTACATTCCTATTCAGTTTGTTCCAAAGGTGCTAACGTAATTATTAAAACTATTAACAGAAAGTAAACCAAGGAACTATTCAAACGTGACCAAGCGGTCACCAGCTCGCCGAGGTGGGAAGCCCTGTGTCCCCCTTTCGACTACAGAGAAACAGATTTAACGGTGAGTAACAAAAAATCCTGTTTTCTCTGTCGTCTTAGGGGGACACAGGGACCGATGGGGACTTAACAAAGCAATCCCAACAACAGCAGGGTGGGAGCGAGCTGTATATACATATATGAAGTTATTTGATTACGGATTGCAACACCTTCCGTCCAAGAGAAGCTTCAGCGGAAGAATATGTGTCGACTTTGTAAAATTTGGCAAATGTATGAGTAGAGGACCAGGTAGCCGCCTTACAGATCTGCTCTAAGGAAGCTGAGTTACGCCATGCCCAGGAAGCACCCACCGCTCTAGTAGAGTGAGCCCTGAGTCCCTCCGGAGGAGGTCTTCCTTTTGCAGAATAAGCTTGTTTAATCGACTCTCTGATCCATCTAGACAAGACTGATTTTGAAGCTGGCTGACCCCTGCGGGGACCAGATGGAAGAACGAACAGAGCTGTAGATTTCCGAAAGGATTTGGAACGATCAATATACCATCGCAATGCTCTGACAACATCTAGCTTGTGTAGTCGGCGTTCCTTATCATTCTTCGGATCTGGACAGAGAGAAGGAACTACGATTTCTTGGTTCACATGAAAGGCAGAAACAACCTTGGGCAAGAACGTCGGCACCGTTCTGAGAACAGCTTTATCTTTATGGAATATCAAGTATGGAGGTTCACACGAAAGGGCGCTAAGTTCCGATACTCTTCTAGTAGATGAAATTGCCACCAGAAATACCACCTTATAAGTAATCCATGTATCAGATACTGAACTTAATGGTTCAAACGGTGGATCGAGTAACGCTTCCAGCACTAGATTGAGGTCCCAGCCTGCCACGGGTGGGCGGAATGGTGGCATGATGTGTGCCACTCCTTGCAAAAACGTACGTATAATGTCTTCATTCACTAGGCGAGATTGAAAGAGGATTGACAGAGCCGACACTAGAACCTTTAAAGAGCTAAGCTTGAGGCCCATTTTTAATCCTTGTTGCAGAAAGGAAAGTATTCGTGGTAACTGTAGTTCAAGGAAAGGAAAGTCTGACTCCTTACACCAATTGTAGTACGAGTGCCAAACTCTGTGGTAAGACCTGGACGAAGATGCTTTTCTAGCCTTCAACATGGTAGGTATGACCTCTTCAGCTAATCCTTGGCTCTTCCAGATGGAAATCTCAACAGCCATCCCGTCAAAGAGAACAGTCCGGGGTTGTGGTGTGTTATGGGCCCCTGCTGCAGAAGATCTGGTCTGGACTCCAGCCGAACTGGCTGAGCGATTGACATTTCCCGTAGATCGGTGAACCACGTTCTCCGAGGCCAGTATGGTGCTACCACAATTACTGTCATTTGAGATTGTTTGATCTTTTTGAGCACTCTCGGTAGCATAGGAAGTGGAGGGAATACATATGCTAGATTGAAATTCCAGTGCTGGGTCATGGCATCCACCCCCAGTGCCAACGGATCCCTGTAGCGGGCGAAAAACCTTGTTACTTTTCGGTTGCTTCTGGAAGCCATTAGGTCTATGCTGGGAATGCCCCATTGATTCGTGAGCTGTTCGAACGCTTCTGGGTGTAGTTCCCATTCCCCTGGATCCAGATGATTTCGACTGAGGAAGTCTGCCTTTGTATTGGATATTCCCGGAATGTGTATTGCAGATAGCTGCACTGAATTGATCTCTGCCCAGTGTAGGATTTGTCTTGCTTCCGTCAGTGCTGCCCGACTTCTCGTGCCTCCCTGACGGTTTATGTACGCTACCGTTGTAGCGTTGTCGCTTTGAATGCGTATTGGTTTTTCTGCGAGCTGTTTCGTCCATTGAGCTAGGGCTAGCTTTCCTGCTCTTAGTTCTAGGATATTTATCGATAGTCTGGATTCCTCGGGAGACCATAGACCTTGTGCTGACTGATTGTAGCAAGTCGCACCCCATCCCTGAAGACTGGCATCCGTTGATATCACAACCCAGTTCGGAGTTGCCCAGGATTGACCTACTGCTAGGTTCTTCGGACTCAGCCACCACCGCAATGCTTTCTTTGTCGGTTGTGATAATGAAAGGAGTCGAGATAGCGGACCCCCTTTCCATGAAGCAAGAATGCTTGCTTGAAGCGGTCGAAGGTGTATTTGTGCGAAAGGTACCGCCTCGATGGCCGACACCATGTCCCTAAAACTTGCATTGCCCTGTGCACCGTTATCCATTGGCTGGATAAGAGTGACCGCACCTGATCCCTGATCCTGATCTGTTTTTCTGTGGGCAGACTTACAGTCTGCGAAATCGTGTTGAATTCCAGGCCCAGAAACAACATGTTGTGGCTGGGGTGGGGATTGGACTTCGACCAGTTGATGGTCCATCCGAAGTCCTGTAACAACTGTACCGCCTTCTGTAAATCCTCCTTGGCCCTCATCTCTGATCTGGCCTTCAGGAGAAGATCGTCCAAGTAGGGGGTCACTGAAATCCCTTGTAGCCTCAACGTGGCCGCTGTTACAGCCATTAACTTCGTGAACACTCTGGGGGCGGACGATAGTCCGAACGGAAGCGCCACAAACTGATAGTGTTTGTTTTTGAATGCGAATCGGAGATAACATTGATGAGGAGGCCAAATCGGTACATGTAGGTAGGCATCTTTGATATCTAAGGACATCATCAGTTGACCCTGTTCCATCCCCCGAATTACAGACCTCAAGGTTTCCATCTTGAAGCGTATCGACCGAATGAATTTGTTGAGACCCTTGAGATCGAGTACTGGTCGTAGTCCCCCATCCTTCTTTGGTACTGTAAACAGGTTGGAGTAAAACCCTGAGAATCTCCCCGTGTAGGGTACTGGAACTACAACTCCGGATCTCTCCATCTTGTCTATACACTGTAGAAAGGCTTTTGCCTTCTGGGGGTTGTGGGGTACTCTGGACATGAGGAACCTCCTGGGTGGAACAGTTGTGAAGTCTAGATGATATCCTTCCGTCACAATTTCTTTGACCCAAGCATCCGTAGAATGCCGGGTCCATTCCTCCCGGAATCGAAGTAACTTGCCCCCTATCCAGTCCAACGATTCCGGAGGGAGTGCCCCGTCAGACTGACGTGGGCTTTTCTCCTGAGGGCTTGTTGTGAGGTCTATTGGTCTTCCAGGTTGGCAGACCTTTATCGTTGGATTTAGGTCGAAAGTGAGATCTTTGAGGGGAACTGTTACGTCTTGTATATCTGCCGCTGTGGCCACGAAAAAATTTCCCCTTTCTATGTGAAGAGGCCGCTCTGCTTTTGAAGTTAGTGACTTCTTGGAACTAAGGTCCGCAGACCAATTTTTGAGCCACAGTGTTCTGCGTGCTGCAATGGATAAAGCTGAAGTGCGCGCCGTAATTTGAGATGTATCCAAAGTGGTATCACAGAGATAACTAGAGGCCTCAGCTATGGCTTGAGCAGAGGTTAACAATTCTTGTCTGGACGTTCCATTCTGAATGTCCTTAATTAGGCCCTCAGACCATGCTTGAATAGCTCTGGACACCCATGCTGATGCCAAACAGGGACGCAACGTCGACCCTGCAGAGGTGTAAATTGCCCTTAGAAAACCTTCGAGCCTTCTGTCCGAAGGGTCTTTGAATGCTGCCGAGTCAGTGACTGGAAGAGTGGTGGATTTTGAAAGTCTAGACACTGGAGCATCTACTGCCGGTGGGTTAGACCATTTTTCCACCAATTCCTTTGGGAATGGATATGACTTTGAGAATTTTTTGGCAGCTTGAACTTTATGTTCGGGGGAATTCCACTCATCCTGAATCAAACTCTGTAATTGCTCATTTTCTGGAAAGCATACTGTTGATTTATGCTGTCTTTTAAATAGCGTAGGTGCGTTATCAGTCTGTTTGGGTTTTTGAGAAATATTCAGTACCTCAAGCACGCCCTTGATAATATTGTCTACATCGTGTAAATTTTCACGGTCTTTGCCCTCATCCTGATAGTCTTCCTCATCCATAGAAGAAGACCCAGAAGAATCAATTTCACCTTCAGAATGGAATAATTGTCGCTCAGGAGATGACTCATCAGATCTAGTAGGATTGACATCATCATCCTTTGTGTCATCTGACCGTTTGCGTTTAGCACTGGATTTGTGACTAAAGGTGGCCATACACGGGCCCATAAAAGCTGCCGACAGACCGTGTCGGCAGCTTATTGGCCCGTGTATGGGGGCCCCCGACGGGCTTCCCCGATCGAGATCTGGCCGAAAGTCGGCCAGATCTCGATCGGATGGGGTTAAAAATCCCGTCGGATCGCGGCCGCATCTGTTCGTTGATGCGGTCCCGCGATCCGACCGCCCGTTTGTGAGAGCTAGGATCCGATCGTTGGGCCCTAGGGCCCACGATCGGATCTGCCCGATATTGCCCACCTTGAAGGTGGGCATATCGGAGGGAGATCCGCTCGTTTGGCGACATCGCCAAACGAGCGGATCTATCCGTGTATGGCCACCTTAAGGCTGACTAGAGCCTTTCCTAGGTTGTCTGCAATGGCAGGTAACCCCTGTAGAGATGCTAGGGATTGGGACAATTGAACAGCCCATAGAGGGGGCGGAGGTTCAACTGGAACTCTAGGATTTGGTTCCTCTGTGTCACTTCTAGGAGAATTTTCCACTTGTGCCGGTGGAATACTCCCTGAGGCGCTGGCTGCACCCTGCCCCTGCGTGCAAGACCTGCACAGTGACTCCCCCTGGCCCCCTGCAAACTTATTCTGACAATTTGTACAAGCAAGGTATCTCACCTGTGCTGAAGTAGTGACCTTCCCCCCCGACCTCGTGAATATTCCCACTGGCCTACCTTCTGCCATGTTATATAAGAAGGTATAGTGTGTGGGGTATCGCCAGAAGATCACAGAGAGTGTTTCTCTTGGAGAGCCTGTCAGTAGCGTGCTTATCGTTGCTCTGTATGCTATAAAATGGCCGCCTGGAACGCATGTATGCGTTCCAATACGTGCGCGCATGCGCACCAGCGCTTTATTTCGCGCCGAAAAAAGATGGCCGCCGGAGGATCAGAAGGTGGAACGCATATGCGTTCCACTCTCAGGCGCTCCCGGCTCAGCGCAAGTAAACTGCACAACCGGCGCTTCCATCCCCTCACACGGAGGACGGACCATGCGCCCAACACACACAGGCTATAGAGCGGATACTGTGGCCAGCACCCCAGAAGGGCAGCGTCGGTGGAGGTCAGGGGGGGGGAGTGGGGGGGGCAATGGGGGGGAAACCAAGGTTAGGCAACGTTCCTGTTAACAGGTAAAATGGCACTTACCTTTCCCCCCACACCGGCTAGACCCTCTGCACTGGTTTCTGCAGTACAGGCAACGTCTAGGTGGTCTGTATAGCTTTATGCTAGATAATGACCCCGGTGTGTAGCACCACGTAGGGGGCTGCCTATACAAAAAACAGGTAACCCTGCTTTTTCGGCCTCACCCCGGGTATCAGACAGAGCTGAACGTAGCGTCAAACGCAGATCCAGCCTCCCGGTAGCAGGACACTTAAAAAAACTGAATAGGAATGTACAGTGTGAGGGGTAAAGCCCGTTGGCCACGCCCCTTAATTACTTCAAGTGTCCTGCCTTCTGGAGGATGGAGCTTAACCCCATCGGTCCCTGTGTCCCCCTAAGACGACAGAGAAATCAGATTATTTTATATCCAAATCTGATCAATGCAGATTTGTGGAAGATTTTGAGGACTTTGAGGAAAATCAGTTATCGATCCTCATCAGGCCACAAAAAGTAACAGGTAACATTGCTGCCTTTCTACAGCTTGATAAGTCGGAAGGCTATTGGAAAAATGTTATGTGGATGGATGAGACCAAAAATCTAACATTTTGGCTTGAACTAAAAGTGTTGTAAGTTTGTGAAAGGCAAACACTGCATTACAGCAAAATAACGTTAATGTTTTGGAATGGCCAAGGAGTCAAAGGTGTGAGCCTAATCCTGCAGAAATGCTGGGGAATAACTGGAGTGGGCAGTTCATGCTCTTCAAGTGAGGCAAACCAGTTACTGAAAGCAAAGGTTCACATACTCAAATTTGTCAGTGTCACATTTTCCTCAATATATTACAGGTATGGGACCGGTTATTCAGAATGCTCGGGACCTGGGGGTTTCCGGATAACGGATCTTTCTGTAATTTGGATCTTGATACCGCAAGTCTACTAGAAAATCATGTAAACGTTAAACAAACCCAATAGGCTAGTTTTGCTTCCAATAAGTATTAATTATATCTTAATCTGGATCAAGTATAAAGTACTGTTTTATTACAGAGAAAAAGGAAATAATTTTTACAAATTTGTATTATTCAGATAAAATGGAGTCTATGGGAGACAGGCATTCCGTAATTCGGAGCTTTCATGTTAACTGTTTGTGGATAATGGATCCCATACCTGTAAGAGAGTTTCGTTTTTACTCGATTTATTCTCATTATCTTGTTTTAGGACAGATCATGTCATTAGTCATTTAATTAGGGTTCACAAAATGCCAACCACCACTGGATATTTTTAATGCCTACAATTTTACCAAACACTACAGATATGGGACCTGTTATCCAAAATGATCAGGACCTGAGGTTTTCCAGATAAGGGATCTTTATGTAATTTGGATCTCTTACATCTGCTAAAAAATTATTTGAACAATAAATAAACCAAATAGGCTGGTTTTGCTTCCAGGAATAATTATGTCTCAATTTGGATCAAGTACAAAGTACTGTTTTATTATTAGAAAAAAAAGGAAATCTTTTTAAAAATGTGTATTATCTGGATAAAATGTAGTCTATGGGAGACAGCCTTCCAGTAATTCAGAGTTTTTTTGTATAATGGATCACATATCTGAAGTACATTGTTTTGATTTCCTATCTATGCACTTATTTATGCTAAAAAAAAAAAAAAAAAAAAGGATCTGCATTTGAGGAATATATATATATATATATATATATATATATATATATATATATATATATATATATATATTATGCACCGAATCCAGGATTCGATTTGGGATTCGGCCAGGATTCAGCTGAATCCTTCTGCCCGTCCGAACCAAGTTCAAATTTGCATATGCAAATTAGAGGTGGGTAGGGAAGTCACGTGACTTTGTCACAAAACAAGGAAGTAAAAATGTTTTTCCCTTCCCACCCCTAATTTGTATATGCTAAAATTCAAATATATAACCAGCAACAACAATCCGCACTCTCAGGTCTTAGATAAAAAATGTATTGTAAAATGGGAGACTAACGTTTCGGCCTCCTCCGAGGCCTTTTTTATCTAAGACCTGAGAGTGCAGATCGTTCTTGCAGGAGATATATATATATATATATATATATTGTATTTTTATTTATATACTTATGTACACAGTACAATAAATGAACAGAAGAAACCAATATGTGTGATTAAGTGTAAATGAATTAAAGAAACAAGCATGAAGGAAGTCTCTGCCCTGTAGAGCTTACTGTCTAAGTTGAGCAATAAGGGGCAAAAAGTAGTCTTGCATTTGTGTGTTCACTCAGACGTAATGCTGTATTTTTTTTTATGTGTAATTTTTTATATAAAAGGGGAACGGCTTTGATTAAATGTTTGTACACACAGGAATAAAGAATTTGTTCAGATAATAAATGTACTGTGGCATAGCATTAATACTGTTTGAGGGCACAAAAAGTGATGGTAGAGCGGTTTTATTTCAACCATGATGGGTTTTCGTGTGTCTTAGCCACACCTCTGTTACAGTCACATGCCACTGGCCACACCCCAGGTTCTGCTGAAAGTTCACTTTTTGGTTGTGAGGGCAATACATACAGCTACAAGTGGAAGTCTGTAATATTCGGTAGAGACACGTGTGCACTCATAAGTAAGAGTATTTAATCAGTGTCACCAATAATAACAGTGAGTGCACATAAATAAGGGCTCTTGGCATGTAAGAAAAGGAAGAAAAGGTGGAATCTATTTTTATAGAACTAAAAGAAAGAACATGTCAGCAGTAGGCTCGGGAAGCGCCAGCAGAGCAGCTTTGTTGTTCCGCACCATAACAAACTTTCTCTTGTTTAACCCTCAAAGGCTCCGCCCCCATAGTCTATAGGTAACTTTAATGAAGTCTGTCATCCAAGGAACAACAGGCACGAAGCTTATCAAAGGCACACGAGTGTGAGTGTCTGAACTAAAACTCCCACTATTCTCCGACACAAGTGTAAATGAACAAGTGCAGACTGAGTGCCCCTCACGCCATGGAAGTTTGACAAATGAGCAGAGACAGAGAGGGGAGCATGGGGAATGGCGCCCGTCAGCACAGAGGGGGGGTTGCAGGCGGGCGGATAGGGCACTGTGTGCCAGTCAGTAAGAGGATGGATTGCCAGCCAAATATTGCGATAGGCCAGACACTGCTCCACCGACGCCCGTGCCTGAGTGTTGCGCGGCTCCAGGAGCAAGCCAATATCTCACAGCAGGGTAGCGGGTGAGTGACAGTCACCCCCGCCATAAACCCATGCATGGTACTTACCGCAAGCTCTTCGGGCACCGCTCCTTTCAGGCCCCGCACTGTCCCGCCCTGCCAGGCCCGCTTCCCCAGCGGAGTGGACGGATCAGTTGCTGCCCCTTCCCGCCCGGAGGCCGATTCGTCAAATAGAAACCGAAGCCTCTTCCCCACTGGGGAAACCGGGACCGCCATTGGACGCCCGAGACACTGAGCAAGATCAACAAACGCTCGGATAAAGGCCTCGGAAGCACCCGCGGGGTCTACGCGTTACACAACAACGCCGCCGTGCGGCAGGGAGCACATTCCGAGGAGCCGGCAGCGCCCCGTGCGGATAGGAGTAGCGCTGCAATGTCGGAAAACAAACGTAGCGCCCCCTGTGGAGTGGAGTGTACATGACACCGGTGGAACGGACACTCCCCCTTCTAAATAGAAGCAAAGGGAATATATTTCTGCGATACACTAACGAACGCGTTACGAGTTATAATAAAACCCGTTGCCTACAGCGCCCCTTGTGGTTTTCAGTATGTTATAACATGCGCTTCCCCACAGCAGGCCTAGCCAATAGCCATCGGGTGTGCCGCTCCTCCCTAAGCTCAACCCACCTCACAAGAAAATGGCTGCCTTGCTGGAAGCCTATAGTTGCCCATGGAAATTCAATCAGAAAAGGAGTCAAGGAAGACTGAGAGACGGGTTTAATCCTACAAGTTTCTTTAATACAGCTCATATTCTGTTTGCCCAGTGGTAAAGCAGTGAAATCTATGTAGAACATTCATATTTATGGCTAGAAGAAAAATGGCCTCTGGGTTCCAAACATGGCAGCCATACACTATTGACAAATACTCAATTGCAGTGGTGTAACTAGATATTAATGGGCCCCAAAGCAAATTATTTTTCAGGCCCCCAAAATGTCTGGAGGTTGACCTGTTTTTACCAATATTTATATAACTTCTATATATATTAGAGCTTTATGGGGCCCCTATACCTCTGTAGATTCTTCTGTAGTTACGCCTCTGCTCAATTGGTCAACATTGTAATCTAATATCTGCTCCAGTCATTTTCTTAATCAGGCCCTACAGCACAACACGGTTCCCTTTTGTTCCATTGTGTGCACCATTATATTTTTTTTATGTCCTATTTGTTGTAGGGTTTTGATATTAAAACTCACAAATTAAGAATATTAACTAGTAGCATGTCGGTGAATGTTCTCATTCCTCATGGGCATGGTATATCTATAATCAAAACAACTGGACTGGCTGTATTTTTCTTTTTCCTTGAAGGTGTTTCGCTAGTCATCCGACTGGCTTTCTCAATTCAGAATGACCTGTACAAAAATATTTTTGGTTATATACGCTGGAATCTTACTCCAAATATTATAATCTGTTTAGTACAACCAGTCGGAGACCTCATGGAGGCAAGTTGTTGGTTTTTCTGTTTTCACATACAGTATATGGCTTTTTTTTGACCCTTCTTTCAAACCAATCCTCCTTCCTGTCCAGAATGTGAACATGGCAGTCTTCAAACTTGTGTCCTTTTTTTCCCTTTAGATTTAGGTACACGAGTCCTGACCAGAGTAGTTGGCTCTTGTGTTCTGCGCATACGTAACAGTTGTTTGGTTTTTCCCACATACAAGTCAGAGCACTACTCACTGCATTGCACTGTGTACACAAACCCCAGGTCCCGAGCATTCTGGATAACAGGTCCCATACCTGTACTAATAAAAACACCAACAAAATCTCTTCCAAAAGATTCCCTGCTATCTGGTTATAATGTCCTCTAATTTACTTGAAAAGCATAATCAGGACTCCTCGCAAGCATCTTTTTTCTATAGAAAACAACCTTAACCTCTTGCTTTGTGAGGCCTTTTCTTGCTTACAAGGGGAATATACTGATATGAATACTTATTAAGCAGCAATTTTTAAGACATTTTATTTTCCTTCTGTATTCAACCCTGTGAACTCTTTTCCAGTTAATGTATTGCAGACATGCCCTTATAGTGCCAAAGTCTGTACGTCTAAAATCTGTCTCTACAACACACTCTCAAAGAGACCATGTTATGATCACTATTCCCTAAATGTTCACCCACACAAATGCTACAGATAAGTTTGGTATTATTAGTTATTACAAGGTCCAAAAGAGAATCATATCTAGTAGGTTCCTGAATGAGCTGCAATATAAAGTTGTCATTTAGCATATACAGTATACAAACCTACAACTTTTTCTGACTTGGCAACCCCATTACCCCAGTCCATGTCTGGATAATTAAAGTCACCCATAATAACAACTTGACATAATTGTGAAGCTGCTTCTATTTGTAAAAGTAGCTGGGCTTCATTCTCCTCTGGGCTGTTTGTAGCATACACTAATGATAATTTTTAAACTTAAATCCATCTGAAATGTTTACCCATAGTGCTTCCATACACACCCCAGTGTTATCTCAGGTCTTTTCTTTAGTGTATGGTAAGAATTTTGGCTTTACATAAGGATTAACACCTCTGTCTTTATTAATCCGTCTGTCTCTCCTAAAAAGAGTGTAAACCATCTGAGTTTACAGCCCAGTTAGCATTTCCTCCCACAAAGTCTCAGTAATACAAATTATATCATAATTGTCTGTACCTGCAAACAACTCCAGATCTCCCCTTTTACCTGACAAGCTCTGTGCATTTGCAAGCAGACAGCAGGTACAACTTTGCATTCTTTTATTTACATTATTTAGTGGAGAGTTAAATCTATACTTACAGTTTGCTGTATATACCTCCTCACTCCTTCCCCATGAATCCTTTCTAATCCCAATGTCCTATCTAAACTATATTACCCATAATGCTCTAACTCACCCACATGTATTTTATTGCACTGTGTTTCTTATCTCTGCTGTATTCAGCTGTTTGGACTACAGTTAAGGTCTCCGTGAAAACTTTGCGATTTTTACAAACTAGTAGTATGGGCAGCTCAGTGGCAAAAGAGAGTCACTATTAATGTAAAGCTACTTACCTGGGATTTAAATTTATGCATTTCTCTTAAGTCAGCCATACACTATAAGATCTGCTTGTTTGCCCTGGCATGGCCACGTATGCTGGGTGATATCTGGTTTACAACGACCTGAATACAAACAGTCAGCCGATGCAGTCCGATCCAATGTGAAAGTCAAACCTGCCCAAAGGGGCTGATTTTTGTATAGCTATCGGTCAGATGGATGCGTCAGTGGGCCCCATACATATGCAGATAATATGCATCACTTACCCTTTTGTACTTCTTCAGGGACAAGTAGGGACCACATCATTAGTGCAGAAAGTGCAACTGAGCTAGAAGAGCTAAAATTAAAAATCAACTGCGTATCTTGACAGCGCTATATAAATAAAAATGATGATGAACTCTTAGAAAGTTACCAGGAGCAGCTTTTTACCATCCCTGCTATCCTGCCTGGCACTGAGGCAAGTTGAGGAATGATAGGAGCTCCCTTATGTTATTTACTCTTGGAGACTCAAGGCTTTTGCCCATAAAACTCTGTAGCCATCAACATGCAATACAAAACAAGTGACTATGTGGGATCACCTAAAAGGTGTAGTTCACCTTTAAGCAAACTTTTAGTATATTATAGAATGGACAATTTATAGCTTCTTTATAATTAGTCTTTTTAAATTTCCGAATTACTTGCCTTCCAATTCTATCTCTTTCCAGCTCTCAAATAAGGGTCACTGACCCCGACATCCATTAAACAATTGCTCTTTGAGGCTACAAAGTCATTATTACTACTTTTTTTATGACCTATATTTATATTCAGTCTACCTACTATTCCTATGGTATTGGACCCCAGCAACCAGAAATTACTATAGAGCTGCTGAACAGAAAGTTTTTATAATTTTGTTTTAATTATTTAGCTAAGGCCAAATGCAAATTTTCCCAATTTCACCATTTATATCATACTAAAAGCTAAAAGTGAACTACCTCTTTAAGCCAACACCCTAAGTGCAAAAGCCCTTGAGAGAACACTTGATTTTAGATGCACTCCCGACTATGGGGCAGATTCACTAAAGGGGCGAAGTGGCCGTCGCTAGTGGAAATTCACCAGAAATCCAATCTGCAGGGACATCGCCAATTCACTAACAGGCGCAGATGACAATTCACTAGCGAAAGAGACCATTGCTAGTGTTTGTTGACCATTGCTAGGCGACTTTTCACTCTGGCGAATGGTCATTGCTCCGCAAATGCAAGTGCGGATTTTACTAAATGTTACCTCTTTCTCCAGTTTCCTTCACCACCTAAGACCTGGCAAACTGCTGAAATGAAGCTACGTCTTCTTCAATCCGATGTCAGTGACATCATATCCTGTACTTCGGAAAGTCATAAAAAGTGTAAAAAACGCTGGCGACTTTTCTTTTCAAACACATTTGAGGGACATGCCATATATATTTTAGGGTAGGCTCATGTCTAGGGCATTAGAGGAGCTGTTACAGTATGTCTTTATTAACCTCTCTTGGACATTTGTAATTAAAAGTAGCCACTTCAAACATTTCCACCAACATCTCTAATGTATACAATTTTTATGCTCCTCCTCCATTCAAATTGACCTAAGCGTAAGACTACTAGCAAATTTTCGCTAGGCACAAACGAGCGCTAGCAAATCTTCTCTAAAAAATGCTGGCACTGAAGAAGTATCGCTTGCGAAAGGTAGCCAGCATTCGGCGCCCAGGACGCAACTTTAGTGAATACGTTTAGTGGTAATGAATTTGCGCCTGGCGAAGTGGTGCGGAGTGTAGTGAAGCGGACACTGGTGGTGACAATTCGCCCTTTAGTGAATTTGCCCCAATAGAATTAAAGCATCGACAATCATTTCCCCCCCAGTTTTAAGAAATGCTCTTATTGCCTTAATCCCTAGTGGGAGACTAGGCCACACACCAGTCTCTGCAGCCTACACTCATCTTGCTTCTGACAAATTATGTCAAAATTGTCTTGCAGAAGTAAAGGTGGCTATACACTATAAGATTCGCTTGTTTGGCAAGGTCAACATACGAGCGGATCTTGACCCGATATGCCCACTAACAGCTGGGCGATGTCGGATGAATCCGAATGCTCGGCCCTGGGGCCGAACGGGATTAAGATATTACGAATGGGCTCCGACAGGTTTGTATAACCTCAAATCATTTGAGTCTGAAAAACCGTCTGGGTGCTAACTCTCCCCCTACCTATTTAGACTAGGTATAGAGCCCTTGGTGATCCTGTTATGTGCAACCCAATAACGAAGATATGGTTTATGGTATGGTGGTTTGTCAAGCATTCAGTCCCATATTAATATTAAAACAATGACAAGAGTAGCAGTGGGTTAGAGCACCCCATTTTTCCTGTAGTATCTAGCCTCCTAGTAGGTGTACGTCTTCTGGATGTTTACCTTTTGTGCAGATGACTTTTTAAAGAATTTCAAAGGTCTCAAACTAAAATGCAGTCAGCACCAGTACACATATGCATGTTTATAAAACCTATGCATTGTTTAGAAAGGGACTACAGTTGTTCTCATACATTTTCCTAAAATCTCAAGACTTCTGTATGATTTATTATGTTCAACTGGCAACATTTGCTAAGGTTACTCTCATAGCACTTTCTGTATGGTTGTACTGATCAATTGCCCCACTCTTCTCTGATGTTGCAAGTTTGCACTACCAGCAACAGTTCTGTGCAGGCACAAGGGGGCTCATTTATCGACTCTGGCCAAATTTGCCCATGGACAGTAACCCATAGAGATAGGTGATTGGCTTTTTTCAGCCAGTTGCAGGTAGAACGACGAATGCAACAATTGGATTGGTTGCAATAGGTTATTTGCCCAGTGTTTATAAACGACTCCCAAGGTGTCACTGGAGTGGTGCTAGCTAGATGGGTGGTCATTTAGAACCAGGGGAATATCAGCAAGCACTGCACAACAGGCATTATGGCACACAATGGTTTCTAGTTTTCCCACTCCCCCAAACCCTAAATGAAAAGATAAGGGGCAAAAACAGACTGACTGCTGTTGCTGCATAAGGGAATTCTGGGAAAAGATCAGCCCAGGCAATTGTAATATGCAAAGCCTAAATTCAGTTAGTGATGATTTAGCTGAACAACATATTAGTACAAATGTTAAATAAAAGGAGGCACAACATTGCTTGTAGGACTTTATTAAAATATTATAGAGAAATGATTAGGAGACAAAAAGCTATTCTCTAACAAAATCATTTTCTACAAGTGGAAAAATTAAAGTATTGCAGTCAGACAAAAAAAAAAAAAAAATAGAAACAAGAGAAAAAAACACAGAACACTTGTTTACAGACAGCTTTTCAATGTTTCACAGTTTTAGCTATCCAGCTGAAAAAAGGCATATTGTTCATTGTCTACAAAAATATATATTTCTGACACTCCGAGTAATTTATAAAAAGATGGTCAGCTGTGCATAACCTGTAACAAACCAACACAAGATTGACCACACAACACTGCACCTTTAGGACACAGGGTCACGTCTCAGCTCAGTCCATGCAGGGTTAATACAAGATCACCCACTGTAGATGTGGGGCCACTGCACAGGGAAATATGCTCTCTATTATCCTCTCCATGTGGATTGGGGACGCCACCTATAAAAGTTAATTACACCAGACAGTAACCCAAACAAAAAGAAGTGTCCCTATACAAAGAAGAAGAAAACAATGGAGGTGCAGGAGGGAAAATTAATGCAGAAAAATGGCAAGATAACGGAATCCCAGATAAACAGGGAACATAATGGAACAACAGCCTTTTTGTCTTCTTAAAATGAATTAAAGCTACACGCCAGGCATTTCATTTAGGGACAGCAAATGCACACAATTATACACAATGGTTTCCCTCCCAAATTAATAGCTTTAAATGGTATGTCCACCCTAAACCTATTTTTGGCTTAATAAAGGAAAATGCAGTTCTAAGCAATTTTTCAATACACAATAAAAATTAAATTTTTAAATGCAAATGCTAATAAGAGGCAGAATCTGGCTATTAATATTCTCAGCCTTGCTCATTCTGACACCTGAAACAATACAGCAAAATCCAGAGGATAAACAGACAGATTTCTACTACATTGTCTCAAGAGTCAGAACCAGAAAGGGAAACACACAATGCTTTCAATTGCAAATACATCTACAAATAACTTTAAAACCTTTCATAATTAATATCTATTGGAATGTTGCTTAGAATTTGATTTTCTTTCATCATGCAAACAGGTTTTGGGAAGAGATCCCCCTTTAATTGGCAACAAATTAAAAATATTAAACCCCAGTTATGTGGAAATACAGTTCTTCGAAGAAAATGAACCTGTTTGCATTTAGAACCGAGGCACAGAAAAGTCTTGCGTTAAGCGGATTTATGAAGCTGGTTTTAACAGTATAAAATAAGGCTCCTTTTAAAGGAGAGCGGATAAAATACATGTCTTTTCACAGGACGTGGAATTTATTTTTTTCTGTGTGCTGGGTAACAGGCTAACACTAACCCCCATTACATTGGTGTTTTGCTTCCTTGACATCCCAGTTAGAAGTCATTACATCCGCACTACCAACCTTTCAGCTTTGGAAAGTTTACACCAGGGCGTGGGTAAGTCTGCAGCCCTCCATATGGGAAACTACATCTCCCAGCATGCCTCTGACAGCCAATAACTGTGCAGGGGGAAGTGCTGGTATAGTTTCAAATAGAGCACTACAGGTTGCCCTGCACTCGTTTACAGCATCGCCCCCCAACAATGTGCCACTGCCCTTTCTACAATACCAAGAGGAGGTTGGCAATTATATTGGATTCTTCAACCATCTCCTCTGCTGTCATTTATCTGCTAAACCCATAAGCATCTATTGTTACAATCATGGAAACAAAGTTATAAGCTTTACAGCCTCATCTGAACCCTTTAAAAGCAAGAAATATATATATACATATATATATACATATATATATACATATATATATACATATATATACATACATATATATATACATATATATATACATACATATATATATATATATACATATACATATATATATACATATATACATATATATACATATACATATATACATATATACATATATATATATATACACATACATACATACATACATACATACATACATACATACATATACATACATATATATATATATATATATATATACACACACACACACACACACACACATACATATATATATATATATATATATATACACACACACACACACACACACACACACACATACATACATACATACACACAGCTAGAGTAATTGTTTCCATGCCAGCTTTCTTTGCTCCAAATGAGTGAAATTCTAAAAAAACAGAAGGAATGACGGGGTTATACAAGTTATGTACTCTTCATGAATATTTGAAAGAAAACTGAAGTATGGCAGTGTTTACAGAGCATCTCTCTACCTCAACTGCGATATTTAAAAGGAAAACTATGATTTAACTACATGGTGTGCTTGTGTGTATTTTATCTGCAGGTAACTACAGCCTTTCAGTGCAACATCCTGTTTTACAACAGCAGCAAAGAAGCAAAACTTTAGGCTAAAAGGGGAACTATTAAGAACAAGTAAGTTTATTAGAAGCCTTGTCTCATGCAAACATTCTAAATATAACCAACTGAAGATTCTGCACTGTTCCTGAAGTAATCCCCTTCACTATCTGCCTCTCTGCAATCAGAAAGCTAGATTTTGACTGGCATTATGTAAATAGATCAACAAGGGGGTCACTTTGAACCATAACTTGGTCTCTCAACGTGAATGATTTGTGTCATCTATAATAATTTTAAACTTCTTCTTGGAAAGGCCCCCCCCCCCCGCCCTCAAAAAAAAAAAAAATCTTACTCCTGCTTGAAGAAAGAGATTGCCGAGGGGGGTCTACTAAAGAATAATTATTTCGGCAAGAGTACAACACTTTTTTATATCAAATATAATTTTGATATCCCATCCCACCACCTAAGGATCAGCTTGATCAATCAATATGACAGGTCACTGATTATATCACTAAGATATATTTTAAAGCCCTTTTGGGTTAATGTATTAAGAGTCACAAAGTATTCACCAGGTCTAGTAACCCATAACAATGTCATTTTTTGCTTTAGAAGAGCTGACCGTAAATGCTACATACTGACCAGTTGCTGTGGATTACTAGTGCTGGGGGAAACCATGCAAGGTTTATTACATAACTAACCCACTTAGAATCCTGAGTATTGCTGCACTTCTTTTCTGAGACTGATAAGACCATCAAAGAACATTTTTTAAAAACTGCTTTGCTTTGATTTCCTGAGTTTTCATTGCATCTGCAATATAAGGCCTTATATTCTTTGCACAAAGATCCACAGACTTCAGTCATTTCCCTTTAATTGCTAGCTTTACTTGATGCTGCAGTGAGAAGCAGGCCTTGTACATGAGGCGGGTCAAGACTCCCAGAATCACCGCCAGTGTTTCAAAAGGGCTTAGGGTGCATGGTCTTAAAATAGGCAGTAGCATTCTAAGCCAGTTTGTAATTACACTGCTGTTGGTTTCATAAGGATTAAATGGGGCAATTATTTGAATGACAATTATCAGAGGTCTACAATCAAAAGATAAGTGCTTATAATATAATATAACCAAATAATCCAAGCCAAGGTTGCCAAAAAGCAAGATTCCAGATTCCCCCCCCCCAGGGCCTATGCAGACCCATCAGAGAACTGCATGAGCTGCCTGATGCAGTCCTTGCCTACAGAAAGTCTGGGTTTGAGAATATGCCTATAGGCAGGCCTTGCTAACCAAGACAGGAAACATGATATATGCTAAAGGGATTTAATCTAATTCCAAGGAAAATATTCAGTGCCACAGCAAGCGCCCCCTTTCAAATATATTCCAGTGTAGTGATGACATACTAAATCAGTACACCAGCGCTGTACTATACAATACAGTTTAGCTTTCATTCTCATTAAACATTGACTTTACACTAGCAAAAATGTACTACAAACATTTACCTTCTTCATTTTACTGCATTTAGGTAACGATGCCATAACACTTATTGCTAAAGGTGTGTTCAATGCATTGATGTGGTGTGTGCAACCTTTTTAGTACTACCATTCCTTTTTACACAACTTGCAGAACAAAACAATTTACTTAACAGATAAACAGAGGAAAAAAAACTTTCCAAAGAGAAATGTAACATAATCCCTGTCATGACCTACATTTTTTAGGCACAATTGCTCATGCCTTTTAAATGCATGGCCATGTTTTTAATGACAAATGAATTCCCTGATACAGACTAGAATTTTCAATCCATTAAAAGTGATTGCTGACCCTTAAGAAATTTGGTCATTTTCTAAATTACAACTCAACAATGACCTGAAAATGTCTGGCTCCTTAAAATCATTGACTGTTAACCATATTCTATGCATGTATGGGGACTTTAGCTGGTCTGGCACTACAGCCCAAACCACAAATATCCTATCAATCTATGGGCCAACCAGTAATTTGGATTCTGCATGCCCAGCTGTAAACACAAACTTCCACAGAACCAAAACCTAAGGACCACTAATTCTACTGGGGAATAATATGTCTCAATCCAATAAATAACTATACAGAAATAGGTTATTATGCCAAATTAAAGGAACCGTTCAGTGTAAAAATAAAACTGGGTAAATAGGTTGAGCAAAATAAAAAAAATTCTAATATAGATAGTTAGGCAAAAATGTAGTGTATAAAGGCTGGAGTGACTGGATGTCTAACATAATAGCCAGAACACTACTTCACTACTACTTTTATTTTTATACTGAACAATTCCTTTAAACAAACTACTTTTTTATGAAAACTTATGTTGTGCAATAATGAATTTGGAAGCCTTATTTCTGCGATATTAACATCTCCTGGAACTAACCAACACAACCATGCTTTGTCTAAATCAGTACAAGTTAATATAGCTCACGAACACCAAAAAAGTCAAACATTTTTTATTATCCCCCCCCATTAGAAAATATCTGCTGTTATACAATCTGTGAAAATTTATTAAAGATTATTTTAACCCTTAAAACATATTAAGCGTTAATGTAATGGATATATAGAATTTTTTTGCCAACAAATTAAGTAAAATGCACATTCCCATTATGTTCTCATACAAGTAAAGCTTATGATTTATATTCTGTTGTTCATGGCCACACCTGAATAACATCACAAAATAAAAAATTCCAAACAGCTATAGGAAATTGTAACCTTCAGCGTGTGAGTAGACTATAGAATTTTAGAATACTAAAAAGGCTCAAGCTTCCTTCAAAGGAAATTAGCACTAGGATTGATGCATTCCTGAGTCTGCACAATGCATGCCTTATAAATGATGAAGTATGTACTTCTAGGAAGGGCCGTTGTTTGAGTTGACATTTGCCTCCATTTAAGAAACCAAAGAGAAAGAGTAGCACCATTCTCACAGTTAATTATTAGCTATCAAATGGAGTATTACTGCAAGAGCAAAGTACACTATAATGGATTTAAACTTTTTTTTGCAAACTTTATATATAGAGCTGGTGATTTGTAGTACACTAAGCTGCATATGATGCCTGCTTTACCCTCTCTTATCAGTGAAGGTTACTTGGTATTTGTAACAAAATAGGGAAACACAATTCTCATTTGAAGGTAAGTTCACCTTTAAAAAAATAAAATAAAAATACATTCTGAGGCCTTAATTATTTTTTATTTTGATTTTTTTTGAATTAAGGTATTTACTTAATTTAATCTTCATATGTGTTGGAGAGTTCCCTATGCTAAAGGTTATTTTGCAGACCCAGTAACCACTATTAGCTATTTTTGCTGCTCTAAACAGCTAACTACTGCGTACATGTTTAGCACTCTTTCAATGAACCTTTAGCATAACGGGACACACGGCATTTTCTGGTAATGGGACATATCAAATAGTCAAACTAGAGCTCAACAAAGCGAAATTTCCCTAAACTTGATATACAAGTGAATAGGGAGCTGTAGCATTTCACTTTGACAGACTGTGGTGATATCTAGTCTGTGATTTTCTGATATGATAAACATACTATGCTAAGCTATGTGTTTCAGTGACTTTTCCCCGAATTAAAATAGATGAAATGCCAGAGGAAAGTCTATGTGAAATCATCTTGGTCACAGGGTAAGCAGGGGATTACAATCTGACAAAACATCAGAAAGCACCCACATACAGTTAACCCTAGGATAGAACAGAACAAGACACTTGTTATTTTTCACCACTGTATGTAAACATTACATACTATATTTCACAACACAGGCTTTCGCATAAGAGCAGTCTGCTTTTAACTATTTCTGTCCCATGAATTAAGTATCTCTGTGCTTGTTACCATTCATCTCACAATCACTAAACACCTTTAGTGAAATAACAATAAATAAACTGAATTTTAATGGCTATGGATAAATAACCCAGAGGAGAACAACAACTCGTACAGAAAGGTCAGAGTAAAACAATTGAGTGAAATGGCTAAAGTACATTTTGGACAAGTAGACAGCTGTTACTGTTAAAATTGGCCATGCCTCAAGCTCCCTGAGACAACCGAGCCTGTCTTTTATTAGCTGAGGGATGTCCAAACAGTGGTTTGCTTACAGTTGAACTATAAATCCCAAACTTCAACTTGAAAGAATTCTGAGATATGCAGTACAGCAAAGGGCAACAGGATGGACATCCCAAAACTAGTGGAAGCAGATTAGATCAGCCTGCCCCAGCACACAGAAAGAAGTATAACCCACCCGTATTGTATTTTAATTAAAACTAAATAGATTAAAAAATATTATCTGTTGAAAGGCAATATCTAAAGGTTTCCAGAAACTGATAAGAACTTTCTCCTTTCCGTTGTTAGGAGAGATGATGCACCTCAGGGTTTGCAGCATGATTCCATTCTTCACCACAGTAAAGTTGCTGAAAAGACCTGGATTCCTTCTCTCCCTCAAAGTGAATGGGAGACAGTATAAATATGGGAGTGGTAATTTGGATAAAAATAAAGGAGGGAAAAAAAAAATGGCCAGGGGCAGTTCAGGAGAAAGGGAAGGATACAGGAGTCAGAAAGTAGAGCTAATCTGCTACTGATCAGTAGGAATTTCTCTGTCTGGGTCAGGTTTGCTGGTTTGTCCAGGAGAAGGGGTGTGAGAGACAGAAGGTATGAGAGGATGCGAGGAGGCAACCAGCCCTTCTATTGCAGATGGGTGTCCGGTGGTTGTTACACCCACAACTCCTGGGGGAAATCTGTGAAAACAGAAAACATGTGTACAGAGCTGGATGCTTTATGTGTACAGCAATTTGGATTTTGTGTCACAACTTTATTACTAGACAGAGGGAAATACAGAGTTAAAGAAGGCTTAATTTTCCATAATGAGGGCAATACATTATTGTACACCATTTCGAACCAAGACACCTTGTAGCACAGACAATGGATATTTACCAGAAGAACAATTAACTTTTCTTCATAAAGGGACAGAATCACAAACAGAAATTCCTTTCAGGCATTTACACTAAATATTTATAAAGTATTTAGGAAAAATTCATCAGGAACCACGGGGGTTAAGCTTCTCCCTCCAGGAGGCAGGACACTGATCAAAAAAGCTGGACTCCTCCTTCCCCCTCCTATATACTCCTCATGCTTAACTCCCACAATTCAGTTTAATAACAAGCAGAATAACAAGGAACTTTATACAATAACCAAAGGGTGAAGCCACAGGAAAATTTCCCATGTATGGCCAACAAAGGACCTGTTTCAGGGCGGGTGTTCCTGTGTCCTCAGAGTGCCTAAAGAGAGAGAGATTTAACTGTAAGTTATACTAAAAATCTCCTTTTCTCTTACGGCCTCGGGGGACACAGGAACCACAGGGACTTACCAAAGCACTCCCATTATCCTGTAGATCAGGGAGGGAGAAACAGAGACCAACTGCCTGCTTCAGCTGAAGAGACGACTCTTCCTGCCAAAATGATGCTTCGGCAGAAGAATAGGTATCAAAGTGATAGAATTTTGTGAAGGCATGTATGGAGGACCATGCAGCAGCCTTGCATAGCTGATCAGCAGAGGCATCGTTCCTCTATGCCCATGAGGTACTTAAGGCTCTAGTCGAATGAGCTATGACCCCCTACGGGGAGCTCTTGTGGGCGGCTAAATATGCCTGACAGATCGTTTCTCTGATCCATCTCGAAATTGTAAACATGGATGCCGCTGTCCCCACCCGAGGGCCTGAGGGAATCACAAACAATGATCCGATTTTCGTATGGTAGAAGTTCTCTCTTTATATGTAGATAATGCCATGACAACGTCAAGAGAATGAAGACGAACCTCCTTGTCGTTCTTTGGATTAGGGCACCACAATAGGTTGGTTGACGTGAAAGGCAGACACCACCTTGGGAAGGAAGGATGGCACTGTTTCGTAGAAAAACCTTGTCTGAATGAAAAACCGTGAACGAAGGTGCTATTGAGAGAGCACTCAGCTCTGAGACTTGCCTGGCCGAAGCAATAGCCATCAGAAAAACGACCTTCCATGTCAGAATGGTGAGGTTTACAGATTCAAGCGGCTTGAACGGTTGCACTTGCAGGGAACTCAGCACCAGGTTAAGATCCCATGTCAGGGCTGGTCTTGTAAATGGTGGAGCCACGTGTGCAGCGTCCTAAAGAAACACTAATATGTCGTCCTTTAGTGCTAACCTCTCCTGGAATAGCACTGATAAGGCAGAGATCTTTACCTTTAGAGACGACAAATTCAGACCTCCCTCGAGACCTCTCTGCAAGAATAAAAGGACTCAAGAGAGATCCAACTGATCAAAGGGTGCTCCCCTGGAGTCACACCAGGATGCATAGGCCTTCCATACTCAGTAGTATGCCCTGGCTGAGGATGGTTTTCTTGCCCTGATCATTGTGTCGATCACAGTATCTGCGAAACCTTTAACTCTCAGGATGGCGGTCTCAACAGCCACGCCGTCAAGGATAGTAGACTTGGATTGTGATGCAGTATAGGGGCCCGACGGAGTACGTCGGGGCGCCGAGGAAGATGGAACCAGTTTCCTGTCGACATCGATATGAGGTCCGAGAACCAGGCTCTCCTGGGCCAGAACGGGGCCACCACGATCAGGTGTAGATTCTCCTGACGAAACCTCCTTAGGACTCGAGGTAGCATTAGAATGGAAGGAAAGATGTAGGCGAGCCGGAATCACCATGACATAGTCATGGCATCGATCCCCTCTGCCTGTGGGTGTTTGCTTCTGGCGAAAAACCTTGGTGTCTTCCTGTTGAATCGTGAAGCCATGAGGTCGACCTCCGGCTGTCCCTACCTGTGAACCACCATGTCGAATACTTCTGGGAGGAGTTCCCACTCTCCTGGGTCTAGATGGTGCTGCTGAGGTAGTCCGCTTCCCAATTGAGAATGCCTGGAATGTACACGGTGTAAATCCCCGGGACTCTGTCTTCCGCCCAAGTTAGGATCCTCTCCACTTCTGCCCATGCTGCGGGTTCCTCTTTGACAATTTATTTATGCGACTGCCGTCGAATTGTCTGTCTGCACCCGTATCGACACGACTCCCAGTGTCGCAATGCTTGATAGATTGCTCAAAGCTCTAACATGTTTCTGGTCAGTTTGGACTCCACGGGAGACCATTGTCCCTGGGCCGACCTTTGTTCGAACGTTGCCCCCCATCCGGTGAGGCTGGAGTCAGTGGTGATGACTGTCCACTGTATTTCCCCCCCCCACCGTCGGCCCCTGGCCAGATGTAGAGCAGTCATCCACCACTGCAGGGCCTGCAGAGTCTCTTGGTCCAATGTGTTTCTCTGCTGCTAATTTCGCAGAATGCACAATTGTAGAGGGCACAAGTCAAACCGCAAATGGAACTGCTTCCATGGTTAAAACCATGAATCCCAGGACTTGCATGGCATGGCGCACTGATGGAGCTCTAGTCTGTATGAGCTATTGGGCGAGACATCTCATTTTTCTCTGCTTCTCCTGAGGTAGAACTACTCTCTGGGAACATGTGTTCAGAATTAGTCCCAGAAACTGCATCACCTGTGTGGGAAATAGGAAGGATTTGTTCCTGTTGATCAACCACCCAAACTGTTCCAACATTCTGATGGTGATTGCCAGATGACTCTGGGCCTCCTCTAGAGACGCCGCCTTCACTAGAATGTCGTCTAGGTATGGCGTGATGAATATGCCCTGAAGGCGCTGGACCGCCGTCATTGCTGCCATGATCTTGGTGAATACCCGCGGAGCCGAAGATAGGCCAAAGGGGAGGGCCACGAACTGATAATGCTGTTGGAGAAAGGCGAACCTCAGGAACCTGTGATGGGGACACGCGAATATGCTTTCTGGATGTCCAAAGAATTTGTCTTTGCTCAGAGATCTTACAACTGAACAGATGGTCTCCATACGGAACCGCGATATTTGATGAACTTGTTCAGGGCCTTTAGATCCAAAACTGGGCAAAATGTCCTGTCCTTATTGGGTACTATGAATAAGTTGGAATAGAAGCCCTGGAAGAGTTGGTCCTCTGGAACCGGAACGATGACCCCCGCTTGGAGTAGTCATTCTGTACTTGACAGTGCACACACCCCCTGCTACGGGTTCGGGGCGATGCACCCGGACCACTAAAGACTACGGGTGAGTGTTTTTCCACTTATACATCAGCGACCGTTTATTTGAATTATTCACTCAAGCGCTGGACCTGGGGTTTCTACACCCAGGTCACGTCTGTTGCCGGGTGAGCAAGGTTTCCTACTCTCATCCGATTAGACTATATACCTATTTACTTTGATCCGTTGCGGAACTGTGCAGCTTTGTAGCTCATTGTTAATTAATATAGTCATTGAGGAAGGCTTCTTTTTGGGACTCGAGAGAAAGAAACACGCTGGTGGGCGAGATAGAAATTCGAGTTTGTACCCTTCTGCCACCAGTTCGGCTGATTCCCCTGACGATGTAGGCAGAGGACCCTTTCTCTTGCATGATGCCTTCCTGTGTTTAGTCTTTGCCAAATTTGGCTTTGCACGAGGCACAGGCAAGGTAGGTTACAGAGGCCTTAGTCTTCCCTCCCCTGGGAAACATGTTCCCTGCAGCTGCGCCCATAGGTTTTTTATTAATTAATTAATAGCACCTGACTTGCGCCCGAGAAGGATGGAGGAGACCTGGTGCTGCCACCCCGCCGAGAGGAGAAAACCTTATGGCTCCGATGTGTCTGTGAGGCTGCTTAGCCTTCTTTTAGGAGCACTCTGGTTCCACGCCTCTCCGCAAGTTAAGCTGCAGAGAGAAACCTCCGGTAGGGAGCGCGGCAGTTGAGGCACCCGCCCCAGAAGCCGCTGGAATGGCGTGAATGCTGGTACGGAAGAGAAGGAGGGTGATGTCACACAGGTCCCGCCCATCCAGACGAAGGGAAATTGATTGTGTCCATATGGGCTGCTGGTGAAAGGGGCAGCCGCCGTGAGGGGAGGGAACACAATTACGCAGTCAGTATAGTAAGCCAGTAGCCTACTTACCTGGATATTCCCCGCAATGTGTGGCCATCAACAGGGAAGCTAGCTCAACCTCCGGAGCCTCTCTGTCTGGCCAATCTTTGGTCCTAGCCATGTAGGTGGATGCCAGGTGGATTGGATGGTCGGCTTAGTATAAGGCTTACAAACCCCAGCAGAGGATCCCGCGATGGGGGCTAACCCTGGAGTACAGGAATGTTCCTGACTCCAGTCTCACCCCGGGTGTCAACGCTAGCCGTTGACCATAGTCAATCCTTTCATGGGGCCTCCTAGAAGCCACGCCCTACCTCCTTGGAAGCAGGACACTGAAAAACTGAATTGTGGGAGTTAAGCATGAGTATATAGGAGGGGGAAGGAGGAGTCTAGCTTTTTTTGATCCCCTGAGGCCGTAAGAGAAACTGGAGGTGGCAGCACACATTGGAAAACAAAGACTGTCCGCTACTTCAAGAAGGGAGTACAATAGCTGATACAAAAGAGAAATTTAAATGTAACAACAAAATTCTTGTACTAAAAAAGTCCATTACCTGTAACTTGAAGCCCCATTAAGTTCAGGATGAACGGCAGCCTGTTCCATCCCTGACCACTGCACAGCTGCTAGCAAATATTCCTTATTTACACAGTTTCGCAAAGCATCTGGAATTGGACCTGAACAAATACAAATTTACAAGATCAAATCATATATAATGCAAAAAATAAAAAACCCTAGAGATTTAGAGAATAATTCAATAAGCCATCAATTTATACCAGTTAGCACAGAATATTTATACTCACAAGGGATTCCAATATTATATTGCCTGTAGTCATTACCTGCTATAGCCCTTCGAATTTCCTTAGCTGCCTCTTCTCTGGCTTCAATTGAAGCATGCTCACTATACCAAGCAGAGTGAGGGGTGCATATCAAATTTGGAGCATCTTTCAGGGGTCCCTGAGAAAAACTACGGGGGAAAAAGTTGTATTATAAAGATATATACATAAAGCTGCACAATGTTTTTTTGTTTACACGTAGAATAACTACCTAAATGGTTCAGATTCATGAACATCTAAAGCAGCCCCACGGATTCGTCCATCTTTTAAGGCTTGAGCCAATGCCTTCTCATCAACCAGCCCTCCACGAGCTGTATTTACCAAGAAGCAACCTTGGCGCATCTGAAAAAAATAATAAAATCAGTATCATCTATTCTGCTGCTACTAGCAAGCTGGCAATGTAATGATGGATTACTGGAAGACAAGGAGAGGGCTTGAAGAGTTTAATAGTACAGGTATTAGTATATTTTATCCACAATGCTCAGAACCTGAAGTTATCGGGATAACAGATCTTTCCGTAATCTTCACGCCTCAAGTCTTCCGAGAAAATCATTTAAACATTAAACCAAATAGGCTGGTTTTGCTTCCAATAATGATTTATTATATCTCAGTTTGGATCAAGTACAAAGTACTGTTTTATTATTAGAGGAAAAAGGGAAGATTTTGGATTGTTTGGATAAAATGGGATCTATGGAAGATGGCCTTATTGTACTTAGGAGCCTTCTGGATAACAGGTTTCTGGATAACAATACCTGTACTAGAGTCAAGAGTATCACTGAAAAAACATTACATGCACTGTTCTCTAGTATCTAGTGACATTTGCTGATGTTACTGCAGACAATATCTGCCAAATGGGGCAACAGAATGCATAAAAAATTAAATTTTATAATGGATATGAACATTTACCTGCTTTATAGTGAAGTCATTAATAAGGTGATGATTATGCTCATTCAGACTACAGTGCAATGTTATGCAGTCACTGTGCATTAATAGCTCCTGAAGGGTCGCCATCCTCTGCAAACCTAGAGAGCGTTCAACTCCATCCGGTAAGTAAGGGTCATAAAATATGACTGTGAAATTAAATGCTTTGGCACGCAAAGCCACAGCTTGCCCTATCCGACCTAAAAACAAACATACAAATTTGTTCAAGATATCCTGCAAATACGGATGTGCATTTATTGTTAATGGATATGGTGCTGTTTTTGGATTACCAAGCCCTATGATGCCTAAGGTCTCTCCACGAATTCTGGCTGCTCCCCCAGCAACTTCTCTGATCTGCTCCACACTTGCTGGGCGGTTCCCCTCTCTCATCGCTTGGTGTAGCCATGTGACACGTCGGTATAGATTCAATATATGGCATAGAGTTGAATCAGCTGTCTCCTCCACAGAGGAAGCGGGAATGTTGCATACAGCAATCCCTTGAAGAAGAAAAAAATGTATATAAGTGTAAAGTGAAAATTTTTGAATATATCCAAATGAAAGGTAGAACCAATTAGTACCAATACATGAAACTACCTTAAAGGAACAGTAACATCAAAAAGTGAAAGAGTTTTAAAGTAACATATAATGCAATGTTGCACTGCACTGGTAAAACTGCTGGGTTTGCTTCAGAAACACTGCTATTGTTTATATAAATATATGTAGCACCGGGGCAGCCACTAAAAGGAGAAAAGGCTCAGGTTACACAACAAATAACAGATAAACTCTGTAGAACATAATGGTGTTTCTGAAACAAACGGATTAGTTTTACCAGTGCAGGGCAACAGTACATGATATTTTCATTAATGTAAAACTTTTTGTTATTCTTCCTTTAAAAGCCATATTAACACACTTTTAAGTATTTTTACATGTAGTACAGTACTGTGAATAAAAATACTGCATGTGTGTTGAGTGAATTTGAAAGAGAAAGGAGATTGTAAGCTACACTTGAACAAGGACTGGCATCAACAATGAACAAAGTGCAGTGTACACTATATTTAACAACTCCATCTTCTGAAGTTACAATTAAATACAAATGGATCAGCCCATTAGCACAGACCTAACAAATTTTGGCACTATAATGCATAGTTTAGCTCTGCTCTGTGTATTTGCAAACAGTCAGATCCCATGTCCATCCAATCCTATTAAATCATCCAGTCTTTGGCACCCATCTGCCTGGTTGGCAGGGTTTTAGATCACACTGCTTGTGAGCAGCAATATAAGGAAAGAGAAAATTTATTTTACTACTTACCTAACTCAGCAGCTGACTTAATATCAATATTATCATATCCACTTCCAATCCTTATGATAATACGAAGGGCCTTAAATTTTTCAAGGTCCTCACGGGAAAGCGAAATTGTGTGATACATTAAAGCGCCCACAGCTTCACTTAACACCTGTTATGGGGGGGGGAAGGAGTTTAAAATAATGGCTCAAAAGCAATATATTCTTTCCTTTCATCAAAACTAGATTGTGAAGCTAAACCATGTAGATCATCACTACTTACTTTCTCATGTATTTCCTGTGTTGACTGAGCATCACAAAATGCAACTGTAGCAACATCCTTCAATACAGGCATCTCAACTGTGCAGTCCCGCCCATCCAGAAGGGCCACCAGAGGACGGGCAGGCATGGGACCATTCAAAATTGGTGGTCGAATTCCTAGATAAAGAAAAGGATAATGAACAGGTGTGTGTGAGCGTGTACCCATAATGCACAGAAAGCAGGAATGTGATCACTTACAAGAAACCTGTGCAAAAAATACCAACAAAGTGAATAAAAAGTATAAAATGTTTTCAGCCAATTATAATAACTTATGGTTACTTGAAAATGGTCATGTTTTTCCTCCAGACTTTAGTAGTAGTCTAATATTCAACCTGACTTACAGAACTGATCTGTAAAGATGGATACACACAAAAAGTCAGTAATTTTGCCCAATCACTTAAAGGGATTCTTTCATGATTTTTATTTCTAAATTACACTGCAAATAATTCACTCTACTAATATAAAACTGAATTCCTGAACCAACAAGTGTATTTTTTTTTTAGTTGTAATATTGGTGTGTAGGTAGCCATCTCAGGTCATTTTGCCTAGTCATGTGCTTTCATAAAGAGCAAGCAGTTTAGGATGGAACTGCTTTCTGGCAGACTGTTGTTTCTCCTACTCAATGTAACTGAATGTGTTGCAGTGGGACCTGGATTTTACTATTGAGTGCTGTTCTTATATCTACCAGACAGCTGTTATCTTGTGTTAGGGAGCTAACACTACGTCTAAACCGGAAAAATGGCAATACGGCCCGGGGAGCGGGACCGTAGCTCAGTAGCTAATATGAACAACAGCATCTGTCTCGGTGCACATGGGGTGAATTTCAGCTAGAAAATGAATAAACAGGTAGCTAGTGTGCTGCCTGTGCTTTATCTCCAACAGCAGACACCACCATAAACACTAGAACTGACAACCTTTGCAGTTAAATAGCTGGACAAAGTAGCAGTTAATGTGCAAGCTCTATAAGATACAGTTTTCCTCAGCAGTAACCACAGTGTCTGACTAAGGCTATGGGCACACAAGTTGAAGGCAAGGCTGTTGTCAGCATGCGTAATTTTGCAGGCTGAGAGAAGCAGATCTGCTCAGTGCCCGTGCTCCATTGATTTGAATGTGATCAGCCTGCACACACAGGCTATGGTCAGCCCAAATATGCAAAAGGGGGCATCTCCGGGCTCACCTCAGCTTCAACTCCACTGTGTGTAAGCGCACACAGGCTGATCGGATTCAAATCAATGGAGCAGGGGCACTGAGCAGATCTGCTTCTCTTAGCCTGCGAACATTTGCTGGCTGACAACAGCCATCAGCCTGTGTGCCCACAAGCTTAGGACAGCCCTTAGCGTGGATAAACAAATCAAAAGGTAAAAGTGAAACTGATGCTTACCTTCACAGATTCGATCCAAACGTTGCCTCTTCACCTTGTGTTTATCCATTATTCTCTCCTTGCTACCTGACAGGACCAAAGTAAGCAAATGATTTGCCAGAAATATGACAGACAGACAAGTCTGGAGACAAGAAGTGGAGTGTGAAGACTTTAAAGAGTGTGTCACATTGAGACAACAGACAAAGCATTGAAAATCAGCAACTGAAGAAATCTACAGTACAGACAGTAAACCTAAAGCAAAGATCAACTAAAGGAATAGTAAGTCACTGACCAGTACAAAAAGGGTAACAACCATATCTGCTACCGAAAAGTTGGAATATTTCAACTTATAAAATATTTGCATAGCATACAACCCAGTGCATCTGCTGTTGCACTTTATTTGCACAGTAATAAATACACCCACAGATAAGGGAGGGAAGTTAGAATCTCATATCAGGGAACAACAGGAAACTAGCATACTTGCCAATAAAGAATGGAACAAAAGAAACAAGGCAACTGTGTTGCACATAGATGGATAAAAAATATATATATAAATGAGAGTGCTCAAGTAATGGATCAGTTATGAGCAGGATGATAACTACAGAACCTCAGTCATAGTTATGCGCCTGAATGGAGAGTATAAGCTAAAGGACAAGGACACCTTATTTCACAGGGGTTTGGGGTCAAAATGTTTTTCCAGAAGATGAGCACTAGCCAGGGTAAAGCTGGCCATAGATGCAAAGATCCGATCGTACGAATCATCGTACGATCGGACTTTCCCATCTCCCGACCCGCCACTAACCATTCAGATCAAAGTCTTACCAGTCAGATTAGTTAATAACAGATCAGCAATGTTCTGCCCCTGACAGCAATCGTAAGATATCTATGTCCAACCAAAGCTAGTGACAGTCTCCCACTGAAAATCGTACGATCGGCAATACACGCAGAGATATTATCGGCAGCCGACAGAAATTTTCTAACCTGTCCGATCAACCAAACGACCGATCTTCGCCGGACGAAAAATGACGGGACTCTCCACACACGGTCCGAAAATCGTACGAATCAAGGATCAGATCTTTGCGTCTATGGCCAGCTTAAGTCTTGATTTATTTCACTGAAAGGCCCAACATTTAAGCATTCATTTCCTTGCTCTTTAATCTTCTATTTACATCAATTAAGTCATCCTTTTTGGCAAGATTAAGCAAGGCCAATCCCTTTACTGCAAGTCTATGCTGTAGGGTACTTTGTGAGCACAACAAATCCATTACATCAGATCTCCACACAAAAACAAAAAACCGTCAGTGGTCTTCAGGTTATTTGCCAATTATTACAATTGTTTTTGCACTTGGCAGTGACTCCTGAAACAATGTAGCAGAAGCCATGTGATTAACAGACCTATAGATCTGACATGCCTTACACTGTTTCATTGATCAGACAAATGCTGATTTAAGTGCAATGTCACAAATTCAATGTAAGATATTTAATATCGTTTTTAAGGAATGATTCAATGTAAATGAGTCTTCGGCGCGGTGCAAGTACACTTCCCAGCTCAGTTTACATTTGCTCGGAGGATGGAGGCGGCAGTAGCGGAATTAACAACCGCTGAAGGGAGTCAGGCTGGTGACCTCTGCCCTATGCAGACAAGGGACGCGGGGTTTTGTGCGGAGCCAGGGACTGATCCCCCTGCCAATCAATCTAGTGCGGCCGAATGAGAATAGTAGTTGTAGCAGAGATGTAAAGCTGCCTGTCCAAGTAGGGAGCGAAAGGCGTTTGATAGACCGTCGTTACTAAGGGAGCCTAACAATACGCATCATGTAAATACGTAGAGTCCCCCTGTTTCCCAGTCACCAACTCACCCCTCCTCCCACCTATTCCATCCCAAAGCTCCTTTCCACCACCCGATACTAACTCGCCCAGCCCCCAGCACGCTATTTCGTCCTTTCGGCTTTACACAGCAAGCCTACCCCCCGCACATCTCTCACCTTCGCCTCCCCACCTCCGGACCCCGTCGCGCTCTCAGCCGCGGATGGAACAGGAAACAGGAAGTTATCGCTAAAATAATCACCGAGCAGCTTTGGCTTACGACTTTATCCCCTTTAGCTATAGCGACCCCTGTCTAGCCGCCAGCAAAAACGCCACTTCCTGGATGCACAAGGGGAGGTACCGCCCTCGCTCGGTGTGGAGCGTTTACAGCGCTCTCTAGTGGTATTTCAAGGGCACTGCTAGAGTCTATTGAGATTATACAGCGGTATCCTGATGTCAACAGACAACAAACTCAGTGTCGGACTGGGTCTGGGACACCAGGGACCCACCAAAAAAACATTAGACCAGGGGCCCACTCTCAGTACTATTATTCTTTCTCTACTCACCCAACTGCTATTCGTCTAGTCTCTTGTGTTTACATACTATAATCTATTATTCCATCTATTTAGCCTCTTTGTTCTCATAGAAATAGGGAATGACAATGAAACAGGCCAAAAGTTTAGCAGCAAGAGGCCCACTGACACCTGGGCCCACCGGGAGTTTTCCTGGTATCCCTGTGGGCCAGTCCGACACTGAGTAACTGCATAATATTGCATAAGCTTACATTATGTAAACGCTCAGTATGGAATAAAAGTGTATTAGTAACCTGGCACGGCCTTGCATCGCAGGGTCAGAACGCTCTCGATGTAATCAATCCTCTGCTGCTGCCCCTCCCCCATTTAAAGTTACTTTAAAGGACCAGTAAAACCAAAACAATGAAAACCGGCCCATTCTTGGCAGGTGTTTTACCTAATTAGGGTTGCCAGGCCTGGCCGGTAAAAATTATGGTTGATCCCAATGTTATTGATAGGAAAAACAAATAAATATATAGGAAAGCCGGTATTTATTTTCCAGAAAAGGTGGCAACCCTACTTCCTATATATTTATCTTTTTCCCTATTAATAACATTGGGATCAGCCATCATTTTTACGGGCCAGGCGGCCAGGTGGCAACCCTAAAGCCACCCCATGTTCACACTGACCTGCTGATGCTTTTACTATCTTTGACTCAGGGTCTAGGGCTGCCTCCTTTTCTGGAAAAAAAATACCGGCTTTCCTATATTTTAATCTAATTTACCTATTAATAAAATTTGCATCAAACCAGGCCGGTAAAATACCAGTCAGATTGGCAAAAAATGATGGTTGATCCCATTGTTATTAATAGGGAAAAAAGATAAATATATAGGAAGGCCAGTATTTTTTTCCAGAAAAGGTGGCAACCCTACCTACCAGGGTTGGACTGAGTTGGAGGGACACTAACAGAAAACCATGGGTCCTGCCTCCCCAGGCCCTAGGGTTTCTGAAAAAAAATACCGGTCTTCCTACATATTTATCTTTTTTCCCCTATTAATAAAATTAGGACCAACCATAATTTTTACCGGACAGGTTGGTAAAATACCGGCCAGGTGGCAAAGCTATGCCAGGCCCACAGCATGCATGTGATCTGCTGTGGCTTGATGCAGCCATAGGGTTGCCACCTGGCTACTATTTTACCAGCCAGGCTGGTAAAAATCATCATCATCATCATCATTTATTTATATAGCGCTGTCAAGATACGCAGTGCTTTAAATGATGGTTGATCCCAATATTATTTATAGGGAAAAAACATAAATATATCGGAAGGCCGGTATTTTTTCCAGAAAAGGTGGCAACCCTAGGCAGCCAAAATGAAAAAAAAAGGTAATTGGGGTGGTCTCAATGGGGGGGTTTGATTTAGGGTTGCCACCTTTTCTGAAAAAAATACCGGCCTTCCTATAAATTTATCTTTTTTCCCTATTAATAACATTGGGATCAACCCTCATTATTAACCGGCCAGACTGGAAAATACTGGCCAGGTGGCAACCCTAGGTGGATTAATGGCTTGTGCATCTCTTTGTTGCTTCTTTTTCGATTTCTGCAAATGCCCCTGGACTACCCTTGTTACTTGGTGAGTTTTGAGTTTGAATAATCTTAATAAAGAAGCAACTGGCAGTGAAAGGGAGTGAACTGTAAGGAGCATGTTGTTTTTGGTGTGGGGCAGCCAAGCAGGTAAAATACTTAATGAACATTAATACATGTTTCAGCTTGGCCACATACTTCCAAAGGGGTGTTAAACCCTTTGATTAATATTGAAATTGCTTACAGAGCTCTTTTGCCAAGATAACGACTGTAGGTATAGTCATTTCCTGCAGGGGACTGGGGAGATTGAGATTATCCTGCGTCTCTTACCATCTGCCACTTAATCTTTGTAACTGTGCATATTTATTGCAGCGTTCGTTCACCCTGTCTGTTCTATTTATGTTTTGTAAATGTATACATACACAGCTACTGTAGCTGACATCAGCAGATCTGCACATCTCCTCAGCCATCCTATCCCTGCAATGAACCAGCAGAGCTTCTTAAAGGAGACATATTGTGTAAAATCAAGAATCTGCCAGTGCACTATACTTCTCTAACTACTCTGGACAGCAACTGTAGCTGGTCTATAGGGAGCTCCAATAAAGGGGACACTTTTGATGATATTAATTTTTAACCCCAAGTGAAAGCAGCACTATGTATTATTCATTATTACCTACAACATTAGGGTTATTTTTTACATAGCCTATGTAATATAACATATCCTTTAGGGTGCAGACACACAGAGCTACTAATAACAGCTACTTGTCAAAGGTACAAAATAGAAAATAGTGATAATTGGCTTTACTAAAACACTTTGATTTATAAAAGGTCGAATTTCAAAGTTATGTGATTTTTTTAACTCTTAATAGATTCGAATTTACTCACAACTCAATTAGGAGGTTATTTATGAAAAAACTTAAACGTCTATAATATTAGAACAACCCAAAAACTCGAATTGAGTCTTCCTTCGAAAAAAAAACCTTGAATGTCAGGAAGGCAATTAACATCTTTAACTGGTTCAATGGACCTCTGCCATTGACTTGTAAATTAACTCAGCAGGTTTTAGGTGGTGAATATTCCAATTTTTTTTTTTAGAATTGTTTCCAGGTTCGAGTTGTGATAAATTTCACATTCGAAATTCAAATTCGAGTTGATTTAAAATTCAAATTTGTCAGTTTTGATCAAATTTTTTTTCGAATAAACCAATAAATCTGCCCTGTGTATGTGTGTTTTAGGAGACAGATTTTGGGGCTGCTGCCGTCTGAGGCAGCAGCCCAGATGCAGCCCCTTCCGCACTTCATCAGCGTTGGAGCAGGTCAAAGAGGAGCAGCATTGCAAGTGCATTAAGCGCAATAGCAGTAGCGGAGCCCAATTTCCGGGTTTACCCCCTGAAATTCGGCTCTTAAAGTTACAAGAGGTGGCTTTTGCCGCCCCTTGTAACTGGCCACTCGCTGCCGCCTGAGGCAAGGGGTGGCTCTGTTAGCAGAGGTAATTCCCAGTATTGTAGCCACAAAAAGTAGTTGCTACCAGTGACCGAACTAGGTGGGAGCGGGCCCTGGTGCGGGCTGTGCAGCCGGGCCCCGCCCCCACCATCGTCCGTGCGGCTGCAGCCAAATACAGTGGCGCGGGTGACTGCCGGGGGGGCCCTGCGGGGGTGCGGCCCTGGCCCAATTGCACCGCCTGCTCCCCCGGTAGTTACGTCACTGGTTGCTACTAGTAGCTCCAGAGCTATATTTGTCACAAAATCACCTTTATACAAATTATGGCTGGTTGGTAATGTGCTTTCGAGGATCTGTAGTGTTCACTGTACCTGGTTAGTTTTTGTTCCCTTTTGAGACAAATACACACACTTGGAATCTTTACTTTGGTACTCAGAGTGCAGGTGATTTATATACCACATGTATAAAAATGGTTCCATAAGTACTAAGGCAGGCTGTATGAGGATATAGCTGAGCACTCTAGAAAAGTGGGACTGAGATCAGAAAGTTATGTTACCGCAATAAGTTATTGGCACATGGGCCCATGCACCCCCATTGCTATTTACTGGGTGTCCAACAATCAAGGTTTCAGTCACTATTACGGCGCTACAAGATTATCTGATGCAAGTCCACCTTACTCATCCTAATTAAGCACCTTTCTGGCCTGAAGATGCAGCTAAATGTTTAAACAATAAATCTGTAAATTAAAGGTAAACAATCACATCATGGTATAACAGTAAAATGAGTTATTTACACCAGATATAATGGAACATAATCTGGTATCATATTATAGGCTTTGACTTGTAATGTAATGACATACAGTAGCTTTAGGGCTATTCGTACTACTCAGTTCTGGGCATTTTTGTCAATCGGGTGAATAATAGGCATGTGGGAAAATGACAAAATAGCAAGAATAACTCCCCAGTGATATCAATGGCAATCACCTGAATGCACAGGGGATTGTTGTCTGGAAAATATGCTGCGTTCCTATGCCCCTAGAATTTTGTGGGTTTTTTTTACCTCAGCTAAGCAGGTAGAATTAAACTCCATTGTCTAATAAAACAGGAATATTACAAGGCACTGCAGGATTGTATTAAGGACCTGATATGTACAGTTGCCAAAAAGAACAGGCACTCCGGTTTGTAAAGTGCAAGTTTAGTTTTGCCCTTAAAAGAAAACACAGAAAACCGACTGTTATTGAAATCACCGGCAGTCTATTGAACTAGTAGTTAGTTACATGTGATTTTTAGTTACAGTTTAGGAGGCCAAATAATGATGTGTTTGATGCAATTCTGGTAGAGATGTGCCAACTCTATTGGGGGAATTTGCGAAAGTGACTGTTGCCAAAATGTAAAAATGCCGTAAGCACGACAGATTCTCAGAAAGTATCTTATAGTTTAATGGATTTGTCCTAATGTTGCCAATTTCAAAATGTGTTAAACAAAAATTAATCATTATTGTGCTGTGAAAACGACTATTGGGTGGCAAAAAAAAAATTATATACAGATATATATATATACAGACTTAAACCAGAATAACCTTTCAACATTTTCATTGTGGCAGAGACAATTTGGTGGAAAATATGTCTATAAAAATTGTGGGTGGGACTGATTCTCAAAACTAATAAAAAAATAGCCATGCACATTTTTAAACAACAATTTTTGAAAGTTGTGAGGTGGAAAAAAACGATGGAAATTTGGTTTGTGAAGAAAGTCTGCATAAATACATTTTCCTTTACCAACATTTTTGTGGATTCCCCCCTAAGTGCTATATCGAAAAAATAAAAAGCACCCTTGTGTCCTACTGTATTTTATGTATTGTTTTACACTTTGCTTTGGCATGCTGTGTGTTGTCTGGCAGCACACAGCACGGTAAAATCAAAGTGCTCACAAAGTGTTAAACCCACATGACTTAAAGGAGAAGAAAAGGCGTGGTGTACTTGGGGGTGCCAAATGTTAGGCACCCCAAAGTGATTGTATTGACTTACCTCAAACCCAGGGGCCGGTGCTCCTACCAGCAGAAAACGGCACCGGCCCGGGTTATACCAGTGAGCAACACCTTCTCCTGTGCAGCTGCGTATGCACAGTAGAGCGAATAAGCCGAACATTAACTGAAAAGTCGGCTATTTAGTTCAACTGCGCATGCGTTTTCCCCAGGAAATTTGAAGAAGGAAGATGACGGAAGAGGATCGCTCCATGGTGCTCACTGGTATAACCTCTGAGCCGATGCAGTTTTCTGCTGATAGGAGCACAGGCCGGGGTTTCTGGTAAGTCATTACAAACACTTGGGGATGCCTAACATTTGGCACCCCCAAGTACACCAAGCCTTTCCTTCTCCTTTAAGCTGGCCATAGACACACTTAGGGGGTTATTTAATAAAGTCCAAATGCTAAAAACTTGAGTTTTTCTTACTATAAGATCTGAAAATTCGCCATTTCAGACCTGCGGTTGTATATAAGTCAGTGGTCCCTATCCCAGGTTTCTGTGGTCTGTACTGGACTTTTTGTGCAAAAATCTGAAACATTCTGGCTTTTCGGGAAATAAAAAAATTGTACTATTTGGGAAAAAATGTGGAAAACAATTGTATGATTCGGGTTTTTGATCGTTTTTATCAAGTTCCCCCCCCTATCTGATTACATTGTGCTTTTTTAATAATTAATAAGGTCAAATCGTGGATTCTAGTTTGGTATAACTTTTTTCATTTTAAAAAAATCAGAAATATTATATATAATATATATAATATCCAAGGGTGACTGTCACAACTATTTCCTAGATATAACTTTCATATAAATGCCGTCTGTCAATTAATGTCCAGAACATTGTCTGATTTGTTATTTTTACTACATAATCCTACAATTTCAATCTGAATGGTTTGTTTTAGATTGTTGAATGGAAACAAACAATAAATATCTGACCGTTCGTTGTACACAAAACAAAATCTGAACATCTATGGCCAGTTTAGGGATTATTCTGCCAGTTGGTGGGTTTCAGCTGAATCCAGAATTCGGGGCTTCCCTGCATCAAAGTGATCCAGCTTAATAGAAATCTACATGTGGAAAAGCTTTCTTTACATGTCTGTAGGAACCCCTATGGGTTAATCTGCCCTGCAGCTTTAAGGTCCCCACCTTTTTCTTAGAGTGATCTGCCAGGAGAGAATGACACTCCCCTGCTACACTGCTATATAGTGTGTGTAGGGAGGGGCCACTTCCTTTTTGGCCTGTGGATGGTGATCCTGCTGGGTGTGCTCAGGGAAGCCTGGGTACAGCTAGGCCCAGAAAGGCCCATGTGCTTTGGAAGAAGAAGTCGGGGACCAGGTAACCCCGTGAATGAGGAATAGTTACACTAGGGCAGACTTGTTATAGTCTCTCTAGGAGAGAAAGGCAGAGAGGTGAGAGAGAAAGAGCAGCTGAAGCTCCAACGAGGATTTGCAGTAAGGTAGTAGCTTCCCAGAGGCTTTATGTGTTGCCTCCAGTCAGGGACCTCAGTGAAGAGGGACTGTATTATTATTATTAACATGTATTTATATAGCTGTAGGGTAGAAGCTACTTTCCTGACAACTTCCAGGAGGGAATGCGTGTGTATTCTGCAAATGCCTAATGGAGACCTTTCCTCTGTGAGAAATGTGCTATTGCCTCAGCTCCTGCGTGAGTACTAAACCTGTGGTCACTTGCCTTGTGCATAGTTAAATAAACCGTTTCTGTTTTACTGCAAGAACCTCCTGGCGCCCATCTTTTGTTGTATGCACAGTAGCCTGGGGGATGTAGTTGCACTACACCATAGAGGGAACACTTCCACATGGCGAAGGCCCTGACCCTGTTGTGTGAAGTCGCGTGTAAACCATGCTTCTACTGCTAGCTGGACAGTTTAACTATTTGTGTGCTATGCGGCCCAAATAGGTGTTACATGTCATTAATAAAAGGCATCAGATAAGTAATTATTTTTATAAATATGTATGTACTGCTTGTGTAGTGTTAAAGGAGAACTAAACCCTAAAAATGGACATGGCTAAAAATGCCATATTTTATATACTGCACTTTTTGCATCAGCCTTAAGTTTCAGCTTCTCAATAGCAGCAATGATCTAGGACTTCAAACTTGTCTCGGGGTCACCTGGAAAGTGTCTGCAACCCTCACATGGACCCTGAGCAACTGTTGAGAAGATAAGTTTAGGGGTTGTTGAATATTATCAAGCAGAAAATGAGGTTGGCCTGTAATATAAGCTTATGCTAGAATACGGATTTTTATATTCTGATGCTAGTTGCACTTGCTGCCATGTAGTAATTATCTGCATCAATTACTAATCAGCCTCATATTGTGACATTTATATTCTATGTGTACTGTATATTGTGAATGGGCCCCTAAGCTCAGTAAGTGACAGCAGCACAGAGCATGTGCATTGAATCAGCAGAAAAGAAGTTGGGGAACTACTGGGGCATCTTCAGAGACACAGATCTTCCTTGCTAAAAGGCTGTGGTTGTCTTGGGTTTGTACAAAAGCCCAAAACTTAATGTATAACATTTCTAGCTACATCTTTAGTTAAGATTTAGTTCTCCTTTAACAAATTGGACCATAATTATAATGTAAACTTTCTGCAAAAGCCAGCAAGGATAAAATATAAGAAAAGTTGTGAAATACATAGAGAAAGTACCACCCATATTTAGGAGACAGCAGACAAAAAGCACACAGTCACCAAGTAGAAAGAGACTAGAGACTAGAACATAAATAAAATATATATTATTTAGTTCAACATGAGTAAATGCAACACAAGGTTTAAAGACACACTGTTTTTTTTCTTCTTTGATGGTGCCCTACTAAAGACTTATGGGAATGAATAATATCAGTTTTAAAATTACCTTTTAAATGTGGATTCAGCAGTAGTATTCAAGAGTATAACTAAAAAAAGAACCAGATTAATACAGACTGATGAATTACTCCAATAAATTGTTACACAGACAGTTAAATATTTTGATGCTGTTAATATAGACTTTTATATGTAATAACCCCAATAATGAATGTGCCTAACACACCCAAACAGTACACTTTGAAGCTTGCTTTATTTTGTTTCATAAGACCATTCTACACCATAATTGGAGATAGATTAATCAACACTTGGACTGATTTTTTGATCAGTAATTGACAGTTTGTATTTTTTTTTAATAAACAAAAAACTTTATTTTGTTCCAGTAAACACACTTAATGTGTCCAAGATTTGCGAAACTTGTCATTTAACCACATACAATAATTTTACATAAACATTTGTTAAAAATGCTTGATTTGCAGGATGTCTTTTGTCCCACAAAGACAATATTAGCTTGGTAGCTTGGCTGACATTGAAACCATTTCCCCTCCCGAAAAGAGACTTATAGCAAGAGAGAAAGAAACTGAGGCAGATCTCTACACCACAGGGAGATGCTTCTCACAAAGACCAACAAAGCATTTTATTGCAGATCTGAAACACAGATGAGAATTAAGTATAGTGGCATGTTGAAATACAATGATTTTAGATTCCTACCGCACACCTCCAATTCTCCAATCCTGCAATAGTGGTGCGTCCTTCCGTCGACCCGGCCGGGCCACCTAGCAACGTGTATTTTTGAAGAAACGGATCCGCACACACAAATTGTTGCAGTCGGGGAGTATCCCCTTTTATTTGCCACCAAACATTCAAATGAATGAAGAATGTTTGGTGGCAAATAAAAGGGGATACTCCCCGACTGCAACAATTTGTGTGTGCGGATCCGTTTCTTCAAAAATACATGTTGAAATACACTATGGCCAAAGATAACACTTTGCAGAAGTATCTGGAATTCATATATTTGGGTTTGACTATGAAGATTTTCATTCATCCAGGTCACGGTATATCTAGTATAGGTAAATCTAAAACAACTGGACTGAGTAATCATTGAAGGCGTTTCAGTTCAACTGACTGAAGAAGCTGCTCGGAAGAACTTCCCACATCAGTCAGTTGAACTGAAGAAGCTGCTCGGATGAGTAGTTAAACGTCTTCAATGTTTACTCAGCAAGTCCAGTTGTTTTAGAGTTACCTATACTAGATATATATTTGGGTGGGGTTTGTTTTCCACAATTCCAAATCCTACTGGCTCTAACCAAGCAACTCTATGATGCAGACCATTCCAACAAGCAGACGTTTCTTCCAGATAACAAAGACCCTGCAAACAAGCTCACACATTTTCCACTGCGAATTATTAATGGCTTTGGACTAGAATATATTTCAAGGGTATAACAGACACATACCACTAAATAGCACTGTGAACGTTGGCTGCTGTATGAAGAAAAGATTCTTTGCTATGGGGCTTCTTACTGCTCCACCCTAAAAGGAGCTTGTAACCAACTGATTAAAAGTTAAATATGCTCAAAGCTAGCTCCCTATTTTTGCAATTTACTGTTCTGTAACAGATAAAAACATTTTATTGCAAACATGCCCACGACAGGCCTTGGCCCATGGAACTAGCATTTATTTATTCAAATCAGAAGCCTTACTGCAAATATTGTGCTATGACACCAGTCAGTCTGTTGAGAAAGGAACTTACTGGGTTCAGACAGTAGCCTATGCAGTAAGGCTTCTGATTGGAGTAGCATAGGCCATTTAAAGGAGAAGAAAACCCCCTGGGCGCAAAACCCCTCCCCCCCTCCCCTGTGTTGCCCCCCCTCCCTCCTCCCCCTGGGCAAATGCCCCTAACTTGTTACTCACCCCTCTGCGCAGGTCCTGTCCACGGAGCTCACAGTCGCCATCTTCTCCCGCGCGCGTCTTCTTCCTGCTTTGACCGGCGTCTTCTGGGATCTACTACGCATGCGCCGAATGTCACAAAGTTTTCCGATTTCAGTGACATTCGGCACATGCGCAGTAGATCCGTACCGGTAACTGTTCCTACTGCTTATGCGCCAGAAGACGCCGGTCAAAGCAGGAAGATGCGCGTGGGAGAAGATTGCGACTGTGAACTCAGTGGACAGGACCTGCGCAGAGGGGTGAGTAACAAGCTAGGGGCATTTGCCCAGGGGGACAGGTAGGCCAGGGGGGAGTAGGGGCAACACAGGGGAGGGGTTTTGCACCCAGGGGGTTTCCTTCTCCTTTAACCCATGGCCTGCATTAGCTCAGACTGCTGCATTGCTGGTGTGCTTACAGACAGCTTTCTAGTTGAAACATAATAGCTCAAAAACAGCTTTTAGCACATTAATTTTTTTCTATTGTCACAATCCCTTTAAAAATAACCTAAAAATGCCTCCTCCAAAGCAAAACAGATTTCTTATTTTCTTTAGCTAGTTGGCTGAATAGATCCCTTTTTATTAAACGGTTTGTGTTCATTGTCTCCAAAGAAAGAAATAACGATCTTTTATAACTGTATTGGTAGAGCATTATCACTGTTGAGTTCACAAGTTTTCCAGTTAACATACAGCCCTCCTCTGAGCTCAAATAAACAGCACGTCACTGCTCTATAAAGCCTGCAGCCACTGGAGCTGGGAAATATTTATTTTACAGCTCACAAAAAAGTCTCATTTAAGAGAATATAACTCTGCATTTTAGAATATGCCCTCTCTCATGTGTGCCATAAACCCAGTACAACAAAAATGAAGCAATCTGCACCTGTTTCCCCAAAAGAAAAAAATGCCGCTGTCCAACAACCCCTTTGGCTACAAGCTCTAATATGTTTTTGGATGGAAAGCATTGTGAAGCCACATATCCTTAGATATGAATAATTACTTTTAACAGGTTTCAAACTTCTGATTCCAGCAGTTTGTAACTTTTCCTAATTAGTCAGGGTTGGTCTTACATTATGCACAAAACATCTGTTCACTACCTAGTTACATTACTGCTTCAAACATACCAGTAGGGGATTATTCCCCATTAAGAGGTAATGCAATTAGCATCTGCAACAGAAACCTTTGACTGAAAGTACTATTACCTTATGCCTTTTGGTCCCACAAAGCAAACTATGAGATACTATGAGAAGTACGTCATTCTTACCCCCCAAATATAATGTCTCAGTGGTTATTATAATTTTTAGTCTCACTGTCAAAAACAATAATTCAGATGCAAGTGCCATAAAGACTAAGACATTCTAGTGGTCTTCTTGTAGTATTATGTAGGATAAGCAATGGTCTCCAGAAAAAAAGAAAAAGAAGCCGCATGTTGCAAATGATTTACCACAAATATTGTAATTCTTGCTTCTGTCATCATAAGGACTCTAGGCCTGAATATGCAATTAGGCTGCAAGGGTAACAACCACTTCTGCCATGCTTAAAAACTTCTCTATAGATTTCAATACTGCAAAAAAGATAAATAAAATAATAAATATTCCAAACATTTTAATGTTTCTACAACCAATACTAAATGACAGTTTGGGGCAAACAATTTAAATGCAGCCGAAACAGGAGAAAAAAAACAAAGTACTTCACAAATGTTACATCCTGAACAATGCTGGTGATCAACAGAAGCTTACAGAATGAAAAGGAAAATCACCAAAATGTGTTATTTCCAAAATGATTTAAGCACAGTTTAAGTTAAAAAAAACAAATAAAATTCACTACATTTTCCAAGTGGAAAACACCCAACCCTCACAGAGGATGAGCTTAACACAATGAAACAAATGCTTGTGCCAATGAAATGTCCAAAAAACAAAATAAAGAACCAAAATATCACAAAGAAAAACGTAATGAACTTGAATAGGGATTACAATCTATGCTCTGTCTTGCAAAATAGAACCATATGCATATTTAATACATAAAAAATATACATAACACGTTCCAGAATTATTTTCACCAAAATGGTCACTTCTTTATAAAGAGTTACAGTCTGACAGAACCAGCTCCTCAGTCACTGAAAGTGGGAACCATTGTGGGGATCCTATTTTAAAAGATGCTTTTATTTGACATTATTTTTCTGTCAGAGCACCTCTATTGTCTCAACACGTTGCGGCAATCTATCTATAAACGTATGGTTTTGTTTGTATTAATAAGAACAATGCAGCACATGCACTGTTGCCGTTTTCTCAGGAATGTGCTTAGTTGAGAGAAACCGTAGCAGGTCATGTTTGACTGATTTTTTACCATCGCATGTTCCTTCATTTACACCATTTTCAGCTGTAACGGCAACACATAGGATGCTGGCCAATGAAATCAACATTAAGAAATTGGGATCATAACTTGGGAGTTGTTGGCAGACTAACTGAATAATCATCTTTAAGGAAGCTAGTGATGGTTATTTACATTCAGAAATGATCTACTATGACATACCACAGTGCATTTAATAAATTCCACTCAAATCTACAATCTTACTAAGTGAATTAAGTGCAGTTGTTTTGCAATGCTTTGATCCAATAGACACTGAGTTGCCTCAGCAGCAGTACCCACAATGTTTAATTTTAAATAAATTCATTGGGCTGTGTTCAAATAAAGTATCAATGAATGTTACAGAGGAAAATGTGTTGGCTAAAACTGGGCAGAACAGACACTTCTGACCAAACCAGCAGAAGATGTTGCTCCCTTGGAAAGCACTTGATTGGATGACCACCAGTTAAAATCAATTGATTTATTTTCCACCACTAATAATTTCAAAAGACTAGCAGAGAGAAAATGTTTATATGTGTAGAGACTGGCAACAAGGATTTAGTGTGTTAAAGGAAAACAATACCCCCAAAATTAATACTTGAGCATATTAAAGTGACATATTAAAGAATCTTATCAAACTGGAATATATATATTTAAATAAATATTGCCCTTTACATCTCTTGCCTTGAACCACCATTTCGTGATGGTCTGTGTGCTGCCTCAGAGATCACCTGACCAGAAATACTACAACTCGAAGGGGCAGATTTATCAAGGGTCGAATTTCGAAGTGAAAAAAAACTTCGAAGTTCGACCATCGAATCGGAAAGTCCGACATTTGAAGTCGAAGGATTTTTTAAGATTGTACAATCGTAATTCGAATTGAACGATTTAATCGTACGATTTTATAAAAAAAATCCTTTTGACTTCTCAAAACGTAGCCAAATACTGGCTGTAGGTTGTAGGAGGTCCCTATAGGCTAACATTGCAATTCGGCAGGTTTAAGGAGGTGAAGTGTCGAAGTTTTTTAAAGAGACAGTACTTCGATTATCGAATGGTCGAATAATCAAAGCATTTTCACTTCGAATCGAAGTCGAATTTAGCTTATTTGATGGTCGAAGTACCCAAAAATTACTTTGAAATTCGAATATTCACTTCGACCCTAAGTAAATGTGCCCCTAACTTTAACATGAAGAAGTGTGGAAGCAAAAGACAGTGCTCTGTCTGTTACTTGGCTCAAGTGACCTAACATGTATGGTTTGTTTGGTATGTTTGTGTGCACTGTGAATCATACGAACCCAGGGGGTGGCCCTTATTTTTTAAAATGGCAATTTTCCATTTAGGATTACCCAATGGTACATACTACTAAAAAACTATTATTATGAAAATGGTTTATTTACATGAAGCAGGGATTAACATATGAGCTGTTTTATGCAATATATTTTTATAGAGACCTACATTGTGTGAGGGGTAAAGTTTTCCTTTAAACAGTTTTGCTCAAGTCCCTTACAATCAAGATTGTGTTCTTTTTAACCAGTTGCTGCATGTGCAATTCCACGCTCAACAATAAATATTCTTTAATACGGTTCAATAAGTCTGACAGGTGGTGGTTAGAGTTGACCTGTTTAAAAAGCACTTATGTTGATGGCTATAGTACTGTCAGATTATGGCACATATAATATTTCTCCACCTGTGATTTTTCAACCACTAAAAAAAAGCATGCTCATTTCCCCCTCCAATGGTAGCTGTCTGTGAACACTCATTAAAGGTAGATTTGGAGCCTGAATGGAAAATACCTCAACTGAAATCAAACACTTGTGCATTTTTTTTAGACTGAAAAGCACCAGTCATGCATATGGCACCATGTCAACAGAGAAACATGATCTGTGAAGGACACTACTCAATCTCTAGATTTTTTTTCACAATATTCTAACACTCTGCTTAAGATGGAACATGTTAGTATGACGGCTGACAAAGCCTTTATGTGGCTTCCAGCACCCCACCCATATGATGATGTAAAATAGGTTAATTAGGCTGCTTCTTGCTTACAGAGACAGCATGTTTTGGTTAGGACTTGCCAACGATATTTGCCTCAATGGGGCTGGTAAACTTAAATAATATCTGGCCATATGGAATTTTTATTCATCTAGGATATGCTCACCACTCATTGGAGTAAGTATTTAGCTCATCATAAGAATAGTTATTAGGTTATGCGACTGGTGGGTCACATAGTATGTAGGTAATTTGGAAATGTTGGTGGAGTTCTTAGCCCTACCATTATCACAGCCATAAAACATCAGTATTTTGAATGGGCTGAAAATCTTTTAAATTGCATGTTTGAAACATAGCAATAAACCAAAACGTTAAATTAACAGTTGGACATTTGCTCTTGGCGAAGAACACGTTTTTCAACATCTACTATCCTCCTTATCTTATACAAATTAGACACTAGTTAGAAAGAAGGTCACATTTAGAGTTTTCTTTGCCGGCTGAGAAAATGCCTAAACTGTGCTTGCAGTCATGATTAGCATCCGCCTGTCAGATGATTTCGGAGAAAATGCTCAATTGTGGAATTGGGCGGTTTGTGGATTTTTCTCTGCCAGCGGTGAAAACACTACATTTGCCTTACCAGACTCATGACTTTAAAACATATAAATAAATGTACACAGATATCTAACATAAATGATCATTTGGTAAATAAATGACAGACCAGTTATCTGTTAAAAGCAGAAGATTAAGAAATAGCCCCTGTTGATTGTTTTCATGGCTTCAATGCACTGGTAACATTCTAGTACTTACAAGCCTACAATTAACAGGCTGCCTTCTTTACCCTACTTTTTGCTTCCTACACCAGCTCACTCACAGTGCCTTTATGGCACCTCCAGCAGCACACAGTCTGTATTTAAAAGACCAGTAACCACATAAAGTTATTTTAATAGTTTAAGTCTGCATCTGCTCATCCAGCATCTATAAATAATTATTGATTCACAAAACAAAAATTCTAATATATGTGAAAAGGGTTTTCAATTGTTCTGTAGAAATCATGAATGGCATTTGACCCATTTAGCTTTTCATAAAAGGCTAATTTCATACATGGTGGCTTGTATAGCAGACAAATGCCCAATACTGCCTGCTCAGACATTCGTTTAATGTCAATCTTGTCAGCACACAGAACACTCAAGAAAGCATATTTTTAGACTAAAATAGAACTGTACGCACAGCAACAGATGGTTTTCCATAAGTCGGCACAGGTAGTATCTGTAGTGTGTGACATTAGCCTTAAAACCATTGTATTCTACACAGTTTATCTGTTATCTGCTATGTAAATGCGTGTCCTATAGACTCTATCTAAATGGCTGCCAAGGCTACATATTAGCTTATTTAGATAAACTGTAGTAGTGCTTGTGAAGCAAATACAGTTTTAATTAGTGCAAAGTAACAGCAAAATATATTGAAATTCATATATAATACCTTTAACTTTTTTGTGTTACTGATCCTTTAATATAAATAAAACAGACGTGTTTCTGAGAAACAAACAGAAGAGAGAAGTTGAAAGAAACTTTAGATTAAACAGATGTGGAATACTTTACTGTGAGGTTCAGTGCAGTCAAAATTATCTACTCCATGCAGAAATCTAGTGAATACACAGACAAAGGAGACAATAACTTAGAATCCCCTTTTCACTGGCCACCAAATGGGATAAGAAGAATAAGCCACACAATCCTACAACAACAGAAAGTTTTTCGTTTTATAATCAGAATCAATTGGCGAAAATCTGGGTTGTTTTTTTAAAAGAACACTGGTTTGGATCCAATGCTGTATGGTACTAATTTTTCTTATAATGTGGGCCTTGTTCAGAATATAAAGCATCAGCCTTGTGCACAAAAAAATACATTTCCTAGTTTGTTTGTTTACATTTTCCCCTCAACAGTCACAATTTCTAAAATGAGAAGACATAATCACAAGCAAACATTTGCATGTGAACCCCCATCCCATAAGGTCAGGTCAGCACATCTCTCCAAAAGCCATCAATACAAAAATAAATCAATCCCACAGCACCCTTTGTGTAAAGTTCTGTAACTCATTATAGAGGTGGTTGTCAGCTCCAGCTTTCCGGGGGAAAGAAGAAATGTACTTAGTGGTATAGATGACCCAGCCCCAGGATTTTCTTTAAGAAAAAATAAATAAAACACAGCTTTTTTACCCTCCTCCCCTACACAATTACTATCTGTTATGAAGCTCAGTAGAATGCTCTTTGAGCAGGTCTCAGAGTTGGCCACCAGCAGGCATCCAAACACTCTCACCAAGACATCCCCTTTATCCATTTAAAGATTAAAGTTTCCTGAGAGTGCTAATTCTCCTCAATTAAATTTAAATCCAGGTCTGCAAAGTCATGCTGGAAGAGCATTGGCTGGGGACAGGAAGCGTGATCTCTCCGGCCTCTCTCTTCTTCTCTAAGTGCCAGTGTGCATGTAGGAGCAGGACTCCCAGAAGTGCAAGGAGACTCCCCATGACAAGCCATGAAGGGAGAGGAGCTGCCTTCATCTGAGTTGTCCAAAAAACACATAGCACCAGCATTCTGAAAAAAACCAAAAATAATTTTAATGCACTTTTTTTTATTTAAAGAGGTTGTTTCCCTTAAACTTGAGTATGGTGTAGAAAAGTGATTTTCTGAGCCAATTTGCAATTGGTTTTCATTTTTGATTATTTGTGGTTTTTGAGTTAGTAAGCTTTTTATTCAGCAGCTCTCTAGTTTGCAATTTCAGCAATATGGGTCTAAACTACCCTAGCAACCATGCATTGATTTGAATAAGAGAGAGGAAGCTAAATAGGAGAAGGCTAGAACAGAAAGGCAAGTAATTAAAGTAGCAATAACAATAATTTTGTAGCCTTATAGGGCATTTGTTTTTAGATGGGGTCAGTGACCCCTCAATTAAAAGTTGGAAAGAGTCAGAGGAAAAGGGCAAATAATCAAAAAAAAATACATTATGAAGACCAATTAAAAAATTGCTTAGAATTGGCCATTGTATAACATACTAAATGTTAACTTAGGGGTGAACCACCCCTTTAACATGCATACACATTTGGAATGCTAAAAACAAATCTCACTGTACTTTACCTGGTTCATCTTGTAAAAATCCAAAGAAGGGCGGTGCCATCGTGTATCCTCCTCATGCCTCCTTTTAATTCCGCATTTTCTGGTATCCAAGTCACAAGGTTGCGATTGGCTGCGCTGGAGACACTGCTGCCGCCGTACCAACTCTGGTGTTGACGGTGGAGAGCTGCTGGTTGAAGGGAGGAACCGTCCTGCCTCTTTGATGAGAACAGGTGAAAGTGAAAACCGGCGCTGCAATGGGAAGCAGCTTGGCCCTTCTGAGTTCTCCCAGAAAACACTGGTGGGTGAAAGGGTATATGGGCCTGGTGACTCTCGGCACAATGCCAGGCTGAAGAAGTAGGGGCTGTTGGCTTGGATACAGCGTATAGAGGCACGGGGTTCATTTTGAAACCTGAGACTGGAGACCCCTTGGGATGGGCTTTGAGTCTGCACTCCCAGAACTGCTCCAACACCACCATTGTTACATCTCCTCTTGACAGGAGTCCAAACTTTAGAGCCACTAGGCCTCCAAATAGGCCTCCAGCGAGATAAGTCCTCTGGCACTGAAAGAGATCTACAGTGTCTTTTGGTAGGTGGAGCTGGAGGAGCAGTGGAATTCCCAGCCTCAGGTATTTCAGAAGGGCTTCTATGGTGTGGTGAGTTTTCCCTGCTTAAAACAGGAAAATGAAGGCTCAAACTAGAATGGTGATGGCAACCAAGTTGGATTCTGTCCTCAAGTTCAATTCCTGGACAATGACTAATAACTCCCCAAGAACGATCTTCTGCAAAATAAGACAGATTTATTAGCAACAGTAATAGCACTAGTACACCAGTGTGCATTATACTATATGATAATGATAGTTACATGTTTCATTTTGATATGTTTTCAAAGTCTTCCCAGACCTGCTACTTATAAATTACTCCCCTTGCCCTCATAATACATACACTTACACAGTGCATCACAGTTTAGACACGTAGCCAATTCTCTCATTGAACTAAACAAATTTGTAAGCCACAACTTAATTCTTATATTTACCAGTTGCATTTACCTCACTTTTGTTCAGGTTAGTCAGATTAAGATTGGGTATCTCAATTTTCAAATAGTTTCGCAGAAGGATCAGCGCTTTAAGTAGGACATTTAAGGGATATTTACTTATTTGTTCAAGAGTTGCTCCAATGTTGTCTTTGCCTTCTATTTTCTGCAGAATTAAACAAGCTCCCTTGCAGTATTAACATGTATTTTGCATCACCACCATGTTTTGCATGGTGTTTGAGTTGAGTGGGCAGTGTTAAATTTGCACCACGCATAATTCTTAAAGGGATTGCTCATCTTAAATTAACTTTTAGTATGGTGTAGAGAGTGATACTCTGAGACAATTTGCAATAGGTTTTCCTAGTTTCTTATTTGTAGGCTTAGAGTTATTTAGCTTTTTATTCAGCAGATTTCCAGTTTGCAATTTTAGAAATCTGGTTTTTAGGGTCCAAATTAACATAGCAATCATGCATGGATTTAAACAAGAAACTGGAATATGACTAGGAGGAGGCCTAAAAAAAGATGAATAATACAAAGTAGCAATAACAATGCATTTATAAAACTACAGAGCAATTGTTTTTTTTAGATGGGGTCAGTGACCCCCATTCGAAAGTTGAGAGTCAGAAGGCAATAATTCAAAAAAAGAAAAAATGAAGACCAATTGAAGTTGCTTAGAATCAGTCATTCTAACATACTAAAAGTAAACTTAAAGGTGAACCACCCCATTAAGTCTTTAACAACCCCTTTAAGTCATTTGACTGCAAAACATTTAATCACATCACACCTGGAATCTTTTAGGCCACTCTTCCCTTAAAGGGGTTGTTCACCTTCAATGTACAAATCTCATGAAACCACTAACAATGCTCTCAATGTGTTAGAAAAACCATTTTCCATAACAAAAAGTAAAAATGCCATTGTAAAAGCTAATTTCTATACCTATTAACTCAGTCCTTCTCCTGTCTCTCTGACCAGTTTTCTGAAGTGATGGGAGTGGCCTATTTTGAACCTGACACACCAAGAACTTCCTATATGATGGCATCATCATGCCCAGGTTTTGCCCTTACTTGTTTCCTATTGGATGTTGATACTGCCCTCCTCCTAGTAATTTATTGGGTGCTTGTGAACTGTAACCGGTCACATAATTTGAATGGTCATTGGTTGATTACTCAATTGTAATGGCAGAGGTTAACAGACACAGCATATAAACAAACCTGCCTTGCAACAAACAATCACACAGCCATGCAGACAAATACTGCAGAAAAGGAAGGAGCAACATTGTTTGGCAACCTTTGGCATTAAGCATAATGTCAGTTATTTCCAAATTTGCAACAAAACCAGCACTGACTTGCTTAGAAACATATGTAACTTACACATCTAGCAGGGACAGTAGGGCTGCCGCCTCACCCTTTTAAAACCAAACACATATCAAATCCACAGCCTGCATGGCTAATTATCAACTCATTTAGATGCTGCAGACTGAACTGGTTTCTGTGCAGTCATGTATCATGCATCTAAATTAATTGCTAATTAGCCATGCAGGCTAGGGATGTAGCGAACCGGCGAGTATGTGTTCGCGAACGCAGTTCGCGAACACCGGCAAAAAATGCGAACAGTTCGCGAACTTCGAACATCCGAAAATCGTTCGATTCGAACGATCGAAGGATTTTAATCTTTCGATCGAAGGATTTTCGTTCGAATCGAACGATCGAAGCCATTCGATCGAATGATTTCATTCAATCCAATGGCTTCGATCGTTCGATTCGAACGAAAATCCTTCGATTTTAGCGGTCGAAGGAATCGAATGGTCGAACGATTTTTGACGCGAACGCCTATTGGCGAACGTCGCGCGACGTTCGCGAACTTGCGGCGGACGCGAACAGTCGAAGTTCGCGCGAACTAGTTCGCCGGCGAACAGTTCGCTACATCCCTAATGCAGGCTGTGGATTTCATATGTGTTTGGTTTTAAAAGGGTGAGGTGGCAACCCTAAGTGACAGGCAAAGCATTGATGAGGGCGGATACGTATTTTGAACATTTTGTGCGCTCTCCCGGGGGGGGGGGGCGGTAATTTACCTAGGAAAACGATACCTTTTTTAAGTGTTTAAGTGTTCCACTTCTGGAACAAGATTTAGAGCTCTAAATACCAAAAACCGAAAAAGTTATATTTTTCATGATATAGGGATCTATACCAGAAAAATATTTTACCTTTTTTATGAGGTAAATACACAAAATAATACATGGACCCCCCCCCCAAAAAATAATAATAATATATTTCTGGAAAGTACAAGTGTCATCTCCCATAGTAGCCTTTATAATACAATAATTAAAATTTTTAAAAATTATTTATTTTTCCTGTGTAATAATAAAACAGTAACTTGTACTTGATCCCAACTAAGATATAATTAATCCTTATTGGAAGCAAAACCAGCCTATTGGCTTTATTTAGTGTTTACACCATTTTCTAGTACTAAGATCCAAATTACAGAAAGATCTGCTATCAGGAAGACCCCAGGTCGCAAGCATTCTGTATAACAGATGCCATACCTGTACCTTGTACTTGATCCCAACTAAGATATAATTAATCCTTATTGGAAGCAAAACCAGCCTATTGGGTTTATTTAATGTTTACATGATTTTCTAGTAGACTTAAGGTATGAAGATCCAAATTATGTAAAGATCCATTATCCAGAAAACTCCAGGTCCCAAGCACCTTGATCCCGCCATCTGCACAGTTGAAGTCTCTGCAGCACAAGCCCACACTCCCCCTCCCTCTCACAAACTTGTAACAGTTTCTCTTCAGTACCTGAATGCTGCTCAAATTCCCCAGCACAGGAAGCAGTGGCAGATTGACAGCAGACATAGCCAATAGGAGTTAAGTTAGCTGCCAGTACAATGTGTGATGTCATATAAGGAAGAGGAAGTGAACACTGTAGTGTTTTGGGGGGTCAGTGACCCCCTCCCAGCACAGGGTCTGTGTGGAACTGAAGGATTAGTACAGGGACACTTCTGAGGTGAATATCTCTTGAACTGTACTTTTTCTGTTAACTATTTCTATGGAAAAGTTTGTTCTATTCATGTGAACTGTTAGATTTGTCATTTTGTTACAAAGGTGAACAACCCCTTTAAGGTTTAGGCCGCTCTTCCCTTAAGGTTTATAGAGCTAATTTCATGGTTGAACAGGGCCGCTTCTGCCATGAGGCAAGGTGAAACCCTTGCCTCAGGCGGCAGCGAGCGGCCAGTTACAAGGGGCGGCAAAAAGCCGCCTCTTGTAACTTTAAGAGCCGAACTTCCGGGTTTTAATCCGGAAATTCGGTTCAGCTAGTGCAAAGAGCGCTATAGCGCTCAATGCACTAGCGATACTGCCCCCTGAAACCCGCTCCGACGCTAATTTTTAAGCGCGGAGCGGGAGAGGAGGGGGGCGGCATCTGGGCTGCTGCCTCAGGCGGCAGCAGCCCCAGGATCGGCGCTGTGGTTGAAATACCCATACATACAGTAAAGTATGGTGGTGGTAGCTTCATACTGTTGGGGTGCATCCGCAGGGTTATGGTATCTTATGGGATTGAAGGAAGATTGCATTATGCAGAATATATGGGGTTTATGCAAGAGAACCTCTTTCAGACATATTTAAAAGAAAAAAAAAAAAATCTTGAAGCTTGGCCTAAAATAGACAAACCCCAAAAGGTGAATTGTTTTAATCAAAGCCTAATCTCAATCCAACTGAAAATCGGGGGCCCTGTTTAATCATTGAGGTGCACAAGCAGCATCTGATAAATCAGACTGGAGCAAATATGCCTAAAAGAATTGCAAAAATCAGCTACAAACAGTGTGCAAATCAGGAAAAAAAAAAAACTTACCCAAAAAAAGAAAAGCTGTTAAAGTTGATGCTGCTGAGGCACTGCATGTGTGAGTTGGGTATATCAAGGATATATTATCATGATATTTTGCTGTATTACAACAAAAATTTGTCATCCAGTGCCACATGACTGGGGTTTAGACAGCAGTAAGGGAAGTACTGGGATTTAGCAATAGATAGTGTAAATGTGTGAGTGCAGATTCATACTCTCAGTGTAAGTAGAATGGCGAGCCATAAACTGAATACAGGCAGTCCCTGGGTTACGTACGAGATAGGGTCAGTAGGTTTGTTCTTAAATTGAATTTGTATGTAAGTTGAAACATATACATTTACTTATTAAATGCAACAAGGCGGCAGTTTGCATTTATTTTTACCTTTCTGTGCTCCACAGTAGACGACACACACCAGAGGGCATTGGGGCAGGTGGTTCATTAAAGCTAAATGCTAATAAAGGTCAAGCAAACCACATTATGTTACTGTAATAGCCTCTGTCTGTAAGTATGAGTTGTATGTAAGTCGGGTGTGTGTAACTCGAGGGCTCCCTGTGCCAAAATCGCCTGCTTATTGCTTGGCTAAATACAAACAAGGAGGCTCCCACCAGGAAACAGAATTCAATTGAATTTTTTCTTTCCCTACACAGACCTCTTAAGACTGCTAGCTTCTAAGTTTTATAGGCATGTGCATGCACCCACCCCTTTTGTGATGTCATCGATGGGTCTGGTCTATAAATGGAGGGGGAGAAGCTGGGTGCGGGAGGGTCGAGGTTTTCTTGACCCACACATCACTAGTGTAGACATACTGCACGATATTATTCAGTTTTATACCAGCTCAGTGCCATTCACAAGCCTTAAGCAGTCAGTAGTTTTCCATATTCTTTTCACATTAGATGCACTGGGTTACCTGACATTAGGAACTGCCTCACAATATACAGTATACATGAAATATCAGATTTATGATAGAAGTAACATGATAGTAATTAATTCTGCTCCACCACAGCATAACAGTCTGTGCAATCTGTCAAAGTTCAGTCTATTACATTTCTGGTTGACTGAGATGGGTCTTAACAGTAGATAGAATAATAGCAAACCAGTACCATTGTTTGTGCTACATGTGCGCAAAACGGCAGCTTCAGAGGAAAATAAGGACATTTTCCTTTGGGTAAAAGAAAAGAAATGCAGGGACAAGAGAAAAGCAGAAGGCAAAACATGAATAAAACAGAAATGAAAGACCACAAGAAAAGTGGAAATACATACAAATTTAGAGTGGAATGGAGAGCAACAAAATGGGAAAACGTAGAGTTAGGAATGATATGAGAAGGAAAAAAAAAAATAGGGAAACTGAGAAAATAGTGGGTAGAATCTCTCATTGTATAATGTGCTAGGGGTGCCACTGTCCACTGCATCTTTATGTCATTACATTTTCCTTTTAGTTGAACTGGAACTGGACAGTTTTGGAACAACTATATGTCAACAGTGGATCCCAAATCCCACAGATATGTCATGTCCTTACTCAGAGCTTTGTGCTTGCTACGTAAGTGTGTGCTCTATCATGTACCACTGAAAATGATTCTCAACCCTTTTGAGTAAAAATGAAAAGCTTTAAAAACATTAATTTGAGTTAATTCTGAGGAAGCCACTATAAAGCTTCCATGATCAGCCACTTTCGATTACAAAGCACTTGGGGATAACATCTGCAGAGTGTGCACCAAGTCTGCTGCACTTAGAGTCTATACTGGTACCATGTTTTATTCTATTATCCAGAAAGCTCTGGACACGAGGTTTCTGGATAAAGGATCTTTTTGTGAATGTGAATCACCAGACTGTAAGTCTACAAAATATCATTTAAACATTAAATATACAATTGGATTGTTTTGCCACCAATATGGATGGATCCTATACCGGTAATTCAAGATTTAGTCTTGCTGTTGTTCATCCCTTAAAACCAGATGAAGAGACACTATAAAATGGGAAGGTTTAAAAAGAGTGGGCCTATTAAAATAAGCATGTCTTACCCTCAATGTACTGTAATTGTTGTACAGCATGGTGACTCAGTAGTTATTACTTCTGCCTTGCAACTTTTGAGTACTTTGCCCTATTTCCACACTCCAAAAACATACAGGCATATGATAAAACCTGTCAATAGCGTGTGAGATAGGAATCTTTTATTTACGGTAGCCCCTGCCCTAGTGGATCATAATTTGTAAATATGTCAGGACAATAAGGATAATAACACAGCTACAGCACAAATGCAGTAGCATTACAGAAATAGCAGATGAAAACCCAAACCACCAATAAATAAACTCAATATTTTTCATTAAAAAAAAAAAAAAAAAGTAATCTGCATATGTTCCTTTCCAAAAAGATCAGGAGAACATTCTTTATTTTAACAAATCCAAAGAACTTTAGTGGGTTTTAACCCTTTCCATTCCAAACATATAGAATCTACCTGCTGGCAGGAAAAACCTCAAAGTACCAGCAACATAGGATCTACATTTTCTTTAACCTATGCATTCTCCTTGTACCTGCGGCTTGAGTCTCTGCTGCAGCAAGTTCTTGCAACTGACAACCCAGTAGGGTACAGGGGGCAGTCAAATTACTCCTGGAAACCATGTGACTTCAGACCATGTAGACTGAATTTGAACGCCATCCTGTAGACCTGCCCGCCAGATCATAGTAACACACACACACACACAAACATACAGTCTTCTCCAATCAATGGGCTTTAGAAATACATTCAACTGTTAGACAGTCCTTTACTAGAGAAGCCTGAAACTATACATGGGTGGCCACACAGTTTAAAACGTACAGTCCTAACATATAGAAGCTTAAAAACAAGGATGCACCAAAGCTGAACCAAGGATTTGGTTCAGAATTCAAACAAATCCTAGAACCTTTTACAGGATTTGGAAGTATCCAAAGTGTTCAGCCGAACCAAATAAAAAACCATGAAGTCAGGAGGCTTAAAGGGATACTGTCATGGTAAAAATTTTTTTTTTTCGAAACGCATCAGTTAATTGTGCTGCTCCGGCAGAATTCTGCACTGAAATCTGTTTCTCAAAAGAGCAAACAGATTTTTTTTATATTTAATTTTGAAATCTGACATGGGACTAGACATAGTCATTTTCCTAGCTGCCCCCAGTCATGTGACTTGTGCTCTGATAAACGTCAGTCACTCTTTACTGCAAGTCACCCCTCTCCCCCCCCCCCCCAACAGCCTAACAATAGAACAAGGTAACCAAATAGCAGCTCCCTAATAGAAGATAACAGCTGCCTGGTAGATTTGAGAACAGCACTCCATAGTAAAATCCAGGTCCCACTGCGACACAGTTACATTGAGTAGGAGAAATGACCTGTGATTACTACCTACACACCAATATTACAACTAAATAAAATTACACTTGCTGGTTCAAGAATTTAATTATACATAGTAACGTATTTGCAGTGTACACAATTTAGAAACTACATCATAAAAATCACGACAGAATCCCTAGAAGACTTCTTTTAATATGACAATTTTCTATTCACAATTGCAAAATTAGTGTTCAGATTAAATGCGGGGCAAATCTTTTGTAAAGGATTCAGTATTCGTCTGAATCCAAAAATGATGGATTTGGTGTATCCCTACTAAAATAAAATACTAACGTTGCAAACACTTCACGCAAAGCATGCAAACGGTCAATAAAACCGTATACAAGTTATTGGATATTTACATTTTACTTGATGTCTAAAAAGTGTGCACCCCCATCACAAACATTCTTCACTTTTTGTTTTACTTGACGCAGAACCTATATTTTACCTGACACAAAGTGGTAAGGGCTGCTGCACCCTTCAGGATCTGGATGATCAGGCAATGGCTGAGAAAGTATAAAAGAGAGAAAGAAAGACATCAGAGTTGCAAGAAAGATAACATAAGACATTATTTAGCTGACACAGGCAGTGTTGGGCTGAGATAATGGGAAAGACTGGATGGTCTGGGACTTGAACCTCCCCATCACCCAATGGTGCCAGGCATGCAAGTATAAAAGGCCGTCAATTAGAAATCAAGCAAGTTATGGGTGCACTTCCATGCTATGGCTAAAGGGTAAACTAACGTTAAAACATTTTAAATACAGCGGTATGGTGTTTTTAATAAGTTATTAAAGTCAGTTTAGAAGGATATGTTTAGAAGAACCTTCTCATGCTTTCAACATATTTCTACTCACTAATAAGAATTTTGAATACCGCAAGTAGATGAAAATAAACATAATAAAAAGAACTATTACATGATTAAAACCTCCAATAGAAGTGTTATAGCCCTCTTAAAGGACATGTAAAGCCTACATTTTCCTAGCATGTATATAAGTTGGGCACATCTTCCCCACCCAAGCCACATCATTTGTACTGCATATACCTCCTCCATTTGCGAGCGCCATCACATTTTCCTAAAACAAATAGCAGCTTTCACCAGGCGGCCATTTTCCCTCTGACACATCATCAGTAACATTGACATCTGCAAACAGGACAGGTATGCTGTAAAGTTCATGCAATGCAGAATGCAGGTTTACACAGGCACAACATACTTTGATAAAAAGTTGGAGTCAAACACTGTAATGGTTAAGCTGAGCTAAGGAGAGGTGGTTAGGAGAAAAAAATAGAAGCAGCTAGTTTCTATGGGAACCAGAAATGCTATCTCTTCATTGGCTGACTGGAAGGTGTGTTTAGTAATCTGAGCAGAGAAGAACAGAGCATGTTCATGAGCCAACAGCCAAAGCAAATTCTAAAGGGAGGGGACAGAGTGGGGTGGAGAAGGATTTCTAAGTGATTAAGGGGATGCTGCAGCTTTACTGTTAACTTTTTAACAACCAGAGTGACAGGTATCTGAAGATTTCAAAGAGACTGTTCACTGAATAAATATTTGTGGGGAGGGTTTACATGTCCTTTAAGGATAAACTCATTATGCAGTGAAGATATATATTTTTTATGCATCATAAGCAACACCTTATTCTCCTGTCAAAATGCTGAAAATGCTACCTTTTAAAAAAGATACAGCATCATAATGGTCTGCATTCAAAATACAGACATTAATGGCCTAGGTTACTTGGACTACATTTCTATGGCAATTACATTAGTTTGAATGCTTTTCAAGTTTTACCATGCCGCCAGCCAAATATTCACTATTTTACAGGATGCAGTGTGCAGAATAAAGGCAGCAGTTGACTGTTTTTTGCACTCTGTAGGTTGTATCCTACATTGTGTAACTTGTTCAGGCCATTTAGGAGCACATAGGAGTTCCCCCACCTTGAGCATCATTCAGAGTTGCATGGTAGGGAGCAGCAGGAGGCCATGCCCATACCCAGTATGGTAGTGGAAGGGGATATAGAGAATTAGGGTTACAGATCTAAAGACAAGACAAAAATCTGCAGATTCAGTTAAAACTGGATAGATTCTAATAGATTCCGAGTGAGATTCGAACTTGCTTAAAAGACAGCTTGAGAATTGCATGAATATGACCAGTCAGCTTAACTGCCACCTTATCGGATCATAGGGATATCAGTTGCTATATAATTGGAAACAGTGCTTGTTGCTTTAGAGTTGTTCACTGGGGGTCCTACACACATGGGTTAATGGTGAAGTCCAAAATTCAATAGATGAATGAATAGGATACCTGCTGAGCTTTAAAATCACCTTTACTAAAGCAAAAAAAAAGAAAGCTCTGCAATAGGAACATTAATAAACACTTAAAGGGATACTGTCATGGGAATAATTTTTTTTTCAAAATGAATCAGTTAATAGTGCTGCTCCAGCAGAATTCTGCACTGAAATCCATTTCTCAAAAGAGCAAACAGATTTTTTTATATTCAATTTTGAAATCTGACATGGGGCTAGACATTTTGTCAATTTCCCAGCTGCCCCATGTCATGTGTCTTGTGCCTGCACTTCAGGAGAGAAATGCTTTCTGGCAGGCTGCTGTTTTTCCATCTCAATGTAACTGAATGTGTTTTTACTATTGAGTGTTGTTCTTAGATCTACCAGGCAGCTGTTATCTCGTGTTAAGCTGGCCATAGATGTTGAGATTTTTAAAAGATCAGATCCTGATCGTGAGACCACAATCTTCTCAGAACGATCGTACGATCGTACAAATTTACCATCAACTAAAAAGACCAATTTACCAGGAAAACAAAGGGGAGCTGCCTGCTTGGCCCTGCAAACATAGATAGATTGCACTGGGACCGACAAAGATTTTTTGACCTGGCCGATCAATTTCCCGACAGATGTCGGCCGAAAAATCGTATGATGTACGATCGTTCGAATACCACTAACCACACGATAATTTCGAAGGATTGGTTGGACTTCGCTAAAATCGGTTGTTCGGCAAGAAGAATTGTCGCGTCTATGGGGAGCTTTAGGGAGCAGCTATCTGGTTACCTTCCCATTGTTCTGTTGTTTGGCTGCTGGGGGGGGAGGGAGGGGGTGATATCACTCCAACTTGCAGTACAGCAGTAAAAAGTGATTGAAGTTTATCAGAGCACAAGTCACATGACATGGGGCAGCTGGGAAATTGACAAAATGTCTAGCCCCATGTCAGATTTCAAAATTGAATATAAATGCTCTTTTGAGAAATGGATTTCAGTGCAGAATTCTGCTGGAGCAGCACTATCAACTGATTCATTTTGAAAAAAAAAAATTTCCCATGACAGTATCCCTTTAAAATTTGGTTAATGTATTTAAGGTGTGATTTATGTTTTATTCTAAACACACCATGAGAAATCAATATCTGTGTATCAGTGCTGTATCACAGATGATTACAGAAGCATACTCATGACAAGTAGTAGGAAGGCAAAGGACACAACATTTCCCAAGATACTAAAGGAAAAAATCAGATATATACACTTAAGCTAAGTTTTCCTGAGACTTAAATGTGCAGCCCATAAGTGCCCTCAAACAGCATCTTTCCAGGTCAGGGGCCTAAACCTGGTTGCCATTAAAAGAAGGTGGTACTGCCATGCATTAGACCAGGGGTCCCCAAACTTTTTTTTACCCTTGAGCCACATTCAAAAATAAAAAGAGGTGGAGAGCAACACATGCACAACATTCCTGGGGTGCCAAATAAGGACTGTTATTGACTATGTGCACTGGCAGCCTACAGGAGGCTCTATATAGCAGTACACCTGGTTTTTATGCAACCAAAACTTGCCTCTAAGCCAGGAATTCCAAACTAGGCACCTGCTTTGAGGCCACTAGGAGCAACATCCAAGGCATTGGAGAGCAACATGTTGCTCACGAGCTACTGGTTGGGGATCACTGCATTAGACAGACAAAGGCCTATAGTCTTATGCTACCCATGGGTTTATTAATGTGAATGCAAATGTTTAAAGGGATTCTGTCATGATTTATATGTAGTTTTTATTTCTAAATTACACTGTTTACACTGCAAATAATTTACTCTACCATGTGTAAATCAATTCCTGAACAAGCAAGTGTATTTCTAGTTGTAATATTGGTGTGTAGGCAGACATCTCAGCTTATTTTGCCTGGTCATGTGCTTTCAGAAAGAGCCAGCACTTTAGAATGGAACTGCCTTCTGGCAGGCTGTTTTTTCTCCTACAAAAATAGGGGGGTTGTGGGTGCACACCTGAGGCCAATTTCAAAACGTTTAGAGCCCTGTCTTAATGAGGTAAGGTAAGACGTGTTTACACAAAGAATTGTTACTAAACAGAGAGGTATTCCTTTTTTACTATGATTAGAGGTAAATAAGTTAGGGACCACCATGTGGGGTTTTACCTTGACGTGGTATGGTGGCTTTTCAATATTATGATCATAACTTTGTAACAAAAAAACCCTGTTTCAAAATTACATGCACTTGCATATTTACTTAATCATTTATACAGGGCTCTAAACGTTTTGAAATTGGCCTCAGGTGTGCACCCACACCCCCCCCCCCAGCTTTGTGTTGTTTCTCCTACTCAATGTAACTGAATGTGTCTCAGTTGGACCTGGATTTTACTATTGTTCTTAGATCTACCAGGCAGTTGCTATCTTGTGTTAGGGAGCTGTTATCTGGTTACCTTCCCATTGTTGTGTTGTAGGCTGCTGGGGGGGGGGGGGGTGATATCACTCCACCTTACAGTACAGCAGTAGAGTGACTGAAGTTTATTAGAGGCTTTCGGATTTAAAAATTAAATATAAAAATATCTGTTTGCTCTTTTAAGAAACAGATTTCAGTGCAGAATTCTGCTATTAACTAATGCATTCTGAAAAAAAAATCGGTCACCTGACACGGAACACCCCCAAAATGTTGTGAAGCAATAAACGCACAAGGGGCTAGTCCCCTGTTTGAATCGCCTTGTGTGCCGTTCCTATCTTTTTGCTATTTGTAATTGGGAGTGTCATCTCCCTTAAGGTTTAAGCACCAGGTGGAACCATTACTGAAGGGCCCCGAGTGTGCACGTGACTTCCTCTATGGGTCACACTTTCTGACTTGATCAGGCAGTTTAAAAAATAAATTGTCTCAAAGCTGTGCATTTGACTGCCACAACCAAGGTACCCAGAATTATTCATGCTTCTTTTGCATTAGCACGAAAAATTCTGGGAACCTCGGTTGTGGGAGTATGTGGCATTAGGCACGCAGCCACATACTCCACACAGCTAGACAGAATACTCTCCTTTGTATGACTCTACACAAGCTTTGCACTGCAACCTATACTTTTAAATTAAAATGGTTATACACAATAAATTGATTATCTAAGTTTTCTTATGTACATCTGCCAGACTGGCATAAAGGAATTGAGCACCAACACCTCAGCCTGAAACATCACAATCTAAGTCAGTAAATCTGGCCATAAATATATCTATATTGTTATTGATTATTGGTACATTTATGGTAACCTCCTGATACCAATTGGCCAGAGAGAAAACTCAGTCAGCATGTGTACCTTAAGGGTTACAAAAAAATTGCAGCATTTTTGTTTATTGCTTTCATAATCAAGTCATGACAAGAGTAATGAAAATGTTGTATCTTGGAACATCAGGCTCTTTGAAAAACTTCTGCAGTGCGGGGAGAAGAGAGGGTGAACAGGTGATTTTCCCTACAAGACTGAAGAGTCGATGTCACACGAAGTAGAGAAATGCCTGTGCCTCTAAACTTTTTTCACCTGAAAACGATCCAGTGTGCTTCTGGCCGGAAAATCAACCATGACAGTTTCTATTACTTGACAGAGAAAACACCTTGTGTGACTTTAAAGGAAATGTTCAGTGTAAAAGGGTAAAGATGAAACTGGGAAATAGAAAGGCTTTGCAAAATAAAGAAAAAAAACATTTCATAGTTAGTTAGCCATAATGCCATGTATAAAAGCTGGAGTGACTGGATGTCTAACATAATAGCCAGGATACTACTTCCTGCTTTTAGTTCTCTTATTGGTTACCAGTTAGTAACTAATCCGTGACTTGAGGGGGGCAAATGGGGCATTACTGTTCAATTGGTTTGCATTTTTATCTGACCTGTGTATTAAGGATCAAAAGCAAACTAACTGAACTGTTATGTCCCATGTGGCCCCCCTTTAAGTCACTGACTAACTCAGAGTTAGAGAGCTGAAAAGCAGGAAGTAGTTTTCTGGCTATTATGTTAGACATCCAGTCACTCCAGCCTGTATACATTACATTTTTGGCTAACTAACTATATTAGAAACATATTTTATTTTGCACAGCCTATCTATTTAGCTAGTTTAATTTTATACTGAAACGTTCCTTTAATCTTGTAAGATTACAAGCCACATTTGTTCATTCATTGTACATTATTTTTTGCTTACTCTACATCCTAACCATCAGAAGCCAAGTTCCACTGCACTGATAAGATCTAAGAAGATCACTGGCCATCTACAAGAAGTTATCTGCAAAATTAGAATGAGTGGTTTCGGTTAAACAGTTGGCCATAAACTTTCGCATGCCTTCCCCCATAACTGCTTAAGTGAAGTTCTCTCTCGAGTTGTGACTTTATTCGAGGTCAAACTCTAAAATTACTTATTTTAAACCCCCCCCCAATTTAAGGATTATTTAAGCTCATCAGGCACATACATGAATGCATGATTTGCAAGAGGTAAAACAGATGCTACATACTAGAACAGGAGTGGCCATACGTTACTAATGGGAGGTCTACTTTTTGTGCCATAATGATCTACATCCATAAAAGCATTGTTGCAAAGAAGTGTGCAAGGACGGCCTGAACCTCGGGTATCTGGCCGGCCCGCACATCACTACTAAAGGTTAACTTGGATACACAGCCACAAATATATATCACTTTAATTCCAGCATGGCCACAATAAACACAAAAAGATCAGGTCACAGTTCATCCATGTTTCAACAATACCAACTGCTCTACTAGTTGTTTGTGAGATTTTAGCTTTGCGGTCCTCAGAGGCTGTGCAAAAATTTGGATACCCTTGTCATTTTGGTAATTTTAATGCATTTAACTGCTCAATACTGATTACTGGCAACACCAAATTGGTTGGATTAGCTTGTTATGCCTTGAACTTCATAGGCAAGCATGTCCAATCATGAGAAAAGGTATTTAAGGTGGCCAATTGCAAGTTGTGCTTCTGTTTGACTCTCCTCCGCAGAGTGACAGCATGGGATCCTCAAAGCAACACTCAAAATATCTGAAAACAAAGATTGTTCGGTATCATGGTTTAGGGGAAGGCTGCAAAAAGCTATCTCAGAGGTTTAAACTGTCAGTTTCAGCTGTAAGGAATGTAATCAGGAAATTGAAGCCCACAGGCACATTTGCTGTAAAACCCAGGTCTGGCAGGCCAAGAAAAATACAGGAGCGGCATATGCGGAGGATTGTGAGAATGGTTACAGACAGCCCAAAGATCACCTCCAAAGACCTGCAAGAACATCTTGCTGCAGATGGTGTATCTGTACATTGTTCTACAATTCAGCGCAATTTGCACAAACAACATCTGTATGGCAGGGTGATGAGAAAAAAGCCCTTTCTGCACTCACGCCAGAGTCGCTTGTTGTATGCAAAAGCTCATTTAGACAAGCCACAGTCATTTTGGAACAAGGTGTTTTGGACTGATGAGACAAAAATGTAGTTATCTGTTCAAAACAAAAAGAGATTTGAATGGTGGAAGAAGAACACCGCATTCCATGAAAAACACCTGCTACCTACTGTCAAATTTGGTGGAGGCTCCATCCTGCTGTGGGGCTGTGTGGCTAGTTCAGGGACTGGGGCCCTTGTTAAAGTCGAGGGTCTGATGAATTCAACCCAATATCAACAAATTCTTCAGGATAATGTTTAAGCATCAGTCACAAAGTTGAAGTTACGCAGGGCTTGGATATTCCAACAAGACAAGGACCCTAAACACACTTCAAAATCTACAAATGCATTCATGCTGAGGGAGAAGTACAATAGTCTGGAATGGCCGTCATAGTCCCCCGACTTGAATATCATTGAAAATCTATGGGATGATTTGAAGCAGGCTGTCCATGCTCGGCAGCCATCAAATTAAACTGAACTGGAGAGATTTTGTATGTACGAATGGTCAAAAATACCGCCATCCAGAATTCAGACACTCATCAAAGGCTATAGAGGCGTCTAGAGGCTGTTACATTTGCAAAAGGAGGCTCAACTAAGTATTAATCGAATATCTCTGTTGGGGTGCCAAAATTTATGCACCCAATTTTGTGATGATGCATATTGTGTAATTTATGTTAATCCAATTAATTTGTCACTGCTGAAATACTAGTTTCCATAAGGCATGTTCTATATTAAAAGGAAGTTTTTACTTTGAAAGCTCAGCCAATGATAAACAAAATTCCAGACTTAAGAGGGGTTCCCAAAGTTTTTCATATGACTGTAAGATGGGACATGTCTACACATTTATTTTCAGGTTTAGTTCTCCTTTAGTACCAATTTAGCTGGTCGAATTTTGTTGCACTGAAAATCTCAAAAAATGTGATGCTTATGTAGAGCATCCATACAGAGTCTGTGTATAAAGAACTACTGCAATTGTTCAATTGTGAAACCATTTCACTATGTACTAAACTGGAAAATTCAGTGTTGCTACAGCAGACATTTGTAAAGATTGCAGAATTGCAAATTTATGACTTACGACTAGCTTAAACAAGTTGTTTTAACAGGTTGATTTTTTTTTTTTATTTCCTTAATTTAATGACTGAGAAAATTTGTCTAACATGGTAAATCTGCATCATTCAGAAAAAATGTTTTCCCCATGCCTAACCTTTGGATTAAAGTAAGTAAAAAATAGTACTTGCAGAGACACATTTCAAAGGGTGGTTTACCTTTACATTAACTTTTATTATGTTATAGAATTGTTTATTCTAAACTATTTTTATGACTTATTTGTCTTCTTCTTCTGACTCTTTGCACCTTTCAAATGGCTGACTCCATCTAAAAAGACAAATGCTCTGTAAGGCTACAAATATATTGTTATGGCTACTGTGATATGTTAAAAGGAAAATGCATGTTAGTTCAGGGGTTAAGGGCCCTGGGTGAAGGATATTGCTGTTAAGAAACAGCATTGTTATTCTTCTTTAGGGCTAGTCTACACGGGGAGATAGCCACGCGTTTGCGGTCGCGGCGCGGCGCAGGCGACAGTTTTGTATGGGCGCCTATGTAAAAACGCCTGTGCTAACCACACGAGGCGATGCGCTTTTCAACAGTCGCCTGAAAATGCCTCGCCAGGCTTTTTCAGGCGACTGTTGAAAAGCGCATCGCCTCGTGTGGTTAGCACAGGCGTTTTTACATAGGCGCCCATACAAAACTGTCGCCTGCGCCGGTCGCGGCGACTGTCGCGGCGCTTTGACGCCGCGACCGCAAACGCGTGGCTATCTCCCCGTGTGGAATAGCCCTTAGGGTATCCAGGGCTGGAACGGAGGGAAGAATCTGGGCGGGCCTTTCATTCCACTCCAGACTGACCTGGGATTGGTGTTAGCTACCTGCCCATAAATGAATCAGGTGTCTAATTTCAGTGTGTGTGAAGGGCTGAGGAGCTTGCTGTGAACTCAAACTGAGAGTGACACAGAGATACCACTACAGATTTGCCTGTTTAAACTACAAGCCTGGAGCCATTGCTTTGCACACCAGACACTGAGCTGAATCAGTAAGTGCTGGACTTTGATACGTTTTATTTGCTTTATTTCAACCTGCTGAAACCTTCTGTTTATGCTGTCTGTGTGAACGGCTTCAAATAAAGCAGCCCAGGCTGAATTGGACTGAATTAAGGCTCTGTGTGTTGGTTCTGTGCTACAAAAGTGCCGTGGTCATGATTCCAGCTACCTGAAATCTCACACTACCTTTGATTATTCATCTTTTTACAGGCTCTCTCCTATTCATGTCTCTTATTCAAATAAATGCATGGTTGCAAGGGTAATTTGGACCCTAGCAACCAGACTGCTGACATAGCAAACTGGAAAGTTGCTGAATAAAAATTAAATAACTCAAAATCCATAAATAATAAAAAATTAAAACCAATAGCAAATTGTCTGAGAATATCACTCTACATCATACTAAAAGTCAACTCAAAGGTGAACAACCCCTTAAATTTCAGGAAAATATAAAAGGCAAAAGTGCAAAAAAAAAAAAAAAAAAAAAAAAAAAAAGACAATCTGCCAAAAATGCCTCGTCCTCACAGGGAAGTCTATTCAGGGGCCTGAGAGTGCCACATAGAGGGTTGGATCAATTTTCTCCCCATTTGACTTATCTGGCAGGGTCCACTGGGACCAGTGAGTCAAGATAGGTGGTGCGCTAATCACCTGGGCCCCTGCTATGTAGTATGGGGCTCCAAGATTTCTGATGGCAGTCCTATCGACAGCACTGCACAAGGCCTATGCTAAACTGCAACTGTGATAGAAACACTCCATTCACCACCACCACCGAGTGAGTGGAATCAGCAGCAGATAATTGGTACACAAACATTTTATTTACTTATGTTGAGAATATTCCTACAAAGAGGCAGCGAAACAAATGAAGCAGAAGAAGGCACAAAGTTAAGGTCTGAATTATTTCATTGCAGTCAGTCTGAATAGAAAGCAAAAATGCAGTAACTTGAAAATAATTCTTATTACTTTTTTTGAGGGAGGCAAAGTGTAATCTGCCAGAAAAGGATTGCAAAAACACAGAAAGGTACTCGTGTGTTGTCTAGAAATCGGACACAAATTTCAAGCAAAGATACGTAACAACACTTCCTGAACCCCACATATACACAAAGGAACCATTTACATGACCCTCTTAAAGGGGTTGGTCGTCTTTGAGTTATGATGTAGAGAGTGATATTTTGAGACTATCTGCAATTGGTTTTCATTTTTTATTATTTATGGTTTTTCCGTTATTTAGCTTTTTATTCCGCAGCTCTCCAGTTTGCAATTTCAGCATCCTGAAAGAAAGATGCAGCAATAACTACAAATTTGTAGCCACTCAGAGCATTTGTTTTTTAAATGGGGTCAGTGACCCCCATTTAAAAAGCAGGCAGTTTAAAAACTATAAAAAATAAATACGGAAGACCAATTGAAAAGTAGCTTAGAAGTGGCCATTCTATAACATACTAAAAGTTAACCTGAAGGTAAACAATCCTTTTAATGTCAAGTTTATTCCAGAAGATCTCACACCAAAATAAACGACTACCGTATATACTCGAGTATAAGCCGTCCCGAGTATAAGCCGAGGTACCTAATTTTACCTCCAAAAACTGGGAAAGCTTATTGACTCAAGTATTGGCCTAGGGTGAGAAATGTAGCAGCTTCTGGTAAGTTTCAATCAAAAAATTGCAGGTTTATGCTCCCATTGGAGGTGCCGGCGACCATTCTTGGATGCTGGCGAATATTCTTGGACGCCGGCGACTATTCTTGGACGCCGGCGACTATTCTTGGACGCCAGTGACCGTTTTTGCGACTTGACCCAAGTATAAGCCGAGATAGAGTTTTTCAGCATATTTTGGGGGCTGAAAAACTCGGCTTATACTCGAGTATATACGGTATTTTTGTTCTTACGTGTACTTGCTACTTACTAATGTACAGGCTTTGAACATCTAAACCTGTTAAGATCAAACTGGAATAGCATAAAGTTAAAAGGAAGATAAATGATCTTAAAACCTCCCACAATGCTGCTCTATTACAAATCCCAACAATCTCCAGTGTATTATCAAAGGTTAATGCATGATGATAGCTGTAGTCAAGCAACCAGAAGAGGTTTAATTCTAAAGATGGCCATAGACGTAGAGATTCGCTGTTTGGCGACATTGATGTGGGCGATATCAGGCTGATCCGATTGCGGGCCCTAGGGCCCAACGATCAGATCATACTGCATCCGATACGAGCGGTCGGTTCGCGGGACCGCATACACGCACAGATGTGGTTTTTTTTTTAACCTGCCCTATCGAGATTTCGGGACAGCACGTCAGATGGCCCCACGCCCGGTCCAATAAGCTGCCGACTCAGTCTGTTGGCAGCTTTTATCCGTCCAAGTATGGGGGCCTTTAAACACTCAACACTGTATAATAAAACTTCTGTCAGCAACAGCAGCCCTACTACTTCAAGAAGATCCTACAGTGAGAAATGTACACTCTCTGTTTACAATGGACTTCAATTCTGTATGTAACTTGCATTACTGTGCATTATATTTATCCCTAAGCAGTTCTGACCACCAGAAAACTTAGGGGACATCTGTCATACCTAGGGTTGTCACCTGGCCTGGCCAGTAAAAATGATGCTTGATGCCAATGTTATTAATAGGAAAAAATGGCAAGAATATGGGAAGGCCGGTATATTTTTCAGAAAAGGTGGCAACCCTACGTACCGGTGGAACTGGTTCTGGAGCTTATTGCAACCAGACTAGATGCTGTAAACTAGATTATGGAGTTCACATTACTGAACTGAGATCACACCAAGTATTTTATTACTGACTTTATGAGTTTTATATATAAATGCACCATAATTGGTAGCAAGGCAATCATATTTCTAAGTCTACAGATACTGACAAGTTTATGAAGCAAGAGATCCAGTTTTAGGGCAGATTTATGTCTTAATATAGGTATGATAGTTGAGAAAAGCTGGGCACAGGGTATTTATTAATCTCGGTTTCCTTTCAAACGTTGATTTTAAACACTGCATTTAGCATTTTCAACAAAGACAGTGTGCTGAAATTTATAGAAATCCCTTTAATTCATCCAATTGCTTTTCTCAAGTCAAAAAAAAATGCAGTATGGATATAGTATGGAAGCATGGAAGATTGATAGAACGACCTTACCAGACTTATGCTGAAAGACTTGCATTTTAGATCCTCCAGACTTTGTTTCTGCAATTGTTCTGTAATCATTGAGATCATGATGGCCAGGTCTGGCTGCTCATTTGTCGTTTTAGTAACGGTTATAGCACATGATGGCCCCTTAAGTGCCAGGATCTACTGGGCCTGACCCAAGAGGAAGCTTAGATCGACCCCATCACTCCATCCTGCATGAGCCAAATACACATACATATCAGTCAACAGCCTTACAATTGTACACATTTAAGATCAATAACAATAGGTAACATTCTTGGACGACGCAACAGTGTTTTACTTTAGTAATTTAGTTCAGAGACTAGAGAGGATTGTTGACTAAGATGTGTTATTTACCTAAAAATAATATCTGGACAGTAAACCAGCAGATCAGGAACGTCCAATTTGTTTCCTTCCATCTGCTGAATTAGAATTCTTCACCGGAGAGATATCTAGCTGTAAGGATATTCACAATTTTAGTAAAACAAGAGTTGGAAGGCTGCAAGATGGACACCCTTCCAATATAGATAGATAGATAGAGAGAGAGATCCACAAGTGACGGCACACTGAGGGAAATAAACAAAGAAGTCAAAAAAATAAACTAAAGCTGGTTTATTACTTCCAAAAAAAAACTTTTTTCCCTGATGAAGGTTTGAGTTTAGAACCGAAACGTTGGAAGTAATAAAACAAATTTAGTTTATTTTTTTGACTTCTTTGTTTCCCTCGGTGTGCCGTCACTTGTGGATCTCTATATTACTTTATACTGGACTGGCACCCAGGCATTCACTGCAATTTTGGTTGTGCGTTCCACTCGACCATATAATATATACATATATATATAAACAGTTGTGACCCTGCAACGTGTAAAAAAATAAAGGGACATCATTTGCATGATTCCTAAAAAAAATACAAGTTGGTTTATAAATGACTTCATTCATTCGTGCAGAGTGACCTGCTAGTAACAAATTACATATGGTCAAAATACGTCTGTGTCTTATCTGTGTATATTAGCCATCCTTCCAGATATCATTACTGGATACGTTGTATATAATTGCAATGTTTTTTTCTTGATTTAAGAGAGTAAGCTCTACTGAGAAGGGCCCTCTCTACCTCCGACATCAATCGGTTTTTGTATGTAATCTGTATATTTCACGTATATAGGGTTGCCACCTGGCCAGTGTTTTATCGGCCTGACCAGTAAAATTTATGATTGATCTCAATGTTATTAATAGGAAAAAAAGAATGATTTAAAGGAAGGCTGGTATTTTCTTCCAGAAAAGGTGGCAAGCCTACATGTATCTACTGTACAGCCTTACTGAATACGTTGTTTTATAAATACAAGTTAATAGACATTATAATGTTCTATCCCTGACCACAAGGTTTAGATCAACATGGCTTAGGCCTCAGAAGCCAGGCAAACACTGAATGGCAGAAGAGGACTAATAATGTCTGTGTTTGCAACGGGTGCACTATACATATTACTAAATACAACCGGCTTATTTTTAACAGAATTCTCTGCTAACTCTATGAATGCTCTAGAAAGCTGACATGTTGTGTGTGATAGATGATGGGAAGGGAAATGTGTATGTCACCCATTTACAACAAGGTAGTTGTGCTGGCCGCTCAGTAACATATTATTGTGCACAATCAAGCTTCTACGCTGAGGGCATCAGTGGACCCCCACCCCGTGGCTGCATCTCTAAGTGTGGAAAATGAAGAGTTAACTGCTTGTTTATCTCCCTCTTCAGGAGATGGCCTGACCAGCGCCTACATTGTGGCCGCGTCCCGTACCGCCCGCTTTTCAGAAGCCTCGCGATTCTAACAACCTCCCCTTCAGCTTCCTTCTACCACCCTACCTGTTCTTCATCAATTGCCTGCTTCAGCAACGACCCTCCCTGTGACCCGGAGCAGCTCTGAGCCTGCAGCGGCCCTGCAGCGCCATTAAATACCACCCAGAATGTACCACTAAAATAGGGGAAGCTTGCTGTCCACAGCATTACAGACTGGGAGATAAACTTCACATTACCCTGTTACAATAGCTAATTTATTTATAAATGATGCCTACTTCTCCAGTATTCCGAGATACGAGCAGCGAGATGATGGTCAAGAAAATCTCGGCATCCCGGAGTCGGCCCAATATCCCTGTCAGGTATATGAGCTGTCCCGTCCCCATTGTGGGAAAAACCATCCAGCTTCATAGACAGGGCAAATAGCGGTACACCTACCGGCTACCGGTGAGGCGGATGAGGTTTAAGCATCAGCACCAGCTCCACCAAAGGTAATAATGCGTGCAAAACGCCTAATCACACCTTGTGGCCAGAGGCGCTCTAAGCGTGGGCGGTTCGCCGTAGCCGAAGCGACTCTTTTGCTCCCCCCCACGCCGGAGAGCTTATGCGAAAGCAAAGGTTGCTGGAATATGTAGTTTCCAACCATTAGAATAGTGCAGAGCGTTTCCCTGCGGTTTAGGAGCCTGTAAGCGGCGTTATCTGTGGCCCTGCATTCAAAGAACTCCCCAGAGCCAACTTTCGTTTCTATGGTGCCTGCTTTATGCTTCATTTATTGCAACTTATGTAGTGAGGGATATTCTGAGTCTGAGACAATTTGCAACTGGTTTTCATTTTTTATTATTTGTGGTTTCTGAGTTATTTAGCAGGTCTCCCAATTTGCAATTTCAGGAATCAGGTTGCTAGGGTCCAAATTAGCCTAGCAACCATGGACTGATTTAAGCAAGAGACTGGCTATGGACAGGAGAAGCTCTGAATACAAAGAGGAGTAATAAAAAGTAGCAATAAAATAAAATGTATAGCTTTACATAACATTTGTTTTTAGATGGGGTCAATGAACCCCATTTGAAAGCCGAGCAGAATCCAAAGAAAGGCAAATAACTAAAAGAGAGAAAAAAAAAAATGAAGACCAATTTAAAATTCTTAGAATTGGCTATTCTATAACATACTAAAAGTTACTGTAAAGGTGAACCACCCTTTAAGACCCGGGCAAGGGGTGGAAATGAATGGCTCATAATTAGAAAACTGGTTTAGACTGTAGTGAATTATACAGCAGTGTCATACATTAAGGTTTACCGAATTACCAGGTTAAAGAGTAAATAAAAACTTTCAGCCAAAACGATCTGATAACAGCCAACATATCACAGAACACCATCATGTGACAATGTTCTTACCTGGGAGCAGCCCGGAAATACCATATGATCCCAGTATGTTTTGCAGTAGAATCACTCACCTACAAATTAGACCATGGCATGTTTACAGCTTTAAAAAGCTCCACTTATCAGGCAAGAAAGATTTGCCATTTCCACATTACATTTAACTGAATGAGAAAAACTGGTCGCTTAGCAAGGTTAGGAGAGGCATTGCCACTTGCCAGGGAAGGAGTTAACTAAAAACGGTTATGTAATATTTAGAGGGAGGGAGACTAAGTTTAGAAAATTACACTTTTTTTTCTTTAACAGGAGGAGTAAATTACTCAGTCTCCTTCCTTTCTCCAAACAAGAGTAATATCACACAGGGGTATTTGTAGTTGTTGGTGAGGTAAGAAAACTTTATAAATATCCTCTATTCAAAGTGATTGGGAACTCTGTCCAGTCTCTGACAGGTGTGCATCGGTTGAAAAGACGAGGCCACACTCTCTGAAAAAAGCCAAGGAACGATCTGTGGGAGCCAACTGTATCCCGCCAGTGGAAGGATGGATCTACGCCTCCAATAACCCCTAGGCCACCAGTCTTGAAGCAACTAAGGAGAAGGTTTTCATTCATGCCATCATGATATAGTATTTGGTATACTTCAGAAATTTGCAGAGTACTACTGTGTAGAACTTTAAACCGTTTCTGGCACACAGCTATTCTGACTTTTTGCCTACCCCACTCCTGTAACCTTTATTGCACTATAAACCTGCCCCCACCATTTCTAGTAGCACCTAGTAAAACCCAGATTGCAGCACTAGTTATAATGCAGAGCAGCACCATGCGTACTAAATGAGGCTGGCCTCTACATAAATATTAATGTAAAAATTGAATACAAAGAGCATTACAATAAAATTATTTATTTAAAAATTCATATACAAATTAAATTGCCAACACTAAAAACTTGATTGTGGAATTTGTGCACCTATACTAGCGATTTCTTAGTGCACACTAGTTTCCAACCAAACAACACAATTAAGTGATGGTGTAGCTCTATTAAAGCTCAGTTTTCCCCATATACCTGAAGGACAAATGTAGGATAAGCAAATTAAGACTGGTACATAGTTAGCAATCCTCAAGCCATTTGAGATATAGTGCAAATAAAGCACATTATAGTGCTAAACTTAGTTATTAGAGAGATGGGAAAAATCTCACTGTGTAAAGGAAATAATTTTAGCCTAAACAAAAAAAAAATACAGAGACAGACATTTAGAATACCAGTTAAAAAAAAAAAAAAAAAATGCATCTGTGCCAAGGAAATCATTTCAACCCAAATGAGAGTACTGAGAGACATTTAGAAATACCTGTGGCTTTAATTATGAAACTAATTTTTGAATATGTTAAAGTATTGAGCACAGAAATGGAGATTCTGAAAAGATGCGTCATCTCTATAGTTGTATCATTTACAGGCCTTCACAGTAGTCCAAATTGTGCAGGGTAGATAGCTGTGGAATAAAAAAAAAAAAAAACTATGTAAGTATCCAAAAGCCATGAATATCTTGTAAATTATAATCCTTATAAACGGCAAGTTTATAAGGATATAACTCTAGACTGGTGGTGGTTAGCAGAAAACTTCACCGTCCGCAGGGTATTTCTAAAGGAACTCATCCGCCAGACTTCAGTGTTTTTACCAGGCCCTATGAATGTGCCATCCCTGACTGGAATAGACAGAAAAAAGCCACTTCTACAGAAATACTCGAGCCAGTGCAGTTTTTAGGCAACAGGTAAGCCATTATCATCGGGGGTTGCCAAAATGCCACCCCCACCAATTATAATTTTGGTTCATCTTTAAAAAGTGTGTTTTCCCATTTTAATAGTCTGGGAAAACAGGGAGCACAAATACAACTACATAAAACACACAGGAACATTAGGTAATATGCAAGCTCAACTTAATGCTTATCATATGCAGAATGGGTATGTAGCTACTGGTTTTTAGAAGTGTGCAAACTAAAAGTTTTAATATACCTGTAAACCAAGCCAGTCCATGTCTTGCAATGAATTGCTATCCTGTAGCCAAGACTCCAGTAGTCTCTGCGTTGGATTAAACGAATGCTCCTCCCTGTATTGTAAAAGGGTCATTAGATTAGACTTTATGACAAGTCTGTAATACTCATGTCAAAGAAATGGGGCATAAACTGCAGACCTACCCATCAAATATTCCCCTTAAAGAGATACAGACACCAGAAATTAAACCTTTTTTTGTATCCATCATAATAGTGGCTTTGCATGCTACATATTTTGCTATGAAGCCATGTTCATTTATGAGGGGGCTGCTATATTTGTGCAGCAGGAGTCCATTAGCATTAGAAACTTGACAGGCTGAGATGGGACAGTCAGGTTGAGGAACTTCAACCAACAATTACTTACAAAAACAAACCTCTCCGCAAAAAACGATCAACATGACCTATAGATAACTTTTATATTTTAAAAAGTAGTTTTTTTTAGTGTATCACTTTAAAACATAGGGAACGAGTTGCGTTAAGCCAAAACTAACCCAAATTTTAAGAAACTATATGCAACTTGTCTCAAAACAAAAAAGGTTGAGAGAAAAATACAATATCACATAAAACAAGACTGATTTCATATGCAAAGACATTTTAAATAAAGGTGTTGCATATAAAATTTAAAAACAAAATACTTACTGAAATGATTTTTGTGAAGGAGGATCCCAAGCATGTAAAGCACATCTCCAAAGTTTTATTTGCGTGTTCCAGGAGCGGCGACTGCATTTCCTACATTTGTTAGGGGTTCGAGGGTGAACCCCTGGCTTTCTTTCAGTCCTGTTTAAAAAAATAAAAAGGTTTATTTACTTTAAAAAAAATAAAATAAAAAAAAATCAATTAAATGAAAATCCCACTTTTTGGGCACACCATTTTCTCCCTAAATTCCTGCATTAATTGCTGGCATCTGCCAAATAGAACCCACTGCAAATTAGTGTCAACATTACGTTGCATTTGAGAAAATTAATGTGGGTGTGAATTGGGACAATTTGGTGCGTGATGCTTTTAGCAGAAGACTACATTGGCACAAAGTTAGTTTGGACCAAGTTAGCTGCTTGTGTAGACAACTCTAGCATTAATCATCCATGCACACTAGTGATGTGCAGGCAGACCCTATACCCGTGGTTTGGGCAGGTTCGGGTCAAACCCTGACCCGCGCATCACTAATGCACACTATTTTGCACCTAGAATCCTATGAAGAAAAATGAGCAGTAACAAAGTTAGCGTATCATTTATTTTTAGAGCACCAACATATTTTTTAGAGCACTGTATCAGAATTTGTGGAATGTTGTATCAAATAATGTATTAGACTTAGTATTATACCCCTCAAACAAGGTAGGTCTCTATAATGTAAAACCCTGCTTCGTGTAAATAAACCATTTTCATAATAATATACTTTTTAGTAGTATGTGCCATTGGGTAATCAAATAGAAAATTTCCATTTTAAAAAATAAGGGCAGCCCCATGGGATTGTATGCACACAAACACACCAAGCAAACTATACTTGTTTGGTTGTATGAGATAATTAACAGACAGTTTTTTGCTTCCACACTTCTGTTAGTTAAAGCTGTAGTATTTCTGGTCAGGTGATCTGAGGTGGCTCAAGGCCAAGCACCCTAACTGGTTATCTATTCTTTCATCTGAAACTAAATCTACAGCTATAGAAAAGCATTAAATGAACAGTAACACCAAAAAATTAGTTTTAAAGCAATGGAAATATCATGTACTATTGCCCTGCACTGGTAAAACTGATCTGTTTGCTTCAAACACTACTATAGTTCATATAAACAAGCTGCTGTGTAGCAATGGTGCAAATAAAAAAAAAAAAAAAAGCAGCTATGTCGCAGGTTATTGTGGATAAACCCATTATATTCTACAGAGCTTATCTGCTGTGTAACCGGAGACTTTTCTACTTTGAATGGCTGCCCCATTGCTACACAGCAGCTTCTTTAGAACTATAGTAGTGTTTCTGAAGCAAACACAACATTTTAAAAAATTTGGTTGTATTTCTTGGAAGAACCTGGGGATATCAATGCCTGAGATTGTTATCAATGTTGTACAATTTAGTTATAGTTTATACATTACTGTAAAGTACATAAACACATGCCATGGTTACCAACTTATTTCCCATTTGTACTTTGTTTTGAACCAAAAGTCAGAAATCTATAGTTAAGCCTCCTTAACCTTCATTTTATTCACAGATCAAACATATATAAATGCTCACTTGGGCACCTGTTGTAGGTAGCATTGATAACCAACAGTGTTCTTCCCATAGTCGATTTGTTTCTGTCGTCTCTGCAGTGTGGCTTGACCCATCTCATATCTGGCTGCAGCATCATGAGATGTAGGCATTCTAAAGAAAATTGAATTTAAAAAAAAAACCCCACCAAGAACCACAAGTTAGAACCCGAAAACAAGCACTTATTCCTAAACCAATGCATGTGAAAATACTCCATAAAATTACTACAACTACTTGAAATGAAGATCTTCATATTCATACTAAAAGTACTGTTAAGTTACTGCTCGAGCAGATTTGCACAATGCTAATCAATGTTTTACTGCATTAAAGGGGTGGTTCACCTTTAAGTTAACTTTTAGTATATTTAGTTATTTTTCTTCTGACTCTTTCCAGCTTTCAAATGGGGGTCACTGACCCCAATCAAAAATCAAATGCTCCGTAAGGCTACAAATGTGCTGTTATTGATCCTTTTTATTACTCACCTTTCTATTGAAACTCTACTATTCATAGTCCAGTGTATTATTAAAATAAATGCATGTTGCTAGGGGAATTTGGACACTAGCAACCAGATTGCAGAAATTGCAAACTGGAGAGCTGCTGAATAAAAAGCTGAATAACTCAAAAACCACTAATAGAGAATGAAAACCAGTTGTGAATTGTCTCAGAATATTGCTCTCTACATCTGACTAAAAGTGAACAACTCCTTTAATACTAACAGACATTAGGTCAACTAATTATACAACATTTTTCAGCACAGATTATTGGAACTTGAAGGTAATTCCACTGATAAATAAGGGCCGCATTCCGACTTTATCAGAAAAATACCATCTTAATGTGATCTGTCTGCAGAAAGACTTTACAGCCTGAGAAGCAGAGTAGCTCTAAAGGTGCTTTGTTCCTGTATCTGTAGGAATATGATCTGAGCCAATTAGCCAATTTCTCTATAGGTCTCAAGAAAGTCACCCAGTGTTGTAACAAAAGAGAACACATTTATCTATTTAAAAAGTAGGCAAAATAAGCCACTCTTTGAAAGCCTGGATATATCTCTGCTGAATTTGAACTTCATTTTTATTCCTGGGGTCTGACTGAAACCCTAGCCATATCCAGGATTTGGTATTGCCCTTTCAGTCACCATGTCTAGCAATGGTTTTTCTTCCTACAGAGGCTTAGTTCTGTTCCATGATCCAATTTTATTTCTTTTTTGTAGCTCCAAATACAGATTTGTAGCCTTAAAGTAGTTGTTTTTAGATGGGTCATTGACTACCCATTTGAAAGCTGGAAAGATTTAGAAGACAAACAATACCAGGTGAACAACCATTTTAACTTTTAGGCACCCCCCACCCTGGTAAAGTAACACAACAAGTCACATTTCCTTGATTCCTCAAGCTTATGTACCATGGATTGTGCAGCTTCTGTAGGAGAGTACAAGTTTCTGTATTAGGAAAAAAAAAAAGTGAACCTGAAATCTGAGCGGTCAAATTCCTGAAGGTCGAGTTCTGTATCAACACCGACACTGACTGTATTTGCACCATACATTCTCTCAGTGCAGGATATAGATTCAGGAAGCTCAGATCTGCAGAAGAATGAATATCTCAGGATAATGCCAATATATTGAATGATATACTGCAAGTGTGCTGATCCAAAGTGCAAACACACTCAGTTCAGCACAACAAGCTAGGGTGACTAGCGTAGATCGTTTTAAAGGCGACTGCATATGTAATGTACCTCGATTCATTCCTGGACAAGTTCAGATGGCATTCTTCCTTTGAAAATAGGCCAGGAGCACTAAGAAAACGGGATCTGAATGGAACACTAAAAGAAATTAGAAATACTGTATACAATCTGCAAGTGATATATAAACCTAACAATGTAAGAAATATCCACCTGTTCAAGCTCAAAAAAATAAATAAATCCGGTTCTACAATGTGAATCAAATCAATATACAAAGCAATCAGTAAGGAGATTCTTACAAAATTAAAAATGTCAAACTTTTAGAATTAATTTTTTGTTTGTTCTATATTGACCTTTCCTAAGCAGCTTTACAATTTCAGTGTTTTTCATATTGCTTATTATTAGCCTTTTTCAGTGTACAGTTGAAGCCAAATGCTGTTTTCCAAGAATTGACTCAATTTTTCTTTGCAGTCCCACAACTTCAAGTGCAGTGTTAAAATTAAACCCAACCCATGCATACACATAGCAGCATAAGAAAAAAAAATATCCCAAAGCTGCAGCATTCATATAATTACCCAGTATATTTTAAAGGGAAAGTTTGCCCGGAGCTCCCCCCCAAAGTAAAGTTAAAATATATTTAAGAAGAAAAGAATCTGTATAGCGGAGTATTACTTAAACAGGGGGCATCACTACTGGGAATATATTGGGTAAAACATTATTTGTTCAAAATACACAAAAAAAACTGGACATAACAGCAATGTGTTAGGTGTAGCATCAATCCATGTGTTTCACTAAAGGTAAAACATTTAATGGAGTACCTGGGTACCGTTAGGGGTTCATAATACGGTTCCCATACAAATAATGCTACTAGGTGATAAGTATTGTTCAATCAGAAATTTATACCCAATGCCCCAGTTCCTTCAGGCATAAGCAAAATTAAATCATTTCACAAAATTGAGAGCCTATAATGAAGGCAACCACCTGGCACTACACAATCCTTTAGTCCTCACCTTAACATTGCTGTGAGTCCACCCCAATGCACATTTTGCCCATAGCTTTTTTTTTTAAAGGGGATAAATGTCCTTATTTTAAAGAAACCTTAAATAGGCTAGATAATCACGCCATTATAATAAACACACCAAAAACTGATCCCATCACAATTAGGCTTGGCTTTGTATTCACCCAATCATCAGCTCCAAATCAAAGAGAGGCTTGAACTGCACACATACATGTAAAATCGCTAAACACTCCCAAACTCTCACCAAAGCCCCCCCCCCTCCCACATAGCAGTGCAGATCTGGGGGTTGAATTTAATCTAGTTTTTCTGGATCTTCACTGGGTTACCCTCTATTGGCATGTGGTCTGTTACGCTGGTGCAGGGACAGCCATTTTCATGTTTTACCTGTGTAGCTTTAATATTTTATTAGATCAGCACCTATGCATTTCAGTTACAATATCTTTTGTATGAAACATGAAATAGATAAAAGGGAAAATGTTTATCCAACTGCTTGTCCACCCCTGCCTGCAGTTTCTTGGTGAGGTGGTAGTAACCCACAGCTGCCTACTGAATTTGGAGTAAATATTTGGTGGTAGGTGGAGGGATTTTTTAAAGAAATAATATAGGAGTTGGTCATTTTTTTGTAATATGGGCCACCTATCAAAGCTGGCACCTTAAGCAAAAGGACATATACCGCAAAAAGGACCCTGTGTGCCTGCTGTACTATTTTACACAGCACAATATATAGAATAAACCTGAACAAAAGTGGTCCCAAGCTCTGCAGTTTAGTTGGTTGTCAGCAATGTGGATGTATCAGGGACACTACTCCAATCATGCAGATATTACTCCAATTACCCAAATATTTCTTCCATGGCAGTGTTGCTATTAATCAGCATCCAGGGTTCTGGGAGCAGTGTCTGTGGCATGCCATAGAGGGATACTTGGGGATGGATCAGTTAAAAGGAATTACAGAAGGCCATCTTCCACCAAGTCAATTTCATACAAATAATTCCAATTTTTATAAATGTACTTTTTCTCTTCTCCCACAAGTGAAGCCAATACACTCAAACATGCTCTTGGGTGTATCTTCATGGATAGGCACATCAGTACAGAGACATGAAAGAGCACATTGGAATTCAAAAGCTTCTCTGCCTGTGAAGAGAGAAAGTCCAGGCAAAACAGAGGCACAGCCCTCTGCCATTAGCCTTAGGAACTACACAAGAGTCTTCAACGCGATTCTGAGTGGTGTGCCAAAATGCAGGCGTCAAGTCGGATGCAATGGCAAATACGGTATGCAATAGCAATGTCAGATGGTTTTGCAGCATTCATCCGACACGACTGTCAGTTGCAGAGGCTGCACCTGCATCAGACAGTCATGTCATATGAAGCTGCAACATCCAACATTTGTATTTCTTGCTTATTAACTTGTTTTTCGTCGCATACGTCTTGATGCCTACGTTTTGTTGCACCGCGTTGGATCCTCTGGAATTGTGTTGAAGACACTTGTGTAGTTCTACTCTTAGTCTAAAAAAAAATTAATACAAAATAAATAAAACTGCATCTCCTTAACAGATACCACATCTGGCCATACATAAATTGCTAAAAAAAAAAAAAAAACCTGTAGGATTTTATTTATACATATATGCTAAAGAGATCAAACAACCAATATCTTTGTAGAATTGATTTCTCAGTTTTGTCTGACATGTTGGGGAAACCCCCTCTGCCCACAGTTCTGGTCACTGGAGCTGCTGGCCCAAAACCAGAAAAAAATGGCTATAGCATGTACAGCTGGTAAGCTCAGTTGAACACTATACAGTACAGCCAGATGACACCTTAGAAAGTTGAGAATTCAGTAATGTGGTTTATGTTTTGATGAGTGCATCAAAAGCAACATACTTTGCAAAAAATATTTACCATGCCCTTTAAAACACCTGGTACTTGAGAGATTAGTTCAGATGTAAAGTGGTAGAACTTTGCAAAATAAGCATTTTGCACAAATACATTATGTAACAAAAGTCAGAAGGTACAAGTCTTCAGTAAGGACAGTGCAGCTTTAAACACTACAGTGCATTCCCAACCCCTGCATGACTGCCTGGTAGAAGGCAATGCTGTGCAAATGGATTTGTGTAGTCTGTGCAGGAGCACAAACGGATAGATGTGCACAGTCCTCACTAGAGCGCTTCAAGAAACAGCAACATCGAAAAAAGTTAAATTGTTCTAAAGGAATATATAATGCAGTGTTGCCCTGCACTTGTAAAACTGCTGTGTTTGCCTCAGAAACACTACTATTTATATAAATAAGCTGCTGTGTAGCAAAGGCGGGGGGGGGGGTACATTCAAAAGGAGAAAAGGTTTAATGTACACCAGAGATAAGCTCTGTAGCAAATAATGGTGTTATCCACTATTCAAACTGTGCCATATATCCTTTTTTTCAATTTCTGCCATTGCTACACAGCAGCTTGTTTATGAAATATAGTAGTGTTTCTGAAGCAGTTTTACCAGTGCAGGGCAACAGTACTATTTTATTTTAAAACACTTCATTATTTGGTGTTACTGTTCCTTTAACCACTGTAGAAAGGTTAAATTTCCATAAAAATAGGTCTTTCAAACAAGACACGTCTGCTCGGCTTTTGACCACATTAACATTTCCAACTGCTATCATTAGGCATCTCACAGTAAGTTTGAGGTTTAAAAAAAAGTGGTTGCAAATACAGCTGTGACAATGGTGCCTGGACTGGAAGACCACTGGCAGTGGGGGGGGGGGGTGAAATCACATTTATATGTGAAAGTCATTTTACCCGATAGATTTTTGGTGAGGGTATTGTTTGCTGCAATACTCCATTTAAATGCTTACCATGTTTAATTAGAAACATGCAATTAGCAGCATGTGACCAATTATCCATGCAATGCATGGGGTAAGGATGCAACCTGCACAACATATATAGAGCTATAACAAGTGATAATTTACGTTTTAATTTTACTGGGCAACATTCAATGTTCTCTATAATTCCTTCTCGGGTATGTGTGCAATAAAAAATAAAAAGTGTGCAGGCCTGAAAAAATGCAAAATTTTGCATTTTCACAAAGATCTTTCTGCACACCAAAATTGTGTGCACTGGCCTTAAGCCAGATTTGTGTTCACATGCAGAGCTTAGAGGGAACATTGCACCTATGCCTGAATGTTATCCAACCAGTTTTTTTTTTTGAAATGCAGGACACATTGATGCACACTATATTAATGCCATAGATCTAAATGCTGAATTACTGAGTAGGAAATTAACGAGTTTTATATGGTATCTATATTAAAGCAACACCAAAAAAAGGAAAGGTTTACGTAATTACAATAATGTACTGCTGCTCTGCACTGGTAAAACTGTTGTTTGATTCAGAAACTCCACTATAGTTTTTATAAACAAGGTGTAGCCACGGGCACTATGCCAATGAGGCGAGTTGAGAAACTTGCCTCAGGCTGCAGCACCCCACTAGGTATAAGGGGCCGCAAAAAATGCTGCTCCTGGAACTTTCAGCTGAATTTCCAGTTTTCAAACTGGAAATTCGGCTCTTCTAGCGCAGAGAACACAATTTTGCTCTCTACACTAGCGTCCTGTATACCTCTCAACTGTCCCTTTTTTGGAGGGACAGTCACACTTTTGACAGCTCAATCTGCAGTCCCTCATTTGTACTGGAAAGTCCCTATTTTCTCTGCAATGAACAGCCAGAAAAAGAAAGTCTCTCACTTAATTGGCTTTTAGCAGAGAGCACAGAACGGTTAACAGGTGCAAATAAAATAATTTGTAACAATTTTGAGACAAATAAAGTGTTTAGATAAGGAGAAATATTTTCAAACTTTCATAACATGCCAAATTTTGTAAAATTAACATGGTAATTAGGGGGTGTGGCCACATAAAGGGCATGGTAAAAAAAAATCACTGCACTACATGCAGAAAAAGTTTTTGTCCCTCTTTTTACTTCCAAAATGTTGGGAGTTATGGCGTCCTGGCCCTCTCCCATCACCATTGTGGACCTCTCCACCGCAAAAAGATGAGCACATGGGGGAGGAGGACTGCAACTGCCTCAGGCAGCTGAGCCAGGTTCTCCCCTGAACAGGGCAGCGAATCAAAGCTGAAATAGGAGAAAATGCACAGGATACACAGCAGAACTTCTGTAGTATACGAACATATCAGTTATCAACCCAGTGTCCTGTGCTTGAATGGCTGCTCCCATGTCTGGACAGCTTGTTTATATGCACTATATTGGCCATTTCTGAAGCAAACAGCAGTTTTACCAGTGCAGAGCAACAGTACACTTTGTCATTCTTTTGAAACTAAATTATTTGGTGTTACTGATCCATTAGGAGGATTTAGACACATTGATTTACAGAACCAAGCTGAATTAAGAGATAAATAACAAACATTTTATAATTAACACGCCCAACCACCAAACTCCGTATTTTCGACGTCTTCCAGCTGCTTCCAAAGTCAAACGTTATTTCATATCAAACCTATATATCTCTAAACCAAGTCCAAGGCAAAGTCAAATGTAAAAGGTACAGAAATTGCTTTTAACAAAAACATCGAGTATGGGCGTCGGCAAAACAAGATCTGAGATCACGCTGACTGTATAAGACCGCCTCCATTTGCCCCCGTTACCGCTGCATGGCTCAGATAACAGCTGACTAAAGCTGTTGCGGCCATTGCTCTTTAAATGCCCCCTCCAGAGCAAAGTGGGCGCGTTCCGCATGTATAATTAAAAAGATTTAACAAGTCACTAAGCATATTGGGAACCCGGAAGAGCCTAGAAAGTAAACCAATCTGAAGCAGCGCTGTCCGTGACGCGCTCTTATCATCCAATTACTACAGAGTTCTGTTTCAAACAGTCTGAACTGTAAGCCTATCCCAACGGAGCTCCTTCTCTGCCTTTCTGGGCGCTCTTGTGAGTTGTGACCCGGATGCTCTCTTGTGATTGGTTACTAGTTTAAAGCGGAAGATTCTAATTTTTGTGTGTTCGATTTTTTTTACGTATTTGTAGCTGGTATAGTAGCAGGGTTCCGAGTGGTGAAATAAAAGAGGATACAGCTACTGTAGGGGTAAAAGGGAAGGGTTCTGCACACTCACACATCACAACTTGTTTCACACGCACAGAGAGAGTGCTGCATGGCGATGGAAAGTCGACTTGAATAATTAAGGAACCTGCAACCCCCGAATGTGAGCATATCTTGTTACATTTGTACTCTCTGTTTGTGTACTCTTTGTTAGTCTGTGTAGTGACTAGGGGCGAGGCACTTAGAGGGACTTCAATAGAATTTAAGATTCATAAATAATCTGTAAATGTGCTCTTCAACATGTGTAGTCAGTAGTGGGTTGTTTAATATTGCATGCAATATATCTGATGGGGGCAGTAGAAGTTCCAGCACATCATGTGTGTGTGTGTCTCAATAATTAAAGGGGTTGTTCACCTTTAAAATAACTTTTAGTAGGATGTAGAGAATTATATACTGAGAATTTTTTATTATTTGTGTTTTTTGAGTTATTTAGCTTTTTATTCAGCAGCTCTCCAGTTTGCTGTTTCAGCAGTCTGGTTGCTAGGGTCCAAATTACTCTAGCAACCATGCATTGATTTGAATAAGAGACTGGAATATGAACAGGAGAGTGCCTTAATACAGGGATGAGCATTGAAAATAACAATAGACGTGTATCCTTACAGAGCAGTTGTTTTTAGATGGGTTCAGTGACCCCCATTTGAAGGTTGGAAAGAGTCAGAAGAAGAAGAAGGCAAATATTTAAAAAAAACTATCAAAAAGAAAAAATGAAGGCCAATAGATGTTGAAGTGGCTTAGAATTAGCCATTCTATAAAACAAAAAGTTAATTTAAAGGAGAACTAAACCCTTACTATGAATATGGCTACAAATGACATATTTTATATATTGAACTTATTGCATCAGCCTAATGTTTAAGCTTCTCAATAGCAGCAATGATCCAGAACTTCAAACTTGTCACAGGGGGTCACCATCTTGGAAAGTGTCTGTGACACTCACATGCTCAGTGGGCTCCGAGCAGCTGTTGAGAAGCTAAGCAGAAAATGAGGTTTGTCTGTAATATAAGATGATGCTACAGAGCTGATTATTAAATTCTGATGCTAATTGCATTGGTTTTTGTGCTGTCATGTAGTAATTATCTGTATTAATTACTAATCAGCCATATATTGTGACATTTATATTCTTTGTGTACTGTAAATTGTCAGTTGCTATCTCTATAATATGGGGGTCATTGAAAATTCGGGATGCATCACATCTAGGATTTGGATTTGGTTTATCTGAATGCTTCAAAATCCACTGGTTTCTGCTAAATCCCTAACCAAGCAGTCATATGTTGCTAGACAACATAATGTGGCAATTATTTGTTCACCAGGGACAGCCATCCTCTTGTCTCATTGACACTAAGCTCTTAATCTTTATTGTAACTGTACTTTGTACTTATTTGTATTGTATTTTGTACGTCTTTGTATTTGTTATTGCAATTCTGTTTCTTATATTTATTGTTTTGATGTACAGTGCTTTAATAGTGCTATACAAATAAAAATATACCTACCTACCTTCACACATACCATTGATGTAATTTTGGTAGATTAGATTTGGTATTCGGCTGAATAGGGTAGAGGATTCCATATTGGTTCAAACCCAAAAATTATGGATTTGATGCATTTTAGTAGAGAACAAAGCACACATATGGCTGAAAGGGCATATTTTTATGGGTAAAAATATCTATAACAAACACAAATTGAAAGTAGTGTTTTCAAATTAAATGGAAGCTGTCACTCTTGATATATATTTAAAGTAACTTTTTAAAGGGAAAGAAAAGCCTTATTAGACACAATCGGCCCTCTGCAGGCTGTGTTTGTATATGTTAAAATTCTCAACACTGGTTTTTAAAATTGTTTGCAATAACTACACTAGCCTAAAATGGAAGCCTTCTTTTAAATCACACCTTCTCTCAAACTTGACCGGGCATGTGCAGCAAGCCATACATTCCCACTTCTCACATTATCAGTTTGGGTCTGCTGCAGCCTAGTGCATATTGCTGAAGTTTCCAGTCAGTGGCAGGCAACATGGTGGTCAGAAAGAGGTCTCCACACCTTTGGTATATGAATGCTGCATATATTATTTAAAAAATGGCTGTTCGGTTTCTTGTGTTATTGCTTTATAATGATTGACATTGGTCTGTTAGGCCAAGCTTGCTCTTTAAAGGACCAGTAACATGAAAAAATGAAATTCTTTCAAAGTAATAAAAATATTATGCAGTGTTGCTCTGCACTAGTAAACTGCTGTTTGCTTCAGAAACAGTACTATAGTTTATATAAATAAGCTGTTGTGTAGCCATGGGGGCAGCCATTCAAAGGAGAAAAGGCTCGGGTTACACAGCAGATAAGCTCTGTAGAACATAATGCTATCGTTTATCCACTATTTATCCTGTGCCGTATAGCCTTTTTTCAATTTCTGCTATTGCTACACAGCAACTTGTTTATATGAACTATAGTAGTGTTTCTGAAGCAAACAGATCAGTTTTACCAGTGCAGGGCAACAGTACATTATATTTTCATTACTTTAAAACACTTTAATTTTTCGGTGTTACTGTTACCTTTAAATACCACAGTTTTGATTTCTTGCTATCATTCTAAAGGACAGTACTCAATTAGTAAAGCTTTTAAGGCCATGACTGCACATGGTGTGCTCTTAAACGTTTCTTCATTGTTTCATATATAAAAGTTAAAGATGTTTTACATGTCTCTTTTGTACTGTAACTATTTATTCCATTTGCAGCAAATTTTCAGGTTCCAGGCAAACCGGGAAGTCATGGCAGAGAATCACATAATGTCATCAGAAGCACCGCCAAAGTCCAACACAGGCCTGAATTTCCGTACAAATTGCCGAATGGTATTAAACCTGCTTCGTGAAAAAGATTGTTCTGTTACATTTTCTCCGGAACAGCCTTTGACACCTGTGACTGACCTTGCTGTTGGATTTAGTAACCTAAGTACCTTCAGTGGGTAAATATCACTTTGGAATTCTAATGCCACCCATGCACATAAATTCCTTAAAATTTACATAATGAAAATGTCAGGGAAAAAATGTTGATTGGCTTAAGTGTGTATAAAGTAATTTACATTTTCACAGCATTATAACCACAGTTTTTACCATTCATATGACACTTTTTTTTTTTTAAAATCCATAAAACTATAAGATACCTTCTGTGAATTTATTGTGCTTACGACATACATGGGCCAATAAGATAGAGGCTGAGAAAAAGGCACACTGGCACACAAGTTGTGAATGCAGGTGAAAACCTTGCTAAGTTTTTTTTATTACCGGAAGTGCAACGTTTCGGGGCAAGCCCCTTTGTCAAGCATGCTTGACGAAGGAGCTTGTCCCGAAACGTTGCACTTCCGGTAATAAAAAAACTTAGCAAGGTTTTCACCTGCATTCACAACTTGTGTGCCGTTTTCTTAGTATCTGTTTTGAGGTTGCCGGTTACCTCTATCACTGAGCACCAAGTGGACTTGGATTTATCTGTTAAGACAGGTGTGTGGGAGCAATCACCAATTTCCAATAAGCTAGAGGGCCAGAGAAGCTTTTACCAGCTCATGTATAGCTAAAGGAACAGTAACACCAAAAAATGAAAATATCATGTATTGTTGCCCTGCACTGGTAAAACAGATCTGTTTACTTCAGAAACTCTGCTATAGTTGATATAAAAAAGCTGCTGTGTAGCAGTGGTGGAAATTGAAAAAAGGCTATATGGCACAGGTTAAATAGTGGATAACAGATAACACCATTATGTTCTACAGAGCTTATCTGCCATCTGCTGCGTAACTGGAGCCTTTCTCCTTTGAATGTCTGCACCCTTGGCTACACAGCAGCTTATTTATTTTTGTGTAGGACAACCATACATTATATTTTTATTACTTTAAAACACATTCATTTTTTTGATGTTCCTGTTCCTTTAAAGGGGAACTATCATTAAAATTAAAATTTCATATAAGCTTCGTCAAACTGAAATATGAAAATTTCTAAATATAATCAGTTAAAAATTCTGTACCATTTCTGAATTCAAGTTTATGTTCACATCTTCACTTGCAGCATCAGTTTCTCTTCATTCTGTCTTCTTGCAGGAGTTGGGTGTCAGATTTTCATTGATGGTTAGATTCAATATCCCTTCTCTGGTAGATGTGTCAGAGCTCACTTAAATAACCGACTCCAGCAAAATAACTGATTTTTTTCACAAATGCTGCATGTGGAGAGAAAGTATTTCCAGTGATTTTAATAGAATGAGCGCTAATACATCTTCAAGGCAAAAAGAGCCCCCCCCCAAAGGCTGCATTGGACCCAACTGTCTTTCAGTATCCGACTCCCAACTCCTGCATAAAGAAAGAATGAAGAGAGATGGATGCTGAAACGGGGAGAGAGAAGTTTAACTTGATTATTTCAAAAACAGGCCAGAATTTGTAATTTCATGGCTTCCATGCACTGTTGTTTATAGCATAGTTTTGATTGTACTGGATTATGCTAGACTGCAAAGTTCTTATATTTATAAAAAAAAAAAAAAAAATTGTTCCTCTTCTGTAAATTTTTCATTCAAGCATGGTCAGTTATTTTCCTTCTCCCCCCCCCCCCCTCACCTATTAGTGAAACTCCCAAACGCTGCCTGGACTTGTCCAACCTTGGTGACGAGACTGCACCACTGCCAACAGAGTCTCCTGATAGAATATCATCAGGTATGCATTTTTTCAGTTTCTGATGGAATCAATAGGAAAAAGGTTGCTATGTATATTAGTTTTATGGTTAAGGGCTGCTGTGACACTTTCTGTGGTTTGTAACCTTATGACTGATTTCACTGTTTTTCGGGGAGGTATGCGGGTTGTTAAGACCATTATATTGCATTTTCAACTTTAGAATGGAATTCTTAGTAATTCAAAAATTAGATATCCAGAATTCACAGGTATCAAAAATGTATCACAAATCTTATTGCATCCAAAATAGCAATAAGCATAGCTTAATATTAGGAATAACTAAAAATAAAAAGAGAAGCAACTGGTAGACACTTGTAGCGGGTCAGGTACCTGGGAATATCCACAAAGTGGTTAGGGTCTCTGGTAGAAATTCCCCAGACAGTCTGCTGGTACCCTTCCTGGGTTTCTGGTTCAGGCATGGGTCTTAAGCCCATCCTAGCCAGTGTAGCAAATTTTTTTTTCTTTACCTGGTAAATCGACCTCTAAATTTATTTCACTTCCAGCCCATGGTGACATCACTTCCGGTCTTGTGGGTCCCAGGTTGGGTGATGAGTAAACCCTTGCAGGTTTGGGTCTGGTAGTGGGTCTAGGAAGGTGATATAGCAGGCTGGTTTGGGTCAGGCAGTAGGTAGCGGGTCCAGGTTGGGCATAGGTCTTGCCAATCAGATCCGTGCCGGAATCTAGCAACTGATACAGGTGCACTGTTTCTAAGTACGGTACTCCAGTCATTGTTGCTGATATTTGCAGTGAGTATTCCACTGTAACCATTCCACTGTGTTTCTTATGCAAAAATTTTCAATTTCCAGGTAAGGTGGAGTCACCAAAGGCACAATTTGTCCAGTTTGATGGCCAGTAAGTACTCCAACACAGATGTTGATGTTTTAAAAATAAAGGTCACATTTAAACACACAACTGTGTGATTACACAATTCATTATTCATGATAGCACCTAAATTAATTAACACTTCATAAATAATCAACTCAGATTCATTATGTGGGTAAATATGTGCTGTATCCTGTAACTACCTGGTGTAAAACAAATCCATACAGAAGTATTTTATGAGCCCTAAGCAAGTTGTTAGTTTTTGTGTGTGTTTATATACATACAATATTTTGTGCATGTGACGGTGAGTAGTGATGTCATTTCTGTCACAAGACTCACTAAAACTTGTGTATTATAATAAATAAACTACCCCCTGTTGCAAAATATGAGGATATTCATCCCAGCGGCCACAGTTGTATTGCCACATACAATCGTTCCAGTAATTATTGACATTTATGCATCAATCTTCTGCCATTGCAATGTGCTAAATGCACCGCAGAATGTCCACCTTAGTAATATAATCACTCATATCTCCAATATGAACTGATTTGGCTGGTGGCTTTCATTGGTTAGAGACTATTGTACAGTACTAGTAAAATCGTTCCTTCTGTTCAAAGCCAAGCTACCAATTCAGCCAACATAGAGAATTGTCTCTTTAGGGAGGCATCTAGCTACAATCCAACTACAATTTTTTTTCTTCTGTTTGACTTTTTACAGATTTACTCCTGATCTCGGGTGGAAAGCAAAGTAAGTATAAAAATGAATTCTTGCCATTGTTTTAGTTTAGCAGTCTTTTTTTATTCCTGTTTGGCTTAAAATAATAAACTTTTTTTCATAATTGGAGGAATTGGGGCTGGTGGTGGTGAAAATAAATTTCATCAATGTGTTTAAGCAAACATTCAGGTTTTTTAAATGTCTGCTTTGTTATCCTCTCTTGATGTTGAGGACATTGAGGGGCAGATTTACTAAGGGTCTAAGTGAATTTGAGGAAATTTTCGAAGTAAAAAAAATTTGAAATTCGAATTTACTTTGATTCAAAGTAAAAATCGTTGAATATTCGACCATTCAATAATCAAAGTACTGTCTCTTAAAAAAAAAAAAAACGTTGACTTCAATACTTCGCCAAATTAAACCTGCCGAAGTGCCATGTTAGCCTATGGGGACCTTCTACAACATTTTTCTAAGTCTTTACACATCGAATAAAAATCCTTCGATCGATCGATAAAATCGTTCGATTTGAATAATTCAATCGTTGATTGAACGGTTTTTATTTGACCGCAGGATTGCCAAATTTGTTGAAACAAAAACGTTGAATTCGATTTCAAAGTTTTTTTAATTCGATGGTCGAATTTCGAAGTTTTTGTAACTTTGAAATTCAACCATTGGTAAATCTGCCCCTGAGTGTCTAATCTTCCTTTCTGGTTTAAGTCTAGTACCAGAGATTTGCTTGAATTAATGGGTTAGTGTTGATAGTTACACATATTTACACAAGGCTTAGTTGGGACTTTAATTAACTTTGATATCGCAAGGAGCCACCTTTAGATGCGCCATAATGGGGGGTTGTAAACTTATCACAATATATTATACCTTTAACATCCCTCTCTCACTTTTTCAAAGAGGGCATTTTAATTAAATGATATAAATCGAATTACTGCATTTCATCTTCAGCCCAAATACTTATGTCATTGCTTTATCCCAAGAAACTTATTGGGTCAAACTAATTAAAGGGGTTTTCACCTTCAAACAAGACTTTTTACAATGACTTTCTATTTTCTATGTGTCACCGTTTCTTATCTGTGTCCCTGCTGAGCAGAATCCCTGGGTTTCATTAAAGGCAGCTGTCAGAATTGATACAATAGTTGCTAATTCTCCAGAGATTCTGCTGAGAAATGTATCAACTAAGTATATCAACTAAAGTTGCAAAATTGTAACACCATAGAATTTGCTCCTGAGCTGCCAGACTCAAATACCAGAGACAGGGTCAACTTTGAAATTAGATTTTGGAGAAAAAGTAAAAAATAATGGAAAGTAATTGATAAAAGTCTTTATTCTGGGGAACAATCTGAAAACAACTGAACTGAAAAAAATCTTTGGAAGGTGAACAACCCTTTAAAATGATCTGCAGTGTTTCTCCACGTATTCCCACCCCAACCTACACACTCATACATAAGCTTTTGCAAAGCTCATCTTTTTCTGGAAGTAGATTATGCAGAGGAACAATAAATCACATACCGGCTCATCCTGCTTTTTATCTGCTATGGCAACTTACTTCATCTGGAGGCTTTGTTATCCATATGAATAAGTAGATTGATACCCAACACTTCTTTCCTTTTGACAGAAAGTGTCCGAGAGGAAACATGAATTCTGTTCTGGTGAGTGGCTTGTATAGTGTAACACCTTAAACATTAAAGAGAGAAACTTTTGTCTATGCTGTTTGTATCTCCATTTGTATCTGTTATAATACAGACTGATGTGGAGGGTGACGTTAGTATAGTTTTTAGTTTGTTAAATGAAATAAGGCAATCTACATGCTGTTGCGTTTGACTTTGCTTTGTAAAGGTTCTGCCACTTGTCTATTAATCATTCAAGTTTCTTCCACTTTTCATTTGCTCTTTCTGGCACAAACTGTAGCCATTTAAATCACGCCCCCCCCACACAATTTTTTTTAATGCAGTTTAGATTGCAATATATGGAACTGCATGCTTTCCTCTGAAGTAATAGTTCTAGCTTGACATAAATTGTACTAGTCCATTTTTCAAAAAACGCACGCATGTATTTGAAGACCCTCTTATTAATCACCACATTTTTTTCTGTCTCACCCAGCCACGCCTTCTTTGCAGCACTCCAAGTTTTAAAAAGACCTCAGGAGGACAGAGAAGTGTGTCTAATAAAGAAAATGTGAGTGAAGATTTTTGGTGTAAAAGTGGTTGGAAGACGTCCTGTGGAGATCTCAATATACTGCAAATATTTAGCACGATTGCTGGAGTGTGTGCCGTCTAATTTTCAACTTTCTAGGGAAGAAGTCCGGTACAGTTAGTTTAGTGTATTTTATTTATTTTTAATGGTTGCTATTTTCAGGAGGGTGAGCTGTTTAAGAGTCCAAACTGTAAACCTGTTGCTTTGCTGCTACCACAAGAAGTAGTTGATTCACAATTTTCTCCAACACCTGAGAACAAGGTAAGTGCCATGATTCATCTTTACAGAATTTTCCATCTCAATATGTATATGCTTTCAAATCCTGCAGAATAAAGCAGTCACTTGGCACACACATTTTCTGTTAAGTTACAGCAAAATGAAAAAATGCAGCATTTTTTATTTGATAGTTGTCAATAGCCACAATATCTACTAATTAATGTACATACATCACAAAAACTTAAAGGGCAAGTCAACCCCAAAATAAAAAGTTGTCTTCTACAATAAGACATAATACATTCATTAAAAAATGTTTTATGATTTTTACATTCTATGTATGTGTAATGCCATTTGAAAGCAGTGTTTGTATTGTCTCTATTCTCTGCCCTGGTGGCTCAGACTGTTGATACAATGTAAGACAATGCAGCTGATTAACAGACCTGACTTTGCTGGGGAACCAAGACTTTTGCAGCATTTTCTAAATAGTAACAACCAGGAGTTGAGCAAATGCTGCTTTTAACAGAAATTGTTTTACAAATAACTTTAAAAGCACCCGACATGTTTAATAAATGTAGAATGGAAAGTTGCTTTGAATTATGTTCTATTTATTATTTGGGGTTCTCTTGCACTTTAAGGGGCCGATTCACTCAGCTCGGGTGAAGGGTTCGAATGAAAAATACTTCGAATTTCGAAGTATTTTTTGGGTACTTCGACCATCGAATTGGTTAAATTCGATCGAATTCGATCGAAGTCGAACGAAATCGAACGATTCGAAGTAAAAATCGTTCGACTATTCGACCATTCGATAGTCGAAGTACTTGCCCTTTAAAAAAAACTTCGACCCCCTACTTCGGCAGATAAAACCTACCGAAGTCAATGTTAGCCTATGGGGAAGGTCCCCATAGGCTTGCTAAGCTTTTTTTGATCGAAGGATTTTCCTTCGATCGTTTGTTTAAAATCCTTCGAATCGTTCGATTCGAAGGATTTAATCGTTCGATCGAACGAAAAATCCTTCGATCGTACGATCGCAGGATTTGCGCTAAATCCTTCGACTTCGATATTCGAAGTCGAAGGATTTCAATTCGAGGGTCGAATTTCGAAGTATTTTTAACTTCGAAATTCGACCCTTCGTGAATCGGCCCCCAAGACTGACTTTGCAGCCTATGATTTTAAGTGAATTCCTGCTTGGGATGAGTTAAGTAAATATGTTGCTTTTTTTATCATCTAACTTTTTGCAACCTTATTTCAACCCTCCATTTTAACAAAGCCAAGTTTATTTTTGAAGGTATTCTGTTCCTGAGATATCCTGTTACTGCATCAAATAAATAAATCTAGCCTTTCTATGTCAGCACAAACATGTGGAAAAGGACAAAGTGCTTATAGTTGTGTCCTGGCAGGTGGATATCTCTCTAGACGAGGATTGTGAGATGAATATCTTGGGATCCCCCATAAGTGCTGATCCCCCTTGTTTGGATGGCGCACATGATGACATCAAAATGCAAAACCTTGATGGATTTGCAGATTTTTTTTCTGTTGATGAAGAGGAAATGGAGGTACATAGTGGCATTTTACTTCCAAAAATTGCAAATCTATTTATGTTAAAAATATGGTATAAGAGCAATTATTTCCTAAGCTAAACAGGACACACAGGAAAACTGAAGTAACTCCATGTTTGGTCCATGTGAGGTAGATAATTAGATTACCAATATGCCATTCTCTTGAACAATTGTTTTTTTTTTTTTGTTTTTAGCAAGAATCCATTATGAAAGATAATTATTTGTGCACTGAAAATCTAATGGTCTACCTTGCAAGGACCATGCATGGAGCAGCTTCAGTTTCCTTGTTTGTCTTATTGAGCTCAAGAAATCTCTATCTATCTTGAGAGAGGCTCTAGAGCTGATACTTTGATATAATCAATCAATATATATAATCAGTTTTTGCTTTATGGAGAGCTGTATTATATACATGTACATATCCGTGTCTTGTTCTTTTCACAGGAAATCTAAAGTGGCCTCACTCATGATCAAGAATTACTTTTATTTGATTATTTTTTTGATTAATTACTAGAGCTACCTATTAGTGAAGTGAATGCCTTTTATTACTAAACCGCTCCTGCTTTTTACTAGTAAATCCCATTTCCCTTTCCATTTTGCTTGTAGAATCCTCCTGGAGCTCTTGGTAACTTGTCCTCTAGCATGGCAATTCTTCTGTCGGGACCCCTTCTAAATCAAGACATAGAAGTCAGCAATGTAAACAATGTAAGTAATTTAAAGGTGATGCAAATTAAATTGGTATTAATAAAAAAAAAAAAAAAATATATATATATATATATATATATATATATATATATATATATATATATATATATATATATATATATATATATATTATACAAAAAGACCGGTGCACACCAGGATTTTTTAAAATTAAAACTTCTTATTTATTAAATACATTAAAATGGAACCGGCCAACGTTTTGGGATGTCTCTAAGACCTTTATCAAGACCCTGTTCACAGTAATGCAATCAGTGTTTAAATATCTAAAAACATGACACTCACCCCATTGTGCATGCCCACTTAATCACGTGACTAGAGAGACACCTGCACCAAAAGAGCAGAAAAAATATATAAACATTGTAAGAAATATGCAGAGTAAAGATAAAATGGATACAAGCCAAGGATTATTGCATAAAGTTACAAATATGGTTTGCAACATTGTATACAGACCGTTCGCGTTGATTAAGAAAACACAGATCAGAGCAGTGCTCATTTAAACCTAAGTGGGCCAAAGTATTCAATTTGCATATCCAAAATGCTTCTCGTTGAAGTAATTTTTTAGACCTATCACTTCAGGGGCGGAATGTGGTCAATGGCTATATATTCAAACGTGGGAAGTCTGTGGGTTATTTCAAGAAAATGTTTTGCAACAGGTTTATTAGTTACCCCATCTCTAAATGCTGTGCTGATGGTGGAACAATGTCCATCCATATGCAGTCTCAGCATCTGGTCAGTTTTCCCCAGGTATGAGAGACCACAGGGACTATATATATACACATACATTTTAGACTGCTAATCATCCGTAACTCAGCTGCTAATCAAAGAGAGCTGTTGAGACAAGTTTGATGAGATGACTACTCTGGAAAAGTTTACTTTTTTTTTTAGTTTAGTTCTAGTTTAAGAAAGAATCCTCCCGGAATATTCAGTAATGTTGCCCTGTCTGTCATTTTTTAAACATCCTGTCCTTTTTTTATTAGCTGAACACCCTATGTTGATCTGTTTTTTTCACATTGTACATTATGTAAATACTTAAATTAAGGAGTGGTGTACTCATACCTGCTTTCTTGCGTTCAAATTAGATGGCAGCCCTTGAGAGTTTCCACTAAACTCTCAAGGGCAGCAGTTATACAAACCTGATAAACACATGGCCCACTGGCAACACCTTTTGATGCCTCATGCAGTAATCCTTTCTAGTGTGATCTTTCCCACAATGTTTTTGTTCACTCTGGGGTCTCTATTATTATTATTATTATTATTATTATTATTATTTTCCTGTCTGCGTGGGCAGTTAGATCTAGAAGTTTTTATTCTGGGACAACGTGTATGTGTAAGACCTTTTGGGAAGAGTTTTTATTGCAACCCTATTGCAACACACCTAGTTACCCAATTTCCCCTAAAATCTAGAGGGACTGTTGTTTTTAGTTTTGGCTGAGTTTGGGTATTGGGTTTGAATTATGCTTATTAAATTTCCCCTTTAGACACATGTCACACAACAGATATTCCCCAGCCCCCTCCGCCCATAGGATAATGAGCGATCAAAGTAATAAGGAAGTTTAGCTACAGAACACGGATTGAATGCCACTTAATTTTTTTTCTTGAGCAGATATCTTTAAACAGGAGCCGCCTTTACCGCTCACCTTCTATGCCAGAGAAACTTGACAGGCCGATGCTTAAACGGCCAGTGAGGCCACTAGACAGTGAAACGCCGGTCAGAGTGAAAAGGAGACGTAGTACCAGCAGCTCCCTTCAACCACAGGAAGAGAACTTCCAACCACAGAGGAGGGTAAGTCGTTTGTTATGGCTTGTGTTTGAACATCTTTAATCTGTTAGAAATGTCAACGTGTGTGGGGAACACCATTATCTAGTAGGAAGCTATATATAAAGTAGCAAATTTGTACTTGCAAAGCTCAAACAGAGATGCAATTGTAAAATTTCTAGCATATCCTCAGTGATTGCTCTGGCAGCAATTTTTTTATGATCGTTCACTTCTATAAAATAGTTGAACGAAATGCTTGTCTTACATGTGGAAAGTATCTGCATGTTATTTATTTATTATCCTATGTTATTGTGCTGTTTTAGGGTACTTCTCTTAAAAAGACGCTTTCTCTTTGTGATGTGGATATCAGTACAGTTTTGGATGAAGATTGTGGTCACAGACAGCTAATTGGAGATTTTTCAAAGGTTGGTTTGTCTTGTTTTTAGTAGACTTACCTCACGCCTACTTTTTTAGTAGACTTACCTCACGCCTACAAAGTACTGTTCTATCCACCTTTACCTATTGCAGTTCCCCCACTTCTAAAACTGATTTCCCTGCAGATCAAAAATAAGGCAGTATATTTCACCAGTTGGTGCCATATAATAATGTGTATAACCACTCAAATATGTTCTTATAACCACAATGTATTGGGTATTCTAAGTCTGCAAAAAGACATTGCAGCCAAAAGTACACCTCAGATCTACACAACTAACCATTCTTTGTTTCCATTAAAAACATTTTCTTTTTTCATCATAACCGTTGCATCGCCATCAGTGAAGTTAATTACTGTATAAAAACAAATAAAAGTGCGTAATTATCAACTTTTAGGTGATTGAGACTACTGTATATGGTCAGCTGCCACCAGAATGTTTAGATTCATTTCATCTAGCACTATCCTATTGCTCTAAATAATTTATTTAAATTAGAGTGCCCTCTGTATGGCTCCATATTGGCAGATGCGTTCATGGGCATAAGCAAGGTCTGCCGCCCATTGGCTTACCCAGAATAATGTTCAAAATGCATATATCACATCACTGTGTGCAGCAAGGTGACTCCAGTGATATAGTTTGCATGAGTGGGCAAAGTGCAGAACACATCTTTGCCACAATAGATATTTAGCTCTCTGTTCCCCTAAATTTCAGCTGTAATAGTCTCTGTGTAACATGATGCTCCCTGCACTAAGTGAACAGGCTTCCATTTGCCTTCACTTAGCGATCTCACAAGTTGCATAGTTAAATCAGTTTGAAAAAGACAAAAGTCCATCAAGTTCAACTCCTCCAAATGAAAATCCAGCATCCATACACACCCCTCCCTACTTTCACATAAATTATATATACCCATATCTATACTAACTATAGAGTTTATTATAACAATAGCCTTTGCTATTATGTCAAAGTCTATTGTGATACTAAACTCTATAGTTCACCAGAGTGGCTCCAACCATTGTACACACATTGATTTTTAGCAGACCTTCAGCAGGAAAATGTATTTCAAAACTACCAATGTGAATTTTGCCTCCTTCATTTTTACCAGAGGATTCCTCTGGATGTGTGGCTGTAGCTCGTATTTATTAGTAAATGAGATCATCATGCTTTTCCCCTTTTTCTTAACATGTGCAGTGCCAAATCCCTAGTATACACATGTATTTATTTTGTGGTACAGGTTTATGCTTTACCCACTGTTACTGGCCGACATCAGGACCTCCGATACATCACTGGAGAGACTGTGAGTACTGCCTTCTGTCTACAACTTTCAAAAAATGAAAATAATGTTTAAATATTAGGGTCAAAATCCACGGCCTTAATATACGTAGACTCTACACTAAACTTTCCTTCTCCCATGATAATCAGGGTGAGAGGACTGTGATTGCCCTGGATATAGCCAAGGCATTCGACACTGTTGAGTGGCCGTATCTCTGGCAATTGCTAAAAAAATATGGTTTTGGCCCAAACTACATCAATATGGTCAAATTACTGTATAATGCTCCTACTGCCTCTATAAAAACCAGTAATATGACTACCCCTTCCTTCCGTCTCCACCGAGGTACCAGACAGGGCTGTCCACTCTCCCCTCTGCTGTTTGCATTAGCCATCGAGCCACTGGCCTACCTCATCAGATCTCATGACAATATCACAGGGTTTGTGCTGGGTAATAGAGATTGTATGCAGACGATACCCTCTTATATCTGGGGGATAGACGTGATTCTTTGACTAATGTCCTTAGGGTCTTAGCAGACTTTGGTTATGTCTCTGGACTGGTAATAAATAAATCCTGGTAATAAATAAATCCAAATCCACTGCCCTTATGCTAGACCCGCTTGCGGAGGAAGAAGACATGTCTACCTTTCCTCTTAAGATAGTCTCGGAATTTACTTACCTGGGAGTCAAGGTTACAGCCCTCCCCCAGCAATACTTAAATCTGAACTTGGACCCATTGAATGATTGGATGTCCCAAAAACTTAAGTCATGGGCCAACTTACCGGTTGGACCCACGGGGCGGGTGCATCTTATAAAAATGATTATCTTACCCAAGCTACTCTATGTGCTACAACAGGCCCCCATATGGATTCTGAAATCTTATTTTCTTAAAATGCATGCCGTCTTTAGGCAACTCGTGTGGGTTCATTCCAGGCCACGACTAAAACTTGAAACATTAATGTGTGCTAAAAACAAAGCTGGCTTGGCCCTCCCAGATATATTTTTATATTATTTGGCTGCACAATTGTCCCACCTCGCTACCTGGGTGGAAGGTTCACACCATAGAGTGCTGCACTCGCTTTGGGCTCAGTTGACTGGCTTTCCTGATAACCCAATAAGTTGGATCCTAGGAAATTCTGTTACTAAATCTCAGGCATTACTCTCCCCTCCCATCGAATCCCTACGTAGGGTGTGGAAAATGACAAACACTCTTCTTAATTCTCCTGCCACTGACCCACTTACACCGTTATGGAACAACCGAGATTACCCCCTCCTGTTAAAACCAGGCCCGATGAGTCTCTGGTCTGACCGTGGCGTGAATACGTTAGGTGATGTGTGGCTTGATGGCAAACTAATCTCTTGCGCAATTAAAGGACCAATTTCAGGTCCCACATACCCAATGGCTGATCTTTCACAAGCTCAGCTGTGCTCTCAATGCCACACACAAAAACCACGACTTATCGCTGTCCACGCACCCCCTTTTGCTGTACATTAAGAGAGGGCATATGAAAGGTCTGGTCACAGTGCTATATGCTAAGTTGCTACAAGAAGTGCACAAAAACAACCTGGATGGGCTACGGTCAAAATGGGAGGTAGATGTGGGCACCATCATGGATGAGGAGTGGCAGGAAGCGCAGGAATCTCCTCAGTTAGTATCCCCCAACCATAGATTACGGCTAATTCAACTGTATATTCTCCATAGGGCTTACTACACCCCTGTCAGACTTCATTATATTAATGCTAACACCCCGGATGTTTGCACTAGATGTGCTTTGGAAAAGGGGACTTTGTTGCACATGCTGTGGAGCTGTACTAAGCTCTCTACATACTGGAGGAAAATTCTCGACACATTAGATGCGGTGCTCCAGGTGACTATTACCAGGTCGCCAAAGGTGTGCATCCTGGCCATTATTCAAGACTTGAAGCTGACTCATCATCAGTCGTTTTTCCTTCTTGAGGCCTTCCTACTCGCTAAAAGGTTAATTACTCAGAATTGGAGAGCGGTGGCTCCTCCTACCTTCTCTTCCTGGAAAGCAATAATGCAGGATACCTGTAACACTGAATGCTTAATGTACCTAAAAAGGAGAGTCCCCATCAAATTTCAAAAAATTTGGGGGCCCTGGACCGACCTTTACCCCCAACACCCAAGACAACTTCTAGCAGTTTAAACTATCAGGTTTCAGGGAAGGTGAAAGATGTAATGATACAGATGTGAACTGCTGTGCCCAGTAGTGATGGCGGCACGTTATATTTCCTGCAATGTTTTTTGTCTATGACATGTAACTTGTGATACACTGTTCTTCCTTGTTTTGACTTTATTTTGTAAACTGCTATTTTTATACACTCCATAAACTACCCGAATTTAAAAAAAAATTATTAGGGTCAAACTTTTAGCAAGACATTTGGTTGAGATTTCTTAAAATAAACAAAATTCAATGGGTCATTGACTATGCTCTAGTTCTGACTGATGACATTTGTAATAGCTGTAATAGGGAGTAATGTACCCCCTGTTTTAAAATATAAGGATATTAGAAGCACACAGGTCATGGAACTCCAACAGAACTACTAATATGCTCCTGTTTTACAGCTGCAGGGTGCGTTAGACAAGTCTCAATGAATCGTGACAAAGCACAGAGTATATGGATATCTTTTACATGGTATTTTAAAGATGTGAAATATAAGAAATAGAATATATAGGTAAATTAAGCAACACATTGGATAGGGATGGTTATGACTCCCAGCGTACATGATGGCTTTGATTATTTCCCATATACAGTGAGTTATAGTCCTGCTGGAGGTGAATTTCTATGTGCTTGCACTAAGATTTATAAATGCACTTACATATATGCTAAATAGTTACATAAACATTTCTTTTTCTAGTAAGGATTTTGGGCATTGAGCGTAAATGTCATGTTTTTTTTTCCCTTCTATTTGACTTTTTCTAATCCCACTGAGCACTAATGTTTCACTCTGCAGTTGGCAGCATTAATTCATGGAGACTTCAGCAGTTTAGTGGAGAAAATCTTTATAATCGATTGTCGTTATCCTTATGAATATGATGGAGGACACATAAAGGTGAGCCTGTGTACTTTTATTAAAATTGTGTTGGTGGCTGAGCATTTTAGAAAAGTTAATTCTCTGTTTTTTTCCTCTTCTTATTGACTCAATATTTTCATCAAGAACCCCTGTGTGTGTGCATTTCCCTTGTAATTATTTCTTGCATCATTGTTGGCCTATGTGAGCACTCCTTTCTCTCTGCAACTTTTTTTTTTTTTGTTTTGCCTTCACAAGGGTGCATTAAACCTCCACCGGCAAGAGGAGGTAACGGACTACTTCCTGAAACAACCACTGGCCCCAACGATGGCACAGAAGCGGTTAATTATCATTTTTCATTGCGAGTTCTCGTCTGAAAGAGGTCCAAAAATGTATGTATTCATAAAGTTTGGCTAAAAAGGGGAATTCTGCATGTTTTTAACAAATAAGCAAATAAATAGGGATATTTTATTTTAGAAATGCATTAAAGGGTTATCTATTTATGTAATAATGTCTGTCTTTTTACTGTTACTTAACTCTATAGTTTATTAATATAATTACTTTGCCACTAGGTGACACAGAAAAAAGTTTTGGCTAAAATCACTGAAAGGGGACATGGCTCTCAATATGTTTTAGCTTTTCTCCTGGTCTTGATTAAGTAGATTTCCATAAATATAAAGATGTTATTATTACAGGCTGGATTTAAGAAGCTTTCCAGGACACGTATGTCTAAGGCTAAGCAATGATCAGCACAAATATCTTTTATAGGGCTGATTTGGCTTTTTATTGAGAATTTCAGTCAGTTTGACTCAACCAGACAATATTATTCCATGTATAGTCCGACAATAAGAATAGAACACTAGTGGCACAGGATTGTGTTCCTAAGTGGTTTCCAAATCAGCATCTTTACATGCGGGTGGTGAGAATCCTCTCATCTCCAAAATACTGCACCTTATGTTCTATGAAGGATCATGGGGAAAGCATCATTAAAATGACAATATCTGTATGGCCAATTTAAAGGGGTGGTTCACCTTTACATTAACTTTTAATAAGGTTATAGAATGGAACTTTATGAACAACTTTTCAATTGGTCTTCATTATTTAGTTTTATATAGTTTTTGAATTTTTGCCTTCTTCTTTTGACTCTTTCCAGCTTTGAAATTGTGGTCACCGACCCCATGTAAAAAAACAAATGCTCTGTAAGGCTACACATTTATTGATATTGCTACTTTTTATTCCTCATCTTTGTATTCGGGCCCTCTCCTATTCTTATCCCGGTCTCTTATTCAAATCAGTGCACGGTTTTTGGGACCCTAGCAAACAGATTGCTGAAATTACAAACTGGGAAGCTGCTAAATATCTCAAAAAACACAAATAATAAAAAACAATTGCACGTTGTCTCAGAATATCTGTGCGCCATACTGAATGTTACTTTAAAAAGTAACCCCTTTAAGAGTACATTGCATCCATAAACTTGTGTATATATATATATATATACGTTTTTATTTAGAGATTGGACTCGCAGGGCATATTTTCCCACAGGTGTTTTTTCAGCAGGTGGAGAAGCACTAGAATATGGTCATCAGCTTTAGTGGGAATGGTTACAGGCAGAATTCAGCCAGGAGATGCACATGATTTTGGGCCAAATTCTATCTGTCCCTCCTGGTGATAGATTTTTATATCCCATTGTAGTTTATGACCAGTTCCTTATGTGCCAGATTCAGGCCCTTCTCCACCTTCCAATTCAGTTCTAGTTCTTTCCTATGAATGTTACAGTCCAAACTTCTACTAAACTCTAATACACTACTAATTCATAAAGATAATGGGTTGTGTTTTTTTTTTTCTGTTTTTTTTTGTAAAAGAACAAGGGGTGATAAATATCAGTATTGCCTTATCAACACAATGACTGGCTTATATCATTTAACCTAAATATATTTTTTCCACTTAACTTAACTGTAGTATCAAAGTAAGCCACAGTTATCTTGTTTTCTGTTAACTCTCAGTTTATTTAATTTTAGGTGTCGGTTCCTCAGGGAGGAAGACCGAGCCAGGAATGAGTATCCAAGCCTCTATTACCCAGAGCTTTATCTCCTGAAAGGTGGTTACAAGGATTTTTTTCCTGAATACAAGGTATGGGTGTTTTTGTTTGTTAGCTAGCATACCACCCAATAGCTGCTATTTAGAGAGGAAAGTCTCTGTTTGTTGATCTAAAAGTGGGTGCCAGAAGGGAGCATTGTTGAGGTGTGTCACAGAATAAACTGGTTTTGTTGGTTGAAATAGTCAGTTTTAAGGCTGAAATGGTGAGTGGTATGGTATACATTTTGTACCTTTTCCTGGCTTAAATACATGAAAATAATATTTATAGTGATACTTTCCAGTAAGCAGCTGTCAGCACTATAGCTGGCCACTTATACCAGCTGATGACCTCCCACTCAATGAGCCGTTGTGCACTTTTTTTTTCCGTTTGGAGCAACCAACTGCAAGTGGGATCAGACAATGTGGCTCATTTATCAGCACTGGGCAAATTTGCCCATGGGCAGTTACCCATAGCGGTAAGGCAGCTGCAAATTGAACAATGGATGCAGCAGTTTGATTGGTTGCCATGGGTTACCCATGGCAAATTTGCCCAGTGTTGATAAATGACCCCTAATAAATGGTATAGTAAACGTCCTGTATTTATAAAGGTGGTTGTCCAACTTTTTCAGTTCAAGCACCCCTTGAAGGTATTTGCTTCAAGGCCCCGTGAAATGAGTACAGATGTAGGAAAATACTGGTGTCATAGTTTCAAGAAAACCTATACAAATACATAGTCATTTTAATTGGCCTTCAAGCTGGGGTTTCATGTGTGTCTAAGAGACAATTTCCCCAGTTCCCTCTTTACCTTCACACTGAGCCCTCCTGGCACTGCTTCAAGGACCCTGGGAAGGAAAGGGATGGGGGGAGGGGCAGCCCCACAGCATTGAAACCACTGGCTGGTAGAGCAATAGCATTTAGGTTGCTGTGAACTAACTGAACTGGAAAAATACCGTAAAAATAAATAAATAATAGTTCTTCCCTTTGCAGTGTTTTTCTTCCTTTCTCTTCTAATTAAAAGTGATATTTGTGTTTTCCTCAAAAAAGGAACTCTGTGAACCGCAGAGCTACTGCCCAATGCACCACCAAGACTTCCGGGAGGAGCTGCTGAAATTCCGGACAAAATGTAAAACTTCGGTTGGTGATCGAAAGAGGAGGGAACAGATTGCCCGCATAATGAAGCTTTAATCTTGGGGCTCATGCCGTTGATCCATTTTCTTTTTTTTTTCCAAACAAAGGATGTAAACATCTGCCAGAATTTTAATTTTCTTCTACTACTACAACCATGAAAACTGCTACTGATTGGCAAATAATTTACCTTGTTTACATCTTTGTCACTGTGAATTTTATTATTTTTACTGTGATCGCTCTAAACATAGTGTGTAAGAAAGCGAGGGATGAAAGGGTACCTGTACTGCTAAATGCTGGGAGTCCTTGTATGCATTAATCCACTAGGTGGTGCTGTTTATTTATAGATGCATTGTACACTTTATTATTGTGACTTACACTCTTATCATAGAAACATTTAATGATAATTAAAATGGGAAGTGAGACAGTGCAATCAAACTTCAAGGAGGAACATAGTAAACCAATGGATTATTTGAAAAATATTTTGTCTCTTGTATCATTATTGAATCAACGTCTAATGCAAGAAAAAAACAGCACAGCTCCTAAACGTAAAATGTGCCACAATGGTTCCATGGGCAATCCAGTATTTAAACTGACACCTGCTGTTGTTCAACTCTAAATGGATTGAATGGTGTAATTTTAGGCATGCTCCATCTTGTACATAAAGTATTGTGATTTATTATCGGTGATTCCCAAAATAAGGGATCTTTCCATAATTTGGATTAATCCCTTAAGGCTGGTAAAACAAAAGTGCAAAAACAAAAGGATTCTTTATTAAAGCTTGGTTGCCATCAAATGCATCTGTTTTATTACAGAGAAAAAGGGATCCGTATATAGAAATATAATGTTTAAAAGTGGTTATCCTGTGCTAATTACGAATTTATTTGATTTATGGCTTTCATCTTTATAGTACTATTTTTAAGGCTGCATTTCAAACCAATTTTGAAAAAAAATCGCACCTTTTTCAAGTTTTTTTTTTTTTTTATTCTTCAGCACAAAAGGACATTCAACATGTATACTAAATGTTAACATCCTAACCTTTAAGGGTAACGGCACACGGCCAGATTTGAGGAGATTAGACGCTCCAGGCGACATTGCCTCATATTCAGGGCGACAATCTCCCCGAACTACCTTTCCACCGGCTATAATGAAAAATTGCTAGCGGGATGGCACTCGCTGAGCTTTGTTTTCCAAAGTTGCCTCACAAGGAAACTTTGAGGAACGTTGGAAAACGAAGCACCGCGAGTGCCACCCCGCTGGAAATTTTTCATTATAGCTGACGGGAAGGTAGGGGAAGGCAGTGTGGTGAGATTGTCGCCCGAAGAAGAGATTTGTTGCCAGGGCGACTAATCTCCCCGAATCTGCCCGTGTGCCCGTTACCCTTAGACAAATATACACAAAAAACATTGCTAGCACCAGCCACTCCACTTCCTGCTGCTGCTTTCCTAGGCTGTGCAGGGGAGCCTGTGGCTTTCTGTACTTTCCACTGTATAATGCCAGCCAATCAGCAGCTAGACATACCAGACGGAAAATCTCCCTCTTCTATGCTGGAGAAGCTCTGTAAAGCTATAAATTTAAAGCTATTGCTACTTTTATTACTCGTCTTTACATTCAGGCCTTCTCCTATTATTCCAGTCTCTTATTCAAATCAATGCATGGTTGCTAGGGTAATTTGGACCCTAGCAACCAGATTGCTGAAATTGCAGCTGGAGACCTGCTGAATAAAAACTGAAATAACCGATGGTTTTTGTAGTAAACAGAATACATATTTGAAAATTCCTAGCTTGAGTTTTTAATCTGAGAAATAGACTAGAACTGGAATCAGCTGTGCTCTAATGTACACAATGGCCATGCATGTTCTGTGATTTACAGATCTCAGGAGAGTAACAAGCGAGCACCGTGGGAACTGGCGGAGAGAGATAGTTTCTGCTACATTATAAGGCTCATGTATGCATGCAAGTGAAGTGCGCAATTAAGCACTAGTATGGCTCAAGCTTCTGTAAGCACCCTTACAGTCCTTAACGACTCTTGCACACAATTCACAGCTGAACTATACAGAGGTGCAAATACCTTTTATTGTATGGCAACTATTTGCACCGCTGCCTCCATTTTTGCATGACTGCAACTGCGGTTTTGGCCATAAATTATTTCTTCTGTAAAATCTGTAGTCCGGCAAAGGACAATAACTTTAAAATCTTTTACACATTTTGTTCTATATTGGGAAGTTGGAGCAGGCACTCAATGAAGGCAAATTTCCACCAGGCAATTAATTCAAAGTGACGAGAGTTTATTGTGTCCACAGCCTTATGTGTTTTGCGTAAGGCGGTGGACACAAACTCTCTTCACTTTGAATTAATCGCCTGGTGGAGGTTTGCCTTCATTGAGTGCCTGCTCCAAAAGGTTTTTCAGTTTGTCCGCTCCCTGTGCTGAGGGCTCAGGGCGGTGCACCTGGGCCTCTTCCTTTTTTTGGTGAGTTATCACTATATTTGGAGACCCTAATATTTCAGATTTATCATCTATATTGGGATGACTTTTGGTTTGATTAGTTGGGTAGGCTTTAGGCAAAGCCTATAATAAAATATATTGCCTTTTTAAAGCATTTTAAGCATTTTAACATATAATATACTGTTGGCATTGGTAAAAATATGTGTGTTTGCTTCAGAAAGACTACTATGGCTTATAAATAAGCTCCTGTGTAGCCATGAGGTCAGCCATTCAAGCTGAAAAGAAGAACAGGCACAGGTTATATAGCACATCACAGATAAGCTCTGTCCAATACAATAATGTGTTATCTGTTATGTAACCTGTTTCTTTTTTTCCAGCTTGAATGACTGCCCCCATGACTACACAGCAGCTTGTTTATATCCACTATCGTAGATATAGATTTACAAAGATATGTGTTAAATTGCACCAGAGCAGTTGCCAATAGTTAATGATCAGTTTATCTTTGAGGAAATGGAAAAAAAAAAAACTCGGGTTGCTCCACTTATGCAATTCAGCATCTATGGTAAAATTACTTATGTTAACCCCCCCTCCCCAGTTGCTTTTGCCTTTTTTCGCTTCAAATAGTGTAACTTTTAGATCCCTACATAACAGGAATATTGAATTATTTTGTTCGAACACTAGGTGGCACTGAAGTACTTTGGTTTGTGCTTTTTCTTTCTCTTTAACGTTTACATATGTAACTTGAGATACAAAAAAAAGTGCTCATCTATTAAGCAGATGGTTTATTCTCCACCATGGGGCCCTTTCTCATGAGGACTGTAATGTTGAATTAATGAAGCACTTCTCAAGTCCTTCTGGAGTGCACCAGCACAGAGTTTACTGGTTGAATTGCACATAGAAAACCACCACACAGGATTGCAGCTGTAAAAGCCTAAGTGTAAGATGCCCGGTTGGAAATGTTTGACCTTGCTAGGATTGTAATGTGACATTTACAGAGCATTTCACCTTCAAATTAACTTGTAGTGATAACCTAACATTTTATGGTCCACTATCTAGTTTTTTCTTAGGACCCATAGAACAAATAATATTTTTCTCCCTCTCCATTCTGTAATGAGTAAAATGCAGTTAGAACAAGGCAAGAGCCATGTATAGGAACAACAGCAGGTGGACTATGAATAGGCTGGAAATGTGCCTGTGTATACATTCAGCCCTTTATAGATAGAGCTGATATAAATAGGCTGATAAGGGAAATGAAATATGAGTCTGTGTATGCAGAGTAAAGCACTCGCTATTGCCATACATGTTTGCTTCTGTTTATCTTTTATTTACCTAATTTGATTGTGAAGAAATTGATAGGCTGCCCTTGTAATTAAGTTAGCTGTAATCCTTGGGGCACTATATTACTGCAGGTGCTTGTACCAGAAACTCCAAATCCTAGGGACTATCAGATGAATCAATACTGCAGGTACAAAGCAGTGATACTTGACATGAGAAAAATAGATCCCTCTGGCTTTTTCTCTATGGCTTCATCAGAGCACAAAAAACAACTGGGTATAATAGAGTGCATTTTACCATAGGTTTTGTGCATCACTCTGGGCTTATATTATTAGGCTTTGTACAATGTAACAAGTGGCAACCTTTAATGAAAGCCAAAAGAGATTCAGGAACAAACAAGGTGGCAGTTTAAAGGAAAACTATACCCCCAAAATGAATACTTAAGCAACACATAGTTTATATCAAATTGAATGACATATTAAAGAATCTTACCAAACTGGAATATATATTTACATAAATATTGCCCTTTTAAATCTCTTGCCTTGAACCACCATTTCGTGACTCTATCTGTGCTGCCTCAGAGATCACCTGACCAGAAATACTACAACACTAACTGTAACAGGAAGAAATGAGGAAGCAAAAGGCAGAACTCTGTCTGTTAATTGGCTCATGTGACCTTACATGTGGTTTGTATGTGAGCACAGTGAATCTTACGATCTCAGGGGGCGGCCCTTATTTTTTAAAATGGCAATTTTCTATTTATGATTACCCAATGGCACATACTACTAAAAAAGTATATTATTATGATAATGGTTCATTTACATGAAGCAGGGTTTTACACATGAGCTGTTTTACTCAGTATCTTTTAATAGAGACCTACATTGTTTGTGGGGTATAGTTTTCCTTTAAGAGAGATACTTTGTAAACAGTTTACCTAACAGCTCTCAGATTTAGCAGTCTCAATCTGTCATAAATCCGCCTGCATTTATACAATTGCAATCTGGAAGTTCATTCCAGCAACAGAAAACTGGAGAGAAATGAACAATAGAGCTAATGTTTTATCATTCTAAATCCTTCATATAACGAAACCCTAGTAGAAATGCCATATTTTATATACTGAACTTATTTAACTAGCCTAAAGGTTCAGAATCTCTATATTAGTAATGATTCAGGGCAGAGACACACATGGGGATTTAGTTGCCCGGCGACAAATCACCTCTTCTTCGGGCGACTAATTTCCCCCGAACTGCCTTTCCGCTGGCTGGAATCTAAGGGTAGGACAACACGGCTGATTTTGATGTGATCCAAGTTGGATGTGACAGAAACAAGGTAAGTAATATAAAGTTGGATAGTGTCACAACAGTAATTAGACGCGACAGGACTGACGGATGCAAATGCAGCTTTTGCATCCGACAGTCGTGTTGCGTCCGATTACCGTTGTGACACTATCCGTCTTTAAATTACTTACCTTGTTCCTGTCGCATCCGACTTGACGCGTGCATTTTGTCGTCCCAGCGTCGGATCGCATCAAAGTCCGCCCTGTAGTCCTACCCTTATTTGCCAGCGGGATGGCACTCAGATCGATTTGCTTTCCGAAGTCAACCAAAGTTTTCTCGTGAGGCATCTTTGGGTGACTTCGGAAAATGAAGCGATCCAAGTATAATCCCGCCAGCTATTTACATTATAACCAGTTATGGTTGGGTGCGGGTCAGACTGGGAAAGTACACTCCTCTATTCCTGAAGATTCCCTGTCTTTTAACCAGAGGTGAGCACAGAAGTAACATACAGAGCAAGAAGATGAGGGTCCAGGTTGGGCACAGGTCCTGCAATGGCAACATTTTGCAGGTTTGGGCACATGCTTTGCAGTTTAGGTGTGGGTTAAATTTTTCCTGACCTGCAAATCACTAGTTTGTGGGTTTTATGCAAAGGCTTATGTTGTCTGCTAATGCGTTGTACAGAAAAATCAAAGAAGCCTGCCATGCAAATGATTGAAGGAACTGCAACTTCAGATGAGAGTAAACAAAATAGCCTTCAAATACAGTAAATAAGGTGAATTGGAATTATTTATATGCAATATATAGGATGATGAAGGTTTAGAGGAGTCCTGTATCTGGTTTTGCTATAGTCAGTAAACAGTGCATAGCTGAATACAAAACAAAATTTGTGAACCTGATGTACATACAACCACAAAGCATTTAAATATATAACAACTAAAATCTATGCAATACACACTAAGCCTACATTTGTCAACTGTGCAATGTTTCTTGGGACACAGGACACAACCAGGCAGATAAAATGGAATTAATTAGCTCAAGTGCTTTTGGGTGCTCAAACACGTGTCACGTGCACAAAAAAACACCCATGTGTAAGAGCGCTTATGCACAGACAGTTAAAATGAAGGTAAGGACAGTTCAATTAATGTGATTAGTGTTACAGCTACGTTTTTAATTACTGCTTGTACATGCAGGTATTATCATCCTAGTATGTCACGATAAAGGGGTGGTTCACTTTCAAATGAACTTTTAATATGTTATACTTTCAATTTTTCTTTTTTATAGTTTTTTAATATTTTGCCTTCTTCTTCTTTCCAGCTTTCATATGAGGGCCACTGACTCCATCTAAAAACAAATCCTCTGTAAGGCTACACATTTGTAATTATTTCTACTTTTCATTACTCATCTTTCTAATCAGACCCTCTCCTATTCATATTCCAGTCTCTTATTAAATTTAATGCAGGGGTTCTAGGGTAATTTGGACCTGGCAACTAGATTGCTCAAACTGCAAACTGTAGAGATGTTGAATACAAAGCAAAATCGTTAAAAAAACACGAATAATAAAACATGAAAACCATTTCCAAATTGTCCCAGAATATCACTCTCTACATCATACTAAAATGTAATTTAAAGGTGAACAACCCCTTTAAAGTGTAGCCCCTATGGAACAATTATACATCCTTGACATAGTTGCTTGACATAAGGTATATTGACAATCTGTCTTGATCTTGCCAAGACTCCTATTGTAGTATACATAATGAATAGAAAAGCATCAGGATAATTACATGAATTTAGATTTCAAATATTTTCTTTGTTAGCTGGGGATAATTTGAGATGCACGTTGCTGTGGACATTTTCATGTTTGACCCAAACCATTGTATTCTCTTTGTGTCTCAGTCAAGGCCATTCATCAGAGCGCTACTGCTGAGATTTAAAGGTCACCATTTAACATGGGATGCTAACAAATGCTATACTGTATTTCTTCCAACAAAAAACACCACTGTAGTAACACTGGCCATTGATATATGAATTGGATAGCATTGCTCTTCCGCTTCAATCGTTTTGCACTAACTCTTTGATGCTCTTTTCCCCTTGGGCATCTTGAATGACAGATTTCATCAAGAAAGTCACAAATAAAAGGCTTTTATGTTACAGAGATCATTTTCAAAAGATGTTCATTGTGCCCTGCTGCAAGGTGCCAAGAGCTCCTGAATATTTCTGACCTACACAAGATACAGGAACAAATTTGTGGCAGCTTCATTACGTATCTTTAGGCAAATTGCATATACATTTGTAGCAAATGAGTTGGCCTACGGCTATGCCCTTCTCTCTTGTGTTTATTAGAGTGTCATATTGGCAAGCTAAAACAAAACAGAGCTTTCCCTATCTCCTTGAATTTGTAATTAAATTGTAACTCAATTAAGGCCATCTACTTTGGAGATCTAAAAAGTGCAATGAGTAGTGTTTTAAGAAAGGATTATACCTCCCTAAAAGGGACAATATACACTTCAGTACAACACAAGCCAATAAATAGAGTGTATGTAAATAAAAAAAATAGAAAAAAAAGATTTTCTGTATATTTAAATAAATTACACAAAAGCCATAATTTAACCTTTAAAATATATGTCACCATCGATAAATGGCGATGATGTAATGTAATTTGTCATATGACTCCTGAAAACTTGTTTATTATAAGAAAAGATATACTGTACCCCTTGATGCAGGACTTGGGTGTCAGAATGACAGTTAGATCCAATTTATATTTTAAGGGTGGCACCCTTTTCTAGAAGATATATAAGAACTCGCTCAAGTAACCAAACCCCCAATCATCAAAATGTAACAAAATAACTGACTTTGGCACAAATCATGCATGTAGGTAAACAAAATTTCTGGTGATTTTAAAAGAGTGATCTCTAATACATCTTCTAGGCAAAAGGAGCCCCCTAAAAGATATATTGGCTCTAACTGTCATTTAATATCAGACTCCCAACTCCTGTATGAAGGGATGAAGAGAGAATAAAGAAAGACAAACACTGAGAGGGAGATAGCGAAGAGTAACCTGATTATTTCAGAAACAATTCAGAATGTTCAATTGATTATACTTATAAAATCTCTTATTTCTGTATAATGGAGCTTATGTTAAATTTTCATTTTCACAATTTTTGCTGCCAATATATATAATTTATATGCTATGTTATAGCTATTTATAACTATTTAACATTTATATAAATGTTATAACTTCATGTCGTTTACGTAGGGTTGCCATCTGTCTGGTTTTGACCCAGACAGGCCGGTTATTTGAAGGGCTGCCAAATTAGGAAAACTGGCAGGATTCCCTATTATTGACACGGCGATCAGCCAATTGCCGATCGTCACATCATAGCCCCACCCCCCTCTGTGGCCCTGCCCCACCCCCTCCACGTAGCAGTCCCCTTCCGTGTCATAGCCCGCCCCCTGCCTGGTGTCCATCGCACTAAAAGGTGGCAACCCTTTGTTTATTCATTGCGCTAAACATGGCAGAACATGGAAAAACGCTTTTATTTTACATGTGGACCCATCTGCTTGGTTGCTGACAGCAATTATGGGAGGAGAGGGCATTTAATTACATTATTATTCGTGTACTAAATACCTTATCTGTAAGTTGAACTACATTCAGAAATTAAGGGAAGAGAGGGGCCTATTTAAACAGAACTCCACCCCAGGACTTACAGTGGGTGAGACAGCGAGTTAAAAGGAAAATATACCCCGTCAAGCCTTGTGGCATGAGCTCATTCAGAATCAGTTGGACTTATGTTAGAAAAGGTGTATACACACCATCTAATCTTAAAAAATAATTATAAGTGTTTTTATACACACATGTCCTATTGTGTTTTCTTCTCTAGTGGAAAACATTGATTTGGCCCATTTCCGTTAAGTCATCAGTGTGAATTGACTGAAATCAGTATGCACCACAAGCATTTTATGGCTGAAAATTGTTCCTTGTGCACACTGAAAGGCAAATTTTGTCAATGTGCACAAATCCAGGGCACAGATAGGCCAAATCAGGAAAAAATCCCACATATGCCATGGCATAGGCTTAAGACCCATAACCTTTATTTCTAAGTACAGACTTTTCTTTTAGCAGGGGTGACCACCAGATCCAACTGATAAAAGTAACTTCCGTCTGCAGAGAGTTGCTCTTCCTCGTTTGTTTTGAAGTAAAAACATAGTGGAAATCAATATTTTAATTTGTAGAAAAGGTGAGGAATTCTTGTGGTTCTTCAGTTACGACTCCAATCGCATTACTAAGTGCAATGTACCAAATCGGAGCTTTCATCTGCTGCTCCTTCAGGCTACATAGCGACTGTGTATCTCTGTGCACACACAAGCTATTTGTCTTCTGCCCATCAGCAAGTCAAGCACATAGGAAACACACAAAAAAGAAATACCCTTTCAATTTGGAAAGGAAACTGCTGCAAATTAAAAAGGAAATCATTAGCACCATTAAGCAATCCCCAAAAGCATCCAGCTTTTATCTTTTTATATGGTATAGTGCATATAATACGTATCTGTTCAATATTATTGCAGTGATTTCCCCTTTGCAAATAAAGGCCCATCATTTAATCCTGGAAGTAACGGATTGAACCAATACTAATATTTGCTATTGTTCTAATGTGTTTAAAGGGACCAGTTCATTACTACAATACAAACATAGTACTTAGCTTTGGAGGGCATGGTGTGGCAAAATAACTCTCAAATGTTGCTTCCAGAAGATTGATATCTGTATCTGTTAAGCACCAAGTAGACTCCTTGTTCCTCCTACATGGTGATCGCTGCTGCTCCTTCTTCATATAGCAACCAATCAGCAGATAGCATTTACTGGTCATGTTTTTCTGACTGGTAGTTATGGGTTACTAGACATTGTACAACCTTCGTGCTGTGGTACACAGGTTAAAAAAATGGAAAAGAAAGTGAGCTTGGTGGTATATTTGTTAATATGGCTCTGGATAAGGTTGATGAGTCCAGTATCAGTCTCTTGATCAAAACAGTAAGTACCTAACCCCTAATAGATAAAGTCAATATAGAGAGAGCATTTGGATTACTCACCATTCACCCCATTTTAAGGGATTGTCTACACAATTGCATAGTTAACACGCTGCTAGTCCCGAATTCAGGCAGAGGAGCCACTATCTTGACAATTTGTTTACTCTTGGGCCAAGCAGCTCAGACATAATAGAAACATTCTGATCCATGCTCAGAAAACCAGGGGAACTTGCATATTCCGACAATGCTAATGAACCCACTACAAGTCTATTATTCCTGAGTATACAAATAGACAGCTAAGAACACTCTAAAATCATACATGTAGGTTAATTGGTCCCCAATTAAATGGGTTATTGGGAATTTAGATTATAAGCTCCACTGGGGCAGGAACATGATGTATAATCTCTGTAAAGTGCTGCAGAATGGGGAAGATAAGGGAGAGAAAAGGGAGAGCAAGGCGATAATGCTAAGGAGTTAAAGGACCAGTAACATCAAAAAATTAAATTGTTTTAAAGTAATAAAAATATAATGCAGTGTTGCCCTGCACTAGTAAAACTGCTGCGTTTGCTTCAGAAACACTACTATTGTTTATATAAATAAGCTGCTGTGTAGCCATGGGGGCAGCCATTCAAAGGAGAAAAGGCTCAAGTAACACAGCAGATAGCAGATAAGCTCTGTGTGTCTAATAGTGTTATCTGTTATCCATTAGTTATCCTGTGCCATTTAGCCGTTTTTCAATTTCCGCCATTGCTACACAGCAGCTTGTTTATATGAACTATAGTAGTGTTTCTGAAGCAAACACATCCGTTTTACCAGTGCAGAGCAACACTACATGATATTTTCATTACTTTAAAACACTTTCAGTTTTTGGTGTTACTGTTCCTTTAACCCCCCCCATGTCACCCACTATGACATTACGCATTTTGACAGGATGGTTCCTTACCTTAGCACTGCACAGCAATCTGATTGACATTTGGAGAACTTAGCAAGCTTGCATAGAGGCCAAAGGCATCTCCTATAGCCAAATGTCTAGGTTAATCCATTTCAGGCTTCTTCATGTGTGAAAGTCTGCTGACTTCCAAAGGACCCACTCAGGACAGGGAATACATTATAGTTTGAAGGAAGTTATATTCTGCTACAGTATATTAGAATTCCTTCCAACAGAAAGAATAGCCTATATATAGTTACATGTGCCTACTTAATAAACAAATGAGCTGTAACATTCCAGAGTCATACTTTTAAAAACAAGTACCGTATCCAGATTCCAGAAAACGGTGTTACAAATCAGTAAACCTCAGCTTTATACAGGTATGGGATCCATTATCCAAAAACCTGTTATCCAGGAGGCACCAAGCAAGAGGGCCTTCTGCCATATACTCCAGATTGATCAAATTATTTAATTTTTTTAAAACTGATTTCTGTTTTCTTTGTAATAATAAAACAGTACCATGTTCTTGATCCCAACTAAGATATAATTAACCTTTATTGGAGGCAAAGAATCATATTGGGTTTATATAAATTATTTTTTTAGTAGACTTAAGGTATGGAGATTCAAATATGGAAAGAACATGTCCCATACCTGTTCTTAATTTCTCACTTGTAATGCTCTAGTCATGGGAAGGATTGACTCAAAAAAATGTGATCTCATGCCCGTTCAGTCGGAGTTATGTATGTCATTTTATAGGTTTAAGTGCCCCTATACCCTGGTGTTTCTTTGTTTTATGTGCACACAATAGGTATTAAAATAGAGAAATGCACATTGCACTCACAAAAGGCATTTTAAAGGGGCTGTTCACCTTTCAATTAACTTGGGGAGGCACATTTATCAAAGGTCGAATTTTGAATTCATGTGATTTTTTAAAAACTACCATAAACTCCCATGAACTCGAAATTTGTCCAATCGAAATTTACTAAAAGTATTTCCTACACTCGGGCGAATAGGATCAACCCGAAAACTTGAATCAAATTCGAATCAAATATGATTTGAGTTTTAAAATACTTGATTTGAGTATTTTATCAGAAAAAAACTCAAATGTCGGGAAGGCTGCAAACAACTCAAAATTGATCCCAAGACGTCTCCCATTGACTATAACAGCAATTTGGCAAGTTTTAGGTGTTGAATAGTCAAATTTGAGGGCCAGTGTATGATAAATCCCCAAATATCGAATTTGAATTTTTAAAAAAAACTAATTTTAAAATTTAAAAATTTTAAAAATCAAATTTGAACAATTCCCTAGTCGAATTTGACAGTTTGGGCCATAAAAAAAAACTCAAAAATTCGAAATTCAAATTTTCAGTTCAACCCTTGATAAATCCTCCTCTATGTATGATTTAGAGAGTGATATTCTAAGACAATTTGCAATTGGTTTTCATTTTTTATTATTTGTGGTTTTTGAGTTATTTAGCTTTTTATAGCTGCTCTCTAGTTTGTAGTTTCAGCAATCTGGTTTCTAGGCAATTACCCTAGCAACCATGCATTATTTGAATGAGAGACTGGAATATGAACAGGAGAGGCCTGAATAGAAAGATGAGTAATAAAAAGTAGCAATAACAATACATTTGTAGCTTTACAGAACATTTGTTTTTTAAATGGGGTCAGTGACCCCCATTTGAAAGAGTCAGAAGAAGAAGGCAAATAATTAAAAAACTATAGGAATTCAATAATGAAGACCAATTGAAAAGTTGTTAAGAATTGGCCATTCTATAACATACTAAAAGTAAACTTAAAGGTAAACCACTAGGTTTGCTATTTATTTTAATGGGCACTGCATAAAATGTTATTGCCCTCTTTTGCAAATACCCTGCAATGACAATTTCACTTGTGACACGATAAGTACATATGTTTTTTTCAGAAGAAAATATCATAGAAAATACATTTCTCAAAAGCTGAATCATATACTGGAATGAATTCACTGCTTTCTATACAGAGTGCACTGACCTTAGAGCGAGGAGACGCCTACTCACTTCCCACTCTGCTCAATCAATGGCCCTTACTAGCATGAGGATCAGAGTACAATTTGCTGGAGAAACAAGAATCTATTTCATCTTAAAAACAAAATGAAAAAGACAATACAAAGCGGCTTGTTGTACTTTATAGAAGCAAAATCACCAATCATTTTTTTAAATTACAGATCACCTTTAAGGGCCTCTATACCCACAGTTATGCATAGGCATACTTAAAGTGCCAGCTGTCCTGAAATAAAGCATAAGGAAAAAAATAATAATAAAAAAAAAAATATATATATATATATGAGAAACCGAAAAAAAACTCGCTCCAGCTCACCAATCTTCCCTTTGACCAGGTGCTCAGTCAACAGTGTCCCCACTGTAAGTACATCAAGAACTCCACAGGCAGACAGCACTTCTGGATATGTTTATTGGAAAAAACTGCTGTAAACCACCTCAAGCGTTTCGGGATTGTATCCCTTATATATATATATATAGATATATATATATATATATATATATAGATATATATATATATATATCCATTAATTTCATAATACTTCTTTTAAAAGTATAGCTGCTCTTTAGGAGTAAATGCCATACACATGCCCTTGGGAAAAACTCAACCACAAAAAAAAAATCCTAAAATAAAACATGGTATATATATATATATATATATATATTTATATACAGCGTCAGACTGGGGGGGTCCGGGTTTGTCCGGGGGCCAGGCCACAGAGGCCACATTACAGTGGGTTCAGAAGCTCTTGGGACATGTAGGATGATTATCTCTTTAAATCTCACATGCTCCAATTCCTGTGCCCCAGATCCAAAGAGATAAGACTTGCGTTTATATGTGCTCATATGAAGGGGGAGGCGGGCAGGGGAAAATTAGGACGAAGAGGGGTCCTAGCCTAGGGGCACCATATGTATAAATCCGACTCTAAGTGGGGCTGCCACCCCACATACCCCGGCCCCCGTTCCAGCTGTGAGGTCCACCAAGTGCCGCAACCCCCCTCTGTCCCCTTATCCCCCAGCACATACCTTGTTGCATGCCTTGTTTTCTTTTTTTTCTGCCGTGGGGTGGGAGATATCAGGTAACAGTGAGAGTGGGTCTAGTCCATGAGGACTGGGACCCACTATATATATATATATATATATATATATATATATATATATATATATATATAATATGAGGACTCTTGTATTTGTCCATATGTTTTTTGTGGTCACAGCCTCATTGCACCCCCGCCTAATGGTTTTAAAAATTAGTGGTGAGCACAACTTTCCCTTGTTTGTATATATATATATATATATATTTCTTTATATGGATGTACTTGTGTACATAGTGCTGCATATTTTTATATTTTTCAGATCTTCTGTGCTTCCAGGGTACAAGTGACTAGATTACCCAGAAATCTTGTCAAACCAGACTGAAAACTGCATTACCAGAAACAAGAAGAAGACATAAAAACACCTTGAGGGCATTGTTTATGGAGTGGAAGACATAAAATATCTCCCAATAATACAGACTTTTAGTGCTGAAGTATAGGGGTGTGTACTGGAGTGAAATTTTTTCGAGTAATGCATGCTATTGCAGCAACAATGCAAATCTTGTAAAATAACTCAAATACTGTAAATACAAATATGTTTTAGCATCACCCTTTCCTAGCTCCTGTTTACTTTATTAGTTGCAGATAAGCAGAAGTGAAACTTGGCTCCAGGGGGGACCTTTTACTCCCTGCTGTCCTTGTTATGTGTGGAAGTCCATGCAATTAGACAATATATATTGACAGTATATAACATACAGCACAGTATATTAAGCAATATGGGATATGTAATATTCACCAGGTGCAGTAACCTATTACAACCAATTGGCAGGAAGAATTTACTGGTCATCTGTTTGAAGGCAAACATCTTATGGGTTGCTATGGTTTACTGCAAACGTAGAGCTTTTTCTTACATATGAGGCTCTGAGTATTGTCAAAGAGTCTTTTGAAGAGTACTTGTAGATCAGCAGAAGGGCATGTGTTGGTCATACATGGACATATGTTTGCTCTATGAAAATGGTGACTTGATTTAGATACCAGCTGTCTGGTCTGTCTATAATATTTTACAACATTTACCTCATTCAGGCAAATATGAACTTGTTTAATATTACTACATAAGCTGTTTTGAGACTGCAACAGGCTGAAAAGTAAATCAGTTTTCAAACTGTATGTGTGTGTGTGTGTGTAAGACTCGATCATCAAGTCTCTCAATCTGTCATGTTCTAAAATAGCTATTTACTCCCAAAGCATGAACAAACATATGCATAAACCACACCATATGTGTTGGAATACATTTAGGGGCCGATTCACTCAGCTCGGGTGAAGGGTTCGAATGAAAAATACTTCGAATTTCGAAGTATTTTTTGGGTACTTCGACCATCGAATGGGCTACTTCGACCTTCGAATTCGACCTTCGACTTCGATTCGAACGATTCGAAGTAAAAATCGTTCGACTATTCGACTATTCGATAGTCGAAGTACTTGCCCTTTAAAAAAAACTTCGACCCCCTACTTCGGCAGATAAAACCTACCGAAGTCAATGTTAGCCTATGGGGAAGGTCCCCATAGGCTTGCTAAGCTTTTTTTGATCGAAGGATTTTCCTTCGATCGTTTGATTAAAATCCTTCGAATCGTTCGATTCGAAGGATTTAATCGTTCGATCGAACGGAAAATCCTTCGATCGTTCGATCGCAGGATTAGCGCTAAATCCTTCGACTTCGATATTCGAAGTCGAAGGATTTCAATTCGAGGGTCGAATTTCGAAGTATTTTTAACTTCGAAATTCGACCCTTCGTGAATCGGCCCCCAAGGGTCTCAACGATTTGATCATTTTCATACATTTTATTCAAAGCTTTCCAGGCGACAGTTTTGTAGATGTGCCATACTTGTGATGTTTTCTATTGTCTGCAATAGGAGATGCTTTATAGCAATACACATACTTTGTCATCACTACCCTTCCGAACAGAAATTGCAGCAACACATCACCATACATAACAAAAATTTTGCTGGTGGACAAAAGTCTGAAATCCTTTATCACCAACGGGATAAAAACCCACTCTTGATCTGTGACTGGCAGTTTCCATAGCATTCTAGCAGAGATACACTGGTGGAGAATATGCCAAGTCTGTCCTAGCACGGTTACTACCATTTCAAACTCTTTTTATTGAGTTTGCAATAAAATATAAATAGTTTACATATCTTATTGACAATCACAAATGTATAGCTATGCAGAATCATGTATATGGAATTCAAAAATAATTTTTACAGTATAAACCATACACATTAGAACAAGAAAATGTTTAAACAAATACAAATATAAATACAAATATAAATAGACCTGTACTTTCCATATAGCTCAAGCTTTTCCAAATAAAATTTAAGACTCAATCAAGAAGATTTAAATAAAGAAAACAATACATTTTGTGAAAGGGCTTAGCCTTTAAATAATATAACTAGTTTTCAGTCATCTTTCCCCATTAGTTTATGAATGAATTTTCTTTTATCATCATCAAGAGTTGTAATATAAAAAGACCATCTACGTTCAATCCTATTCCTGTGAGATAAGTCATCAACTCTATATCTAATGACCTCTTGAATACATAAATTATATAAATATGAAATTACATCTTTCAAATTTGGAGAATCATCCCTAATACGGTTACTACCTAGAGTAGGTGGTAGTGCCTTTCAAACTATTTACCCAAAAGTTAAATTGTATTTCCAATTTCTACTAAACTGTTTCAGAATTGCTGTTGGTTATTGTTGTTATTTGTTTATATATATCCTTGTTTGGCACAAATTTACTGCCAAGCCAGAGTGGGTTGCGATCCACAGGGGGGGACAGTGGCTGTCCAAAATTTCTTGGCTACTGAACATTCTTATGTGAATAGCCTTTATGCTAGTGATTGACTGGTGCTACTGCCTCTATTCCTCTGTAAACTTTTCCATCCAAAACAACAGAAGACAAACCACGAAGTTGAGCATTTCCCATATATATTAACTGAACTAAGCAGCTTGGTCTCCCTTCAGTTGTCACACAGATGAGAGGCCCAGTGCATTCCTTGTCACTCTGCTTGTGACAGAATCATGTGAATGTTGTGAAGGGCTGGGGAGGAGGAGGGGATGTGTTTTTTTGGGAGGTTACTAATAAGTTGCGTTTTCCAGAAGAGCTCCTTTTAGGGAGGCTATTGGCACCCAAAGCTTTCATTACACTTGGCCTATTGTTCCATGATTTAAAGGAACAGTTCAGTGTAAAAATAAAAACTGGGTAAATAGATAGACTGTGCAAAATAAAAACTATTTCTAATATAGTAAGTTTGCCATATATGTAATGTATAAAGACTGGAGTAACTGGATGTCTAACATAACATAACAGAACACAACTTCCTGCTTTGCAGCTCTCTTGGTTCCAATGATTGGTTACCAGGCAGTAGCCAATCACTGACTTTGGGGGGAGGGGGGCACATGGGCCATAACTGTTTGCTTTTGAATCTGAGCTGAATGCTGAGGATCAATTGCAAACTCACTGAACAGTTATGTCCCATGTGGCCCTCCTTCAATAACAATCAACGGTTAACAGAGTACAATAGGATTAGAGGGCCTACTCGCAAGGGCTTTAGCACAAGGGCAGATTCGGGGAGACAATCTCCCAGAGGAACTTAGTCGCCTGTAGGGTTGCCACCTTTTCTAGAAAAAAATACCGGCCTTCCTATTCCTATATTTATCTTTTTTCCCTATTAACAACATTGGGATCAACCATAATTAAAATACCGTCTAGGTGGCAACCCTAGTCGCCTCTTCATCGGGGCAACAATCTCCCTAAACTGCATTCTCCCTGCCTTCCGCCTGCTAAAATGAAAAATCGCCTGCGGCAATGCACTCGCGGTGCTTCGATTTCCAAAGTTGCCTCAAGAGGAATTTGAAGCGCCATGACTAAATCTCACAGAATCTGTGTGCTAAAGCCCTTAGGGAGCGTTTGGAAGGAAGGAGAGAGTCTGACAGCTTGAGGAAGAGAGCTCCAGGGAAAAGCAGAAGCTAGAGAGAAGTCTTGTAGACAAGAATGGGCTGAAATGATGAAAAGAGAAGAGAGGCGAAAGTCAGAAGCAGAGCGAAGGTTTCATGAAAGAGTGTATTTTGAGACCAGATATGAAATATAGGGAGGGGCTTCATTCTTAAGGGCCTTGAATATGAGTGTTAGTAATTTGAATTTGATTCTAGAGGACATTGGGAGTCAATGAAGGGATATCCATATGGGAGTGTAAGGGCCCGAAGGCGCAGTTGGAGTACGGACCAAGGAGGAGGCAGGTAGCAAACCAAAGTTCGTGGTAACAGAAGGATGAGGCAAGAGAATAGTCAAAGTCCAGGCAAAAGTTCAATCCAGGCAGCGAAGGGTCAATCTGAAATAACAGGCAAGGTTGGTACACAGGAATCAATCAATAATAACACACCCAGGAATACACGAAGTTAAACCTATACTTGGGCAATGTCTGTAGTGTCCAGAAGGCTTTATATAGGCCAGGTTTGACGCCAAAGTTTGGGTGCAATGGCGTCATGACGCTGACACACGTTCTGACGCCGGCAACCATTCCGTCGCCGGCGACCAATCAGCAGGCGGGAAGACACTGGCGTCATAGTGCTGCGACCAGCAGGATCCACATGGAAGGGCCAGGAGTCGCCATCTTGGATGCCGTCGCCATCTTGGACGCCGTCGCCATCTTGGATGTGAGTAGAGACCTCCATTTCCATTACAGTACCCCCTTCCTTAGGGGGGGGCCTCAGGACCGCCATGACTAGGACTGGATGGAAACTGTTTGTGAAATTTTCGGATAAGAAGGGGAGCATGGACGTCAGAATCTCTCACCCAGGAGCACTCCTCGGGACCGAACCCCTTCCACTCTATCAGGTACTGCAACACACCCCTGGAAATCCGGGAATCCAGAATTCTCTTGACTTCAAACTCCGGGTGCCCATCGACAAGAACAGGAGTGGGAGAGGATGAAGAGGAAGAAGAAGAAGGTATTGCAGGCTTGAGAAGAGACACATGGAAGACATTAGGAACCCGCATCTCTGGGGGAAGCTGAAGACGAACCACCACAGTATTAATAATCTCGACAATTGGAAAAGGACTGATGAACTTGGGACCGAGTTTGGGAGTAGGTACTTTGAGACGAATGTTTTGTGTAGATAACCAGACTTTGTCACCAAGATTGTATTGAGGGGAAGAAATTCTTCTCTTATCAGCAAATTTCTTTTGGGAAAGAGAACTCTTTTCCAGATTGGCTTTGGTGGCGAGCCAGATAGCGAGCATGTGAGCGGCTTGATCATTGGCAGCAGGAACGTTTGTGAGAAGGAGATCTTGAGGGAATGCTAGAGGATTCTGACCGTACACACAAAAGAATGGGGACCTCTCGGAGGAAGCATGCATAGCGTTGTTATGAGCAAATTCAGCCCAAGGGAGTAGATCTGCCCAGTCATCCTGACACAAAGACACAGGGCAACGAAGAAATTCCTCTAATGCTTGGTTGACTCTCTCTGCAGCTCCATTGGATTGAGGGTGGTAGGCAGAGGAAAACTGGAGAGAAATGTGAAGTGCTTTACATAAGGATCTCCAAAATTTGGAAACGAATTGGGAACCTCTGTCGGATACAACTTCAGCCGGAAATCCATGAAGGCGAAAGATATGCTGAATAAACAATTTAGAAAGTTCTTGAGCAGTAGGCAACTTGCGCAAAGGAATGAAGTGGGCCATCTTACTGAACCTGTCGATCACGACCCAGATGACCGTATGCCCAAGGGAGACAGGTAAATCCACAATGAAATCCATCGCCAAATGAGTCCAAGGTCGGGAAGGAATGGGTAAAGGCAGAAGTAGTCCCTTAGGAGGGGAGTGACCAGACTTAGAGGTAGCACAAGTGGAGCAGGAAGAAACAAAGTTTCTTTCCGGAGTGAAGGCCACCACACCAGGCGAGACAGAAGTTCAGTAGTCTTCTTAATTCCAGGATGGCCGGCCTGTTTGGAGTTATGGGACTGAGACAGGATGGAGTGGCGAAGTTCTGGAGGGACGAATGCGACTCCCAAAGGAGTATCGTCAGGAGCAGAAGATTGTGCAGATAGCAACTGGGAAGCCATGGTGGGAAATAAAGCAGCAATGATTTTGGTAGGAGGCACAATGTGTTCAGGATCCTTAGAACAAGTGTCTTCAGGAATGAAGCTTCTAGAGAGAGCGTGAGCCTTCTTGTTTCTGGAACCAGGACGGAACGTGATAACAAAGTTGAACCTAGAGAAGAAGAGTGCCCACCTAGCTTGCCTGGGATTAAGGCGTTTGAGAGACTGGATGTATTTGAGGTTTTTGTGATCAGTGAAGATAGACACAGGTACAGAGGAACCTTCCAACAGATGTCTCCACTCTTCTAGCGCTAATTTGACAGCCAACAGCTCACGGTTACCCACGTCATAGTTCTGTTCAGGGGAAGAAAACTTTTTAGAAAAGAAAGCACAAGGATGCAATTTCCCATCATATGAAGACCTTTGGGATAATACAGCTTCAGCCCCGACATCAGAAGCATCAACTTCAATGAAGAATGGTAGAAGAGGGTCAGGGTGTCTGAGGATAGGAGCAGAAGAAAAGGAATCTTTGAGGGTTTTGAATGCTTCTAAAGCTTCAGAGGACCAACATTGAGGTTTCCCACCTTTCCGGATGAGGGACAGGATTAGAGAGATCTTGGACGAAAAGCCTTTGATGAATTGTCTGTAATAATTGGCGAAACCAATAAACCTCTGGATAGCTTTGGTGCTGGTGGGGAGGGGAGGGGCCAATCCTGGATCGCCGAAACTTTTGCTGGGTCCATCTTGAAGCCTTGTTGGGAAATAATATACTCCAGAAAGGGGATTGAAGAAACTTCAAAGGAGCATTTTTCAAGTTTGGCGAAAAGATTATTCTTCCTCAGTCGAGATAAGACCTCCCGCACCTGGATCCGATGTTCAATGAGATTTGAGGAAAAAATTAGAATATCATCCAAGTAAACGACTACACTTTGACCCAACAAGTCCCGGAAGATGTCGTTAACTATCTCTTGAAAAACCGCAGGAGCGTTACAGAGTCCAAAAGGCATCACGAGATACTCGTAGTGCCCATCACGACTATTAAACGCGGTCTTCCATTCATCACCCTCTCTGATCCGGATGAGATTATAGGCCCCATAAAGATCTAGCTTAGTGAAAATGCTGCCACCCTTGAGCTGATCAAATAACTTGGATATGAGAGGTAGAGGGTAGCGTTTTTTTTACAGTGATTTTGTTCAAGCCACGGTAGTCGATGCAAGGTAGTAAACTGCCATCATTCTTTTCAACAAAGAAGAACCCCGCACCAGCAGGAGAAGAAGATGGACGAATGAAGCCTCTTAGGAGATTTTCCTGGATGTACGCTTTCATCGCTGCAGTTTCAGATGGAGAGAGCGGATAAGTACGTCCTCGAGGAGGCATAGTGCCAGGAAGAAGTTCGACAGGGCAGTCGTACGACCGATGAGGAGGAAGAGTTTCTGCAGATCTTTTGTTGAAGACATCAGAGAAGTCTTGGTAAGCAGGAGGGATGGAGGGATTAGGAACCACGGAAGATATCTTGACAAGGGGCTGAGCTGGAAAACAGTTCTGTTGAGAAAAGAAACTGCAGCGACAAATTTGAGTTGCGGACCAGTCAATGACAGGATTATGGGTGCGCAACCAGGGAAGTCCTAGGACTACTGGAGTTGACGGGCAATCAATCAGCAGAAACGAAAGTCTTTCAGTATGCAAGGGGCCCACTTTGAAAGATAATTCTTGCGATGACTTGAAGATGAAGGCAGAAGAAAGTGGCCGATCATCAATGGCTAGGACTCGGAGTGGTACAGCCAAGGTTTGTAGAGGAATGGAATGACATTCCGCAAATGCTTTGTCCAAGAAGTTTCCAGCTGCGCAGGAGTCAAGGAAGGCTTGAGCAGAAAGGGTCTTGGATGCAAGCTGGATCTGTACCGGAAGAAGAAAACGATGAGCAGAGGATTGGGGAAGATGATCAATTCCGCCCAGGTAAGTTTCCCCAAACTTACCTAGGCGTTGGCGTTTCCCGACTTCGCTGGCCACTCATGGGCAAAGTGGGATTTGCCCCCACAATATAAGCAAAGTCCTGCAGCCCTTCTCCGCAATTTTTCCTGTTCGGAAAGACGAGCACCTCCAATCTGCATAGGCTCTTCAGTGGGAGCGGGAGAAGAAACAGGAGCCGAGGAAGAAGATGCAGCAGTGCTGGGAAGAAAAGGTCTCTGGAAGCGAGGAGCCAGGGTGGGTTGAAACTTCCTTACGCGTTCTTTAACAGCCTGGTGCTCTCTTTGTCGAGGGCAATAAGATCCTCTCAGTGTGTAGGCGACTCACGGGAGACTAGATCATCCTTGAGGTGCATAGAGAGCCCATTGTAGAAAGCGGCATGGTAGCTGTCATTGTTCCAGCCAGTCTCAGCAACCAATGTGCGGAATTCAATAGCGTATTCAGGCACTGAAAGTGTTCCCTAATGAATCTGGAACAGGCATGAAGAGGCGGATGCTGCCCGGCCGGGAGCATCAAACACAGTGTGCAGATCATGGATAAAGGCCTTGGAGTCATCGATTAAGGGATCCTCTTTCTCCCACAGAGGTGATGCCCATTCCAAGGCTTTACCAGTCAGGCGAGTAATGATGTATCCCACCTTGGCACGTTCCGAGACATATTGATGGGGTAGCAGTGTGAACTGGATCTCACATTGGTCAATGAACCCTCTACAAGCCACAGAATCACCACTGAAGAGTGGAGGTGCCGGAATACGAAGTTCGGAGACATGAACCCGCGCCACAGGAATAGTGGCCGAAGCAGAGGCAGGAACCTGCACCGTAGGTGTGAGGACAGACAATTTTTCCAAAATAGCTTCAAGAGCTTGGCCAAGGTGAGTCTGCCAGGCTTCATAGGCCTCCATGCGTGAGGGTATTCCACGGAAAGCTCTTCCAAAGTCAGGCTGGGCTGAGGCCTCCTCAGAAGGGTCCATGGCCCAAGTATAATGTAAGGGCCCGAAGGCGCAGTTGGAATACGGACCAAGGAGGAGGCAGGTAGCAAACCAAAGTTCGTGGTAACAGAAGGATGAGGCAAGAGAATGGTCGAAGTCCAGGCAAAAGTTCAATCCAGGCAGCGAAGGGTCAATCTGAAATAACAGGCAAGGTTGGTACACAGGAATCAATCAATAATAACACACCCAGGAATAAACAAAGTTCAACCTATACTTGGGCAATGTCTGTAGTGTCCAGAAGGCTTTATATAGGCCAGGTTTGGCGCCAAAGTTTGGGCGCAATGGCGTCATGACGATGACGCTGGCGACCAATCGGCAGGCGGGAAGACGCTGGCGTCAAAGTCTGCGACCAGCAGGATCCACATGGAGCGGCCAGGAGTCGACATCTTGGACGCCGTCGCCATCTTGGACACCGTCGCCATCTTGGATGTGAGTAGAGACCTCCATTTCCATTACAGGGAGCAGCTGATGTTGAATGGTAAGATACTGTAGATGAATGAGTCTAGCAGCAGCATTTAGAGTACATTGGAGTTGTGAATACATGCAAGGAGTAGTTTGCAGTAGGCAGGAGATGATAAGAAACTGGATAAGTGTTTTGACTGTATCTGAACAGCCGTATTTGGGCAATGTTGCGCAGCTGAATAAGACAAGATTTTGCGGGTGTTTGGATATGTGGTAAAAGAGACAAATGAGAGTCTAAGATAATTCCTAGGCAGTGTGCCTGTGTGGTCAAGTGAAAGGTGGATGTTGTTAACTGTGAATGAGATGTGAGGGACAGGGGAGGATCTTGGAGGAAATATAATGAGTTCTGTTTTAGAAAGATTCAGTTTCAGGTGGTGCTGTGACAGGAGGTAATGATAAATGTCACTATTAAATCATTAACTGGATCTACTTTAAATGACCTTGGGAATTCAACTGAATTGGATTTTTTTAAGGGTATAATGAGGTATTAAAAAATTAGCTGTTAGTTAATTAATTCCTAGGAAACCTTGAGGGGAACATTTGTCATTTGGGAAAAGTAAGTATGAATGTAAGAGATATGTTGCTGCTTTCTAAATAGTCTAAATATAGATAACACTTCATGATAAAATGCAGTTGAACAACTGAATGTATTCTGGAGCCTTATATCTTTTTTAAAAAACAAACAAACAAACAAACTATATTACTGTTGGATAGCTGTATCACCAGATATATATTTGTATTTCATGATAGTCAACATGGCTGACCTGGATGTTCTAGGAAGCCCTGAATGTGACCCCTATCTGTCAATGATAAATATATGGTAAATGTATAATATAAATACTATATGGTATATAGTCGACAAGGATGAAAAAAAAACACATGCATCAGGTTTTATCTTTGACCATGGGAGTCAGGACCATAAATTACTTTAGCACATTCAGTGAAAATACTACTCCTTTAGATAATTTACTCACCACAGCAACCAGTATGGTAGCTTTTATTCATATAAATAAGCGTAAAAAATACACCCTGTGCATAATAACTTAGTTATTTGATTCAGTAAGCAGTTTTAGGAAAATAAAGAAGTGAAGTATTTTTCCTTTAAGTAACTGAATTTAACCCCTGAGACAACTGAAGGTTGGAAGGTGCTCAAATAATGCCATCCAAATAAGCTAACTACTGTTTCTGTGGAGTTCCTGTGGAGTCCAGACAGCGGCATCAAACACTTTAAAAAGGATTGATGAGAGGCTGAAATGGTGTGTGAGGCAGGTTATTCAGTGAGCTGAACGCTTCGCTACTGTGCTGCCTTTTTTTCTGCATTCAGCCACTCCATAGAGCTCACAAAAGAAACCACTAGTTGGGTAAAACAAACAATTAGAGAAGATATCGCAATCTGTACTAATTCACAGGCTCCTTAACTGGCCACAACCTACGTATTTCATAATTTTTGTCAGACAGATTCCTAGAAATGCAGACTATGTCAGATGCTGCACATTTTTTCTTATTCTCAATTTCTGATAATTCTGAATGAAGCCTTTGCCTCTCATGTGCTGATGGTTCAGATAAAAAGAGACTCCTGTCAGTGAAAGGACATTAGTGCAAGCAGCTCTGTGTGTGTGAGTGTGTGTGTGAGTGTGTGTGGGTGGGCGGAGGCAGGACACAGACTGGGAGGGAAAATAAATGAAAGCTCCAGAAAACCAGAGACATCCCCATCACAAAGTGCACAGCTCCATTGCCACAATGACTCTCAGAATGAACAGGGCACCTTAGTATCTAACACAATTATATTAGGGGTTGCTGAGACTGAAGCAAGCTGCATGCAATTGCAAAGAATACTAGGCTTCCATGGGCAATGAAATCTGGGACTTTGTGTAGAGGCTGAAGGAGTCGTGGGAATTGGAGTGCCAGTGCAACTCAAACTCAAACTTGATTTTTGGATTGTTCAAAATCTGCTCTGTCCTGGCAAAGCGGAAGTGTCTAAACGGTATTATCTGTACTTACTGGACTGTACACCCCTGACAGAACCTACAAACCCTTTGGTGTGATGAGAAGATTCCCTGAGTGATTGGTCAAGGTCTGCTAGCGGCTGCCAACTACCCAACCTGGAGCTGTGGATGAGGTGACTGGAGGAGGCTTGCTTGTTCCTGTCCAACATGAAGTCTTTGGGGATCGTCTTGCTCATTGCAGGGACTGGTAAATGTCTATTTTAAACAATTAACTGGAATATGCTTTGGACAAAGTCCACTAAAAAGAAAGCTAGACACATATTTGGGTTAGTGAGGAACAGTAAAAGAATTTAAACCTGCCTAGCCCAACAGTCTCTATTCTGAGTTGTTGTCTTAATTGGTGAATTTTGGTCTGGAAAAGTTTTAAGCATTGCTTATTTTAAGATCTGATCCAGGGAATTAGACCACCTGCTTTGCAGGGAGAGTCTCCCATATGAACAGGCGGATCAGTCAAGGACTGGCACTTTGACAGTTCCACCTGTGCCACGGGGATTATAACCTGCACTGCTGTCAGACTTTCCCAGCACCAGGCAGGCATCTACTGATCAATCTGGTAGTCTCAGTTCTCAGCAGTTGGCAAAAAAAGTCTTATGCAAAGTAGAATATATTTCTCAGTAATGTATCATTTAAATTTAAATGCCACTCAGTCTCTGCTATTAGCAGCTGTGACCAAGATGACTAAGATTTGTTGTAGGTGCTGTCAATCAAAATACCAATTGTGCTAAATAGCACTGATACAATGTTAACTTTTTATTTTTTTCCAAATTACCTTTGTGACCAAAACCTTGGTTTATATATCTTGTTTTAATGACTTTTTTTTGCTATTTTAGTATTCATGGGGGGTCATGGTAACCCACCCGTAACAGCTTATGTATAATGTTTGTGAAGGAAACTGCACCATTCTTATAAAATTCTTATAAAATGTATTTTTTATTACTACAAGAAGTTCTGCAGCAGCTTAGTTTGCCTTAACTGTGCACGCTACTTGATTTGCTTTCCTGTCAAGAAAACCCTTGGTATAATATAGTTGAATACTATTAATTTAACTTTCAGCCCATAATCTAATTTTTTTTTGATCATGCTTGTGGGTCCTGTTTTAGACAGTGCCAGACAGTGAAGCTTTTTTATCCAATGAATGAGTCTGTGGCAAGTAATTGCAACCTATAGATCTACAATTCCAACCATCCCACAGACAACCAACCAAAGGCTTATAAGGATGTTAATAGTTGTAGTTTAACTTTATCTAAAGGGTTACAGGCTGCCCATCCCTGTTCTATAGTGATCCAATCATCTCATTACATTTAAATGTACAGAATGAGCTCATGCAATATCACCCTGTATTCTTCTGGTTCAGTAAAAGGTAAATTCATCTATTAACAGACAGTTTGGTTAATTACATTTGGCACCAGGAAATGTGATAATATACTGCCAATATTCCCAATGAGGCATATTGTCCTTTCGTTGCTTACAGAAGCCAGGATATAGTCCCATAGGTATTGTTTCCTTTTATTGCCAGTAGATAATATGGAAGATGTAGCGTGGAACTAAAATACCCCGCTGGGAATACCTTCTCCAGATACTGTGTTATTCTGTTTTGTCAAGTAACACATGTTAGACGCTGCGAAGGGGGATGATAGGATGCCCTGGAGAATAGCAAAATAGACTCTACAGAATAGCAGCATACTGCTACCAGTAAATATAAATATACAAGTATAGTATAGTATAGCGCTTAGTGCAGTTCCCCAGAATACTTTGATTGCTACAATGTTAGGCAGATAAGAGTTATCCAATATGTAGTTTATGGCCATCCCTCTAGCAGTGGATGGGGGTGTATACTGGTTCACTATTACTATTTTCACTAATTGTTTGACTTTACTGAGTTTGTAACAATGCTCTATAGAGTGGCTGAATGCAGCACAATAGCAAACAAAGTAGTGGGGCATTCAGCCAAGTGAATAACCTGCCTTCCACACACATTTCAGCCCCTCGTCAATCTTTTTTAGTTTGATTGTGCTGTCTGGAGTCTTGCACATCATAGAAAGTTAACTGGTTTTTGTATGGTTTATTTGGGGACATCTGTTGTTATGAGCACCCTCCAGACTAAAAAAGCTATGCCAAGTTGAGGTTTCAGGTGTCTAAATTAAAGATGCACCAAATCCACTATTTTAGGTATCGGCCTAATCCTTTGAGAAAGATTCGGATGAATACCGTACCGAATCCAACCCCTAATTTGCATATGTAAATTAAGGAAATGAGGGGGAAAGAGAACCATGGATGCAATGCATGGCTAAAAAATGTTGACTTTCTTGTTTGTGTGATCAAAAGTCATGTGATTTTTTTGGATTCGGTTCAGCCAGGCAGTTGGATTCCGCCAAATTCTGCTGAAAAAGGCAAAATCTTGGCTGAATCCCGAACTGAATCCTGGATTCAGTGCATCCCTAGTCTAAAAGCTTAATAGGGTATTACTGAAACAGAGAATATACACCATTTTGTAGTCTTGCAGATGTTTAGTAAAGCATGTTGCCTAGAAGGTTATTATTGCAAGGCACCTTTGTATCTGGATTTTTGTGTTTATTGAAATGAATGGTAGCTAGTCATAGTGATTTACCTGCCAAGTGAATATGACATTGTATCCGCAGACTTTTCACTCATATCTCTATGAACTGCCTAATGTAATAAATGTTATCCATAGATTCTCTCCAAAACAAAGGAGAACCCTTGACCTGCTCATAAAGTCAAGCCAAAAATGATTTCTAAATTCATTACTGAATTACTGACCCACAATCAATTGCAGGGCTATCCAACCTTAGAACTGGAGGTGAACCAGGTCCACCAAGGGATTTTATAGCTTCCAAATGGCCCCAAATTCTTTGTATCCAACAGATCCAGGGACAGTAGCTTTGGCACCTAAGACAAGGGTTGCAATCTGTATCATCACCTACCCATACACCACACCTTATTAGTGGTAGAACACCCCAACTTACACAAGAAGTGACACGAGAGACAAGGAGCTTATATTCATAGATAATGGTATTTGAACAATCAACTATCAACTAAATTAATAATTTATGAAATTGCTCCCCACCTTAACAAAATGGTTGTACTCTAGGCAAATACCTCTGGTGCCTACTTGCATCTGGCCAGAGAATATTTCCTGAATTGGCTTTTTTAATCCCATCCTGAAGATTACCTTGGACAGCATTTGTGACAGACCCTTTCAGTTGATTGTGTTGTGTTTCTGAACTACATTTGTAGAAAATCTCACCTGAAAATTATTGAAATAAAATATAGGAGGTCCAATAGACATCAAACCTGTGCAAAGTCACAATTCTGTGGTGTTCTATTAAAAAGGAACCTGGGCACCAAGCACACCAATCTTAGCATTTATCAAGAGTTATTCATGACCTATTCATGAATTTGGGACCTTACAACTTTACACCAATAGTCACTGAGATCTTTGAAGGTCAGGCCAGGTCAGCCATGCTGAAATACATGAAAAGTATAGTAGAACTGGGTTCAACTGTCCCACCACCTGCAGGTGTGGCAATTTTCTCAAATAAATAATCAGCACATATGGCTTAGTATGAAAAATAAAATTAGCAGCACAAGAATGAATGTAACCAGCTGGTCAGTGTTCTGTAACAACAATAGAGTGACACCATTTCTTCATATAACCTAAGTTGTGGGGAGATGCTGAGCCCATAAGCAACAATGAAGATCCTTTGCCTGGATATTTGGCAGAAATGTCAGTTGTAACGATTTTGTTGCTTTTATTAAACTGTATTTATGGAATAGGTTATAGATGGTAGAGGTGGCATCCCCATTCATTAAAAAGCAGGTAGAGGCTGGTGGGAATGCCAGAGTCTCATGCAAAGAGCACATTATTCTGTTTTTCTCTTTTAAATCTCTGTTCCAATAAATGCTTGTTTTTCAATTAAAACATACCATCTGCATTTAAGTATTTCTATAGATATAATTAAAAATTTCTGTGCTCATGTTTACAATGTACTTACTGTACATTGTGGATTAAAAATAGAAATCCTAGGTTTGCAATTCCATTTATGGTGCATACATGCACTATGACCCTGTTAGAGAAAATATCAAAAAATCACATCTATCTATCTATCTATCTATCTATCTATCTATCTATCTATCTATCTATCTATATATCTATCATCTATCTATCTATCTATCTATCTATCTATCTATCTATCTATCTATCTATCTATCTATCTATCTATCTAACTATCATCTATCTATCATCTATCTCAGGGGTCCCCAACTGCCAGTACTGGGCTGGGGACAATCTTGAACTGAACGCCAAGTCTAGGGGACAATTAACGTGGTGTGCCAAATTGGATGCCAGCGCTCCAGAATTTGATGCTGACCCCTCCCGACCCCCCGGCCCCGCCGACCCCCTCCCCCAGTCCACCTGGCCCCGGCTAGGTCATCTGCTTTTCCATCCATGTGTATGCCTGTCTATGTACAGATCTCTTAACTTTTATGGTGATTATAAAATCACAAGATATTCAGGAATATTACTTAGTTGGATATCATCCCAGAATGAGCAGAGAGCTGTGCCAGTGCCAGTGTCCACCCAGAAATTTCTGTAAATCCCCCGCCCCTTTTTTCAGATAGCGTCTGAGAACCGCAAGTTCCATAGAAAGGTTGTTTCCATTCCCAAAAAATGGGGTGGGAATAACAATGTTGTTTGCCCCATAATTCATGCCAGTGGGACCATAGTGATCAAAACACACCATGTGCCTTTGCCTTTGTTAATTTGTGCATCCCCTTTGTGGCACAAGTAAATCTTATAAATTGCACTGTGTCATTTAAAGAACTGCGCTTTGGTTTTTCTTTTAAAGTATACGTAACTGAAATGAAATCTACAAAAGAAATCTAAATTTCCATTTTATCCCGTTTAGGATAATGTGCCCTTTAGATGACTGTGTCATCCTTTTAGTAATGCAGTTCTTTATTCCATGTTACAAGTATTGATTTAGCAGTGCTACATACATTGCTTAAGCACACACCAGCCACTCCCACCCATTTAACATTTCCATGTCCTTGACCTCCTGCCTACCAAAAGAAGCAACAGAGGAGCATGGTAATTACTTACCTCATCTCACTATGAGGTCATTTGAACAGATTTAACTTGCATAATAAAAATGTTATTCTGTAGTACGGCTCCTCAGTTATTCTGTAGATTATACAGTTCTGTCATTGGCACCAGAAAAATGTAGGTCCATGTAACATCTTCATGAGCCTTTAAAAGTGAGTAACTGACCAGGATTAAAGAGCTGCTATACTCATATTACCCTACAGAACTTTGCTTAGTACAAGGGAGTATCTATGATGGTATAATTTTACAGTATAGTATCTCACTGAATAGGTTATTCTAAAACTCAGGGAGCTCCCCTGCTATTAAGCATTTAATTTGCAGCCCCATCTAGCTTCCCATTCTCCCACTGGCATCACACAACCCCAGGGTCGGACTAGGCCGGTGGGACACTGGGAAAAAAACCTGCTGGGCCCCACCAACCCAGACCTGCTCCCCTCCTAAAATTTTATGTGCTGCTACCTGACCTCCACCCAGCCCCAACTGAGACAGTGAGAAGAGAAATTAAGGTACAAGTAGGGGGAATTGAGATTAAACCAATAAAATAAAATCCCAAATATCACCAAGTCTTCACTCGGGGAGGCTCACGGGCTAGCAAGATGTCTATTCTTGGAGTAAAAGCTTTCTAGTGCAGCTCCTCTGAGACTCTTTAAAAGGTGCCTGAAAACCTTTTCCCTTGATTAGAAACAATATTGAATTGCACTCACTGACAGTCTTCTTTTAGTTCAGTGATTTGCAACTCCCAGTGCTCTTGAAGTTTTTGTCAGGTTTACGAATGGACTCAGCGGAATACAAGAAATACTCTATTACTTTAATTTTATCATTGTTTTTACAGTATATCATTTACAGAGCTGCGATGTTGGAATGAAAGGAGCAAATAGTTGGTGGGTGGCTTTAAATTTGGGTAGCAGCATCAATAAGGTACTGTATATGGAACATTTTCAGCCTTAGAGGTTCATTTACACTGCAGGATTTGATCCAATAGGTTTAACTCATTCATTTCTACTATTTTCCATAGTTGCATGCATGTAACCACAGAAGCAGCTGTACAGGGGCCAGTAAGGATCATTTGCATACTATAAGCTGTGCTCAGTGATGGGAAAAATATTGTACAGGTTTGGATCCATTATCTGCAAACCTGCTACCCAGATAGCTCTTTATTACAGGAAGGCCATCTCCCATATATAGACTCCATCAAGGTTGGACTAGTTTCCTGGTGGGACCTGGTCCTCAGGTAGACCCAGACCTGCTCCCTGCCAGATACTGTGGGCCCCAATTCCCAATTGCTCCAAGGTAAAGCAATATGCACAGAGGAGGGTGCGCAAATGGGAGAGTAAGGTACATTGATTTCATCAGAGTTTGCGCCTGGGGTGGGGGACTCATGACAGTTGGGGGGGCTGGCGATGGTTGGGGAGGCCTCGACAGGGGGGCCCTGAGGTGGCAGCCCCGGTGGACCTCACACACCCTAGTCTGACACTGGACTCCATTATAATCAGATAACTTTAAACTCCAAGTTTTTAAAATATATGCATTTTTCTTTGTAATAATAAAACAGTACATTGTACTTTATCCCAACTAAGATATAATTAATCTTTATTGGAAGCAACAATACTATTAAATAATACTATGTTTAAATTATTCTAACTAGACAAAGTATTGAGATCCAAAATACGGAAAGAGGCCGTATCCAAAAAAAACCCAGGTCCTGAGCATTCTGGATAATAGGTCTAATCCCTGCACTGTATAAATGAATAACTGACTAGGAATGATACCTTTATCACACAGAGTTTAACAAAGTAAAATCTATTAATGAAGATAAATGGCATAACGTTTTTGTGAAGATCATATTCACAAAAGCCTAACTCCAGTTTATGGTTTTCTTGCATGCATGATGTGTTCTGTGTGCCACTTTTATACAGCTGTAGTCAAATTCTAGCATAAAAATAAAGTGACTTTGCTATGTTTTGGCGCATAATCACAAGATTCATATACTTCAAGCAAACTGTCGCCGGCTGCTCCAGATGTCATATCAGCAAAGGTCACTTTTGCTCAAAGCTCAGGACAAATATGCACAACACGCAGATCACAGGTTATAAATTAACCCTATTGTTTTCCTGATAAGGGCAGTTTAACCAATATATATATATATAATATATATATATATGAAGGCTACAGCTGATTACTGTTAAGCAAATGAAAGCTTCTCCATCTGGAGTGATGTGGTGATGGATCGTTCCATCTGGCCTCGTGTGTGGGGAGTGGGTGACTTGCAGTCCAAGTGACATTAAAAAAGAACGTGGATCATGCAAGGTGCTTGTCACCAGCCCATAATGTTATTTACTTAGCTATTAGCTAAAGGTGAGATCTGCCCAGAACACGGCTTCCAAAAACAGCAACATTTGATTTAGATGGAAAAAGGATTTGAAAGCACTGAAGCACGTATAGGCATTAATTCTCTAAGTCATTCTTTGACGCAAATGTTTCATTGGTTGCAGCTTTTATTCTTAATACTGCATGCTCCTAATTTTCTTTTAAATAATTTCTATTCCCTGTGGTTTTCTTTGTAATTTTTTTTATATAAATAAATACATACTAGTGAAATAAATACATACTAGGCCTTGGTGTTGTGTGTAAAAAGCCACCACCCTTTAGGTCCTCCTAAAACTGGGGGTAAGTTATAGCCTTGGTACCTCACTACACTTATCTAGTTTACATCTGCCAGTCGGAGCTAACCAGGTGTGCACTGTGACGGACACATAGGACTCCACTGATTTATTGACCAGGTGCAGAAATTTCCTTGGTGTCAGTGGAGTACAGACAAAGCGTACTGCATAAAATACATTGATCTATGGAAAATGAATGACTGCACAAGGGTACTGAGCAGATATCACACATGTGTCTCCTTGGTTAAATTCCCTTAGTGCATTGGGACACAAGATTTTTAAGCATCACTTCTCAATCTTTTCCTTCCCAAGGCCTCACCTGTTTATCACCCAACCTATGTGCAGCATCATAAATTATAATTAGAGTTACAGAAGCATCAGCAGGTGCCATATATGAAGAACAAGGACTCCATTCAGGCATTCAGCTATAGCGTCATTTATTTTAACGTCCTCTGTCATATCATTATGCACTATATTATGATATTATTAATATTGTCCTGTCTAGAACTGCATTTATGCCAGGAGAAACAAATATGTGTATGTGTTAGAGAAACTGTGCTTATAGGGTCCTTTTATTGAATTCTACATAGTATACCATATAATTCAAATTTCTAAAGGATATTTGTATAAGGTGTGAGGTGTCCTAGATGGTTGTTAGACACCTGTCATTGAACTGCCAATATTCTATTCTAAACCTGGCCCCCTCCCTTCATTTAACATTACAGTCAACAACATCACCTTTCATCCAGTTTCCTACATCAGGAATGGACTCTCCGTCACCTTCTGAGCTCACATTGGATCAGTGACAAGGTCCATCCAATCAAAATGTACACACAGTTTTTGTAACCATTGATATATGTTTCTATTACAGTTACCGTCTTGTATGCAAATACACCAGCACGAAGTGATTGCTTACAAGAGGAGCAAGCTTGTCAGCAAGATGTACAGTGCAATTCCAGTTACCATATCTTCCAGGACTGCTCACGTGCAGCAATGTCTAGTTCTAGGTGTCAGGAGGCTGTTTTGGTTCTTCAGCAAAGCTCTTTGTTGAACTGCAAGTGTCAGCATCGCATGAGAAGAGAAGATCATTGTCTGAATGTCTACTGGACTGTCCATCCAGTACAGGGTAATTTGTGCTGCTTTATGCCACTGATTACTTCATGACGACTCTTCTAACCAACAACTGAAGTTGCTACATATCAATATTGCCTTAAGCTATATTGCTCCACTCCAATGTTTGTTTAGTCCCCCATGCACATAAATTACATAACCTTTAGAGACTATTTTCTGTAGTTAAGGACCATACCACTTAAGTGACAACTTTTAGCAAGCTATGCTAAAAATGTGTAGTCCATGGGTTGTGTCTACGGTTGCCACCTTTTCATTAAAAAAATACAGGCCTTACTATATATTTATCTTTTTTCCCTATTAATAACATTGGGATCAACCATCATTTTTACCGGCCAAGCCGGTAAAATAACGGCCAGGTGGCAACCCTAGTTGTGTCCCAGAAAATACAATGAAACCCACAAGTAACCTGTACAGCATATTCCTATTTTTTGGAAACCTGTAGCTAATGTATGTCTTTCTATCTTCTGTGACTTAGATGACCTGGTCTTTGATGAGTCTCCTTATGAAGAATCAGAGTTTGAAAACATGGTGACTTCAGACTACAGTCGCCTGGTTGAGAGTGGTAAGTTTTTACCAGTGAAGAATTTTGGTGACATTTTTTATACATAACTGTAGAAATGAGGACGCACTCCTGAGGCACACCGATGTGGTAAAACTCGATTTTGTCCCATGAATTAAAACAACCTCGTCCTAATGCATTTCGTATCTAGAGATACGTAATCATAGGCACATCTCTAGATACAAAACACGTTAAGACGAGGTTGTTTTAATTCATGGAATAAAACCAAGTTTTACCACATCTGTGTGTCTTAGGAGTGGGTGCTCATTTCTACAGTTGTCTGCACCATCACCCCAAGCTACGGGTTCGGGCACTGTACCTGAGCCACCACTTGATACCGGTGAGTGCGAATCACAAATGTTTCACTTTGCCATGTAATTTGTGCCCGAAGGAGAAGGAGCTGGGGGTTATGACAAAATAACCTGTGTGCCACTAGTCTAAAGATGTCCACATGTGGGTTACAGATACCCTTGGAATGAGATGGGATATCAGGACTGTTTGGAGTCACAGGATGATGGGAAAATTGCTTTGATTTAATCAATCCGAAAAAAGGCCAAATTGTCTAAAAAAATTATGCCTGTGTAGCCAGCTTGGAGCCCTAGGGAAAATTGCACTTAGTTAAATAAAGACCAGTCCTGGGGATAAAAGACCAGATTGAAAAGAGGGTTATTTGCTTATTTGGGAAGAATCCTGTCTCTGTCCCTAATCTCTATTTACAGACATCTGTGTTTGTGTGCTTCCTTCTTGATAAGGAATATTCCACAGAGCTATTTTCACTTTCTAGTGCTATCTGTTAGAAAATCCACCAGTTTTAGGGTAAGGTCACACTGTGAGATTTGGGGAGATTTAGTCGCCCAACTGCTTCGGACGACTTTGGAAAACGAAGCGCAGCAAGTGCCATGCCACAGGCGTTTTTTCATTGTAGCAGGTGGAAGACAGGGGAAGCAGTTCGGGGAGATTAGTTGCCCCAAAGAAGAGGCAATCTCCCCGAATCTCACAGTGTGACCTTACCCTTAGGGTGGTGGCATACACTGCTACTTGGGGAGATTAGTCGTCCATCGACAGACAGCAATTGTACGAAAGCTATGTCCGAGTGACAATCTCCCATTGAAATCATCAGGCAATACATGAATGTATAGTATTGTTAGCCGATTTAAATCTTATAACCTGTCCAATCAACTGAACAACTGATTGCCATGGCATGAAAAATGTAGAGACAATCGACAAACGGTCTGAAAATCATCTGAACCTTCGCTTTGTACAATGATATCTTTGTGTCTAGCTTTACTGAGCTTAGGGACCAACACACAGTATACAGATTGAGAAGAGACAATCAGGTTGACAAAACAGTCAGGTTTTGGAACTTCAAGTAACAATTACAAAAGCAACCCTATCAGCGAAAAACGATCAATATGACCTATAGGTAACTTTTAATGTACCTGTACATGAATATTCTGAAGATTAGTTTTAGTCACTTTTCTCTTACTTTAAGGAGTAATAAATCATGCTACTTGTTTCTGTGTATATGTACTTTTATTTATTGCAGGCTTTGTCCTGATAATTTTACCATTACTGTATTGTAACAATGTACAGCGATGCATATAAAGTAGTACTACATAGAAACTTATGGAGAAAGCACTAAAAATACAATCTTGTATTGAAAACATGGATCACCACAAGACACTGTTCAAACTTGTAATTATGGCATGAAATATGGTATTAAACACAATATTCCAGAGAACCGATGTCTGGATAAAAGTAGAATATTTCAATAAAAACAACAAAAGAAAATGTATAAGGAGGGTATAAAAAGTGTTTTACAAATGAATTCTGTAATGTATAATATTCGGGGATGCACCCATATCTGTTATGAGTCAAGTTGGGAACCTTGTTGCAGGTGACGCATGGCATGTGCAAAATTGTGGCTAGGCCTTGATTTTGTGGGTGTCATGTCGGGCATGTAAAATGGCAGTTGATTTGCATTTCCCCCTCTGCCCTTTTCTTTTGGGTCTTCACCCTCTGTTGCTACGCCACTGCCCCTGTTTTAAAATATGAGGAGTTTAGAAGTGATCTGGGAATGTACAAATGCTGTATAAAAAGACTTTGCCTTGCACCTTTATATGCTCATTGAACTCCTGGGTGACTTCTAATATCACTGTTTTTTATTACAAAATAATATAACACAATTGTACAAGAATATTTGACTCGCTGGTCAGAAAGCAAGTTTCTTATGCAGAGGTTGCCATACTTTTTGAGGCAAAATGCATTCCAACATTTGTTAAAATCCCCCTTAGCCAGGTGGAATCCCAGCAACACATGCCTCATGCTTTGTCGTCTGTTCCCCTAATCTGACCCTGGCTGGTGGGTATCACTAGTACAAGAGTGCTCTCCTACATGATTCCTCATGTTACCTGTACGTCTTGGTGATGCGTGATCATTTACCCAAAATAGAAAAAATGAGACAAGTGTTTATTCAGAGCTCATTGTCTGATTTGAAGGGGTAGTAGTCGGCAATAGTAAGGGTAGAAATAAAAACAATGATCCATTAGTAGTTTGTGAAACTACAAAAAACAACCTTTTTTATTTGGCTCATGGTGAACATACGTGTCAATTGCCCCTTTAAGACTATATATTAGAAACATATTCCTGAGAAAATGAGTAGCTGGAACATGAGAAAACATTTTGAAGCCCTGAGATGAACCTCTCCATAAATGTGTGGGAACAGAGAATAATAGCCAGAATACACTGCCAATAAATGTGGTGAAAACTGAGTCTTGGAAGATTATTTCTTTGTAAATAATAATTCATTCTTTGCTTACTGATGGGAAAGCATTAAGTGTACTTATGATATCTGTAGTGCTTCAGTGAAAATAAAGAAAATATATACTTGACTTATATAAAGAGAGTATATTTTAACCTTGAACATTACAGATCCCAGCCTCCTCATGGACACCAGTAATGTGTGCTTACAACAATCCAATATTTGTAGCTCCAACAACAAGTGCACTCGCCACAAGACCGCTTATGCAAGCCAATGCAACCAGCGCAATGCTGAAGGTTCCTGTGACAGACGCAAATGCCACCGGCACCTAAGAAATTTCTTTGACAAAGTCTCTGAGGAGTTTACTAAGCGTCTCCTCTTCTGTCCATGTGAAGACAGCTACTGTGCAGAACGCAGAAGGCGAACTATTGTACCTGAGTGCTCCTTTGAGGAAAAGTCCAAGAAAAACTGTCTGCAGCTCCAACACTCCTGCGTTGCAGACATAGTATGCAGGTAAATCATGGCTGGTGCCATCTGAAAAAGATGAGGCACACTGTGCTAAAACTATATGAGTCAAATAATAAATAAACAATAATAAAACAGGAGCTTGCACTTTATCCTAATTAAAGTATTCTTAAACCTTATTGTAGGCAAAACAATCCTATTGTTTTAATTAGTGTTTAAATGATTTATTAGTAGACTTAAGGTATGAAGATACAAATTATGGAAAGACCCCTTACCCAGAAAACCCCAGATCCAGAGCATTCTGAAAACAGGTCCCATACCTGTATACCAATAAATATATCATGCTGTTATATAGTCTAAAGGTGAACTACCACCTTAAATTGGGATTTTGTGGAGGCATGGGATCCACAAACATCAATTCTGCAGTATCAGCCTTTAATATAAATTTAAGCCATTATTATGGATTTTGAATATACTGTAGTACTAGTGTCCCTTATTTCTTAACGTTTTAGTGTGTAGTAGTATAGAAACAAGCTCTAATTTTTACAGTATTGTTACAGGCCAAGAGAAATGTCAAACGCCATTTGTTGGATAGATACCAGGAGATCATGCTAGTAAAATTGGAATTTAATTGACTGACAACAGTAAATCAGTCCATGAACTAATGATTTGCCAGGGCCTCCCACACACCTTGTGCTTCTCAGACACATTTCAATATCTTTTTATGAAGATAAAATGCTTAATGATTTGAAAGCCAGCTGCTTCATTCATTTCTACTGGTGAATATTAAATCCTTGAGAAAAAAAAAAATCTCGGGGATAAAATTTCCAACAATTTTCCAGCTGCTGGGAAAATAGCATATGTATTAAAATACCTCTAATGATTCCTAAACCTATATACAGATGATATAGGGGGAGATGATGAGCCTGAGATACTGAGGTGAGGTAGGTAACATTCTGTTAGATGGAAACAAATGAGCTTATATAGTAATTAGTCAATTAATCATTGGACATATCCTTGGATAATAATAACACATACAACAATATCACTCACTAATTCCTTTTAGGTCACATTTGGCGGATTTCCAGAAAAACTGCTATCTGTTTGACAAAACCTCAGAAGACTGCCCCCCTGAGAAGTATGGTCCCTGCCTGCAGTCCTACATTAGGATGATTGGTAACTGTTTTTTTTTTCTTTATAATATGAAAACTAACTTGAAAACTAACTCATAACAAACTAATGAGTATGACATAAGTGGCAGCAGAAGTGGGTTAATTTGTGGCACAGTTTTCCCCTCTGTAACCTCTTGCTCTGCTGTAGTTATCCCCTCTATAACTTCTCTGTTATAGGAATGTGTAATATTGTCTGAACCTATGCCCATAAAGCCCATTTGGAATCATTTTTTGGATTTTTAAAATGACATGAAAGCTAATAATAGTGTTTTTAATGACATTGTTAATAAACACTGCAGAAAGATACCAGATTTACCAGAACTGTTCAGGATTCTGTAAATCAAAAATCTAGCCTATGAGTTGGTAGGTGCTAAGGAACAGTCCATCACCCCCAGATCCAAAAAATGTAGTATTCCAGTTATCCAATAATTTGTTCAGTATTTATTTCATTATGTTTGCATCTATCAAGCTAGTAGGGGTTTAAAGGCTGCATAAAATAGTTCCCAGATGTCTTTCTGCAACAGGTACATATTCTTTACTACCATTTTCTCTACATCATCCGTTTTTAAAGCTTGCATTTCTTAAAATAGGTACTGTGATGACTCCAAATTACATTAACAACTCTAGCATGGATGTGTCTCTCTGGTGCACCTGTGATGGCAGCGGCAACCAGCGAGAAGACTGCAACACGGTACTTGGAATGTTTACCAACAACAAGTGCTTCAGTAAGTTAAACTATCAGCAGACTCTCACTCATATATATATATACACAAGGGTAAAGGAACCTTTAAAAAGAAAGCTACTTGGGAGTAGGCTGAGTTTATGATGTGGCTGTGGCTGTCCAAGAAACTCAGAATGTTGAAAAACTGCATTACAGCCTTGGACCACTTAGCTGCTGTGGGCTCGGTAACATTCCTAGTTGTCTGGGGAAAGTCTTTCTAAAGCTCATATAACAATGGCAAGTGGGTTGTAAGAAAACTAATACATTCTTTATGATAAATAGATGAGGAAATGAGTTTACAAAATGGTGCCTGCACAAAGCTTGGATCAATTTCATGTAGGTTTTCCGATACATATTGAGAACCAGTGCACCCTATTAGCTTTAGGGACTCTTGATTGTCTTGATAGCAGTTACTATTTTATACGATCAGACATGCACAGCTGTTCACAGCTACACATTCATGGCTAATAAAATAGCAGCTGTCTTATCTGAAAAGTGAGAAAAAAGCTACATGAGAATATTAGAACTCTTGGCCGTTCCTTGAATGCTTTGCTATTGCTTTGTAATTAACTCTTCATATTTATGTCAAAGTTCTCTCACTAGACGGGTTTTATATTGTCTAAGGATTTTCAGACCACTCTTGTAGGATTGTTAGCTAACAAAATGTTTGGTATTGATTAAGTAAGTAACAGATTTTGGCAAGTACAACTTAATGAATAGGGCTTGGGCTAGACATACTGTTTGTCTGTTGTTTAAATCATGAATTATGGGTTTCTGTTATTTCTAAACCAGGCAAGCAGGGTAATTAAAGCTCCTCCATGTTTGGCCTGTGTGAGGTAGAAAATTAGATTACCAGAGCTAAAACAATCCCCATGCATTTTGGATTTTTGTTTTTCTGAGCACTGGTAATCTCATTATCTACCTTGCAAGAACCAAACATGGGTTAGCTTCCGGTGTAGGAATGGGCAGAAAGGATACAGGGAAAAAACACGGTGGGTCCCACCTGCACTGTCCACTCTCCCCCTTGATGACAGCCACAAAGATGGAAGTACACAGCAGTGCGCTTGTGTGTGTGTGTGGGGGGGGTGGCTGTGCGAGGACAATCACTGATTAAGAAGGCCAGGGAGTCCGAGCATGGAGCAGCAAACTTGTGTGAGGACTGTCACCAGGTGCCGGGAGGGGAGTTTTTCAGTTCGTATGGTCATGACATAGTCCCAATGGGTCCTGAAATCCCAGTCCAACCCTGGTAGATTCCATTTACTGTACATGTTTGCCTTCTTCAAGCAATAGAAAAACCATAGATTCACTGAACATGTTGGAATCATCTCCTGGAGTCTCAGAGCTATAGATTGATGATAGTACCCCTGGTGTTTACCCTGGCATTTGCATTTGTCTGAATCTCAGAAGATGGGGACTATCTGTAGTCCTTTGTTCAATCTGACCACTAAAACCATAGTTGGGAACAAGAATTGCTATCACATAACAATTCAGTCATATGAGTTTCTGAACATCTATACTCAGAGTTGCAAGCATGTTTCTGTAATAGATTAGGTTTAATTTTTAGTCTCAAACATATTTTACAATTTGTAAAAGCAAATATTTATTTCTTCATTTTCCCATATTCTTTTATCCATAGGAGTCAGGGGTTACAGCTGCAACAAATCATGCATTTATTTAATCTTGGCAAGTGTACAGGACATTAAACGTGTGTCAGGATCTCACACTGTGTAAATTATTAGAAACAGACTACATTAAGCATCACAGTGTATTCCTGCCCTTCCACAGGAATGGAATTTATTATGATTTGAATATTTCATGACTATAAAAAGCCTCCTTTCTTCCATTTAATTTCTGCTCCTTTGTAGCAGAGGTTCAGGCAGCAGCAATCCATACATTATACAATGGGTGTGTAATGCGCAGCATTAAATCAAAACATCTTCTAAATGACCACAAAATTCCCACTTTATGTAGAACATGAGAAAAAAACTTTCAATGCAACTTGATCAATTTCCACATTTTCATAAAACTACAAAAGTCTCAGAGTCAAAATTAGGAGCAACATAAGGGCAGAATTGCATGAATATAAAAAATGTCATACAATCATGCCTGTGACGCCCATGGGTGGGCAGTAGGCCATAAAAAATCTTAATAAAATCAGAAGGTGCAATGCTCATAAGCAACATGGAATTTCGGTATGGACAGGCACATTCTGTTAGATGGAAACCTGTCTGCTTCATGTATATTCATCTCATGCATATGGCCTTACAGGCCAATGTTTGTACAGTAATGTTTTCACTGAAAAAGCCCTACCATTTGTTGCTAATGGGGGTTGGGGCATTGATGTAAATTATGCCCATTTAGTCCAATCTTGGCTTCAAATGATAATGGCAATTTTATTTGTCAGGACATGATTTACTGCTGGACTTTAGAATCGTAACTTATCGGTTCCCAAAATAGCATTACCTTTTCTATTCAGAATGTTAGTAGAGTACTTGTTTCTAGTAAACAGTCAGTCACATTTACATGATCTAGTAGATTAACGTTTGTTGAAATATCGAATTCTCTTTTGCTACAGAAAACGCCATTGCTGCAGAGATAAATCGTTATCAACCACAACCCAATACGCATGTGCCTGTTATTTCAGCGCCTGTACAGGTAAAAATATGGAAAATCATTTATCTATTTCTATATGAAAGAACATATATACTATATTAACCAGGATTTGATGGGTCTGAAATTTGTGACAAAGTGTAGGAGAACTCAAAAACCAAAAAAGCAGAGAATAAAAATAGCAATACAGGTGATAAGTAGGTAGAATCTTGTATATAATAGAGTCAGCTACTGCTTGTTTGCATATGATAAATGTTGTATGTTTTGCACCAACTGTTCACTTCTAACTAACAGCATGTAGAAGTACATAAGGATTGTGGGAGGTGGAGGTTTTCGAAAGAGAATAAAACATCTGTGTGTCCAAATAGATGCAATATGTTAGAAAGTGACAATTGTATCTTGCTAGTAAGAAAGCCGTTGTGTAGCGTTGTCTGTAAATGATCTAGGAAAAGAAGGTTGTTTAGTTGTGGGTCTAAATCATAAATATCTCCATTTTTATAGGCAACTGACCAAAATAGCATTGAGTTGGAAGGCTTGAATAAAGTCCTTATTCATAACGACAACAGCTTGACTAATGAAGCATCATATGGAAAGAGAAATACAGCATCCAGTGTGTCTTGTCCATCCTTGGCTTTGACCCTGCTAAGTCCACCAATTCTCCTTTGGCTCTCAAAAGCATTCTGTCTGTTGTAAACAATCCCAGCAATCTCACATACCTACATAGCACAATGGTATGAACTTTACAAATATGTAACAGTAACGGCTTTTCATCTGATTCATAAAAATGTCGGCTGACTGAGGACTGTTCCTGCTTAAAAAGACTGGTAGAACTTTGAAGTTGTCATTCATAATTCAGCTTTTCTGCTGTGAATTAGGTACGCTAATAGACTGATGAAAGCTGCCTGTCCAGCAATGAAAGTCTTAGCTTTGTAAAGAACCACCAACTGACATCTTTCTTCAGCTGCAGAGACTTCTGGTAAATTGATGAAGATGCGAGGAGACAAATAACTGTCTTTCTTCACAGAAGCATGTAAAACATAAGACTGGTGACGTTGGGTTGAGAATGATGAGATGAATTTAATGCTTATCATATCAATGTAAAATACTTCTGAGTACATTGGAAAAAACTGTTGTGGTTTCAATGTTCCAGAAATAGAGAGATCGCACTACTCGCATTTAAAAAATAACATTTAAATGCATATTGCTTACATATTCAGTGTTTGTTGTAGTGTTCCAATCAATCTCAGTGAAACTTGTATAAACTACTGCTGGTTACAGTTGTCTGTCTCCCATGCTGGCCTGGACTGGGAGTCAAAATAGGCCCTGCCATTCCAAGTAATAAACAGCCCCCTACCAGCCCAAACAGCCCCCAACAAGCCCACTCTATGGTAACTTTCTATGGAACCATGCAGCAGCCCCTCTGGCATTTGCCAGAACCCACAGATTGCCAGTCCGGGCCTGCTCCCATGGGATACAATCTATTGGCTGCGGGCCGGCCAGTTGTTTTATTTTTGATTTGTAGGCCGAGTGAATCACATGGGAAGCAGGAGGGCAGTTCAAACCTTATCACGAATTATAACAGACTAAAGTCTGATTGGAGCATAGATAAGTAAGTCCAAATAATTGAAGAAGGGACCTACACAATATGGAGCCAAGAACAGTTGCTCCCTGTGTGGCCGAGAGAAGCAATGTCAAAATGTTAGTATGTTCTCTAGGCACGAAATGTACTTAAATTAAAATTGTAGAGGGTATATGACAAGGAACTGGAGTACTAGATTCATAAAAATGCTTTTATGCTTCTGCTGGTGTAAAATCACATTTGTGATCATATGTTTTGTCACTGTGACTTTTCTACATTTCAAACACTACATTCCTATTGAAAGTGAAAATATACTCTGTTTAAAGGCTTATGGCTCACTTTCATTTTATTCTCCTTTGCAGCTATTTTTATTAGTTATTTCAGTGATACCTAAAGGTAAAGTTTATCTTGCCCAAAGCCCCTTACTTATCTGCGTACAGAATTTGTATGTGCTGCAATACTGCTTGTTCTGCTGTGGTAATATTAAATGTGCCCCAAACCATCGTGAACCAATCATCTGCATTTTGAGACAACATTTGTGCATATGTGCTGAACTAGTGGTGCTTCAAATTACATGTATTTTATTGCCACTGCTTTTAGAAAATAGTAAAAACTGACAAATCTGGTGCGATATGAGCCTGAAGGTGGCCACACAAAGGTTTACAGCTCAAGGATGTAGTGGGTCAACACAGCATGGACACCTTTCTATTGTTATAACACTTACAATCATATCTTCACGTGTGTGTTGCTAACTTTACAGAGAAAAGAGTTTGAATCAAAACATAGGCACATACCATTGTTTATCTCAATATAAAAAGTCAGATGCAGCTTTAGAATTCAATGTTTTCCAGTGGAAAATCCCTTCACCGCATAACTCAAAAAGCACAAATAATAATAAAAAAATGAAAACCAATTGCAAATTGTCTCGGAATGTCACTCTCTACATCATAATAAACGTTAACTCAAAGGTGAACAATCCCTTTAATATTGTAAGGATATTTGAACATCCAATATTAGCAATGAGTAGCTGCAGAAAATGATTGCACTGTAGAAGCTATTGCAATCACGCAGACCAACCTCTGGAGAGTTTTGTTACTGTTAATACCGGTGCATTGCTTCTCCCCCCCCTTTTATTTTTTTTGTACCATTGCTCTGTAATATGAGACGTGCGAGAATTTGAGGTACCCAAAGGAGAAAGTTGCACAGCAAGTTACTAGGGCTCATAAAAGGGGAACTATTGCGAAAAGGAAAATTTAATATAGACTTCATCATACTGAAATAAGAAACTTTCTAAATACAATCAACTAAAAATTCTGCATCATTTCTGAAATAATCAAGTTTATCTTCACTATCCCTCTCTCTGCATTCTCTCTTCCTGCAGCAGTTGGGTCCATTATATCTTATAGGGGGGGGGCTTTCTTTCCTAGCAGATGTAATTTCTTTCCTGCTACATCACTAAAATTGTGAGTATATACCCATGTCCTACCTGTGTGCAACCTCTTCTCTCACAGGGGCAAAATTTATTTATTTGTGTATAATTTGCACACATTTCTGAGCTTTGCACCTCTGGTATCTGGCACAAGTTTTGCACCTCATTGTGGCAGGCATAATTGAGCTTGAATTCTCAGCAGTAATGTACAGTACAATACAAGCTTGTATATACTTGCACCTTGCGCCAAAGTGGCAGTTAATTGTGTTTTGCTGAATAAAGCGCAAGGTACAAAGTACAGGAAACAGATGCAAGGGAGAAAAACGCTGTTTCCATTCCTGGAAGAATCTCTGTAAGAATCATTATTTGCATCCATAATGACGCCAGAAGAACACGTGTAAAACTTGTGCACAACTTATGGATGCTGATTAGTGCCCGTATGTTGCGATGCAATGCTATTTATGAGACTTTTAAAACATGACAGCACTGCTGCTTTGTGAGAGATAGGAAGGTAACATAACCATTTTGTTCTATATTCCTATATGTTCCTATATTTTTTATGTTTTTTTTCCCTATAAATAACATTGGCTTCAAGGACTAGTTTGTTTTACTGACTCTGTGAGTAAAAATAGTAATACAATGCTTATTGTTACTTTTTATTACTTATCTTTCTATTTAGCCCATCTTTTATTAATATTCCAGTCTCTAATTGAATCCATTGCCTGTTTGCTGAGGTAAACACACTAGCAACCAACTGATATGTAGAGCAAGGGTTATTAACTACAACACATATAACAAAACACAGAAACAAAACTGTAACACATTAGATTGGGATGTGATAAGATCACCATTCCATTTACAATGTTACAAGCCAACTAGTTCAGGAAATTGTTGTATAAATGTATCTAAAACTTAGCTTTTAATGTAGATGCCAATAAAAACTTGCTAGCGCAGCCTTACACAGACTCACAGCATATTTCTCACATAGCTGTGCAGGACAGTGTCCTTAAAATGACATACACTTCACTGCAAGTAGCACTAACTGACTGTTTTTTGTCACTATGCTTTGTTATGCCCCATCTCCACTGAAATGAGAGAACAGAGGTTATACTTAACATCTGCCGATTCACTGAGCAGACAGACAGACAGCAGGGGTACTCATAATGATGGCCACAACCTGCAAACACAGGTCATTGCTTATTGTACTGACAGCAGCATGTGGAGCTGATGGCATATTGTTTGTGACCCTAAGCACAGTGGTAAAACAGTGTGTTCCATATTTTTTGCTGTGCAATTCCCTCATTCAACAATCAACATACTTATTCAAATAGTTTTACCTTTTAAATCTGAGAAAGATTAAAATGCCTATAAATGAATGCCTTTGCTGAATGGTTAATTTGGCAGTCATTTGTTCTTTCCTGTTATACCAAAATTGTGGGGCACTCTATTCAGTTCCAGGCTGAAAAGCTGGGAAGGCAATTTACATACTTATGACAGTATAATAATAGCTGGAAACTGTTTGATGCTGCGGTTTCTATTTTAACTGTATAAACATAGAGGCTAAAGGTGTTTTACATCTTTAGGGGCATGTTTACTAACATTGGAGATAAATATATGGAGAGATTTCTGGAGATGTTGCCCATGGCAACCAATCAGCAATTAGATTTAAACAGCCACAGCCAAGTTAGAAAACAAAAGCAAAGATCTGATTGGTTGCTATGGGCAACATCTCCAGAAATCTCTCCAGATATTTATCTCCAATGTTAGTAAACATGCCCCTAAGTGTGTTTTCATTGGTAGGGTTCCCCTAGGCCATCTTTGTTTCCTTTGTTGAGCGGTTGAAGCCCTCACTTTTATATTTAAATTAGAAAAGTGTCCCAAAGGTTTATGAAAATCTGAATATTGGAAATGATTGTTAAAGCCCTTGACACTGGTTCACAGTGCATATGGATTGCCATAGATCCAATTCATGTCTTTCCTCATAGAAAACAATGAAATAAAATGATTTCAAATCTCACTGTGCTTCTTAGGCCATTGGGTGTATTGGATGCTATAAAAGACAAAAACATGGAAACCATATTGCAAAGGTTGCAACAGCAGGAAATGAAAGCAGCTATGACTTCTCCCAGTCCTTACTTCCTTTTGGCTGACTGAAAGAACTGATAACCCTTGATATACCAAGATTAATGGTCTAAACTGATAAACATTCTATGACTGGCCATACATGCTCAGAAATTTGGGTAATATGGTTGAAATGAGCTGACTAAACCTGGGAATGTGTGGACACTTTTAGTAAGACATTCACTTGTGAAGCATGCCATATACAATAATGCAATATTATATTATTATATGGATCTAGGGACAATTTGGCAATGCAAAATCAGATTCAGTAGTCAATGTCCTCAAACATCAACAGAAAATTTGTTATTTTCTCAGACTCTCGCTTCCAGCTTGATAACCCCCATTCTGTCCCAAGGGCCTACAGATACTGTAGATATTCAATTTAGTCCAGAAATTCTTAATTTGCCAGCATAGGCTATTGTGTTGTGTGCTTGGAAGCACTTTCTGTTTAGCTAATAAGTGTACATAAATAAAGGTCAAGCAGAAGATTTGTAGGCCGCGCACTCCAGAACACCACCACGACTCGCTTGTCTCCAAATATTTTAAAAAGGTAAATATTTTATTAGCACATACGATCAATCAAACAAACAAAAGCGTCTGAGGTCTGACGCGTTTCGTGATGGTATCATCTTACCTTCTTCTGACCATTCATACTCTCAAAATCAGGTATACCCAACTAGCGTTGTTAATGAGGATAATGTTAATAACTTACAAAACTGATCTTGTTTTAGCCACCTAAAATCTAACCATGCTGTCTGTGCACCTCTCCACAGGATATATAAAGATTTCTGGTCAGTATTATTTACCTGTGAATCCTAACAAGACTCTTAAAACCCTGTGCTAAATCCGAATTTTGCTTGAACATAAGTTACTGCACTCCCTGGAGGGGGGATATCGTTTTATATTGACCAATTAGGAAAGGCTACTGCATGGACATTATTCCTGGTTCTTAATCACTGATAACCCAGCTAAGAAAGGATTTTACAGACTGAACAGTAAACTCTCATTGGAGTTTTTGGATAGTCACATAAGTGTACAATAAATTGTGGCCACCTTATTTTAGGACTTGTGGTTCTGCTCATTAATCTAAAACAAAAACTGTTAACATTTTTAATATAATGGTGTGCAGAAGCTTCTTGCCTCAGAGACATACGTGGGGGCAAATGTTTTTCTGCCTTCCATAACACTGTGCAAAACATATAATAATATTAGTCTGCTGTGAATTTGCATTCTGTCATTGTCTGGTCAGGGAGATCTCCTTGAATACATGATGTATTGCTTCTTTATACAGGCTCTGATATGACTTACTGGAGCTTTGCCAGTCCTTGTGTTCATTCCATGACGTATTTACCTTCATATGAACTATGTTCATGCTGTTTAATATATGTTACCTTGCAAAGTTTTCAAAGAATAATAAAATCTACGTTACAGTGCCAAGCTGCATTTGTCTTTTAAATGGTCTCCCTTCCTTGCCTACAAATAGCTGGAAAGTGATTTTGTAATCATGTGTAAAGAACCCATATCTGTGTCTACAGGGGGGGTATAGTGAATAAAGTACCCCCTTTTGTAAAATATAAGGATATTATAAGTTACCGAGGAGTTTCATGACCATATAAAAATATGAGGCCGAAGGCCAAGAGTTTTTATACAGGTCATGAAACTCCAAGGTAACTTCTAATATCCTCATATTTTGCAACTGGGGTACTTTATTTATTATAATACACAAGTTTCTGTGAGTCATGTGACAGAAATGACATCCGAACTCACCATTTATAACTGATGACATCAGAACTCACCGTTTATAAGGATATCATTTACAGGATATTCATGGCTTTTGTGTATTATAATGCATATAATGAAGGAATTCTGGAAGAAAACTGGTGAATTTCTGTTGAGCATACTAGACTTGACTGTGCTCTGTAGAATAAGAATGTACAGGTATGGGATCTGTTATCAGGAAACCTGTTAAATTACGAATTACGGGATGGCCATCTCCCATAGACTCCATTATAATCAAATAATTAATTTTTTTAAAAGTGATACCCTTTTACTCTGTAATAATAAAACAGCAGCCTGTACTTGATCCAAATTAAGATAAAATGAATCCTTATCGAAGGCAAAACAAGCCTATTGGGGTTATTTAATGTTTAAATTATTTTTGAATCATTTTTAGGCACAGAGATCTAAATTACGGAATGATCCCTTATGCGGAAAACCCCAGGTCCCGATACAAATTTGTGGGGTGGATGGGAGGGTGCTGCGGGGCCCAACAATGGGGCCTGACAGTGCCTAATAGCAGACAAATAAGGGATGCTTTTGTGTTTTTGTAAGAGGGTGTAAATTCTTACACTGTGGGATTGAAAGCATATTGGCAGAACAGAACAGCAATTGGATAACTATGTACACAGTGGACGTCAGATCACTTACTGCTCAGCAGTGATTCTCAGTACTTTTGTTGTTATTATTGTTATTAATGGATCCCTTTCCTCCATGCAAGTATATGTTTATGGTGGGGACAAGAACAAAATCTTAAAGGGCGTCTATAGGGCAACATTGTTTCTCCCAAAGGAGGTGAGGGCTAATAGAGCCTACATTTCAGTTGGAGAATAAATTTTTTTGAAGAAAAAAATGCTATGCTGCTCTCACTGAGAGGGAGCTCTATAAAAATCATAAAAATCTTGAAAATGCCTTTGTTTTAACTGTTTCTACTCTTTGCAGTGATGAAGAGTTACTTAACTTATAATTATAATAATTATCAATCCAAATGTCTCTTTTGGCATGATTTTAAATATGTTTAATGATCCTGCATTTATTTTTAATTATCTCCATAAACAGGAACACCAAAAAATACATGAGAAGCTATTGTATATGAAACTCCAGTTTATAAAACTGAACGGGTTTATTGTGAAAATAAAATATTTCAAATCACTGACAAAAAAAAAACAAAAAAAAAATATATAACTGAACATAATTGTGTCATGCTGTCTGAGCCAGAAAATGGCCAAATATGTTCAATTAGGAAAATCAGTTCTGTGAAGTGCTCTTGTGATCAAGCATACTGGAAACAAAAGCGACTCTTCTGTGAAGTTGTCGGGAGGAGGCCCAGGGGGAATATGTGAATTGAGTTATATGCAGTGTGGGAAGTCATATAAGTAATTACTTCACTAAGCTACGCTGAGCAAGACTTTATGAAGAAATGGCCAGACCAAAGAGTGAACAAAAACAAATCCAAGCTGTGCCTATTTAGACTGACTGTTCATTTACTATTATTATTATTATTAACATGTATTTATATAGCGCCAACATATTTCTCAGCGCAACATATTGTGTGCGTGTGTATACATAGATATACAGTATAAATAATATTTCCACTCTGCATATACTAATGTCAATGACAACAGATTGGCAAGATTGGTGATGTACCAAATCCAGGCTTTGGTTTTAGCTGAATCCCAGCAGTTTTTGACCAAACTTTTCATCATACCTAAAAGTGACAATTATTTTATCGCAAAAAATTAGTTAGTTAGTTTTGATATTCAGCATAGTATTTGGTATGCCTAGTATGAATGCAGAAACTGGCATATATATATTTAATATGCACTATGTATGTGTATGGTGGGAAAAGAGACAACTGATATCGGCAGAAGACTTGAATATCGGTCGGCTCGTCGATCAGGCTGGACGGAAAATATAGATCAGGTGACTTTGAAGGTACGCAAACATTGCCCATTGTTAGTGCCTAATTGTCAGATACAGGTAGAATTCTATTGTTTCTACCTGTATATCTGATGATTCAGCTCTGCACATGTGTATTGAAACGTACGATCTTTCTTGGAAAGATCTTTTCCAAGAAAGATCGTAATTGTAACGTCTATGGCCACCCTCATTGTTGTACAAACCCAAAGCCACAGGAGATATGAAAAAGTTCAGAGTAACCCTATACTATATCATGTGCAGTAATTTCACTTTTTTATTTGTGTCATTTAATAAATGCGCCAGCAGAGAAAGCAATGGAACGCATGAAATATCAACTACAAGGGAAGACAGGTAAGAACGCCCATGTGTAAGAGCCCTTTAGAAGAAGCATTTGTTTACCATAAATAAATAACTCATGACACTAGTCTTATGTCACACAGTGAAAGAAAATATAGATTTGTCCTATATACACATTGACAGGCATAAGTGAGATCCACCTGTTACTACACACAGGGTTGATTTTGGCCAGAAACTACAAACACCTAACGTTTTCTGGTTGCAATTCACAATATCAGGCAGATCTCATCCATTCCTTGCGTACAGAACATGTGTGGAACAGATTGGTTCTCCACCGACTGGAAAAATGTCTTATTCTGAATATTTATAGGGGGGCTAAAATCATTTTGCTGTGGGGCCCAGTAACTTCTAGTTACTCCAATGACAGAAAGGAAGCATTTGGACTTCTATATGTTAATGTAAAATAAATGTATATATCTCTCCATTGAGCTGGACAAAGAAGAAATCCTAATCTTGTTCCACAGTTAATGTGCCCCTTATTGGATGCATTTTCCCCGTCTTTGTGGCTTTTCATTTTTTGAAGCTGAAAGAGAATATGTGTGTGAAATTCAGCAAGTTTAAGTTTCCTAATGGAATCTGCCCTAATTGGCAATATTAGCTCTTCTCCAGGAAATGATTCCTGTGCCTGAGTTTGTTTTCTCACAAAACCCCAGGGTCAATACACTGTCGGTCTCCCCATCACTTTCTATATTCCTCGCCTGCACAATATGACCCCGCATCCTTTCCATTTGCAGCTGCTCCCAAAGCATTATCTACCACCACCGAGGAGAAGATGGTCAGGGATAGTTAAGTGCATTAATCAGACTAACAGCTCACAGCTAATTCCCTTTGTAATGTGTTCCTGAATTCCTGGTAAACAACTACTTGCTTTTCGCTCACAGGGAACAAAGCCAAAAGCCTTCCATTAGTGATGCAAAGATAAGGCTCTTAGAGAAATTGGGTCCTTTTAAAGATTTTAATGACATTAAAGTGTGCACTAAATTATAAGAGCCCAGTTTAAAATAAAGACATTTTTATAATTAAAGGAGAAAAGGAAGACTGGTCGGTTTTGCCTGTTTCTTTGGCAGACGCAGGGATAAATATGTATTTGTGCAAGTAGAGTACTGTTTGCAGTGTTTATAGATGCCACTCACTATGATCACTGCCAGAAACCTGCTCATGGTTTTGGCAGTCTATTCATTTTTCAGTTACTAAAATAAAACCTGCTTCTTTCTGGCCTACCCCCAAATATTCTATCTAATGTTCAGTATCTATGTAAAATTGGTTCCGTCATCAGGAAGCAATGGTATTCTTAGATTATGGTTTGTGTTGGCATCAAAGCGCTTGATTCAGAGCAATTGTTTCTCAACCTTTTTGCTGGAAATAATAACAGCAGTCCTATCCACTAAGAGTGCAGTGAGTTTTGGTTTGGAACAGTTTAGAACTTTAGTTCAGTACACCATTTCGGTGTATTTTTATATCGAAATATAAGGACACATTGAAGCAACAGCCACATCCTGAAGCAAAGATTGCATCTGATTTGTGTAGAAGCACACAATCGATTACACATTATAACACATTGGCTACTATTGGTCAGGTGCATCACCACCTCACAGATTACATTAGAATCAGCATTCGACTGGGATGTTCGGGGGCCCACACCCCAGTCGCAAGCTCCAGATCCAGCCTTTCAAATGAGACCCCCCTGCCTCACATTGCGTTACTTACTCCATCCTTGTAGACATGATTGCAAGGGCGAACGCTTGCTCCCGAAGTTACCACTGGGGGGAGCGGGCTTTGGCTGACCAGGTGCCCACCAGGTTTTTTTCCTGTTGTCCCACCGGTGCAGTCTGACCCTGGGTAGAATTGTGGGGAAAATGCTGAATTGTGGGTAAAACATGCAGACTTGTGCCTGCATACTACAAAACACTTACATTTGTATATGAGCACTAAAAGCCCTGGGGTTTTTGTTTTTTTTAAAATCCTTGTTATTGAATATCTAGGTATAACAGGTGACATGCAGTAACCATTTAACATTTGAAAAGGAGAAGAGAGAATATTGTTGAGTACATATTTTATAATAGATCTTTTTTGGGTGTAGCACAAAATTAAATATTGATCACAACACAAGTGGTGGGTCACTGAGTATCATTCTTTCTTCGTGCCAATAAGTCCCTGGATGGACTACACCAGTGCTTGTTTATTAGGTTTCTTATTAATTCTGTCCCTTCATTCTACAAATATATAGACATAGAAAATATATAACCTAAACCTCTGCCTTAAAAACCCTAATTTACCAAATTGTTGCAGTGCAAGCACTACTAGCAACAGAGACGCCAACCCGAATATGATACATCAACTGCATCTTGGCTATAGCCGCTCTACCACTGGCCATTCCCCCAATAAACCAAAGTTACATGCCCTGACTGCACTCGGTGCTCTGAAGAGCTTTGGGCACTGTCAGTGCATTTCAACTGAGGAGTTAAGCTTTAATTTTTGGTGCAAATAACAAGGAGTGGACAACTGGGCTGTTACTACAGGGGACTGGGTAAAGGGTTTATTAAATAAAGCTGGCCATATATGTTGAGATTTTTAAAAGATCCAATCATCATCGTGAGACCACGATTATTTCGGAACAATCGTACGAATTGTCCATCAACTAAAAGATCAGTTTGCCAGGAAAACAAAGGGGAGCTGCCTGCTTGGCCCTGCAAACATAGATAGATTGCACTGGGACCGACAAAGATTTTTTAACCTGGCCGATCAATTTCCTGACAGATGTGGCAGGTCGGGAGATGGGAAAGTCCGATCGTACATTGATTCGTACGATCAGATCTTTGCGTCTGTGGCCAGCTTAAGAGTAACTGCACTAGTGCAAGTCAGCTCCCATGATACTAAATCAACCCCATAAAGAATTAAAATCCTATATTTCCGGACATGTACAATTTTTATACAATAGGAAATAGTCACACCATACCTCAGCTCTGAAAATAGTAGAGATGTTGGTTTTTATGGGATGAATGACGTTTTGGCTGTAATAATTGAAAATAAATGGATTATGGATATTCTATATTCATGGAACATACCTGTGCATTGTTTAAAATTCCTACCTAGTGCATATTACTGTGATAGGTGTATGTGATGTGTTGCTTGTCTCTCAAGTGTATTAGGGTTCAATATAAGGTCCATTTATTGTTGTATTTGAATTTTAACAGAATGGCACAAGGGTGTTTAAATCTGCAGCCAGAAGAGCAGGTTGCATTCACACATAAATGAGCAGGAACAGTGTATCCTCCAAGTTACAAACCCTTAGATTCCCTTATATATTGTTTGCCAACTGGTGCCTCCCTGACTCTCCTTGATCAATCAACATAAAAAAGTCTGAGGCTGAGGCCACTCCATATTTGCTGTGGGTAAGAAATAAAGAGATACCACCGTTTGTATACATCTGCTGCTAAACATTGTCGCATTTAGAAGAGTGGGGTAAATGAGTAACATGGCAGCTGTTACACTATAAAAACAGAGTTATATGCTATAGACTTTATTTATGAAGTAGAAGCCATTTCCTGAATTAGCCCTATGTATATCACTTACTGTTACTTCAGCTTTATAAAGGTAAACATTATAAGGAAGATCACAGCAAAGGCCTGTGTCTGCTTTATAGAGAGGCCTTTATAGAGAGCTTTGGATAGCCTGATTAGCTGCTAATGCTAAAATACCCTAGGATTTTGCACAATTAAATCCATACCAATAGAAAGTCAAGCAGAGACTATCCATAAACAAAACAAGCATTTAACTGTGGCTACTGTAATGATGCCACTCAGCTTCTGAAGGGACATGCTGACAGCAATAATAAACTCATAAATTATAGATGTGTAAATGGAATCATAGCTAATCCGTTGATATAAATCTTTTTGTTCATTACACAAATTTAGCTCTGTACATGGAAACACAGGGGCATTCACAAAAGTATTCTACGATCATAGAGTAAAATATAATTTTCAAATCTGATCAACGTAGTAGATGAAGATTAAAAAGGCCATATTGTTTGGCAATAAAAATGTGAATTTATTGCAAAAATTAATATTACAGCACTATACTATTAAACTGAATGTGGTGGTTGTTCTTATATAGCATCTTTGGAAAACCAAGATGAATCAATATGTAATATATGTAATAAAAAGCAAAAGCAGAAACCCATAGCAATGAATAAGATGCTGGCTTTTCAACAGTTGACCAGTTAAGTCTACCTGCTGTTTGGTTGCCATATGTTACTGCTCTTGGGCAAACTTTGTGCCATTTTGGATTCAGTTGAACTCCTGAATCCTTTGCAAAAGATTCGGCCGAATACCGAACCGAATCCGAACTTGCATATGCAAATTAGTGGTGTAAAGGGGAAACATTTTTTACTTCCTTGTTTTGTGACAAAAAGTCATGAGATTTCCCTCCCCACCTCTAATTTGCATATGCAGATTAGGATTCGGGTTCAGTTCAGTTGGGCAGAAGGATTTGGCAGAATTCCACAACTTGTTGAAAAAGACAGAATCCTGGCTGAATCCTGGATTCGGTGCATCCCTAATAGAAAGTTAGCCTACCAATTTGTCACTTTGATATTTTATTTATTAGACTAAATTGATCAGTGAGATATATTAAGCAGTTTTAAATTGAGTTTGACTAAATAAAAATGCTTACCAATCCAGACTTCTATTGGTTAGAATATACTGAAAAATTATGGAAAGATGGCAACATGGTAGAGAGAACAGTCAAAAAATCAAAGTTTCAGTCTATAACTGGTCAATATTATTCTATTTAATAACAGGATGGAATATCTCTAGAAATAAGTTAAATCAACTGGACTTGCGGTGTTTTTCTTGAAGATTTTTCAACAGTCATCCAACTGGCTTTCTCAATTGAGAAAGACAGTTGGATGACTGGTGAAATGTCTTCAAGAAAAACACAGCAAGTCCAGTTAATCTGACTTATTTCTTACAAATACACCATGACCTGGATGAATGAAAATCTTCACAAATGTCATGGTCGGGCCATTCTCTTATTCATTAGAAAGTCTATTTGACCCATTCTAGTCTGTATCCCTTGGGGACTCCTTTAGTAATCTCACTCCCATATCCACTGAATTATTCTGGCACCTCATCATTGGCCACTGTGTCAGTGGAATATTCTTACTTAAAACGGATTGACCTTTCCTAACAATCCTGGGAAAATCTATATCCACTTTTGCAGAACATGAGTCGCTGACATTCTTAAGGGGAGCTGCAATGTAGTAACATGATATTTCACTGGCTGCACAAACACTATACATTGTACACATCTGTGCAACAGCTATGTCTTAGGCTAAGGCCACACTAGGCGATAGCGCCGCGATTTGACTCGCGGCGACTTTTAAGCCGCAATCGCTGGGGAAATTTTGGCGCTGGAGTCTATGGGGAATCGCGACAAATCGCCAGTGTAAAAACACACGCGGCGATCTTTTTTCTACTGTCGCTCGAAATTGCCTTGCTATGCGATTTCGAGCGACAATAGAAAAAAGATTGCCGCGTCAAATCGCGGCACTATCGCCTAGTGTGGCCTTAGCCTTAGGGTAGGGGCACACGGCGCGATTTCGCCGCGATTTGCATTGACGCCAGCGCCAAAGTTAACAAAGCTATTTCGGCTTAAAAAACGCAGCGACTCGCAACTCGCAACTCGCCCAGCGCAGAATCGCGGCGAAATCGCGCCGTGTGCCCCTACCCTTACATGTTATTGGAGATTATCCTGAAGAAGCCAAAGTGGATTCTAAATGTGTTTAGCAAGAAAGGAGTTAAACATCATCTCCTGCACAAATAAGACTTTTCCATATGTACACAGCAGCTGACTAAATAGAACAAAGCAATTAGTGCCAAGCCCCCAGTTTATACTGCAACTGATTTCCACATTCACACTTGGACTGCAAACACCTGTCTACTGTTTTCATGAAAGCGAAATGAGAAAGCGGCAATTAAATATTTTTCAACACTTTATCACATTTCCAGTCGTTTGTTGAAAGCTTAAGCAGATAAACATTCCAAGCCGTTAGAACAAATCCTTGCAGTAGAATATATAAAATAAATGTGCTTGTCAAAGTTAGTTATAGACCCTGAGGCTGAAGGGTGTATGTGTGTGTGAGAGGTACTGTAATCAAAGACACGCTAGGTCTAGTAACCCCTAGCAACCAAGGCTGTTATGGGTAACTATAACTGTAGCAAATGTTAGTGTGTTTTGGAGGTGGATTATTTCATGAAGGTAGCATGACCATGCCTCAACTTTTTTTGTTTGAATTGTTTAGTGTAAAAATAAAAACTGAGTAAAACTGGGTTTTCTAATATAGTTAGCCAAAAATTTAATGTATAAAAACTGGAGTGATTGGATGTCTAACATAACAGAAATGGACACTACTTCCTGCTTTGCAGCTCTCTTAGTTTCCACTGATTGGTCACCAGGCAGTAACCAATCAGTGACTTGAGGGAGGGCCACATGGGTCATAACTCTTTGTTTATTTAACTCTGAGCTGAATGCTGAGGATCAATTGCAAACTCACTGCACAGTTATGTCCCATGTGGTCCCCCTTCAAGTCACTGACTAACTCAGAGTTATAGAGCTGAAAAGCAGGAAGTTGGATTCAGGCTATTATATTAGACATCCACTCACTCCAGCCTTTATGCACTACATTTTGCCTAACTAACTATATTAGAAATATGTTTTATTTTGCACAGTCTATCTATTTACCCAGTTTTGTTTTTTACACTGAACTAGGAATCACGCTTCATGTAGGATATTACACCATAAAGGTGGTCTAAAAAAGACATATAAATTATGTTAAAAATTATGTTGATATAGTGAATATTAAGCTGTCTAGAGAATAATTCACAACATGTGAACCTGCCTCCTTTCCCGGGGTGACATTTGGAAAAACATGTTCATTATATTTCATTACATGGAAGCTGCACACTGTTTAATTAAAGTGTGCAGGTAAATATAATCCAAGGCTCTGTGTCTTGCATGCTTACGGTCAGGAGGCTGGATTTTATGGTTGAACAAATTTAATTGTGCAAAAGTCCATGTAACAATATATATGTTTTGCTGCCTACATGGCAATAATGTTTAAGACCAACACGTTCAACAATAACATAAATGGCTGTATTTGTTTATTGGAAAGGTGACCTCTTGAAATCGATTGTTTTCAATGTTACACACCCACTCAGATGCGAGAGGTTTGTTAGCCAGAGGTGATCTACAGCTGACCCATAAAACATTGTTAGGCAAATTATTGTTGCTATTTATAGTGATCTGCCCCCTGACTGGCTGCTTGCTCTATTGAAAGTATTGGGAGAAGGGATGTTGCTGAATATATATTTACAACTATAGCTTATTGCAACTGGTATCTTCATTAGCATAAAAATGCAACATAAACAAACTCCTATATATGATGGGGATTAGTTGAAGTGGTTGAACTTGTCGGACTTGTCTTTCCGAATTAAACTATGTAACATATTAACCTGTCTGGCTTTCTAAAAATTCCAGAATGTTGCCCTGGTCTCCCACCCCGTCCAGTTTCCCCTGACTGTTCATGATTTTCTTTTGTGTTTTCATTCTGGTATCCTTAGAATTAGACAAACATAGACTTTTAACAAAAGAAATAAAAATAATGATAATGCTAGAATTTAAAAGAAATAACAAAAACCCTACAGGAAATTTGGGGATTTGCATTTCAAATTAGGTTAGACGTCATTTCCAATACATTGCAAGCATACATTAATTTTATTCACAGTGACACAATGCAATTAAATGAAAGATCTCTGGGCAGCATATTCATTCTGTTTATTGCATTTGTCGTTTATTTATTGCACTCACATCTGTTATCAGCACTTAATTTCATGTTGTACATCACCCAATAAAGCAAGCTTGCAGAGCACACCATGCTGAAATGCCTTATAATTGCCATCCAGCACCAAGCCCCATAGAATCGATTGCGTTGAGTTATGTGTTATGCTATGTGCCTTTCTGGTGAAGTGGCATTAGTGTAGATGAAAGAGGTATCACTGGGCTATTAATTTTCCTATCTGAGCATTAACAATGATTACTTTTATACTATTTATAATTCCTTTAATCAATTTCTATATTTTAACCTAAGCTGTACCTGTATTATTATTTATTATAGATAGTTGTTACTTCTTCTAGTGAAACTAACAGCAAAGGGATTGCTTAAAAGGCTCTAAACATTATTGAATAAATTATGTTTTATGGTTGTTTTGTAGCTGTGTTTTTTTCTGCACTAACAAGATAGCAGTATAAAAATTGTCACGATCACTCTCCACAGTGCTCCATGTAATTCTTGTGAAAATACCTGAACAATTTCCATGTGATTCTAGGGAACTTGGTGAATTCACTTGTTTGTTTGGTCTGCTTTTCACACAATTCCAATAGTGATCAATAAGGATTATGTTGCACATTTGATGCCAGATTTATAGTACGCACAAAATTCAGTGCACCATCAGCCATTTCCTTAAGGTCAAATTTTGACCAAAAGAAATCTAGAGCAGCAGAATAAAGATAAGAAAGACCTCACTTGCTATTTACAGATGCCTGTCATACTGTCAGCATAAACTATTCTGCCCCCCCCAAGTAAATATATGGGTGGTTAAATAGCATTGTTCTAAATCATTCCACACTGTACCTTATATATGCCAAAAGTGAAGATCAGAAGAGATAAAATAACTTTTGTTTTTCCACCTGAATACATCTCTACCTGCAATTGGCAAAACTGTATTCCAGAGGGGTGGTGTGAGGGAGAAGCATTAGCATTCCCCCTACGAGTCTCCTAATTAGTACTGCTCTCACACCAGCTTTTAAATCCAGCATGATGTGCAGAGTACAGTAAGACCCTGGATGCAAGAACTTATTGAATGAACACTAATGGATGCAATTTGCACCCCATTGTGCTCTACCACCTTGTTTGGGGTCTTGGCAACATTGTGTTGTGTATTTTAACAAAAAAGCTTGAGGACATACCTTGATGAATGTGCAAAATTACCAAATCACCAGGCAAATAGGTGTAGATATTTTTCACAAATTCAAAATATATGTAACTAGTAATCCTGTCTTTGATAATTTCCAGATATTATCCATTATAAAGGAGAACTAAACCCCCCAATAAAAACAGCCCCCCTTAAAGGAAAACGATACCCCCAAAATGAATACTTAAGCAACAGATAGTTTATATCAAATTGAATGACATATTAAAGAATCTTACCAAACTGGAATATATATTTACATAAATATTGCCCTTTTACATCTCTTGCCTTGAACCACCATTTCGTGACTCTATCTGTGCTGCCTCAGAGATCACCTGACCAGAAATACTACAACACTAACTGTAACAGGAAGAAGTGAGGAAGCAAAAGGCAGAACTCTGTTAATTGGCTCATGTGACCTTACATGTGGTTTGTATGTGTGCACAGTGAATCTTACGATCTCAGGGGGCGGCCCTTATTTTTTAAAATGGCAATTTTCTATTTATGATTACCCAATGGCACATACTACTAAAAAGGTATATTATTATGATAATGGTTCATTTACATGAAGCAGGGTTTTACACATGAGCTGTTTTGCTCAATATCTTTTAATAGAGACCTACATTGTTTGGGGGGTATAGTTTTCCTTTAAGTGCCTTCCATCAACCCCTCACCTCTTCCTCCCCACACTGGTTATTAGTCAGAAAGGCGCCCCTGAAAAAAAACCTGAGCAAAGCTGCATAGCGGAGTTCCCTGGCACCATCTCCAGCCCGTTCCCATTCTTTAGGGTCTCTTTGCCGACATGAAGTCTATGGGAGAATGCACAGTTGGGTGCAGCTAAGGGGGGCTGTTGTTACTAGAGGGTTTAGTTCTCCTTTAAGGGCCTTGCCTGGTGGGAAATCTCCAATTTTGGGGGCAATGATGCACCTGACAATATATGACCCTTCACAATTGTTGGAATTGCTGCATATAATGTTCTTTTACGTGTGGCAATTGCAGTGGCGTTTCAGAGACTGCTAACAGCCCTGATGTCAGCATTGAAGTGGGTCAAAGGGGGTCAGCATCGCTAGTGCAATGAGCGCAATATCGCTCTCTGCACTAGCGGAGCTGATTTTCAGGGTTAAAACCCGGAAATTTGTCTCTTAAAGTTACAAGAGACGGCTTTTTCCCTCCCCTTGTAATTGGCTGCTCTCTGCTGCCTGAGGCAAGGTTCTCATCTTGCCTCATGGCAGGAGCGGCCCAATACAATTGCAAAGAATATGATGGGGTGGGCACTTCATCCCCCACTGGGAGAAGATTTCCTGTGAGGCAACGGAGTGCCTTGTGTGACAGCTCCCTAAGGGCAATGACACATGTGACTACAATGTTTTTGTCGTGGTGACAAAACACCAGATATTTCCTTGCAATGTGGGTGCTGATAATAGCTGCAGGGTAAAACACTCAATTTGTGTAATCGTGCCATGCTCAGCACAACGGCAAGGAATTTTCTGGTGGGAGACAAAACGCCACGTATGTCACTGGCCTTCTGTAATTAATTTGACTTTCATTACCACAATCGTTGTATTAAAAGCTTTAACATCATCTTCAGCAACCCTCCAGGTTCTTCATGTCCATAAGTTTATCAGTAGCTTTAATCACCAGGATCTGAAAGACAACTGATCAATAGTTCAGTGTGGATATCAATAGGTCTTCTGGGTACTTTTAAAAGGATTTCTCCCTTAAGTGAAAACACCGTTCCTTTCAATCAATCATAGTCTTGCCCTTCAGTCTTGGCTTTTTGTATTAATCACACTGTTGACTATTTGTACAATACAAAGGAGTCTTTCATATAAATATGCATACAAGCAGGGAGCTGTTATCGTACAGTAGAGTAGAAAAAAGGGCCTGTTGTGAGTAAAGCTGGCCATAGACGCAAAGATCTGATCGTACGAATCAAGGATTCGTACGATTTTCGGAACGTGTGTGGAGAGTCCCGACATTTTTCGTCCGGCAGAGATCGGTCGTTTGGTCGATCGGACAAGTTAGAAAATTTCTGTCGGCTGCCGATAATATCTCTGCGTGTATTGCCGATTGTACGATTTTCAGTGGGAGACTGTCACAAGCTTTGGTTGGACATAGATATCGTACGATTGCTGTCAGGGGCAGAACATTGCTGATCTGTTCTTTAACTAATCTGACTGGTAAGACTTTGATCTGAATGGTTAGTGGCGGGTCGGGAGATGGGAAAGTCCGATCGTACGATGATTCGTACGATCGGATCTTTGCATCTATGGCCAGCTTAAGGGATTTATGTAAAAACAAGTTATTTATAGAGTTATTCTATGGAACCTACTCCTAATGCGGTTGATGGATCCAGTATGCTGTGGTTTTTCAGACAATGGCATCATATCTGTCTGCCTCGTCCCCCCCATGTGCACCTCTTGGAATGCATCACATGACTGGCACTCCATGACGTAATGGAATATTATATTGTTACTACTAAGAAATGCATCATAAGAGCTTTGAGCCTGCCATTAACCTGAGGTGACAGGGTGATTATGCAGACAGTGTCTCTTGAATGAGTCAAATGAGATGGATTCAAATTGAATCAAGTCTGGTTGGTTTGCTTTATGAGCCCATTAACCCTCTGGCTGCTTTTAACCCTTGTACTCCCAGATGGAGTGGAACAGATTTTAGGAGTAAATTATTTTTAGCCAAAATAATCTGAGTGAGAATGGTTGCAAAAGAGCAAGATAAAAGTAAAAGGCAACCATGATGGAGGGCTGCTCTTATAATTCCACCTTACTTTGCCCTTGCAATTACAGTACTACAACATACTCATAACTGAAATGGAAAACACAGAGCTTTGACATACACTAGTTACTTATAGCATTGATTATGTTGTGTTCCATCCACACAGTCATTCATTGCAGCATGCATAACTAACACAAGGATTAAGTTTTCACAAGACTTTTTTTTTATAGAAAGTATACTGTTTCAATGTTTCTATTGACTGACTGAAAAACCCAAGTATTAGTGCTCTGTCAATAATTTATTATCAAATACAAAGTGCAGCTGAAAAAAAGGAAAAGTGTTGTGGATGAATTATTAAAAAATTATTAAATAATTAAAAACCTCAACATTGTCAGGCTTGTTTGTGGTAATTTGGGTCTGTGGTTTCAGTATTACCTCTCAATTTTGTCCATCTCTCAGAGCATTAGGAAGCAATTTAAGGGAGTTCTCTGAAAGTACAGAGTTTCTGGATTTAATATAGATAGGGCTGTGACAGAGGCTGATATTATTTTTCTTTAGTTTCTTTTCCAGAAGGCATTAAAACTTGACATTAAAACTAGTGAGACTTTAAACAAACCGAGTTAAAAGGGATGTTAATTAGAATAGAAATATAGGGAGATTCCCCAGTAGTAAGGAAAGGAACGCATCGGGGAGGGGGCAAGGGAGGTAGCCTAAACAATAAAGGTAATAACCGGTCTAAGCAACCCTAAAAGGCCCGAGACATGGCCTGAGGGTGAGGCAGCGAAGGCCAGAGGTACCCAGTTGTGAGATAGCCAGGGTCCCGTATACCCATATATATCCATATATACTTTTACTTTACTCTTTCTTACTCTTTTTTCTTCTTTTTTTTTTATCTGTTTATTTGTCTATGTTTGTGGTACTGTAATGTATTTGAAAAAAATTGTTAAAATAAATAAAAAAAACTAGTGAGACTAGGAGGGGAAATCCAGATGCAGAATCACAGATCTGTGGGGCTGCTGATAGAAACCCACTTTCTCCTACATGCACAACATGTGGGACCTCTTACGAAATTTGGGGGCACACTATAACATCCAGCCTGATTGAACCAGTGACCTGGTGTTTCCATGCTGGCTGCATTGCCTTTACTGTATACAATCAGACAGCTAAAGTCCAGGTTCACTGCTATCCTTATAATTTCAAGTAGGCATGGCTTGTTTCACCTGTGGCTAATCTGGCCACACGTGATCAGTGTAAGCCACTAGTCTGGCTATAAACCTCCTGCTCTGCGTGAACTCATTGCCTAACATGGGTCTATTCTGAGACAATTCCTCGGTGTGCTCGTGATCTGATTTACTGTTCCTGATCTTTGCCTGTTTATGACCCTTGCTGATTTGCTGCCAGAACTGACCATGCCTGATTACTGACTATGCTTCTGGATCCTGATTATGTACCAAGCTGTCTGTTTGGTTATTGATCCCAGCCACAGGGCTCCTCCCAATGTGAAAGGCAGCAGTTATAGACAGAAGTGTTACTGGAACCTTGGCATTTGTTTTGGGATACCATATGTGACACACACTCTGAGCTGTCAACTTTTTCAAAATGTCCAGGTGTGTAACGTAATAGGAACTGATGTAACAGGAAGTGATGCCATGCACATGCGCAGAATCTCTTCTGAAACCACAGAAAGTATTCTAATGATCAGCTATTGCACATATCAGATTTCACCTGGGATATCACAACTGGTGACGAGGATTCAAATAATCTGCAGGTATCACAGTAAAACAACTCACAATTCACAGTACTATCAGCATTCCAGCACACAGCATGGCCAGCCTGCCTAACTTTCCCTGTTTTGATGTGCACCAGTCTCAAGCAAACCTAGGGACACTCTGGAATAAGTGGCTAAAGCGCTTTGAAATATTTCTCCAAGCCATGAATATTACTGACAATACCAGAAAGAAAGCAATGTTATTACATTATGCAGGGGAGCAGGTATATGATATCTTTATAACTCTGCCTGGCACAGGAGGTGACAGTGACTATGATTTATGCAAAACAGCCCTAACAAACTACTTTTCTCCGCATAAAAATCCAGTTTTTGAGACTTTCAAGTTTAGACAGTCAAAACAGTCACCAAATGAAAGCACGGATGAGTATCATGTGAGACTAAGACATCTTGCTGTCTCGTGTGAATTTGCAGATGTGGACAAGGAAATTCGCATGCAGCTTATACAGGGGTGCACATCAACTAAACTGAGACGACAGGCACTCAGAGACCCCACTATGACTTTATCTAAATTACTAGAGACTGCCCGCATTAATGATGCTGCAGAGAATCAAGCTAAAATGATTGAGCTAAATGACAGTATTCTAGATCAGTCATTCTCTTTAGCTACTATCACACAAAAACAACATCTAGCCCATAAATCTCCTGCAACCTGCTACAACTGCGGTGGACCTTATCCCCACCAGGAAAACTGTCCAGCAAAAGGGTTAATCTGCCATAACTGTGGAAAACATAAAGTATGCAAATCAGCTCCAAAAAAACAGTTACTTGTACCTGCTAAAGCATCTCCAGACAAGAGAGTAAGCACAGTGACACCAGTGGGAGCTGAACATACAGGCAGCACATACTTATTCTCAGTTACTGAAAAGAATTCTTGTCTTGCACATGCAATTGCTAATCCACGGCAGATAATTCTAATAGATGGCAACCCTGTAGAAGCTCTGATTGATACAGGGGCATCTGTGAATGTCATAAGCCAAATCACTTACCAGAACTTGTAACACAAGTAAACCTGTGTTACAAAGTACTAAGCTGAAAATTTTTCCTTATGGCTCATCACATGCCTTGCCTATATGTGGTCAATTTCAGTCAGAACTGACATTCAAAGACAATTCAATAACTGACTCTTTCTATGTTGTGGAATGTGCTGCTGACACACTCCTTAGCTGCAGCAGTGCAGTAGCCTTAGGTCTTGTTACACTAGTGAGCAGCGTAAATGAACCCCATGTTCCAGACATAGTACATAAACATCCAAAACTTTTTAATGGCATTGGCAAATTAAAGGGGCTACAGGTGAAACTTCATATTGATCAGTCAATACCACCTTCAGTTCAGCCTCACAGACGTATTCCCTTTCATGTTCGCAAGCTGGTGGAGAAAGAGTTACAGCAACTGCAAACATTTGACATTATTGAAAGAGTGGAAGGCCCAACTCCCTGGGTCTCTCCAATTGTTGTTGCACCTAAACCAAAGCAGCCTGGTAAAATCAGGTTATGCATAGATATGCGACATGCAAACAGGGCTATTCAAAGAGAAAGACACATCACATCTACTATTGATGACATCATCACAGATTTAAATGGAGCCAAAATATTTTCAAAGCTTGACCTTAACTCGGGATATCATCAGCTGGAGTTGCACCCCGAATCCAGGTATATTACAACTTTTAGCACACATGCGGGTCTTTGGAGATTTAAGAGACTAAATTTTGGCATATCATCAGCTGCAGAAATTTTTCAAAATATTATTAGGGAAACACTCTCTGGGATAACTGGGGTCCTCAATGTAAGTGATGACATCCTTGTATATGGCACCTCCCAACAAGAACATGATAAGCGACTGGAACAAGTATTTCAAAGATTACAAGACTACAACCTGACATTAAATGCTTCAAAATGTCAGTACAATCAGAAATCTCTGACTTTCTTTGGCTACATTTTTTCTGAAAATGGAATATCAGCAGACCCTCAGAAAGTAGACGCCATAAAATCAGCCAGTCAGCCCCAGAATATTACTGAGGTCCGCAGTTTTCTTGGCCTTGTAACATATTGTGGCCGTTTCATACCTGATCTTGCTACTGTGTCAGAACCTTTGCGACAGCTTACCAAAAAAGATGTTCCATGGTCATGGACCACTGAGCATCAAAATTCCTTTGATGCACTAAAATCCAACTTAACTAGTAACACTGTAATTTCTTATTTTGATCCACTGAAATCTACAGAGCTTGTAGTTGATGCCAGTCCAGTGGGCCTGGGTGCAATTCTTACACAAATCTCTAAAACTGGCCAGGTGTACACAATTTCTTATGCAAGCAAGGCACTAACAGAGACAGAGCAACGCTATTCACAGACAGACAGGGAAGCTCTCGCAGTTGTTTGGGGGTGTCTGCATTTTCACCTTTACCTTTTTGGTCTCAAATTTACTGTGGTAGGTGACCACAAGCCACTGATTCCACTCTTCAACAAATATTCATCCAAACCTCCCCCGCGAATAGAACGCTGGCTACTCAGACTACAAAACTACCATTTTCATTTGCGTTATGAAGCAGGAAGTGGCAATCCTGCCGACTATTTTTCCAGACATCCACCTCTACAGTCTGCAAAGGACAACACTCCAGCAATCATCCTAGCAGAGGAACATGTGAATTTTGTAGTGGCGCATGCTGTGCCCAAAGCAATGACAATTATTGAAATCCAGCAAGCAGTAGATGCTGATCCTCACCTCCAGTTAGTCATGGAAACCATTAGGTCCAAAAACTGGAGTTCTTTCAATGATGAGGCTTGTCTCCAATCGCCAGAACAAACTGCATACCTGCAAGCTTTCTTCAAAGCCCGACACTCACTTTCCATATCAGCCTCCAATCTACTGCTGCGTGACAATCGCCTTGTCATCCCTGCAAAGTTGCAGGACACAGTAGTTGATCTTGCTCATGAGGCTCATCAAGGCATGGTGAAAACTAAACAGCTCCTACGTGAGAAAGTATGGTTTCCAGGAATTGATGCAAAAGTGGAAGCACGTATCCAGTCTTGCATACCTTGCCAGGCAACAACACCTAACTACAAGCGTGCGCCCTTGCAAATGACACCCCTACCTGATTGTCCTTGGGCTGCAGTTAGTGTTGACTTCTGCTCCCTGCCAGACCATTCCTACCTTCTAGTCGTCATGGATGATTTTTCCAGATTTCCTGTAGTTGAAACTGTCTCGGCAACCTCAGCCAGAGCTGTCATACCCAAATTAGACAAGATCTTTTCTGAATATGGTATTCCAGAAACTGTAAAGACTGACAATGGCCCTCCTTTCAGTAGTACAGACTTTCAGTCTTTTGCCACCTACTTAGGCTTTACCCACAGGAAAATTACTCCTTACTGGCCTCAGGCCAATGGTGAGGTTGAACGGTTCATGCAATCCATCAACAAAACTCTCAGGATTGCTACCATGGAACATAAGGACTTTCAACAAGAATTATGCAAATTCCTCCGACAGTACAGAGCAACACCTCATTCTTCCACTGGCACACCACCAGCAACGGCACTTTTTAATAGACCATTGCGTATCAAACTGCCAAATCTCCTTCAAACGTCTGCCAGTACACCCATTAAACATAATGATGCTGCTGCAAAGGAGAGGATGAAAACATATGCTGATCAGGGTGGCCGTCACAGAAAAATAATAACAATGGAGGTTGGTGATTGGGTTCTTGTCAAGAGAGTGAGACCTGGCAGCAAGTTATCCTCACCATATCATCCTGAACCCTATCAAGTTACCCAAGTCAAGGGTACCATGGTCACCGCTCAGCGTAATGGAACTAGAAATATATCCCACTTCAAGAAACTTCAAGGCCACACTATTGGAACAGGCCAAAAGGCTTATGATGAAGATGATGAAGAAATGAACACCAGTTCAACTTCAAACACACCTGGGGATATGTCTTCTGGAGTACCTACAACAACTCAAGCATCAACTGTACAAGAGGATCCACAGCCTGGTATAGCTCCGCGCTATCCACACAGAACAAATCGAAGACTGCCAGATCACCTCAAAGACTTTGCTTTTCAGTAAAGCTCTTGATACTGACTTTTCAAAAACATTCTGCCTCTGAGCACTCGTATCTAGTTTGTTGCAGTTTATTTTTTTGTTTCTGTAAGGTGGGGAGGGATGTAATGTTGTTCCATCCATTCCTGTGATGTTAAATGTTCAGTTTAATATGCATTAGCAGCTTAGCACTGGGTGGAGTAATGAGAAAGGTTATGGACACAGGAAGGGGAAGTGAAGGAGGAGGGGCAAAACAGTGTGGAGAGAGCAGCCAGGAATAAAGCTGACTTCTACCCTGCTGTCTGGCATCTTTGTGTGCATTCTTCCAGTTCCACAACACCCAGCACTGGGATATCACACATTCTAACCTCTTACATATCGTGACCACAATATTGTGCACCCTCAAAAGAATAATGATGTATTATCCTACTGAAAGGATCATTTATACAAAGGACAATATAGCTTTCTGCTTAAAATAACACATTAAGGTATGTTTTGCTGAACATGTGTTGTAAGTTTCAGCCCAAAGCAGCCGTTTCTTTTCACCAACACTGCAGCATTTTATGTGCATAAAACATCACATTAGATAACACAAAAAGGATGTTATGCATATATACACTGCACTGTACACAGAATAAATATATAACAGTAGTGCTTATAAATACATTACAATTCCTTTTTTTTTGGATTGGAATAAAATACCTTTTTGAAGAAAGTCTAAAGCAGAAACAATAAGAAGGCTTCAGCATTGAGAATGAGGGGGGGGGGGAGATTTTTTTAAATAGCTCAGTTCATTACCTGAAACCTTTTAATGGAAAATAATCTAAACATCATTCATGGTGTCATCACAATATGACTTAGCATTCACTTCCAACAAGTTTGTTCAGTCATCTATGGAGCCGAACCATTCCTTCATTTTAATATAATTAGGTTTTCGTGTCTGCTTCAGTCCCTTAAAATACATTTGATCAATTATGTTAACTCCCAAAGATCTTATTTTAGTAGCTCAGCAGTTTCTTGCTGCACTTGCAATAACAGAGGAGGTCTAAAGGTGAATAGAGTGTACTGTATACTGATAAACTTTATTTTCTGCTCCTTTAATGTGAAATGATTGCAGCATTCCTATATTGATGCTAAAGAACAGCTAATAAAACTGTATGCCACATATAATTTGTATTTTTCTTTCCCAACGGGACATGGATCAATAGTAGAGAAACATTTCAGGAAGGTAAAAAACACATTGCATTTAAAGGGACAGAGAGTGGTCAATTAATTTAGTAAAATGGAGATGCAAATTGACATTTTGAGTAAGAGCACCTTCCATCAATCTTGTACATTGTCTCTTGCATTATGCATGTGTTTGTACTTGTGTCCTCCTGAGAAATCCTGTACTATACAGTGAAAAGTCCACAGAGAAAAAAAATATTCATATTTGCCTGATAAAAGCTAATAATTTTGTGGTGTGCTGAAACTCTGCCTGAAACATGGCCATACTTACTGTAGTCAGATAAAACTACACTGACACTGACAAATGCTTCTAATCGGTAGTGTCAAGAGGCATTACACTATTCAGCTTGTCAATGTCCTAATTACAAACCCTGGGCCTTATCGTGATATCTAGATGTGTTCTTGGTAATTCATTAGAGGATATGCTGGGCAAGGTTTCGCAGTAATCTCAGACGGCACTGGCATCTGTTTGACAATGGATAAATGAGCTTGGCACCATTTTTTTCTATATGTGATATCACATACTTAATGGAAACCTACACCATACCTGGGATCCATAGCTCAGAATACTGCATATTCCTTATCCGATCATTATACTGAGTCCTTAATTTATTTGTCTAGTTAATTAGACATATATCTAGTATAGGTAAATCTAAAAACAGCTGGACTTGCTGAGTAATCAATGAAGACGTCAGCAAGTCCAGTTGTTTTAAGATTTACCTATACTATATATACCATGACCTGGATGAATGAAAATCTTCATAGTCTTAATTAGACATAATTCTATGTATGACATACTGTTAGCTAGGAACCAGAAATAGTAGCATAACACAACAATAAGAGAGTTAAAAAGATACCAGTACTCACGCATGCCCCTTCACCATTAGAGATCTAACCCAAGGCAAACCTTGTAGACTAGGCTAGGCATAGGGTAAATGTGGCCAAACAATCAAGGTCGCCAAAACGGGTGGATCTTTCCCCCAATATGCCCACCAAAGGCAGGTGATAACGAGCTAATCAGATCATTTCGTTCTAGGGCCAAACAATCAGACTACATAGATAACAGGCGCAGACGAGACTGCATTAACTAGCAATGTGGTCCTCAATCGGACAGGAAAATCAGACCTGCCTGATTGACATTTGCCTGATTTTTGGCCAGATATCGTTTGCTAAGTCCCGTCAGAGGGCCCCACATACGGACAGAAAAGCTGCCAAATGATGGTCACCTTAAGGACAGGAGGTAGTTACAAGGAAGCAAGGTCTAGCAGAAGGCCAGGGCAAGAGGCAAGGCTCCCAGTCTAAAAGCTGGTGAGGGTCAGTAACGTGCCAGCTCAACATGACAAAGCAAGATAGAAACCAAGAAGGGTTTCAGCAAGTTCTATAGTACAGACACCAGACTGGGTCATAGACATTTTTTATTTCAAAGATCACTGTACATTAAATCATCATCAATTCATAAACAGTTCACAAATCATACAACAAAACAAAAATAACCAAAATTCCCATAAACCCACCCATACACCCTCCAGCCCGCAGAGTCCATCCCTCTGTCCATTGGCATCTTTTTCATGAAACACACCAAATCAAAGGCCAGTTTGCAAAGTCCTTGATTGTCCATACGGCCTTCCTTCCCCCACCACCAACCCAAACGAGCATTCCAGAAATGTATTTCCTGGACCAACCTCCTCCAGTTTCCATCATCCCAACAAAAATATAATACTTTCATAATCCAGGCTACAGAAAGCTGCACCTCCAGCCTAGACTGAGTCATAGAGGATACCAAGGGACATTAACAAATAGGGGAACTGACACCAAACATGAATGTGCATGCACAGGAAGCTGAACAAACTGATAGGCATGATAATGGATAACAGCACCATACCAAGAATTCACACACACTGGTAAGCAACAGCAGATGGAGTCCATACATTTTTAATAACAATGAGAATTCCTGCAATAAAAAGCACTATAGTGAGGTCATAAGATACTGCATGCACAAAAGTACACACACTAAAATGTCATTTTACATAATTGTTTTGCACTGCCATGGCACCTCTTGACCATGTAAATGTAAATATGTAGGTAATGTATGGCCAGGCACAAAGTACAGGGCCCTCGAAGTACATTGTTCCAACTTGCCCTATTTTTTATTTATATAGCACAGTCATATTTATGAAGAGAAATTCAGAGATTGTTCACCTTCCCGTCAATCCCTGCCACAGTGGAGCTTACAATCTAACTTCTCAATGCCACAACATACATGTTTTCAGCAACGTTTCAGGGGCTGCTTGCAGCCTGAGGCATCAGCCCCGATGAAGCCCCCTCTTCTGTTCCATGCTTAAAACCTTAGCGGTGGAGTGGGTTCTCACCTTGCCTCATAGCAGGAGCGGCCCTGGGTGTTTTTGGAGTGTGGAAGGAATTCAAAACGCACAGAGAAAATCCACACAGATATGGGAAGGAAATACAAAGACTTCTGTCCTTGGGTGTCGCACACATTGTTGCCCCCCAAGATTTTACATTGGTTTTTGCCAGATGCAGTTGCCCTGAAAAAAGTTACATTATTGGCAAAAAAGCAACAAATTACAATGATGATTTTTTTTGCATGTTGTGTCTTTTATTAAACAAGGTCAAATATGTCTTACAGGGCAACCCATGTCATACCGCCGGAAACTACTTGATTCCAATCAATGTGAATGGCAGAAATTTGCTTCCTGATGAGAAAGTAAGCATATACTTGACCATTTGGTTTACAGGTGCACTAAAGGGTTTTTATCAGTGCTCTGCTAAGGTTCATGGCAGCAGTAAAACAATCATTTCTAGGCAGTTATCATCTAGAAATAGTTAAGTGCCTATCCTCTTTGTATCCATTAAGATTCTTGATTTTGACACCTTTGAAATAATAAATGCTGAGCAAGTAATTTGACTACCACATCTGTGAGAATTCCTGTCATAAAGTCCTTCGTGGTAAATGCAACCCATTATTGACAGTTTAAAAAATTTGACATAATCTGTAAAGGGCCACTACATTCAATACATTTCTGCTAAACTGGACAGGTTAATGTTTCTGCTGTAATAACTTAATAAATCCTATCTGTACAGGCTATGTGCACTCAAATAGGGTTGGTCATCTACTGTTACTTTTAACTATTTTTGGATGGCCATGCCCCTTATAGCCCACTCTCCCCTTGTATACTAGAACATGGGTTTCTGGTGTGGGGTTAAGGAACAACAGGGAGACTATATGAGGGACCATAAAACCAGTGCCAAAAAAAAGCTGTATATGTCACCAGTGCTCCATATACTGGACAGTTTAAACCAAAGACCTACTCTCTGTAATATTTAAAGTTTGATCGGGAATTAAAATGACTGTATCAGTACAAGCTACCCACCAACAGCTGTTGCTGGACTGTGATCAAAATGAGCACATTGAGACTGGCTTATTTAAATAGTGATATAGCTTATTTAAAATGGAAATACAAAATGTGTAAACACATTTCTAAATTCAAGCACAACAATAGAAAAAGTTCTTATTTTCCCTTACAGTAAACTTCTGGCATATTTGTATTTTTTGTAATAAACATATTAAAAAAGCATTATTACTGCATAATTACAGATTCAGTGTTATATTTTTTCCCTCTAATTTTTTCACCTCTTGTAATAGGCACTTTCCTCTAGCAAAAAACACAAAGCTAAGTATTACATAATGGTCTGGCAAACAGTACAATGTAATTACTGTCTAATTAATGCCAAGAAAGTGGATTCGAATGCCTTTCAAATTACTCATGCAGCAATAAATTAGTTTTTTTGAAGTCTGCAAGAAATGTGTCATTTTTACAGAGTACTGTTGTATTTATAATAAATAAGTAAGTAATGCTATTCATGCCTGTATATTTCTTCTTATTAAAAGCTGATAGTTTCATACAGCATGGTACAAAGACTCCTTTTATTACAGTCCATGTCTTACAATGGTGCAATCTGAGGCACAGAGATATTAAATCACTTGGTCAGGGAGGTGCCACAGGAAGGGGACATAGGCTTCTACAGTCTTCGTGGCTCACTCTGTTTCCTTCAGGGCATAATATTACATTGATTTAAAAAAAATACAGTAGGTAACAGATATGTTGTTACTTTAGGACAGTGCTGCTGTCCAACGTCTGTGTAACCAAGGGACGGAATTTTTCAGGCCTACGTGTTGGAGGGCCAATACTGGAAGCCAGTGTTGACCACTCCCTGTTTTTAAACCACAACCACTTTAAACCACACCCATGTTATCACAAGAAATTTTAAGACCAGGAGTTCCCAAACTTTCTTTTACCAGTGAGCCACATTCAAATGTAAAAAGAGTTGGGGAGCAACACAAGCATGAAAAAATGTCCTAGGGGATGCCAAAGAAGGGCTGTTATGGACTATTTTATAGCCAAAACTTGTTTCCAAGCCAGGAATTCAAAAACAAGCACCTACTTTGAGGCCACTGAGAACAACTTTCAAGGTGTTGGTGAGCAACATGGTGCTCACAAGCCACTGGTTGGGGAGTACTGGTTAAGACAATACCCACATTAATGGTGGTAGCAAACAAAAAAACCAAATGGTTGGTGCTCACTGCAGGTATATCACTCATCACTCGTGTAAAAAATATCATGGTATCAAAAAGTCATATTAAAACATACTCTTAAATCCATATGCCTCTTCCTCCCCTGTTGATAATACAGAAGCCCGAGCACGTGGTTAAACACCTTAGGGGCCCCAACAACAATTTCAAATGCTAACAAACCCCCAGAACAAACCCCACTAGGCTCACGTCCCACAGGTAGCGTAGGGCAGGCAGAGTATGGCACACACGGGGAGCATAGGGCAGGCAGAGTATGGCACATACAGGACTGCAAAAATATACAGCCTTCAATAGCAAATACATTGACTGGAATTACATTTTCTTGTATTGTGCAAAAACCGTTTGTGGTTGAGGGATCTCCATTATCCCCTATCTACAACAAACTTTATGTACATAATCTAACAGGCTTGGTTTATCACCCTTATTACAGTATGTGGGAAAACGGAGCACTTTAGGTGCTCCATTTATATTTCATTTTACTAGAAGTGATTCATGCTGCTGAGGATTTGTGTGACTGTACAGGATTCCATGCAGTTTCATTAACATGTTTCATTAAGTAATTGTGTTATATCTTTTATTAACCTTCACAATAAATGCCAATAAGATTGTTACTGTCAAGAAAATGGCATCCTAATTGTAATGGAGGTGGTAGTTCTGAAGGTGACATGGGAAGACTCTCTTTCCTTTTAAACTTTTTCTGCCCCTTTTTTGCACCTTGTAGTTCTATGGAGTGTATTTACATGATACCCTATGCTTAACCCTTTCCTGTCTGCATTTGTTGCACTGCCAGCATACTTTAAGTCTTTTGAGCATCAGAATTAATGCTTTATAGGCCATCGTAAAGAGAGAGCTTTGCAAGACATATATGTTTACATACAATTAGTATGATAGACTTTATAGTGCATTTTGTAAAGGATATTGGAATAGAAAATTAACAATGTTTTAACATATTTTCCCATAATCCATTATATATGCAAGCTGATTTGAATATGTATTATGTGCTTTAATATGGCAGGTGACAGAGGAGATTAAAATAAGAAAGAGCAAGTTGCAGAATTTATGGGCAGCACAATGGTGTATTTAATAATATTGATTGACATGCATTACACAAGCAATGAGAATTTTCTGTGCGTGCAATTAAGAAGCATACATTTTAAAGTGTCCATTTTCATGGAGAGGGTGTCTGAGGGCCTTTCCTCGGGAGTAATCAATGTGCAGATATAAAGCAATGGAAAAGTGGTGCTGAGAGTTCTAATTCACATTTTACATATTGTAAAAACAATGCTGCTTTTAATGGCACTGGAGTCTAAAGGCAATCAAACGATTAGAGAAGGGAAATAATTCTTGACTGAATGCACATTATTTCTCACCAGCCAAGCAGTGACTCCTCATTACTATGAACTGTATGTGAAGCCATGCTTTGCAGATTTATAAACCTATCCACGCTGCCCTGCCCGTGGACGTATATATTAAAACTAATACTGTGTTGAGAATGACAAAAAGAGCAATTTATGTTTTTGTTTTGTTTTGTCTTTGTTTTCCTGCAATGGGCTGTGCAACATGATTTGTACTATTTATGTTCAGTCAAATACCATTTGGGGTCCCTCACTATCTTCTTATAAGCCAAATACATATCTACATCTAAGCTTGGATTTGTAGATGAACAGCTGTCTCATTACATTTTTCAGCCCCAACCAATGAAGCAACTAACTTTAATTTCAATAGGATATAGATGGACCTATTCTAAACAACTATTCTAATAGCCTACATTATTTTGACTATCATTTTAAATTATTTACCTTCATATTCTGCCTCTTTCCAAGCTATAGGTGAAAAATACAAGGGTCATTTACTACATGCAGGGAAGGATGCATAGGGCAAAGATAGATTCAATCCACGATGTTTCTTGCACTTTGTGCTCTGCATGCAGGGGACTTGCTGCAGGTTTCTAAGATCAAAAACAAAGCACAAATACCTAAATTCACCCAATGAATATGGTTCTGCCTGCAATTTGGCAGCAATGTATTAATGATGAGAGGGCAGAAGGAAACACATAGGGTTAACCCCTTCTTGCTAATGTTGCACAGGCTGCATTACTGCCTGTTTGGATTGGTAGTTGAATACAGGTATGGGACCTTTTATCCAGAACGCTCGGGACCTGGGGTTTTCGAGATAACGGATCTTTCTGTAATTTGGGTCTTCATGCCTTAAGTCTACTAGAAATTCATTTAAACATTAAATAAGCCCAATAGGCTGGTTTTGCTTCCAATAAGGATTAATTATATCTTAGTTTGGATCAAGTACAAGCTACTGTTTTATTATTACAGAGAAAAAGGAAATCATTTTTAAAAATTTGGATTATTTGGATAAAATGGAATCTATGGGAGACAGCTATTCCGTAATTCTGAGCTTTCTGGATATCGGGTTTCTGGATAAGGGATCCTATACTTGTACATGTTATTGATTGGTCCTTTTTTCATTTAAATATGACTACATGGTCTAATGTTTATTCATAGTAACATAGTAACATAGTAAGTAAGGTTGAAAAAAGACACATGTCCATCGAGTTCAACCTTTTTTTTTTTTTTTTTTTTTTTTATTTATTTACTACCTATCTGCCAGTTGATCCAGAGGAAGGCAAACAACCCATCTGAAGCCTCTCTAATTTGCCTTAGAGGGGGAAAAATTCCTTCCTGACTCCAAAATGGTAATCGGACTAGTCCCTGGATCAACTTGGACTATGAGCTATTTCCCATAACCCTGTATTCCCTTACTTGCTAAAAAGCCATCCAACCCCTTCTTAAAGCTATCTAATGTATCAGCCTGTACAACTGATTCAGCCTATGACTAAGTGCCCCTAAGGCACAAAATACATTAGGCTTTGCTGTGATGTTTTTGCTTAAATAAATAAATTTTTACTACATCAATTCACGGAGTGTGGTCTGGTATATGCCAGCCCTTCATTATCGATTTTCAATATGTGCCTCCCTGAGCTGAAGGTCTGGGGCTTGAGCACCATTTTTCACTGCATATGAAACTGAACGCTCCCTTTTTTATAAGCTTCAGTATGCAACAGAGCCCTGTACTTACCATCTGCCATAAGAACAGAGTCAGAGTGGCCTGCCAGAATAACAGAGGATCTCCAAATGGGCCCCAGCCAGGGACATAGTTACATAGTTACATAGTAACTACAGTGTATATATATATATATATATATATATATATATATATATATAGATATATAGATATATATATATATTTCTAAATATGCAATGCTTCAGTGAATGTGTTTTATTTCAAGGAAGTAAAGGCAGAATTGAGTTGATCTAAGAACTTCTGTATTTGCTCCATATAAAATACCACTAATAAAAAAATAGCATGTCCTGCTGTGAATAAAATTTCTTTAGCCAAGTACTTACTTCACCACTAATATATTCTGTGTTCAGTCACATTAATAGCACTATAATATTCAATACCCTACAACATGCCTTGTTATTACAACTCAATTAAATTCTGAAAGGCATTAAATTAATTTCTGAAATACGTAAATGCTGCCAATACTTTAAATCAAACATTAAACACCTAAAACGACATTTCTATTTCACCACTTACAGCAAAGATATTTTTAGAGAGCGAATCCAGATAAACGGCTTTAGTACAAGCAAATATTGGTTATCTAATTAATGATAAAAATAGAAAGCAAACATGCATTAGCTTGGTTCATATATGAAGCATTGCTCTTGTTTGACTGGTCTTTACACTATATACACCAGCAAACTGTATACATATATATATAGTAAGTGTAGATTTAAAGGTAGATTAACAAAGGGGGATTTGGAGTGGTTGAAACAGGTCCCTTTGTTAGCATTAACAACTCGGGGCTCGTTTAGTACTGAAGCAGCAACGGGCAAGAAATCGTCACAAATTGCCATTAGTGATGGGTGAATTTGCGGAGTCTCGTTTTTGACGTGGGCGTTTCGCAAATCTATTCGCCGGCGGTGAATCTCGCTAATTCACCACGAATTTGCGCCTGGCGAATAAATTTGCCCATCAATAATTGCCATGTCCACCCCACCTAGAAATGTTACTATGCAGGGAGGTGCCAGCCTATGAAAAATGACCGGAGGTACCATCATAAAGGGTGTACCTTGATGTGGTATGGTCGCTTGTTAATTTTATGACCATAACTTTGTAACTAAAAACCCTTGCTTTTGAAAGTATTTGCACTTGCATAGATACTAAATTACTATTAAAACAGGGGACCAGGGAATGTGCATTGATCAATCCCCTCTCTTTTGTAGTTTAACTAACTTGGCCAGTATTGACCGATATGTTTTTTCCTTAGCTTTGAAGTACTCCCACAGCCCCTCTTTTCATGTATCTTCTGTACCCAGGGGTACAGGGTTGCCCCAAAACCATATCACCAATACATAATTAATACCCATACGGGGGAATAATAATAAAAATCGCTAAGGGAAAAACTATTCGCAATGCGAAAAGTTATGCCTTTGCGCGAACAAATTTTGCTTTGTACGAATTTAATATAGCTTTTGCGAGCCCGGAAACTGTTTAGCGTCCACTTCCGACAGTGAAAGACCGTTTGCGAATTTTATAGTTTGCGCCAATGCGCAGTCAATGTAATAAAACTTCTTACTGAAAAAGTCGTTATGTTTGCTCCAAAAGATTACGACACCTTCAAGCACTTCTTATGAGTGCGCAATTAAAATTCGCAATGCGCAATTAAAATTCGCAATGCAATAACAGTTTAAGGAACAATATTACATTACAAGATGTGGATTTTTAGTCTTATTGGTGTGAATTGTTTTGCTCTTTGTGACTTTTATTACATTCCCCTGATAGTACCTTATATCTAGTAGACCATAGCAGCCAATCAAAAGTTTGCTTTAAAAAAAAAAACAGACCAGTTTAAGCTACTATTCTTTGTGATGATGAGTTACAAAGCAGAAGCAAAATGTGCACCTGTTTCTGTATTATCCACCCCTCCTTAATGCATTTAACTTGTTTATAGCATTTATGATATAAGATTCTAAAATAAAATTAACCAGTTCATGGAAAGGGGTTAAGCATACATTCAACCGAAGCATGATGTGAAGTATGAAGGAATAAAAAGAAGCCACCATTAAAATAATTTTACACATATATGCAGAATGTATTTAAAAAAATAGAAAGCCTAAAAAACAGGGACAGGAATGAACAGGATCAGACTGGCTTCTTGCATTTGTACTCCTGCTCAGTGTACTGTACCATTTCCAGGAGTTTATCTGTTCATCCAACCAGGCACGGTGCCATGGTGATCGCTGTATGAACAAAGTAGTTAAGAACATCAGAACACGTTAAGTTCAAAAGCTTTAAATCTGCTGGTAGTGCCTGGGTCCCCATGTTACGCTGATGACATACACACATGGATATCTTTAAAGGCACTGAATTAATATAGGTAGTGGACCTGTTATCCAGAATGCTTTGGATCTGGGTCTTTCTGTAATTTGGATCTTCATACCGTAAGTCTACTAAAAATCATGGCAACCTTAAATAGACCCAATAGGCTGGTTTAGCGTCCAGTTACGATTAATTCTATCTTAGTTTGGATCAAATACAAGGTATTGTTTTATTATTACAGAGAAAAAGTGAATCATTCCTAAAAATTTGGATTATTTGGACAAAATGTAGTCTATGGGAGATGGGCTTTCCGTAGTTCAGAACTTTCTGGATAATGGTTTTCCGGATAACGGATGCCGTACCTGTACTTTGTCCCTACTGCTGAAAAGTTATTGAGTGAAGTGGCTGTCAATGCATCTTTTTTTTATAACACACACAGAAATGGTATGCAGGGGCGCTGCGCCAATGAGTTGATTTGAAAATCTCTCCTCAGATGGCAGCGCCGTATAAGTTAACTGTGATGCGGAGTGGGCGGGATCTAGGGTGGGGCTTGGGGCAGGGTTTGGCGGGGAAAATTTTTGTATGAGACCCTGTGATTTCTAATGGCGGCCCTGTATATATATATATATATATATATATATATATATATATATATAAAATCCAAAAAATAAGGCGCACACTGGGAACCTTTTCAAAATTTAAAATGTCAGATTTATTAAATACATGATAAAAATGGGTCCTAAGACCTTTTTCAAGACCAATATACATATATATATATATATATATATATATATATATATATATATATATAAATATATATATATGTGTGTGTGTGTGAACAATATTTCTTCTAAATTGTCATTTTAACATTATTATTTGATCAAAGGGTTAGTGTTAAAATAATTCTTTATAATAATATTTCTTATTGATTGAGAAATATACTTGATTTTATCTAAAGCAGCTGCATACTATGGGAGTAGTAATACAATTAGCCTACATAATGAAAACAAATAATGACTATATAGCCACTATATAAACAGTGCAAATGTGTGTATTTCTTTAACCATTAGCCAGTCAACAGCTAATATCTTTGGCCCTGCAGGGCAGATTAGCTGACATACTACATGTAAGTGTGACACATGGAAGCAAAAAGATGATGCCACACTGCAGTCCATATGTAGACAGTGGGCTGTAAAAAGACCTTGGAAGGTTGCATCTAGCCTGAAGACCTCTTGCTGGACAGCCCTGATATATGAGATACACCTAAATGCTACTATTGCAATGAAAGCTGAAGCCTTATTGCTATTGTATCAGGCTATTCGGTGACTCCTGGATTACCTCAATTTCAGCTGACATCTACTGCCATTTCTCTCTCTCTCTCATCAGTTGCATGAGCTCATTTTAATTATTCTATACCAATCGGATTCATGGATTTGGTCATAACGTTCTTCTTCAAGGTCACAATCTTTAAAAGGCTGAAATGATACAAATGCATTAAATGCGTTGTGGAGATCAATTATGAGAACTAAACAAAAATCAGTAAAAGCACTGATCATCTTAAAGCACTGAAACAATCAGGCTTAACAGAATCACTTAAAAAGAACATTGCTCTGATTATGATTCAGTGTATGTATTATTTTGCAATACATTGTTGTAAGATTATAGTTCAGATACATGGAGTTAGTGCATGTCAAAATGGAGACATGTACAAGGATTCCAAAGTGTTCCCTAGATATGCTAACATTTTTATTAATGCTTATGGAAAGCGCCTAATCGTTTCAAAATGTGTTTCAGAGTAGTGATGTGCAAATTTATTCGGCAGGCGCGAATTTGCGGTGAATTCCCGCGATTCCGAAACCGTAGCAAAAATTTGCAGTCAAAACAGCGGACGCCAGCCTCAAAAATGGACGGTGGCATCAAAAACTAGACGCCAGTGCCATTTCGCAAATTTTTTGCCGTTTTGAGAATTTCGTGAGTTTTTCAGCGAAACACCACAAATTGGCCCATCACTATTTCAGAGTAAATCAGAGATATACTTGAATCTCAATTAAATCTGTACTGGTCTAAGGAGCCTGTTAGCTTTTAAACCAGCATGAAACTACCTGTTGATTCCTATCATTTGCAATAATCTGGACATTTGTCATCATCATAGTAAAAAAGAGCTGCATTTTAGTTTACATTGACCCTACACATGATGGAAGACCATTACTTTTCATGAAAGTGTCAATGAATGGGGCAGCATGGTGGGGAAAAGAGAAGCACTGCTGCTTTGCATTTCTGGGGTCCTAGGTTTGATTTGCACCAGGCAACTATCTTCAAGGAGTTTATATGTTCTTCCAGTGTTTGTGTGGATTTCCTCCAAAGTTTTGATTAGCAATAAAACTGACAATAGTGAATGCTGAATGGAATAGACTTATCTGAATGGGACTTAAGCACCACAGGGGCAGGGACTAAGGGAAATGATATACAATCATGGTGAAGCACTGCAAAATATGCCAGTTCTTAATACATAAAGAATAATAATAATAGCTGACCTGACTGATTTTCAGTAGTAGAACAATTATATGCTCTGATGTAACCCCTCCTTCTTGAAGTCATATGATCACCATTTTCCTTTAATTTGGATTTATTTAAAAATACTTAAAGTGCTGGACACTTTTGAGGTTTACATCAGCTTCATACTGTACATTACTGTTGCAGTGACTTCTATTTACTTCCACATCTGCCAATGCACTAGCTAACATGACGCAATGGCAAATGGCATTTGTATTACCATACAAATACTGAAAAATTTCTTGAGTTTATTGGTATTTGTATGATCACCTTAAAAAAACAGGAATGACCAACATGTAACATTCCATTGGCTTCCCATAGGGCCCTAAAATACTCAGAAGGGTCACATGTATTCCATGTTTGTGATAGAACATGTTAATAAGTAAAGGTACTCTGACATCCCACTCCAGCATAGCTGTAAATTAATAAACCTGTCCTATACATTAATTTATCCCTACACCTATGTTCAGTTCAACATGATGGGTCTGTCCAAGCAAATACTGAATAAAGGATAACTACTGAATTGCTGAATTGCACTGACTTATAAATTACAAATGAAATGTGGCCATTTGAAATATTTTAATTTGTGGGCAAACAAAAAATGTATTTGTACTCTATAAAGTTATATAAAGGCAGCAAAGGTGCCTTACTGGTTCTACTTGCAGAGGGGGATCCATGTTGGCCATCACTGATCAAGAGGCTTAATATGGTTAGAAAAATATATCCTGATATATAAAATTAATTCTCAAAATATCAAACATGTGTTTTGCTGTGAACATATGTGTATGTCTGCTTGTCTTTATAGTGCAATAAAAAAAATATGCCTTCAGGCTTTTTATTTTGCTGGAAACTAGATTGGTGAAGAAAAGCACTTGTGAATTTAATATATCACTAATGACAATTTAATAATCAGCTTTCTTAATATGAAACAAAGCTCAGACAGTAGAGCATTGTGTTCCTGTGAATGCTTCTGCCAGTTAATTAGAAAAGAAGGTTATGTTATTAGCAGAAAAATCGATATAAAAGAGATTTAAAGCCCTTCAAGTGAGCTCTTGTTGCCGTTGAACAAAGCACCAGAGGCCCCATTTAGTGAAAATCCAATACACATTAGTGGACAATCAATGCTTACTTGTGTAAGGATGTCTTCGGACAAATTCCTTTAATTGGAACCTTCAGTACTGTTGTTGAAACTAGGCGAGAGAATGGATTTACAAGAAAAAAACATTCCTGAAGCGAGCTGGAAGCATATCTTACAAAATACAGAATGAACAGATCTCAGCTACTTTGTAGTAGTGTTTCACGCACTGTAAATGCTCAGCACCTGCCCTCAATAAGTGGGATGACCCAACACTTCACAGGTAAACGAGTAGGCACTTAATTCTGATTGATTAACCTGTGCTGCTATGAGGAAATCCTGTAAAATCTTTTAAATGAGGCTCTTATGCAGAGGACTAGGGAAAGGAATCAATTCAAAACTGTTTAATTTCTAGTAAAAACAGATGTAACATTACGTAAACCCTTTTGCGTCAAGGGGTTGTTCACCTTTAAATTAACTGTTACTATGATGTAGAAAGTGATATTCTGAGACAATCTGCAAATGGTTTTAATTTTTTATTATACAGTATTATTTGTGGTTTTTGATTTATTTCACTTTTTATCCAGCATTTCTCCAGTTTGCAATTTCAGCAATCTTGTTGCTAATGAAATGTAGCAATAATAATACATTTGTAGCCTTAGGGTAAGGACACACTGGACGATTTGTCGCCAACGTTTTAAAAAAGTAAATCGCGGCGACAAGACGATCATCTTTTTTGAACAGACGATTCACAGCGACTATTGGCACAGAGCGATTTGTATCCCATTACTCTGTGCAGTACGTGCTCCACCCAAACTGGAAACGGTTTGTGCTTCCCGCTGTAACCTGGCGTCTTTGCGTTCTTGCGTTCTTGCTGCTACTTATCTGTATGTGTGTGCGTGTCTAGGAGATTTCAGTGCTTTTCTAAGTACATGCTTTTTCTGATAAATAGCTCAGAAAAGGGTCTCGGTGCGTTTTGGAGCTACAGGCGATTCACAAACGCGCTGTGGGCACAGGAGTTGGCGTCTTTTATTTGGTTTTGTTCAGAGACAAAACGAGCGATATGTCGCCTCGATTTGCTTTTTAAAAACGTTGGCGACAAATCGTCCAGTGTGTCCTTACCCTTACTGAGCTTTTGTTTTTAGACCCCCACTTGAAAGTCAGAAGAAGAAGGCAAATAATTGAAAAACTATAAAAAACTAAAAATTAAGATCAATTGAAAAATTGCTTATAATTAGCACAAGTCAAATAATATCTGCCAGAAGCCTATACAGCAAGACTGATTAATAATCAGAATCTGCAGACTGCACTAGGATTATGTGTTGTCATGTAATCTAATGTGGATTTTATAGTTTTTGCATTGTTTAATACGAACTTTCACCAACTCTGCAGAACCAGCAGAATAGAATCCCAGTTTATCTGCTGAAATCTGGCTCCATGATCTTTGTCCCTGTAGCTGGAGTTGGAAACAGTAAAGGGGATGTAAAGGCAAAAATGAAATACAATACAAATCTCTACACAGTCGCCAACTGCTCTACAGGGAAACATACAAATACATACAAAGCTGCTTGAGTTCTGCATGGCTGGGAAGTAAGGCGGGGGCTCCCCCTGCTGTTCATAAGTATGATTGTTTCCCTGCAGAGCAGGTAGGGGCCGTCTGACAATTCCTATCCACAGCAGTAAATGAAGGGAGAATTTCACTGCACACAATCAGGTTTCTTATACAAACTACGGATGCTACTAATCCACTATTTTGGATTCAGCCAAACCCCTGAATCCTTCACGAAATATTTGGCAGAATACCAAACAGAATCCAAATCCTAATTTGCATATGCAAATTAGGGGTGGGAAGGCAAAAACATTTTTACTTCCTTGTTTTGTGACAAAAAGCCACACAATTTCCCTCCGCACCCCTAATTTGCATATGCAAATAAGGATTCGGATTTGGCCGGACAAAAGGATTCAGCTGAATCCGAATCCTGCTGAAAAAGGTTGCGTCCTGGCCGAATCCCGAACTGGATCCTGGATTCAGTGCATCCCTAATAAAAACAGTACACATTTTCTAATTAAAGTATATTGGCGACTGGTTTCTTTTTCATTAAAGAAAGTAAAAATGGGATTTTATTTTTTTCATTTACATGCCCTTTAAGGCAGACAAAAGACTGCAAAGGCTCAAAGAGAACCTCAAATAAGTTTGACAAATCCAGAAACTGAGCTTAGGCCTGAGCCCTGATATGGAAATACATAACAAGGGAATTGGGAGCTACATTTTGAGAAGGAAAGGCTCATGAACATTCAGATATTGGGCTTTATCCATATGGTAAATACTGCAATATTCTGGATATGGAACAAGCTTTAAGATCAATGTACTTCATTAATCTTCATGCCATGCTTCATTACTCCAGTAACATGTACCAACCAATCAGATGCATTCAAAAAGTTGAACAGTAATTTTTTTTTAAGGTTATGACTCTAAGTTCCTGTGTCCTATAAAATGACATTTTTCTAATGGAACTATTTAATATTCAGGACTTTTCAAACAGGATGTGTTGCACAGCTGGGCAGTGTTCCATGTTTTATCTCTACCCAGGATAGTACAGCTCAATCTAAAACGTATTATGTCTACAATCATATTTGTAACTTCACTTTAATTTCTCCTTATCCCCTGTATCTAAATTATTCAAAGATTTGATAAGGAAAGTCATGACACAGTACTGAAGAATCAGCCAGCTGGTCTGAATAGAAAGATTTAGTGAAATCATATGATCCACAATGACAAGCAAAAATTACAAAATTTTCTTAAAATACGATCTGGACAATAAGGGGCAGATTTACTAAATTCGAGTGAAGGGTTCGAATTAAAAAAACTTCGAATTTCGAAGTGTTTTTTGGGCTACTTCGACCATCGAATGGGCTACTTCGACCTTCGACTACGACTATCGAACGATTCGAACTAAAAATCGTTTGACTATTCGACCATTCGATAGTCGAAGTACTGTCTCTTAAAAAAAAACTTCGACCCCCTAGTTCGGCAGATAAAAGCTACCGAACACAATGTTAGCCTATGGGGAAGGTCCCCATAGGCTTGCCCAAGTTTTTTTGATCGAAGGATATTCATTCGATCGTTGGATTAAAATCCTTCGAATCGTTCGATTCAAAGGATTTAATCGTTCGATCAAATGAATAATCCTTCGATGGATCGATCGCATTTTCTGCGCTAAATCCTTCGACTTCGATATTCGAAGTCGAAGGATTTAAATTCCTAGTCGAATATCGAGGGTTAATTAACCCTCGATATTCGACCCATAGTAAATCTGCCCCTAAGTGTAGGAGCTGATTGGTTACATCTTTCATGTTGTTTTTAGGTCACGTGTGCAGATTCAGAACAGAACTGGAAAAGCTTAAACTCCAGGGGATTCTGCCTGTATCATACATACCCCCCTATATGTAATAAAAGTTACTAAGTTTGCCCAGTAGCAGTAACCCATAGCAACCAATAAAATGTTTGCTCTTAAACAGGTGACCAGTGAATTCTGTCTGCTGATTGGTTGCTATTGGTTACTGCTACTGGCCAAAATTAGTGCCTTTTATTACATAACCCACTGCCTATTAACATATACTAGGGAGCGCTGTAAAAAATCAGATATAGGTTTGGGATCTTTCACCTTGGGACCTGGCATTTTCTGGCTGAGATTTTTTACATAATTTAGATCTCCATACCTTAAGGCTTCTAAAAATTATTTAAACATGAATTAAACCCAACAGGATTGTCTTGCCACCAAGGATTTATTATATCTTAGTCAAGTACAAGGTACTGCTTTATTATTACAGAGAACATTTATAACAAGTAAATAAGTTTATATTTTGGTAAATGCATCACAGATAAATGCATTGTTTTCCTCCTCCTTACACTACTTATATTCCACTCCTAAAATCTCTGTTCAGTGTATACTGTCCCTCCGTCAGTCTGACTCCCTCTCATGTATATTTATGTGAATGAAATCTGTCCGTGCCAGAGCTAATCAGACAGAATACAAGGGCAGCACTCACATCTTAGCTCCCTTTTAATCAAGCCATTCCAACAGCACATTCAGTGCTACAAGCAGTCAAGTTGATTAAACTGCTAATCTTCCACAGTGACCTTTCCTGTCAATACTGTTACTTGCCAGAACTGTCCTGAAAACGACTTCATTTTATACCCTGAGATATTCAAGCTGAGATGGATTTAATAAACACCACTCTTATCATAACAGAGCTTTAATATCCACATTTTAAATAATAATATCCCATTTTAAATATTTTGCCCTTATTACTACTTTTTTCCTATTGTAGGTCTGTATGTAAATCCGCTAGTGCTACTAATCTGGAGATCACTGATGGCATAAGAAATTTTGTATAAAGAAAGAAAACAAATAAAAGTTTAATTGTCTTACTTTTAGGGCTCTTACAGACAAGCGTTTTTACCTTCGCTCCCCTGCGTTACGTTTTTCTGCGTTCAGCCGAAGGGGAGCGCAGGAATGGACACATTACATTTTTTCCAATGGGGCTGTACTCACACAGGCGCGTGTAGGCGCCGAACGCAGGAAAAATGCAGCATGTTGCGTCTCAACCTGCGTTCGCCGCCTACACGCGTCTGTGAGTACAGCCCCATTGGAAAAAATGTAATGCGTCCATTCCTGCGCTCCCCTGTGGCTGAACGCAGAAAAACGGAATGCAGGGGAGCGCAGGTAAAAACACTCATCTGTAAGAGCCTTTAATAGATTTGGTCTACAGCAATGAAACATATTTTAAACATTGCTATACAGGCTCCTACTTATCCTAATGAAATTTAACAGATGTGTGGGGGGTTGATATGGGCATCCTGCAGAAAATGTCACTCCTAGGTTGTGCAGTGACCTTTTTTTCTTCCTAAGGATTTCTGCAAAATAGAGATTATGGTTATTTATCAAAGGTCGAATTTTAGGGTAAGGCCAGATGAGGAGATTCGGGGAGATTTTTTGCCTGGCGACTTATCGACACGTCTTTTGCGCGACTATCTCCCCGAACTGCCTCAGCGTCTTTTCCCCATAGGCTACAGCGCAAAATCGCCTGCGCTAATGCACACGCGGCGATGCGTTTTCAATAGTCGCCCAAAGTTGCCTCACTGAGTTCTTTATACCTTGAATGAACTTAATTGAACTCACAACTCGATTGGAAAAAAATGGAATCAGTGAGTTTGGGGTTAACAACCCAAAAACTCGAATGAATCCAGTTTTCTGCAGGTAAAAACTTGAATCGCTTGAGTTATTCAAGTTTTTGGGCAAAACACTCCAAAAAAAAACTTGAACATCGTAAAGGCTACAAACATCTTCAAATGGTTCAAGGGACCTCTGCCGTTGACTCCTACATGACCTCGCCAGGTTTTAGATTGTGTATTTTCAGATCCTAGCTATTTCCAGGTTCGAGGTATAATAAATCTCGAAAAATATGAGTTTTTTTAAACCCAAAAATGTGAGTTTTGACCAAAAAATTTACTCGGAAACCTGAATTTTAGTGGAAATCACAACTCGATCTTTAATAAATAACCACCTATATTTAAAAGAAAAGAATTTCATATATTAAATAGTACTGCCATCAGAATCATCTGTAGTTTAAGATATAAAGAGATTATTTACCTTTTCATTAACTTTTAGTATGATGTAGAGAGTGATGTTCTAGGACAATTTGCTTTGGTTTTCATTTTATATTACTTGTGGTTTTTGAGTTATTTAGCTTTTTATCCAGCAGCTCTCCATCTACAATTTCAGTAATATGGTTGATAGGGTCCAAGTTACCCTAGCAACAGAGGCGGGCCATTCCGACTGGGCGCCCTAGGTAACCCAGCAGGCCAGCTTGCTCCCCTCCTTCACCTGTCGCTTATGTGCACGCGTGATGGCGACACGCACACGTCATGACGCCATGCACGCGCGTGCGCATCAACGTTGTGTGCGTACATGCTTGGTAGGGAGTGCACAAGGGGGAAGACCAGTCTAGGAATAAGCAAAAGAGTTAGCTGGGAAGCGCACAAGCTGGATGGCCATTCTAGGAGTAAACAAAAGAGGTAGCTGCCCAGCGCCCCTCAATTGTTGAGCTCCAGGCAGCTGCCTCCTACCCCTAGTTCCGGCCCTGCCTAGCAATGATGCATTGATTGGAATAAGCAACTGGAATATGAACAGGAACAGGTCTGTGTAGAATCATGAGTAGTAAAAACTCGCAATGGCAATACATTTTTAGCCTTACAAAGTATTTGTTTTTAGCTGGGATCAGTGAAAGTTGAAAGGAGTCTAAAAAAAGAAGGCAAATATTTAGGGATGCACCGAATCCAGAATTCGGTTCAGGATTCGGCCAGGATTCGGCCTTTTTCAGCAGGATTCGGATTCGGCCGAATCCTTCTGCCTGGCCGAATCTGAACCCTAATTTGCATATGCAAAAAGTTGCGCACTTTCCCTCCCAATCCCTAATTTGCATATGCAAATTAGGGATTGGGAGGGAAAGTGCACAACTTTTTGACACAAAACAAGGAAGTAAAAAATGTTTTCCCCTTCCCACACCTAATTTGCATATGCAAATTAGGATTCGGATTCGGTTCGGTATTCGGCCGAATCTTTAGCGAAGGATTTGGGGGCTCGGCCGACTCCAAAATAGTGGATTCGGTGCATCCCTACAAATAATTAAAAAACTACAAAAAAGAAAAAATGAAAAGTTACGTAAATTTTTTTTTCATATATGTTACCACTACCCTTGCATTGTTGAGGCTTGTTGAGGCTTGTTCATCTGAGAGTGAAGCACACTGTTAGATGTTGGAGAGACAATGATGTTATGAGCAATTTAGACAACTTCACTGTAGCCTTTTTTTTGTTTTGTAACTTTATGACTTTCATACGAGGGATGAGGGATAAGGGATGTACGATAACAGATCTTTGTTGTGAATAGGATTAGCATTTGGATGTAATATCCTACCTAGGTCTCAAACAAAATAAGTTGTTAAGGTATATATTCTATCTGATATTTCTGAGGAAGTTTTAAATTTTCCAATACCTTTTGTTATTTATCATATATGACATTTCTTCCATTTGTGTTGTTTCCTCAGTGTTTGTTTGTTAACCATTCATTATATGTGATCGCTATTGTTGCTTTCCATTTCATAGGAATTAATGCTTTTGCAGATTGAAGGAGAGTTAGAGGGTCAGTAATCATTTCATTGGAGCCCGGGGAGAAGTTAAGCATAATTAGAGTATGATCTTGTATCTCTATGTTATTTTGTGCACTGTAACCTGTTTTAATGTAGCTTCCTCCAGTTGCCATAGATTTTAAAGTTGCATTCAGATATCAGGTCCAAAGGGTGTATGATATCAGGTGAGCCCCCACTGATTGCATTCTACTACGGTTCAAAATGACAAACTTACCACCAATTGTTATAGTGCTCCTTATTTTCAAGGTGGTCCCATGCACAGTACTGACCACAAGCTGGCAATGCAAATGGGCTAAGAAAGAGGCCTTGCTGTACATAGTGTGTTCTAACAAATTAAATACACAAACATTTTATAGCTGTGATACTTTTTTTAGCTTGTCAGTGGTCAAACTGTGAAGTTCGGTGTAGTCAAGCTTCAAGCTGACATTTAGGCAAAATAATTGCTAAGTAAGTGTTTCAGCTCCATCTACACATAGTTTTATATGGATAAGTGAACTGCAAAGCATCAAAATCATGTTCCTTTAATAAGAAAAATTTGACAGGCACTGGAAAAAAATTTAATTAACTCAAAAATAAATATTGACATATACAGTTTATATACAGAATGGCCGCTTCATTGCATGTTGCATAATAAAATGTGCATGTAAAGTGTGATATTGTAATGAAAAACACTTCAGCACAATCAATCATATAAGTAGCAGATTGCTATTTTACTGAGGCAGCTAGTAGAGAATGATTCTATTAAGTAGTAATGAGCCATAGCATAATGAGAATTTTTTAAGAAGTAACATATTACAGCTTTCTCTGCTCTCAATTTATTTTAGTTACAACAGATTTCTGAGTTTACTATAAAAAGAATTATGGCAACTAAAGGATAAAGCTAGTTAATTAATTGGCGTTTTGTCAATCATTTTGTGAAAAGAAATCTGCAAAAGATTACATAAATACATATATACTGTATAAAGCAAAGAAAGGTGTCTAGTGCAACACCGTATGATAGTGGAAATGTGGAATACCTGGTATAACCCACACGCTAGAAACCTAAGCAGTCCTTATTGGCTAGACAGGCATCTGACCCAAATCTGTTGACTGATGACCCCCATCTGGATCCACAGACATTTAACTGCTGAGACCCAAAAGTTATGACTTCCGAGTGTGGGTGGCTGGAAGGCAGGAAATGAGGTAAAGAAGCTCATTTGATTACATTTGAGATACATTCTCTACCAGGCCCAATCCACAAGGGCAATTAGACCTGCACTCAACGATCCACTGGTCCAATACCGCAATTACACCTGAATGTATCCAACCCATCGCAGGATACTGCCATGTGCTTATACAATGTATACTAACGATAACAAGCTTAACGTGCCATTGCACATTTAAAGGGGCCTATTGTTTTCTTTTAGGCTCAGTGAATGTATTTAACTTTTAGCAATTAATTGTTACTCCAGCACCCAGTGACAATTTACAGTACTACTTCTTTACAATTCTGGGTCATTGGCAATGTGTTTTGTTTCTCTGTGCTTAAGGCCACATATTATTGCTGGACCACAGCAAAGTGCTACATCTATGGTGAACAGGGCCATTCACTTTAGTGACAAGGGCCTTGATAGGACTCCATTTTTAAATAAAGCAGGAGTGTTCATTCAGCTACCCCCAGGTATCTGTCTTTTCTGTCCAACAGAACAAATATTGGCTTTTTATCATTTTCAGCAGCTGGTCAACTCCAGAATGTGGGTTAGACCGAGCTCTGGGACAATGGTGTCTACGGCAGCTGGTCAACGACACAGTGCTCCTGTGTCATCAAAGGTGACGATTTCTTTCTGTGTTTCTGTCCAACAGGTTGTATATCACAGAACTACTGATCATAGTGATGCCTACACAGCCAAAAGGATAATTTTAAAGGAGAACTAAACCCTAAAAATGAATATGGCTATAAATGCCATATTTTATATAATGACCTTATTGCACCAGCCTAAAGTTTCAGCTTCTCAATAGCAGCAATGATCCAGGACTTCAAACTTGCCACAGGGAGTCGCCATCTTGGAAAGTGTCTGTGACACTCACATGCTCAGTGAGCTCTAAACAGCTATTGAGAAGCTAAGCTTAGGGGTCAAGCACAAAATGAGGTTGGCCTGTAATATGAGCTGATGCTACAGGGCTGATTATTCTGATGCTAATTGCACTGGTTTCTTGTAGTAATTATCTGTATTAATTACTAATCAGCCTTATATTGTGATATTTCTATTCTATGTGTACTGTATATTGTAAGTGGGTCCCTAAGCTCAGTAAGTGACAGCAGCACAGAGCATGTGCAGTGAATCAGCAGAAAAGAAGATGGGAAGCTACGGAGGCATTTTTGGAGACACAGATCTTTACTGATAAAGGGCTGTGGTTGCCTTGGGCTGGTACAGAAACTCAAAACATAAAGCACAACATTTCTACCTACTTCTTTAGATAGGCTTTAGTTCTCATTTAAAGTACTATGTATTCAGCCCCCACCTCAAAAGACATATGCCTGCAGTTACAAGTTTTCTGTTGCCTTGAGACTTCCCTTCTTTGTTGACACAAAATCCCCTTCTACATGCAGTGCTACATCTTCCTAAACACAAGGCACACACGCCTCCTGTAATACATGGTTTTAACCATTTCCTTTTATTTAAAAACTGCTAATTAATGGAATGGCAAATAAAAATTCCTTGGCATAATTAGGTGAGCAGAACGTGCAGAACAAGATCTTTCTTCTCCTGTGCTCCCTCCCTATGTAATTACCAGCATTGTGCAAACACAGCACAAACAAAATATGTTGATAAACCCTCCTGAGCATTTAATATTGTTTTTGGCAGCAGTTAACTACACATTTCTTATACTTGTTGTGTCCCTGGACATGACTACAGTCTACAGACAGAAATTCATAACCAGTAAGGAGTGATAAGTTGTTGAGCATAAGGCCTGCCAGTGCTCTGTGAAATGATTAAGTGGTATAACAGTCAGCTCCTATTTTAATTAAATATTATGTATATAAATCTCGTATATACTATACATCTTACTGACATGCAGCATGCTTTTCATTGACTTGACTTGGGTCTTTTGCCAGAAGCTGAGAGGTTAGTCTCATGGGCTTGATTCTCCAAGGCCCTCACTCTTCTTTACTTATTAATTATGTTTGCATGATGGGGGTACTTGAGCTAATGATGTCTGCCTGAGAAATCAATGCAGCAAGGCAGGACTGTTTACAAGGCTGGGTCAACAGTTCATTTGTCTGAACACCTATACAGTACAGATTGTTTTGTTATGTGCAAGTGAGACCTATTAAAATATACTGTATACCCTTTTAATTCGGTGAGCATTGGAGTAACTATTGAAATAGCAGATTCTATGATTTCTGTTGGGCCCAGAGTTTAGGGAGCCTGACAGTGGCCCAAAATGTCCAGATTGCTTTATTTGTACAACAAATGACCCTGGACAGCCTATGACAAAAAGGTATATGTACCCTACACATTTTTGAATAAATTGATTTTGCTTTTACTATGCCTGCTTCAAATGGGATTTCATGAGTGTCTGCTCAAGTAAAAAGCTTTAATACCACCAAACTTAGACTGGCTCATTAAAATGGGTGCTATCATGACTAATACTGGTAGCTGGAGTCACCAGTTATTACTAAAGGTTGTTGGATTCTATTTGCAAACTGTAATAATTGCATTATTAGTCTCACTCACATGATATGATAATCAGTTGTGCTTATCATATTGCTTTTCTAAGAACTTTATAATATCTGTGTGAATGCACATCATACACAGCAGGACAATGGAAATAGGTTTAGAATAGATGTGCTGAGAATATTAAAAGGAGACATGTGGGTTAAAAGTAGCACAGTATGACTTTTTGGGGCAAAATATTGCAATAAAATGGGTATAAATAAAAACTTAATTTATATCATGGCTAAATATATTTAGACTACATGCAGGTCAGATGCCATAAATGCATTTGAGGACATTAGCCTTTAGGTTCACACAAGCTTTTCTTTAAATGTCCACAGGCACCCATTACAAAGACAGGATTACTATCCGTCACACTTTGGGTGGTCGCTTTACAACCCGAGATGGTGAAATGTTAAAATTATAACATGTTTTTTTATTGTTCTTTCTTTTCCTTTCAGGAAGGCCAATGCTTTGGGTTACTGCTACTTTCTGAGCGTGAGAAGGGCAGATGGTCAAAGGTCAAATCACCAGCTTGGAGGAAATCTACTACACTGTGATTGAATGTCCCACTGTGTACTGTTTTAGTGCTCCCTGTTTGTTTTTTTAATGCAGTTTAGTATTTAGTGCAGGGCAGGAGAGATAACAGTGGGCATATATATAGACACTCACAGATGTTTTACTCTGTAAATTATGGTTGGAACAGTAATCTAAACGAAATGTTTACCAAGGAAAAGCCTTGTCATCTTTATAATGTTCATATGCTAATTTAATATTATATTAAGGGGGATACAATGATCTTGCTAAAGCAACATTTATTTAAGAATCTTTGAAACAGTAGTGCTAGCAAAAAGTGTGAAAATATATGACACGGCAACTTCCATGTACAGTAGTTGTTTGATGGTTTTCACTGTAACAAGTTGATAGATGCGATTTTAGGGAGACTGAGCTTTGAAACGCTACGAGGCCCATTTTTCAAAGTCTGAATTTATCTCATTATTTTCTGAAAACTACTCCAACCAAATCCGCACAGGTTTTTTATGCTTATTTATCAATAGATGTTACCAAAAATTTCCTGTGCAAAAAAAAACCCCGAAAAATGAGTGGAAAATTTGGACCATATGGATTTTTTGGATTTTACGCAGGAAAACTCAAACTTTTTAGGACTTTTGACCTAAACCATGAAAAATTCGGATTATTGCACGAAACCCAGCGCAGATCAAGATATCTTCGGGACTCCCATTGACTTATATGCAACCTTGGCAAATCTGAGATGCCGGATTTTCAGATTCTGACTTTTTACATCCTCGGGGCATAATAAATACCGAAAAATTATTTCTACTTGTCCCATATATGCTTTGCCTCAAAGTGCATTATATTGCTTGACATCATTCATATTCGTGCCAAGTGGATGTCTGTAAATTCATTCTGGTATACCCATATGATTTAAATGTTTAATTCAGCTAAAAATTCTGTATAACAGTATAACTTGGGCCCCTAGGGCATCTAAATTGACATCCTGCACTGACTGCATTTTACTGGGGATGATCTGGAAGACATGACTCTCATCAAGTAAGCAGTAACCAAAATATACAGTATAAAGCTTGCATTTGTTAAACATGTGGTACTATACACAAGATTTGTGGTACACATTCAAGATTTTTCTACCAGTTGTGATTTTCATTCAGCTTGCTTGAAAATGAATGGAAAAAATGCAAATTGCTAATAGCTTTTCTACATTGTAATTAATCTATTTGAGATGTTTTATAAAAACGCAAGCAATTGTGCATAAGAAAGTGACTACATTTAGGGGCAGATTTATTAAGGTCTGAGTTGTTTTTTCCACGAAAATTCTAGTTTTTGAGTTGTATTTTTTGGTCAAAAATACATTTTCAGGTTAACAAAAACCTCAAATTGTTTGAGTTATTTTAGAAAAAAACTTGAATATTCAAGATTTATTATACCCCGACCCTGGAAATAGCTTGAATCCAAAAATACACCATCTAAAACCTGTCGAGGTTATGTAGAAGTCAATGGCAGAGGTCCCATGAACCATTTGAAGAGTTAACAGCCTACTTGATGTTCAATGTTTTTTTTGAGGATTTTGTCCAAAAACTCATATCATTCGAGCGGCTTGAGTTTTTTTTTTTTAGCCAAAAATTTGAGTTTTTGGGTTGCGGGACTCGAACTCGCAGAATCAGGTTTTTCAAATTCGACTTTTTCTTAAATAAAATACCATTCGAGAAACTCTGAAACATGACCTTTGATAAATAACCCCCTTAGTTACATATGCATATATGTGAATATTGATAAACAGGATCCTTAAGCACTGTGGGAATAAATTTATCTTCTTCCACTTATCCAAAATGTAAAGGTTTCCTTATGCACAGTGATACAGTGGGTATATTATTACATATTATATATTGCTTACCATCTTATTATTTTAGCTAGTTTATTATACTGTACAACTGCAACCAGCAAAATGTGTATTATTTGTAGAAGACTCATAGCAATAATATGTTCAGATAGATTGACTGTGCAGTGGCCTTCAGGTGTGAAGTGTAGTTAATCCTTGCTTTATTTTAACACAAGGCTCCAGACTTAAAGGCTTCAGCTATTTCAGTTCACTGCTCTTCATCACAGACATGCTTAAAAATCCCACTGTACCAGGGTGAGAGGTTTTATAGCAAAGTCCTGTCACTGCTGTCCTTATGCACGAATATTAGAATTTTAATACATGTAGAACCGTAAATTGATTTTGCAAATAAAGCTAACAAACAAACATGTGCTGCATAAGAATTAGCATAGAAGCAGCTATTTATTGGTTATCACAGTCTAATGACTAGAGACCAAAGTGTTTAAATACATTCTGTGTGCATGACTGGGGGGGGGGATACTGGGCAGATAAGAGCGAATCTTTTACAATTTATAAACAAAATTGTTGGCAAAAAATGCAGATATCATTTTTATGTGCCCAGAGGGGGAAATTTACTAAAGGGCAAAGTGGCACTTTGCCGATTTACTAACGGGTGCTGGAGTAAATTCGCTAGCGAAGTAGACATACTCTAGCACTAATTCGCACCCTAACGCCAAGCGTAACTTAGCTTTGCTTGACGAATTAACGCTACCGCAACTTCACTACCTTTCGCCTCCCTGAGCACAACTTCGGATTTTAGTGAATTTGAGAAGCCCTGGCGAAGCTGCACCTGCCAAAATGTGGCGAAGTGCGGCGAAGCCGTCGCTAGTGCATTTTTGGCGCTTAGTGAATTTGCCCACTTGTCTTCCACATCAACACTTATCATCAGCGCTTGATTTGAACAATTCCTGGCCTGAGCAACTGGGTTCCTCTTAAAATTAGCTTTCAGTATAATATAGACAGCATTGTTTCAACACAATTTGTGCACATTTTAATTTTGTTTTTTTAATACAAATATATCTTACATACTGTAACTCTCAGGCTTAGAATTTCAACTGTTTCATTGCTATAGCAAAGTTACACCAGCAACCAGCTAGCAGTTTGTCAGAATAAGTGAAAAAGTAGATCAATCGAAAAGGGCCTGAAAAATAGGAAAGCAATTAAAAATAATAACAGTAAAAGTTAACCCTAACAGTCAATCAGGTTTTTTGTTTGTGTTTCTGGGGTCAGTGTCCCTGACAACCAGTTAGCATTTTCAGTTGTGGGCTGAAAATAGGTATGAATTCTAATAATTGAAAAAAACCTTGAATAATAATCAATAGCGAAGTCCATTTGAGAGTTTGGTTATAACAATACAAAATACTAAAAGTAAATATATAAAGTAAAATCTGTTTTCAATAAAGCTTACGAGCAATGAGAGCAACTAATATATCAATCATCAACCAGGCTTACTAGTGGGAAACTTGAGAAGAGAAAAACCAATGTAAACCATCTTCATTTGTTCCCTGTAATACCTTGGTACAGAAACACAGACTTACAGTATACTATAAAACCGAACATGCTCATAGCAGATAATCTAGATGGTACTGTATATCAGTATATGATATCAAATGAATATTTGTGACCATTCCTTACAAAATCCACTAATCTCATTTTCTTCCTAAACTCCATTTATCACATAACCGCTAATGAGTCCCACATCCTGCAAAGTGCTTTTGTCTTTATCGTTAGTCATGCTACTGAAGCAGAGCGGTGTGTGTGTAGTATTAATTATCATTTCTGATAAACACAAAATGAGTTTCAGTTTGATAGTGTAGTAGCTCTTAAAGATTTATTATCCAATGCAAAATATGGATTGGTTTAAAGAGACCATTTTCAGCTGTTAGAGGATGACAAATCCCTAACTCTTCCAGTAGGCGGATGGTGGGAAATGTAGTTCCACAAGACTTATAGTGCATAGGTTGCTTAGCGGTGGTTTGGTGGGTGGATATATCATATTGTGACATCTACATTATTAAAATCACCCATGCAGTACTATTTGAAAAATTTTCTGTACGAGAAGTAGTGGCATCAAAAAGAAAAGTTTTTATAAAATGGAACTATACACATTATGCTAAATAAAATGTGCCTTTAATTTCTTATATCAAACAGTATCTATTATTTTTCTGACACAGGTTATTATGAGCTTTCCAGTGCTGCTCTTCTCTTTCTGTTTATCATGTACTGTCCCTTAGGGATGGGAGCTGGGGTAGAACTGCAGCAAATGATTGGAAAATCAAATGGTACCATCCATTAGTCATGTTAACAGGGCTTTATAATGGAGTAAACTCCTGTTTGCTTGGATTAGGAAATTCAGCGTGTAGAGAGAAACATCCTTCCTAATTTGCTTCTGAAACATGAGAAAAACATATTAGACATAGCAAAGTACATGCAGAAGCCATCTAAGTACTTATGGGACCTAGATTTCCCATTATTCTAATACAATTAAAGTCTTTGTGTCTGGTGAATAGTTACACAAAGCTGAAAGTACAGTAGACAAAGAACTTTATTCAGGTGGTTAATGAGTGTTTACAATCTATTAGACTGTACAGAGACAAAGCTGTAAGGCTAATGCCATATGTGATGTTTTAATGCCACGTTTTTAAAAATTCCCTCAGTGGTGTAATTACAGCAATAATACACTCCCATTGAAATGTATTGGATCAGTCACATGCATTTCCGACGGCTGTAAAAACACCAAACCAGGCCTTTTTTGGCATTGGCTGAAAACATTTTCAAGGTTATTTTTTTGGTCAAATATCAACTTTTTAGGTTAACGAACAACTCAAATTTTTTGAGGTTTTTTTTTTTTTAAACCTAACATTTTTTGAGATTTATTATACCCCAACCCTGCAAATAGCTTGAATACGAAAAAACCCCATCTAAAACCTGTTGAGTTAATGGCAAAGGTCCCTTAACCCATTTGTTAATGGCCTTCATGATGTTCGAGTTTTTTTCGGAGAGTTTTGCCTGGAACCTCAATGAATTTATAGAGATTTGAGGGTTTTTTTCACCAAAGATTCAATCTATACTGGCTGGTTTGAGTTTTTTCCATTCAGGTTTTTTCTTAAATAAAAACAATTTGAGTTGTGAGTTCATTCGAAGTATGAAAAACTCAACCATTTTTCAAAATAGTGCTGCTCCAGCAGAATTCTGCACTGAAATCCATTTTTCAAAAAAGCAAACAGATTTTGTTAGATTCAGTTTTGAAATCTGACATGGGGCTAGACATTTTGTCCATTACCCAGCTGCCCTTGGTCATGTGACTTGTGCCTGCACTTTAGGAGAGAAATGCTTTCTGGCAGGCTGCTGTTTTTCCTTCTCAATGTAACTGAATGTGTCTCAGTGGGACATGGGTTTTTACTATTGAGTGTTATTCTTAGATCTACCAAGCAGCTGTTATCTTGTGTTAGGGAGCTGCTATCTGGTTACCTTCCCATTGTTCTTTTGTTTGGCTACTGGGGGGGAAAGGGAGGGGGTGATATCACTCCAACTTGCAGTACAGCAGTAAAGAGTGATTGAATTTTATCAGAGCATAAGTCACATGACTTGGGGCAGCTGGGAAATTGACAATATGTCTAGCCCCACGTCAGATTTCAAAATTGAATATAAAAAAATCTGTTTGCTCTTTTAAGAAATGGATTTCAGTGCAGAATTCTGCTGGAGCAGCACTATTAACTGATTCATTTTGAAATCATTTCCCATGACAGTATCCCTTTAAAATGCTCAAGCATTTGGATTTATGCAAGCAGCAAAATTTAATCAGGATTGCTTTGTTAAGGGGCAAATAAACATTAGTATGTATAAATCTAGCCATGAGTAAATTGTGCCTAGTTTAAAGCTAACAGGGCTGAGACTTGTTATAGTGAAAAACACAGGCTGAGAATCAGCCCCTATGCTGGAATCAGTCCCTTACCTTGCCTGCAGGAACATCTGCACATGGCCGACACAATGGTTATGGGGTGTAGGCAAAGTAAAGGGCTGATTCTGAAAACCACTGGTTGAGTTTTAGCCCCGTGTTACATTTACTTTAATCCAATAAAGGTTTTGTACCACTTCAGCCTTTTGTGATGACTGGTAAACAAATTCTAATAACCTACCAATTATTTTAAGCTTTTGGACAACAAAATCATGAAGTTCACCAGGAGAAATTCTACTTAGGGGCTATCTTGAATGAATGTCATTATTTTGTTAGGCTGCAGTATGTAGTTTGGCATTTGCAACAAATGAAAATATGGCACCTATACAGGAATGATCTATTCTGTGTAGTAACTTACATTCACGGCTTTGCTCCATTTTTAGCCCTTGTTACATTATGGTCCTCGGGGCTCATTTACAAATCCAAGTCCAAACAATTACAGTGGGGGCAAAGATAAACAGCTGTAAATACAGACCCTAGTGATAATGAGGGGCTTTTAAACACAGAAAAGACTTGATTATAAGGCTTTATTATTATTATTATTTTTATTATTAACATGTATTTATATAGCGCTAACAAATTGCGTAGCGCTGTAAAGTAAATGTGATTATACAACTAAATCACATGAATTATATACATAGAATATATGGAGTAACAAACATCACAATCAATACAGGTACAAAAAGGTGAGGAAGGCCCTATGCATACGCATACAGTCTAAAGGGGAGGGAGTAATACACAAGGTGTGGGAGTGGGCAAGATCGAAGTAAGTGGGTGAGAAATGTGGTACTGTATGTGGTGTTGCGTTTGGTAGTTAAGCAGAGTGAGGGTAGGCTTCTCGAAAGAAGTGCGTTTTCAGAGATTTTTTGAAAGCAGAAAGGTTGGGAGAAAGTCGGACAGACCGTGGGAGAGCGTTCCAGTGGAGGGGTGCAGCCCTTGCAAAGTCTTGAATGCGAGCATGTGAGGAGGTAATGAGAGAAGAGTTGAGTAGGAGGTCAGTAGAGGAGCGTAGTAAGCGAGTGGGTGAGTATATAGAGATGAGTTCAGAGATGTAGGGTGGAGCAGAGTCGTGAAGTGCTTTGAAAGTCAGTGTCATTAATTTGAATTTGATTCTGAAAAGGCTTTAGCCATTTGCTATGTGTACTTAACAGCAGGAGTAAATGAGAATGCATCAGAAGTTGAATAAGGGTTCCAAGGGGTTTCCAGGTACTAATAACCAAAAATTATATTCCCAGAATAATATAATATGCATATTATTTTATTGCAGTTCGAATTGTCTATTTTATATGTATTTTGCTGCATTGCATTTTAGATGTTTTAGATGCAACAAAAAACACCCAAGTCCTATTATAATACATGTACCATTTGTATAAATCTACTTACAGTTATGTATCCTAGACCATGTATAGGCAAGCTTGGAGCATTTCAGATATTGTGCAACTATAATAGCTGGAACACTATAACTTGATAACACATTTAAAACATACCAGCAGACACACTCTGCAACAATACTTAAAGAGCATTTTCTTATTTTAATAATCCTCTAAGATTAATCCAGTTCTGATAATCATGAACTGTTTTTAATTAATATAATATAGAAGTGACAGGCCAAACATCTGAAATAGAGCTGCTGAGCTCTCAGTTTTAGTACGAGAATGTACATAAAATTCCCAGGTGCGTCCCATTTATTTATTACAACAAGACTATATACTACTTTATTGAAATTCATACTTAAAGGGATACTGTCATGGGAAAAAAATGTTTTTTCAAAATGAATCAGTTAATAGTGCTGCTCCAGCAGAATTCTGCACTGAATCCATTTCTCAAAAGAGCAAACAGATTTTTTTATATTCAGTTTTCAAATCTGACATGGGGCTAGACATTTTGTCAATTTCCCAGCTGCCCCAAGTCATGTGACTTGTGCTCTGATAAACTTCAATCACTCTTTACTGCTGTACTGCAAGTTGGAGTGATATCACCCCCCTCCCTTTTTCCCCCCAGCAGCCAAACAAAAGAACAATGGAAAGGTAACCAGATAGCAGCTTCCTAGCACAAGATAACAGCTCCCTGGTAGATGTAAGAACAACACTCAATAGTAAAAACCCATGTCCCACTGAGACACATTCAGTTACATTGAGAAGGAGAAACAGCAGCCTGCCACAAAGCATTCCTCTCCTAAAGTGCAGGCACAAGTCACATGACAGCTGGGAAATTGATAAAATATCTAGCCCCATGTCAGATTTCAAGATTGAATATAAAAAAATCGGTTTGCTCTCTTGAGAAATGGATTTCAGTGCAGAATTCTGCTGGAGCAGCACTATTAACTGATTCATTTTGAAAAAAAATTTTTCCCATGACAGTATCCCTTTAATGCATGAACTTTCTCATTAACAGCAATACTTCCAACTGCAGCCATTGGTGTTTTACAGTCATACAGCATATTTATCACATAGGAGTGGTAGAGTGAATAATGGATTCTCACAGCATAACCAAAACAAAGAAACTGGATTCCACTACTACAAGCAAACAATGAACGTACAGCTCCACCAGGTGGTCATTTTAATGTTTGAGAGGGTCTGTTTCTGCTCTTAGGGGAACAAAATTAGTGTAAGGGCTCTTACATACTTGCATTTTTCATGGGTTTGTAAACACATGCTTAGTGCATGTATATACAAATAATACACAAGACCAATGAATATTATATAATTAAAGCAGTGCTTAGTGATATCATGAGTTATAATCGGAGCTTAGTGATGACCAAAATATGAGGATAATGGAAGTCACATTGGAGTTCCATGACCTGTATAAAAGCACGAGGCCGAAGGAACTCATGGAACTGCTTGGTAACTTATACTATACTAAATATGTCATCTATATGTGTTTTTATTTAATGAGTCAGTTCCAAAGGCAAACCTCTGGTTCTGTTTTATCAACGCATAAACAAAAAATGCAGCATGTGGACTGCAAGAAAAGGCAGAATACAATGAAATAAATTAGCTATTACATTTAGGTGCGCTTAAACGTGCAAAAAAGCACGCCTGTGGTTGATTTATCAAGAAGCATAGCAATATTTTAACTAATTTGCCATCATATGAAGAGCTCACCATTTTTACTATTTTGTACCTTTTGTACCATTTTGTAAACCATAATTAAAAAAGGACAACTGAATGTATTCTTTACAAGGCAATTAATAGCAACATTTACAGTGTATACAGCGGAAAGCGTTTGAATGTGTACTTTTTTCTAAAATCTATGATAGCTGTAGCACAGAAGACACCTGTCATAAATTAGGTGATTAGATGAGTGAAAATTTCAGGGGTGAAATGGTTTGAGAATTATTAGGGTTTCACAACTGGGGTGAAGAGTTACAATGAAAACCTAGAAAAACTTAAATGTAAAAATTCAGCATCTAAAGCTGCCAAGTTCCTGTAGAGGTCAGCTGAAAGGGGCTCTTGGACGTCTCTACCCTGTTGCCATAGAGTTAATCAGGGTTCATTTTCTGCTAAGAGGTTAGAAACACATTTAAATATACAATTACTCTGCACTTGCTAAAATTGTGTAATGGCATCAAAAGCTCTAAGGCTTTTTCCACGTTGGAGATTTTGACTAGCACCAAGTTAGTTTTGGGCAGCACTTTTAGCAAACTTAATTTAAAATTCTTAACTCCATTGACCAAATAAAAGTAAGAGAGAGGCTGCTGAGATTAAATCTACTTTGATTTACAGTGAAGAGACTGTATATTGGCAATAACTTTGATTTTTTAACAGAAAAGAATAATTGTGACCTATGTTACTGCACTTTAGCCTCAAATGTAAAATTAATGATCAGAATGAAAAGTTGTATTGTGAGGATTCTTGTCTGTGTGGTACATTCTTCATAAATGAGACAATTTAACTGGAATCGAAATAAGCAGCCGCATTGTGAGGTACTTGGATTACATGGTACATTTTACATGTATTGGTTAATATAACAGGAAATGCAATGTTTCTCTTTTAACCATTCTATTGCTGGAGAACAGTGCTAAAATAAATTAATGCAAATGACACCAGCTTTAACCAGCATTGAATACCATCACAAAGATTAGGGTAAACTGTTGAATGTAACAATACATGCAATGTGTGGTATATTACCATTGAAGGTCTTTGTCCATAGTATGAGTGGTGCATACAATATCTTATGCTTTATAGAATAATTAGGTTTAATAGAACTCATTTACAACACAGTGCAAAGTGTAAAAAAACAGGTACAAAGGAGCCATGTTTTTACCTAAACAATACCTTGCAACCCCCTTATTGTTGCTAGCAGTGCTATTCAAAGACACAAGTCCTCACTCTTCCTGAATGGAACACCAAGAGTTCTGCCCATCTATATATGTCACGCTAAATACAAAGAGGCTGTCTCATAAGTGGCCTGTGGGCATCCACTAGCCCAACCCTTTCTTCCATGCCATTCATAGAACGGAGCACTCTTGTACTTGACCTGCTCATGTAGCATTACGTGGCTGTTGTTATATAAGGGAATATTTATCAACAAGAGAAACAGAGCTTGCAAAACAAAGAAAAACTATAAAAATGTCCATCTGTATGAGCCCTTAAATTTTATCTTTCAAAAATATATATTCAAAAAGTATAAACATATATCTATATATAAAAACTCTTTAGCTTAACACTTTAGCTTCAAATGTGGTGACTTGACTAGAAAGCAATAAGCAGTCTGTAAACAATGCATTTTTCTGTCTCTACAGTAGGGATGTACCGAATCCACTATTTTAGGATTCAGCCAAATCCCAAATCCTTTACCGAAAGATTCAGAATAGCAAAACCTAACTTGCATATGTAAATTAGGCAAACAAGGGTGAAAGTGAACAGCGCACGCAGTGACTTCCTTGTTTGTGTGACAAGAAGTTGCGTATTTTTTTTTTTATTCGTATTGTCCAGGCATTTGGATTTGGCCGAATCCTGACAAAAAAGGCAGAATCTTGCCTGATTTCCAAACCAAATCCTGGATTCGGTACATCCCTTCTTTACAGAAACAATGTTGTCTATATTCCTGGCCAAGTGCTAAAGACAAATCAGCTATAAAATAGGAGGTTCCCAGTTCAAAATCTATTAAAGCTTAACAAATTTTAATATTTACTTATATTATATTTCATCAATTTTAAAACATGGGACAAAGAAAATATTTCTTGTGGCATGTGCAAAAGTTTCCATTTGTCCAGTGATAAACACTGTTTTTGCAAGATCTCCGGCCCGAATCTGTTGGAAACTGCAGTACTTAAAATCTCTGACACCTCAGACTTTGGGCTGTAACTCAGCAGGCATAGGCACCTCCAGGACCGCCATCAGAAATCGCAGGGCCCCATACAACAAAATTCCCTGGGCCCCTGGGCTGCACCCACCACAAGCCCCACCTACAGGTCCGCCATCCCCAACCCACAGGTCCGCCCCCCACCACACAGTAAAAAAACAAAAAAAATATTGGTGGCTAGGGTTCCCACATGTTAATAAAAAATAAAAAGATATTGGTGGTCAGGGCCCCCCATTAAAAACATTTGTGGCCTGGGCCCCCCCATTAAAAAATATTTGTGGCTAGGACCCCACATGACAAAAAAAATTGGTGGCCAAAATTTGTGGCCAGGGCCCCCCCACATTATGAGAAAATTGGTGGCCAGGGCCCTTTAAATGTCCATGCCTTCCCAAAGTCAGCAGCTCTCAGAAAGATGGGGGGCCCGGCTAATCAAGTAAGTGTGGCATGGCAGGGCCCCCTTACCCTGGTGGCCCCCTACAACTCTCCCCCTGTCCCCCCCTGATGGCTGCCATGGGCACCTCTAAACAACCCTGAAATGTCCAGGAAATCATCCTTTGGGATTTGAACTTGGGTCTCCACAAGCAGAAATCGAATAAAATATTGGAATAAAATATTTTAATAAAATATTGGAATAAAATATTATAATAAAATATTGGAATAAGATAATGGAATAAAATATTATAATAAAATATTGGAATAAAATATTGTAATATAAAATATAATAAAATATTATAATAAATAATTTGAATAAAATATTGCAATATTTTGGATATAATAATATTGCAATAAAATATTTTTTATATAATAATATTGCAATACAATATTGGAATAAATATTGCAATAAAATATTGAAATTAAAATATATTAATAAAATATTGGAATAAAATATTATAATAAAATATTGCAATAACATTTTGGAACAAAATATTGCAATAAAATATTATATAAAATATAATAAAATATTATAAATATTTTTATTATAAAATATTATAATAAATAATTGGAATAAAATATTATAATAAAATATTGGAATAACATATTATAATAAAATATTTGAATAAAATATTACAATAAAATATTGGAAAAAAATTTTTGCATGGACCCTCCCCATAAAAGTTAAAAAAAGGAATAAAAAACAAAAGTGTGGCCAGCCCCTGGATGGACTGGGTGGACCCTCCCCATAAAAGTTAAAAAAAAACAACAAAAAAAAGTGTAGCCAGCCCCTGGATGGACCCTCCCCATAAAAGCTAAAAAAAAACCAGTGTGGCCAGCCCCTGGATGGACCCTCCCCACAAAAGTTTAAAAAAAATAAAATAAAAGTGTGGCCAGCCCCCTCACCAAGTTTTAGGGCATGTAAAGTCTAAAATAGAATAAGGCTAGAAATGCTGTATTTTGTATACTAAATATATACATGAACTTACTGCACCACAAGCCTAATCAAAAAATGATTTATGCTTTCAAAGTTGGCTACAGGGGGTCACCATCTTGTAACTTTGTTAAACATCTTTGCAAGATTAAGACTGTGCACATGCGCAGTGTGGTCTGAGCTGCTTAGGGATCATAAACAAAGCTGCTTGAGTTCTGCATGGCTGGAAAGTAAGGCGGGGGCTCCCCCTGCTGTTCCTAAGTATGATTGTTTCCCTGCTCAGCAGTTAGGGACCATCTGACAATTCCTATCCACAGCAGTAAATGAAGGGAGAATTTCACTGCATACAGTCAGGTTTCTTATAAAAATGGTACATATTTTTTAATTAAATTATGTTGGAGATAGGTTTCTTTTTCATTAAAGAAAGTAAAAATGGGATTTTATTGCTTTGCCTTTACATGCCCTTTAAAAAGAAAAAAAAACATCCAAGCCCCCCTTCAAAAAAAATATACAAAAAATGATGGCTAGCATCTCCTCAACATTGGTGGCCAGCAGTGGTGTAACTAGATGTTACTGTGCCCCACCAACAAATTAATATTATGGCCCCCAACATATCCAGATGTTGTCCTTTTTTACAAATTGCCCGATAATAAGGCCTCATGGGGCAGGGTCTGCTTCCTCTGTATTTACGCCCCTGGTGGCCAAGGTCCCCCACAGCACAAAAGTTAAAAATAAAATAATGGCTAGGCCTAATAAATATACAATGTCAATAAATATTGGTAAATAAAGGTCAAACTGTAGACATTTTGGTGGACAGTATTTGCTCCAAATTGAGGAAAGTCAGCAGAAAATTTGAGAGGGAATGGGAGGCTCAGACTCAGAAAATCTGGTAACTCCTGACTTCTACACAAGTCAGTCCCATTGCATGCTGGGTATTGTAGTCTTACATAAAACTTGGCATTTGGCAATTATTTTTTTAAAAAACTACATTACCCAGCATGCATTGGGAGACGGCAGCTTGGCACATTTGGGCAAGAGAAACTTCGGCTGGTTTCCAAAGTATAAACTAGCCAAATGCCCAGATCCGTACCTTGGCTTGGGCTTTAACTTAGTAGCCCAATTTGGCTCGAAAACAGCCAACCTGGCAACCCTGTCCTAAACTATAAGGCCATGGGCTAAGCTACTTTCCTATTCTGCTAAAGCACGTTCTTTACTGACACATTTCAGCCGCAACCAATCGCTACGTTCGTGAGCTTTTCTCAGCCAATCAATACGCCGCTACGCCGGGTTCGTTCTAGGCGCTTGAAAATGAAGAACGCAGCCAGTAGCAGCAAGCCCTTTCCTGATTGGGAGATGTCACCGGAGCGCCCTGCCAGCTGGAGAGTAGTAAGAAAAGATGGCGGCGACAATCGGGATGTTTTCTGATTTAAAGGAAATCAAGAGGCAGCTGCTAAGCGTAACCTGGCTGTGTCGGGAGAGAGGTCTGATGAATAGCGTCAAATGGTACGAGTGCTGGAGAGACCCCTGTGTTTTGAGTTTGCATATTATTTCCACGCTTTTCATTTGCAGCCGTCTGAAATAGTTATGCTCTTATGGTTATGGTCATGATGCTCTTATCTTATGAGATCCATATTCTAGATGTAAAATGTGTACATTGTGGCCTTTCTGTGGCATTAGGCATGCGTGTCCTGGAAAATGTCTGCAAACAAACACGAGGCAACACATGGTCATTGTTCTTTTTAAAAGCAAACCAAAAGAAATTCAGCATTGTGCAGTGTGATCATACATACAAATATGATTGGTGCTCCTGCATGATGGGGAACATCCATTGAATAACTTGGCACTGGGATAACTGCATGCAGCAGTAGCAGTATTGACAGATGTCACATTTAGTACTTGTATTCAACACAACGGGTTCCAGGGCCCTAAACAATCAAAGTCTGCTTTGCCAAGGGCAGAATTAATTCTTCTGATCTGTGATTAGCCCTTGGCTAGTGGCCTCTAAAAAAATTGGATTTATAATCGCGCAGGGCTGATGGATGGATTGTATGCAGTTGTCCATAAACAACAATAGCCAAACACTGCTTTTCCAGTTGGAAGGAAAGCTTGGATCCGGCAGGATGAGAATGGTACACAGTGCATCAGCAAATATAATTTACACTAGGGATGCACCTAATCCACTATTTTGGATTCGGCCGAACCCCCAAATCCTTTGCGAGAGATTTGGCCGAATACCGAACCAAATCCTAATTTGCATATGCAAATTAGGGGTGGGAAGGGGAAAACATATTTTTTACTTCCTTGTTTTCTGAAAAAAGTCATGCGATTTCCATTAGGATTCGGATTCGGTTCGGACGGGCAGAAGGATTCCCTAATTTACACATTGCGAGATCAGATGTAACTAGACAGATTCATCTCCAACATGAAATATATGGTTGCACAATATGGTCATAAGTGAGCAAACTGCCCAACCACATCTAGACATAGGTTTACTCAAGTCTGGGATGGATGTGGGTTTAATCACGGCAGTGCACTACCTGTCGGTAAGGGTCACGTTTTAGGTTCTATGTTTATATTTCAACCTGCTTATTACTATTTACTTGTCCATCTCATAATTCAATCTGCAACAGATAGTAAGTATCAGCGTCACTACTTCATGGTGTGCAGTGATCATGGAGAAATATACCTTACCTTACTCTATAAAGTATTATGCTATATATGTGCTATATTCACTTTCCATACGTCTGTCCAAATAACACACAAGGCTCTTGTTTGAACTGTATTTGGAAATAATAACTTAAAATTAACATTTAATATGATGTAATTACTATACACAAAATACACATTTTTTTATGATTTTAGAAATATGTAAACTTTTTGTTCTTAGCAGGCCCAGACTTGCAATCTGTGGGTTCTGGCAAATGCCAGAGGGGCTGCTATAAGATGCCATAGAAAGTCAGTATTAAGTGGGCTGTTTGGACCTCTGAGTGGGCCTCTGTGTACCTGAAATGCCAGGGCCTATTTTGATTCTTAGTCCAGACCTGGTACTTAGGTATGGAATTTCAACAACTATCTGGTTGTAGGAGCCTAATTATCCAAGCCACTCGACAACAGTTTGAAACTCAGAATAGAAACTGTATAGGAGACTGCCTGAAAGTATTTAAAAACATAATAAAATTCACTCCTCACAGCCAACCTGTTTTGATTTCTAGGGTCAATAATCTTTCTCAGTTTTTATAGAGTAGATCTGAATAAATGTATTTTGCAGATTGATTAGCATAATGATCCCATCTTTTTAGATAATAACCGTTTCCTTTATATTTGTCATTTCCAGGGCATCAGAACTTGCTTTCTCTCTCGAATCTGTTTCTCTGAATGAGCTTCCCTCAACCCCAGCACTTACAGAGGTATGAAAGTATTTTTGGCCCCACACCCTTTCACTGCTTGGGGTTCAACTGGGACATGTAATATACAAGGGGAATTTAAGTAGATTGCATATATTTGGAGTTAAAATGTTTTCCTCTCTCACCCTCTGAATCTTCTTGCAATAGGAGGATGCCCAGGATCTGGATGCATACATGCTTGCAAAGTCTTACTTTGACCTTAAAGAATATGATCGAGCTGCATATTTTCTTCGGGGGTGTAAGAGCCAAAAAGCCTATTTCATGTACATGTACTCCAGATACTTGGTAAGCACAATGCAGATTTTTATCAAACGAGGTTTACATGTAATTAATGATTTGGATAGGTACCGTAGTATCTCTCAGTGATACTCTCACAAAACACATATTATTCAGAAATTAAACAAAATTCCAGCTCTGGGTTACATTATTAGTAATAATGACTTGGCTGCTAGCATCAGAGCAGACTATTTCTTATTGCATCTTATTAGCAATGATATTATTCATATAGTTACTGGAAGGAAAAATAACCTTCTGGAACATATTAAAATCTGCTTTTCTAACCATTACGTACAAACTATTCCAGGCTTTTATAATTATAGTGGTCAAGATTTTCTTCATTAGACAAATTGCTACTAACTGCTACACATTAATTTTATTCTATATATTTGGCTTCTATTTTTAGTCTGGAGAAAAGAAGAAGGATGATGAAACAGTTGATAGCCTTGGTAAGCGCTAAATAAGTTCACATGGGTCTTTGGATCAAATCTGTGCCGTTAAAAGCTAGAATTGGCATTTGAATTCGTTAAGTTTTTTTACATTATAATTTAGGTCCCCTTGAAAAAGGGCAGGTGAAGAATGAAGCTCTGCGGGAACTACGTGTGGAGCTGAGTAAGAAGCATAAAGCCAGGGAATTAGATGGATTTGGACTGTACTTGTAAGTGACTAGTCCTCTTTTGTATTGTCAAAGGTTTATTCTTGTTGAGTCTCGTGTTTTTACACCAGTAGCACTCAGAGACATAAGCGCTATAATCTAGACTGTACATTGTTCTTTCTTAATTTAAAAAATGTTTCCTTTGTATAGCTTGGGTAGAATTTACAGTCTTAATCAGTTTTTGTGGATTGTTGTATACATGGTCTTTTAAGATGAAAGCAGACAACTTTTTTTATTCTAAAAGGTAGAAAATACTTGATTTTATACCCATCAGGTATGGCGTTGTCTTGAGGAAGCTGGATCTGGCAAAAGAAGCTTTAGATGTATTTGTGGAAGCAACACATGTCTTGCCCTTGCATTGGGGAACCTGGCTGGAATTATGCAATTTGATTACTGACAAAGAGATGGTAAATCGTAGCTTGCATGAACATTCTATACCTTAGTAGATTATATAGAGTTATACATGGGGAGGGAGGCTTACACTTTTGCCCTGGTTTTTATAGTACACAGATACTTTTGTTACATTAATTGCTCAGTAACTGCATTGTTAATGAAGGCTATACCTTAGATACACAACCTACACAAAATGAAATATGACGGCCAATTTGCTTTTCCCTGTGTCTAACCAATCGGTAAGTGCCGCCCTGGCTAATATTCACAACAATATGATAGAGTGCTTCCAACCCTGATCATGTACCCTGGCTAATATTGACACCCGTGTGAAGACACAAATACATTTTGTTAATACACCGTATAGCTATAACAGACGTTTAAATATGTTTTTGCAAAGCACAGAAAACGAATCTAATTCTGGACCTATTAAAAAAAAAAAACAAAACAAAAAAAAACAACAACTGTAAATGGCCACACTGTCTTTTAATGGTTTTCATGAGCATGTCACAACTGATTTACTTAATTAAATTCTGTATTATAAATAGCTTATATATTATAGCTTCAAATGGTTAATATGTTCCATCAGCTGAAGTTCCTGTCTCTGCCAGACTCATGGATAAAGGAATTTTTCTTGGCACACATATACACAGAGCTGCAGTTGATTGAGGAGGCATTGCAGAAATACCAAAGTCTTATTGATGCTGGCTTCTCCAAGAGTACTTACATTATATCCCAAATTGCTGTTGCCTACCATAACATCCGGGGTAAGGAGAATATATTGCATGCTAACTGTTCTTATTACTTTATAAAGTACAAAGGGCTCTAATAAAGGTTTTTATACTTCATAGATATTGACAAAGCTCTGTCTATATTCAATGAGCTGCGGAAACAGGATCCATACAGAATAGAAAACATGGACACATTTTCCAACCTGCTGTATGTCAGGGTAGGTTTAGTATTGGACTTTGCTAACTCTTGCTATTGTGTGGCATTCATTTGTTGCATTCCTGTAATTTATGCAAGTCTTTTAATGTTTCGTTTGTATATAACTCTAAACATATTTCACTGGCTAGCCTTTTGGGAGTTTTAGGGAAGATGGGCCAATTACTTTGTTTTTTTACTTTTTTTAAGTAGAAATTGTGATACATGTGGTATTCAAATATCCTGATAAGATCTTACTGAATCTGTTCTTCTTTTCTTTTTCTAAGGGTCTTAAACCAGAACTAAGCTATTTGGCTCACAATCTCTGTGACATTGACAAGTACCGGGTTGAGACATGTTGCGTAATCGGTAAGGGCTGCTTTTTATTATGTTGCTGGTATACTTTAGATCAGTGATCCCCAACCAGTAGCTCGTGAGCAACATGTTGCTCTCCAACCCCTTGGATGTTGCTCTCTGTGTCCTCAAAACAGGTGATTATTTTTGAATTCCAGACTTGGAGGCAAGTTTTGGCTGCATAAAAACTAGATGTATTGCCAAACAGAGCCTCAATGTAGGTTGACAATTCGCATAGGGGCTACTCAATCGCCAATAACAGCCCTTATTTGGCACCCCAAGAACATTTTTCATGCTAGTGTTGCTCCCCAACTCCTTTTACTTCTGAATGTTGCTCACAGGTTCTAAAGGTTGGGGATCCCTGCTTTAGATGAACCATACAAGTGTTGACTGGGATTTTTATTATTTGTGTAGGCAATTATTACAGTCTGCGCTCCCAACATGAAAAAGCAGCCTTGTACTTCCAAAGGGCACTAAAACTCAACCCTCGATATCTTGGTGCTTGGACTCTCATGGGACACGAATACATGGAAATGAAGAACACCTCTGCAGCAATACAGGCTTACAGGTTAGTATTTTAATTAAATGCCCTGCGTGTGCCATATGAATCTGCAAGTATAGTGTTCTAGAAATGTAGGAAAGCTATCAAAATCATGATTCTCAACTGATGTTAGCAGTTTAAAGCAAAATAAAAACTATTCTATAATCTTTTTCATGTCATCTCTACTTATTTGGATTCATACGTAAAAATGTGAGCTTTGCTCAGAACACTCTGATTGGGCTAAAGTCAGTGGATACAGGGCCACAAGTTTAACTTACTTTGTAACCTGCGAATCACAACTTTTCATTACCCCATAAAAGTTAATTGGAGATGGCAAAGGTTCTGATAGAGTCTCTATCTAGTGTGGCATTAGCTTTAAGCTTTGTGTGCTTCTAGTGCTCTGTTTTAATTTGCTAATGTGTAGCACTATTAATACCTTGTGTTTTGGAACAGGCATGCGATTGAAGTGAACAAGAGAGATTATCGCGCTTGGTACGGATTAGGACAAACCTATGAAATTTTGAAGATGCCATTTTACTGCCTTTATTACTATAGACGGGCCCATCAGCTAAGGTATTGTTGGGTTTTTGGAGGGGTAGACTAAATATTTTATGAACAGATTTTGACCGTGACCGTTTTTGTTTTATTCCAGGCCCAACGACTCGAGAATGCTTGTAGCTTTGGGGGAATGTTATGAAAAGCTTAATCAACTTGTGGAGGCTAAAAAAGTATGTGAATTTTTATAAACTGTTTATCTGTTTTTCATTAGTGTTGTCTTAAAATATCATTATTAACCAAAGGGTCCGTGCCCAATATAGGATCTCTATGCTAAGAATTAAATTCAATTCAGAAGTAAACTATAATGTACCCCTATTGTACAACATAAGGAGTTTCATGACCATATAAAAGCTATTAGTCGATCAAGTTCAACCTTTTACAGGGGTTGTTCAACTTCCAAGCACTTTTTCTATTCAATTGTTTTCAGATTGTTCAGCGTAAACAACAATTTTTTTTTTTTAATTGCTTTCCATCTTTTATTTTTTAGTCTCTAGTGTTTTTCAGTCTGGCAGCTTAGTGATCCAGGAGCATCTGAACTGTTAAAATTTGCTACATTTAGTTGATACACTTAGTTGATACATTTCTCAGCAGTAGGTGTGGAATACTAGCAACTATTGTATCAATTCTAACAGCTGCCTTTAATGAAGCTCAGGGATTCTGCTCAGCAGGGGCAAAGATAACACACGTATCAAATAAATGCATCAATTAGTTGGTGACCCCCCCCTCCCACAGCTGAAATTGTACACTTAAATATTAGAAAAATGGTCACAAATAGAAAATAGAAAGTCATTGGAAAAAGTCTTTATTTCTGATGAACTATCTAAAACCAACTGAACTTAAAAAAAAGTTTTGAAGGTCAACAACCCCTTTAAGTCTATTTATAGCCTGCCTAGCTGCTAGTTGATCCAAAGAAAGGCAAAAAAATTAGCTATCTTCCATAAATGCACCATTTCTTACTTTTCTGCATAATTTGTTTTTCTGTCAGTGTTACTGGAGAGCTTATGCTGTGGGTGATGTGGAGAAAATGGCTCTGGTCAAGCTGGCAAAGTAAGTGTGTGTCCTCCTTAGACAATAGTAAGTTCAACTTAAAAAAAGAAAACTTGCAATATTCTCTAAAATCTGAAGTTAAAAGGGATCTATCTCGAAAATGAAAATATAAGCTTCAGCATACTGAAATAAGAAACTTTCTAAATACAATCAATTAAATATTCTGCATCGTTTCTGAAATTCTGTGTTCACTATTCCTCTCTATCTGTTTCTTCATTCTGTCTTCATGCAGGAGTTGGGTGTCGGATATTAATTGACAGTTAGATCCAATATATCTTATGGAGGGGGCTTCCGTTCCTAGCAGATGTATTAGAGCTCATTCAAATAACTGATTCCAGTACAAACAATATCTAACAAAGTAACTGCCTTTTGCACCAATCCTGCATGTAGAGAGACAGGATTTCTGGTGATTTCAATAGAGTGAGCTCTAATACATCTTCTAGGCAAAAGGAGCCCCCTATAAGATATATTGGATCTAACTGATAATGAATATCTGACACCCAACTCCTGCATGAAGAGAGAATGACGAGAAACTGATTATGAGAGAGGAATAGGGAAGATAAACTTGATTATTTCAGAAATGGTACAGACTTTTTAATTGCATTTAGAAAATTTCTTATTTCAGTGTGCTATATTCAATTTTCATTTTCTCGATAGTTCCCCTTTAATATAATGAAGAAAAAACGATGCTTCAATTTAGTTAGTGCATGGAAAAGGCAGGTGCTACCTGTAGGTTTCTGCTTTCCTTCCACAGGCCATTAGATGAACTAAGAAGGTGTACTTATATCTGTCATATCTGTTCTGCTTTTCTTGATTTTGATCATACCTCCCATGCTGGATCATGGAACAGAAGCCACTTTTATATGCTGAATCACATTTTGGCTTTTTCCAAGATAAAAGTTAGTCAAATGGCTTGTGTGCAAAATGGTGCAGACATTTATTTATTTATTTGTGTACCTTTACACACAGCATATCTTTTACATGATAATTGGAGACATTTTCTGAATGATATTGTATTGTAACTTATTTAGTTATTAATTGGGTTATTTGGCATAATCTGCTTGTTGATGCAAGGGTACACACTGTCTCTCTGTCTGCAGTTTTTAATAAGGAGGAAAGAGGCAGATCCAATGTAATCAACAACCTAAGTATGGCTACTCGGAGTAGAGATTGGCCCTAAATACGAGAAAGCAGCCACTTTTCAGGACGATCTCCACTCGGTAGCTGCACACAGACTGAAGCTGAGAAAGGGCCTTTGGGGCCCGAAACATGTTGTGTGGACACAAATAAAAGCACCTTAGCAGTTATGCTGCCTGTCGTATGATTCCCAATTTTCTTGATACATGTAACTGAAGCTGGGCCTGTCGGTCCAGATACAAGAAGCTGCTGATTACATCTGAGCTGGACTGGGATACAAAATAGGCCCTGGCATTTCCAGTAAACAGAGGCCCAAACAGCCTCCCACCAACCCAATAAATAGTGACTGTCTATGGCATCTTACAGCAGCCCATCTGGCATTTGCCAGAACCCACAGATTGGCAGTCTGGGCTGTGTAGGGCTGATCGCCTTGACAGATTCCTGATTCCTAAATGTAGATCACATAAACCTTAGTAGCATCTTTATTAAAACCAGACGTACAAACAGAGTACAAATGTTATCTTGTTTTCTCCTTTACACCACTGCAAAGGAACATGGAGCATACTATGCTATGTTTAACATTGTGTAACATTTTTGTGCACTTTCTAATATACTTAAGGCTTCATGAACAACTTAACGAATCGGAACAGGCTGCCCAGTGTTACATCAAGTACATACAGGACATCTACTCCTGTGGGGTAAGTCACTTGTGAAGCAAGGGAGCACTGCCTCTCAGGCTGATCGATATCTATGCAACTCATCTGTGTATATTTATAGGAAATTGTGGAGCATCAGGAGGTCAGCACGGCCTTTCGCTATCTGGCTCAGTATTACTTCAAGTGCAAGCTGTGGGATGAGGCATCTGCATGTGCCCAGAAATGCTTCAATTTTAATGATGTAAGTTTTTTTTACATTTACATATTTGCTTATTTGTTGCCATTTTTTTTAAAGGCGGCATTTTGTGTAAAAAATAAGAATGTACCAGTGTTTTATACTCATTTAGATATAGAAGAATTGTGCTTTAAAATATAGTGTTGCAGGCTAATTTATTGAATATTTCTGCAAAAACCCTAATAATCCCTCCCTTCTCTTCCTGCTCCCTGAATTCCCAGGCTGCAGGGGAGCCCGCAGCTCTCAGCTTACTCTACTGTAAGACAGGAACCAATCGGCAGCTAGCGGGACCTGATAGGGAACTGAGGCCTGTCTTTGCTTGTGTGACTGCAGGGCTGTGATTGGCTGTCCACCCTCCTCATTTGAAACACAGACAGGGACCAGAGGACATCTATAGGGAGGTCCAATAAATCTATTTTTAAAGATATTAATTTGTAGCACCGTGTAAAAGCAACACCATATATTACTCATAATTGCCTACAAAATTAGTGTTTTTTCATTTATCCTATATTTCTCCTTTTAAATTAAATGGATCCCCCTTTCTCTACCAGATATGGTAGACACAATGGATAATTGTATTTTGTGATTATGTTTGCACCAGTGTACATAGTGAAGTTAGTGGCACATTCTGGTTTGTCTTGCTGGTCACTCCTTGTATGGGTTATGTGCCCAGAGAAGCACTAATAAAGGCTTTGGTCTGCGGGGTGCTGTCGGCATGTTTGTGAAAGGCTGTGAGATGCATGTTGGCAGTAAACACGAGATGATATGCTGAATGGCTTGTAAACTGTTAAATATCAATACCATGATACATTGCCTGTTTTAAGCAATAGTAGGTGGAATATAGATCTAACCGCAATCTAGGTTCCTAGAGTATGCTGTGTAAGTTCCATCAGTGACCCTAATATATCTTCATATAGTGTACCTTATCTACACTACTTCATTGAGTGTATTTAATTTACATGTCTTAATACATGGCAGTTAAGTCAGATCCACAGGTGTTCATTTAATAGTTGGTTGTTCTCTGCAGTTAAATAATGCATTTCCTTTTCCAGACCAGGGAAGAAGGCAAAGCTCTTCTACGCCAGATTCTACAGTTAAGGAACCAAAGTGAAAGTCCATCGGCTGACCCAGCCACTGCTCCTTTCTTCCTTCCACAATCCCTTTCTGCCAACAACACCCCTACAAGAAGAGTGTCTCCACTTAACCTTTCATCAGTCACACCATAGCACAGTGTTTGCTGCAGTAGATTTTGCACATGGATATATAGTGGTCTGTGTTGAGAACAGAAATTGGACTGACTATTGCTTCAGCTGAAGCACAAACTGCCTCTCCATAATAAGCTTGTCTATAATGAGAATAAAATCCTGCTGCCAAACAAATGATGGACTGTCAGGTTTGTGCTGGCACAGACATAGCTCAGCAGCAATATGGGAAGAGCAAATGTTTTTCTTGTCAATAAACTTTTTATACTGTGGTCGCTTGTGCATTTTCTTTATCTATGTCTAGAGATCAGTACCCGTGATAGTCTATTTTCATCAGTCAATTTTGTAATACCTTTATCTGTAACATTTTAAAGCAACTTAACATTGCTCAGTGAAATATTTTTCATTCTTGCTGACAATCTATCGTTCTTTTCCCTAGTTTGGGTGGAAACTGGCACCATGGGGATGGGTCACAGAATTAGAGGCGCCTTGACAACTACAGCCAGTAGCACCTTCCTCCTGAACCTGGCCTCAGCTGAGGATTGTATATGCACCCTGTAAAACCTAGAAACTGTGGAGTGAAGACCAGGTGGTTGTTTTGCCAGCACCTAGTATCTCACCACCCAGGAGATGTTTAAGGAAAATGAGCCAAAATCGGGGTGGTTGATCCCTACAGAATATAATCAGGTTGCCACCTTTTCCTATATTTACCAGCAAGTGAGGGGCGGAAACAAAAGGGGTGGGGCCACGACACAGAATCGAAGACTGAGGACAAAATCTAAGTTACAGGGGATTGGGGGCAGGCTGAGGGGTCTTTTTGAAGGGTATTACAAATTTACCAGCAGCTACATTGCCGGTAAATTTGTAATCCCGGCCTTGGCACGTGTTTTACCGGCAACCATATCCAAGGATGGTGGTTTGTATGCAATTGGCTAGTGTGGCCTTAACCCGCTGTCTGCTTAGCCCCTTATGGATGGAATGGGCATCAGGTGCCCAATTCTGGCACAAACAAGGCACGATGCACATCTTGCTTTAATAAGTGTTAACAAAATGGTGCCTGCTTGTTGATGTGATTGTAAGATAACAACCCATGTGCTTATAAGCTTTCCAAATGCATTCCTCCATAAATGTAACCAGAGCAGCTCTCTAGCACCTTTTTATTAAAGGAAAACTATACCCCCAAACAATGTAGGTCTCTAAGATATTGCATAAAAAAAGCTTGTGTAAAACCCTGCTTCATGTAAATGAACCATTATCATAATAATATATTTTTTTAGTAGTATGTGCCATTGGGTAATCAAATAGAAAATTGCCATTTTAAAAAATAAGGGCCGCCCCCTGAGATCGTAAGATTCACTGTGCACACATACAAACCACATGTAAGGTCACATGAGCCAATAAACAGGCAGAGTTCTGCCTTTTGCTTCCTCACTTCTTCCTGTTACAGTTAGTGTTGTAGTATTTCTGGTCAGGTGATCTCTGAGGCAGCACAGATAGAGTCACAAAATGGTGGTTCAAGGCAAGAGATGTAAAAGGGCAATATTTATGTAAATATATATTCCAGTTTGGTAAGATTCTTTAATATGTCACTCAATTTGATATAAACTATCAGTTGCTTAAGTATTCATTTTGGGGGTATAATTTTCCTTTAAAGGGATTCTGTCATGCTTCTCATTTCTAAATTACACAGTTTATATTGCAAATAATTCACTTTAAATATGTTTTATTCTAGAAACTAAAAATATATTTTTAGCTGTAATATTGGTGTGGAGGCAATCATCTCAGTGTATTGTGCCTAACCCTGAGCCAACACTGCAGGAGAATTGCTTTGAAACATCTATGGTCTTTCCCCTTCCCATTGTATTATACCACATGGGTTATGCTCCCTAGCCCCACCTATAGGTAGAGATGAGAATAGCACCCAAGCAGGAAAAAAAAGCAGGGGGTTTCCTGCTTTGGTCCTATTCTGTCATTGGAGTAATTTTAGCAATGCAAACAAATCCTTCAACAGAGGTGTCTGATAGCCGTTATCTGGTTAGCTACCCATTGTTCTGAATTTCAAAATCTTTAAAATCAAAAAAAAAAACAAGTTTCCGTGCAGAATTCTGCTAGAGCAGCACTATCTATTTGTGCGTTTTGAAAAACAGTTTTCCCTTTAACCCCATACCTCTTAGCCAGACCAAAAAACAAGCCAAACCTGCTTTTGATGGGGTTTGCTAATTTTTATGATTAATTCACTAAACCTCACAGCACCAAGAACCGGATTCGTTAAACTGTACAAAGTGATTTATTCCAGATCATACATTCTATTATTGCACATGTGAAGAGAACAAACAGAACAGCACACATTCCCTTATACTTAACATGCTATAAAATACTGCAGTAAAACAAAAGGTGGTCATAAATGCCTAGCTTAGTTTCCCTTTTGTATTATAATCAACATACTCCTGTTGCTTGTGATATGTAATATGACTGACTTATACAGTACATATATCTTTGGTGAAGAAAAAGACCCACACACTATGGCAAGTAGAGCCCACAAGCAACTTAACTCTTGTCTTATGTTAAAGAGCCAGCAGCCACACAAACCCTTCTTATCCCCTGCCCCCCAAAAAAGTAGGAAAGCTGTTTTAGAAGAACCAGAAGGGGTTTTACTGGTGCTCGAACACAATAGTCACAGTGCTGCTTGTTGGAAGTAGCAAAGGACCCCAGTATAATTTAAAAAAAAATCAAATGGGGGGGTTACTTGCCCCATTAAAAGTTTAGTAGAATAAAAGAAACTGTACATGAATAGCCAACGACAGCAAAATACCCTGTCATTAAAAAAAAAAGTGTATATGGGGGGGTTACTAGCCCCCTTAAAGAATAAAAGAAACTGTACAGGAATAGCCATCATTAGACAATTGAGTGACGTAAGACTCAAACCTATAAGTCCAAGGCAAGGGCACTAGTACAAACTCAGTATGTGGTGCCGAAAGCAACAGTCTTTAGCACAGGGGAGCGCCGGGAACGCAAAATGCGACTGTAGGGACTGTTTTCTGCAAGTCCTTTCTTTCCTGGGGTCCTTGCCAGGAAGTTGCGTAGGAAGGGTCTCTTCTCTGAATTCATTGGCTGGGTGTTCTCATTATTGCAGGGACGTCTATAGCCAGTAGTGGTACCCTGTAGTTTCTGCACCGTGTTGTACTGCTCTGCAATGCAAACAGCCTTCTTCTTCAGGTCCATTTTTACCAGCACCATGTTATTTTGAAGTTCTGCCAAAGCCCTTTCCTGCAGTGGAAAGACAATTTTTAATACATTCAATATGTTGTGTTTCAATATCAAATTAAAACTTTGGGTTACTTTTGCAAAATGATACTATGCTATTGTGTCGGTGACAATTTTCAACTTAGCAGTGGATGTATAATTTATGTGAAGGTAGGGAGTGGTGTGTGTATGGATACTGGGTTTTCATTTGGAGGGGTTGAACTTGATGAACTGTCTTTTTTCAACCCTATTTAACTATGCAACCATATCTTAAAATGAAAAGCAAATGTCCATGAGCTAGAGAATTTCTTGAATGCTTTTGTGAGGGCTGAACAAGGTTATGAACACACAACTGGTATAGGTATTTCCAAACTAAATGTGGTGGTCCAACACTGGGATCACCTCTGGCTGCCCCATTGCTATAACGGGTCTAACTATTCATTGAAACAATGGTGTAAGCAGGCACCAGCAGTAGACGAGAGTATACGTTACCTGTTTGGCTAGTATATCATCACAGGTACCAAGAGCTTGCCTCAGTTTCTCAGCTCCAGTTGTGTGACAGCATGCCCTGTCCACCTGATGCAAGGAATCCCCAAACTTCTGCAATTCACTGCGCAATAATCTTACATTCTGCAAAAGAAAGAGCAAATGTTTATTATTTCTAAATAACATGATCAGCCTTGACACCAGTTCACCGGAACCACCCTATGATCTACCCAGAGCAAAGGTTGGAAATGGTAAAAGAAGGGCATTCAATGTTGCTGTGCAGCTAAAAGCAGGGGTGCTACCTCAGGTTCTGGAGGGCATTTATTCCAGGATGCTTGCAAGCAAGCCAATGGTCAGCAGTTTAGATGCTAATCATAGACATGTTTTCAATGAACAGAGCCCATGGTTTGTCTGAGGTCTTATACTGGCTAATCTAGTAAATTGATTTTTCGGGCTAATTTCCAATATCTGAATAGTCTCCACAGACAAATGAATATTTTCTCTAAAATGTTTAATTAACAATGGATCCATGGAGTTAAAGTACAGAAAGCTACCAAATTAACAAAATGTTACCTCTGTGACTTACATACTGCATGTTCTGCCCCAACAAAATGAACAGAAGAGGACAAATGGATTTGCCAACCCCCCACAGAACGTCAACATGCAAAAGGCTTTAAGTATCACCATTTTTCACACTATTAAAACAATAGGCAGAATGAATGGTATTACAAGCCCTATTTGTTGGGCTCATGTCCAACACAGGTAGACATTGCATTTAAGTTTTTAAATGTAGAAGCAAATCTATAAAGTACTTCACTATACACTTGGTTCTAGAGGGTTAATTCTAATTAACGGACGTTTGCAGTTCAGAGCCATAAGAACTGTTCCAGGGCTCACTAACCTTCCCCCCAATGTGTCACTGAACTACAGCTGCCTGCATCCACAGCCAAGGTCTGTTTAAAAGGGGGGGGTAACCGAACAGGTAATCAACAGTGGGAGGTTCACCTTGACCTAGATCAGAACAGAAGCATGGGATCCAGCCAGTGAAAATGCAAAGTAACAAGCTAGACAAAGAAGGCTGAAAAGCAACAGCTGAAAGTTTCAGAAAAATCGTACCAGTTAAAATGGAAAGAATGTGGAGTTTGTAATGTATAAATCATGGTTTTAGATCTCCAGACAAGGCTATGCCATCAGTGCACATTTCCAAAAAGTCTCAGAGGTGCCCAAATAAACAGATTGAAAGCCAGGTGTATGACTCGGACTCCTTCCTTCATGGGCCTGTGAGGCATCCTGAATATGTGCACTATAAGAACAGACACCTGTGTGAACTGGAGTTGAGGAATGAAAGGTTCAATTCACATGACAATCAGTAGTATTGCCAGTATTCTAAGTCATAAGAGCACTTTGGCTGTAGCTGCCCCCAGAACCATGAGATGGGAAAGGGTGGAATCAGGCAATGAGATTGTTACCCAAAGAGCTCTTGTGTGCTGAAAATCGGTGCACTTGTGAAGAGAGCCCAGACCATAAAGCTGGAAAAAGCAAAATACAGGAAATATTTACAGGCTAAAAACAAAAAAGCAGTATCCCTATATATAGCTTTATGAGCAATACTTTAACAGTGACAGTGACACTTCTGTAATTCTCATTAAAAAAAAAAAATCTGTATCCAGTGGAGCTTTGTTTACATAAGTAGCTCTGCTCATTTATGTTTAAACCCTGCTTGTAAAGGGTCTACGGCTAGCAGGGAGCAGGTCGTTTGAAGAGATTTTCCATCCCACTTTCCAATACAGGTATGAGACCTGTTATCCAGAATGCTTGGGACCTGGGATTTACCAGATAACTGATCTTATGTAATTTGGATCTTCGTACTTTAAATCAACTAGAAAGTCATGTAAACATTAAATAAAGCAAATAGGCTGTTTTTTCTTCCAATAAGGATCATAAATCTTAGTTTGGATCAATTACAAGGTAACATTTTATTGCTACAGAGAAAAAAGAAATCATTAACAGTTTGGATTATTTGGATAAAATGGAGTCTATGGGAGACATCCCTTCCTTAATTCAGAGCTTTCTGGATAACAGGTTTCTAGATAATAAAATTCTATACATTAAAACATCTGATGACAGCCATTTGGAAATTAAAACTTAATAGAAATCAGTATTCACCCTTTTTTGTTCTGACAATGTATCAGAAATCAGTTCTTGTCTCATTATGCAAAAGCCACTTTATTTTCCTTTCTGCTCTTTTAGAAATAATGCTGGATGAGTCAGTAGTGTTTCCCCCCCATGACTACACAGAGGATACTAATGTGACTGGTAAGCTTATATGTCTTCTGTTGGCCCCCGACAGCAGATGTGACGGCAATCAAAAATAGTAACAAGAGCCAAATAAACTACTTGTGTATCTAGCCTTTATGTTACTGGATATCCAGGATTCCTTTGATAAATGTATTTTGGAACAACAGAGCAACACTTAAAACTTGCATGCAAGCAGACAGTTTATAGGACATAACATTTCAATAAAAAGCGAAGGTTTCAAAGGTTAGTTTGAGAAATAAGCTATGTTATGTTAATAAGCTATGTTATCAATAAAAGATCAGTGCAAAGAAGCAGACATGCCCTCACTGTAATAAAGCCGTGGTTTCTCTGGTAATAGCAGTGCTACCCATTGTGCTGTACAGAATATTAAAGGGGTTGTTCACCTTTTATTTAACGGTTAGTAGAATGTAGAAAGTGATATTCTGAGGCCATTTGCCATTGGTTTCCATTTTTTATTACTTGGGTGTTATTTTGCTTTTTATTCAGCAGCTCTCCAGTTTGCAATTTCAGCAACCTGGTTGCTAGGGTCCAAATTACCCTAGCAATCATGCATTAATATGTATAAGACTGGAATATGAATAGGAGACGGTGTAAGTAGAAAAGTAGCAATAACAATAAATGTGTAGCCATATAGAGCACTTGTTTTAGATGGGGTCAGTGACCCTCATTTGAAAGCTGGAAAGAGTCAGAAGACGACAAATAATTAAAAATAAATAAATAAATAAAACTAAAAAAAATTATGAAGACCAATTGAAACGTTGCTTAGGGGCTGTTGCAAAATGAGGTTCACTATTGCTATTATTTAAGCCAATTATTTAAGCTCTGGTGCTAATTACACTAGTTAATGAGATGCCAGGTAACAAAAGTATGAATAATCTACTAATCAGCCTTCTATTGTGACATATTTCTGTTCGAGCTCAGATAACAGAGCAGCACAGACCAGAAAATAGATGGGGAGCTACTAGGGGCATGTTCGGACTCACAGATCTGTGTTGCTTAAAGACTGTGGTTCCCTTGGGCTGGTATAGAAGCCCAAAACATAATGTACAACATTTCTAGCCTACTTCTTAGTTAAGCTTTAGTTCTCCTAGACCTAGAGAAACAAAAAAAACTAACTAAAACAAACAAAACTTACTCTCTGCCCTTCCACAATCTTCTTATCCACATCAGCTGTATATGATCGGGCAGAGATCGGAGGCTCCTGCATTTTCTTGTACTTTTCAATTTCTGAAACAAAAATGTAATAAAGTCTATAATCACAGTGTCTTGGTGATGGCGTATGGACTGCATTAAGCAGTCAATGGGATGCTTACAGTTGTAGTTTAACAGAAAAAGACCACAGATTGCCCAACCGATATGTCACTGTAAAATGCAACTAACCCTCATTCCTTGACTGAAGCTCCATTTTCAGATTCAGGACCTCTTGTTTCAACTTTTCTGGGTTTGATGCCTCAGCTGTTGCTAATCTCTTAGACCGACGGACTGAGAGACTCTCCTCACTTTGTGTTGGCTGGCTTGTCATTGAATGGACACTGTAACTTGCTTCCTTCAAAGCAGCTTCCAGTTCCTCAATCTTCTCATCTCTTTCCTAGAGAGAGAAGAACACATATTGCATTATGTGCCAGCTTTGATTATATATTAAACATTGCTCAAAATGAAAGAGGAATTATAATGACGATTAAAAGGGGTTGTTCAAACACTTTTTCCAGTTCAGTTGGTTTCAGATTGTTCACCAGAAATAGAGACTTTCCCCCCCAACTAATTTCTATTTACTATTTGTGACTGGTTTTTGAATATTGAAGTGTAAGTTTAATTTTTCACCCTTTAAAGCAGCTCTGGGAGGAGGTCACAAACTCTTTAACTGTTCTAAATTGATACATTTGTTATCTTTGTCCCTGCTCAACAGAGTTACATTAAAGGCAACAGTTAGAATTGATACAATAGTAGCTTATATTCCACAAATACTGCTGAAAAATGTATCAACTAAATGTAGCAAATTGTAATAGTTCAGATGCTCCTGGATCACCGAGCTGCCAGACTGAAACACGAGAGGCAGGAACATTAAACTTTAATCTTACATTTTGGGTAAATGGTAAAAAATAAAAAAAAAAGGGTTTTATTTCTGGTGAACAATCTGAAAACAACTAAATTGATTTAGATATGTTCCATCCACTAACCTCCAATTCCCCTTTGTAATAGTTTGTTAGAGATTCTTTAAGGTTCTCCAGTCGTCCCTCGTATATCTCCTCTAGCAATTCTCGTTCATCTTCCAGACTCTCACTAAAAAAAAAAAAAAAAATTAGAAGCATAGCAATATCAACTTTGGATCAATAGGTAGCCAATAAAGTAAACAGCCCACAATCTCCAAACTTACAAGAAAACATTGCAGCAAATTCAATTCTAACAGTAGTGAACTGAAGCAAATAAATCAGTTCTACAGGATCAATTAGGTATGGAAGTACCAAGTCTAAGCACCAACTATCCATAATCTGCTGATGGAATCAGAGGGTCTTTCATATCCGTTAAGGTCCTTACCTGTGCTGTTTCTGCTGTTGTTGCATCATATCCATCATTTCACTACAAACTTCCTTACGGATTTGCATCTCTATGTTAAGCTTCTCCTGACGCTCCTTTACAATGAGCTCCTTCATGTTCTCAATAACTTGTAATAACTCCTGTTAGGGATAAAACATTAAAAAATTAATCCATCTTGGAAAAGATGGATTATAGGAGGAAGGAAATAAATGACACCAACCTCTCTGTTAAATTTTGTAATATCCGTTTCCTCATTTTCATCATCAGAATTCTCTTCAACATCTTCCTCATCTGTGAAACTTCGATTGGCCAGCATGCTGCTTTCCTTGATGAGCGACTGAATGGATGGAATGTTCACTTTCACGGTTGGAGCTTGAACCAGCTGAGAAACAAAATTGCAGCTCAGAGTTAGTCCAATGGAGCAAAATAAAATGAGCTATAAATGTGTGATCCCCAAAAAGGCATGTATACCTGGCTGGCAATGGCTGAAAACTTCATGGCATAAAGAGTCTCATCATATGTAGAGGCACATTGATTAATGTTTACAATCATGCAAGACCTCCCACGCCCGGTGAAGAATGCCTGGAATATGCGGGTCAGCTTACTGTCCCTAAAAGGGACCACGTTTTGACGCAATCTTAAAAATAAGAAAAAAAAACATACAAACATCTGGCCATCATAAAACATAATAGAGATATCATTCAGTATGTCTGTCCCCTGCTATTCTCTACACTGCATGTACTATAAAATGTTAAAAAACTAAAAAAAAACGTAATCCATAATGGGAATTTACTCACTTTTGCTGCTGGTTCTGTCTCAGTACTGTAATGCAACGGCCCAGAGTATGCAGGGAGGTATTAATGTTGGTTGCTTCCTTGAGACGGTCACCACTTCTCTGATCTTTGCAGCGCTCAGATCCAGCCAAGTCACAGAATGAAAGTCTACAGAATTTAATGGCAAAATGACATTTACACAGTTCAGAGCACATAACTACAACTGAAGGAAATAAATGGTGGTGGATCATATTTTTTTAAAGTCAGGAAATTCACTATACAAAGTGTCCATTAAGAAAATACATAGGTGGTATACTGTTCTACCGTAAACCACTAGCTCTCAAGAGAGTTTGAATGTAAGCCGGTAAAACATTACTCACTCGCTTATTTTAGGCGTCATGTCATTCTTTCCTTGTAAGTGGAGAATTCGAATGGAAAAGATACTGTGACTGGAAAAAGGAAAAAAGAGAGTAAGGCTATAAAGAATTTTAGTGTCACAGCCTCTTATATACAATACAGACCTGTCCATTACTTTTCTTGAGGATTTTAAACCCTCTGCTAATCCAAAACAATGCAGGCACATGGGGTGGACGACACACAACTTAATACTAGTTCTGATCAGATTTGAACAATAAACAAATGCTTTTTTTGTTGCTTAGTTTGTGTTACAAAGAGCAAAACCGTTATCACAGAAAGAGAAAATGGTTAATCTGCATGTATGCAAAAACTCCTAACTATATTGTAATCCACACTAGATGTAAGCATTACAGTCAATTCCCATTTATTTATATAGCTTTAACAAAATATCAATACACATTATGGGGTTCTGGTTGCACATTAACCACCTTTAGAACAATCTTACCTCCGACTAGAGTTTTGGTTCAGATGAGTGCTGGCAAAACTCTGGTTTTTCCTTCCAACTCTCAGGATCTTCCAGGCTTCTTCAGCACTGTGTACATTTATCCAGGTGAGATCTAGTAGGGAAGACTTCTTTTAATATCCTAAATGTGGCAATGAACTGGTCTATATATTACAGCAATCAGAGCTGTCCTTTACCTTTCACATATGGATTCCCATTCCTGTCCTCACATAGTCGCAATGTGGTTCGTTTACGGTTCGGACCAGAAGGCAGAAACTCCAATAAATCATAAACAAATTCATTGTAAATTTCAAAATAGGATACCCAGATGGAGATTTGTACATCAGCAGCCTCCTGAAGGGACACTACTTCTTGGTCACTCCAACGTGAACAGGTCTCTATAGTTTAAAAATGTTTTGAAGATTGTAATTAACAACGATATATGCTCTAATAGAAACAGATGGTGCAATGAGTACAGAGAACAGTTTAGACTTTTACCTTCTAGCTGGCTACTGGTCTGATTGACAAACTGACTTGTAGAAGAAAGTCCCCCAATGCCACTGTCAAAGCTAATACTTGTGCCAGCCCTGGATTCATTACTTCTTTTTAGGGGGTTTAAAAGTTCTTCCTGCAGAGAAAATAAAATAAAGCACTCGGTGAGAATGAAAACGTAACACTTCTGGGCAGCACATTAAAATGCTACTCTTTACATTGAAAGGGGACAGAGATGTAAAAATATAACACTGAAAAGCGCTCTGTGCATGAGGAGGCAGGAGAGGAAACTGATGAATACAGTGTTTTATTTGCATGTTTTGGAGTAGCAAGGGAAATGTTTTATATATGTTAAAGTAAAAATGTCATGGATTTCAGAAAAATACTAGTTTGTGACCCTTTATAAAGGGTTTGGCTACTGACCTCTCTCAGATTAGACAGTAGTGAAACTTTCTTAAGTTCTTCCAGTCGCACTTGTTTGCTGTCCAGCCACATCACCTCATTGGAAAGAGGTTTAAGGTCGGAGCTTTTGTACAGGCGTTCCTGTGCACTGTTAAAGATAAGTGCAATGGAGCGAGGCAAAATACCTCCATCCTTGCTAGTCCCTAGAAAGAAGTAGCAAATACACATGAACAATCCTAGAAACAGCCTGCTATCTAAACAAATCTGCATCATGTCCAGTAGTAAATATATTGTAGATCAAGTACCTTGTATGGTGTAGGTTTTGCCAGAGTTAGTAACTCCATAGGTATAAATAAGCCAGTTCTGCCCATTCAGTGCATCCTTTATCACTTGCCGCATCGTTCCATCAAAAAACTGCTTCTGGTCCACTTCTGGTCCAAATATCTTCACAATGAAGGAATAAATAAACAAACATATATAAACATATAATGCAATTGAGAATAAATTGTTTAGTTCTCTAGGAAATCAAACCATTACACATCTAAACAGGTGCACACCCCTGCACATATTTTGTATTGACATAATAAACAAAAGTTTTTCATATAGTTTGTCTAGAAGGGTACTGTACCAAATATTTATGTGCCACAGACATATCCTCACCTGAGAGAAAGTGAATTTGTGCAAACTCTGTCCCAATCCGCGTTCTGTATTCTTCATTGCAAAGGAATCTTTGGGAGCACGCAAGACCAGGGTCTCCTCATTCTCCACCTCAACACAACCCTGCAGATAAAACACTGGAATTAGTCAGAAAGCAGAACATTTCTTACACAGATTTAAATTTCAGAGATATAACTCCTCTCACCTGGTCCTCCTTCTTCTCCAACTCCCCTTCTACAAAGGGTCTAATCCTCACGTAAACCATGACTTTCTCATTTGTTTCCTCTGGCACAGGCTAAAAAAAAACAAAAAAAAAATTACATAGGTTTAATTGAATAAAGTGCATCTGGAGATGGATTATGAGAAAATAATGATGCCAGTGAAAAAAAAAAAAAAAAAAAAATACTTTCATACTACAATAGCCATAAAAATACACTGTGAATTAAATGAAAGATACAGTCATTGCTCTTGGTATACACATCTCCCGTAAACTTCTTAAAAAAGGATTTTTCCATTCATTTTCCCATAAATTAGTAGTTAACATTTAACAAAATTAGGTTAAAATGGTAAAAATATCAGCTTTCAGCACATACAGAAGATCCCTACTTGTTCAGGTATAGGACTGGACAGGATAAAATGTCTGGCTTGCATAGTGAGTGGATGTTTTTTGAAACTGACCACCATATCTGTAACCGAATGACCAGATGGGCCAGATTTGGCAATATTGGGCAAATATCCCCACATATGGTGACCTACCCAAACAAATCTTTTTGCATACAGTCAACTGTGGTACATAATATGGTATTGTAAGCTCAAACGTTAACATTTAGGTCAAACTTTTTTTCACTTCTAGCAAGCTGTCCAGCAGTTTATTTGCTGGACTGAAATTCCATACCTGGGGAGGATGGCCCAGTCCTGGAGAGATGACAGAAAAATCAGATAGAAGCGCTTTTCGGATTCCAGCCCCACATTCAGCTGCAGTAGATTCAAACACTGGGCTCTCCTCATCATCCGAGAGCAGTCCCATGCCAGGGGAAATCATATTGCTCACCATGATTATTCAGGCCCTGCGCCTAGTAGGGAAAATAATTATGTAAATGCATAAATGGTAAGCTAACTTTATTCATATAATAAACTGAAAGTTGTCGAATATAGGATTTCCGCAGTGTAAGAATTTGTAATGTGCCAATAAAGAAATGCTTTACTGGAAGCCATGTTATTTGAACATTTTTTGTAGGTTAAAGCCTCTAGTGTAAGGCAGACTTCCATTATAGACGAAGACAACAGAAGCATACCTTAGAAAAATATTCCTTGAGCTAGAGCAATTTTCTGAAAAGATCTGCACCAGCCCGGCTCACAAAATTATTGATTTGCTTTAGGGAGAAAACACACAGAACTACTAGTAGCAGGTACTTTCATGGCTACAATAGTGATAACTGGCCTTGCCAAGACACGTGTTGTAGCAGAGGCAATCCTCAGTATTGTCTGTGGCAGGGTATTTTTTTGGCATTTTGTAACCACTACAAGTAGCTGCTACTGGTAGCTCTGATGCTAGTAGTACATATATGGGACCGGTTATCCAGAATGCTTGAGACCTGGGGTTTTCCAGATAATGGATCCTTCCATAATTTGGATCTTCAGGCTGGTTTTGCTTCCAGTAAGGATTGATTATATCAAAGGGATTCTGTCACAGGAAAACATGTTTTTTTTTCAAAAATGAATCAGTTAATAGTGCTGCTGCAAAAATTGGCACCCATTTTTCAAAAAAGCAAACAGATTTTTTTAAATGTAATTTTGAAATTGGACATGGGGTTAGTACATTTTGTCCGTTTCCCAGGTGCCCCCAGTCATGTGACTTGCGCTCTCATAAACTTCAGTAACTCTTTACTGCTGCACTGCAAGTTGGCTTGATGTCACTCCCCTCCTAGCCCATCAGCAGAACAATGGGTATGTAACAAGATAACATCTCCCTGGAAAATTCGGTAGTAAACATCCAAGTCCCACACCGACTCTTTCAATAACATTAAGTTAGAGAAACAACATCTTAACTGAAAGCAGTTCATAAAGTGCTGCCTATTTCTGAAAGCACAGGATCAGGCAGAATGACCCGAGATGGCTGCCTTCAATATTAAAACTAAAAATATATATACTTGTTGGTTAAGGAATACAAATATACGGTAGAGTGAATCTGTAAACAATGCAAATTAGAAATAAAAACGACACCATAAATATCACAACAGAATCCAACTAATTTGAATCTAGTACAAAGTACAGTTTTATTATTACAGAAACTAATCATTTAAAAAAAAAAAAAAAAAAAATGGATTATTAGGATAAAATGGAGTCTATGGGCGATGGCCGAAATTTGGAGCTTTCTGGATAACGGGTTTCCGTATAATGGATCCCATACCTATAGCAGCTACTTGTTGTGGCTACAAAATACCTTGCCATGGCTACAAAATATATATTTATTCTAAAACACGTCTTAGCAAAGCCAATTATCACTATTGTCTGTTTTGTAGTTGCGACAAGGAGCTGCAACTAGTAGCTGTGTCTTCACTCTTAGTTGTAGTAGCCCAACATATTGGCATCCCCAGCAGGGTTTTTACATTGTTATGTTAATGCACACTGGAAAAATTGCTTAGAATTACATGTTATTTAATGATGTAAAAACATGGACATGCAAGAAAGACTTTTAACATTGCTAACATATTCATTTTCATACTAGTTTGCTTAGTCATGAACCTAAGTAATCCAATGTCAGAAGTGAAAACCAACAACCTAAGATGAAAGATTTTCGTTATCTAAAGAATGGAATGTGCACATAGGAAAAGGCACATACCATTTTCATAACTCATTTCCCTACGACTTCACGGACAAAACTTCGGACACATCCTCGTGTTACAGTGTATTTAACATTAGCTATTTTAGAACAAAGACTATTGTACCAAAGAGAAAACCAGTTTTATACAGGAAGGGGGCTTATTTCCATATGACAAACCTCCCCTTAATTGTATATAAAATGACTTCCTTCTTTCCAGTGTGTAAACATTGTGTTCAGGTGATTGGGTATGTACTATTTGAAATGGTTAATAGCCAAGCACTAAAGTTAAAAAAATATATATATTGTATAATTTGCATACATTTCCTTATGCACAAACCCCACCCCAGGCAAGCCATGGTATAGGGCAGAGCTGTCCGAATGGAGATCCACGGGTCAGATATTGCCCTTTAAAGGATTTTTATGGACCCACATCTGCTTAGTGACCATAGACTGCACCATATGATATTTTAATTCAAATAAGGCTCTTTAACATGCTATATGACAAAAATGTGTCCCATAAGCTGGACAGGACTGGTACACACAATATATTATATACACACAGCTTACATTAGTTTTGCAGCAGCCTCAGTACAGATCTCCAAATCATTTAAAACTACATTTCTCAACATCCTGCATAATTCAAAAGGTTTAGTTCAATCTGAAATAACCATCAAAAAAATGACACATTTGTATAAGTTAATCACTGAAGCAAAGAGAACACATTAGTACTTTTCACAGAACACTCCCAGCCAAACTTTTCTTATGGTTCCTGTCGCAGCCTATTCATAATTGCATTATACAGCAAATAACTCAACACAGTAGCTCATACCACTGAACTACATCTCCCACATTGGCAATACAGCAGAGTTACCGGGAGAGCCTAAATATGAAGAAGCCAGAGATACATATACATGTTGCCAGAGATCTAAACGGATGAATTAAAACTAATGAACTAAAGTGTACATGACACAAATCTTCCAAATATATTTAAAAAAAAAAAGGAAAAACCATCAAACCTCACCTGTTAAATAATAATCCTTTCTTTACAGTGTGGACCGAAACGACAGTCTTCCGGGACAGGCAGCTCTCTGCAGACTCGTGATCCCCTGACTGTTGCTACTTTCCGAATTCAAACTAGGCGCTGGGGACTTTAACCAATCCCAAAGAACAGTGCTTGTTGCAGCCAATCGGAAATTGAGTAGCTCTGTCATCCAATGGGCTTTTTCTAGTCGAAGAAAACATGCTAGACTGGTTTGTGTGCTCAACCAAACCAAGTGCGATTATTTGATCTGGTTCAGATACCTTGCCCTTTCCGGCGCATATGGGAATAATTATTTCCACATGTAGCTTTGTTTAAAATTGGATAGCGGGATTGTGTTGTTTTTGTTTGAATTATTAGCGCTTTTGTTATACTGACTATTTTTTTGTTGTGACTCTTTACACTATATATTTTCTTATTTATTTTAATATTGACATCAAGTAACACCATGCATGGATCAATCCATTAAAGAAATACTGACACCAGAATTAAACTCTTTTTTTTTTTTTTTTTTACATCTATCATAATATTGCCTTTGAAAACAATTTATAACTTTGCCGTAAAGCATTTGCACAATGTTTTTACATTACCTGTCTGATCCCCCATGTTCCTGTATGAGGGGGCTGCCCAGGGTCGGACTGGCCCAGCGGGACACTGGAAAAAAAACCCGGTGGGCCCCCCGCCGGGCCAGACCCCCTCTCCCGACATTGGGATTTGAAAAAAATAATTATTTTTCGGTATCGCGCAGTGCCGACTATGCGCTGAGCAACGCAGTTCAAGCATGTGTGTGGTGCCATTCGCACATGTGTGCCGAGTCATGCAGGTGCGTCACAGTAGGGGGGCGGGGGTTCCCTGGACAGCAGTCCCCGAGCCCCTCAGTCCGATCCTGGGGCTGCCATATTTGTGCAGCAGGAGTCGGTTAGCATTAGAAACTTTAACTGACAGGCTGAGAAGGTCACGTTGGCAAAACAATCAGGTTTAGAAACATCAACTTACAATTACAAAAACAAACCTCTCAGCAAAAAACGATCAGAGAATGTAACCTGTTTTTCAACTGTGAAACTAATGTAAAGGCATGCATAATATGCTTTGAATCATTGTTACACACCCAGGTTGCTCTGATAGGATATCATTTACACCACAGGCTTTGACATTATTCTGATCGGATTCAAAGTGTTCAGGGGCATATTTCCCAACAGTCCAGAATGCATGGTGGGGTTACCCAATGTATACATGGGTGTTTTGGGCAGATTAGGAGTGTAACTGAATGCACAACAATACCATGTTGGTAACTTAGCTGTAGACCAGTGTTCCCCAACCACTGGCTCTGGAACAATATCTTACTCACCAACCTGTTAGATGTTGCTCCCAGTGGCCTCAAAGCAGATGCTTATTTTTGAATTTCTGTTTCTGGCTCAAAGTCAAGCTTTAGTTGTATAAAAACATATGCACTACCAAACAGAGCCTCCTGTAGGCTGCTAGTCCACATAGGGGATGGCCAGTCTTACACTTATTTTGATCTGATTTATTAAGAATTATCTTAATCTTTGGAAAGTTAAAACAGGAAAGGAACTCTTAACTCCCAAAATAAACAGGATCTCAAAGGTTCCACACGAGGGCTGACAACCGTCACAAGGTCAAAAAATGCTCAAAATTATAAAGAAAAAAGTACCCCGTAGGTAACAACCTAATCAATAACCAGCATACGTTAAATCTCTTAGGATTTAAATAAATGAATTAAATAAATAAGTTAATTCATAAATAATTCACCTTCCATCTGCCTTGCTGTAACACATATTTGTTTATTTAGGCTATATATACTCCTTTGATGAACTTTGTCATTTTATCTTTTTATCTTTTTTTGGTTGAGTTCAACCATGAATTGTTATTTAATTTGAGAATGATAATTGATTAAACTACTCAATGGACATTATGCACTAATTGGCACTTTATAGTATTTATGAATTATTCTAAAATCAAGTAGTTGTTCAGTTAATTAATTAATTGATTGGGCACTTTTTTTCACCTTAACTTATTTATTTAATTAATTTATTTAAATCCTAAGAGATTTAACGTATGCTGGTTATTGATTAGGTTGTTACCTACGGGGTACTTTTTTCTTTATAATTTTAATTATCTTAATCTATTATACATTTTTTGTAGGACTAAGTCTTACCTGCAACTTGCTTTCAAAGTTAAAACTCCCACATGGTTGCTATCTTAATCTGCATCTTTAATCCCAAATGCTTGTCAATTCTCACATTCTGCCAAATTAATCCTTTGATCAATGCAGAATATTAATATTTATCTAGTCATCTTCTCTCACAAAACAGCTGCACTATCATCACTGAGATGCAGTTCATCCTTAAACTCATGATAATTACACTTATAGTCAGGGTTGGACTAGGGGGCCCAAGCTCTTCCTGCTGCGTCGGCGTGCCGCATGTGTGCACATGTTCGAAAACTGCCAAAGGAAGGGGAGGCCTTCGTATTGCCAATGTGGGTGCGGATGTGGGATATGGGCTGACAGGGCCCCTCCAGCCCAGTCCGACCCTGCATATAGCCTAAATAAACAAATATGTGGTACAGCAAGGCAGATGGAAGGTGAATCCATTTAACTCTTAAAACTATGTCACTAAGACGTGAGAAAATAATCTCATAACCTAACTAGAGAAATACTTCTCTAGGGTATAAGTAACTCATGGATGGACAAGAAAACAACATTCCACTATCGGCATAAGTCATGTTATGAATTTCACTGTTAAGAATAGTAGCGAAGAGTGATTCCAAAAAAGTTGCATGCATTTTAGTGGGATAGGATATATGTAATTTCTGATTTATTAAACATCAGTTAGTAACTACAACAGGAAGCAATACATTCCACTTTGAACCAATAATGGCAGCCAGGCAGCTACAAAGTGCAATAATAAGCATCTAAGTTGAAACAATGTTGAGTGATTGCCTAAAAGTGACAAATTGTCAGAAATAACTGGAGTTACAGAGTATCACACAGATCCTCTGAGCGCTAACCCATTCTCTCCCAGCAACCCAGTTCAGATAGCCAAACTCTGTGGAAACATTAAACCCTGACATGGCACAATCAATTAAAATTTAACTTTTAATAGAATTAATAAATATAACCTAATGCACACGGTCTGTGAACACATAAAGACAACTTGGCAAACTCACTGCGTTTGATTGCGCAGTGCTGGACTGTGTCCATAAAATACACACATCTAAAACCTGCATATGGTGGACAGGTGGTTGAACATTGTCAGTTAGTCTGTGCTAAATAATAATATGTAAGCCTTTTCAATTGGGCAAGTTACAGACCATTTTCAACAGCCCCCCTCCCCTCCATTACCACACAGCGCAGCCTGCCTATCTACATTGGAAGAGGTTGGAGCAATTCTCACCATCGTCCACCTATGCCGCCCTATGCATTTCGCTGCGTTACCAGCTTCTTCAGGCCCAATTATGCGGAGCGCTCACCTCCCCAAATCACACTTTTGTAGTGTCAGGTGCTGTACTGAGACCCACTCCTGTCACTGGGTCAAATCAATATCCAGAAAAAAAGCCAGCAGCACACCGAATCTGGTTGTAATTGTGTTCAAAGATGAAAATTTATTTAGCCCATATGCAAAAAGGCAACGTTTCGAGCCTACCAGGCCCTTTATCAAGGGCTTGATAAAGGGCCTGGTAGGCTCGAAACGTTGCCTTTTTGCATATGGGCTAAATAAATTTTCATCTTTGAACACAACTACAACCAGATTTGGTGTGCTGCTGGCTTTTTTTTTACCGGCTTCTTCAGGGGCATAAGTGGTGTGCCGTCGTGGCTTCTTCATTTAAATATGTTCCCGTCTGTGTCCCCACATGCGGTAGTTCCAGTTTAGTAACGTCACTTTCAGACAATTCTTCACCGGTCGGCTTAAAGGACTGGTAACATCAAAAAATTAAAGTGTTTTAAAGTCATGAAAATATCATGTAGTGTTGCCCTGCACTGGTAAATCGGATTTGTTAGCTTCAGAAACACTAATTTAGTTCATATAAACAAGCTGCTGAGTAGCAATGGTGGAAATTGAAAAAAGGCTATATGGCACAAGATAAATAATGGATAACAGATAACATTATGTCTACATGGCTACACAGCAGCTTATTTATATAAACAATAGTAGTGTTTCTGAAGCAAACACACCAATTTTACCTGTGCAGGGCAACACTGCATTATATTTTTATTACTTTAAAACAATTTCATTTTTTGATGATACTGGTTCAACATTCCCCTTTCTGTAGTGCACATGTGTTGACCTCACTATCAAGCCGAGCCTTGTGCGCATGTGTAGCCTTTACTATTGTGAAGTATCTAGTGTATCTAATTGGCTCCATTGTTTCATTATAGACTGGACTCAAACATATAAAGTGTATTGTGCTCATACTGTCAGTCCCATACTCAATGATACCAATTTATATCATTGATTTTTACACTTCTTAGTCGTCTAATGCCCTTACTTTTTAGGGAAGAGTATACTTTTCTGCATGTCCTATAAAATGGTGAAAAGGTAAATCCTTAAATTTTTGCTATTCATGGCATAAATCCACCTAGCCTCTAATTGCAGCAATTTTTTTATTTACATTGCCTACTCCTTTGGTCTGTTTTACTTGTTCCACTACAATAAATGTCATTACCTTAGTATTTTCATTGTGGCGTTCGCTACTGATGTATTGGGTTTGTGTTTAATATCCCCCACATTTTCTAGAATTCTTCTGTGGAATTCTCTCAAAGTTTTGCCCACATATTGCTTCCCACATACAGTATGCATAACATTACATAAACTACAAATGCGCTTTTACAAATTATATTGTTTTTAAATTCATATTCTGCATTGACCCTTGTTCATGTAATTATAGATGTCCTCTCAACTAACGGGCATGCCAAACAGTCCCCACATTTGTAACAACCTACTCTTTTAATTGTTAACAACATTGACGTGTTGGAGTGAGTATAGTGGCGCTGAGTTAATTTATCTTGTAGATTTCTACTTCGTCTGAAAGTAATCAGTGGTTTTGTACTAATAACCTCTTTTAGTTGGTTGTCTTGTTGTAATATGTGCCAGTGTTTTTTCACAAGCCGTGTGATCTTATTATGTTCTGTACTATAGTCTTCAATAAGTCTAAATGTTTTGGTTTTGTTGTTGTCATTCAGCCTGGTATATTTTCTTGGGACTAAGAGACTGTCTATCTGTCTCTAAAGCTTTTTTATAGGCTTTCTTCAGAGTTATGGCTATAACCTCTCTCTTTGAAGCGCTCATACAGTTTTTTTTGCCTCAATTTTAAAATCCTCTTGAGTGCTACAAATTTTCCTGAATACAAAATTACATTCCCACCATCCGAGAAAACTGTTGGCATAAGTGGGTACACATGGGCTTCCCATTGCTGTACCTCTTATTTGATGGTAATATTTATTGTTTGAGAGTTTCTCTCACCAACCTAGCGAGGCAATTTCTCTCACCAACCTAGCGAGGCAATTTCGAGCGACAGTATAAAAAAGATTGCCACGTGTGTTTTTACGCTGGCGATTTTTCGCGATTCCCCATAGACGCCAGCGCAAAAGTTTCCCCAGCGATTGCGGCTTAAAAGTCGCGGCGAAAAGTCGCCGCGAGTCAAATCGCGGCGCTATCGCCTAGTGTGGCCTTAGCCTTATAGCTCTCCATCACTTCAAGTTTGTGTTCAACTTCTTCATTCTAATAAAGATTCCTCTGCTGACTTGATCAGCTGCATCAATTTCAAAGCGCACGTATCACAGAATACTGTGTTATCTAAATGACCTGCGGGCTCAGTCAACATTATGTTCAACTTCTTCATTTACTTGTTCTAATAAAGATTCCTCTGCTGACTTCATCAGCTGCATCAATTTCAAAGAGCACGTATCACAGAATACTGTGTTATCTAAATGACCTGTGGGCCCAATGTAATCCTTAATCCTCTTGGGATAATAGCTAATTTCAAATATTTGTCCAAAGTAGTGATTTCCCACCATAATTTAGTTTGTCTAATCATGGCCCGTTTTAAGGTTTTAAAGAAGAACTAAACCTTAAAAATTAATATTGCTAAAAATTCTATATTTTATATACTGAACTTATTGCACCAGCATAAAGTTTCAGATTCTCAATAGCAGCAACGATCCAGGACTTCAAACTTGTCACAGGGGGTCACCATCTTGGAAAGTGTCTGCAACACTCACATGCTCAGTGGGCTCTGAGCAGCTGTTGAGAAGCTAAATTTAGGGGTTGTTGCAAATTAGCAAGAAGGAAAATGAGTTTGGCCTGTAATCTAAGTTGATGCTATAGGGCTGATTATTAAATTCTGATACTAGTAGGACTGGTTTCTGTGATGTAATGTAGTAATTATCTGTATTAATTACTAATCAGCCTTATTGTGACATTTATATTCGATGTGTACTGTATATTGTGAGTGGGTCCCTGAACTAAGTGACAGCAGCACAGAGCATGTGCAGTGAATTAGTAGAAAAGAAGATGGGGAGCTACTGGGGCATCTTTGAAGCACAGATCTCCCCTGCAAAACAGCTGTGGTTGCCTTGGACTGGTACAGAAGGTAAAAACATAATGTACAACACTTCTTTAGTTAGGATTTAGTTTTTCTATAAACCTATAGAACTCTTTTTCTTTTTTTTCATTGTGCCACATTGGGTGGAAGAAACCCTATTGGGTCTCAGATGTTTAACCAAAAGCATCCCATGGTAATACATACAGTACTAACAGTTTTATGGGTTTAGAGGGATACACAATATCTGCACGGAGGGCTAAACTAATTAAAACCAATGTATGTCTCCTTTTGGGAAACTTGACGAAAATGAAGCTTGGCATTACAACACAGACAAACCTACAGTCTCCCTCCGCCAGACATAACACGCTACAACAATAATAACAAACTCCCATCATGCGCTTCGATGAGATCACGTGACCCGGCGTGCTTGGTTGCTGTCGCGAGGCTTTGATGGTCTGTTGTTGTGTTGGAGAAGATGGCTGCCGGGACTGGGAGTGAGTTTGGAAAGCACAAAATGCTTTTAATAAGAATATTCATTGCATATATTTAACGGGACGTGTGAATCGATTTTGCTTCCTGGTTGAGCGCTTTTTTTTATTTAACGTCTCCCGAAGATCCAAATACATCCCCGTATTATATGTATACGATTGTGTGGTTTTAGTGAATGCTCCATTCATTTAAGCATGTTTAATGTGTCATATGTATACTGATTTCTTTTCTTTTACTGGACCCTACAGCTCCTGGCGTCCCATAACAGGAGGATATGGGTTCCCCCACTTAGTTTCATTTGAAGATTAAAGGGATACTGTCATGGAAAACATGTTTTTTTTTCAAAATGCATGAGTTAATAGTGCTGCTCCAGCATAATTCTGCACTAAAATCCATATCTCAAAAGAGCAAACAGATTTTTTATATTCTATTTTGAAATCTGACATGGGGCTAGACATATTGTCAGGTGCCCAGCTGCCCCCAATCATGTGACTTGTGCTCTTATAAACTTTAGTCACTTTTTACTGCTGTACTGCAAGTTGGAGTGATATCACCCCCCCAGCAGCCTAACAAAAGAACAATGGGAAGGTAACCAGATAGCAGCTCCCTAACACAAGATAACAGCTCCCTGGTAGATCTAAAAATAACACTCAATAGTAAAAACCAAGTCCCACTGAGACTGATTCAGTGCAGGCACAAGTCACATGACTGGGACAGCTGGGAAACTGACAATATGTCTAGCCCCATGTCAGATTTCAAAATTCAATATAAAAAAAATCTGTGTGCTCTTTTGAGAATTGGATTTTAGTGCAGAAGTCTGCTGGAGTAGACTTCTGCACTAAAATCCATGCATTTTGAAAAAAACATGTTTTCCCATGTCAGTATCCCTTTAATCACCCCTGTCTTGTTCTTTTTCAGTGGGGCTTATTAACTTTGTAATAACCAATTTAAGTAAATACAGTTACACCCATTTGATAAAAAATAACATTTTGTTGTTTTTGTACTTTACTTCATGAACAGAGGTGTGTCATTTGTCATGGTTGTCACATCTGTTTTTGGGAAGGAAATTTCCATTGTAGTTCACTGAGATCCAGAAATGTCACTATAGATTCATGTGCGCAAATTGCACCAACGCCCCCACTCTTGTACCCAACATTTACCTTAAAAACTGTTTGGATATCACTGTGATGACCCCTGCCAATCCCCTCTCCAGTAGTCATACCACTGTTACCACCAGATGCTAGGACATTAAGCTTTCCAATTTATTCTAATAAATAGATGTAGACCAGTTGAGTATTTTGTCCATAATGATCGTTCCTATTTATACGTACAGGATAGTTATGGGCATACAATGCTCTAAGCCTTGTCATAGTTAAACATAATCTAAATTTTAAACTAATGCTTATCAACCTGTCTAAGGATTCAAGGTTGTTAGTGCATGTTTTGCTTCTGTGGTTGTCAATGATATAATTACATATTTTCAGTCTGCAGTAAAATATTTTCATTATGGTGGCTAGCAACATTTGTTTGATGTGTTCTGACCACCATTTTCTGATTCATTACTTTTTCGCCCATCAGAACACAAGCTTTTGAATGTTGGCCCAACAGAACCATGGTCTATTCGGGAAAAACTCTGTCTTGCATCTTCAGTCATGCGGAGTGGCGACCAGAACTGGTGAGAAATGTAATTGTTAACATGATATTAGGTTTTGCAACCTGCATGTGTGTAGCATATAAGAAACAAATCTTGTTTCTATTACTGTCGCTATGCTTTTATTGGATGTGCAGCTTTTGATGCATATTTGGGCTTTTTCATGTTCAGGGTATCAGTAAGTCGTGCCATCAAGCCCTTTGCAGAGCCAGCTCGCCCTCCTGATTGGTTTTCTCAAAAGGTAAGAGAATATCTTGTGATCTTTGATATTTTAACACGGTAGTCCCCATCCATAGCTCGTAAGCAACATGTTGCTTTCCAACCCCTTGGATGTTGCTGGCTTGGAGGCAAGTTTTAATTGCATAAAAACTAAGTATAGTGCCAAACAGAGCCTCTTGTAGGCTGCCAGTCCACAAAGGGGCTACCAAATAACCAATCACAACTCTTATTTGGCATGCTGGTGCTGCTCCTCAACTCGTTTTAAATTTGAATGGGGCTCACGGGTATAAAAGGTTGAGGACCCCTGTTTTAACATATACCACAATAAAACAACATATCCTACCATAATGCATATAGTAAAATAGCAGTTATAGGTATGAACATCACAATGAATTGACCATACATACACGGCCCCTTATGAAAGCCACTATAGACTTTTTTTTGGCATCACATGCCAGTCAGACAAAAGTAGCTCCCATGTATCAATCATTATCTTATTTTCTCTTGCCTAATTGGGGGACACAGGCACCATGGGGATGAAGATCCTGCAGCAGGAGATTGGACACTAAATTGTTAAAAGTTGACTCCTCCTCCTCCTGCTCTGGGTTTCATCCCCTGTCTCCTCCTAACAACCTCAGTTTCGTTTAGTGTCCTCAGAAGGAGAAGACATATTTATCCTGTGGCTGGAGCAATTGATCAGACTACGTGTTACGATCATGCCACATTTAGGGGCCACTGATCCTTTCAAGAGCATCTCCAGCTATACCAACTTGCCCTACAGCCTTCCCGCTCTACGGAGGTCTGCAGGCTTGCTCCTATCTCCCTGCGCTGCTTCCCGCTCTTCGGAGGTCTGCAGCAGCGCTTAACACACTATTCTGTGTTTGGTAGGTATACTGCAAATACAGATATATGTGTTTGTTCATATATATTTTTATTTGTAAATTCTATAGGGAGATTCTACAAAAGGGCGTGGACCAGCTGGTATCTTGTGAGTATGAACTATTGTTTCACTCCACCTTAACCCCTTAGCGTTGCCACTCTCTCCCTGGTTCTCTTACCCCTGTTTTGGTACACCGTTTCGGTCCGGGTCCTCCCCTCCCTCACCCAACGGTTCCTCCCGCCATCTCTTACGCGCGCGGCTTCTTGCGTTCCACGCTGGAACGCACTTCCGCTTCCGCCCAGCGTTACTGTAGGACGCGCCATTTTCTTTGCGCCTCTCACTTCACGCGGCACACGGAGCGGTTCACCTGCTCTCTACAGGTCCCTGCAGGGAACCTCTTCAGCGCTTACCAGGGACGGGCACGGAGCTTACCAAGGTCTTTGGCTGCTCAAATCAGTGGAAACCTGTGCATTCACAGTACTGTAGGAGGTACTCTACTGCCTGCGCTCCAGCAATATACACCTTGGTAAAGTCCTTGTCTCTCTGCATTCGCCTTGTCAGGCAAGTACCTGTTTTTTACTGCATATGGCCTTAGGTTCAGGGTCTCTTATCCCATATACCTATTCTGTCTCCACAGGCCCTTTCAAGCCAGAAAGACCGCTCTGCCATTCCCCCCTCTCTTGACTGGGGACCCCTGTCTCAAAAAAAAAAAAAATCGTTTATTTTCAATACAAGGAGCATTATGGCAGACAAAACAGAAGAGCCCAGGGCCTCCAAGTCCTCAGCTCTTACTCGCTCCCATACCCAAATTTCTTTTTTGGCCTGCACACAATGCAAAGCAAAATTTTCCACCGCTTCGGCTGATTCAGTGTGTTTAGCATGCAGACCACCAGCCTCAGTGTCACCTCCAATGGCCAGCACATCTGATTCTGAGTTAGTCAGGGCCTTAACCCTCTCACTTGCAGGCATCCAAAACCTGGCCCGCATTCCAGAGACCCTAGACAAGGTCCTTGAGCACCTTTCACACCCTCCCAGGTTCAATGAACGTTCTACAACTGCTAAGAGGCATGCTCTTTCCCCTCCAGACTCCCCAGGTGAAAATTTCACTCCCTCCGACGAGGAAGGTCAAGTTTTATCAGAGGATGACTCTGACCAGGAGCATCTGGATCCAGATTTAGACACTCCGAGAACACAAAAGGAGGTCGAAGGCCTCATACAAGCAGTACTTAATACACTCAATATTGAAGACTCAGTCACGACTATTGAACCTGCCAAGAACATCTTCAGGAGACATAAGAAAAGTTCACATATCTTTCCAGCTTATGAACAGCTCGACGACTTAATAAAGTCCCAGTGGAAGCACCCTGACCACAGGGTTCAGATTTCTAGGAGATTCTCTCAAACATACCCCTTTCCTCCGGAGTGCACCGATCTCTGGGCAACACCCCCAGCAGTAGACCCTCCAGTTTCCAGACTGTCAAGGAACACCACCATACCTGTAGCAGACGCAGCCTCATTCAAGGACCCTATCGACAAACGCCTCGAAGGGTTCTGCAAGTCGGCATTTACAGCGTCAGGCTCCGCCTTTCGTCCAATTTTCGCTATTGCCTGGGTCGCAAAGGCCATGGAGGTCTGGGTGGAGCAAACAGCACAACTTATTGGTTCAGAGGATCCTACTACTGACAACCTGTTGTCTCAAATTGCGGATGCTACCTCTTATATCGGCGATGCTGCAATTGACGCAGCGAAGATGGTGGCACAGGCCTCAGCCCAATCTGTGGCGGCTCGGAGATTTTTGTGGCTAAAATCGTGGTCTGCCAATTTAACATCCAAACGCTCACTAGTCAGCCTCCCCTTCCAAGGAAAACTACTCTTTGGAGCCGAGCTTGACAAGATCATATCCCAGGCAACGGGTGGCAAGAGCACCCTGCTCCCACAGACTAGAACCAAGAGACCTCCGTTCAAACGGAGACCCTTTTTTCGTCCCTTCAGGCAAGGCCAGAGTTCAAAGACACAGACGGATAAATCCAGCTCGAATTTCCGTCCCCGCTATCAGGGCAAGCCAAGTCCCAGCTGGTCTTCCAACAAGTCTACAACTAAGCCCTCCCAGGACAAGTCCAGCTCAGCATGAAGGGGTGCCCACCCCCGAAAGGATCCCACTAGGAGGCCGACTCAAATTCTTTCGGGAGGTGTGGCAAAGACAAGTACGGGACCTCTGGGTCCTTCAGGTGGTTTCACAGGTACTATTGATAGACTTTACGCAAAGACCACCCCACAGATTCTTCATTTCAAGGTTGCCCAGTCTAAGACTCAACAAAGCCAAGTTTCTCTCGGTCGTACACGACCTTGCCAAGGCCGGGACTATACAGCCAGTACCAGCTACAGACAAGGGCAGAGGGTACTACTCCAACCTTTTCATGGTCCCCAAAAAAGATGGGTCTCTGAGACCAGTGTTGGACCTCAAAGACCTCAACCCCTTTGTTCGCAAATGTCGCTTCAAGATGGAGTCAATCCAATCAGTTTTGGCGGCTATGGAAGACGGCGAATTAATGTCAGTAATAGACATCAAAGAAGCCTACCTCCACATACCCATCCACCCAGCTCACCACCGGTTCCTCAGATTCTTCGTCGACGGTCAGCACTGGCAATTTGTAGCCCTTCCCTTCGGTCTCTCATCGGCTCCTCGCACCTTCACCAAGGTAATGGCGGCAGCACTAGAGGAGTTGAGACTCAAAGGAATACCGGTCATTCCATATTTGGACGATCTTCTCGTAAAGGGCCCATCAGCAGCCGCAGCTCATCGCCACACTGCCCAGGTCCTACACACCCTGACCAACTTAGGGTGGATGATCAACTTCAACAAGTCCATACTAATTCCGACACAGACAATAGAATACTTGGGTCTGATCTTGGACTCAAAGCAGGGGAGGGCCCTCCTCCCACGGGACAAGGCATGCACCCTGCAGGACAGAATCCAGACCATCCGGACGGCTCCCACGGTCTCACTGCGTGTGGCCATGAGAGCTCTCGGAACGATGGTAGCAGCTTTCCCATCGATTCCATACGCTCAATTCCATACCAGACCCCTTCAACATGCCATCCTCCTTCAGCAGAGGAGGGATCGGACGGATCTCGATCGCCGAATAGCCCTTCCGCACAGTGTAAAACTCTCCCTCGACTGGTGGCTTCAACCACATCGCACAGTAGACGGAAAGCCATTTCCTCCACACCACTGGACTATTCTCACGACGGACGCCAGCCTACGGGGTTGGGGAGGCGTACTAGAGCAAACGACGGTCCAGGGCCTTTGGGACCAAGAAGAGAAGAAACTTCCCATCAATCTTCTGGAATTGAGGGCGATCCGATACTCCCTAGAGAACCTGACTCGCATGCTCCGAGGTCGAGCAGTACGGATACAATCCGACAATGTAACCGCAGTTGCGTATATAAACCATCAGGGCGGCACAAGAAGCCAAGCGGCCCTTCAGGAAGCAAGCAGCATCCTAGACTGGGCGGAACACAACGTTCCTGCTCTATCGGCGGTCCACATTCCAGGGGTCGACAATTGGATAGCGGACTATCTGAGCAGAGAAACGATAGATCACGGGGAGTGGAGCCTTCATCAGGACGTGTTCCAACTCTTAGTGGAGAGATGGGGACTTCCAGACATCGACCTGATGGCGTCCCGAAGCAATCGGAAAGTCCAACACTTCGTGGCAAGAAGCCTAGATCCTCTGGCTTACGCAGTAGACGCTCTAGTGATCCCTTGGCAATTCTCCATGGCGTACATATTCCCACCTCTGGCACTGCTGCCAAAGGTCATCAAGAAGATAAAAAGAGAAGGAACTCAAACAATTCTGGTGGCGCCGTTCTGGCCAAGAAGAGCGTGGTTCGCGGACCTGGTACAGATGGCGTCGGGCGAACCATTTCATCTGCCTCAGCGGGAAGATCTTCTCACTCAGGGTCCCATCGCTCACCCGAGTTCTCATCAGTGGGCTTTAACGGCGTGGCTCTTGAGGCCCTAGTTCTCAGACGAGCTGGAGCTCCTGCCGAGGCCCTACCCACTATGCTTCGAGCACGGAAGCCTGTTTCGGCAAAAGCGTACCACAGAGTGTGGAAGACATTCATCCTGTGGTCTGAAGACAGAGGATCGGATCCTCAGAAGGCTAACAAATCTGACGTCCTCTCTTTCCTACAGGATGGGTTATCCAAGGGTCTGGCGGTTAGTTCGCTGAAGGTTCAAGTTTCAGCTCTGTCTGTCCTACTCCAAAGGCGACTTGCACTCAGGAGTCATATCAAAACTTTCCTTCAAGGCGCTATGAGGATGGTGCCTCCGTATCGTTGTCCTGTACCTCCCTGGGATCTTAACCTAGTTCTCTCTGTTCTTCAGGAGGATCCCTATGAACCCATTGATTCTTTACCTCTCTCTACACTTACTGAAAAGGTGGTTTTCCTCTTAGCCGTCACATCGGCTAGGAGGGTGTCTGAACTGGCGGCGCTTTCCTGTCAGCAACCATTCACCATCATACATAAGGACAAGGTGGTGCTCAGACCTACTCCGGACTACCTAAAGTCGTATCTGAATTCCACCTGAACCAAGATATCGTTGTTCCTTCCCTATGTCCGGATCCCAAGAATCCTGTTGAGCGTAGACTGCACACTCTGGACGTGGTTCGCGCTATCTCTTCATACTTGCAGGCCACCAAGACTGTTAGGAAGACGGATGCTCTCTTTATCATTCCGGCAGGACCTAAATGCGGTTCCAAGGCAGCCAAGACGACGATCGCTAAGTGGATCCGTAATACGATCACTCGGGCCTATGCCCTGAAGGGGAAGCCACCTCCGCTTAAGGTGAGAGCTCACTCCACTCGCTCTCTCAGCACGTCTTGGGCGGTCCGTCACCAAGCTTCGGTGGAACAAGTTTGCAGAGCGGCCACCTGGACGTCCCTTCATACATTCACGCGCTTCTACAGGCTACACACACTAGCTTCAGCCGAAGCCAGCTTCGGGAGGAAGGTGTTGCAGACTGTCATTAGTTAAACGCCTTTTGGGGTAAGCAGTGTCCCGCCCTCTGGGTTGCTTTGGGACATCCCCATGGTGCCTGTGTCCCCCAATTAGGCAAGAGAAAGAGAGATTTTTGTACTTACCGTTAAATCTTTTTCTCTTGTCCTATATTGGGGGACACAGGCCTTCCCTCCCTGTTCTGACACTGTTAACTGACTAATGTTATATACAGGTTATTATAGTTCGAAAATCGGGCTGTTTTTTGATGTTTTGATATTTTGATATAGTTGTTCAGTTTAAGGGGTTTTCAACTTCCTCTTCTGTTTTGGGTCATGATGCTCCTTCTTCGGTTCGAAACTGAGGTTGTTAGGAGGAGACAGGGGATGAAACCCAGAGCAGGAGGAGGAGGAGTCAACTTTTAACAATTTAGTGTCCAATCTCCTGCTGCAGGATCTTCATCCCCATGGTGCCTGTGTCCCCCAATATAGGACAAGAGAAAAAGATTTAACGGTAAGTACAAAAATCTCTCTTTATTGCCATGATTTTTCACAGTAGCACAGTATGAAGATATAGATAGGTTTCAAAAAGGCACGTACTGCTGTTGTGTTCAATCTGAGTCTATTTGTGTGAGTTGGCACCAATAACTGAAGGTGAATTTCAGGGAATAAATTGTTGGCCAAGGAACTAGCTAGGAGTGCTACTGGATTCTGATACCTAATGCTGGTATACATTTTTATAATTACGTACACATCAATAACTTGTTGTTCCTAAATAAGTTATTTCCCTAAAATGTTCTGTAATAGTATCTGTTATAAGGTGTTTCTCTTTCTCATACCTAACCTGCCCTGTTCCTGACTGGATCATGCTAAGCTCTGGTAGGACATTAGGTTACTTCCCATCACTTATTTCAGATTGTTCACCAGAAATGAACTTTTTAAAATTACTTTTCATTTTTCATTTTTTATTTTTTACAGTTTTTCCAAAAACGAAGTTTAATGTAATTCAGGAGCAGACTCTAAACTGTTACAATTTTGCAAAATCTAGTTGATACATTTTTCATAAGCATCTCTGGAGATGTATCAATTCGCTATTGTATCAATTATAACAGCAGGGATGGCTGTAGTTCAGGCTAAGCGATAATGGGGTTGTTCACCTTCCAAACACTTAATTTCTTCTCAGTTGTTTTCAGATTGTTCAACAAAAATAAACTTTTGCTTTCCATTTTTTTTTTTTTTTGAAAATCGATTTTCATGTCCTTGGTGTTTTTCTAACCGCTTAGTAATTCTGTTGCATATTCTGAATTGTTACAATTTGCTACATTAGTTGATACATTTCTCAGCAGCATTTGTGGAATATTAGCAACTATTAGTATCAATTCTAACAGCTGCCTGTAATGAAACTCAGAGATTCTGCTCAGCAGAGACAAAGATAAGAAATGTATCAACTAAATGTATCAATTTAGAATAGTTTACAGAGTCAGCGACCCCCCCCCCCGAGCTGCTTTATGAGGTGAAAAATGAAATTTACATATGGAAAATAAAAAGTAATTGGGAAAAAGTCTTTATTTCTGGTGAACGATCTGAAACTAACTGAACTGAAAAAAATGTTGAAGGTCAACAACTCCTTTAATGGGTTGTACACCTTAAGAACACAAATAGTTTACTTTTGCTTATTGCTCTTGACACTACCTACAGCCTAACTGAGCTGCACTTGTTAATAAAAATCCACTTTTGCTTCATACAGCTAAAGTTTTACACTTCCAGGTATAGACACAGCCTAAGACAGCACTCCTCCCTGTCTGCCCTTTTTTTCTGATTGATCATAACTTTATACAACTGAGGTGTATTTCATTGGTCATAGATCACGGTGTCGGTCATATCCATAATCACGGGTGACAGCCCCCCCCCATTGGTCCTCTCCGCTATTACACTGAAGTTTTTTTAACGTGTTGCTTTAATGTAATGTATCTTCATTTTATCTGTTTGATTATTTCAGCACTGTGCCTCACAGTATTCCGAACTGTTGGAAACTACAGAAACCCCAAAGTGAGTACAAACTATTCACCTTGTAATGAGTTTAAACAGCTGAAATGGCACTATTAGCTATAAACAAATTCCAGGAAAGGACTCATTTTGTTAAAGGAGTGTAATGCTAGAGGAATGATATTTTTCCTTATTTTGTTTTGTTGTTATTGATTTTGGACCTTCTTGGCTCATCATCTGCTATCCAGATAGTTGTCTGAAATACTGCAAGTTTATCAAGGCACATTTGTCTGAATATAGGGCTGCTGGGCAAAGGCTATGAGCAGGCTAAGGGCCATTAAAATGCTTTTTAGAGCTGCATCTAGCCTGCAGAACTGAACTTGTACAGCTCTCTGATTCTATATTATACCAGTGCTTTCAAATATTTTCCATATTTAAAATGTCAGATGTTTAGGAGCTGAGTTTAGACACAGTGCTATAATGGGTTTTATCATATTTAATTCTTGTTTCAGTGATTTAAAAAATATTGCAATTTGGGACAAGGCCAAGACCAACTCCTATGGCCTCTTCTACACTGACCCAAATCTTCAAGTTTTTAGTGTAGCTAATTGCAGACAAGACAGAAACACTTTCCCAACTGATGGAGTAGTCCGTTTAACCTTTTGGTTCATGTGAACTAAAAGACTCTTTGCCGGCACCAGTCATATATTTTGTGTAACCACAGAATTAACACTGTGAGCTGGTTGTTATAAGGAAGTCTTTTAGTGCTTGAACAATTTTATGTGCTAAAACCAAAAACTCCCTGTCACTAAGTTTTTCAGCTGATTAATGGATTTTTAATCCATTTTCTTCTCTGGAGCCGCCTAATCTTTTCCCACACTAATGTAGTGGCCATTTTTCCTTTGGTGGAAAATTCCGAAGAAATTTGGAAGTTGATTTAGATGAAAATATTTATTTAATATGTGTCATTGTATAAGTAAAGACAAATACAAGACGTAACCCATTATCAATATATTAAGGACAGTCATTTTGTGCATTGAGCTACTTAAAAATGCCTTATCAAAACAAAACAGGGATTATATGTCCATATATTGCAATATATTTAAGATGGCCAACTACATCAAAGTCATCCCTGGTATGGCCAGTCCTACACTCAAGTTTCATCTGTTTCTTTAAGAATTCAATTGCTTCATTATACTTATATTGTATAAGTAAATAGAGCTTGTAGCCCTATGTGCTGCATATATTTCACCCTTGCATTGTATAGCATTTTCTTTGTACATGTATAGTATCTGTTATCTGGAATGCTTGGGACATGTTTTTTTTTGGATAGGGTCTTGTCATAATTTGTGTCACTATACCATAAAGTGATATTAACACCAGAAATATTTGCCTGATGCTTTTACATTCCCTTTCTTACCCCCATGTTCCTCTATGAGGGGGCTGCCATAGTTGTGCAGCTGTTGGCATTATAAACTCTAACTGACAGACTGAAATGGGGCAGTCAGGTCAGGCTTAGGAACTTCAAGTAATAATTACTTACAAAAGCAGAACTATTCGCAAAAAAACGATCAACGTGACCCATATGTAACTTTTAAGGTAGATTAAAATTTTGAAAAGAAAATCTTTAGTGTCCGTATCACTTTGTCTGTTAAAAATCATTTAAAAATGTTAAAAATCAAATAACCAAATAGGATTTGTTTTTCCACCAATATCAGTTCATGTAGCTTAGTTAGGATGAAGTAAAAAGTATTGTTTTATTATTATAGCGAAAAAGGAAGTAATTAAAATAAAATTGCTTGAAATGGACTTTATGGAAGAATGCCTTCCGGTAAATCTGAGCTTTCTGGATAAAGGGTTTCCAGATAAGGGATCCCATACCTTTATTTAAAGGGAATGATGAAATTGAAGGGTACTGAAGGACTGGTTGAGTCCACAGTTTTGCAATGTTTTCATGTTCTTGTGCGGCTGTCTTTAAACCTATGAAGTAACTTTGTACAAATTGTATTTATTCCTACTTTCCAGACGAAAAAGAGGAGAACGAGGTGAAGTGGTAGAGACCGTGGAGGATGTAATTGTACGGAAACTGACAGCTGAAAGAATTGAAGAGCTGAAAAAAATTATTAAAGAGACTCAGGAGAAATACAGGTAAAGTTATAGTGTTGCAGGCCTGTGCAACCATATTTCTTAGTAAAAATAGAAATATTGACATAATCTCAGTATAACTTAAAGGGGAACTCAAATTGTGTTTTTCATACAGAAAGAAATTGTCTTTTTAAGCATGCTTCTAAAAAAAATTTTTCTAAAGTTATTTTGTTAATGTAATTGCAGTTTAAATATGTAGTTGTTTATCCATTCCTGTTCTCTAGTTCTGACTAGTTTTGAATCAGCTGGATTCTGCTACATTGGTTTAAGGATCTGAATTTGAAGTGGATATATGGCTTTCAATGGCATTTACTTTACAAATAACTGTAAAACCGTGTACATGTTTTCCGTTATTAATGTAGAAAAAATTGGGGGAGGTGGATTTACTCTAAGACAACCCCCAGCATTGATAGAATTTTTTTTACCATACTGTATTTTCACCTTTTCTTGGGTAGAAAACTGAAGAAAGAAGCAGAACTTATTCAGAGTGGGCATTTGGACAGCAAGCTGGAGGACCTGTGGAATGAAACTTTGGCGTGAGTTTTCTTTACGGTGCACACTTATATTCAGACAGATTAGTATGGGTCATTTGATTAACAGTGCTAACAAATTCAGTCTTCCATTGTACACTGTAGCAAAAAGAAGCAGGAAGAAGAGGAGGCAGAAATGAAGAGAAAGGCCACAGAGGCTGCATATCAAGGTAACATTGTAAGGAATTTGCTGGGTGGATACAGACAACTGTACTGTCACCAGTTACAATTTGCACTAGGAATATACAGCCAGGTGACCTTTTCTGCAAGTTTTGATGATGCAGGTGGGCAGGGGGAGAGGTACTGCAAGGTTAAATCCAACTTTCAGGAGAAGAGTTGGGGAGTTATTTTTATATCAAAGGTGATTTTGACGCGTTTTTGAGGTTATTTTTCAGTCAAAAATCAATTCTTTTGGGTTAAAAAAAAACTAGAAATATTTAATTTTTTTTAAAAGGTAAAAACTAAAATTTTTTGAGATTTATTATACCCCGAAGCTGGAAATAGCTCATAATAAAAAATACACCATCTACAACCTGTCATGGTCATGTAGAAGTCAATGGCAGAGGTCCCTTGAACCATTTGAAGATGTTAATAGCCTTCACAATGTTTGGTTTTTTTCAGTGGGTTTATTTGAGTTTTTCACCCTGACTACTGATGCTAGTTTGTAAATAACCCCCTTAATGGAAACAGACACTCAAAAAGAAAAGCAGTTGGCAATTCTCCCATGGGTTCCGCTTTTGCAGCCCCACCAGACCACACCTCCCTGGGAGAGCTGCAGTAACCCACAGTCTTGGCCAAGTATTAGCCAAGTAGGTCGTTGTTCACAGACCTGGTATCTTCATTCAATGTCTTTTAAATAAAACAGATCTGCTAGACCCCCCCCCCCCAGCAAAAAAACTGAATTTAAGGAGTTCTGTTTAGGAAATCGCACAGAAGCCTTCCTCCTCCTTTCCTGTATTAACTGCCTACAATGGTGTTGTCTTTACACTTGAACCAATGTGACCACTTGTTCATCTGTAACATACTTTAACCCACTTTTGTCAGGTTCCTGTGGTGTACACAGCTGTAGCCATATTTGATATAAAGTAGCTGCTGGCTGTAGTTCAGGCTAAGCGATAATGGGGTTGTTCACCTTCCAAACACTTAATTTCTTCTCAGTTGTTTTCAGATTGTTCAACAAAAATAAACTTTTGCTTTCCATTTTTTTTTTTTTTTGAAAATCGATTTTCATGTCCTTGGTGTTTTTCTAACCGCTTAGTAATTCTGTTGCAGATTCTGAATTGTTACAATTTGCTACATTAGTTGATACATTTCTCAGCAGCATTTGTGGAATATTAGCAACTATTAGTATCAATTCTAACAGCTGCCTGTAATGAAACTCAGAGATTCTGCTCAGCAGGGACGAAGATAAGAAATGTATCAACTAAATGTATCAATGTAGAACAGCGTCGGTGACCCCCTCCCAGAGTTGTTTCAGAAAGACATAAGGTGAAAAATTAAACTTTAATTTTCAGTATTTAAACAAAATGTTAAAAAAAGTGTTTTCTCTGTGAACTATCTGAAAACAACTGAACTCTAAAAAGTGTTGAAAGGTGAACAGCCCCATTTTACTTTACCCATTCCTATTTTGTTTTGAGGTCCTTACAGTGTCTGTGCTGTCTGTGGGTAATTTTTCCTTAATTAACAATTCTACACACTGCACACCATAATAAAACTTTAATATTGAAATAAACTGTAGTGAAGCAATTGTACTGTAGATCAGCTGGCATGCCATTTTTAATAAGACATGTCTGTAAAACCTCTACGCTGTATCTGGCAGATTTTAGATTCTTTTCTATTGTGCTTTAGCTCGCCTGGCAGCTAAGAACATTCCTCGCCGTACTAGCACAATGAGCCGCCCCTCTGTGGGATCCTCATCTCCAGGAGGAGAGTTTAGCTTGGTTGACTTGGCACCAATTAACAATGAGGAGGGAAGTGTGGGGGTAAGTAACTTGTTCATATTAAAAATATTGTAGTTTGTTGTTGACTAATTCCATTGATCTTAGACCATATTCCTGCTGTTTTCACTTATCCATATTATTTTCCTTCAGGTAAGTGTAGGGTCATTGTCAAGCACCTCAGTTCCGACTTTCATTGGGATTCCAGATACCCCTCCACCTGCTTCTGCCCCCCCGGAATCCCCATTGACCCCTGTGATGGACGATTCTCCCCAGAAAAAGATGGCGGGACAGAAAGGAACTCCTCCCCCCTCCCCGCTGCTTTCGGAGCTCCTGAAGAAAGGCAGTCTGTTGCCTTCGAGTCCCCGGCTGGTATGGAATCCCGACCCTAGTGCTCAGAGAGACTGCCCCCAAACTTCCCATAGTAATAGGGAGGAACATATGCTTGGTAGTCAAAATTTCCTGCCATACTCATTTCATTCTTTTCAGGTGAGCGAAGGTGAAATGGCTATAACATCTGGCAATAGTGCCAGTTCAGGTGTACTCATGGATCTTGGAGTTTTGCCAGTTCTTCATGGTGGTGATCTACATCCTATACCGGGAACAATCCCAGCATCACCAGCCGCTTCAGGTACGTGCTTGTACTCTGGGTTGAGTTCGTTCCTGTTTATAACACAAACTTACAAGTACCGATTAATCTACTCTTCAAGTAGGTTCATGCTTTTAATTTCTGAATTCCTGCTTATTTGTTGTAATCCTTCCATTTCTCTCCTGTGGATGGAATAAAACCTTATTAAAACAGTGCCATATTTGACCACCACTACTTTTTTCTGCCAGATGCTTAAGAGGCCTAAAATGATCTCAATAATGTTAAAGGTTCTTATAAATACTAATCTAATAATGCCATGCTGTTGCACTTTCTCGTGTTCATTTGAGTGGTCTTGTCTTTCTGTAAAGTAGTAACTCCTTATACACTGCTATTTCTGGCCTCCCCTCCTATTCTTTTTCCATGTATCTTCTTACCCTGTTAGGTGCTCCCACTCTGTCCCGGCTTCTAGAAGCTGGTCCTGCACATTTCGCTTCTCCTCATGCTTCATTTTCTACTACTGCCAATGAATCTCCGTCTAAATCTTTGCTGGCTCCTATAGAGTCTCGGGCAACTATTGTAATGATGTCAGCTTTGCCAATGACCCCTGCTGTCCCAGGTAAATTATGCCTTGGACTTTTCTCCTTGTTAACTTATATTTTAATTTTGATGAACTGATTATCTGAACATTGTTAAGCAACGGGTGATGACCTTGGAGAATTACAGCCCCAGTAGGTTGCCTGTCTCCAAGCCAGAAGTGAGGTAGACTGGCAGGTTAATTTTAATTCAATTTACACTTTTTACAGGCTTAGCACTTCTCTATTTTCGTCTAGCATGCCAAAAGTGCCCATAGACTTATTTGTATTATTGTTTTATAATTATCCATCCCCTAAAACATGTGAAATAGCAGATAACTGGCCCATGACAAGAATATCTGGACATCAATGAGCCACAAGCATTCCAAGTTGCAGTGTATTTGTTATTGACATTTTTATTAAAGGGTTATAGACCTTGATTTTGTATTGTTGTCCAGTGCTTTTGTACTGAGCAGGCCCAAATTTCTGGCTTAGCTCCCTTGCAAGTATTAACCTCAAATCTATTCCTGTTTGCCATTCATTCTTAGCTCTCCTAGAAGGCTTAGCCCCACAGGTTGGGAACCACCGCCTCCTTAATGTGAGGAGGGTTTTTGGATCAGTTTTTGGCCTTCGTCTATTTAAGCTCCCAAATATAGCCTATAGGTTACAAGACAGGCATGCTACTGGCCAACAAGACAGCTTTGTTAGCATTGAGGTAATTCAAAAATCCAGAGTTTTTTTTTTTTTAAACTTTAGTTTATATTAATTAAAAGTATATTTGCCAGGAAAGATACAGTCAAGATGCACAAAATTCAGATTATACCTGATTTATGCAGCTAATTTTACAGCACCACCATTAAGTATATTCAGTTTAAACTAATATGAACACCCAGTAATATTTGTATGTAATATTTTTAAATCTGACTAATAAAAACCACCTAGATGAAGGAATAATAGAGCTGGTATATGGACATACAACAACTTCCCATAGACTCCTATGAGAGTCTATATATATATATATATATATATATATATATATATATATATATATATATATATATATTCCAAACTCTAGAAAAGTGTAACAGAAAACCTGATTAGATGACCCATCCTTCTGTTTTAACATAGTGACTCAGCAAGACAGCAATGACTCTGCTTCAGATCCTCACTCCATCTCAGTATCCATGGACAGCAGTGACATCTCCATGATAATAGACTCAATCAACAAAGAGTGCATGGCAAGCAGTGATGGGGTTGGACAGTCCAAGGATGAAACCTCAGAAGGCAAGGCAGATTTGGACCTTTCTGAAAAAATGGACATGGAAGAACTTGATTTTGAAACTGTTGGAGACATAATTGCCATTATTGAAGACAAGGTATGAATATGACACAGGGACTGGTATTTCAGTCATTGATGTCCCTGGCAGTACACAAGTCACTAATTTGTTGTTTTATTTAGCCACTTGTATTTTAGGAAACTTACTACAGCTTTAGAGATTTAGTAGTAGTACTATGCTAGTGCTCTAAAAATTCATGTTAATAATGTTGACCCTTTTAAAGGGATACTGTCATGGGAAAAACATGACCAGGGGCAGCTGGGAAATTGACAAAATGTGTAGCCCCATGTCAGATTTCAAAATTGAATATAAAAAAATCGGTTTGCTCTTTTGAGAAATGTATTTCAGTGCAGAATTCTGCTGGAGTAGCACTATTAACTGATGCGTTTTGAAAAAAACATGTTTTCCGATGACAGTATCCCTTTAAACTATCGCTATCCCTTTCATCCCCAAGATTCTGTGTACAGGGAAACACTTATACTGGCATAGTCATGTCACCATAAGTCTGTGGTATCTCTCTGGGCAGGCTACAAGCATATCTTAGGTTTTGTTCCTCCTGTTGGGTATACCAGCTTTGCACTTCCAGCTGATTTTATCCAGCCTCATCACTAGTGATGCCAGGCCATGCCAACTGGGTGATGGACCATACTCTTTGTTGGTTTCTTGTAAGGTGATTATAACCATACAGGGGAACTATATGCTGTGAAATGAATGTGGTAACTAGCCAATTAGATTGCAGAAAGGCATTTATAGAAGAGAGATGGGGGGAGGGTGCAAGATAGACATTTTGAACTTTTAAAAAAATGTATAAGGAAAATTAAACCTTTAAAACCTTTAAAAAAAATGTATGATGGAAATGTTAGCTATACTTTAGACATTAAAATTATGTCAAAACCACTTTAGCTGTTGATATAAACTATTTAAAGTATGCTATTAATTACCAGATGAAAATTGCATAAATGTTTTAAAGAGCCATTTTTCTCCTTGACTTAGGATGACCATCCAGAGGTGTTGGATGTGGCTGCAGTTGAAGCTGCTCTCTCTTTCTGTGAGGAAAATGATGACCCCCAAGCACTTCGAGGTCCCTGGGATCAGCCTGTCCAGGAACATACAGCTAATAGAGATACATTAGGGCAGTCACTAATTTCAGAGGCCAAAGAGTCCGAGAGTATAATGAACATCATAGAAATGAGCAATGAAATAAAATCGGAGCCTCCGGAGCCTGACCTGGAACCAGCTCAGGAGGAGGCTACTTCACTTGCTCCTCAACAACCTCTTTATCTTGGACACACTGAAGACCTGGAAGTACAAAAAGGAAACACTGAAAATGAGCCTGAAGAGAAAGTAGATCAAGTGAAAACAGAGGTATTTGTTAGTTTTGGAGCAAGACATTTTTAATTTTTTTTAAAGATTCTGCTTCTTGAATCTCATTCTTTGTTGCCTGCAGGAGCCCTATACTGAAGCACCACAGAGCCAGGTATTCCCAAAGGAAGAAGAGTCTGAGATCGGAATAGAGCCAACACCAATAGTAACCGGTGCGCACTGAGAAAAACTGAATATAAGTGTGTTATAAGTTGCAGTATAGTTAAGGCTAGCAAAAATAGGGATTTTGTGAGTAGTTGATTTCATTTACATGTTTGCATTATTTTGCTCTTCTCCCATTCTTAGATGCAGTTAAATCAGAGCCACACCCAGGCAGTCTTCATAAGGTAATCCCATTGAGCTTTGTTTCCTTTGCAATTTCAGTGATGAGCAGTGTACAAACTTAATCTAATTTCTGTGTCTAGGACTCGCAAGAGGAAGAAGAGGAGGAGGATGTGATGAGTGAGGCTGGGAGCCCAGAGGAACCAAAGGAAGAAGAACCTGGAGAGGAGTATCTCTCTGAGATGGATAATGAGCCACCAATAAGTGAAAGTGATGATGGCCTCAGTATTCATAATGCACATCTTCAGTCCCACACACTAGCTGATTCTATTCCTAGCAGTCCCGCATCTTCCCAGTTGTAAGTTTACAGTGATCAGTGCAATTGTCCATGTTTTTATAGGATGTTACCATTCTTTATTCAGTTAAAACTAATAAACATTTATCATTAAAGCTCAGTTTGTAGTGAAGATCAAGAGGCAATACAAGCTCAGAAGATCTGGAAAAAGGCCATTATGTTGGTGTGGCGAGCAGCAGCTAACCACAGGTTGGTAACAATACAATATAATTCTCCAGAATTTTCATAGTTGTTTTTTTCCCCTTTGACTTTGAAATATTTTGGAACAATCGGCACTAGTCACCTTTTAACGATTAATTGTCGCACTTTATTGGGACCATTAATGAAATGAAAAGTGGGGTTCAAGGGATTAATTAAGCACTGGCACTTTATAAATTATTAGTAGTAAATTAAACCAATGTCAGATTTCAAAATTAAATATAACAAAATCTGTTTGCTCTTTTGAGAAACAGATTTCAGTGCAGAAGTCTGCTGGAGTAGCACTATTAACTGATGCGTTTTGAAAAAAACATGTTTTCAGATGACAGGATCCCTTTAAGAGGGGTTCCCAAACGTTTTCATATGACTGTATGTGCAACATGTTATACTGGTGCAATTGCCTTCTGAATGCTGAGAATCCACTATTTAGTGAGGCAAAGTGTAAAGACCTTTTGTGTGCACCTCTTGATACAACTGTGATTCTCCTGTCTTTACTTTTTTTTTTCTTGACCCTGTGTCAATTCTAATTCTAATTTTACCTCTTTGGCTACAAACATGGTTTATTTTAAGGATGGCTATTTGATGTAACAAGATAACAATCTGTTATATATTAATGCATTCACCTACTGCCCGCACTGAAAAACTGTACTACTCAAGTGTTTTGGTCCACAATATTACAGAAAAAACAGACAAGAACTTCAATTAGAGTGGAGAGGCTCTGGAACAAGAATGTGGCCCCTAAAAGGCATAGCCTTAGATATGGGTATCACAAAATGGCAGTGATTTAATTTAAATTTTATTAAAGTAATTAAAGACTAGCAGCTACTTTTCTGACTAATCTAATCTAATATATCTAATATAGCATTTAAATCCCTGATCAGCGTTTGAAGTTCTTTTTTATTATGTTCTCACTTTGCCTAGATATGCCAATGTTTTCCTGCAGCCTGTGACAGATGATATAGCTCCTGGCTATCACAGCATTGTACACAGGTAAGACAAGGTTGGCTTTATAATGAATTTGACACATTTTTATTTGATGACTATCAATATCTCTTTGTTTATTACTTTTAAGACCTATGGATTTATCAACGATAAAGAAAAACATTGAGACTGGTTTGATCCGGAGCACTGCAGAGTTTCAAAGAGATATTATGCTCATGTTCCAGAATGCAGTGATGTATAATAGCTCTGACCATGATGTATATCACATGGCTGTTGAAATGCAGAGAGATGTGTTGGAGCAGATCCAGGTATCTATTTATTTTCATGTTAAACTGTATTACTGTTATTGCTTAATTCCTAAATAGATTTTACTTTTATGTGGGGCATATATATTGTTTTAGGCACAGATTATTGTTACTATTTGCATTCATGAGATTGGGCCCCTTTACCTTGATAGACACATCACCAAAGTAAAGGCAACTTCACTGTATGGCCAATTGATGTTGCTTCTAGGGAGAATGCTAGAGTCGAGCTAAATGATGGCTGCCATCCATATATGAATGCACATTTTAAGAAATGTAATACAGGTATTGGACCTATTATCCAGATTGATTGGGACTTGGGGTGTTCTGGATAATTTGGATCTTTATACAAATCTATTTAAAATTAATTTAAACATTAAATAAAACCAATAAGCAGGTTTTGCTTCCAATAAGGTATAATTATATCTTGGTTTGGATCGAGTACAAGGTACTGTTTTTATTACAGAGAAAAAAGAAAACAACGGATCCCATACCTGTAATAATAAGCAATGATCTATACTCTAATGTAAATGTATAGCCTCATTGAATATTAAACCCGAATAAATTATATAGTAGTGTAAAATATTAAAGGGATCCTGTCATCAGAAAACATGTTTTTTTCAAAATGCACCAGTTAATAGTGCTACTCCAGCAGAATTCTGCACTGAAATCCATTTTTCAAAAGAGCAAACAGATTTTTTTTATATTCAATTTTGAAATCTGACATGAGGCTAGACATTTTGTCAATTTCCCAGCTGCCCCTGGTCATGTGACTTGTGCCTGCACTTTAGGAGAGAAATGCTTTCTGGCAGGCTGCTGTTTTTCCTTCTCAAAGTAACTGAATGTGTCTCAGTGAGACATGGGTTTTTACTATTGAGTGCTGTATTGAGATCTACCAGGCAGCTGTTATCTTGTGTTAGGGAGCTGTTATCTGGTTACCTTCCCATTGTTCTTTTGTTTGGCTGCTGGGGGGGGGGGGAGGGAGGGGGTGATATCACTCCAATTTGCAGTACAGCAGTAAAGAGTGATTGAAGTTTATCAGAGCACAAGTCACTTGGGGCAGCTGGGAAATTGACAATATGTCTAGCCCCATGTCCGATTTCAAAATTGAATATAAAAAATCTGTTTGCTCCTTTGAGAAATGGATTTCAGTGCAGAATTCTGCTGGAGCAGCACTATTAACTGATTCATTTTGAATTTTTTTTTTTTCCCATGACAGTATCCCTTTAAGTTTGACATCTATCACTTTTTCAGATATCGAGTGAGAACTTAAGTGTCTCAGAATCAGTAGCAGAGCTGTCTGTAGACATGCATTATCCAGCCAAAGCCTGCAATCCATGTGGCACATGGGAAAATGCAGCAGCAATTACTGCATTACTTGACCTTTTTTTCCTCAGCCCCACATATGGTCAGGCCTCCCATTTTAGAATTTAGGCTGCTAAGTAGGGATGGGCGAATTTGACCCGTTTCGTTTTGCCAAAAACTCGCCGCAGACGCCCATTAAAGTCTATGGGCGTCAAAAAATTCTTTGTCGATTGACAAAATTGTTTTGATGCACGTTTTTTTTTTTTTGACGCACGACGCCATACAAGTCTATGGGGGGAATTCACAAAAGTGTCGGTAAAAAAAGTAACCCAGAAGTGGTGGTCGACAAATTTGTAAAATGTCGTATGAACGGCAAATTCACAAAGGCAGATGTTACCATCTCTGAATGTCTCGTAAGTCTGACAATTTTCTAAAATGTCGTATATCTTTTCATCGTACAAACGTCATTTACCAAGACTTTTTAAACGACAATTTGTCTGACATTTTCATTTTGGAGAGCCTAAAGTGTCTGAAAAATTGTCGGTAAAAAAAATGAGTTTACGAGTAATTCATAAAAATGTCGGTAAAAGTGGGGCCGAAAAAACCACGCCCACTTTTAACGACACTAATTCAAAAGTGTCGCACATGTCTGAAAATTGGCGGAGAAATGCTCTGTGAATTTGTCGGCTGGTGCAACGACACTTTCTATGACATTTTAAAGACATTTTTTCGTTCCCGACACTTTTGTGAATTCCCCCCTATGAGCGTCATTTTTGCAGCGAAACAAGGCGAAAAAATTCGCCCATCCCTACTGCGAAGTCCATTTTGAGTGGTCATTAGTTTGTCTTTCCAACATCAAATTAATTTTTCTAACAATTCCCTTATAAATATGTGTGATTCTATTCTCATCCATAGCAATTCCTGGCCACCCAGTTAATCATGCAGACATCAGAGTCAGGCATAAGTGCAAAAAGTCTGAGGTTTCGAGATTCAACGCGCAAGCAAGATGCTTCAGAGAAGGTAAAAATACCCATGTTTGCTAATGTTTACCAGTGCAGAGAGGTCTAGCTATCGATGTACCTTTTTTATAACAATTATTTATTTTGATTTAGAGCTGCTTCAGTTCCAAAGAAATGTACAAAAAGGCAGTCTGAAAGCCCTATGGCACCTCTCTTTGCATGGTGTGATTGAATTGCTGAACTGCTAATCTTTACCTGGAGTTATGGCCTCATTCAACTGCCCACATGTTGGCTTTGTAAAGGGTATTTAACAGGCACAGTGTAGGAAGGCATAAGGAAATCTATTTATGTCTTTAGTTAACTGTGTGAATTATGCTGCTCTTTAACAACTAGTGGAGGAAAGTGTCGCATTATTTCGTACAAATGAAGTTCTTGGTGGTGACAGCTCATGCATGCCAAAGCTTTCAAGCAGTTTGAACCTTTTACTTAGATTAATCAGTAACAAGTGAAGCGGGTAATTGCTATGGTTACCTCAGTCCATATCATGCAATATTTATATAAAAGCTGTGTTCTGCTATGGGTTTCTTATGGTCGCAACTTTCCGCTTAATGCTGTGGTTCTGTCTTCTCTTCTGCTTCATTTGATGTCATGTGTGTCTAAAACGTGTCTTTTGTGTTGGAGAGTCTCCGTGGAATCTGACCTGTTTTTCTGTTTGTCTGTTAACAGGACAGTGTCCCCATGGGCTCTCCTGCCTTCCTTCTCTCTCTCTTTGTAAGTATTGAATTGCTGCACTGGGTTTGGGAAGTCGTATCTGTCATAGCCTGCTTCCTTCAATAGTGAAAGTTATCAGACAAAGTTCTGAATGTCTTTTCTATGTGCTTTATTGGTAATGCTGTTCTCTTTCTACTGCAACTTGAACTGCTTTCTAAATTCTCTGTGCAGCTTTTCTCTTGAAACGGTGGGTTATAGCAGTGATTTAGCAGAAAGGTATTAATGTGTATGCAGGAGTTTTATTTTGTGCCTTAAAAAAACACAAATCAGTACAGTGAAATGAAAAAGAAGAATATTTCTTCAGTGCAGATTTAGTTTGAGTAAGAGCAGCACTTCAGAGAATATTAAAATGTAAATGCAGGCAGGGTTGAGGCAGCACTAGAATGAGGCAGCAGAAATTGGGATGTCAGAGAACTGAAGGTATGTGAAAGTATTGTATTATATACATGAATGGCCTAATGTATTGCAATATAAATCATTAAGTAAGTATGCTGCAAGGATTAAAATTGAATAAAGTGCACTTCCCAGTAAAAAGAGGTTAATGTGGATTGTGAAATGCTTCTCTAATCCTTCTTGTTCACCTTATAGGATGGAGGTACACGTGGCCGACGTTGCGCTATTGAAGCAGATATGAAAATGAAGAAGTGAGCTGTAATCATCTGAAAGATCAGGCGCCATGGTGATCAAGTGTTCTGTTTGGAATAGAAGAATAGATTGCCATTCCAGTTGGAGCTAAATGCAAATTTCTGTTAATATATTGTGAATAACTTGTACATAATGTACAGTAAAACTCTGTGTAAACAACTTTCTTCATTATGTTTTGAATTGTCCAAAACTGGAAAATGTTTCTGCAGTTGAATGTTTGTTGGTGCAATTTGCAATTTTGTTATCAAGTATAGTAAAGTCTAGTCTTGTGTATCTATGTAAAACTACACTTGCCCTGGAGGAGCCTTTCCCCCTTATTGGCAACGGTAAAATCCCATTTCACTTCTTTTGGATATTGTGAGAATTATTTAACCTCTGTCAGTATTTTCTCCCACTGTTTGTTTTTTGAATTTACAATACTAATGCTAAGCATAAGCCAGTGATTGTTATTCTTTTGCTCCTTGGTGGAACTCATATTAAAAGGGACAGTAACATCAGGAAATAAAGATGGATTCATACACACACACATATATATATCTTAATATATAGTTGCATAATAGAATATTTTTTTATTAAATTTCCTTCCAGTCTTTGATTTCAGTATAGGCATGGTAATTGTTCCTTGTCTATAACAGTTGTATTATTTGGATAAAATCAAGCTTGTGGGAGACAGCATTTCTGTAATTCTGAGCTTTTTGGATTATGTTTTTTTCTGGATAATGGATCAGATACCTCTACTGAGCAATGTGCAAACAGAACATTTTAAATATGGAACCAATCTTTTCTTATTCGCCAGAACATATGCGTTGTTTTAAGGCAAATACAAAAGTTTTTTTTTTGATGACTGCGTCACTTGAATGATTTCTGTAATTTCTTTTGGCAGAGCATTTGTGGGCAGTTCATAAATATGCATTTACTAAGGTTCCGTTGAACACAACCGAGAGATTCACACAAAGATGACTTGAACACAGCAGACCTGAGAGAATAGGATAAGTGTAACCATAAAAACATAATTATATGTACAGAATAGAAATTAATCCTATCCTAATAAATCCCTATATCATTTCCATTCTTGTTGCTACTGGCCTTTTAAGTATTTGATAATGTACAGGTTCCAATTAAAAAGTCCCAGGACTTTCATATATGTGTTTCAGACTAACAATATATTTTGTTTGTAATATATATGTCATCTATCTGTTCTGTCTGCTGTATTTCAATTGCTATATTCTGTTAGTGTAGGATAACTGACTGTATTGTTTGTGCTTTGCTCTACTGTGGACTCCTCCATGTTTAGTATTTACTGTGTGTTAGTGATGCAGTGGAGTGCTCCATCTGTCTACTAAATAAGATGTTTTGGAATATCTTGACTGTTAAGCCCCAGCTGTAGCCATTCACCAAAAAAAACATTTAGATGAAATCCGCAGCCAGAGCCTGGGCCTCCCAACTGTCACGTTTTTTGTGGGACAGTCCCGATTTTGACAGCTCAGCCCCCAGTCCCAGATTGTTACTGAAATGTCCCAACTTTCTCTTTGACCTCCTGCTCTGAACAGCCAGAAAAAGATACAAAGTTTCTAAAACATAATTTTTTTTTGGCAAAGAGCCCAGAATACATGGCAAGTGCACTTAGATACATTTGTAACAATTTAACAAAAGCAAAGAAACTATTGTAACAGTTTAAGATAAGCAAAGAAACTATTGTAACAATTTTAATATAAAAAAAACTGACTTGCAGCTTAAAGGGGAACTAAAGTCTAAAATAGAATGCTAGAAATGCTGTATTTTGTATAGTAAACATAAACATGAACTTACTGCACCAGAAGATTAATAAATGATTTATGTTTTCAAAGTTGGCTGGAGGGGGCTGTCATCTTGTAACTTTGTTATACATCTCTGCAAGACCAAGACTACGCACCTGCTCAGTGTGGTCTGGGCTTCAGTTGAGAGGTTAAGCTTAGGGATCGTCATAAATTATCAAAACAGCATAAGTCAAATAATGTCTACCATAGAAGCTGATACAGCAAGACTAATTAATAATCAGAATATGTAATTAGTGCATGTGGCCAAAAAACAGCCACATGGAGCACGGTAAATCTATTTGTCCCTCTTTCTATTTCCAAAATGTTGAGAGATATGGTATTTGCATCCAAGGCAATACTATTTGGCCCAGTGCTCGCTATAAACTCCCACACATTGCTCAATTCTTCGACAGCTTATTACTCCCCACATAGCTCTGCTGCCTACCACTAGTTTTGGCCACCTGCACAACTGAAAAAGCTTCCTTTTGACGTTGCCGTCTTGGCGACTGGCAGATTGAAACACATATGCATGTTTTGTTTATAAGGCAGGTGCTGTGGAGGAACTACTGTATGAAATAAGGCTTGCACACTGGGAATTGAGTTGCAGTTAGGGTTGCCACCTTTTTTGGAAAGAAAATACCGGCCTTCCTATATATTTATCATTTTTCCCTATTATTAACATTGGGATCAACCATAATTTTTACCGGCCAGGTGGCAACCCTAGTTGCAGTGCATAGGGCCCAGTGGAGACCCTCCAAGATTAGTAGGGGATTTAATTTACAGTTCTACGCATGGGGTGGGTGTGAAGCCTCTAGACACACCATGCGTTTGTTGCTTCTTACTCCCTCCCTGTAGGCCGGCAAAAACGATGATTGATCCGAATGTTGTTAATAGAAACAAAAAGATAAATATATAGGAAGCTGGTATTTTTTTTTCCAGAAAAGGTGGCAACCCTACCAACATGTCTACGAATGTAAATTCTGGGAAACCTGGTGTAATATGTTCATATGGAATCACTTTGATGGTCTTTAAAGTAACAGTTACACCCTGAAAAGAAAGTATTTTAAAACAATTAAAATATAATGTACAGTTGCCCTGCACTGGTAAAACAGGTGTATTTGCTTCAGAAACATTACTATAGTTCATATAAACAAGCTTCTGTGTAGCTGTGAGGGCAGCCATTCAAACACAAGTTATTTAGCAAACAGATGCAGAATACCATAATATGTTATTACAGAACTTGTGTATCTGCTAAGTGACTTGTGCCTTTTCTCGTTTATCAGCTTGAATGGATGAAATAATATATATATATATCATACCTCCCAACTGTCCCTTTTTCGGAGGGACAGTCCCTCTTTTGACAGCTCAACCTGCAGTCCCTCCTTTGTACTGGAAAGTCCCTATTTTCTCTGCACTGAACAGCCAGAAAAAGGAACAAAATTTCTCACTTTTTGGCTTTTAGCAGAGAGCCCAGCACAGCTAACAGGTGCAAATAAGATACTTTTTAACAATTTTGAGACACAAAAAAACAGTTTACATAAGGAGAAATATTTAAAATTTTTTATAACCTGCCAAATTTTGTAAAATGAACATGGTAATTAGGGGTGTGTGGCTACAGAAAGGGGCGTGGTCAAACAATGTCGCTGTTCTGCCTGCGAAAACAGTTTTTCTCCTTTTTACTTCCAAAATGTTGGGAGATATATATATATATATATATATATATACTGTGTACGACATGATAATCGACTACAACAAACTGACTTGAGTTCCTCTTACGTATAGACTAGAGCACAAGTCACTGATTGGCGTACATTTGCTCCTCCCACCGGACACGGAAGTCCTCAGATGCGAGAGCGTGCGCGCTTACACGTGGTTATAACTTCATCCTGCTCGTGTGCGATCTAGGAAAATGACTAAAGTGAAGAAGGAGGAATGTGAGGAGGTGCCCGAGACGCCGAGCAAATCATACGATGAGCTGTTATCGTATCTAAACCCTGTCGCTAAACCACTCGCGGGCCGCAAACTCACCAAGAAGCTGTACAAATGTGTAAAGAAAGGTACAGTGCTCACTTCAATTCCCTCGCACTGGTGGAGACGTAATTAGAGTTTTGCACATCTCGTGAATTGCGATTGAGTCTAAAATGTGTTTAATACGCGATAACAGTCAATATGATTGCTTGCTCTTCAAGCTGGATGTAGGTACTGATGCACAGAGTAACCACAGGCGGCACATGCCATTGAAATTCTTAGCAGTACTGAGCATGGTTTCAATGGAAGCGTGTGACCAGCGTTTTGTCACTAATACACAGATTTGTCCAATTTATGTTTTATTGCTCTTGTCCACTTTCCGAAGAAGAGAGTACTTTAATAGGAATGTTATTTCCTTTATAGTAAGCAGAACTATAACTGCTGCAAGTTAATCAAAGATGAATTATTTCCTGGCTGGGTGTCACACGGCAAACTTGTTTTTTAAGGGGCTTCTTCATTCATTAACACTACCACTGCTGACCCCAGCAGTCTGACCCCAGAAACCAAACTGCCTGAACCCTTATATAACCTGTTCCATATACTGGCCCTTTATGGCAATGTGGTATTGTCTCCCCCCCCCCCCCATTTTATCATGTAGAAAACTCTGTGCTTTTGTTGCAGCTAATACAGGTCACTCAATCTGATCTGAAGTGTTTTAGCTGTGGTGATTCTTAGCTCCCACAATGACCATGAATTTTCTGGCATCTTGTTGCCATGACAAAATGTCATGTGTCTTTGTCCTGTTAGGGGATCTAGAGCAGGGAACCCCAACCTCTTAAACCCATGAGCAACATTCAAAGGAGTTGTGGCGAAATGATGGCATGAAAAATATTCTTGGGATGCCAAATAAGTACTGTGATTAGCCACTTGGTAGCCCCTATGTGGACTGTTGACCTACATGAGGCTCTGTTGGGCAACAAAAACTTGCCTCCAAATCAGTAATTCAAAAATAACCACTCAGCGTGAGGCCACTGGGCGCAACATCCATGAGCTACTGGTTGGGGATCACTGATCTAGAGCATTTGGAGGGCACACATCATTTCACTCTGAAACACTTATTAAAAAAATGTAGCACATGATATGTTCGAAGCTTCTTCCAGCAATTAGGCCCTATATGCTTGTCCAAATAGAAGAGGGGGGGGGGGATGGTGGTTAGCACAGCTTTTCCAAATGGTATGCATCCAATTCCTTAATAGTTGTTCTGTGCTGCAAATGATCCAAGTATAGGAGAAGGAAGAGGAACTAGTTCCTCTTCCTTCTCCTATACTTGGCCCTATATGCTTGGCCATTAAAAGGTTAATTTATCCCTTTTAATTACTCTGCCAGTAATAGCTATTTTTGAGTTCTCACTGTTATTTGAATTAAGGTGTTTGTGGCTTCGGGGGGGGGGGGAAATAAGAATCACAGACATTGCCATTTGGTTGGTTTTAGAATTATTTTGTTTAAAATCCCTTGCATACATCACAAGGATCCCTCTTCTTTCAATTTCAGCCATAAAACAGAAGAATATCCGCAGAGGAGTGAAGGAAGTGCAAAAGTTCATCAACAAAGGAGAGAAAGGGTAAGCACATTTATTCTTCGTTTGAAACCTCAAACTCCATATTTTCAGTGCAACTAGTGAACTGATGGGTAAAGGCTTATTTGCTGTATCACATGGTCTGTCTCTAATGTATTTATAGATAGGCAGATTTGCTAAAACAATCTACTCTTATATTGGTGACTGTTTTTCCGAGAGCACAGCTTTCCTGTATTGTACATTATTAGAAATGGTGAAGCCCTTGGAACATATTTCACTGTTTATTTTGATTGATTCTGATAAAATTTTGGCAAGCCTTTACTAGAATTGTCAATAATGGGTTAATGTACAGCTGTACCTTCCAACAATCCTGACTTTTTAAAATGTTTCTAGCATTGTAGTAATGGCTGGTGACACCCTTCCCATTGAGGTTTATTGTCATATCCCTGTAATGTGTGAGGATCGCGGCATTCCTTATTCATACGTGCCATCCAAAAACGTGAGTATGCTTTTTCCTTTGCTTTTCTTCAAGACTGACCGTTCATTGCACTGTATACCATTGGCTGTTAGAATGTTTCAGATCAGGTCCCGTTTCAAGACCCAATAGACGTGTGAAGACCTGTTTGATCATAAAATAAATGATAGATCTGTGTAAATATCACTGTAAAAGCCATTTGGTTTCAAACATTCCTTGGTCTGTGAAGAAGCTTCAACCCTAAATTTCATTCATATTGAACTTCAATTTGGACTATTTATAGGGAAAAAATAGGTATTTTTCACATCTCTCCTAAAGGGTCTTCATAGTCCAAGTATACTTGGCCAGCCCCACAGTATGGGGACATCTGCTGTTTACCAACATCTATTATTTACCAAATCCAGTCACTGCAAGATAGTATGTGATTTTTACTTTCGCACATTGTCCTGTAAAATGTTACAAATGGTCAGGTCTTCTACTTAGTTACATCGCAAATACAAATTGTTCTTCTAAACAAAGTCCTCCTTCACTGAGTTCTCACATTCTAGTCTTGTTTCTTGCACGTGCTCAGTAATGATTTATAGAAGCCAGTCTCACAATTGTGCATAATACTCTTCTTGGTCAGACACTTCTGCCAAACCTTTACTGTGCAAAGGAATGGCACGTGCACCTAAGTGATTTATAGAGAATCTCCTAGAAATCAAAAATTCCTATAGTCGCCTACTGTGTGTGACAAAAGGCTTCTGGGTCTGTAAGCCAGTGCAATATAGAAGGCTATGTTTTATACAGTAGAACCCCCATTTTATCTTTTTCACAAGACCAGAAAAAATGGTGAAAAGAATCCTGGAAATATGTAAAATCAGGGAAATGTATTGTGCTTAATATATAGGTGGGTCCATAAACTGCAAAATGAGGGGCAACTTAAAATCAGGGGGTTATAAAATTGTTTTCACTGTATGTAGCATTTCTCTGCAGATGTGTGATAATGATTTTAGTGGGTAGTGTGAGTGGTTTTTCACTGAAAAATGGTAAACCGTAACATTTCTGGGTGGAAAGAACCAGCACTTCTGCTTTGCTGCCCTTGAAGTCTGTGGGTGCTACAGTAGACAGTTGGGGATGGGTAGTTCTGCTATCCCAGAAGAATGCTGGCATGTGTGACATTAGCATATGGACTGAACTACAATACAGCCTTTTAATGTCCTTCACTCATAACCTACAATGTGACAGACAAGAGCCTCTATTCTGTAATGTTAAATCCTATAATGATCCGAAATTGACTGCTTTTGATTGATCCATGTACAGCCAACTTGTTTTTCCACGAGAAGCCAGTCATTCCAGCGTGTATGATGAAAATGTTCTGTGTTTTAATTAAGCTCTGACAGTTGTCACTTCAATTGGCATCTCTTCTTTGTAGTCTGTAGATCCAGTATTCCAGTTATTGTAGGTCTTGTTCAACTATTTCTGACATGTAAGGCATGATTTATTTATCCCTGGTCATCTGAGAAAAACTAGACTATCCTTGTACAATATTGATATTCAGTAACGTGATACATTTGCTCCTGTTTCAGGACCTAGGAGCAGCTGCAGGCTCCAAGCGCCCGACCTGTGTGATACTGATCAAACCACACGAGGATTACCAGGAAGCATATGATGAATGTCTAGAGGATGTGCAAGCCCTTCCTTTACCGTACTGATCAGGACAATTTAGAGGATATTACTTTTCCATCAAGAGTTCTGGCCTACTGTAAAAATAGTACCAGATATCTCTTCATAAACATTTTGTGTGCGGTTCTCCAGATAAACTGTGAGGGCATAATAGTGTTTGCCATGTGTATGCTGACGTTTAGGGTTGAGCGACTGAAACCACTGCTGGTTAACATTTAAAAAAAAAATGTTTTTGTTAAATGGATCCTAATCTTGGAAGGGGAGCTTCTTTTAAACTGATACTGGCAGTTGCTGTAGTACAGATCTACATGGCATCTCCCCCGCCCGCTATTCTGGGTTAAGCATAGCACAGTGATCAGGATCAAAAAAGGTTAATTTTTACTTTGAATATAGAAGTAACAAAGAATAAATTACCAGTATATTTTGTTCTCTATGGATTATTTTCCCGCCTATTTGCTCTCTTCAAATAACTGTTTAAGGTGGCAAAACCAGATCAATTAGTGTTTTATGGTAAGAAAGGATGTGGATTTATTTATTTTTTCTAGGGCAGGTCACATTTCCATTAGAGACCTTTATTTTCTCGTGATGTACATTTTTCCATTTAACTTTCCTCCCCATTTCCACACCTTTCCTGTTGATAATGATGTTAAGAATCCTAGTATAGTACAGTGGTTTGGGGCAAGCTGTTGGGCCATGCTGTGACGTCATGTGGGTGGTGAGAAAACATACAGTGAGTTTGCGTGACAAGCCAGTAAGGTGGTAGCAAGTGCCTGCAAGGCTGTCACAATTTAGCATTTGAGTTTAATCCTTCTGCAAAGGTCTGCAAGTGTGGGGTTAACAGGAAAGACCTTAACAAGTTTCCAGTTTTCGGCAAAATTGCATCAGCGCCACTTCAATTAAACCTTAAAAGGGAGGTTTACCTTAACTTTATTATATAATATTATTACTTTATATTATGACTTTTCATTTTCTCTCATTCAAGCAACTGCCTGGGGTAGACCAGACAGTTGAAATTCCAAACTCCAGAGCTCCTGAACAAAATGCAAAATAATTCAATACCCATAAGTATAAACAATCAAGACCTATTGCATATTTCACAGAACATGACACTATTTCAGGTTACTTGAAAGGTAAACTGACACTTTAAAGGGGTTGTTTGCCTTTCGATACTTTTTCTCCATTCAGTTGATTTCAGATCATTTTCTGTTTGCGACCAGTTTTCTAATATTGAACTTTAAAGTTTAAATTTTTACCTTGTATGCCTTTGTAAAGAAGCTTGGGGCAGGGGGGTCATCAAATACTAAAACTTTTCTAAAGCGATACATTTCTTATCTTTGGCCCTGCTGAGCGGAATCCCTGTGGTTTATTAAAGGCAGCTTTTGGAATAGATATAATAGTTGCTAATATACCATAAATATTGTTGCGAAATGTATCCACTTATGGAGCAAATTGTACCATTCAGAATCTGCACCTGGATCACTGAGATGCCAGACTGAAACACCAGGGACTGGAGTACTGTGGTAAGGCCAGATGTGGTGTTTTTACATTGCGTTTTTAAAAAAACACGTGATGAGACGTTTAAAGCCCCACCTGATTTCCGATGCTTGATCTCTTGACAAAGCCACTTTCGTGGCGAAACAGCTGTCGAGTAGTTCGGCGCTGCTGCGTTCAAGGCGGTGATATTTCCCTGCTGATTGGATGCAGTTTCTATCCCGGGGATGATTTGACTGACATTTGTGAGCGTTCCACACCACGGATGATATCCACATAAGGGCAAGTATAGGAAACTTTTGCTGGCATACTGAACTGGGGTTCTGCTTATATAGCCCTTAGGCTATTACATTGGATCCAGCGTTTGCTACAGCTAATTCCTTACTTACCCTGCACTTAACCTCGGATCAAGGGGCTTCCGCTGAGGGACTAGCAAGGGGAGCCAGCCCCTACCCTGTTTGGGATATACTTCTTATATAGAAAAGAAGGGACATTTTGGCACGCATGCCCTTAATGTGGTTCGAAACTAACTCACACTAATGCAGAAAAGTAATGCTTCATCTTTGCCGGGAGTTTACAACTAATACGTTATACTAAACCATCTCTACTGCTCCAATCACATCTCTTACCTATGCAAGGCTCTTTAACCAGCATGGAAAATAGTGATCACTGATTAACATCAGGGCATTCCCCGATTTTTGTTTCCAGCAGCGCTGTTGGTTTTTAAATATGTTTTAATTTGTTTCATAAGCATGGTTGTTAATAAATATTGCTTTTTATTGTAATATATTGTGGCCAATTTTCTACAAGTGCAAGTGGATAGGGGGATAAGTCCTCTTTTGTATATAGGATAATTTTTAAAAAAACAGCCAGACGTAAATACACCACTGAAACCACATGCGACCATCAACATGCGTTTTTCAGCACGTAGGATTCTTTTTCCCAACATGCACTTCTCATTGAGAATTTGGACGTCATATTTAAAATACGCTGCATATTTACGCAAAGTGCTGTTTCAAACGTGCAGTTCCCATAGAGTCTATTGATCTGGCCTTGCCCTAAAACTTTAAACTTACGTTTTTTAGCAACAATAAAAAAAATAGAAAGCTACTGAAAAAAGTATTTATTTGTGAAGAACAATCTGAAAACAAATCCACTGGAAAAAAGTTTGGCAGGTGAACACCCCCCTTTAACAACATTGTATAGAGATATGAATACACAGTTCTGTGTATTTGTATTAGATATGTATGTGGTGCAACTGTTGCTATCTCAGCTTGGTCAAATATCAAACCTTGCCTGACAGTTATATTTTTGAGGGTGCTTTCACCTCTGAAGAGCTCAGTGTCTTACCGTTCTACAACAATCCCTTAGGACAACATCAATTGCAATAGCCTTCCACTCCCTGATTTCTCAGGCATGGACACCAAAAACAGAAGGACGTTCTCCTAACCGTTAATATGCTGCTTAAAAAGAAAATGACATTCAGTTCACTAGAGGTGGTGCATTTAGGTACATAAATACTATGGACAATACAACAAGAGGTTTAGCAATTTTGCTGGGCTTTTTTCCCACCTCCCAGCAAAGCATCTATGGTCACAGATCTACTCTCACATAACTAATGCTGGGTGGATACTGGTCAGAGAGCCAGTCTATATACAAAATACATAAAAAAATAGTAGTATGAGGCTGGCACTGAATAACTGTTCCCTCGTTTGGCTGTGCCTGATTCTAGGGTGTGGTATTGGATAGCTGTGGAGGAGATGTCACATAGAAGTCTTCAACACCTCTTCTATCCTTCCCTCACAGCGGGGAGGTACATAGGTACAGACTTAAGTTTTGACTCTTACTTTCCCAGACAGATAGATTAAAAGAGTAGTCTTTTGATTTATAAACCTGACCAACTGCACAGAAGATTTTCATTAGTCCAGAAATCCGTTCTTGATGCCATTGATGGAACCTATGGTTACTACAATGAGGTGTGTATACAATAGCATAGCTCTAACAGTGAGAAGCAAATAATGTAAAACAGTTATATTACTTTATGGAGCAAAGGCCAAGGAACAAAAGTGCTGCTCACAAACCTATTCTATTTCTACTTTGTATTTGTCTCTTAAACATAGGGTTTCCAGATTTTGCCTTTACATGATACTAAAAGAGGAAGTAAAGCTCGTCTGGCAAATTTTTAGCTTAAGATTGATATGATATATTCACTCAAAAAGCATATATTGCCTAACTATTTTAGCAAAATCTAGAAAAATAATGCAAATCAGAAGTAAAATATGTTTTTAATATAAAATGCCCCTTTTTCTTAATTTTTTTTCCTTCAGTTTTTGTCATTTTAATCTCAGTTGAAATATAATAAAAGTGGTGAATTTATTTACACCACTTTTTACGCCAAAATCATTATTTTTCCGCTTTAATTCCCCTCTAACCAGTGATAAAAGTTTTTGCTGGTTTTACCAGATTTTTGTGATTTTACTGCAATCTGCATTGTGTGCAATATTTTATGTCATTGGGAACTCTATTGGCCATATGTTTGTTCACAAACGTTTTTACAAAGTTTTACCCAAGTCGGAAACCCAACAAATCTATTTCCACTATATTTTGTCTCAGTATCACCATTTTTGGGATCCCTATCCCCCCCAAGTGTCTGGGCATCTAACTATAGATTAAACGGCCAGTAACACAATTAGCAAAAGATTTCTCTGACCTTCCTCATACGTCCAAAAATGGTGCAGTTGTCAAAAGTGCAGCCAAGAGGCTGTGTATAGTTTAGGAGTAAGAATCTCCGTAAGACGTTTTATTTCATATACTGTGCCCTGGTTGGAATTATAAAATGGGAAATTCTTTTAAATGGAGGCTGGGAGGGAAATGTATATATTTATGTATATATAAAATATATATTTTTTCTAATAATGATAATTCCCCACTAGGTGGCACTCTAAGATGATCAAACCAATATCAAAATCTTAGCTTTTCCATGTAATCTGTAAATATGAGTGGGTAATGAGGAAAAAACTGGGACAGAAGTTGTTGATATTAGGCAACAGAAAGGCATATGTGTATATCGTTTTACTACAGGTGTTCCTGTGCACTAAAATGGTTGCAAAGTTACTTCCCCAGTTTCTTATATTATAGTTTATATTATAATTTGCACCTAGTTCAGTGACTATTGATTTAATTGTCTAGGCAACTGCACCCCTCCAGGTATGACTATGACTCCCAGCATCCCACCAAAAGGAAGCTACGATTCAGTTACATTAGGAGTGCTGTATGCTGCTCCTCACTGGTTAAGGCTGATATCTATGCTTGGAAACATTCCCTTTTAAATCAAATATTCCTGTATTCATGAAGTCCCTGCCTGTCTATTTACAGTGCTACTGAGCCCAATACTCAGAACCAGTCCCCACTGAGACTTGAACAGCAATTGTCATAAATGAGTTATGCACAGCTGTTCCATTTCTCATTCTCTCTCATGCATTCTGCTGCTCATGGTGTTCTGCCATATGAAATTCCATGAAACGCCTGGGAACATTTAGCCTTTAGAGCCAGAGAAAAAGCTACAGTGACAGTTCCACCGGAGAAGAAACAAGCAGAACGCAGAAGAAAGGCACTTAAGAATTCAGTGTGTACACATTAATAATGAATAATATGCACAGGGTATGTAGGCACAATTGAGTGCATCAGAACTAGGGAAACTCAGTATTTCTTCTTTTGTGTTTGTTCCATGAAGACATATGAACCTTTTATAAGTCTTATACTGCTGTACAACAACTCCCAGTGGAATACTAAGCATCTTTCCAGTACAAAAATTCCAGCAGCCATCAATGTATTTGTGACTGTAGTTGCAGTAGAAAGCAGCTTGTGCCTGTTTGCATTCCCTGCAATTCTTATTTTTGTTAATTTTTTTCCAGGAATCAGAACAAATAGGGGATACCTGCAGCGGGCTGGGTACCCGCAAAAACCTGCGGTACCCTGCGGGTTGTGTGTAGAAGTTCCAGGTGCGGGTATAGATGCGCGTCTTCTCAATAACGATATTTACTCCTTTTTTCTGGTCACGTGTACTTTTGATGATGTCACTTCCGGGTTACAATGACAGCACTTCCCGTTTTACTCCTTTTTTTCTGATCACGTCTACTTTCGATGATGTCACTTCCGGTTTACAATGACAGCACTTCCTGATTCTTGATGGTCAGTGGGTCCGGGTTGCAGATTAGGTACTTGTGGGTCGGATAGGGTAGCGGGTCCAAGCGGATAAGAATGCGGTCCAGGTTGTGGATTGCAGGTTGTGGATTGCAGGTTGTGGGTATGGGTCGGGTTTGGGCCCCAAAAAATGGACCCGCGCAGGACTCTAGATTGTGGGAGCACTCCAGGGTTAATTAAAGTGTGATAGAAGTGCCACATTTGCTCCTACATTGCAAAATGAGTTGCTAGACCAATGCACATTCCCATATAACTGCTTTTATTGGGAATTTAATATGTGCAAGTGAATACATTTTAGACAGGGGGAGGAGACTTTGTTAAAATGTTATCATCATAAAATTGCACAAGGTAAATCCCATAGTTTTGCACTGGTATACTCGTGCTGTGTGAACCCTTCAATTTACTTCTGGTCATATTTTTCATAGTCTGGAGGTTTGGACTTCTTTTCTGAAGAATAACTGCTAACCCACAAAAATACAAAATACTTAAAGGGGTGGTTCACCTTCAAACAACTAGTTGTTTTCAGATAGATCACCAGAAATAACGACTTTTTCCAATGACTTTCTATTTTCTATGTGTGACGGTTTTTCTAATGTTGAAGTGTTAAGTGTCATTTCTCTCCTTCTGAAGTAGCTCTGGGAGGAGGGGTCGCCGACCCTGTAAACTGTTCTAAATGGATACACTTAGTTGATACATTTCTTAACTTTGTCCCTGCTGAGCAGACTCTCTGGGTTTCATTACAGGAAGCCATTAGAATTGATACAATAGTTGCTAATACTCCAGAGATGCTGCTAAGAAATGTATCAACTAAATGTTGCAAAATTGTAACAGTTAAGAGTCTGCACCTGAATTACTGAGCTGCCAGACTCAAACACCAGAGACACGAATATTCAACTTTAAACTTAGATTTTGGAAAAAACTTAAAAAATAAATAATGGAAAGTAATTGAAAAAAGTCTTTATTTCTGGGGAACAATCTAAAAACAACTGAATTGAAAAAAGTGGAAGGTGAACAACCCCTTTAAAGGGAATTTGTCTGATAAAAGAAAACATACCGTATATACTCGAGTATAAGCCGTCCCGAGTATAAGCCGAGGTACCTAATTTTACCTCCAAAAACTGGAAAAGCTTATTGACTCGAGTATAAGCCGAGGATGAGAAATGCAGCAGCTTCTGGTAAGTTTCAATCTCATTTTTGGATGACTATTCTTAGGTGCCGGCTACTATTCTAAGGCGCCGGCGAATATTCTTAGGCACCGGCTACTATTCTAAGGCGCCTGCGAATATTCTTAGGCGCTGGCTACTATTCTAAGGCTCCGGCGAATATTCTTAGGCTCCGGTGACTGTTTTTGCGCTTGACCCGAGTATAAGCCGAGGTAGAGTTTTTCAGCATATTTTGGGGGCTGAAAAACTCGGCTTATACTCAAGTATATACGGTAGTTCTAAACAACTTTGCAATATACATTCATTACATATTTTCTATGGTTTTTAAGTTATTTGTATATGTAATTCTATTAAAAGCAGTGTTTGTCCCTTTCTTTTGTCTGCCCTGATGTTTTACTGTTGATACAATGTAAGACAAGGCAGCTGATTAACAGACCTGACATTGCCAGGGAACCAAGTCTTTTGCAACATTGTTTTACCTTAATAGGTTCCTAAGAATACAGCGTTGATTTATTTATCCTTTTGTGGAGTGTTTTTATTTAGTTTTCATAACAGAATAAAATAAACAAACAAAGCAGTTTGTTAGTACATTCTTAGCAATTACTGAAAATGATCCAAATATTGATTTCAACTTAGCTGTTACTAGTAGAATAGTAGTCAGTACAACAATATTTCGCACATTCATAATTTAAGAATACTTAACAACTTGTATGTAACATCCGATTAATTTGGTGACTCCTGGGGGTTAATCGTCGATTCTGCTCCCGTTGTCAATGAAGATTTTGGCTATATTAATCTGTTTCTTGTACAGTGATGTTATTGGATAGTAATTCTGTGTCATATTTTTTGTGCAATTTTAATTTATTATTCAATTCTGTGAGGAATACTCTGGCATGTTACATTAGTGTGTCTTCAGCAAGTGTATGCATCTCTCATGGTAATTCAGCCCTATTACTTCCAAATTCCATGCGGTTTTGCCTTGGTATCCTTATGCTGTGAGTGCCCTTCTGCCATCAAATAGTGCTCAGCTGTTGCCCCCTTTCTCCCTGTTCAGCATTCCCCAGCTATATTTATCCACTCTCTCTTACTATTTAACTAGTCAAGTCCAAGTTCTGAAAGTGAATCTGATTCCAAAACTGTTTGGGAGACAAGAAGCAGGAGGTGGGAAAATTCCAGCTAATTACATTAACCTTATAAATAACAAGCAGATACATCAGGCTGCACCCATGGGTCTGGCAAATGCATGACAGATTTATTCCCAAAAGTGATCAAAGCTTTGTCTAGTACAGTACTCTACTTCCATTGCACATAATATTAAATTAAAGGCTCAGGGGGGCTCTGCTCTTGAACGCTCATGCTATGTATGAAGTAAAAGTAATTCTTTATTTTCAATCACTGTTCCTGAAGTTGTGCAATAGTGTTAATTCACTGTTAAGGGTGCAGTATTGCCACAGATTAAGGAAGGGTCTACATTTGTGTTTGGTGGTCAGACCACCCATGTGACTAAATGATAGAAAATTATGGGAACAAATGTGGTGATACACATTAAAATTCCTCCCCATGGAAACGCATGCTATAATGCCTGTGTCTAAGGGCCAAATATATCTAGCCATGGGTGTTCTGATCTGGGAATAGCATTGCAGTGACGCATCATTGAACCCTATGAGCAGTGCACCAGAAGAAAACACAGGCTAATTACAGGGGAGCAGATTTATTATAGATCAAACTGGGGAAGCCAGAACCAATATGAACTATTTGACAGTTTCTAACTGCCTTCCTGACCCCTTGGTCATGATGTACAGCAATGGTATTTGCTTCAATAAACGTGCCATTACCCTTATGCAGAATGGAAGCAAAGATCACACAGGGTAACGTATTACTTAATATCTATCTACCCTTTGTTTTAAGGATATGGGCACATGGAGCTGTAGGCTCTGCTGGTCTCAGACTGTGTATTTTTGCAGGCCGAGAGAAGCAAATCAGTTCCATGCCCCATTTCAATTGATCTGAATTAGATCTACCCGTATGCACTCACACACAGCGGAGTAGAAGTCATAGGACTACCATTCTAACCTACATGCATTTTTCATTCAGGACTTACAACTTCCTTTAAAGTAAAAGAAAAAAAAAATTGACATTGTGATAATAAAAGTCTCCCTAATAGAAATACTATAGGAGTGTAAAGTTACTGGATTCCCAGCAGTTCGAAATTTTAGCCTACTAAACAAGACGATTTTCTGTGAAAACAGATAAATGTGTTGATTTGTCGTCAGAATGTGTTCTATGGGGTGTTAGAGCTTAGTGCCAGCATCTAACATTAACACATCTCTCAGTCGTTATTCCCTAAATAACAAGCACTGCAAATTAATGGGAGATTACGAGTTTGGGGAAAAAAACTATGTTCTGGGTTGGTTCATGCCAGCAAGGAACAGAGATTGGGAAATCTGACAGCATTTAAAAAAAAAAAAAACATATTCCAAATAAGTCTGTTTCCAGCATGATGTAAAGGGTGCAGCAATTTGTATGGAGATATATGATTTTTTGACTGCTGCCTTGTCAAGCAAATCCCCCGCCAGCCAACATTACTCCACAGCTATGCATTTAAATGAATGAAATGGCTGTGAATCAGACATCTCGGTTTCAAGCTGCTCATCTGGAGACAGTATCCAACGCTCACTTAGGATCAGCCAATTAATGACATTTTTGGGCATGTGATGCAATTTTTCCGGTGCATTTGGTGGGAGTCAAGAAACAGCTGGGCTCAGTTTCTACTCCTTCTGCCAAGTTTTGGTGCCACCCACAATGTTTTACTCTCAGATCATTCCTCCATCTCCCTGCAGCTGTGGGTGACAAGCCGGCACTTGCTGCTAACAAAGTGAGAAAGCACTGATGAGCAAGAAAGGCACACATACAGGAAATCTGTGGGACATAGGGTACAGTACTATATCTTCAGACAAGAGCAAGAATGCAATGAATCAGATTCCAGCAGCACATCCGAGGCACTGCACAATGGATGGAATGTCACTCATTTGCATAATGGCTAAATCATATTATTTGCTTGTTTCTTTAAAAAAATGTTTTCTTGCTAGTAATGGGTTTGCCAACAATTTGAATTAATAGATGAGGCAACCACACATGTCTAAGTGATGGAGAGGTGTCACCAATAGCTGAAAGACCCTGGGGCTTAACCATGAACCACAATTGTAGCTAACAAAATTAAGGCATGGTCCAGACACACATTTAAGCATTTTAACATATGTGAAAGGGTGTGTGAAGCCCAGAAATGCATTCCCTTGTGTATTAACTCTTGTGTTATCAATTGCCGTGCCACTTTCTAAAAGTCAGCAGCCCCATGCCAAACGTCAGACTTCCTCTGGCATGGACCTCTTCTCAACGTGACCTGGGGTTTAGTGGATGTGCCAAACTAAGGGTGCAGGATACTGCCTTCTATATTAATGGAGAATTAAGGAAGCGGACCAAGCTGGAAGAATGCAGATAAGTGAGGGTTGAAAGGGAAGGGGCTGAAGAGATGCAGGGGTCCATACCATAAGAACCAAGAGTGTGTTTATCATTTAGACAGTAAGCTCTATGGGGCAGGGACCTCCATCATATTGTCTCCTTGACACTAAGCTCTTAATCTTTATTGTTACTGCACTTTGTACATTTGCATTGTGTTTTGTACTTATTTGTATTTATTATTGTAATGACCCCCATTTGTTCCACTAATTTATTGTTCTGCTGTATAGTGTTTTGTTCTCAAGTAGCCCTATATCAATAAAAATATTCATTTCAATGTCTAATTCAGGATGTCCATGTGTACTTCTAGAAGTTGCACTACCCATATCCCCCCCCCCCAAGGTTTTACACCTACTTCATGTTTTTCTCTTCATTCGGACACAAGAAAAGAGTCATATTCATAGTTATTAAAAACAACCCAATTTATTTGAGATATAATTGGTTCACAAGGAAAAAAAGAAAACTGTAATAAAAGCACAAATGGAAAATGTTACTTCATTAACGTTAGGTAAGTGCCAGGCAACAGACCAGCCTCTCTTCCCTAGTTTGCAAAACCACTGAATAAAGCGGCCACTTGAAACTTGAAACGTTCCAGCTGATGTGAAACCAGAGACGAGTATAGCACTAATAATAAACCTATTGCATTCTAGCCAACAACTTTACCTGCCACTGGGATGCAAGGATGGGTTGTAGCCTATTCCCAGGACAACACTTACAATTATACGGCTGGTGAATGCCGGAAACTGTACCATGTGAAACGGCATACTCAGCAAAACAGGCCTGCCATTTTGCCACCATTCCTAAACTGCGAGTGGAGATACATGCACATGCATACAAGGGCATCCCATAGATGTAAACAAAATAACGATACCTCAGTGTAACAAGCTCTGATCGTATTTACAAAAATAAACATCTGTTAGGGAGGTATTTCAGTTTTTTTCTGTATTAAGTTAGAAGACTGACCACACTTGTCAGTGGTCAGGAGTTTTGAACATAGTAGTATTTATGCTCCAGTCACTATATACATGTAATTATGCTGCTAGTTCCACTCAGACATTCAAATCTGTCAGATCCAGCTTTGTCAAGGACATGTGTATTGGTTATAACCCATTGACCCTGAGTGATAAAAACTATAATACATTTAAAATTTAAGTGGCAACAAGTAGGCGTCACTTATGTACCCAAGATGGATATCAGCCACACAGTAAAGTTGCAGGGGCCTACGTCTTACAAGTCTAATTCACAGCAACTGCTCTTGTAAAAGTCCTATGCCTTGCTGTGTACCTCTACTGAGCTCAGTTCTCATACACTGTTCCCCAGGTTAATATTCACCTTCTGTTGGGGGTGCACTAAAATGATGAAGAGCTCCTAAAAGTCCACGTTTTGTCAGATCAGAGGCACAAATTGCCTTTTTCTTCTGAGTGCTGCATGGGGCAAAATGAGTAAAGTGCTGCAGGAACGGTGCACAGACAGATGCACCATGCAGACACCTACCATTCTATCCTAAGGGCTTTCACTGTAAAACATGTTTCTAAACATACCTATCGCCTCTAAAGTCACCAAAATGATTCCACAAAGAATCAAGGTGCCATTTATACAGTGTGTGTACAAAATAAAGTAATTGAGCCCTTGTAAAGAAGGCAAATATCAGATCAGATTACATTAATTAGGCAGAGCGTACTTCATTCTTTTCTTCTAAAGCTTTTGCCGAAACAAGCTATGCTTAACTGCTGAACCCTCACTGTCTAAAGGTGGCCATACACAGGCAGATTGAAGCTGCCGATATTCAACAGCTTATCTGCCAGTGTATATGGGTTCCGACAGGCCTCCCCAACTGATATCTGGGCAAAGATCAGCCAGATATTGATTGGGAGGTTGATTTTCCCTTGTAATTGAAGACCGCATTGGCTAGTTGATGCGGTCCTTGTCCCTTCGACGCCCTTTGTCATTGTTGTATCCGAATGTGTGGGTATATCAGGGAAAGATCCGCTCTTTTGGCAACCTCGTCAAACGAGTGGATCTTATAGTGTATGGCCACCTTAAATCAGTGGTCCCCAGCCAGTGGCTTGTGAGCAACAAAATCTTGGATGTTGCTCCCAGTGTTCTAAAACCACGTGTTCTGCCAAACAGAGCCTCCTGTAGGCTGCCAGTCCACACAGGGGCTACAAACTAGCCAATCACAGCCCTTATTTGGCACCACCTGGAACTATTTTTATGCTTTCATGCTCCCCGGTTCTTTTTATATTTGAATGTGTCTCACGGGTAAAAAAGGTTGGGGACCCCTGCTCTAAAATGAAGGCCCAAGGATATCTGGACACTGCAAGGCCAGTGATTATAAATCCTGCCTAGGCTATACTAGTGCGTCAAAGATAGATTATGAAAGACCACCTTGCACCTGAAGTGCATGTAACTGCACAGTGTCATTTTAATGGAATCCTAATAGGCGATAAAAATTTCTGTAAAACACTTGTCTCACAGTGACTCGTTCCATTTAAACGAAATAAACACATTAGTGCAACATCCATTTCACACTACTGAAAATACTTATATTTATATACAATAGATGCCATTCGTTAAGGGGTTACCTACTAAAAATAATTTAGTTTGTTTACAATGCCGATTGCATGGATGTAACGGAACATGATTCCCAATTACCAGCAAGTCTCTCGTTGCCACTATTGGAGTGGTAGTCATAGCTCTGGTCTTTTGTCAAATGGCAAAGCTCATTGTCACTAAGTGGAAACCAAGTGAAAATGTATTTCGGAGTCTAAGTGATGGTCACACCAATCACTGCTAGCGATACTGCATCACACCACCATAATGGTTCAACATGACTTCATATCTGCCCGTGTGTGTGAGAGGGTATCAAAGTCTAATCTCTCACCAAATAGCAGTCCAGCCATGATAGAGAAAAGTTTTTGGTCTGTTTCCATGTTCAGGTTTCCACTGTATCCATCCAGATGGCAGGGGAGCTCGGAGACTGTCCCACACCCTGCCTTAGTTCTAGGACTTGCCTCTCAAGAACCTGATTGCGATGATACATCTCTCGGTAACTAGACTGTATCTCCTTCTGGTACCTCAGCACTTTATCCTTTTCCTCCTTCCAGACTTTTCGCTCAGTCTCAAAGGTCAACATCTGGGCTTCATTCTGACGCCTTTCAAGCATTAGCTCTGCCCGTAGGCGTTCTAGGTCTATAGTGTCTGAATTATCTCTTGGCAAATCCACCGGTGCTTGGCTTTTGGCATTCTCTAAAGCCTGGAGGTGAGTCGATAGTTCTGCAGATTCTTTCTCTTTTTCCTTCACTAGGACTTTTGCCTCCCGAAGCTGTGTTTTCAGACTGACCACTTCCCCAAGCTTTTGATTGATCTCTGCTTGCGAATCTCTCAGCTGTTGCTTAAGAAGAGAAATCTCACCAGCTTTCTGAGAGATCTGTATGGGAGACAAAGGATAAAGCGGGTAATGCTCAATGATCTTCAGGGGGCCTTTTAGTATTAAAATGAAAACATAAAAAAGACCTATGGCACATCTAATAACTGCTGGTTTCTTTCTCTAAATGCAGCACCAATATACCCAAAATGTTCTCCAATTGCTGAAACAAACCAGAACTGGGACGATTCAAATTATACTCAACAGAAAATGTGATCTGATTTCAAAAGATATCAACAAGCATTGATAATGGGATAGTTTGCAGTTTTAATGCCTCATTATGAAAAAATGCAAATGCAAGAAAACTGCCATGTGTGCCAGGTGTGTGTTAATATATGGAGAACACACTGATTTTTTTACCCGTGCAAATGCATTTTGGAAATTGCATTTAAAATAATAAAACAAAAAGTGACTCGTGATTAGTGATTACTTTTTTGTCTTTTTGTTTTTCTTTTACCATTTTAGCATGAATTTCAATAAGACTGTAGTTTGGTTAGACACCAATTGGGTAGGCTTTAAAATAGCGTCGGCGAAGAACCACGTCATTCAACGTATTTAATGTATGAGCCTGCAAGGCATCCCATAGAGTATAGATTTTGGCACCATGTAAATGGCCAAATCTGCAGAATGGCAACCGTCGCAAAAACGTTGGGCTTGATAAGTATACCTATCATAAATGTATATCCTATGTCAATGGAGCTTTACAAGCTGATAAAATCCCAAGCCATCTCTGATTGGCAGGACCACTTTCTATAGATCTTTAAAAATATTTAACAGGCACATGTGCCTGTTAAAGTACCACAAGCCTTTATGTTTCTAATCTTACCTCCCACTTTGAGTCCTCTAATTTTGGGCCAGAATTATCTGACTGGGATTGCTTTTGTCTCAACTCCTCACTCTCGCCTCGTAGGGAGTTGAGCTCCTCCTGAAGACGCTTCTTCTCCTGCTGCACTTTGTATAACTGCAACTGTAGGGCTCTTTGGCTGCGTAGAGCCTGTTGGGAAATCTGCTGCAGCTTAGACATGTACATCTGTTTCAGCTCATCCAGCTCCTCCATCCAAAGCCGACGCTTGTCTTCAAACACCTGTAAGAGTTCCCGGAGGGGGGGGGGGGGTGGGAGAAGGGAATTATCTTTAGTATAGGAGGACAATAAAAGTCACCTCAGTGTTTTGTTACATCTCTGGTGGCTTTGAGACCTCATGTGGTGATGCAACTCCTTAATGACTCCTAATATCCTTATAATGATACACAAAAGCCATAAAACATAGCAATATATATACCTGGAATGATCCTAGGGGGGTTAGCTTTCAGAAGATTTGTTTTAAAAAGAAATAACTTGGGATTTGAATGACTATTTAAGGGTGAGATTTAGTTGCCTGTGATAAATCTTCTCTGCTGTGGGCGACTAATCTCCCCAAATGTGAATTGCCAGCGGGATGGTATAAGTGTCGCTTTGGATTTCCAAAATGGCCCGAAATCTCCTTGTGAGGCAACTTTGGGCGACGTTGGAAAACCGAAATTCATTTTAGCAATGAGATCCTGAGAATCAACCATAAGGGTGGTGGCAGATGGGGAGATTAGTCTGCAAAGAATATGAATCACGGGTGAGGCAGCTTCAGAAATCCGAAGAGATCCCGGGCGCGATTCGTATTCTTGCTGATGGGAAAGCAGTGCGGGGAGATTAGTCGCCTGCAGTAAAGGAGGTTTGACGCTGAGCGAATAAACTCCCGTCTGCCACCCTAAGGGTAAAGACGCACAGACCTACTAGTAGCAGCTACTTGTCATGGCTACAACATAGACAATGCTGAAAATTAGCTTGCTAAGACACTACATGCGTTTTAGACAAGGCAATTCTCAGTATTGCCTACGGCAGGGTATTTTTTTTGGCATTTTGTAGCCACAGCAAGTAGCTGCTACAAAAAGTAGCTCCAGAGCTACTAGTTGCAGTTACTTTCTGTGGCTACAAGATACCGACATAGACAATACTGAGAATTGTCTCTGCTAAAACATGTAGTGGTGATCCCTTATTACCTATATGTATCTAACAGTATGTGGTACAATATTTCAAATAGATGGATTCAAAGCTGGTTTAATACTGAAATATACATTACTGATCAACTGCAGATTAATAACAGACACACTGCAGTACACTTATATAAAAATCTCTTGTTTCTATAGAAAATGAAACACATATTTATCATGAAAACCATTTGTGGAGGGGCGTGTGTGCCTCACAAGCATCATCTCTATTTATCAAAGCCTCTGTGGCAGCCGGGTGATCATGCATCATTCACACTGATTCAATCGCCAACACTTGAGTCACTCACCAGTGCGGTCTCACAGACAGACAGACAAGTGCCTCTTGGCCCTTTATAAAAGTCTTATTGATGACTAAAGCAGTCAGTCTTAACCTTTTAAGAAGTCACTTGTTTCCCAACAGAGATCAATGTGATTCACGCATAACCAACAGTGTTTTCCTAAATATTCACAATCCTGTGTGTCATTGAACTGTAGATTCAAGTTTTTACAGTTCACAAAACTATGACTCATAATTCCTTTGTAGGGTTATAGTGAAAGGATATATAAGGACATGTAAAACCAATGGTGGATTAATGAGATGTGGGGCCCCTAAGCTACATCGACAAACCACCCCCCTCCTCTAGGCTACTGCTGGGCCTGGATGCATGCAGATCTGGGCATGCTTACACCCAAACTCTTTCCACCGGTCAAGTTTAGCATGCCAATCAATCAGCACGCATCAAGGCACACACACACGCATGTGCCTTGCCTGCCTTTTTCTCCCAGCAGGTGTGCCTGAATGGATCCAGTAACACAAATAAAAATAAATATTAAAAAAAAACTAGATGGGTCCCTGATCACACTGGGCCCGTAGGCTATAGAGCCTGTGCATTAATCTGCCCCTACGTAAAAAACATTTCATGAAAGCTCATGGTGCACATTGGGGTATCTAGCGACTGCTTTGTAGGCCTTGGTGCGGGTGTTGATACATGGCCACTTTATCCAAGTGTATCCAAGTTTATCCAAGGAGAGAACTTGAGAAAGGATATAGGTTCCCCGAAACATTGTGTGGAGATCTCAATAAACCAAGAATATTTGGCACATTTTACTGAAATCAGTGCCATCTGATTTCCTTCTTGTTCTCATCTTATATAGAACCCCTGAGCAACAGAGTTCCCAGATACAGCACTACATAATATGTCACACAGAATCTGGATTTGTGTTAAAGGGGAACTATTGCGAAAATGAAAACTGAATATAAGCTTCATCATACTGAAATAAGAAACTTTCTAAATACAATCAATTAAATATTCGACACCGTTTCTGAAATAATCAAGTTTATCTTCACTATTCCTTTCTCAGCATTTTTTTGTCTTCATTCAGCAGTTGGGTGTCAGATACTCATTGACAGTTAGATCCAATATATATTATAGGGGGGCTTCCTTTCCTAGCAGATGTATTAGAGTTAATTCAAATAACGGATTCCAGTACAAACAAAATCTAACAAAATAACTGCCTTTTGCACGTAGAGAGACAGGATTTCTGGTGATTTTAATAGAGTGAGCTCTAATACATCTTCTAGGCAAAATGAGCCCCCTATAAGATACATTGGATTTAACTGTCAATGATTATCTGACACCCAACTCCTGCATGAAGAGAGAATGAAGAGAGACAGACGCTTAGAACATAAACTTGATTATTTCAGAAACGATTCAGAATTTTAATTGAATGTATTTAAAAAAGTTCTTATTTCAGTATGATGAATCATATATTACATTTTCATTTTCGCAATAGTTCCCCTGTAAAGTTATCCAAGTGTACATCCGACATTAGCAGACATTAGCAGTATGCCCTCCCTTCAATGGAAGACAGAAATTTGGTAAAAAGGACACTACAGAACCTTAGACTATTTCTTAACCTAATGATAATAAATAAAAACCCTAAATGACCATTTGGATAAAGGGAATATTTTACATAAACTTATTGCCAAATACCGACCTGAGTGAAAGGATCATCATTGTCGCTTGCGTTCCTTCTCAGCTGCCGCGCTTCCATCCCTTTCTCATGAAGTCTCTCCTCCAGCTGGCGTGCTACATCTTCCACTGACTGAGAGTACTCATATGGTGGCGGTGGCTCCCCTGAACACTGCAGACGGCTCAGAGTGGCCATGCTCCTGCACGAGAGAGTTCCTTTCTCACCAGCCATGGTGTCTCGTGTCCCTCGTGAAGCCCGGTCCAGCGATCCTCCAATGTGATTTATGTGCCCCAAGGAAGCACTTATTTGGCCCCTTGCTACACTGAAGCCAGGGCTGTAAGAGTTTAAACTATTGATGGAGTTTTGTCTTGAATCAGACAGACTGTCGTTCTCTTCGTCATTTCCACTTTCACTCTGATTATTTGAATTGCTTGGCTGTAAGGGACCACGGCAAGGTGGACTGCTCACGCAGCTCATTGTGTTCAGGCTGCCATTGCTTTTGGATAGTTTGTTGCCAGACTGATACAAGCTCTGAATAGACATGAAGGCCTTTACATTTGACTTCAAGGCAGAAGGTCCGAAGCGAGACTGAAAAGAAAAGAGGTGAAAAACCATTAATCTCCTTCACTGAGAATTTCTGGAAATTGCATCAAATTATAACTACAATGGCAATTGACACCAGCGCTGGCTGTGTGCCATTCTCACCAGGAAACTTGTATGGGAGTATTAGGAGCTGACGTGACTTCCAGTGCTTGCCATTGATTAAAATGTGACCCACAACCATTATGAATGTATTCTCCTTAACAAAAAGCTCTGGTCTGGCATTAACTTACGTAACTTTTGTAACCTGGTACTCTGTCTTACAAGTGTATCATGTGATAAAGTGCAGCGAGAAAACCATATAATAAAACTCTTTTACTTATACACACAGTAGTAACCTGCTACTGAAATATTGGGATCATGTGGGGGATTTTTCATTCTATGTATTGCATTTATTTATATAGTACTACAGATGTTTACCATACATTAAAAGGCATAAACACAAACAGGGTTATAGTTATAAATTAGACAGAAAAAATGAGTATTCAATAAAGGATTTTCACTATCTAGCTATCTTGCAGTAAACGGTTTCTTCTAAGTTAGTGGTTCCCATATTGTGGTGTTGCCCCCCCTGGGGGATATGGGGTACTGGTAGGGGAGCTCAACCTCAAGGCAGATTAGGGTGAGTTTTTGGGTAAACCATACCTCCCAACTGTCCCATTTTTAGCGGGACAGCCCCGCTTTTGACAGCTCAACCCGCAGTCCTGGGTTTGTACTGAAAAGTCCCTACTTTCTCAGCCAGACAAAGTTTCTAACTTAATTGGCTTTTGGCAGAGAGCACAGAATAATGCAGATAAGATACTTTGAGATAAGCTAATAAGTAATCATAACAATTTAGATAAGGAGGTCCCTTGGGAAGAAATTAGACTCACAGCTTACAGGGCAATTCATCTTCACAAGCAAAACTGTAATAACTGAAAAAAACAAAGAAGTAAGTTCAAACTTTCATAACCTGCCAGATTTTGTAAAATGAACCTGGGGACTTGGCCACAAAAATGGGCGTGGTAAAAATTCTAATGTTTTTGTCCCTCTTTTATTTCCAAAATGTTGGGCGGTATGGGTAAACTCCCCATTTACTCTCCAAGAGACACCTGAAAGCCCACTTTGAAGGCCAGTAAGGGTGTGATGTAGGGAGACTGTCAATTCAATCCAAGGCCAACATGAAGGTCAATAAGATTTCGAAATTTGGGTTGAAAATGTATTTGCTGCCCTAGATAGGCAGTTTGCGGATTACTGATGGAGGGGACTCACCTTATCCAAGTGCCCTCTCTCCGGGAGGGACGACTTGCTAAACTCTGTCCCCCGGTGATCTTTGTGGTAGAATACAGGGTAGTCATTCTCCCCTCCTTCCACACTGTGTTCTCTTCTGAATCCCAGGCCAGAGGGGAACTTTTTGTTACTTTTAACTTCTTTCTTTGTGATGTTCAAGTAGCTCAGAAACTCCTTCTGGTGCAGTCCCCTCTTGCAATTGGGCTCAGGAAATGGCTTAAAGTCCAAGTTAAATCCGTCATGTGGGAAGTCCTGCTTGTCAATCAGGCTGCTTACACTTCCCATTTTACAAGTGTACGTCACAGACTCAGACGGGAAAGACTGAAGTTTATGGAAATTTCCAGGGTCACAGTTCGAATTGAAGGTCTGAGCAGCTGCCATGGAGATCTAGCAGAGGTCTCGGCACATCTAGGAAAGGAAATTGAACATAAAAGTCAGTTTAGTATCAGAATTTAACATTGGTTTCCTGTCCTCTGGGCCTGCAATGCAGTCATGCCTGACAATGGTACATATACTTGGGACCAGTGGCATAACTAGATATTACTGGGCCCCACAGCAAATTATTTTTCAGGCCCCCAAAATGTTTAGCAGTTGACTTGTTTTACCAATATTTATTGAAACTGTAAATTAATTAGGGCCTCGTGGGGGGGCCCCTATACCTCCTGGGCCCCCCTGCAGGCGCAGGGTCTGCTTCCTCTATAGTTACGCCCCTGCTTGGGACAGCTTCTCTACTCACTGGCTTGACTTGTTCAAAGACAGACTATATAGCTGTAAAGAATTCTGCATTCAGGGCTGAACCAAGTTGGGGTCTTTGTGCAGGAACAATAATACATGAGTAAATAAAAACCAACAATGTAAGCACCCACGCATGACTGATTTGGGCACCGTGATTAAAAGTTATTTTCTGCCATTTTATCGCCTGCAAAGGAGGCAATTTTCATAACTTCTAAAAGTTAGAATCTACCATATTTTACTCAACATTGTGCATTATTCTGGGGCTGTAATTTTGGCAATGGCGTTTAAATAGGCAGTAAAATGCCTTCAATTCATATCTATATTTTCTACACATTTTCTACATATAAGTGGATAATGATATATAGCACATACCTAATTTAGGATGAATCAATCTGATTGGATGGATACAATATGAGCTACCATACATGCGTCTGGCTACCTTCCACTGTTCAATTTATTCAATTGATAGCCCAAATGACCAGACCTACAGTCGATGCGCAATGCACCCACCAATACAATGAACAAAATCTAAATTAACAGATAACTTAGCAGTTAGGCAGGTTAAAAAAGATAAAAGGTTGAACCTGATGGATGTTTGCCTTTTTTCAACCTAACTTACTATGTTACTATGTAAATATTACCCACAACTTATTTGTGAGTGCTTCAGGGTACATGTGTATGGAGAGTGTCTCTTGTTCCAAGGCTCCAAATAATATATACAGTACAAATGTGAAGGGACCTTGAAATTAACAAGGCTACAAAAGACAAAGTCTTGCTAAACCTATTTAGAGTACAGGTATAGGACCAGTTATCTAGAATGCTTAGGACCTGGGGTTTTCTGGATAACAGATCTTTCCATAATTTGTATCTTCATACCTTAAGGCAGGGGTCCCCAAACTTTTTCACCCGTGAGCAACAATCAGATGTAAAAATAGTTGTGGAGCAACACATGCATAAAAAATGTTCTTGGATGGTGCAAAATAAGGGTTGTGATGTGGACTGGCAGCCTACAGGAGGCTCTGTACAGTACATCTGGTTTTTATGCAACCAAAACTTGCCTCCAAGCCTGGAATTCAAAAATAAGCACCTGCTTTGAGGCCACTGGGGGCAACATCTAAGGGTTTGGGGAGCAACATGTTGCTCACGAGCTACTTTTGGAGATCACTGCCTTAAGGGCAGGACTACATGGCCGATTCATAATCCTGCCCTAAGTCTACTAGAATATCATATAAACATTAAATAAAACCAAAAGGATGATTCTGCTTTCAAAAAGGATTAATTATATCTTAGTTTGGATCAAGTACAAGGTATTGTTTTATTATTACAGAGAAACAGGGAATCATTTTTTAAAAGTTGCATTATTTGGATAAAATGGAGTCTATGGGAGACAGCCTTTCTGTAATTTGTAGCTTTCTGGATAAAAGGTTTTCAGATAACTGATCCCATACCTGTAGTAATTTTACCCTTCAACAAAGAAGCTGAAATGTTAGCACCAGTGTCAGGAAGCAGATCGGTTAACTACAGGCTGAAGCAGGATTAAGGGAAACAGCTGTTCCATTTGCAAAGTTCAGGTTTTATCCCCATACAGCTGGAGGGGAAGAGGCAGCCGTCTATGGAGCAATACACCAGCCATTCAACATGAGTCACTGATGAAAAGGAGGATAGGGCATATCTGTACGCAGTCACTTTCAGAAAATGACGTTCTCAAAAAGGCTATTGATTTAAGGTCCCTTTTTTGGACATTTTGGACGGCAAAGGGTATTATGACTGGATTTCTTGAACTTGTGCCAAGCAGAGAATAGAAAGGCTGAAGTTAAATTGATAAGGTGTCATGAAAGAGTTAATATAAAGCTGACCAGAGTTAATCAATCAGGCCCACTTCTAAAAGCACAATTTGCGGTACACTGACTGCATTTAAATGGCATTTAATGGGATAACCCTGATATTGATTCTGCCTTCCTGACGGCTAGAATGTAAATCACCAGCGGGATGACACTAGGAACGATTCATTTTCCGAAGTTGCCCAAAGTTGCCTCACGAGGAAACTTCGGGCGACTTCAGAAAGCCGAAGCAAATTTTTACATCTTCCAGCGGGAAGGCAGTTCACGGAGATTAATCGTCGAAGAAGCGCATTGTCGCTGCCCTAAATGTTTAAACACTTGCTTTCTGAATAAAATTTACTTGGATGCTGAGCAGAAATATACTCTAGGTTCAGTAGCCAATAGCAACCAGACAGTAGTTACACTGAAATATTCCTTTGCTGTTTTATAATACAGGTATCTGAACTGTTATCCAGAACGCTTGGGACCTGGGGTTTTCCGGATAACGGCTCTTTCTGTAATTTGGATCTTCGTACCTTAATTATATCTTAGTTTGGATCAAGTACAAGGTACTATTTTATTATAACAAAGAAAAAGAAAATCATTTAGTAAGGTTTGAATTTTTTGGATAACATTGAGTCTTATTAGAGATGGCCTTCTTGTAGTTTAGAGCTTTCTTAATAACAGGTTACCAAATTATGGATCATTCATTGACTGCAGTGGTAAAACTTGTACAAGTTACAGCAAGCACGTTGTACTAATTGTGCCCTCTGATTAGTGGGTATCGTTTTTTAGGCTGAAGCATGAAAAATCACAGGAGGCCATGTGAGCCTAATGTTTATGTAAGCCTACGATTAAGCCTATGATTATGAGTTGCTCCCAAAACGCGTCAGGTGATGTTGGTTTGTGACCTGTTTCAATAAACCACCTTCTTCTCTCGTGCCGCCTTTCCATCCTTTTGCACAAATATGTCTTTTTTAGGCCAAAGCATGAAAAATCACAGGAGGCCATGTGAGCACTGATGTAGGGCTTTATACAAAACCATATAAGATATCATTTATACCTCTCAGTTGTTGTTTTCTTACTTACATACATACAATGTAATACGGTTGCCGGTAAAATACCTGCCAGGGCCAGCCTGTATTACAAATTTACAGTCAATTTTTTACAAAGGTGGCAACCCTAAATGAGATACTGATCATAATATTGTCTTTGCATGCTATCTATAATTTTGCCATAACAGTATTTACAGATGCTTTTACATTACCCATCTGATCCCCCATGTTCCTCTTTGAGGGGGCTGCCATATTTAAGCTGTTAGCATTAGAAACTCTAACTGACATGTTGAGAAGGGACAGTCAGGTTGGCAAAACAGTCAGGAACTTCAAGTAACAATTACTTACAAAAGCAGCCCTATCAGTGAAAAACGATCAACACAAGCTATAAGTAACTTTTGATGTACATTAATATTTTGAATAATAATTTTTTAGTGTCAGTATCACTGTAAGAATTGAAACTGGATTAGCAAGACCTAGACAGGATTAGCACAGTACTAATGGCCTGGTGTTAGCGGACGTGTACATTGATGGAAACCAAGACAAAGATATATCACACTGCACATCTCCCACAATTAGAAACAACCCTGTTACTCTGTTCCTTCCTGAAATTGAGGCATATATAATATTAAATAAAAGGATCAAATAGATTTCTGAAGTTTGAGCCAGAGACAGATGAATTCCACCCACAGGATTCTTGACACCAAACCGTGAGCACATGTTTATGCACAGACACCAAGTTACAGTATGTTCAGAGAGGAAAATGGAAGGAGCTCACAGGAGTTTGTGCCAGTACTTATAACAAATAACATGACAGAACCTCGGATTTTTCTGAAACTCATCAGAGAGAAGCAAGGGTTAAAAGAATTAGGAGAGGATTAGAGAGGGGCAAGCGAGGAAATAAATCTTCCTGGGATTGACAGGCAGAGATAAGCCGAGTGGCCACAAAGAGCCAGGTGGCTAGCACAGGAGCTGTATGTGGCAGGGCTGAAATTCAAGGAAACTTGCCTAATACAAAATATTTCATGTCTACAGTGCCTTGCAAAATTATCCAGACCCTGATAAACGTTAAACTGGAATATTTTGATTTCAAAGCACTGGAAAAAAGAAAAATATAAATAGAAGAATTAAAAATAAATAAAGCTTTGTTCCGTACATAATGCTGTGGGACTGTGAAGTCACAAAATGAATGGATAGCTAACCAATATGGCCACCAAAACAGTGGGACAAATCAGGATAATCCAAACACTTGGCCCAAAACTGATTGGATCATAACGGGGGCCAACGGAGACTGATCGCTTGAGGAAAACATTTGCTTGTTGATGTGGTCTTCTCCTTTCTTTCAAAACTTTTTTTATTAGATAACAATACAGCATTTACTTTCATCATATCTGATTTTTATACATCTTTACTTTCAGAAAATGTATATTCTCCTACGCAGAGGAGATCATTGCCATAACATTCAAGCGTCTCGGGAGTTAAGAAAAAACATCGGTTTCAATCACTCCTCATAATTACACATTGGAAAACAATACATTTCAATATTAGAAATTGTATGTCAATAAAAAAACTGAACAAATAAACTTAACCAACCGTGTTCATGCTTATTATGATGTTGTCACTTAGCTCTTAGTTCAGTGTTTGAAACTACTTTAAATTCCATCATATAGGTTTTAACCCAAATTTTCAGGTAAGCCATACACTTAGTTATACAGGAATATTGTACATTATAAAGTCCCTATTAGACATTTTTTTTAATGTAGTCTGGCATATTGCATCCAGGGAGTCCAGATTTTGGTATAAGTAGTATATTTATGAACAGATATACTCAATAATCTTTCGTTTATCATGATCCAGTTCATTTTTAAACGAAACATAACTATAGGAATGGAACATTTTTTCCAGGAGGCAGCAATGGTCTGTTTCGCCGCTATAAAGATAAACTGTATCAATAATATTTGTTTGGAACTGGAATAGTTGTATTGAGTAATGCTATCATAGGGTCTTTTCGGAGTTTAATTCCCATTATTGAATCAATTAATGTAAGTATTCTGGACCAAAATCTGAACGCCTGTCTGCATTGCCACCAAATGTGTATCATAGATCCTTCCATTCCGCAGTTTCGGAAGCAGAGTGGACTAACAGTGGGATAATATTTATGTAGTTTGGTAGGGACCATATACCATCCAGAAACCACTGATGTGGTCTTCTCCTAATGGGTTTATGTAGGCCCCATTATGATACAATCATTGACTTGGGACCCAAATGATTGGATTTTTAAACTGTGAATATATCGATTGGTTAGGACCTCCAGAGGGCCCAATACATTGGCCAATAGTCTTCAGACTAGGTCTCTGTATGTTCTTAACACTGGATTACTTAAAGAGATACTGACACCAGAAATTAAACTATTTTTACAGCTATCATAGTACTGTATTGGCTTTGTTTGGTACTTATAAATGTGCCATAAAGTATTTGCTCAAAGCTTTTACATTACCTGACTCCCCGTGCTCGTCTATGAGGGGGCTGCAGCAGAAGTCCGTTAGCATTAAAAACCTTAACTGACAGGTTGAGATGGGACAGTCAGGTTGGCAAAACACTCAGGTTTAGAAACATCAACTGCAAATTATTTACAAAAACAGACCTCTCAGCAAAAAACGATCAACATGACCTATAGGTAAATTTTAATGTACATTCATATTTTAAAAAGTAGTTTTTAGTGTCAGTATAACTTTAAGGACAATCTCTTATCATTTGCCAGTCTGAAGTTGGGACAATTGGGGCATGCCCCTGAATCTAATCTGGCTCCTATTTAATCACAACTTTTTCCACAGATAAAGTCAACCAAATCAATACTAAAAATGCTGCTCACTTAAGCTTATGTATGGGTCATACTGCTCACAGGATGGCTATGACCAAATCAGATGGAGTCCAGAAAATACATATGATAGTTCTTGCTATGTGGATAAATTAATGCACTGCATTCTTCCTTGTTTGTGAAAAAAAATCCATTTGTCAAATACGTCAGCCATGGATCTAGCAGGTCACCCCCTACAGTGAGTGCACTAGGAACAATAAAAACCAAGTTCTCAATAGAGCAGGGCTAAAAACTGTCCTGTTGGCTAAAGGTTAATGAAGGCTGACCCTGTTTACAAAGTGTTAAGCTAAGGATATACATTACTAAGTACAAAACCCAAGGATCCGGATGATTCCTGTAATTCGGAAGTTTAAACAGTCACTGTAACATCTGGAAGTTTATTTTGCTAAATGTTAAAATAAATGATGTATCACTACTAGGTTAAACAAAAACACAGCTGGGAACCAGGAATGAAGAGAAAATCTGAATTGTGTGCTGTTGGAACTCTTTTGTCTGACCAATCTTCCACCAGAACACACTACACCGGAGAGGGTTAAATGTACCTGTCTGATAATCCGGCTACCTGTAAGGTTTCTTCCCACCGGAGCCTGCTTATCGCACATTCCTCTACTGATATGGGTTTGTTTAATTAATTAAGGCAAACAGTGCAAACATTTAATGGGTAAGTGGCTGGGTCAGGGCTGCTTGTTGATGGAATGTGTTGATTTTAATGCAATTGTCATACACACAATGAGTGGAGCCACTTGGAGCCACCGAGCAAATTCCATGAATGCCTCCCAGAACAATAATTAATTCACAATGTACAGAAGGCATCCCATCATGCCATATGTGCAACTAGGCTTTCCAGGAAGAACATACCACCAAGCGATCTTGGCATCTGCCATTGACAACTCAATCCAGGCATCTGTACTGACATATTCACATAAACATACTCAAACTAAACTACTTTTTTCAACTCTGTGACTCATAGAATATTATGTTCAACTTTATTTACAGGCAGACAATTTCCTGGCACATGGAGTCTACGGTTTGCATAAACTGGAGAGTCCAGGGACACGAGGGAGACAGCGACCAGGGTCTCAAGGAACCAGCCTTACAGGGTGACCCAATGACAAAGCACAGGAGGCTTCAGTTCAGCTAACAGGCCTCAGCAAAAGTGCACAAAAGAACCGACTTATGTAGTACGGGAAAGGGGCTGCAGAATTCACTCACTGACCCTACAGTATTGTGGCCCTTTTGGTGAAGCTTGAGGACCATGGTGCCAAACATTGCTGCAACTGTATAAAAACAAGGAAATAAAGTATGAAGCACTAGATGTTAAATGTAACTATTACCATCAGATGAAGTTAAACGGACACATCCTAGGATCAGACTCCTATCAGCATTTTACTGTTACGGTTAAGCAGATGGCATGTGGTTTAATGAGGCTAAATAATTCCCAATATCAACCTTTGTTAGCTCTTGAATTAGAAAATACTGGCGCTATTATGCCTGAAAACATTTGTGATCCATCAGCCTTATGGGACAATAAACTGGGCACACATGCTCCCTGTTGACTGATCCATTTAGCTGCTGGGTAATTGGTTGGATCAACTTATATTAATCCCCAAGAGTGAATGGTTAAATCACACCAATTTCACACTACTCCACATGCAATAATAACGAAAAAAAATTGCACTTCCAGAACAGCCAGTGACACCATACATCTACTCATTGGCCAACCATTGTTATTTGTGATCACTACCAATGTAATCACAACATTAATGGCTACAGCTCCTCACCAGGAAGCCTACTCTTGAGAAATGACAGGCTTAGATGTTTCTGGGAAGAAAGGGGCCAGGGCCGGAGTGATTTCAACAAGTTAAAGCAAAGTCACAGCACAAATGAAAAGATTAAAGGGAAGCAGGTGAGGCTGTTTGGTTAGGACACTTGTAAAAAGAGATTAAAAGACAAAGTTTTCACATTTGCAAATATTTGACCTGACAGTTAAAATGCCCCGTTCTCCATTGATCGGTCTTTTGTGATTTTGTTTTATGATGTATTTATGACACTGTGCAAAGTGCATGGATTTTCTAAAGACATGTTTACTAAAGGGGCTAAGAGCAAGGTGCAATTCATCTTTTTTTTTTTTTTTTTTTTGCACAATTATATATTTTTTCCTCAGAATACCAGCAAACCACAAAACTGGTGTTCACAAGGCACTTTTAAAAGTGGCTATAGATTCTTCAGTTTTGACTTGTTGATATGTTTTGGCAGATGGTGAGTGAAGGAGGGAACAAAAATATATATGCTGTGTGCTCTCAACTTCTGGCTCTACAAATATTTATATATAATGTGAGTTGGAGGGGGGCGGTCACAAGCTTGTGAACATCTTTTCCTGCACCTGACAAAGGGGTACAACCCAAATATTGTTTGTGACTGGATAATGCAAAATAAAATCAAGGGATGTTCCATACATATTGTGATAATCCTGTGTTAGGTAAGCCTTTCTATGTACACCTATTTCCGATGAATCATAAAAACAATGTTAAACAGTGATCCACAAGGGAGAGACCTGGACAGGTGTGATTCAGTGGAACAGCATCCAACCCCTGAAACCCACAGCCACACATATGCCCAATTACTTACATAACCAGCCCTCTGCCTTTGCAACAGAGTTCTGTTCCAGGCAATGTTAGATTGTAAGCTTCACCAGGGCAGGGACTGTTGGGAATGATGAACAATCATTGTTAAATGTTGTGCCACAGGTCAGTGCTATAGAAATAAAGAATATTAGGGGCACAGGGGGTGCCCTCTCTCCTCCACCCAAGTGGCACTGTCTTTAGCCAAATGCCAAAACATATTAATGTTTAAAGTATTATGGGACACACAAGGTTGACTTTGCAGTTCAGGCTCAGTTTACAGCTAAGCCCAAGGCAACATTATCGCAAAGATGGGGGAACCTGCTCCCAGTTTATAAAAGAATGCACTCTTTCAGGGCTGCAGGGCCCTCATCTTTCTTTCTCTCTGCCATGGAAATAACTATGGCGGCTTCAGAAGCAGAGATGCCAGAGATTACAGGATCGGTTATCCTAATCTTCTGAGAATGGTCTTGTCGATACTGAGCCAGGAGTAGCTGTCAGAACAATGGCTTTCATTCTGCTTTAGGAAATGTGTGTCTGCAAAGCTGCCACACCACTGACTGCGGCTTTATAAGAAAAGGTGCAGCTATCGACAATGCTGAAACAGGCCCATAATAAAGGCTCCTATTTCCTCTAGCACAACTTTGCACTACTCTGGGCTGTGTCTAGTAAAATACTAGACACAGATCTTTAAAGCAAAACTACACCCTTTTTATGATTAACGGCTCCTCCAATTATTTTTCTCACATAATAAGCTGCGCCTTGCTTTACTACACGCAGTAAGAGAAAGTAATGGAACGGAGAGACAGGTCATACTTTCCCTTTAAGATTATACTTTGTGTTAGGTCAAGCTCATCTTCTACTCCTAAAGGTTTAAACTTTAATAACTTTGTCTGTGTCTCACCCATCATAAACCATCTGGGTCTGGGGAACCGTCTGGGGAAATCTTCTACAGTATATTTATAATTATAAGGTGTCTTCTGCAATAATGTTTTCATTGTGTGGGCCCAGATTGTTTTATACCATGAGAGTTAGACAAACAATGAGCAATGGGAACTGTATATAGGCCAGCGTTAGAAAAACACAAGGTTGCAAGCGCTGCAGTTTTGCAACACTCTGCCAAGTACAGATTGTTACCTATGCTAAAAGCAGGCCAAAAAGTACAGCTAGTACCTTCAGAAGAACAAAGCGGATGCAAAACACTTAGTTCGGCCATTAAGCTGACACACTATTGCAGTGAACTGCGGGGGATATGGTCATCTTAAAACAACTGCTATATTTACAATTCAGTAGTAGTCCATTAAAACTGTACTTCACCTTTAAGCTAACTTTTAATATGTTACAGAATGGCTAATTTGAAGTAACTTTTTAATTGACATTCATTTTTTCTTTTATATAGTTTTTGAATTATTTACCTTCTTCTTCTGTCTCTTTTCAGCTTTCAAATGGCGGTCACTGACCCCATCTAAAAAAACAAGGTTCTGCGAGACTACAAATGTATCGAGTCTCTCATTCAAACCACTAGTTACTAGGGTGAACCGGACCCTAGCACCTAGCAGTTGGACAAAAAGCTAAATAATTCCAAAACTACAAATAATAAAAATTGAAGACAAGCTACAAATTGTCTCCGAATATCACTCGTCATCAGGGGTCCTTAAACTTTTTTACCAATGAGCCACATTCAAATGTTAAAAAGATTAGTGAAGAAATGCACGCTTGAAAAATGTCAATTGGGATGCCGATAAAGGCTGCAGTTGGCTATTTGGTAGTGCCTATATGGACTGAAAGCCTACAGGAGGCTCTTTTTGGCAGTTCACCTATTTTTCATGCAACTAAAACTTGCCTCCAACTAGCCTGGAATTCAAAATTAATTTAACGTTGAACAACCCTTTTAAGTATAGGGTATTGGCCAAAGCACTGTCCTCTGCAACCTGAGCCAGATTTTATTCTGTGTAAAGTGCAAATAGCATCTTGTACCACCAATCCCCCTGGATTGTAAATTCTCCACAGATGTACTATAAGGGCAGGGGGACACTGGAAATTTGGGAAGATTTAGTCACCTGGCGACTAATCGCCTCTTCTTCGGGGTGACAATCTCCCCGAACTGCCTTCCCCCTTCTAAAATGAAAAATCACCTGGGGCAATGCACTCGTGAGGCAACTTCGGGCGACTTTGGAAATCGAAGCGCCGCGAGTGCCACTGCGCTGGCGTTTTCTCATTATAGCCAGCGGGAGGGGAAGGGGGAAGGCAGTTCGGGAGATTGTCTCCCCGAAGAAGAGGCGATTAGTCGCCAGGCGACTAAATCTCCCCGAATCTGCCTGTGTGCCCCTGCCCTAAGGCGTGCAATTATGTGCTCTGTGGCATTGGAAAGTGAGCCCTGGATTATCGTTTACTTACTTTAAACTTGAAGTCTTAGGAGTTGCAAGGCAGGTTTTAACAGCAATGCATTTATTACCATACTTCCTGCAAATTATTATTAGTGATTTCCTCTGATATCTAATATCTGTGTATTTCCATTTGCCAGTGACTGGATCTACTATGGGTTATTCCTTGGAGCTTATTAGTGACTCCATTGTAATACCATCTTCTGTGAGTCTTAACAGAACTGCAGGCGAAACTGCCTCTGTTACAGGGACTTCACACTCGCAACTGAAAAAAACTTTATATGTTGAAGTGGGAAATTCCTAAGAACAATTCCCTCAAACCAGACTTCCTCATTTGAATCATTCACGTCGATAATGTGAAATCTACAGCAGTTTCCCGCTCTGATTAATTCAAAGCCTGTCAAGCCAATTATTTGGCAACAGGGCAATTAATCGCTTTCTGTAAACAGAAACTGCTCCATATTTTGCCTCAGGTAAAAATAATTATCATATGATTAAAATTAAAAAAATAAATAAATAAACCTTGCAGGTCAAGTTTCACCTGTTGTTACGTTATTCCCCATGTTTGGTCATATGTAGGAAAAGAAACAGTTTTCCAGCAGAGCCGCAAAGACAAGGATACTGATGACTCTGCTCTGAAAAAGAACCAAAGTGGCTAAAGAAGAAATCACTGAATCTTTTAAAGGGGTTTTTCACCTTTGATTAAACTTTTAGTATGCTATAGAGAGTGATATTCTGAGACAATTTGCAATTGGTTTTCATTTTTTGTTATTTGTGGTTTTTGAGTTATTTCGTTTTTATTCAGTGGCTCTCCGTTCGAAACTTCAGAAATCTGGTTGCTATGGTCCAAATTACCCTAGCAACTATGCGTTGATTTTAATAGGACACTGGAATATGAATATGAGAGGGTCTGAATATAAATATAAGTGATAATTTGCAATAACTGTAAATTTGTAGCCTTACACAGCAATTGTTTTTTAGATGGGGCAGAGCCAGGAAAGAGCCAGAAGAACAAGGTAAAAAAGCAAAAATATAGACCAGTTGGAATGTTGCTTAGAATTGACCATTCTATAATATACTAAAAGTTAACTGAAAGGTGAACCACCACTTTAAAATCAACTTATTTATTCAACGCCATTTTCCACAAAGTGTTCCTATTTAGTTTCTACTAAGAATGTAGTTTAAAATGCAATCTGCTTGTTGGGGGAGGGTCAGTGATTTTTGCTAACAAAAAGCTGGTGCTCTGCGAGGCTGCATATTTTTTACTCTATACTGCTTATCTTTTTCTATAGGCCCTCTTATATCCATCATCTGTTCTGACTTTCAATATGTTGCCTGAATGATAAAAACAGGACCATTGAAATTCCAAGCTGGAGAAATGCAGAACAAAACGTTAAATAACTTAAAAACCTCAAAAGATAAAAGACAATTTAAAATTGTCTAAGAATTCTATTTTCTACAAAATACCACTCATTGAAGCCCCCAGAAAATCTAAATACCAATGACCTAAGAGTTTTGCTAGGGCCTTTTATCATTGACAGTTCACAAAGTTGCATGATGTTTCCCCAAGCTATGAATGTGATAGATACAAAGGAAAACTAGAAAACTTTATCTCATCCTGAAAGAATGTCTAAAAGAATCTGGTGTTCCTGCTATTGCAGCTTTTCATGGCCAAGGTTCAAGGTGAACATTAGCTCATTATTTAAGAATTATGTAAATACTTAGCAAGGGTATCTGATCTTGAGAGTGTTGAAAATACTTGGTGGCATTGCATTTAATCTGCCAAACCCAAAAGATGATCAGACACTCTTCGATAGACCCAATGCATCCAAAAACAGAAACAGGTCTCATCTTTAATTGAAGTATATTACAAACTACTTAGATTGCACCCAATATGATCATTATACATCCAAAACTATCCAGTGCCAACACATGACCTATTTGTTCTCTAGTCTACAGCAGGGATCCCTAACCTTTTGATCTTGTGAGCAACATTCAGAAGTAAAAGGAGTTGGGAAGCAACACTAGCATGAAAAATGTTCTTGGGGTGCCAAATAAGTGCTGTGATTGGCCATTTGGTAGCCCCTATGTGGATTGTCAACCTACATTGAGGCTCTGTTTGGCAGCACACCTGGTTTTTATGAAACAAAAACTTGTCTCCAAGCCTGGAATTCAAAAATAATCACCTGCTTTGAGGCCACTGGGAGCAACATCCAAGGGGTTGGAGAGCAACATGTTGCTCACAAGCTACTGGTTGGGGATCACTGGTCTAGAGTGATAAATCTCGCAAATTGTCTCATAACTGAATGAAAACAAATCCCACCAGCAACATTCCAGCATCCATTGGAAAACCATCCCAAAAGAGTATGAGCTGCTGGACAGGCAAGTGTCCATATACATTTGGCCACAATGTGTATACTGTATTTTCATTAGTGTCAGGCAATTACAGTTCTGCTAAGGCCTTAAAGGGCTTTTCACCGTCCAAACACTTTTGTTCACTTTTTTTTTTCATCGTTTTTGCAAAATTCAAGTTTAAAATTTATGTTCCAGTCTCTGATGTTTCCGTCTGGCAGTTGAGTAATCCAGGAGAAGATTCTGAACGGTTACAATTTGCTACATTAGTTAACACATTTCTCAGCAGCATCTGCAGAATATTAGCAACTAATGTATCGACTATAACAACTGCCTTTAATGAAACTCAAAGATTCTGCTCAGCAGGGACAAATATAAGAAATGTATCAACTAAATGTATCAATAAAAAACAGTTAACAGCGTCAGTGACCCCCATCCAGAGGTCCTTCAGAAAGACATAAAAAGATGAAAAATGAAACTTTAGACTTCAATGTTACAAAAATTGTCACAAATACAAAGCAACTAAAAAAATCGACCTATATCTGAACTGTCTGAAACCAACTGAATTTGTAAAAGTGTTGAACGAGATAAAGATCAGTACAATCATTATTGTTTTCATATATGAGATTAAATAATGTTATTTCTCAGTGACATTTCTGTACTGCTCATGCACCGCTTAAGAATTAAAGCATATGATTCATAATAAGTCAAAAAATGGTGGCCAGTGCACACCCCAGGTTATGTGGCTTACAGATGAACATAGAATGATCTTGCACACTAACCAAACATAAAAAGGCAGGTGGTACTGCAATTAAACATTTTTTATCAAAGATGTATATGTAACACATATTACAATACTGTATATATCAGTACATAATGACCATGTTCATTAAGGCCATGAAAATACATACCACCCAGCAATAAACAGCATACAAGTATGAAAGCATATACTCTGAATGAGAGAATTACACCAACACCTGCACCTATTTTAGATTTCTTTCTATTTATCTATGCGCCAGGATTCGGCCTTTTTCAGCAGGATTCGGATTCGGCCGAATCCTTGTGCCCTGCCGAACCGAATCCTAATTTGCATGTGCAAATTAGGGGCGGGGAGGGAAATTACATGACTTTTAGTCACAAAACAAAGAAGTAAAGAATGTTTTCCCCTTCCCACCCCTAATTTGCATATGCAAATCGGGGTTCGGATTTGGTTCGGTATTCGGCCGAATCTTTCGCGAAGGATTCGGGGGGTTTGGCCGAATCCAATAAAAGTGGATTCAGTGCATCCCTAATATATATATATATATATATATATATATATATATATATATATATATATATATATATATATATATATATATATATATATATATAAGCCATAACTTCTCAATATCTGGAGGACTAAAAATTTTTTGCAAAATGATAAGCCCGCAGAGAACAGTGAAACCAGCCATCTCATCATCACTCTCTTCTAGATAAGCCACAACAATACCTTCAAGAGAAGTGTCTCCATAGACTTCCTTTTTGCTTATCTGCTGGCAGGGAACCGCATCACATGACATCAGCCTTCAGTTAATATCGCAAGGGGTGTTTTGTGATCAAAACTCCCTTTTTCATTTGACAGGTAGGCCTTTCCTTTAAAACACTTGGGTTTTTTGAGGTCCATCTCTCATTGCTATGTGTATTCTCTGGATAGGTGGAGAGGGGCACTTTGGCCGCCATCTTTTTTTCCCACTTCCTTGTAGTGGTGATCAGAAGGGCCTATTTTACTTAAGTCAAAAAGTGCAAGAAACACAGCTGAAAAGCAATTCTATCTGAAAATGCACACCAATACATTTTCATGTGAGAATATCTGGAAAAGCGCCAATGCTTGCATGTTCAAGAGGCTTGTACAAGGTCAAATGAAGGAACTTCTTGGACATTTTGATGGCATGTGTCTAAAACATGTGAAACTACACTCAAACCAATGGCATGTGCTTAACTGGCCATAGACACAAAGATAAAGTCACACGACTTTACGATTTTCCGACCGTGTGTGGATTGTCCCGATATTTTTCATACCATGGTGATCGTTGTATAGTCGACCAGACAGGTTAGAAGATTTCTGTCGGCTAACGATAATATATCTGCATGTATTGACGATATCAATGGGTGACTGTCAGTAGTATTTGTCGGACATAACATTTGTATGATTGCTGTCATGGCCAGAACATCATCTGAATGGTTAGTTGCAGGTCGGAAGATTGTTCGTAAAATATGAGACTAGAATCTGCACATCTATGGCAAGCTTAACTCTTCTCTGCCAGTTTCCTTTCATTTAAATGATGGGCAGCACAAAGAGGTGTTGAGTGTTTCTCTGCTGGCTGAAAAAACACTGGCAGAGGGACATTACTTGTGTCATTGGCCTTGAGGGTGAACTAAAAGGATATATAGCAGAAAAATGCACATTTTTACATGTGTATACTTTTTGGATATTTTGATACTGCTTGTTACATACTGGTTTCATCCCTAGAATACACAGAGTGTTTTCAGGTTGCTAGCTGGCTATTAAGAGCGGTGACAGGGGTTTTCATTCATATCAATAACAGAAAGAGGGGGATATTTTGAATGTCAACTCCATCAGAGAAACACTATGTTTGTGTGCCTTTATAAGGCAATTGACTCTAAAAGGACAACACTTCTTACATATGATGGGGCACTGCTTTGCTTTTTAGCCAGTGCCAATTTTACCTCCTGTCATCTTGTGAATTTGGAGTTGAACTACAAATCCCTGGGAGCTGTTGAACAACTCTGCCCTAAAGAATAAGGGGGTGGGGGTGCAAAAACTTTTTGATTCAAACTATGAAAGGTTTTTACCAATGTTTACAGAAAGCTGTATTTCTCATTTTCGCACACAGCCGTTCAGTATAACCCCCATAACCAGGAAGGCATGCTGTAGAACCAGTTCTCTTCAAAACTTCTGGTATTTTAGACAAAACACAGATCAAGGCTGAAATGCCAGATGATTAATAATGTCACAGAAAGACATACAATAACCATTCATGTGATGCTCCTTAAGCCCTTCAACAGTTAGAAAGGCACAATGAAATTACTCTACCACTTTTACTTTAACAACACATGAACTATCATATCAAATTCTTACCCCAGGCAGTCAGGCCATTATGTGAGGGTGTTCTGTTCAAAGTAATGAAATAGAGAGCTCTCCCCTGAGAATCAGCCCGATAGCTGGGGGTGCTATATTGGTAGGAATATCAAGAGTGTTTTGCCATGGAAGACAAGCCATAATTGTGCAAGAATGTATCAGGAGGAATATCAGAATGCTGTCTACAAAGACACAGGACACTATAAGAGATAGCTGAATTGGATTATGTTCCATAAACTGCTTTCCATAGACACTAGCTAAAGTATTAGTCCCAAGTATTGTTTCCCCTCCTTCTTTCAAGGGATAGAACACATAATGACCACCTCCACTCACATTGGTATATTTGCTGCTGGCCTATAGTAACCTCAGAATTGCCATGTTACACTGACTCACATCACTTTAGGATACAGCCCCTAATAAGCTAATAGGTTGTGATTCTGGGGGAACACATATTTGTTTCCCTACATCAAGATAATTAAAAATTCTATATATTCATATATGCGATGAGGCTTGACCCCCCCAAGTCACTTTTGATAAAATAGATAATACATAAAGGTAATAAAATATGTTGCCTTTAAGGATGACGACTCAGACTAAAGGAGCAGGTGTCCTTCCTGGCTGGGAAACAGGGTTTTATTAATAAAAAAGAAAAGATTTTCTGCTATGCAAGATTTTCTATTGCTGATTTCCTGTACCTCAGCGCATGACAATAGCCAAGTGAAAGAAAAGCAATAGGTTTCTCCGGCAATGTAAACAACAAAAATCCAAGACCTACAAACAAATCCACCTGCAGGCAAAACTGGTCTGTTTCCAACAGAAACTACTCACGCAGTGACCCGAAAGCAACTGCATGAAATCGTAGCGAGCAGAGGTTTGGGGTTTCAATAATCCAGCCAGCACTATAAATAACTACTGTGTGTAGCAGCAAAGGGATTACACAATAAGCAGACAAGTTAGGCTAGACTTGCAACAATCTATACCTAAGTGAGAAACCTTTCTCATGGCTGGGAACCTGCATTAACATAGTACTGTTGTCGGAGAGGGTGCCTACAGCCAAAAATCAGGTGCTTACAGGGGTACTTCATGTAAAAACAGTTTTTTGCATAATGAAAGGAAATATAATTGTAAGCAATTTTCCAATACACATTCATTTAAAATGTTCAATGGTTTATAAGTTATTTTCAAATCAAATTGTTATTGAATGCTGCATTTCAGTTCTCCCTCATCAGAACCGGGACTACAAAGAATTTAAACAACCGGACAGATACTACTTTCCATTGCAACTAAGGTTATAAATAACTCTAAACACATTGGAAATTTTGAATTGATATATAAAGGAAAGTTGCAAAACTTTTTTTTTTAGGGTGGAGTTCCCCTTTATAATAAAGAGCAGCATTTACGTCTTCTACAGAAGTGCTCTCCAAGTTTTTCAATGTCATGGACAGATTATCCTGTCTGAATATAATAGTGAGTTGCACAGTGAAGTCTGCCTTTTTTGCTTTCCAACAACAGTAATCACTATGTGAATAACAATACCATTATACACTTTAAACCAGTAGGGTCATGCAGGGACCAGGTGGCCATAATAAAGTATTGCTTTCACAGAGCAATGCAAGCACGTTTGCTGATGAAAGGTCTGCAGAGAAGTACAAGCTAATGAAACCTGACTTGCTTCTGCATTTAAGTTATGTAATGTACTGAAAAGCAAAATAATGAATATTTAGCAAGTCATGCGAACATTACGTTCCCATGCAGTGGTCTGTCTGATTCACATGATTTCAGGCTGCCTTGTTTTAGAATATCCTCGAAAAAGTAGTTTATTATACATTTAATTGCTGTTGTAAGCAGTATCTATCAATAGCTATATAGAAATAACTTTAACAATTAACAAATCACAAGGAATGCATATTGGAAAGTTGCTTACAATTATGTTATCTCTAATATCAAGCAAAATTAATGTTTATCTTCCCTTTAAACTTTGTCTCTTTTCAACATTCCTAGGGAAAGGGATGTTGCGCTTCTTTGAATGGGAAAGAGCTCTATTACACTCAAGTTAGAATTCGGTGCAGGGTCAGACTTGGGGGGGGGGGTCTGCTAGCTCAGGGGCCACCACACCCTCTTAAGCTGGCCATAGACACAAAGATAATATTGTATGAAATGAAGGTTCGTACAATTTTAAGTGGAGTGTCCAGAGATTTTTCGTACAATAGCAATCCGGCTACCAGTAAGATCTCTGCATGTATTGCCTAGCTGATGATATCAATGGGAGGTTGTCACTACTATATGTCGGACATAACTTTCATATGACTGCTCTCTGTCAATTAATGGCCAGAGCATTGTATGATTTGTTCTCTTTACTACTTATATTAATTTGAATGGTTAATTGCAGGTCGGAAGATTGGCACAGAAGACCTTTCATCTGACATACTGTATGCTAAAATCTGTACGTCTATGGCCAGCTTTAGGGACCCCTGCCCCATTCTTGAGCTCATCCAGAGGCCACAACCCTCCCCCCACCATGCAGGTACCTTTTCACATATGCCCTTTGCTGCCACAATTGAGGGGAAGTCAGGGGAATGTGGCGAGTGCCACAGCTTTCAGTGGGGGACTCCTCTGTCCCGCTAAGTCCCGTCCAACAATTACCACGTGCACCACTCAAACCCACCTTGCCTAGTTCCATCTCATAGCCTTCAATTTATGTACTCCAGTTCATTGTCCAGACTTTAGTAAAACTAGGCATAGCATGGTAAGATCTCCTTGTTTCTTTACCCGATTTGGCCTTCCATGTTGGTTATGTGTTCATTTGGCACCCTGGCCAATAACCGGATCACAATGAGGGCAAGGAAATTTGTCACGAGGTGATGCATAAGTTCTTACCCAAATAGATTATCAAAATTGGCCAGATATAAATTGTGCAGGACCTCCAAGGGCCAATAAACTGATGACTAGTCCTGGAGGGATTAAAGTATGACCAGCTTATCTTGAATCTGGAGAAATACTAGTCAGGCAGGCCACACATGGGCCAATATCCTGTGTATCTGTGTATGGACAGATATATATTTCCAAACTATGAGAAGCATGAATCTGTTGGATTATAGGATAAATTTCCCGCTTTCCATGGTGGGTCCGGGTGCTCATGCCCCAGACCTTCAGCAAAGGGGAGTAATTCACAGAAATTCTATTGCAGGCGGGCACCATTACGGAACACCAAAGGCAAAAATAGTAGAATCCAGGAGCCCAAAATTTAAATGATACAAAATCTTTATTTTACATTATGTATAAAAATAAAAGCCTTACGCGTTTCGTGTCACCCAAGGACACTTAATCATAATTTTATGTAAAATAAAGATTTTTTTGTATCATTTAAATTTTGGGCTCCTGGATTCTACTATTTTTGCCTTTGGTGCAATCGGATTTCTATGAACAGATAAACTATAAACTAAACTAAACTATGCCTATTTTACCTCCACAAGGGGTCTATTCCTCACATATGCGATTAATATCCGCGACAACTAAATTCCAAGATCACACGGTCCACTAAATCTGCCCAGGCAGTATCTGTTTAAGTTTCTCCAATGCATTGTCATCTCAGGAAATGGAAAATTGCATGTGCCATCAAATGACAATTAAAGTCATATCACTCACTGACAAACTGAGGGTTTCTGGGTAGCTACTAAACAATGTGAGCGATGATGATTGGCTAAACAAGATTACACATAATAAGTGTTTAAAAATGAACTCCTAATAATGTGGATGTATAATAATGTGTTCCACGAACAGGGTTGAATAGGAATGATCCAGGAACGAGATTTCAGCCCGTTATCCCTCATTAATCAATCAACACGCACCATTCTATGTACCTGCACAGCAATCTGTCCTTCCTGCTCTTGATTAATGCCCTCGAGTACACACTCTTTTCACTGCATTTGCCACCATTTCTTCTGTTTCAAAACATACCCTGAGAGACATGTTACAAACATGCTGAACATACAGAGTGTGTGTGTGTGTGTGTGTGTGTGTGTGTACTAGCCTAGGGCCTTTCTATAGCAAATACAAGCATTTTCATGAATAAAACTGAATATTTACAGATCTCCCATGCTGATAAGCGGACAGGCTCTAGCCCAACTGTCAGTCTGCACTAATTATTTTTAAACCTGAAATAATAGTTAGAAAGCCAAGGAAATGGTCAGTGGTACATGCAGTACAGATCCAATTACACACAGTAATACAGAAGCACATAACAAAACACAACGCAGTGGCCCTTAAGTTCTGTGGAGCCTGGGGATCGGGGAGGATACTGTGACAGACTGAGGAGGGAAAGGACTCAAACAACAGGATACTCCAAAGTCATCTTCTTTCTCAGACATAGGATAGATGGACAAGAAGAACAGGTGCTGTGGCCATGTTTGTAGTATGTACTAACTATATAATGCTCAGATTATTAAATAGTTACATAGTAAACGAGGTTGGAAAAATACATACACCAATCAACTACTTGAACCTCTCAAAGTGAAACCTAGCTAAATTGTGGCGGATCCAGAGAGAAGAAAAAAAACCCACAAAACATCTGAAGTCATCTTTATTTTCCCTCAGGTAGAAAAAAATAATTCCTTATGGTTCATAGATAGCAGATGGACCACTAACCCTGTACTGTGTTTATATCAGCAAACTTTTATTGTTTGATTGTATTGTATCACACAATTATATATTTATACATAGTTAAGCACCTCTTCTGCAGTGTAAACAACCCCACCTTGGCCAGCCTTTCTTCAAAACGGAGACCTTCCAAGCCCATTACAAACGTGGTCGCTCTTTTCTGAACTCTAGTTCAATCAAGTTTCTTTGGAATACCTGAGAATGACACTGTACTGCATAGTCTAGATTGGGGGTCCCCAATCTTTTTTTTACTTGTGAGCTACATTTAGATGTAAAAAGAGTTGGGGAGCAACGCAAAGATGAAAAATGTTCCTCTGTGGTGCAAAATTAGGGCTGTGATTGGCTATTTGGTAGCCCCTATGTGGACTGGCAGCCTACAGGATGTTCTGTTTGGCAGTACATTGTTTTTTATGAAACCAAAACTTGCCTCCAAGACAGGAATTAAAAAATAAGCACCTGCTTTGAGGTGGGAGCAACCTCCAAGGGGTTGATGAGCAACATGTTACTCAGAAGCCACTGGTGGGGTATCACTGGTCTAGATGGAGCTCTGTAGGTCCCGAATACAAAAGAGAGTTTTGAAGAATACTGAGCTGCTGATATTGACCCTCCTTTTATACTATATGCACAAAAGGATACAGAGCTGGCAACCTGTGCTTGATACCATTGTTTTACCAATCCTGCCTTTACTATGAAAGGAAATGAAAGAAGTCACAGATATCTATGTATGTACAGGTATAGAATTCATTATCCGAAAACCCAATATCCAGAAAGTTCCGAATTACGGAATTAACATCTCCCATAGACTCCAATATAATCAAATAATCTAGATTTTGAAAGATGATTCCCTTTTTCTCTGTAATAATAAAAAAGTACCTGTACTTGATCCCAGCTAAGATAATAAATCCTAATGGGATGCAAAATAATTCTATTGGGTTTAATGCATGTCTAAATTATTTTTTAGTAGTCTTAAGGTATGGAGATCAAAATTAGGGAAATATCCATTATCCAGAAAACTCCCGGTCTCGTGCCTACTGGATAACAGGTCCCATACCTGTATAAGACACAACTAGGATATGCTGTGCTGTACAGTTTTACAATACAGAAAAGTACACGCAAGGAAGACAAACATTATTGATAAATAAATATAAATATGCACAGATTGTGTTCTATGTGGTAAAAGACACATTAGGAAATGCTTTTGAGAAAGTGGCTGGATAGCCACGAAACGCGTTAAACTATGGTTCCTTTATGTGACAGAGAACTTATTTTAATGGAACAATAATATATGAATTTTTAAGCGACATTCAAGTTTGAATTTCCTCCCTCCTTGGTGCACCGTACTTGTTTCTATGGTTTTACATTAGGAAGGGCATGCCTGCCCCATAAAGCTTAGATATGACAGAAACCTGCCATGCACTTTAGCCATGTCACCAGTGCTTCTTGGCGTTAAAGAGTCTGACAAGGTTGGGGGCCCCAATTTAAAACTTAAAGTACTATGCCCTGTCTTGGCCCACTGGACTTCCATTCCTCTGTTCTCTAGCACACACTGCTGACCAGGAGTATGCCATTTGAAGCAAAGAACATTTTATAAGCGTGCATGTAGATTTGGGGAGTAGTGAAGGGAACTAATACAGGGGGCAGTTAAATACATTGAGTTTCTTTATGTGCTTACGGAATAAGTTGCTTGAACACAATTCCCTTATATTACACCATTTTTTATCCTTCATGTACACATAAAACGGGGATTATACTGTATATATAGCACGCCAGGTCCAGAGTTTGGACATCCCTGACTTTGAATAGCAAACTATGTTGTAAGTCATTTGTACTTTTGCCAATCATATTTTCTGGACAAGAGGACCCCCTTATTGGCTTTTGTCCGTCTCCCCCACCGCCCATACTTATTAAATAACCGCAGTGAGAAAGTTAGTGCTCCTAAAAGTTGGTACCCTAGGTGGATTAGCCAGAGGCAAAGCAATATACCATCTGTACAAAAACAAAGCAGCCATGAGAAGGAAAAGCTGTGCTGGTGAAGCCTGGGTCTGTAGTGACATGCCTGTGCAGCCAAGCAGTAAATGAGGAGGCACAGGAGCTATCCCACCCATAGCAGCTCTCTCATTTCCCAACTGCCTCACACAAACCTTCCATACACCCCCCACTCTCCAGCGAGAAGCCTCTATTGTCACTGGGAGAGCAAAGCAGCCACGGGACAAAAGAGGACAATAACATTAAAGGGGGACACACAAAAACCCTTTGCTATAGAGATGGCGCTGGCTTGGGGACAGTGAGTGCAGGCTGATGCCTAGTTACAGGAGATTAGCGCAAACAATGCCGGAATGGCAGCGCACATCTCTCAGGGCAAGCTCAGCATACTGAACACTGGCGCTGCTCTACACCGCGCACAACTTCTTCCAACTGAACCTCTACCAAATCTGCCCGTGTGTACTGTACAATGACACCTGCCTCTACCACTGGCAGATTACTATGCAGCTGCGATTCCTTGCTTCTTCTAAAAAGTAGCAAGAAAAATCTGTATTAGGATATAAGGCTAACAGGTCCCTCACAGTGATATTAATAACTTCTCTGGATCGCCCTCCACTTCCAACCATCAAGCAGGGAGCCCCTCATATAGCCAGCCCCGTATATAGCACACTGAGCAATCCCTGGCCCCCCACAACTCACCATTGTAAAGGCGCTTGTTCCTAACTTGCTGCAGAGTCGGATGCGACTTCACTGGAAAGTGTGTGCCCGGCAGAGAAACCTGTGCCCGTCTCTTATTCGAACGGCCGCTCCTCTCGCTGCTCAGTGCAGAAATGAAACTCTCCGCTCCAATCTCCAGTCTCCCTCACAGCCACTGAGAAAGCCCGGCCTGGAGTCACGTTACTCACACACAGAGCGGCTCCACTGACAACAAGCTAATCCCTGACAGCCGGCCGCAAGTAAAACCCGCACTGGATTCACAACACTCAGTACATCCAATAACTTCTTGTGGGGATGTTTAACCTGCTAACATGGTAATGGAGTTGTTAACCATAAGGCAACCTCCTGCTTTCCAGTCAGGACATTTACGAGCATGTTTAACAATTATATATTTCTATTTACAAAATCCACTTAGGTATGAAACCCAGTACAGCAGAACTATACATTAATAGAACATACAGGGGGCATTACAATAATGATACAAATAAATACAAAGTACTATAATAATTACAAAGAACTATTAAGTGTTAATGATATAGGCAGAAGGCGGTCCCTGCCTGCCCAATAGAGCATACAATCTAACAGGTCAGAATGGAGCCTTGGGGGCCCACAGGGGTTGCAAAACAAAGGACCCTCCTGGCAGTCCCTGGGGGCCCCCTTACCAATAAACTCCTGGCACACATCAGCTGTTCAGCCAGGGAAGCAGGTCTGGGCAAGCAGGGCCCACCAAGTTTTTCCCTGGTGTCCCACCAGCCTAGTCCGACCCTGCAATCTAAGCAGATGTGTAACCTACATACAAAAATAGGATGACTTTAGTGGCTGTTACTGCCTCATAGGTTCATATGTACCAGTACTGAGTCTGAAGTTATGCATGTGCTCCAAGGGTGAAGGGTCTCTGATTTTATTGCTGAAGTACTGTTTCCCTTTATGTGGCATTTCTGTAAATGATCATGCCTAGCTAGTATCAGGGAAGATTCTACGATAGCTTGCTCTAAATATGAGAGCTAGGCTAAGTGGAAGTTAGAAGAGCAGCCAGAGGCTCCTACAAGGAGAGCAGAAAGGCTTAATACCAAGGGCATAGAGCCTCAAGGGGTTATGTTCTGAAATAGAGAGATCTGCTGAGGAACACCACTCTGAATAATCCTCCAAGCTGGAGACTAGTGCACATGTGCACTCAGTACCAGCCAGTGGGGTAATTATATATACAGACTTCCAGGTGATAGGGAGGCCCAGATTTTCCTGAAATAAAGCTTTGGTGCAAGCAGGCCAGAGGGCTGGGGTGGAAAAAGAAACAAAGTTTCTCACTTAATTGGCTTTTAGAGAACAGCTAACAGGTGCAAATAAGATACTTTGTAACAATTCTGAGACACAAAAAACAAAAAAACTGTTTAGATAATTAGAAATATTTTCAAACTTTCATAGCCTGCCAAATTTTGTAAAATTAACATGGTAATTAGGGGCGTGGTCACATTAAGGGGCGTGGTCAAACAATTTGCTGTTCTATATGCGAAAAAAAATGTTGTCCCTCTTTTTACTTCCAAAATGTTGGGAGGTATGAAAACATAACTCTAAAAAACATATTAAAGCATACATATTAAAGCATGAAAGTGTCATTTTTTTCACAGGAGAAAGCCTTGTTACTAGGGAAGCAAACGGTATTTGTCTTTGCTCTCTGCTCAGCAGACCAGTAAGTTTCTCAGGAGATCCAACTGTAGGGCTATTGTAGCACAGAGAAGAACATTATTCGATCTTTTATAAGTTCCCAGTGTATAGAGATAGGTAGGTGTGTGTGTGTGTGCAGTCCTGGGCTGTATATGCTGGAATGTGCGAGATTGGCTGCTGTAAAATGCTAAAGGTCCAGACTGAAATATAAAATAGGTCCTAGCATTTCAAGTACACAGAGATCAAAACAGCCCTCACCAGCCTTCACTAGCCCAATAAATAATTACTGTCTATGGCATATTACAGCAGCCCCTCCATGGCCTATATTGTATCTTCACAACCAGGCAGTGTTTTTTTTAAATACGAAACTGGAATATGAATAGAAAATGTCCTGAATAGAAAGATAAATACAGTAACTAGAAGTTTCAATTACAAAATATATGCAGCCTTACTGAGCAAGAGTTTTTTTGCGGTTAGCATCAGTGAAAGCTGGGAAGTGGCAGCAGCAGAAGACAATAATTCCAAAACTATAAAAAAATGAATAAATGAAGACAAATTGAAAGGTTACTAAGAAAAGGGCATCCTCTAACATACCATACTGCCCCTTTAAAAGATTACTAATCCTTATTATTTTTTTTATTTCTTTCAATACTTATTATTTATGGGTGGAGGTGGTATTACTTGTAATTCCACCTCCACCCATAAATAAAACGCAAAAATAAACATCAACATTGTGCAGGTACCATTCACAGTAAAGCTATCCTCCTTCAAACATTCATTTTGTATATATAAGTTTCTCTGTTTGTAATTGCTCTCGTTTTTCTATAGTGCCAGGCAGAACTGCCTTCCCATAAATCTGTCCGAGAATAGAATTCTGTCAGCAAGGGCAGCTGACTGGGAAGTGCAGCACTTAAGGTGGCTGCTGTCATTCGTGAAGTTCATTGCTGATTAGCACCACAAGATCCCCTGGGAAATGTCATTGAGTGACAGTGACACTTAGTAAAAGTATTAAGGTGGTGGTGCTGTAGATGCATAAAATAATTGGGTTTTGCAAGTAACCTTTATCTTATTCCTTGAGGCAGTCTAGTTATTATACATGTGTCCCTAGCAATCCACTGCTGATTGTTATACAACTAGATGATGTTTCCAATGGGGAGGTACATACTGTATACATGATATGGACATATTTATGCGGTGCCAAATAAAGTCTCTATGTGGACTGGCAGCCTACGGGAAACTCTACTTGGCAGTATACTGTCAAAATTCTTATTCACTCTCTCATCATATCACATCTAGACTACTGTAACTCTCTTTTAATTGGCCTTCCCCTCCAGAGACTCTCACCTCTCCAGTCCATAATGAACACTGCTGCGAGGCTCATACACCTCAGAAACCGCTCCTCCTCTGCCTCACCATTCCGTCAATCCCTGCACTGGCTTCCGTTACCTTTCAGAATCAAATTCAAATTAATGACACTGACTTTCAAAGCACTTCATAACTCAGCCCCACCCTACATCTCTGAACTCATCTCTATATACTCACCCAACCGCTTACTACGCTCCTCTACTGACCTGCTACTCAACTGTGCTCTCATTACCTCCTCACACACTCGCGTTCAAGACTTTGCAAGGGCTGCACCCCTCCTCTGGAATTCTCTCCCATGGTATCCGACTTTCTCCCAACCTTTCTGCTTTCAAGAAATATCTTAAAACGCACTTTTTCGAGAAGCCTACCCTCACTCTGCTTAACTACCAAACGCAACACCACATACAGTACCACATTTCTCACCCACTTAATTCGATCTTGCCCACTCCCACACCTTGTGTATTACTCCCTTCCCTTTAGAGTGTATGCCTATCCATAGGGCCTTCCTCACCTTTTTGTACCTGTATTGATTGTGATGTATGTAACTCCATATGTTCTATGTATATAATTCATGTGATTTATTTGTATAATCACATTTACTTTACAGTGCTAACTTTATATTAAGTTTGAGAGAGAGATGTTACTTTTGGAAATATTGTGTGCTTGTGTCTACCGTACACCCTAGTTTAACACTGTATATCTAGAAATGGATTTTGGGGTGTTATCTTTTCTGAGAGGGCCCACCTAGGTTAAAACTTTGGAAAGCACTTTCTAGAGCTGCGGATTTTTAAAAGCAAATGTAAAGCCAAAATGCCTGTGCTGCAACTATTGCCTAGGGCTATTATATGAGTAGTATATATAAGTAAATACAATATATGATAAATTAAATATATTCTAAGCTTATTCTATTGTGTTTTTCTTTTGATAATTTTCATATATATTCTGCCTCCTAAAAATGCTACCTGATTGTTAGAGACTCTGACTCTGGTGCCAAAAAAATAATATTAGGGCACATTTATGAATGCTCAACTCAGTTGTGTTAGAGCAAAGTTTGCAGTAGTCATGCAAAAAATGCAAAGGTACTTCTCATGGTTCTGCTGGGTCCATTCCTCCTGCTCTTTTGAATTGCTTTAGGGTAAGGCCACACGAGGAGATTCGGGAGATTTTGTCGCCTGGCGACTAATCGTCTCGTCTTTTGAGCGACTATCTCCCCGAACTGCCTCGGCATTTTTTTCCCCATAGGGGCAACTTTGGGCGACTATTGAAAACGCATCGACGCGTGTGCATTAGCTTAGGCGACTTTGCATTGTAACCTATGGGGAAAAACGCTGAGGCAGTTCGGGGAGATAGTCGCTCAAAGGACGAGGCGATTAGTCGCCAGGCGACAAAATCTCCCCGAATCTCCTCGTGTGGACTAGCCCTAAAGTGTGCTTATTGATGCAGGGGAACACTCGCTACTGGCCCGGTAATGTGAATGTATGCATTTTCACACCAAAACACACTCCATATGTGTGCACAAAGGTTGAAATGTAAAGTAAACTACTTCTTTAAACCTACCTCTTTAAAGGTGGACTTCAACTTATATAATAGGATTACATGTGTCTATAGGCTCAGAAGCTTCTGTCATGCTCTGTAGAGAAAGCAATGAGCAAAATTGAGCCTCACCAGATTTGCAAGCAATATTTACAGTCAGAGAAATACTACTTTTAAGGGCCACACTGGGCGTTTTGGGGAGATCACATGCGGTGTTTCATTTTCCGAAGTCGCCCGAAGTTGCCTCACGAGGAAATTTTGGGCGACTTCAGAAAATGAATCACTGCCTGTGATTATCGCAGTCGTTTTTTCATTTTAGCCGGTGCAGAGTCAGGGAAGGCGTTTGGGGAAATTGGTCACTGCAAAGACTAGGCGATTGGTCGCCAGGCGATCAAATCTCTCCAAAATGCCCAGTGTGGCCTAACCCTAAAGAGCCAGAATAATAATTTGACAGATACAGTTTAATTATTTATAGGGATGTAGCGAACGTCGGAAAAAAAGTTCGCGAACATATTCGCGAACTTGCGCAAAATTGCGAGCGGTTCGCGAACGGTTCGCGAACCCCATAGACTTCAATGGGAAGGCGAACTTTAACATCTAAAAAAGACATTTCTGGCCAGAAAAATGATTTTAAAGTTGTTTAAAGGGTGCAACGACCTGGACAGTGGCATGTCAGAGGGGGATCAAGGGCAAAAATTTATCTGAAAAATCTGCCTGTGTGTGCTTGGAAGAGATAGTGTAGGGGGAGAGCTGTTAGTGATTTCAGGGACAGATGATAGTAAGTTTGCTGGCTAGTAATCTGCTTGATACTGCTCTGTATTGGAACAAAAAAATAAATAAAAGCAGTCCTTACAAGGACTACTGTTATTGCAGCAGTCAGCAGATGAGATCAGAAGCAGGACAGCTGCCCACTGCAGCTACATACAGAGCACTGCAGTAGAAGGTAGATTACTAGCCAGCAAAGCTACCTAAGCTTAAATGTCCCTCAAACCCCTGCAGACTTCTGTCCCTCCAATAACAGAGCAGTATCAAAACGATTACTAGCCAGCAAACTTTCAACTGTCCCTGAAATCACTAACAGGCAGCAGCTCTCTCCCTACACTATCTCTTCAGCACACACAGGCAGAGTGAAAAAAAGCTGCAGGGCTTCGGTTTTTATAGGGAAGGGGAGTGGTCCAAGGGAGAGCTTCCTGATTGGCTGCCATGTACCTGCTGGTCTGGGGTGAGAGGGCAAAAAAAAGCGCCAACAATGGCGAACCCAAAATGGCGAACGTCGCGCGACGTTCGCGAACTTCCGGCGAGCGCGAACACCCGATGTTCGCGCGAACAAGTTCGCCGGCGAACAGTTCGCGACATCTCTAATTATTTACCACCTCACACTTTTCTTTAGTGAAAAATGTATAATAAATAAATAAAGTTCAAAGGTGGGGACATTTTTCTTTTTGACTTGTCATAATATCAGTTCATATTTGCCATTTACAAATCATGTAATTTGCTTATCAGTGCTAACATGCTTTGATCTCTATTGACAAAGCAGGAAGAAAGAGATGCAGGTAAAATAATTGCAGTACAGCATGTTGCACGATTGCTTGGGCTGAGAATCCCCTCCCCATAAGCACATTATCAAAGCATCAATAGCATTTCTTTAAGAGCTTCTACCCACACTCTTATTTTGTGTTGTGCATTAGAGTTCGACTGATTTATTCTGGTGGAGTCCAGTCCATACCTGGTATTTTGCATCCCAAGTAGGCAAGAATAGGCTAGCTTTGCTTGTGTCAATATTTCTTTAAAGGAACTTCTCACCTGCTACTTATCATTCGGTCAACAATGAGATGATAAATATCCCAGCTGAGCTATTGATTTCTTATCAGTTACAGTGCTAAAGATATTTCCCTGTACAAATCTCTTGCAATCATAGGCAATACCTCTGGTTGAAGGGATTATTCAAACAGACAGAGAGTACTTTAATTTTGTGCAAAAATAAGAACATATATTGACTTAAAGTCTGCTTAGATGAATAAAGTGATGGGAGTAGGTCACTATAGGGCAGAAAGTAAGGAGGTAGCAAATAAGCAAGAAGAGCACTTAATCAAGCCCAACATATTTATTGTCATGGTTTATCTGTAAAAGCTGTTCAAAACATTAATGGAAACAATAAAAATAAGCAAAACTGTATTTGTTTTGTAGAAACAAATGAAAAACAGGAGACCATACACATGAGGGCTGCCAGCTAACACTAATAACAGAAGATTTATGTCAATTGGTCTTGATTCAATCAGTGTTTGCTTAGCACTGGGTATGGACGCATGTAGATGCTAAAAGCTAAAAGGTATGGGATCTCATAAGCTGGCCATACACGGCCAATAAAAGCTGCCAACCAGAGCCGGGCCAACCGGCCAGGCACCCTAGGCAACCTGGGTGGCCACGGTGCCGGCTGATAGCACGCTTGATTGCGTATGCGGAAAACTGCACTCAAGCTTGCATGTGAGAAACTGCGCTCGAGCGTGCATGTGAGAAACTGCGCTCGAGCACGCATGCACAGAAGCGCATTTACGCACAAAAATTCCAGTGGCAGCCAGGGAGAGACGGGACCCGACGGGGTAGGCGACAGAGCAGGAACATGCCTGGTGCCCCCCCCCCAGCTTTGCATGCCTACTCTGCCTACCCCTAGTTCTGGCCCTGCCGCCAACAGACAAAATCGGCAGCATATTGGCCCGTGTATGGGGCTCTCAGACAGGCTTCCCCGATCGATATCTGTCCGAAAGTTGGGCAGATGATGCGGTCCCGATCCGACCGTTCGTTAACCCTTCATTATGATCCAATAGTTGGGCCCTAGGGCCCATGATCAGATCAGCCCGATATCGCTCATTTGGCAACATCGAATATTGGGTTCCGCTCGTCTGACCACATCGAATATTGGGAAGAGATCCGCTCGTGTGGCGATGTCTCTCAGTGTATGGCCACCTTTATCCAAAATGCTCAGGACCTGGGGTTTTCCAGATAACAAATCATTCTCTAATTTGGATCTGAATACCTTAAGTCTGCTAGAACATCATTTACACATTAAGGGGGTTATTTACTGGAAATTTAATGGTCTGGCTTTTTGGGGCAAAAACTCGAATGTTTCGTGAAAAAAATGCAAAAGTTTCAAAATGTATTATACCTCGATGGTGCAAAAAGCCCTAATCCAAAAATCTGCCATCTCAGACCTGTTGAGGTCACGTATAAATCGATGGGAGATTTCCCTATCTCAATCTGAAGATATCATGGTTTGTGCTGGACGTAGCCCAATAATCTGATAAATTCTGGGTTTTTGGGCAAAACCCCAAAATAATCAAGCGATTCGGGAAAAATATCTGAAAAAATCTATAATTTGGATTTTCACTAGATTATATCAGGTTTCTTTTCCGATCCGATTTATTTGAGTTATTTTATTAATAAATAAGGCAAAATCAGGCTTGGGAGTTTGGCTGAGTTTTTTTATTTTAATTATGAGATAAATTTGGATTTTTGTAAATAACCCCCCCCCTAACAAACATAATAGGATGGTGTTGCTTCCAATAAGGATTAATTATATCTTAGTTTGTATCAAGTACAGGGTACGGTTTTATTATTACAGAGAAAAAGGAAATAATTTTTTAAAATTTTAATTATTTAGATATATATATATCTAAATATATCAGGAATTTGGAGCTTTCTGGATAATGGGTTCCCACATAGAGTTAGGGCGATGCCAGTAACTTCTCAGAAAAAGAATGGCCCATCTGTGTATTCTTGCCGTTTGTTCTGGCTATGGTGTGATGTGTCTATGTTTTATCCTACTATCTATAGTTAAAAAAAGCTTTACAAAGGTCTTCCTGAGAAAGGTCTAAACGAGTAGGTGGACAAAGCCTGGGCTTTCATTTTGTACATTTCGAAGCCCTGTGAATCAGATAGTCAGAGAAACCCAACCAAATGCAGCATTATGAATTAAACATCCAAGAGGGATGTTACTTTTTATTGGAGCTGCTTAGCTGTTATAGTAGCTCAGCAAAGCTTATAAATCTCAGGTACATTAATAAATAAATAAATATATGATCAGGTACAAGCTATAAATACCCGATTTAGTGGCCAAATACTGATATGATTAACAGTCCTAAACCTCCCCAAAAATTGTGAAGATCCCTGGGTTTCCAGATATCACAAAATAAACCAATTAAGAAATGAGTGCTGGAGCAGAGCTGGTTTATTTCTGCCCAAATAAGTCTATATCAAGGTCCTTCTGTGGGACATGTGGAAAGAGTATCTGGCGGCATACTTCATATTTACTTTTCTGTCATTAATGTAATGGATTAAAACAATTGTTTTCAACTTTAAATTTGCTTTTATAAACAAACATGATCTATGTTATGCACTCTAAGCCATGACCTTCATCAGATACATCACCACATTGGTTATAATAAAGTTCTGCTTGGAGGTGATATAAACATCATCATTAATCACTGCTGTTTTGTCCACAGAGCAAGAATTATAGATACAGCGATCAATACAACGACAAAGAAAATTAAAGTGTAACCTTGCTGATGATGATATATACCTTCTGTTTATTAATGATCAGCCCTATACTTTGAACATGTTGTTGTACAATGAGTACATAGGCAGAAAGGGGCAACTAGAAGGGAAGGTCAGACAACTACTGGATTTTTTTTAACAAATGTGCCCTCAAACACAATTCATCACACTTTATTCTAACTAATAAAGTTTTATAAGGTAAGCAGCCCCTGACCAAATGCTGCACCTCATAGGGGTACTAGAATGCAGTTCTATAATTTCACATGTTCATAACACACAAGACTTACATAAGAAACAAGACAGGCATACACTGAGTGGGGTGTGCCATCAAAGCACAGCAGCACTTTATCATCTTAATTGATTTTATAAATGGAGCATGGGAGGGGTTCCCGCCTAATGTTTTCTTCCACAAACTCTGAGCAGTATAGTTTAAACGTGTATTCTTTTCCACTTATATTGCTGTTCCTTTATTGCGTTAATTGAAAACCATGATCATGGCTTTCAAAATGAGCAAATGAGCATGGGCTCATATTCATTATCAGTTCAACCTTGGTCCCTTTAATAGGATAGACATTACAACTGATGACACAGAGTCAAGAGTGGAACATTGCCAGTACATCATGCATCTGTAACAAATATAAAAAAACCTTATGAAAAGATCTGATAATGTGTACAGCAGGCAACAGTGAAAGATAACTCACTTAACTCTTCAATAAGCACTACAACTTATGCCATGCATGACTTCAGTGCAGGGTCTCTGAAACTTTTTCCCACAGATTAAATCTGGGAATCAGCTTCGGGACCCAAAAGTTGGTATAAATTTTTTTTATGAGCCTCTATATATATGCAGAATCCCTGTTTTAAAGAATTTAAACTCCCACTAATACATTTTCAGAGCACATGTAGGAGGAAAGAAAAATAAAATAAAATAAGATTTAACTATTTTTCTAAATAAATGTACAGGTTTGATTAATATGCATGTTTCTGTGTGCTTTGTTTTTTAAAGGAAAACGATACCCCCCGAACAATGTAGGTCTCTATAAAAATATATTGCATAAAATAGCTCATATGTAAAACCATGCTTTATGTAAATAAAAATTTTTCATAACAATATACTATTTTAGTACTATGTGCCATTAGGTAATCCTAAATAGAAAACTGGCATTTAAAAAAAAAATAAGGGCCTCCCCTGGGATCATAAGATTCATGGTGCACACGAACAAACCAAGCAAACCCAGGATCACCCCGGGGCCCACCGGGGTTGCTTCCTTAGCCCCCCTCCACTGTGTACGCACGTATGCGCACTGTGTTTTTGCTGTGACCGGCTAGTTGCAGCAGGAAGATAAGAAAAGGCACACGGTGCAGATCTTGGCCACAAGAGATGGGGGGCAGGGCTGGACCTATCAAATGTGGGGCCCAATTGGGACCATGTTGGCGGGGCCCCTAGACAAAGTGTTGCTGGCTACTGACACAGCAAGTATTTAGGAAAATAAGGGCATACAGGCACAAAATAGAAAGGAAAGGGGCAGTGCGGGGCCCCAAGAGGTGCGGGGCCCAATTGGGCCCAATTGGTCCAATTGGCCTAAGGCCGGCCCTGATGGGGGCCCACCAGCCCAGTCCGACCCTGAACAAGCCATGCATGTTAGGTCATATGAGCCAATTAAAAGACAGAGTTCTGTCTTTTGCTTCCACACTTCTTCCTGTTACAGTTAGAGCTGCAGTATTTCTGGTCAGGTGATCTCTGAGGCAGCACACAGACCATCACGAAATGGTGGTTCAAGGCAAGAGATGTAAAAGGGCAATATTTACTTAATTATATATGTACTAGTTTGGTAAGATTCTTTAATATGTCACTTAATATAATATAATCTGTTGCTTAAATATTCAAAACACTGGTTTTTGAATAACCCCTGCAGAAAAGGGACATGGGAGGTCAAACCTAAATCACTTCTCAGCTGTTGTAAACGTAGGCAAAGGTGGATATGTAATGTGTATTGCAAACAACCTCCCTCTGGTAAACAGAGGCACAGTGTCTTAACAGAAAGGTGGATTATTTATAAGAAAAACTAACCAACAGTAAGGCAAACAGTGATACTTAACTAATGTTTTTAGAGTCATTCTGTCAGTGACTATCCTGTTTGGATTAATCCCACACATCGTTAGTATGAACAAACACTTTCACATTCTTTTAGCCCCCCCCGAATTTAGGGGGAGTTCTGCCCTTGCATGTAATATCATGATTTATATGTTCTACCGAAGAACAGAGATCATTATTCAATTACCCAAGAATGTTATAAAATGCACTTTCATGCAAGATCACTTTCTGCTTTAAGTTAACCATACATTGGCCTTTGGGCCAAACAAGTAGCTTCTACAACAAATGAGTACTTGCTACAGGCAGTTGTTGCTATAGTCAATAGCAATAACACTTAAAATTACGTGCTAGTAGGTTCCACTCTGATGTGTAGAAAAAAAGTGGGTTGATTCATTCATTTGTGGGTAGTTGAAAGGGATCACCTCTTAAAAAGAATACTGGGGAGGAAATATTATATTAAATGGAAAGGGTCATTAATGACTTATTCAATCAAAATGGCTTTTTCCGATGTGCACTAGCAGCCTATTGGTAAAAATGTGGTGTCTACTTATAGTGATTACACTATTATCTTCTATAATACTGAAAGTTTTCTTGTGTAGATATGTGCAGTGCAGAGGGGTGTGAGGTGGTGCTTTAAAAAATATACATTTGAGGAGCTGGAGGGCTGCCTGTGTTGTACAAAGGTGCAATAAGCAGTCAGTGGTGTGCTTAGCAAGCAGATAAGGTATATCAGTGGCCATTCATGGGCAGATTTAATCTGCCGATTCAAGCCATTTTTAGACCAATTTGGCTATTTATCGATCCATGTATGGGGACCTCCAATGGGCCCACCAGACAAATATCTGGCCAAAAATTGGCCAGATAAGGATCAGTCAGGTTTGATTTTCCCCATTGAGTCAAGGACCACATCAGCTAGTTGATGGGACCCTCCCTTTATTTGGCCCTGGGGCCATCATGTAGCTTTATTATCAGTGGCATAACTACAGGGGCTACAAGTGACCTGTGATTTTTTGGCCAAGTGATCTGTGATTTTTTTTGGGGAGGGGGCGACTGGAAAAAATGGTTAGGGGGAGCCCGGGCCCCCAAAGTTATGTCACTGTGCACCTTGGCATATATTGCATTTTGAGGGCATCACCTGTAGGACTGTAAGTATATATACTTACATAGCAAAATCTAATCACATTGTGACATATATTTGCATAGCAGCAATTCATTGGTTCAAACTCAAGCAGAATTTTCATATCTCAGTGGTCAGAGATCCAATCTGAACCTCATTTTATATCACTGCCCAGGGTTAGGGTTGCCACTTTTTCAGAAAAAAAATACCGGCCTTCCTATATATTTATGTTTTTTTCCTATTAATAACATTGGGACCAACCATCATCTTTACTTTCCAGGCCGGTAAAATACCGGCCAAGTGGCAACCCTACCCAGGGTTAATTAGCAAAGTGACTGAAATAAAAAAAAAGTGTAGCTAATCGGAGGAAACAACTCTACAGTTGTAAAATATGTGATTTCATGTAGATTTAATACATTATCTCTCTTCTGTTGAAAAACAGAAATAATATCAATAGTTTAATGACTAATGAATATAAAAAAGAACAACATAAGCCCTGATGTTATGCTGTTATAACTTAATATCATATTTCAGTCACAGCACCGGTCAGTGCTATTCAACTCCTGGCTCCAGGCAGAGCATACTGTATAATATATACTGTATATGCACACATGTATAAATTATAATTGTTATGTAGGCATTTCTATTTTGCTTACATGAATGAAACAACTTGACAATTTTTCCAGTGGCATGAATCCTCTTAGGTGCATGGATAGCGTGACTAACTATAAATAGAGCAATAAACTTCTGCTGCTTTGCTGGTGATCTATGTCAGAATGTTAGATGATACCCTAACCCGATTGATGTGGTGTGAGATGAAAGACTTGAAAGCCCAGCACATCACTGATGAAATTCTTTTTTAAAATACCTAACTAAATAAGATATGTGTAAGATTATATGCATAAAAAGAACAACCACAAATAGGTGGGTCTACAACTAAATGTTTTACAGAATGGGTTACTTGGAACCATTAAGATAGTTGCATCTAAATAGATCAAATCAGATTTTTGCAAACACAAGGTAAACTTTCTTAGCTAGTAAAGGATTAAAAAAACTTTTCTTCCCTTTGGATTTATCCAAGGCAAAATTGTTTTTGTTTCTATGGAATGTGGGAAGATCCTTATAACGCTATAGAAAGTTTGATGAAATGTATGCTGATTTTTCACAGCTGGATACAGAGCATCAATAGTTTTGGTCTGTGTGGGTGAATATACCCAGCCCCCAGCTGGCTGAGCAGGATGCAGAGTGCAAGAGGCACTTGCTGATTACCTTTATTTCCTGATTTTCAGGCTATTGTTCTGGTCATTTGCTATACAGCACAGAGTGGTTATTGTTTAACTGCTTACACTTGCTTTATGATCCCAGCCCCCATGGGGCCATTCATGAGGACTTGAAATAACAAATGAGTCACTTTAATGTCTGCTTTGAGCAGGTATTCTGATGCTGCCATTCTGCTTTGTAGGAATTATTAAAAATGTCCCCAGAGATACAGACCCAGCTGCTGCTCTTCCTGTTTAGCTACCCTCAAAATAATCTACTGGATCGACTAATGGAGGCCCTAAATAACGTCATATTTTCTCCAAGGTTACTAGGCACCAAGACAGTTACTAAATTGACTTTATTGCCAGGAAATACCTTTGTATGGTATAAGTGTCCTGCATTTTAAAACAATTGGACAATATTCTACTAGACCAATTAGAATGCAATTCCATTACATGGTACTGCTAAATTACATGGTAGATTTGGATGTTAGATAAGCGATTTACATAACGGTTAAATGGCTCATTGTCAGTTTCAACTGGTACACACCTTTCAACAAATATGAAGAGAATACAAAAGAAACGTTCATTAAGGAGACCACATTTTACCTTTAATAAGGGTGACCATAATTATCCTTTCATTTTGGACTTACATAGTAGCAGTGGCTGAAAAAGACACACATCCATCAATATCAACCTTTTGTCGCCAGAATGTAACCTGCCTAAATGCTAGTTTCATTGCATTGTTCCCATATCTGTACTTCTATGTGGAAGCCAAGAGAAGCAATTGTGGATTTTTCTGGTGGAGAAATGTGACACTACCCTAAATTATGATGACTCTAGATTAAAGCAGTAGTTCTAAAGGCAAAGGCCCACATAGTTCCTGGCAGGGTATTCTGATAAACATGGCCATACCTTACAATAGGACAACATACAATACTGAACATAGCAGTAGTATGTCTGCAAACTTTATTATAGCAATGTAAGAATCTGTCATTTGTAATGGTGCAAAGATGAAATATGATAGCCCTGCCGATACTTAAGTCTGCACTATGTTTCCTCATAGATTTGATAGGTATATTGCTTGTATCCCTAAAATAAAAACTGCTACCTATAAAATCCATATGCTAAAAACTAAATAGCAGCTGGATCCGTTGCAGGCTGCATGGTTGCATAGAAACAGTAAAGTCTACACTATGCATCCAGCCAGTTGCCAAGGCTACTACATTACAACTTTATTGGCATTCATTTTTGTAATTGAAGAGGCTGTTAACATTCTAGAACCAGAAGGTACATTTTCCGGCATTCAGAAAATTGGCTGCTTGACATCAGTCTACAAAGTAAGCACTGCCTTTAGTTACCACCTGCTTGAAACACATGCCAAAGCTGGCTACAATCATACTATTCAGTGCATACTTAGAGGCTCAAATGGAAAATTAATGTTATGGCACATAAAGAGTCAATTTTAGGTGCTTTTCAGCAGTAAAAAAATCCCAGGAGTAATTCGCATAACTTGTCTAATATCGCCAACATAACTTTTACTCACATAAAGAAAAATACCAAAAGAGTATCACCTAAAAACTACAATGTAACAATCATAAGCAAGGCTGCCATCAGAAATATTGGGGCCCCATGCAAGCTATTTGTCTGGGGCCCCCTCCATGAGTAGTAACAACATTTTTGGCCTCAAAATGTTTTACGAAAAAGAAAGTTTGGTAGGTTTTGTAGGACAAAAATGAACTTTTTTGTCAGGAACTATAGGGGGCCCAGTGGAAGTGATAAGCAGCTGCAATATATGTTCATGGGAAATGTCCTGTTCCTAATGATCTTGCTGTGGGGCCCAATGACTGGTCATTTCACTGCTATAAAGTTTTGTTTATGTAGGTGAGAGCTCGTAGATCCCAATATAAATAGCTATAATAAGTAGTTCATATAAATAGTGAATGTAAGTTATGCAAATTACATGAGTACTTACTTTTTCAGGACCAATCCCAGATCAAAATTTGGCCAGGCCCCTGGCAACAGCCCTACCTGTAACCTCCTGATGGTGGCCCTGATATTTGTGCCCAGGGTAAGACTGGGGGAACATACAGTTATTGATTATATTACTTTCAAGGAAGGATATATTATGTATATTATTTTCTAACCAAAACTTCCCTTGCCCCTGGGTCAGGACAAATGCATTTGCAAAGCCTGAGCCTTTTTCCACCTCATCATGCAAAATTAAGTTTACTACAGGTATAGGACCCCATATCCGGAAACCTGATATCAAGAAAGCTCCGAATTACGGAATGGCTGTCTCCCATAGACTCCATTTTAACCAAATAATCCAAATTTTTTAAAATGATTTCCTTTTTCTCTGTAATAATAAAACAGTAGCTTGTACTTGATCCCAACTAAGATATAATTAATCCTTATTGGAAGCAAAACCAGCCTATTTGATTTATTTAATGTTTAAATGAATTTCTAGTAGATTTAAGGCATGAAGACCCAAATTACAGAAAGATCCGGTATCCGGAAAACCCCCTGTCCTGAGCATTCTGGATAACAGGTCCCATACCTGTAGTAACAGCATTCAAAGATGTTTTTGTTAAGTGTAAACTAGGCCTATGGCTGCAACTAAACATGTTAAAAGGAAAAAGAACTCACAATCGTTTTAAGTGCCACAATAACAGTGCTGAATAATCCTTGGTAATCCCTATGTAGATTTTAACTGCATTACCAAATAATATGAGAACAAATAACATTTTAGATTTTGTCAACATCTGCATTGTGGCTTCTAGAGTCTAATAATCCCAAACAATGTGGCATGGGCATGTTGGCAGCAAGGGCATGAACCACATGTATTGTTAATCTCTGAGTTTTCAAATAACAACCTTGAGCAAATGATTCTTCATTCTGTCTCTTTCCAATAGCTGATGGTGTAAAAGTCGCAAACACCCACAAGAGTAGACTTTCAGGGAATGCTGGGAATTGTTGCCATTCTGGATTGCTATAACCCAGCAACCACCTATGCAGGATCTTTGCACACTTAACATAACAACTTAATGCATGTTATCATTACTTGATCAGGAGTAGCGATGATCAATTATGAATGAATACATGCAGGAATGCTGTTGCAGGTGTGGATAAGCCTGATCCACTAAGCTTCTCTGATAAACACTGCATGGTATGACAGCTATGATACATTTCATGGCCAGACAAGAATGAGCAAAATATTTTGTCATTATCAGATGTTGATAGTATTATATGAATTGGGCAATTCTATCCCCTTGAATGAAAACACGTACTTTGTCATTTTTGCACACAAACTTAATTTACTGGGTAGCTATCACTGATATAATTATATTCGAAGTATCTTTGAACAATTCCAGATCAAAATACACAATACATATATATTCTCATATAGATCTATCCACCAGCAAGGCTATTTTATGATTAAAACAACAGGAAAAACTGTATTTGGCACAAGCTATTCACTGAAATCATGTTAAAAAGGGGAGAATACTACTGTTCCTGTAACACTCCAGCACAGGTCACTATTGCTACATCCATGAAGTGCAATGATATGATGGTTTGATTAATGTACCAGGACCCCCCACAAGTTAAAAAAAAATTGGTGGCAAGGGCCCCCCTACAATTTAAAAAAAAACTTTGGTGGTAAGGGGCCCCATAGAAAATTAAAAAAAAAGCCATTGGTGATCAGGTCAGGGTTTAATTTAAAAAAAACAATAAAACCATTGGAGTTCAGTGGAACTTACCTTAGGTTATTTTTCCTTGTCCTTGGTGATGGCAGCTTCTTCGGTTTCCTTTGACGGCTACAGCTTCTTTTCACAGCTTCCATCCGTTAGTGGCTTTGAGTCTTCAGAGGCTTTGGCTCTTTGGCTCTTCTGCTCTTTGGCTTTTCCTGGGGCATTATGTTTTCTGCTAAAATACAGAACAGCAATGGCTGTAATTTAAAATTATATAAATTGTGACTGTTTTCAGCTTATTACCTTAAGAAGTAAAAGTAGCAGCACTAAGAACCACCCTATATGACTTAATATAGAAGTATAGAAGTTAATAGGAATGAAGAATAAGGCAATTAAAAACTACAAGTCTGTGGGGACAGAAGCTGCATTTAACAAATATAAACACTATAATAAATGTTGTAAAATCTGGAAGGCAAAGATTGCTGCATTGCAACAGAGGCTAAGACGAACCCCAAAAGTTTTTTTGAGTATATTAATAGTAAAAAGATGCAGGTTGAGAGTGTAACTCCTTTACATAATGGTACCAGTATGGTTGCAAGAGATACAGAAAAGGCAAATGTGCTGAATCAGTTATTTTCTTCAGTGTATACAAAAGAGGAGTCAGAGTTCCCAGGCTCACTTCATAGCTGCACTAATGGCTCAGCTCAATCTAATCAGTAGCTGACTCAGGATATGGTTCATAAAGCTTTTATAAAAATTAATGCGACCAAGGCGTTAGTGCCAGATGGAATACACCCACGGTTCCTAAGAGAGCTTGGTTCAGTTTTAGACTGGCCCCTATTTCTGATTTTCTCTGATTCTCTTTCATCTGGTATTGTACCTATGGATTGGAGGAAAGCTAATATAATTCCTATATTTAAAAAGGGATTATGATCTTACCCTGGCAATTATAGGCCAGTAAATCTGTAAAATTATTTGAAGGCTTGTTAAGGATCACATTCAAAATTTTGTCCTAGTGAATGAGTAGCAAACAGCAATGCTTTATGAAGGATAGGTCATGTCAGACAAATTTATTTGGATTTTGCCATGATGTTTGAAACAGTGCCTCACACACGACTGCTTTCTAAACTAAGGGCTGTTGGGTTTAATGAAGTTGTTTGCCCATGGATAGGAAACTAGCTACAGGATCGGGTACAGAGGGTGGTTGTTTATACAGGGTTATGGAAGAAAGCTCATAGTACAAGTTGATCCAGGGGCTGGCCCGATTGCCGTCTTGGAGTCAGGAAGGAATTTTTTCCCCCACTGAGGAAAATTGGTGAGGCTTCAACTGAATTTTTTTGCCTTCCTCTGGATCAATTAGCAGTTCGGCAGGTTATATATAGATTTAAAAGGTTGCATTTGATGGACGTGTGTCTTTTTCCAACCAAATTTACTATGTTACTATGTAGTTTAACTTAGATGCTGTCATCAAAGAGTCTGAATATTGCTGAAATAAAGTCATTGGCAGCATTATGTTAACAACTGAAATGTAGATGTACATGAAAAAATATGAAACCATATTTATCTGGAAGTTATTTATTTAACCAATATGTACAAATGTTTGAGCTAGAGTTTATAACTAACTTCCCAATCGTAGCTATCTAATAATCGCTTTGAAACTCCCAGTTGATCAGTAATCAAGGTGAATATTAACAGAATGGCTGGAAATGACATATCCTTCTGCTCAAATGTATTGCACAATTTCTTGTGGAATGCTGTCCAGTCTTAATTTATTTCATTCTTTATCCAAACTACTTGTAAGACTTTACAGCATGGTCCCTTTTGGCACAATTTGAATGTTTACTAAGTACTGATGCCATGGCACCAGGCTGATCCCCTGAACACAGGTAAAATGCTGCTTTATGTTCCTCATAGATAGGAGAAACCCACCAGAAGCATTTTTTAATAAGTAATTGTGAGTGTAAATGTGTAAAAATGATGCGTCTCCATATAGGCCAAGGGTGATCCCAGGATAGGGACTGGCAATAAAGTCTAGTAATTAGTAGAAACTACAACTGATTGATGGCTACTGATATTGGCAGTAAAGATAATGTAAGGCTGCTATAAAGCAAAGCAGAGAGCTCATAAAGTTAACAGGGGACACATAAACATGTCCCAGCAACAAGTGAAAAATATGATTGCATTTATTTTTCGAAGTTTTCTGGTACAAGGTTCACATTCACAAAGGGAATGGCACACATAGCAATTCTGGGATCTGGATGATTCATAACTCCATTGGGGAGCAACAAAATGCTTGCAGTTACTTCTGATTGATTTCAGTGGCAATTGCCTCTATTTGAAGGTGCACTCTCATGACAGGTTAACCCAGGATTCAAGGCAAATTGCATTTAAAACGAATGGGGAGCAACTTTGAGTTATATATATGTGTAATTGCCCTTATTTCATATGGAAGGATCAGGCTATTCTGCCACTTTGGTTTTTAAGCCTATGGAAAGGAAGCTCAGTGAAGGCATTAGTGTGAGAAGGAACAGTTTTGTGTATGCAAAATGATGATAGGAGATGGAAAACGAAGATGGAACTAGAATCTTACTCGTCATTCCAATACCTGCTTTACCTGCTTCCCCTAATTCCCCACCTAATGTATTATCTTGCTATCCTGCTTTCCCACTTTCCTCACCTACTCCTTCCACTTTACTTTGCTTGTCACCCTTCTTCTCACCTCTACTTCATTTCCACTCTCATAGCCTGTTTACTCACTGCTTACACCACCTCATCCCAATTTCTAGATATTTCTCCTCACCTAATTAAAAATATTCCAGTCTTTTACCTTACTCTACACCCTACTTATTCCTCTGCTCCTACTGTTCCCCATCCTACTAGATTTTCCCTTTAACCTATTTTCCCTGGGTTCACCATCGTCTTTCCTTTTCTGAGTTTGATAATTCTCCTCCATATTACCATTGTCTCTTTGTAACTATCCAATTGCTCTTCTTAAGGTGTATGGGGCCCTCCGACGGGCTTCCCCGACATCTGTCTGAAAATCGGGCAGGTTTAAAAATACTGTTGGATCAAAGACTGCCTCATTTTGTTGAAGTGGTCTTGCCACTGACCACCTGCATTACACCTGTCTACACCTTTCCAAACAAGAATATCTCCTCATATATGGGCACCTTTAGATGATATCTGCGCTTCAGCCCATCGTATTACTTCTTTTCTTGCTAATCTCACTATTGTTGCTTCATCCTCTGTTTCTCACTCTGCTCAGTTCTCCTTACTTGGTCCTCTCCCAGCTTATCACTGGGATTTCACCTATTTCACCTATTCCCCAAACTTGTCCACTTTGGCATTAACCTTCTTTGCTGACTTTCTATTATTCAAATCAGTCTACTAATAATAAGGCAAAGAGTTAGTCAGGGTGAATTGTAGGCAATACAGTATATGCTAGTTAAATTTAAACAGTGGTGTAACTACAGAGGAAGCAAAAATGTTTGGTCAGCAGCTTTTCCCCCTTATCCCAGGATAGAAGAATAACAAAATGGAAATTCATATAAAAGTAACTTAGTGTGTGTCAATTTATTATAATTTATTATAATTCTCTGTTTGCTACAAGAACCTGAGTGCCTTAGACACAGCAAGAAGGTAATTGTATTCTTGTGGGAGTGGCATTCAAGCTCTTGTTATTAGCTGGGAGAGGTGTGTCCCATTCAGCGAACCTGGAGATCAAAGTTATAGTCCTAAATCATTTCACCCCACAAAGAGTTCCTTGATAATTCAAAGCTGCAGGAATGTTTCTAACACAATACAGAGCATTGTTCTAACGGTCCCCTCAGTACTCCCAAGTAACCGTGGAGTTTCCCAGCCTTATACATTATTGAATTGTACCGCTGCTAACTGCAAACTGTGATTTTGTGATTTTCTGTCCTGTCTCTTATCTTTTAATAATAAAAAATGAATATTTCCCTATTGACAATGCATACTTAATGCATACTTACAACAAACCCTTGTAAGCTGCACAAGTGCAAAAGAGCTTTCAATTGGTTCAGTATAACAATCCCTACAGTGTTTAGACAGGTACATGCCTTTCCATAAACCTTCTCTGACTCCACCAAGCAAAGTAAACATTCTAATCAACCCTTGTGAGCTGCCAGGCTGCCTAGCCCAGTTCTTGGAATAAACATCTTTTTGTAGTGGAACAAATACTGCAGATCTTGAACAATGCACAATGCACTCAAAATTCAAGATGTCAGATTGCTACCAGACTAATCCTTGTGCAATGGTATAAGCACTGCAGATAGTTATTATGACAGTATGGCTGGCACCAAGCATAAAGCAGTTCAGTTAATCCTAGGGTGAGAGGACCATCTGAAGAATGTCTGGAATTACACTAACCTTTTGTACATTACTAGTTTAAACAACTTAATAAGGATAACTGCTAAAACCATTCTGTTGTGGTTTGTTTGGGTGTTAACAGCCACATTCTTATTTTTTGTGTTACTGTAATGGCAAACTCATATTTCTCATAACTCATAAACAATATTTCTGTATAGAGCATTTTGGAGTTTAGGCACTAATGAAGATATCTGCTAAACCACTTATGTAAGACAATAACTATTAACGTGTTGCAACATAATTATAGTAAATGCCTTCATTATATCAACCTGTTTTCATTTACAAGCTCCACGCTTTGTGTGCTGCCTCTACTTGCTTTCTCACATCTTACATCATAAAAAATAAACAAGTCAAATGTTTTCAAATATGCTTAAGAAAATACATAAAATACATATATCAGATGAATGCAATAATGAAATAATAATAGAGGTTGAAACAGTTAAAACTTTGACATGACTGGACAAAGCAGCAAGTTCATTTTACGACATTCCATTCTGGTGGACCAGCTATAAAATTCTATAACCATGTTAAAAGCAGTTCAATCCTTTGTCAGCTGATTGACGGGTCTTTGTTCCTTGCCCTAACCTCATCTATTATTAAGACCACCTTCAAATTCCACCCAGAAGAAACTGCTCCATCCTGGGTTAAAATAATAGAATGCTGAAAAAATAAATAAACAATAACCTCACCTATATGTAACAGTGAGGGGGTTATTTATTTAAGTCAGATTTTATCTCAACATTTTCTGCTGCAAACTCCAATCAAATCTGCTTGGGGTTTTTACGCTTATTTATTATAACATTTTCCCAAAAAAATCTAATTTTCATGATTTTTTTCAGATTTTTTCACTCGAAAACTCAGATTTCTTATGTTTTTTGCCCGAAAACTTCTGGGTATTTCATGAAACCCAGCACACAGCAAAAAATCATTGGGGCATCTCCTATTGACTTATATGCAACCTCGACAGGTCTGAGGTGCCGGATTTTCTGATTCAGACTTTTCCATCCTCGGGGTTTAATAAATTCAGAAAAATTCATTCTGATTTTATAAAAATCACGGATTTTTTTTTAATTTTCCATTCGGAGTTTAGTAAATAACCCCCTTAATGTTCTTTCTTATAATAATTTAAAGTTGTGTTTGTAGCTGTTGCTTTAGTATAATATCTTTTATGCTCCATTAAAGGAGGAATGCTGTCCTTTAAAATAGGTCTATATAAACTCTTGCAGCAAGGATAGACGTTGGTGTGTTAACCACTTACCTGTCTATACAACTGGCAAAAATTCACTAGCCAAGGGGTTTTTCAGCTAGCCTTATTGTCTAACCATTGTTGCAGAATTTTATATGGGTAATTATGACTACCACTTCCAATACCAACAACATTGTGTAGTGAAAACATTTATATTAATATTATATATTTATATCTGTAAGGGATTAGAAAAGAGGGAAATATTTATATTGATGAAAACGGTTCACTGCATTTCAGCTCTAATTTCAAACACTCCTTCACATTCCCTACAATGTGCTTTTGACCTTCACCTTTCTTTTTTCCTCTCATCACCTCATTCCATTCTTGACTGTAAGATTTCAAGCTTCTGCTTCTCTCTCTGGAATTCCCTGCCACAACCCATCAGTCTCTTCCCTTCCCTCCAAACTATTCAATTCTCCCTTAAGACCAACCTTTTTATGCACAATGATTCTCAGACATCAAGAAAGCATGAAGGAAAATTCTTTAGAGCAATGTTATTGTTCAGTTGTTCTTCAACTAATTAGATTATAAGCTCCTGCAACCAGGGCCCTCTTATACACGTGTCTGCTAATTTATGTAACTTCTATGTTTGTTATTGTAATATTCTAAAATATTTTGTTGGTACACTAGAAATCAATAACTCTAATTTATGATTACATGTCTGATGTACAAAATTAAAATTAATTTGTAAATACATACATGATTTGATTCATTATTATGTTTCTTTTCCGGGTTTAAATGTAAAAGGCCTCATTAAACATATAAACCCAGAATAAAAGTTGGTTCACGGCCCTTCTTGTGTACACAAGCATACCAAAAGAAGAGACACCTTAAAGGTAACTTTTAGCATGATATAGAAAGGCCAATTCTAAGCAACTTTTCAATTGGTCTTCATTATTTTTTTTAATACAGTTTTATAGTTATTTGCCTTTTTCTTCAGCTTTCAAATTGGCCTCGCTGACCCCATATAAAAAACAAATGCTCTGTAAGGCTACAAATAAATTGTTTTTGCCACTTTTTATTGCTCATCTTTCTATTCAGGCCTCTCCTATTCATATTCCAGTCTCTTATTCAAATCAGTACATGGTTGGTCGGGGAATTTGGGCCCTAGAAACCAGATTACTGAAACTGAAAACTGGAGAGCTGCTGAATAAAAAGCTAAATAACTCAAAAACCACAAATAATAAAAAATGAAAACCAATTGCATATTGTCTCGGAATATCCCTCTCTACATCATACTAAAAGTTAATTTCAAGGTGAACAACCTCTTTAATAAAAAGATGAGATAAATTTGAGTTTTTAGTAAATAACCCCCTACGTGTCCATATCAGCTACTTCACTCAGTAAACTTCTGTGATAACTGCTTTGTGCTCCAGTGTTTTAGAAATTTACGGCCATCAATTTGATTGTTTTTTTTATTTTATAGTGCCAACAGAGATTATACATTATTCACTGCCCCAATGGAGTGTACAATCTAAGGTCCCTATCACAATCACATAGGGGCCGATTCACGAAGGGTCGAATTTCGAAGTTAAAAATACTTCGAAATTCGACCCTCGAATTGAAATCCTTCGACTTCGAATATCGAACGATCGAAGGATTTTTCGTTCGATCGAACGATTAAATCCTTCGAATCGAACGATTCGAAGGATTTTAATCAAACGATCGAAGGAAAATCCTTCGATCAAAAAAAGGTTAGCAAGCCTATGGGGACCTTCCCCATAGGCTAACATTGACTTCGGTAGGTTTTATCTGCCGAAGTAGGGGGTCGAAGTTTTTTTTAAAGGGCAAGTACTTCGACTATCGAATGGTCGAATAGTCGAACGATTTTTACTTCGATTCGTTCGATTTCGTTCGACTTCGATCGAATTCGAACGAATTTAACCAATTCGATGGTCGAAGTACCCAAAAAAAACTTTGAAATTCGAAGTTTTTTTCATTCAAACCCTTCACTCGAGCTGAGTGAATCGGCCCCATAGACTTTGGTCATTTGTATAAGTAGCTAATTAAATTGCCTGTAGGGATCATTTACAATGCTATAGTATTAGAAAACAAATCTGTAACAAATTTGAGTGGAATGTGAACAGGACACAATTCCATCTACAATGTGACAAGCCAACTAGTTCAAGTAATTGTTGTAACAATGTATCTAAAACATAACTTTTAATTTTTGTTACAGTTAAAAACTTGCTAGCACAACCAACACAAACTCACAGCATATTTCCCTCATAGCTGTGCAGGACCATGTCCCTAAAATTACACTTACTTAAAAACAAGTGCGTAGAATGGAACGGTGGTGGATAGGGTATTTTGATTATTTAAAGGGATCCTGTCATCGGAAAACATGTTTTTTTCAAAACGCATCAGTTAATAGTGCTGCTCCAGCAGAATTCTGCACTGAAATCCATTTCTCAAAAGAGCAAACAGAATTTTTTATATTCAATTTTGAAATCTGAAATGGGGCTAGACATTTTGTCAATTTCCCAGCTGCCCCCAGTCATGTGACTTGTGCCTGCTTTCTGGCAGGCTGCTGTTTTTCCTTCTTAATGTAACTGAATGTGTCTCAATGGGACATGGGTTTTTACAGATTAGAGTAATTAGTCAGAAGTGAAGGAGTCATTTGCCCTATGGTACACATAAAATGCTCTGTCAGTAAGGCCTCAGAAGACCTTGGTCAGTGAGGCAGCTGCTTGAATATACTTGTTGATCCACTCATTATACTTCCTGGCAATAGACTGAAAATTGCATTTAAGCACCCGCTGTATACCCATTGGTTGGCATTTCCTGTGTGAGGATGTTGATGTGCCCAAGTGTGATTTTCCCTTATCATATACAGTTAAGGTGGCCATACACTGAGAGATCCGCTCGTTTGGCGATGTCGCCAAACAATCCGATTTCTCCCCGATATGCCCTCCTAACGAATAGTAACGGGCGGTCAGATCACGGGACCGCACCAACGAACAGATCCGACGGGATTTTAAGGTCCCATCCGATCGAGATCTGCCCGAACTTCGGCCAGATCTCGATCGGGGGAAGCCCGTCGGGGGGGGCCCATACACGGCCAATAAGCTGCTGACTCGGTCTGTCGGCAGCTTTTATCGGCCCGTGTATGGCCACCTTTAGGGAGAAAACACTTGGAAGTCATGGTGCATCAACACCCACAGGCTGCAGGCTGCCCAATCCCGGCCAGTTACATTCAGTGATCTTTCAAGTAAGACATTCTTTATATTCTGTATTCCACTGTAGGTCCCTAAACTATTGTGACAGTTCAGGAAGTCTTTGAAATTACATGACAAAAAAAAAATAACAAAAAGGTGGTATAAAGGTAATACCTTTAGTGGCTAACTAAGATAACCATAGCAAGCTTTAGTTCCTTTTTAAAGCTGAAAATTATTATTTTTAACTATCATTTTCACTTTTGTGACCAGCTCTTGGTGTGATCAAAACAAAGTGTGGAGTAGTTACAGAAGGTAAGAGTAATTCTGCTCATCCAATGAAATAATTCCTTTAGTCCAGTAAAAGTTAACAGCTGTTTAGCTCCTAATAGCTAGTGGAATGGCATTTATAGCGATCCCCACTCTAATCATCAAATTGCAACTGAATCACGTCGCATCATGGCACATGCACATTTTTTTGCATATGGGGTATTACACCTGAGCCCGTCTATTTCTACCAGATGCTGTTGTTGTTTACAAGTCCATAGAAAATGCCTCTTAGTAGAGACAGAAAGCATTTAAAGTTGATGAATCCTTTGACCTCTTTGTGCCCCATGTGATTCAATTGTTCACCTGGAGACTAAGCAGTTGAATCCCATTATTTGGCCCTGACTTGCTGGTGGCTTGTTTGCTGACCTGGCCAAATTAGGACCTTCCTCTGTATGGGCAGATGTATTGTGAGCGGTAAGGAGCCTTTACCATAAATAGGAAGATACTGGGTTAAGACCCTTGTTGTATGCAAAAGAAACTTAAATGACCTATACCTAATAAGGGTTTCAGTGACAGGGATGGACCAAGAAGAAGTTCATAATAACTTCTACTTGCTACCTGTCTGGTTGAGATATTAATGTAATAATATAGAAAATTTTACAGTTTTCCAGTAAATATTTCCTACTCAGGTCTGGACTGGGAATAAAAATAGGCCCTGCCATTATAAGCATACAGATGCCCAAACCGCCACCTCCAGCCCACTAAATAGTGACTTCCTATGGTACCTTACAGCAGCCCCTCTGGCATTTGTCGCAACCTTTTTATGACTGGCTGTGATTGGTTACTACATGTGGAGTATAGAAGCAGAGGTTAAAATTAAGTGTATAGTCATATGTCAGAGCCATTAGAGGCTTGCGGAAGAAATAGGAATAATCCATAGTTTTGAAGATTAACTGATTTAACGGGATTGACTCACAGCTGTGATTGAAACTGTCAGCCCATCGCCCTTAAGTTGCTTTTTCCTGAAGTTGTTTTGTTTGTTACCAACAAACACAATTTATAGAAGAAATAATGAAGAATGGGTATTACCTACAAAAGTCATTATGAACAGGCAATTTCACCTCCTCTAATAATGCTATTGCTCAATGCGCAGTGACTTTGGTAGGAAGTGAAATCAATACGCAGCTGAGATTAAATGCTTAGGAAGCTTTTTAATGACAGTTCAAACTGTTTCATTTCCTTTCAGTCCCTGTACTGCTGTAAATATAGACGCTTATAAACGTGCTTGTACAATAACTGTGAACTTTCTTTTTAACTCCCTCCCTACTGGCTATTTTTAATCTTGCCCATGCTGTGTTGCCATACAATTGAAGGCACGGCACATATCAAGGAAGAACATTGGAATCTGTTGTGTTGACTTCCAGGTCCTTGACAGCCCACACTGTAATGGTTTTATGATCAACAGCAAGTAATACAAATGAGTTGAACTACAATTTCCAACAAACTAAAAGCATGCTGGGAGCCATAGTCCAGCAGTAACGGTTAAACAGGAACACAGAGCAACTCTGTCTAATAAAACTTCTTTTCTCTAGCAGAGAAAAAATGTATGTCCCATGTAATGCAATGGGACATTCCAATGGATGCAAAGGTGACTACACAACAGATGGGGTCACCATACTCTGTTTAATCATCAAACAATTGTGACCTTCCAGATAAATGCCTAGTCTAAGGCAAACTACATGATATCACCCAGTTAAACGTTTTCATGTGATAGCCATTGATTATCAATATCTGTGCAGCTACTAAACTACACAAATAATGAAGTGAGGTGGCTAATTTACAACTGAAGATGTTCCCAAGACATCAGTACTTCATATAACTGCTATCAGTAAGGATGGGTCCAACAATATTAAGTTATATCATGTAATTTCATGTCAGGAAAACACATCTTTAGGGTAGGGCAATGGCTCTGTGGATAATGGCTCTGCAGATTCAGACTCAGGGAGGCCTGGGGTTGATCCCTATTAATGACTTCTTTGACAGTAAGTATATTAGAATGGAATGGGGAATTTCTGCAAAGCTCAGTGTTTTAAGGGGGGGTTCACCATTAAGTCAACTTTTAGTATGTTATAGAATGGCTAAGTCTAAGCAATGTTTCAATTGGTCTTCGTTTTTTATTTTTATAGTTTATTTCAATGATTTGCCTTCTTCTTCTGACTCTTTCCAGCTTTCACATGGGTGTCACTGACCCCATCTTCTAACAAATGCTCTGAAAGGCTGCTAATGTATATTTATTGCTACTTTTCATTACTCGTCTTTCCATTAAGGCCCTCTCCTATTCATATTCCAATATCTTGTTCAAATCAATGCATGGTTGCTAGGGTAAATCTGCTTAAACTGTCAACTGGAAAGCTGCTGAATAAAAAGTTAAATAACTCAAAATCCGTAAACATTTGCAAATTGCAAATTGTATCAGAATATCACTCCCTACATCATACTAAAAGTTTATACAAAGGTGAAAACCCCTTCAAGCACAAACATAATAACAGGTGCAGAGTTAGCACAAATAAGCTCCCTTCTGGTCTCAGATTCATTCTTGCATCCTCCTCCACACTTAAATATGTGCACAATTCTGAATATAGGTCATGCCAACAACATCTGACAAATATTCTGTGACCAAGGATTGGGATTTTACATATAACCATGATTTTGCAGACTCGTGGTATTAATTTTAGAGAGAATCAGTTGAATGTCTGTTAAAGAAAATATGAAGGGACCTGACAATTCAAGTGAGTATTCAGCAGTGCTGCTACCATGAGAAAGGTGAGAATCTTGCTGCACCCATGGGGTGGATATTGGTGAGATACAGAAGTTAGTGTAGGGAAAAGCATTTCTTGGAGATCTGTCGCCCATGGGTAGCAGAGATTTCCTGCTGTGGACAAATTCACCAAGTGCCATCACCTTCAGAGTGGAGAGGTGAAGGCCCTACACAAAATAAATAATCATGAATCCGTGTCAGTTTAATGAAAACGTACAGGTATGTATGTATATTGAGCTTCTTTTATGTGCAGAGCTATACATTACAGTAAATACATTAATAGAAAAGATGATTACGGTATTTTCTTTGAATATGGGATTAAACCACTAGTCAGGAATACTTATGTATGCACAACACACCCCAGTATATAAATTACATTTATTTGATCAGACTCCAAAAAAAGGTTTCAAAAGTCTTGAGTTTGGAAATATTTATTCTTTCTTACAAATTTTGGACAAGAATGCAAATGAGGATAACTTCCCGTTTGCAAAATATATTTCATGAATATACATGATACTGGATTACTCACAAAGTGATTCTTACATAACCAAGTACATTTAACAAAATAGCTTTTGTCTTAAATTTTTATTTGAATGAAGCTTAAAATCATGCTTCCACATACATATGCTGGTTTTGGGTGATGTATTTATTTTAGTGTTGGACAAAGAGGGAAAAATCTGCAAAGAGCCATAAGGTGAGAAGAACAACCTCCAGGTTGCAATGTTCATGTGCTAGGAATTCCATAGATGTTGATGAATCTATGTATAATACATAGATAAAAAATGATCTTATTATCTTATAAATGATCATAAATGTCAATACTGTTTCACTGCCATCAGCAATATTGTTACTTACTGTAATGGCAAGATTATATTTAACGCTTCACATTTTTTTTCATTAGTTCTGTACAATAATATTCTTACAATTCACAAGAGTAATGAATGACCTGTAAAATATACAGATATGAATGCTAGTGATGTCATAAATTTTAACCCCTGATTATTGGTGTCACTTGTATCACATAAACTTGTCCATCATAAAATACATTTTATACCATCTTGTAAAATGAGAATATTAAGTCTGATTAGATTCCCGTAACAATTGTGACACAGAGGTTTGTCCCAGTAAGAATTCCGATGGCAGATATAGCACCCAGGGTAATATAGGCTAGGACCATGGAGCATGGCCAAAAAATTGTCTCGCTCAAAATGCAATAAGATCAATGGCTGTTTTTTGTTGTGGCGACTTATTTTTTCTCTGCAACTTTTTTGTCCAAATGCATTAAAGTCAATGGGTGTTTTTTCTTATGGTGACTTTTTTGTCTAAAAGCATTAAAGTCAATTTGCGTTTTTTCTTATGGCGACTTTTTCGTCCTAAAGCATTAAAGTCAATGGTCGTTTTTTCTTTTGGTGACTTTTTGTCTCAGAAACATTTTTGTCTTGGCGACCTTTTCATGTCTCAGCAAATTTTTCCACAGCACATTTTTGCCACAGTTTAATGAAATGAGGAATGGTGAAATGAGGAATTTCTCTGCGAATCCATGGGTGGCGAAAACATTTGCTCATAGCTACTGGAAAGTACTCTGGCCAATTAGTTCATAGATAGAACTTTTTTAAGAAGAGCCTGGGTGTGCTGAGGGGTTTAGTAAGCTGTCTCGTCTATAGAACTGTTTTGCCTGACCCTTACCCTCTGCTGCGAGCAATTCCCCCACACAGTAGAAGATAATTTGGTCTTCAGCCTAAAGCTTTTCTAGTAGAGCAGCGGTCCCCAACCGTTTTTGGACCGGGGACCGGTGCAAATTTTTTTTTTGCAACCACCGGGGGTGGGGGTGCGGTTGGGGGAGGGTCAACAGCAAGTTGGGCGCACTGGCGTCAATTAGCCGCCCCTCGTTTTTGTGGGCTGGGCAGCCCAGTGCAGGAGTGTCCTTGGTTCTGGGCATCAGGGTTCTGGGTTGGGGACCCCTGTATTAGAGTCCAAACTGGTTATTATGTTCTTTAGGGGGCCAGCAACCCTACTTAGTTTTTTCAAGTAGACTACAGCAATCAGTGCAGTTATATAAGTTCTTGGTGGTGCAGAAAAGCGCATAACAATTTAAACTATATAATACATATAGTTACAAATGTTTGCAAGCAAAACAAACCCATATATTTACTGGTTAACAAGAGAACAAACTTGGAACCTAACAGGGAAATTCTATGTTCCTTGTGCGGAACTGCAAGTATGCACAAAGTAGGGAGGTGTCATTTAACATCTGGACTATGTTTGGCTCACCATGTAAGAGTCAGGACTTTCCAACAATGAGTACAATTCTTTTGTGCCATTTCCCTGTTTTGACCATTGCAACTGTACCTTTCCTGTGGAAAATTGAATCACATTTGCCTTCAAATTAATCTCTGACAAAAACAACCGATAAAGCCTTTAGTGTTTATTGAGGAAACAATGACTCTAAGATTATAGATGGTTTAACAATCAGTCAACAAAATCAGAGATTTCCAGATCAGATCTTCAAAGACTCCCAACAATTTTTGGGATATCCTTATTAAAGCAAAGGTGGATTGATTAGCAATTCAGTTATTTTCACTAAGGCACCTATCCTTGTGTGAAGATCCCCAGTACCCCGCAGTTTATCCTGATGATGAATGACCAGATATTGACTTGTATCCTGGATACACGCAGAGGGAATGCACAGAGGCCGGCTTCTAATGCTAATGGATAATCCTCCTTTTTTTCTCTCTGGCACAGATCTTAGTAGCTTTAAAATAAAAATGTGGTATTAAGCTGAGAGCCATGCAAAGAAAAGAAGAACATCACCCTGTCTCTAATATCCTTTTGTTATCAACCTCCTTTGGTTTATCTCTGTACCTAGATCCCTCCTTGCACTGCTATGCTAAATCTCTTGTTCTTACTGTATATACACCAAAGTCTGTTCATCTCCAACTTCACTATCTCATCCATATCCCTCTCTGATCCCATTCTGTTTACCATTCAACTCACACTAGCTGTAAAACCTAGTCATGTCACATTCTTCTCTCACATTCGCATTCTCTTGTTTATTCTAAATTATCAAATATCTCCTATCCTAATTTGGCTACCTCTGTCTATTATAATACAGTCAACACTACCATGAAAAAAGCGCTCCAAAATGGTCACGTACACTTGAGCGCCATTGCAGCAAATTCTGGTCAGACAAACATTTTTCTTTAATACTAGCCCCTGCATAGCCAAATAAACTACTACTCTCCCCTTCCCAAACCCTTCTGTGTGTTATGAGAAATTACATCACCCAACAACATTGTCCAAGTGATCGGACTCCCTCAACATTCTCCAGTCTCCTCTGTACTCGACCTGTGACTGAAGAGGAATTAAAAAAACTTTTGGTTTGCTCACACCTTACTACAAGCCATTTTGGTGCCATTCCTTCTAAACTTCTCAACAATCCCAACTCATGTCTCATCAATGCCTTAACCTATCCATTCCATCACCCCTGTTTTGACAAAAATCCTCACTTGATCCCTCTAATCTTAAAGTGGCCATACACAGGCAGATTTCTTCATCTGAAATGATCGATTATAGTATTATCTGATAAAATTGTCTACTTATAGTTACATTGATGGGGTGCAAACAATCTAATTGTTACAACCAAATCGTCCCAACAGCGGATTGGACAGGTTTAAAATTTTTCGTCATGAGATGATGAAATCGGTCAGTAGATGGGACCAGGCCCAGATTTGTGGCAAGGCCACAAAGGCCCAGGCCTAGGGTGGTGAAAGATTAGGGACGGCATGCTGCTCAGCCACATTATGGAACCTGTGCATCCCCCGTTCACTGGCGCTTACGCATATGCAATTGCCGGGGGAGCGCTGGCGCTCCGACTGCGTGGTTGGTCATCGGACTATGCAGCCTAGCGGCGCCCGCCAGAAGAATCCGGCCCTGGATGGGACAGTCAGAAAATCATCTTTAAACGATTGTTCACATGCCTTTTGCTAAAGTGAACAAATGAACAGACAACCATTGGTTAATATATACATCTTGCAGCCAACACAACAATGATACAGCCAATGTCTCCTCACATATTGTTTATCATGAATGGGTGAATTGTTTGTTCAAGTGATCATTAAGCCTATAAAATAATTTGCAGAGTGCCAACCAAATCTGCCTGTGTATGGACACCTCTAGTAACCTTTGTCCCATCTCTCAGCTTTCTTTTATCTCTAAATGACTTAGTATACACCGAACTGAGACTATTTCTCTATAACCATGACCTGCTGGATCCCCTGCAATCTGGCTTTAAACCACAACATCCCATGATGACCAGTTATCTGCAAAAAACACTTCTATTTATTAATAGATAGATATCTTAGCAGCTTATGAAACCTATGAACACCTTCTCTTCCTCCAGTCCCCCAATTCTCTTGGCCTTCGTGACACTGCCTTGTCTTGGTTTTCATCTTACCTTTTTAAATCAGTCCATCTGACTTTTTCCTAGTCTCTCTGGCATGAAACCATTTTTTAAGGCTAATGGCAGACAGAGAGATTTTCCACCTGTGTTTAAATCTGCTCTACTGCGGGTGACAAATCTCCGAAAAATGCTTACCCACCAGTAATAAAGTAAATCGCTAGTGTGAAAACATATGCAGCAACTGATTTTCTGAAGTTTGTTTGTGAGGCAATATAGGAAACAAAGCGATGCATATGTTTTCCCACTGACAATTTACTTTAATGCTGGTAGGAAAGCATTTTAGGGAGATTTGTTGCCCTCGTTATCACAGGTTTAAAGGCGTGTGACTAATCTCCTCTTCTGCCATGGCGCTAAAAACACATTTCTTTAAAGAAGCTTACCCTTATCTAACCTAACATAGCTTCAGTATACACTATATGCTGTCAGGGGCAATGCTCAGTGCCACATCTCTCCCTTAGCTGATTCCTGATCTTGCCCATTCCCTCACCTTACATTTCATACCCCCTTCTCTGATTAGATTGTAAGCTGTTTTCAGGTGGCCCCTTTGCATTGTTTATCGGTTGTATTTAATCTGCATGTTTAATTTATCCATTGATTAATTGTATAGTGTTATGTAATATGTAGGGTTTATAAATTTGTACAAATAATAATCATATAAGGAAAAGAAAAAAAGCGCTGTGTGCTGATTGTATTGTATCAGGGCACATTGAATCTAGGCTGTGATCACATTGGTACAGTACTGAATATTTTTAGATGGTAGCTTGTTTAGATTTAATCAGCTATTAGCCCTTAAATGTTACAAAATGGTTGCACAGAATCCAGTAGTTCTAAATGAAATGTTCTGTATTTATTTATCAATGCATAGCTTTACTTATTTAACCTTCTAACTGAAAGTCTTGTGCTATAGTTTTAAATAATGCATAAAATGCCTTTCACTGCTTGTCATTGTTTGCCCATTAAGACACTGGTGGTGATACAAGGGGTTCAAGCCCCCTTTGGTGTTCCCAAGCAGTCCCCATCTGTCAATGTCAGCACCACCCATAGGTTGAGTGTTTCCCATTCTTTTGGATCCGAAGTGTCTTAATGCAGGACAACATGCGGTCATTGGCTGGCTTGTCTTTCCTGGTTTTATAATCTCCATGTCCTGTCTCCACGCTGGTCTCATGATCCACTGCATTTGCTCTGCTTACACTTGAGCACTAGCCTCACAGCTGTTCCTTTTATTGTGGTTCACATGAACCAAGGATATGGGACCAGGGGTAAGATACTGTAATTAATCCACAGGAAGGTGTGGAATTTTAAAAATGCTGACCCATCACCTAAACATCTGATACCTTTCAAAAATAATTTGGCTAGAGATGAAACTATTTCACTGGAGTCTATTTGAATGTGTTGGGATTTGCTTTCGATCTGTCCCCCCATGAAGGAGTAAATGTCAAGTATGCCAATTCTGCTGGCCAATCACCTGCTGTGAAAAAATTTATAGTAGCCATGCTGGTGTCCATATGTTGCCTGAGTAAACAGCAGTGCCCGATCCTGGCCAATTGCAAGTTACAGATTCTGCTAAATCTGTAGGTTTTGGCATGTCTTTGGTGCTCATTTTATCACAGTATGTTTTGGTGGTGCTATCCGCTTTTTTTTTTTCACCTGATCCTTTAGGGCAGAGACACACGTGGAGATAAGGGGAGATTAGTCGCCCAGCGACAAATCGCCTCTTCTTCGGATGACTAACCTCCCCAAACTGCCTTCCCGCTGGCTAGAATAGAAATGGCCATCGGGATGGCACTCAGAGCTCTTCATTTTCTGAAGTCGCCCAAAGTTTCCTCAGTGACTTTGGAAAACAAAGTGATCCAAGTGCCATCCCGCCAGCGATTTCGGGAGATTAGTCGCTCGAAGAAGAAGAGATTTGATGCCGGGCGACTAAAATATCCTCGAATCTCCACATGTGTCCTCACAAAAATGCTCTGCTCTTTATTCCTAAGGGGGCTCAATCTACTCCCTTCTATGGGAATCTACTCCCTACTACTGGAATTCTTCTTATTGCCAATTCCTTAACAAAGGCACCACAGTGGCATATCTCACCTGTCTCCTTTCACCCTGCTCGCTTTTATTCAGTGGCTACACTGGGCAAATCTGCCCCTGGGCAGTAGAACAGCAACCAGTCAGTGATTGGATTTTTTTCATCAGCTGTAGCTACAACTGCAAAAATAGAAAAATGTAATTGGAAACCGTGGGATACTACCCCAGGTACAATTTTGCCCAGTGTTGATAAATGAGCCCCAGTATTTCTCGCGGGAGGCATTATGTGCATTTCTTTGCAACCTAACAGATATTTATAGTTTCAATTATGCAAGGCAGGAATAGAGGAGTTGATGGCTAATGACCAGCTGACCCACTAAGCCTGCTGATTTACTGCTTATGTGTATTACCCTGGATTATATGCAATTTTAAGAGTTCCCTGTTTTGAAGCTGCAACAATCTGAGTGATGCACCAAGGAAAAAAACAGTGTCTGTTTGTTTTGTGAGTCATGGAGAATTTCAAGCTCTGTTCTATTATTGTAAGAGATATAAATGCACCTTTTTAAGGTGTGCCTCAAAGCTCACCCATGCAAAAACATCATTAAGTATAACAGTAATATATCATACAGCCTTGTGTTGTGCATTCATAGATCACTTGTGTGACTGAAGAGCCAACTACGGCCATTTTCATACCGTGCTTCGGGCATCCAGGGGTGAGAGTATGAGCGATTTCTCTCAGCTCCACTTGTGTCATGCACTTAAAGGTAACTTGCTTGAGTGATAATTCAAACACAGGCATTTTACATATAGGTCATCTGAGCCTTTCTATAAGTGGGGTTTGGCGTGCCTTATCATCATATACATTCCTAAGGGACAAAATCAATAAAACTGTGTGTCTAAGCTCCTTTTTAGTCAGTCAGTATTTAAAAGGATGAACTAACTGTCAACATATGATAAGCCAGGGTGCCGAACCTCCTCCCCCACCACAACCTGAATCTATACCTGTATAAAGCAATGAATTATGGACCTTGCAACCCCTCTACTTGTTGAACTGATTTCCTAGAGGTGCTGTCCCGGTGCTTCCATCGCCTCCTTTGGAATTTTTTTTTTAACCCAAGCGCAATTGATTGACCTTATGTTAAACAGAATTGTATAATGTCCTTTTTAAATGCTCTGTGTGTGTGCAAATCCTCCCATAGTTACTTTTTATCTGTGGCTCTGAAACATTATTCTTTACTAATGAGCTGTAACAGGAATGAACCTGATCTTTGAATGATTACAGATCAAACACATGACCAAGCTGTTTGTGTAGATCTTCTGGATTGGCACTAGCTAACTAGCCCTGAAAATGGAAATGTTAAGGCAGATTGTTCCCATGAAAATTGTTTTGCACGTTGGCACTAGAGAGAAATAATAATATTTTTTTTTCACAAATATACCTGATTCCAGAAACTGAAAGAATTACATTTTGTCTCTACTCACTGGGACCAGTTCCCAGCCAACCTTAAGGTGGCCATAGATGTAACATGATCACAGGAAAGAGAGTTTGCTTTCAATACAGAGCTGAATCGCCAGATATACAGATAGGAACAATAGAATTCTACCTGTATCTGACAATTCAGCTTGAACAGTGGCTGATGTTCAGGTAGCAAGCCCGATCGGCGAGTCTTCTCTGATATCGGTCGGTTTATCTCCCGCCATACACGAACTGAATATCATATGAAAGTTAATGTCGTACAATATTATCGCTGAGTCTATGGCCACCTTTAGGCTCACAGTGTAATGCAACAGTTCCCTCACTTTGCATTAAGTGAAATGATGGATTCTGGCATTTGTCCCTCTGTTTTCAAGAGTATCTGTGCAACACCCACTGCGAAAAGCAGAATCCATCACTTCATAATGGAACAAGATAAAGGAAGGGTTGCATTACATTGTAAACCTAAGGGGGTATCAGGACAGACTATCCTGATTTCCTTTCAGTCTGTGAAATCAGTTATGTCTGTGTTAAAGTAATACATTTATATTTATTTTTGGAAGTTCAGAACTTTTTTTTTTTTCATAAGCCTAAACAATATTTAAGTGATTTCCCTCTTCACAAAAGATTTCATTGTGTCTGAATTATTTTGAATCATCTCCATTGCAATGCTACTTTCTCCCATATTAAAAAGTGCATTAGAAAATAGTTCCACATATGATACCATAGCAAAATAAAAACGTAATCAAAAAGACAGTGTACGTTTCTTTGAGACACAATGTGGCTTTGCGAGCAGGAGGACAACAATGCTTTTCTGCTAACATAATTAATGTCAACAACAAACCACTTTCTAAAGTATTTACCATTGCTGCTTGGTAACCTGACAGTACTAAAAGCCCATGCAACAGAGCAGTCTGATTTGTTACCTAGGTGCCCTATCTCTGTTTATAAATACAGGTATATAATCTTAAAGAAAAATGCATTGATTGCTATGTTGTATCTTACTTACAACTTGCCTTGGTATATTAGATTCATAGTAGAGTGAGACTAGGGTGTTGCTTTAAGAGAGACCCTTATACATGTTTGAATTCCTTTACTGAGCTCGTTCCCACCTCATGCAGGAAGGGTACTTCAGGGCAATGAACACATGGAATAGAGTTCCTGTTGATGGGGGTAGTAAATAAATAAAATCCATGAGTTAGTTTCAAAGACCCAAAAGAAAACTAGATTAGGAACTAAAGGGGGATTCTATAAGGACCAACTGGTTCTTTTCTGCTATCAAACTCTTATGTTTCTGTCTGGGCATTCTAATCAGTGTTGTATTTGGAGAGTCCACTCCCACTGGGGCTGTCACAACAAGGGCCCGCACACACCCACACCAGGCCCCAACACCCCCTCTGCCAACTCTACAGCCCCAGCGCCAAACGCAACCCTTCTCCATCTGCCCCCCCCCACATCAGTTAATAGTGCTGCTCCAGCAGAATTTTGTACTGAAATCCGTTTCTCAAAAGAGCCAACAGATTTTTTTATATTTGACTTTGAAATCTGACATGGGGCTAGACATATTGTCAGTTTCCCAGCTGCCCGAAGTCATGTGACTTGTGCTCTGATAAACTTCAGTCACTCTTTACAGCAAGTTGGAGTGATATCATCCCCTCAGCTCCCTAACACAAGATAACAGCTGCCTGGTAAATCTAAGAACAGCACTCAATAGTAAAAGCTAAGTCACTGCGTCACATTTAGTTACATTGAGTAGGAGAAACAACAGCCTGCCAGAAAGTAGTTCAATCCTAAAGTGCTGGCTCTTTCTGAAAGCACATGATCAGAGATGTTATTTATTTTTTAATATATTCAATTATTTTCCTTTCAAATGGCATACCTCCCAACATTTCAAAAATTTAAAGAGGGATACAAATTTTTGCCATGCCCAGTTTACGGCCACACCCCCTAAATACCATGTCCATTTTACAACATTTAGCAGGTTATGGAAAGTTTGAACACATTTCTGGGAATTATAGGACAATTTTTTATGGTAATACAGTTTTGCTAATGAAGGTAAATTGCTCTTTAAGATGTGAGCCTCAGTTCTCCAAAGAAAATGTCTTAAATAGTTACAATTGTATCTTTGCTTATCTTAAATAGTTACAAATGTATCATATTGCAGGTGCTGAGTGTTCTGGGCTCTCTGCCAAGAGCCTCTTATTTAATTACATTTCAGAAACTTTGTATCTTTTTCTGGCTGTTCATTGTAGACGATCAAAGAGAAAGTCACAACATTTCACTAACAACCCAGGACTGCAGGTTGAGCTGTCAAAATTGGGACTGACCCACAAAAAATGGGAGGTATGAAATGGGGTCACTGACTACATTTAAAAACAAATGCTCTGTGAGGCTACAACTTTGTTATAGCTACTTTTTATTACTGGTCTTTCTATTCAGGCCCTCTATTCATAATCCAGACTCTTATTCAAATCAGTGTAGGTTTGGTAGGGTAATTTGGACCCTAGCAAACAGATTGCTGAAATAGAAAACTGGAGAGCTCCTGAATAAAAAGATAAATAACTCAAATAGCAAAAAATTACAACTAATTGCAGATTGTCTCAGAATATCCCTCTGTACAGCATATTAAAATTTAACTCAAAGGTGAACAAATCCATTCATCTGGGAGTGTTACATGATTTGGGCTAACAAAGTGTAAATGCGTATAGGAATTACTCAGAGTAGCAGATATGGATATCAGTGGAAAAAGGGAGCATTAGGCAGGTTGTGGGTAGGCAAATAAAATTAAATTCCGGTTTTATGGTGTGCAGTGGCTAGTGGATCTGCTTGAAGACAAAACTGTTGTGGATCAGACCTGGCAGAAGGACTGAGTGGTTACAATTTGGGATTTATAATAAAACTTTATCATTAACTTGTTATCTTTTGTTTAGAATAGCGTAAAACCTATTTGTAGCATTTTGCACACACATTGTATAAATCCAGACTGAAGCTAATTCAATCCCTCTTCTCCTACAGTGACTCCTCAGATTCCCTTCTTCTAAAATCTTAGCACTTACACCCCTGGGGTAGTCTGACATAAACAATTTAAACATACGACAATTTTTACCACCTTTAAATCCAGAAGATGGCAAATATATTAATTGTGTATATCAAAGCGTTACAACATTCAGTTTAATATAGTACCACTAAATTATTAATGTGTGAGATGCTAAATGTTTACTGTAGGAACAAGGTTATTGGCCATGTTACAAATCCATACTGAATATTGTATTTCACTAAAATTATAATTATTTGAAAAATTACGTTGATAGTTGAGTCATGGGCTTGACCAGCACTACTGCTTAGTGGACACATACTATTTGTCCTCCATGAAACATTGCCAGCCCTCCCTTGAATCGGGAGTCTTCAATGCTTCTGGACCACCCAGTGCTGCTGCCCCTGATATTACACCCCTGCATGCAACTAGCAGCTATACGTGTGCATAAACAGATAGGAAATTTTAAATTAATCCAAGGTTAAGGTTGACAGCAGAGATGAGAAATGGAACTGGCAAATTCCTGGGAGCTGCCTGGCATGGTGTTGTAGGAAACACATGAGTAGCCAACACTTTGTCTCTTCAGAAAATAGATGTGATGTGTTAAATGTAATGAATTCCTGTGCCCTATCTGTTCCAAAGGGAATTAGCATAACAGCGAGGGAGTTTGCATGTGTCACAAATTCCTCTGCTGGAGTATGTTACTGACAAGCACTTCAGATCCCTGCTAGCACCTAACAACAGATAAAACCTTCACTTCCCCTCCTTTTAAGTATGCAGGAGACAGTTTCAAGATACAGCTACTTGCACATCATTTATCCATGTAACACTGCTAGGTTTTGCAGCCCTCTAAAATAATATTAGTGAAATGCAAATACTACATGGAGGGTGGTAGTTTGCTGAGCTGCTAGTGTCATCCCTCCTTTACATGAGCACTGAGTGTCAGCCCTGCCAGTGTCAATACTGGGAAAATATACAAAGTGCAATGTGACAATGAAAGAACCCACAGAGAAAGCTGAACAAGCAGGCAAATACCTTGCTGAGGCACACACTGCACTGTAGGGCTTGCAATCCACGTGTACTTTCCCTAACATAAACCAGGCAACTGGGAATGCAAGGTTTATTAATTCTCATAGTTCCAAATCCAAATCCAGGCCATGGTGTCCCTTAAAAAGGGGAAATGGGAAAAAAACCCAGAAAACAAAAATAGTGTAGCAATCCTAGTATGGTCACACACCCAGTGTTAATGATGTACATAGAATCAGTGTTAAAATAGATACTTCCACCTTTTATAAACAGTGAATAGTGCTCTTAAGGCTAAGGGCAGACGGGCAGATTCGGGGAGATTTAGTCGCCTGGCGACTAATAGCCTCTTCTGCGGTGCGGCAATCTCCGCGAAATCCCTTCTTACTGCCTTCCGCCTGCTTGAATGAGAAAACGCCAGCGCAATGTACTTACGGCAATTTGATTTCCAAAATCACCTGAAGTGCTGAAACTACAAGCGATTACGGAAATCGCCCCACAAGTGCATTGCGCTGGCGTTTTCTCATTCAAGTAGGTGGAAGGCAGGAAGAAGGCATTTTGGGGAGATTGTCAACCCGCAGAAGAGGCGATTAGTCGCCAGGCGACTAAATCTCCACGAATCTGCCCGTCTGCCCCTACCCTAAAGCATCAAGTTGCTAGTGGTTGACCAAAAAGGGATAGTAAAAATACTGTTAGTACCCACACTTCAGTTCATCTGAAACTCTGGTAGTATATTATACTCACAAAAACAAAACAGTAGCTTGTACTTGATTCCAACTAAGATATAATTAATCCTTATTTAAAGCAAAATCATCCTATAGGGTTTATTTAATGTTTAAATACATTTCTAGTAGACTTAAGGCATGAATACCCAAATTAAGGAAAGATCCATTATCCAGAAAACCCCAGGTCCCGAGCATTCTAGATAACAGGTCCCATACCTGTAGTAAAATTGCACTCACAAATTTTCTTCCATGCAGTTGCATTTAAGAATAAAGTTAAAAGTCCATGCGGTAAAAGCGCAAGTCTCCAGCATCTCTCAGAACACAATGCGCATGTCTCTATTTCGCCTCCATATACTGACGCGTTTCACCTGTATGGCTTCCTCCAGGAGTAATGATGTTCTCATTGAATGTGCACTCTTTATTGTCAGTAATGGTTGATTTTTAAAATTTATCAGCACAATCTAGAATCTGTCTTCACATTCCAAAACAAACTTTATCGATGCAAATACAATTACATACAAGTTTCTTTTCCACACCCTGCATACAATTTGATAAAAATATAGGAAACTATACTAACCTAAAATTATTATATATAATTGATAATTCTCACATATTATATATTGACACAACCAAATGGGTTAATGGGTCAGCCCAAGATAAAGAAAGTTTTGTTTGGATTACATTAACAAGACAAAGCTTAAACGATACAGTCTTCGGCCATTTACAGTTTGCACAGTTTTTTGGAGTCCACTCTGAGGCTAGTTTCTTTTACCTTCTGTAGTAGAATGACCAAGAAATGTGTAAAAAGGTGAGTTCTGCTTTTAATGTCTCCCCAACAGGAGATGAAAGCTGCAAGGGAGTTTTTACTAAACAGGGCATGGTTTCTCTTTTTAAAGAATTTTGCTGTCTGGCCATGGAAGCTATAGTATTCTGAAAGGAACAGGCAAGCCAGACAATCCATTCCAGTGGTCCAGTTTGCATACAGGAGCTCACTTTCCACAGGAAGACTGTCCTTTAGAAAGGTATCTAATTGTAGCGAGAGTGTTAGGAAGGTCTCTCAGAGCAGAGTAAATAACAGGAAAGTTACCTGTCTGTGTTAGGGACTCCCAGAGGGGCTTGGGCTGCTGCCTGTCACTGCAAGGAGTAGAGGGAGACGTGACCAGGTGACTGAGAGTCATAAGTGATTGAGGAAAACCAGAAGGTGAGACAGGTCAGAGGCTGGTGATCTGATATCCCAGGAGGGGAGAGTCAGCAGGGCAGGGCCGGAACTAGGGGTAGGCAGAAGAGGCAGCTGCCTAGGGCGCAACGATTAGGGGGCGCTGGGCAGCTACCACTTCTGCCTACCCCTAGACTGGACTCACCTGGAACTTTGTGTATGCAATACTCCCCAAACGTTCCTGTGCATGCGCACTCGCACCGTTCCTGCGCATGCGCACCCGTGCCGTTCCTGCGCATGCGCACCAGCGCGTGTAACGGAGGAAGAGAGGGGGTGAGCTGACAGCTGGGCTGCCTTGGGCGCCCGGCTTGCCTGGCCCGCCTCTGCAGCAGGTCTTTGTGAGAAGCCTGAATATTACAGTGTGGAAGCCACCCTGTATAGTGAGAATCCCAGAGTGGGGAATGCGTGATGTTGAAATGTATGCCAGTGACTGTATGTTGGGAAAAGTTTGCAAAATAAACCTGTGTTTTTGCCTGAAGACATGTCCCTGTCTTTATGCTCCTGATCCGAAGCTTTCCTGCCTACCATAGCTATTTCCCCCACAATTACATGTACAGGCAGCCAGAGTGTCACACTTCCTACCTCTTACTAACACTTAGAGGGGTACATAGTCCTCACCAACAGCAAATACTGACACTAACTATGAGAGGATTCTCCGAAGGGTTGATTCCTTGGTAGAAGCAGAATTTCTCTCAGTGTAATACAGTAGGATAAACGATGGCAGGTCAGGTTTCATAAGCAGGTCCAGACTGGAACTCAAAATTGGCCCTGTTAAGTACACAGAGGCCCAAACAGCCTCCCCCCAGAGGCCCACTGAATAATCACTGTCTGTGGCATCTTACAGCAGCCCCTCTGGCATTGCCAGAATCCACAGATTGCCAGTACAGGCCTGCCCAAAAGTAGATGGAAGTTTCTGGAATTCCACAATGGTAATTCACCTCCACTGACCTGGCTTACAATGGGATAAGATGAAGGTTGGGCAGGGTCAGACTGGGCCGGTAGGACACAGCATAAAATCTTGCCCCACCCCAGCCCCGATCAAAATGAACAGGTATGCGTGGGGAGCCCAGAGGGGGGTTATGGCTGGGGCGGCTGGAACCGGAAGGGGGTGGGGACCCCAGTGTCAGAAGCCCTGGTGGGCCATGGACACTCCAGTCCGACGTTGAGTTTGGGTCACTATACTGGTGCCAGGAATCCCCTGGGTGGCCCGGCCAGAGCCAAAACATGTAGCAACCAGAACTCTGCAGTTATACACTTTGTAGGTCAAGTAACCTGGCTGTGACCAATAGCACACAGCTTCTAGCAACTTGCCATAATTTTTCAAGAAGGCACAGATGACCAAAATGAACAGGTATGCGTGGGGAGCCCAGAGGGGGGTTATGGCTGGGGCGGCTGGAACCGGAAGGGGGTGGGGACCCCAGTGTCAGAAGCCCTGGTGGGCCATGGACACTCCAGTCCAACGTTGAGTTTGGGTCACTATACTGGTGCCAGGAATCCCCTGGGTGGCCCGGCCAGAGCCAAAACATGTAGCAACCAGAACTCTGCAGTTATACACTTTGTAGGTCAAGTAACCTGGCTGTGACCAATAGCACACAGCTTCTAGCAACTTGCCATAATTTTTCAAGAAGGCACAGATGACCAAAGTCTTGTACATATGGCTTTAATGAATTAGCCCCCAACTGTAACCCTAATGCAAAAGCACTCAGTCTAGTGTCCACTATTCACTGATATAGGACAGTGCCCTCTCTCTTGGCCATATTCCTGCTGTGCTACATTTTTATCTATTATCTTAATAGCCTTACTTTGCCTCACATAATAAAGATTTGAGAAAAATCCCAAAACATAGCTATCTTAAATAAAATGATCACTTTTTTTAGAAATTGTATCTCATTTTCAAAAAAGTATGCAATGACACACACACACACACACACACACATATATGTGTGTAAATAATGTTCAGTGCACACTTTTGACTTTGTAAAGCAAATCACCATGATTTTACCCACTATAAAATCACAAATTATACTCATACCATTTATATGGGGTGAGAAAAAAAAATGTCATGCCTGAATGCATGAACAAACATTGGCAGCTTGGTCTGCACTTTCTAAAATGCTGCATTATATATAGAAAATATTGTTTGTAGGACATGTTACATGTTGCCTTTCAGTTTTGCTTTGTAGGGCTGTCAGGTCACATTAATTATTAATGGTTACTTGTCCTTTAAAGTTTACATTCATTTTTAGTGAGCAGAGAAATTTCCGGAGAAGGAAATCATGAACCCTAGTGCCATCTTGTGGAAATTATCATTAAAACTTTATACACAGGAGAGGAGAAAGCCACAGTCAAATCAACCGTCATCATATGAGTACAACACAAGTGAAAAGAAGAGGCCTAAGGTCCCTCCTAAACTACTGCAGCAAATGAATTTGTAAATACAGCACAAGAGGTGCAAATTCAAGCAGGGATAGAACAGAGCAGAGGTGCTGGTTATGTGGTTGTGGCAGGGAGGATAGTTGTAGTTATAGGGAAAGGTGTAGGTGACAGGGCCTGTGGGGCTCAAACACTGGCAATAAAATATGTTGAGGATCCAGGACACACGGAACCGACCTGAACAGACCGAGACATGACACGTACAAGTTTTACCTGTTAGTATTATTTGTGAATCTTAATCGCTGTCAGTGTTGTACCATTACTGTGAAGATGTACATGATTTATGGTCCGGAAAATATGTATGTAGTAATGGACAATTTCTCTTGGAAATATTGCTCAAATAAAAAATTTTATTTTAAAAAAAAAAAAAAATATGTTGAGGCCTGAGAGAGATGCTTTTTTGGCATCTTCAACATGATGGACAGTTCATAGACTTCACTGCCCCTTCATCCCCTGCTATGTGCACAGATGGGCAGGGCTTTTTTAACAAAATATGTGCCTAATCGGTAAGTGAATCTCCAGTAGAAGATTGTGCAAGAAATGTGATCCTTGCCTGATAGGCTTTTCAAACCTGTCTGACATCTGGATGATTTTTGGTCAGATGTCTGTTAGGGAGGCAGTAATGGGAAACTCTCACCACCTTTTAAATATCCCCTAATGTGTCTTTCAATAATTTGGAGTACAATGTCTTAGGGTAAGGTCACACTGAGCGTTTCGGGGAGATTTTGTCGCCTGGCGACTAAACGCCTTGTCTTTGCGGCAACCAATCTCCCCAAACGCCTTCACTGACTCTTGTGCTGTGAGGAAACCTTGGGCGACTTCAGGAAAATTAATCATCGCGTGTGCTTAGCGCTGGCATTTTTTCATTCTAGCCAGCGTAAGAGTGAGGGATTTGTCGCCGCAAAGACGAGGTGATTAGTCGCCAGGCGACTAAATCTACCCGAAACGCTCAGTGTGACCTGACCCTTAAAGGAGAAAGAAACCCTTTCCCTGACCCCAGTTCCCTCCAATGGCCTCCCTCCCAGCACTGCTCATTATTGCCTATCTCTGTGCCTGCTTTAAAATTGCGGAGTTGCTCAGTGAGGGTGGCTGGTGCCATGTCGCACCAATTCTGATGCAGCACAGGAGAAGCTAGAATGGTTTGTAACTAAACTCCGATCCTTGAGTATTGAAATTTTAGGAGGCTTCTGTGGGAGGCACAGGGGCAACAACAATGCAGAAAGGCAATTACCCTCTGTGTCCTAAAATCTGCCTTGTGTACTTACTAGATAACACTTCATTATAGTCAGATATGTAAGTGATGTCTCTCACTTGGCCAGAAGATGGCGGTACTTCTACAGTCATTAGGGGTTCTGTACTTTTGTCTTAAAAAAAGAGAAATTAAAGCTAAAAAATGTTCACAAGTAACAGTGTATTAATCCATCTGGGATATATATATATATATATATAATATGTAATGTGCAACACCCCTTGATCACTGGAGAAAAATTCCACCATCCACACAATGGAAAGGCATACCAGATAAAACACAAATTGACATGTCAGTCACAAAATGTTGTGTATATTATCAAATGCCCATGTAGGTTTCTGTATTGTGGAAAGACCATTAGGCCACTAAAAGATCAAATTAGTATGCATAGGTCGACCATACAGCAGCCCTGGACCCTGGATATGACCAAAAGAAGGTAAAGCAGGACATATCAAAGCAACCAGTAGCGCAGCACTGGTTTCAAGCCATACACCCCATTTCCACATTTAAATGCAGGCCGATAGATTGCATCAAAACCCCACAAAAGGGAGGGGACATTAACCGTGTATTCTTACAAAAGGAAGCCTTCTGGACATATGAACTAGGGTGTGTGGTGTGGCCCCTAAGGGATTGAACACTGTGCTACACTTAAACTGCTTCATTGCCAGTAGATAATTTCTGGAATACCAACATCTGTTTCTGTAAGGGGTTGATCTGTTTTTTCTAGGTGAGGGAACCCGTTCTTTCAAGCAATTGAATGCTGAGAAATATGTTTATGGATCAGGGGAATTTTACCTTTTAAAATATACACTTGCTAAATGTTAATATGCTGGTTTATAGCCAGCCATACAAGAGTTAACTGCACTGTGATGTCACTGGCACACAACTTACAATGTGGGTGGAGGTTATTTAAGTGGTGATTTGAAATGTGTGTGTATTAGGGATGCACTGAATCCACTATTTTGGATTTGGCCGAACCCCCCGAATCCTTTGTGAAAGATTCGGCCGAATACCGAACCGAATCCGAGCCCTAATTTGCATATGCAAATTAGGGGTGGGAAGGGGAAAACATTTTTACTTCCTTGTTTTATGACAAAAAGTCACGCGATTTCCCTCGAAACCCCTAATTTGCATATGAAAATTAGGATTTGGATTCGGCCAAATCAGAATCCTGCTGAAAAAGGCCGAATCCTGGCCAAATCCCAAACCGAATACTGGAATTCAGCAAAACCCTAGTGTGTATACCTTGAAAAAGGTCCCAATGGGGACCGAAACGTCAGTTGGGCATTGTTTCCAGATATATATATATATATATATATATATATATATATACAGCTTGTAACATGTATGCAATATTATATTTTGACATTTATCTATCATTTTCTAACAAAACATGAATTTTTGGTCTTAAATAGGATTCTTTATCCATTTTTTTAATGAATGATAGGAAATGTAAACCCTGAAAACAAATAACTGTAAAATGAATGCAACTGAAACAACAGTGCCACCTGTTGGTCATTTAGTCTGAATGGAAATAGTCTGCTGAAAATAAAATTCCTGAGTAGAGGAAGATGTTGTAATGCCACACTGGTTAGAACTGACCAGAGAAACATCAGAGTACTGTTCTTTGCTCACTAATGTCATTTTGTATGCAGAGCAACATAAATGACCAGTGTGTTTTGCTGTTGTTCTTAATTCATTATATAAACTGTTTAAAAACCTTTTGATATCAGGAACATGGCAAAAAAATGATCAAATTTATATTCATTTGTTTTGCATTATATATAGGGAAATACAGTAATATCAGTCTCCTTACATGATTATCGTTAAAGCATACTGTAAATCACTAAATTTGCACTGAACCATTCTACTTCTGCCATTACTGAATTACAATCTTTTTCCACCATTTTCGCTAGGCAAGTTTTTCTGCATGCTTAAAATTGCTTTGCTCATTCATATAACCCATGTATCATAAATCATATATATGTTTGCAATATGTCATATGGTCCCCATAGACGCGACGATTCTTCTTGCCGAACGACCGATTTTAGGGAAGCCCGACTGATCCTTCGAAATTATCGTGCGGTTAGTGGTATTCGAACGATCGTACATCTTACGATTTTTCGGCCGACATCTGTCGGGAAATTGATCGGCCAGGTCTAAAAATCTTTGTCGGTCCCAGTGCAATCTCTCTATGTTTGCAGGGCCAAGCAGGCAGCTCCCCTTTGTTTTCCTGGTAAATTGGTCTTTTTAGTTGATGGTAGATTCCTACGATCGTACGATCGTTCTGAGAAGATCGTGGTCTCACGATCAGGATCTGATCTTTTAAAAATCTCAACATCTATGGCCAGCTATATAGTCTGCCCCTATCTTGCATGGTCTTAAGCTTGCCACATACATTAACATCTGCTGATTGGTGAGGTCACCATCATGAGGATCTTTACATGACAGGTTACCTTCATGCTGGGCCAAATTGGGCTGATCTGATCATTTGGCCCACAGGCCTGCTGAAAGGGGATTGCATCAATGCACCAATGCTGTCCTTGTAAAATATTTTTAAACCTGCCTGACAGATATCTGGCCAATTATTAGACAGATATTTTTAGGAAAGTACTATACATGGGCAGATGAGCTGCCAATTTAGTTATAGGGCACAGATCTGGCCGCTAATATCTGCCTGTGTATGTCCAATTTTATTCATACAGTAGCAAGCTAGTCTTAAGGTGGCCATATACGATAAGATGCGCTCACTTGGCAAGGTCACCAAACAAGCGAATCTTAATCCGATATGCCCATTGAAGACAAGGCAATATCTAGTTAATCTGATCATTCTGCCCTAATGAAGGAAATGGGCATTGATGGGATGAGGACTGCATTGAGGACTGCATCAACTAGCAGATGTGGTCCTTGATCGCAAAAAAAAAATCAAACCTGCCCAATCAATATCTGGCCGATTTTTCCGGGTGACCCGTCAGAATGCCCCATGCCCCAAGATGCTGAATTAGTCTAAAGGACCAATCTGCCCGTGTATGGCCACCTTAAGGAGCAGTTGAGGGAAGGAGATGATGATCTGTCTATACCAGGTTGTAGTAACCTTTAATTTGTGTGGCCTGAGCATATTAGTAATTGTAGCTTCTGATTATCATAAATGCCAGCACCAAACAGACTCCCAATGATATCAAAAGAAATGCCTCAACAAAAGAAACCGTTTACTAATTAGTGGGCTTCATAGTTGCCCACAACATGTATATCTTAAGAAGATATTTGAAGATTTGTATAAGGAGGGACCTTATACACGGGCAGATAAACTGCCAAATGGCCACCTTTCGATTCAAAAGTTTCACTCCTGCTTACCCTAGCAAATAAACAATGGAGCCTCCACAGCCTCAGATTGCAAAACATGGAATTAAGATTGGGATTAGTGGGAATAACGTAAACACAGCAAATAACACAATGACCACAACCTTCATCCAAACCCCCCCAGATGTCCTTAACCTTAAAGTAAAGGCTGACACCAGCATTCCTCCATCAATGCCACCTGTAGAGGCTTACATCCATTGTTTTATCTCTTTATTTCTTTGTTTAGAAGGAGTGACTCCCCTCTCAACACCCCGATTATGAAATTTCGCAGCTTTAACAAAATCAATGTTATTGACATAGTGAAAGACTGACAGGATGACTGGAGTGTTGAACGTTGTGGTATGTTTATTATTATTAGCAATGTCACATACAGAGATGTCAAATGAGCATTTCACCCCATGGGACAGGGCTTACAAAGATGTGATAAATATTCATGTTAATGTTCTCACTAGAGCCCCATTCATGTGTCTACTATATAAATACTAAATATTATCAGATCAAACATAGTATATACTGTATTATGTTATCACTTGTCTATTAAAGGATAAATACATTTAACTTTACATAGAAAGTTAAACAAGCCAAAAGTATTTTGCTTGTAAGGGCAGAGACACATGCTGCGATTTGGGGATATTAGTTGCCCGGCGACAAATCTCCTCTTCTTCGGGGCGACTAATCTCCCCAAACTGCCTCCCCTGCCTTCCCACCGGCTAGAATGTAAGTCAAGTCACCGGCGGGAAGGCAGGGGAGGCAGTTCGGGGAGATTAGTTGCCCCGAAGAAGAGATTTGTTGCTGGGCGCCTAATCTCCCCGAATTGCAGCATGTGTCTCTTCCCTAAGGCTACAGAAACAAAATGAAGATATTTCTTTGTAAGACTAGGTAACTTTTCTATCCAGATAAATAAAGACAAACCCCATCACCAAATTATGGTTGCTGAAAGGGCTCATGATTTTAGAGATAATCCCACCATGAGAAAATCTGGCCTTTAACAAGCCCAGGAAGCAGATTGACAATGTGAAATAAACCCAGTGAAGAAATAAACAGAGCGAGAGGCCTCAAACCTTCAGACACAATGTTCGGAGAGGATACCCATGGTGGGGATTAAATAGCTGGAAAATATTTCCCGCATTACCCCCTGAAAAGATGGGACATTCCCTAGTCTACCCTGGTGCTCAAAGATCAAATGGCCTGTAGGTCCAGACACATGGCCTACAATTAAGCCTTTTCTGCTCCCATTAAAAAGTAAAACTGTATAGACTACCCCCCTGGGTTAATCCTTTAATTATACAGAGTGAGGTCAATTGTCTCCCATTTACCAAAGGATTAGCACCTTGACTGTCTTCTAGATTTTATTACTGTACCTGGAGCATGAAAGAGAGGATTTGCTTTGGTAATCTACTAAACTCCATGTTGTTTCTAGGGGGGTTGTATATATATGCATTTATCCATTTTTATATATTAAATCAGATACAAAAAAAATGTGTCAGCTATTTCCTCATCACAACAGAAACCTCCCTTCTCAGATGGAAGAGCCAATGCAAGACTGGAGTAGTTTGTAGGGATCTTCTTAGGACTATATTGCATGGGACTTTTTTTTTGCTGCAACTCTCCCACAGGGAACAGTGGTGGCCAAAATGCTTTGAATCTTAGTGGGTAATTTCTACATGACATTTTAACAGGAAATCACAAGTATCCTAGGGGCTTTATACTGTTTCCAACCATTGTAGGAGAGTGATATGTGGGACAAATGGAAAATAAAATTATCGTTTTCTAGTATCTTTATGTGACTTTGAATTCTTCACATTATTGTTTTTATTTCCCAGAGTAGATGTTTGGAATGGCATCCAGTTGCTAATATAGCTGTCCCCAGCAACCAGGAAACCAGTTGATTGTGATGATAGAATTGTATTGCGTCATTCTGACAAATGCCTGATTGCTAAGGGTCAGTAAGCATATCAAGAATATAGCCATTTAAAGACCACAACAGACAGTTGCAATGCAAATAGATTTTATACTGAAATTTTCTTATAGAGGTTGTTCATCTTTAAATACATTTTTAGTATGATGTAGACATTGATATTATTAGACAATTTGTAGTAGCTATCTGATTGCTAGGGTCTTATCTGCTTTAGAAAATGGACAGGGGACACAGTCTGAAGCCCAGTTAGGATGATATTTAAGGAAAAAGCCAATTTGGTCTCCTAGACACATCTAAAAGCTCATCTTGAAGGTCACATAGAGTACAATGTGGTGACAAAGCATAGTCACTCTCCTAGATACACCACAGTTCAATTTAAATGTTAGTTTCGGTGAGATTCAGGGAGAACACTAATTTATTGTCATAGATATGTTTGGAACTATGGATGAATGATTAATCTACCAGTGTTTCCTAGATGTAAAGTTATGAACTAAATGTGGCCCTGGCCAATCATTGGACCTCCCTTGTGGTTGAAAAAGTCGGACTGCCACTACTATCTTTGCATAATGTGTTTGCATCTGGAAACATTCTGCTCGTATACAGATATGGGATCCATTATCTGGAAACTCATTATCCAGATAGCTCCAAATTAAGGGATGGCCATTTCCCATAGACTACATTTTAATAAAATAATTCAAAATTTTAAAAATACTTTCCCTCTGTAGTAATAAAACGATATCTTCTACAAGATCCCATCTAAAATATAATTACTCCTTATTGGAAGCAAAATAATGATATTGGGTTTATTTAAGTTATAGAAAGAACATTTATCCAAAAAAACCCAGGTCCCAAGCATTCTGGATAACTGGTCCAATACCTGTAACATGTTTGGATATAAAATGTCACGTTTGCTTTGGAGCTTATGTGAATAAAGTAGTCAATTTTACTGCAAACACCCATGGCCAGGATCTTAATAGAATGGCTAGTTAAGCCATTGATGATATTACTGTGTCACCTGTCAGTTACAATGGGAAGAAAGGAATCAAAAATGGTTTGCCCTGTTATCTTGGCAATCCAAAAAACAGACAAGGGAAAGTTGTGCTCACCACTATTTTTTAAAAACATTAGGCGGGGGTGCAATGAGGGTGTGACCACAAAATACATATAGTCAAATACAAGAGTCCTCTGCACTCAACCCATTATCAATATATTTAAGACAGAGACATTTTGTGCATACTGCTACTGAAAAATGCCTTACCCTTTAAACAAAACAGGGATTGTTTGTCCATATATTGCAATATATTTAAGCTGGCCAACTACGTCAAAGTCATCCCATATCTGGCCAGTCCTATGCTCAATTTTATCTGATTCATTAAGAATTCTATTGCTTCTATTGCTTGAGTGCAGAGGACTCTTGTATTTGACTATATGTATTTTGTGGTCACACCCTCATTGCACCCCCGCCTAATGTTTTTAAAAAATAGTGGTGAGCACAACTTTCCCTTGTTTGTTATAGTTATACAGGAGCAGTGACCAGCTCCATGTTGTAGCTCCCACCCTTCCCAGCTATAGTCAGGTGATCCCACTGGTGTCTAATAAAAGGGCAGCCAAGTATGGGGGTTTACTTTGAAAGCAGCAAGTAAGTTGCAGGTAAAACCTAGTCCCTTTGTAAAATGTATAATGAAGCAATAGAATTCTTAATGAATCAGATAAAATTGAGCATAGGACTGGCCAGATATGGGATGACTTTGACGTAGTTGGCCAGCTTAAATATATTGCAATATATGGACAAACAATCCCTGTTTTGTTTAAAGGGTAAGGCATTTTTCAGTAGCAGTATGCACAAAATGTCTCTGTCTTAAATATATTGATAATGGGTTGAGTGCAGAGGACTCTTGTATTTGACAATCCAAAAAACAGACCACAGGAAGTGCACAATGGTACCTCTCAGTGTACTACATTTTTGTACCTTTAATTGGATTTCTTAGTTTTGTAATTAGTAAATCCTCCTAAGGTGGAATTATCTGTCTAAAATCTTGGTGTCACATACAAGAAAAGTAATTATCAACTTGGTTAGATTTGACACTGGAGAAAAAAAATATTCTGGTGAAAAACGTAGCACCAGGGCAGTGAGAAATAACTGTCAGATTATTACTGTAGGGAATGTTGGCATCATGTAAAAAAATAAATAAATACAAATGTTACATGTAATGTGATTGTATAGAATTTTTATACAAGGTTTATCTTTATAAGCATATTTAACATACCAGTTGCCCTTCATGAACAAAGTATTTGCCACCGCTGACATCATATACCTCTACCTTCTTGTTTTAAAGGTGCACTGATTATATCTGCTGCTGGTTCTGGTTCAGTCAACCTTTTGTATAACTCACAAATGTTTAAGTTTATGCCTGTGGGAATTGTAGTAACTTACAAATTCCAAACAGAGCATTATCTGCATGAAGGTTGCATGTCCTTCCTGTGTTTGTGTGGGTTCTTGTTTCCCATAACAGCTACTAATAAAACTGAGCATAGTATGTGTGAATACAATAGGGGTCTTACATTGTAAGCACTGTGTAACATCTTGCTGCTTTATAAATTAACAGATAATAAATAATCTTCTGCTCAAAGGCTTCCTTTTATTTATTGGTCTGCATCACATTATTTTTAATGTAGTCAAAGGCCCTACTAGTGTTGGACTAGGTCTCCTAGTGCAACCCAAAGAATCAGACACCCAGGGCTCACTTTCACAGCAAACAATGGCATAGGATTCTATATTGGTCCATGCTGGAAATAAAGCTTTTCCTATGTTTGGATCCACTTGGTCTTGTAGGCCAGTGTACTTCTTGACCCCAAACACCACCAATATCTTAATCCAACTTTATGAACTCACTGCAACCACCAAATATATGATATATAGTGAATATGCAATTGTTTGTTCCAGTCATACAGTTTATGGGATTGGCACCCCTCTGCAACCCCTTTTTTTCTTTTGGAGCTAATAGATTGAAGTGTAAACCTGCCAATCATCATTATCATCATCATCCAGCAAAAAGGAGCTCTGGGCCCATTCCATTTTAACTTTACAGAGCAACACCTCTAAATATTGTTTCTTCCCCTCTAATGACAATCAATCCTCAGGCGAAATGCAGAGGGAGGAAGAGATTAAAAAAAAAAATAAGAAAAGCCATGAATGTTATGAAGCTTCATTTTGCTGTTACCAGCTTTTCCAGTAAGTGGCTATTATGCCAATGGATGAATGAAGGATTCTTATTGATTTCTGACACATCCTCTTCAGAAGCTGCTCCAAGCAGTTTATAGATTCATTACAAGCAATGGCTTCATCTCAGGACTTGCAGGGATATTTTTGGGATAATTAAAATAAGAAGAGACCTGTTCCATTTTTTCTAAAGAATTTAGTAAGTCCAAAATTGCTCAAAACATAGAAGACTGGTGCGATGAACATATGTAAACCCACATATTACACAATGACTTTTTTATGTGGAGGATTTATTTATAAATGTTAATCTGCTTGGTTAGCTGTCTTTCCTGGTGAGACACATGGATCATAAGACATACAGTGTGTGTGTGTGTGTGTGTGTGTGTGTGTGTGTGTGTGTGTGTGTGTGTGTGATTTATTTATAAATGTTAATCTGCTTGGTTAGCTGTCTTTCCTGGTGAGACACATGGATCAGTGTGTGTGTGTGTGTGTGTGTGTGTGTGTGTGTGTGTGTGTGTGTGTGTGTGTGTGTATTGGCTGTGTACATGGCAAGACATCTCTCATGATTGAATCGACAACCAACCAGTCATCCTGTGTATGAGAACAAATTGGTCCTCATCTTGATCCACATGTAATCAGGGATTATTCATATCCAGGCAGAAAATCCTGTCTGTAGTAAACCATATAGAGCATTTTTTTTTTAAACCATACATTTTTATTGATTTTCATTCACAAGACAAGGGGAGGGGAGGAAAAGGGGAGGGTTTATGGTCTGGGGAACATTAACAGTTCTCATTTAAATCCAGAATTAACAAGATATTTCATGTACAGTTCACTTATGCCCATTTGGTTGTACACTTTATTCACCCATGAAAGTTATTCCTTCAGCATCAGTCCATGGCTGCCAAATTTTATCAAATCTGTCAGGGCAACCCCGTGCTATATATGTGAGTTTGTTAAATTGTTAAACTGCTTTTGCCACATTTTCAACGTGGGAGCTCTAGTCCCCATCCATCTTAGTATGATACACTTTTCTGCATAGTATAACATCCCTCTGGCAAGAAGGTGCATGCATTTGCCCGTGATAGCTCCATCCAGTACACCCAGCAAACAGCATTGGGGAGATAGCAGCAGTTGAGAGGTGTGTTGTAACTGCTCTCCAAAATGATTGTATTTGGGGGCATTGCCAAGTCATGTGAAGAAAGTCTGCCTGTTCAGCTTGGCACCTATGGTAATTGCTGTTATCTCTTCTGCCAAACAGTTTGGTAGGTGTCAGGTAAACCTGATGCAAGAATTTGTACTGTATCAGTCTATCTCGAGAAGATATTACAAAGTGATATAAGTTGTCAGTCGCTTCTTCCCATTGATCCTCTTCCAGACCTCCCAATGTGTCGCGCCATTTGAGGTAAGTGTGGTGAAATGGGGCCGTAGGGGCTCGGACCAATAGCCAGTAGATTTGGGATGTAAATTTGACTGGCATCTCCGCGCTCACAAGCTTCAGTAGTGGATATTCTTCAATCAAACACTAGTGACTGAGAGTGAAATTGTCTCATAAAAGCCTCCCTTAGTTGAAAGAAAGCATGTAGCCTCAGGTTAGGAGACAACATCTTGTCCCTTAACACAATATCTAGTTGTTTGAAGGTGAACAACCCCTTTAAAGGCAGCTGTTAGAATTGGTACAATAGTTGCTAATATTCCAGAGATGCTGCTGAGAAATGTATCAACTAATGTAGCAAAATTTTAACAGTTCAGAATCTGCACTTGGATCACTGAGTTGCCAGACTGAAACACCAGGGACACGAATAGCAAACTTTTAACTTCATTGTGAAAAATAGAATATTGAACGCAAATGAAAAAAGTCTTTATTTCTGGGGAACAATCTGAAAACAACTGACCTGAAAAATGTGTTTGGAAGGTGAACATCTCCTTTAAAAAATATCTGGTGGATTAGTAAGTATGGATCTATGTGTTGCACCTTTGGAATGCTCTGTAACATAGACAGTTGTGGCCAATATTTACTAAACAGTACCATTGTTTTTAATGTTCTATGGTACCTTGTGTAACCTTATAACTGCTGCTATGACTTACTTTCTTCAGTCTATGGATACTCTTTTAAAATGTAAGCTCTTTTGGGCAAGGCCCACTTTACCTCTTTTATCGGCTATTGGTTGATTTTGAATGTAAATCAGTATGTTCAGTGTGTACACTTATATATATAGTACAGCTCTGTGGAATATGTTGGCATATGTAGAAATATGTGTTAATAATAATCATCATGATAATATTTTACATTTTCCAGACCAAGTCTGGTCCCTTTTGGGTGACCTTACCTGATATAATAGAAGAGTTTAAAACTTGATAAGTGGCAGAATTATTTACACCTTTTTAGACTACCATCTGCCAATGTAAATGGGATTTTATAAGATTTTATAGAGCTGACCCTCTGTAGAGCACTGCTGCCCTGGACCATATAGTGTGGGGTGTGCATTATTAATGGTGAGCAACACCCATGTCGGTCTGGGGTGTATAGGGCAAACCAGTGCTGAAACCTTGTGGCCCCCACCCTAGTCATTAGCTGCTCTGCATGGAAAACCAACTGCTGTCCCCACCAGCACTTGCATACAAATGTGCCGGGACCTTTTATCTAGAGCATGTGGGAGGAAAACTTAAGTAATTCAGACACCTGTGTCACGTCTACGTCTGATGACTATACAGGTCAGTGACCCTGTGTCTCTTCTGTCAGCAGCAGCTACAAAGTTTCTCAGATTTGTAGCTATAAAGCAGAAAAGAAGTCAGATGTTTATTTTGTTCTATTGCTTTGATGTTTTCTGGTAGCTGCTAAACTGGCTTAACTGGATTAACCAATAATAATGGGTTCAATTTACAAGATGCCGGAAATATTAAATATAAGATTTCTAGATGAAGAAAAGTCTCCTTATTTCAAATAGCAGTAGATAATCAAAGTAAGGGACCTGACTGCTGTTATTCCCCATATATTTGCTATTGCAGTCAAAACACCGGTCACTATAAATCTTTATATAACCTATTAGGGATAATATATTATTATTAGAGTATTTCGGGCTGGCACAATCCTGTATAGCACTATTCTGCAGTTAATGGGAAACAGCATGGGTGTATTCAAGTATGCCACAACCGTTGCTTCTCTTTCTGTTTATAGAAAAGATAGAAAAGAATTGAAACAATTGCTGCTCTCTGGTATTCTATACTATTAATGATACAATGATCTAGGTAGGGAAAAATGTACATATTTATTGAAGTCCTCATTTAGTTTGATGTGTTGATTTGTTTTTAAGGCATATAGTCACTGTTACATAAATCAAAATATTTTATTTTATCTGCTTTAAATCATAGAATTCATGCTTTGTGCATGCACAAAATTAGATAAGATTATTATCTTATATTTTGATTACTGTAAAGCCTGTGATGATGACAAGGTCGTTTTGGCTGCTTTGTCATCTGCAAGTGAACACAATTTCCTAATCACCCTATGGGACATCACCCTTAGCCTTACTAAAAGGTACAATGTCACATACAGTTGTTTGTTTTCTTGTCTTACCCACATTTCTTGTCTAAACAAGTCACCAGGCTGCTGTGTTGTTGCAAATAAGAACAAAGGACTGCTAATTGTTTTTTGGGTGAGACTGATCTAGAATCTCATGACAGTTAACATAGTTAATAGACCCAGGTGTACCACGAAATAAGCAAACAGAAAAAATACCATTCATTTTCAATACCATTTTACTCTTTAGGCATCAATTAATGGGTGAGACTGAGCTAGAATCTCGTGACAGTAACATCGTTAATAGACCCAGGTGTACCAAGAAATAAGCAAATAGAAAAAGTTACTATTCATTTTCAAAACACATTTTTATCAACCCTTTTTTACTCTTCAGGCAAAAATGAATGGCTTAATTGTATTATAGCATCCTTTAGGCAAGGGCCAGACGATGCAGATCTCCGTAGGCCAAGAATCAGCTACTCCGTTGCTGCTCTGCCCCTGAATACATTTTCTCGGTTGCCGACAGACGCTGTAGATTTCGGCACCGAGTCAATGTCTGCCTGCACCCAAGCCAAGGCAATGTATTTGTGTGAAGGGACAATGAGAGCAGAGCAGCAGTAGAAGAGTGTATTCTTGGCCTGCGTTTCTCTGCATTCTGAGATGTACATCATCTGTTCCTACCTTTAGGGTACTGGCAAAAGGGGAGATTTGACGGCCATGTGTAATTCTGTGCTGCCTAAGACAACAAATCTCCCTCAAATGCTTTCTTACCATCAATAAAAGTAAATCACTGATGAGAAAACATACACAGTGCTTTGTTTTCCAAACTCGCCCACAGTTGTCTTGTGAGGACTTTGGGAAAAGAAGTGCTGTGTATGTTTTCTCACCAGTGATTTACTTTATTGCGGTGGGAAAGTATTTCTGGGCAGGGTCAGACTGGGATGCCAGGGGCCCACCAGAAAACCTTAGACCGTGGGGCCTCCTCTCCTCACTAAACCTGTTTATTATCCTAGTCTTTTATATATACTTACTATTATCTTCCATTATCATGCATTATTTCCCATAAAGAAATAGGGAATGACCATGAAATTGGCTAAATTGTTAGAAGCAAAAGGGCCCACTGACAACTGGGCCCAATGGGAGTTTATCCTGGTATCCTGGTGGGCCAGTCCGACACTGTTTCTGGGAGGGTTGACACCCGCGGTAGAGTAGATTTAAACACTGGTGACAAATCTCCCCATTTGCCAGTACTCTTAAAATGTGGATTGCTTAGGGACATGAAAAGCAGTATTCCCAAGCAATACTGGCTGAATGGCAGCATGGTTTTAATGGTGTGCCATTGAACATTCCTTTTCCCATTAAAAGAAATAACAAAATAACTACTGACACTAAAGAAGGGTGTTTAATTACAGTGGTGCACCTTGTGTTCCATTACCATAATGAACAATGTCATCAACAGCCGACAGTTGTATATCCTGTACTGTTCAAAACCCCCACTCGGGAAAGGAATCCATCCATTTCAATAGTCTCCCAAATACTGCATAATGTACAACCCCTTTAACATCTCTGCTTGCAATGCAAGTGTTATTTTTAACATGCCGGGAGTAAAATTAAAATTAACATCAAAGAATGAATCAAATAAATATATATTTTTCAATTGACAACATTCATTTTCTTCTAGTTAACACTGTTTAAAATCGCTGCTGGCATGGATCTCAGGGGGGCTTCAAGCAATCTCACACAACAAATCTGACAAGTCTTCCATTGAGAGAGAGATTTCAGATTGAGAAGGAAAGGTGTGAAGAGGAGACAGGAGCAGGGATTTAAGCCATTAAACTCCCAACACATTAGGTGTTAAACAAACACTCATCCCTACTGAGTTGAATGGTACTATATACACATGACTTGGAGATATCAGAGAAGGGCAGGTCACTACCTAAACACATCATCTCACTTTACAATCCCCGAAATGCCCTCAGGTGCTTAAAGCTTTCAAAGAGGATCTTTTACAGTCAAAGCAACTTAATGGCCCTAAATGGGCCAACACTAAAAAACAGGATTTGAAAGTCTACCTTTAGCTGAAAAGCCGGGAGGCATGTTGGTCATGGTATTTATGACTGATACCTTGATAGCCCTGCAGCCTCACAACAACAAACACAGATAACAGCACAAGAGAGCTAAAAACAAGGAGCAGACAGTTCCTGACAAGTGTGTTCTAACACAGGGGTAATTGCCATTTGCTGGGGGCTAAAAACCTCTCATTAGTAAACAGCACTAACCTGCTCATTAGAAAGGGCAAGCGTGCAATAAATCCATCAGGGGTTAACTGCTAGTTTTGGAGATATTCAGTACTCCGTTTATTGTTAGGTTTAGACACCTTTTTTTAAAAGCATACTTAAGATTTTAAGTGATTAGATTTCAAAAAATGTTTCTGCTAGATGGTGATGTATGATTTTTGGTGTGAGGGAACTTGAGACCCCAGGACCCATAGGCCCAATGCGAAAATTGGTGTAAAGCCCTTTAAATACCACACCTAAATATGTATGTATGTGTGAGCAACAATTACTTAATGCTGCCCTATATACTGTACAGTATACTTCAAAATATTTCAGCATCTGCATTGTGAGCCCTTAATTCTATAGTTTTTTTTCCTCAATAGGCAAAGATACTATTATATAGTGAATAAAGTTCCCCCTATTGTAAAATATAAGGATATTATAAGTTACTGTGGCGTTCCATGACCATATAAAAGCACAAGGCCAAAGGCCGAGTGTTTTTATACAGGTCATGGAACTCCGAGGTGACTTCTAATATCCTCATATTTTGCAAGGGGTACTTTATTTATAATAATACACAAGTTTCAGTGAGTCATGTGACAGAAATGACATCACTGAGATCCAATTATAACAGATGACATCACTAAGCACCAGGATATTCGTGGTTCTTGTGTATTACATGGGGATGTGTATTAGCAAAATTGAAAATTCTTGGTTGTAGTTGTGCAGCAATTTCTTTCTAAGCATTGGCAAAGTATTTGCAGTGGCGGAACTTACAAAATGCTTGGTTGTAGTTGTGCAGCAATTTCTTTCTGAGCATTGGTAATGTATTTGCAGTGGTGGAGCTTACAATTTAAATTATCGGCTTGTCCATGAATAAGGCTAAACCATGGCACATGTTCAGCATTTTGCCACTGATGCAGTGTGAACAGACAGATCCCTAGTAACAACATCAGAATGAGCAAGTCTCCTGTATGCTATAACTTTAATAGACACTATGACATAACAAATAAAATGTTTGTATCCATTAGGGATCATTTACAACACACTACCTACAGTGGCAGGTCCAATACACATGCCCATGAGCTGCTGACTTGGTCTTGAGCGACATAGTATCAGCTTTATTGGCCCATGTAGACCCAGCCTATCACTTTGCAGTTTTTGTTAAAATGTAATTGCATCTGAATTTTTCCTTAATTACCTCTAATTAAGGACATTTGGGGTTTTCTCTGATTTAATCCAGGGATTAGCAAAGAAAAGATATTCCTATTTTTTTACCATTTTGTTATAATCTTGTGTAGCTTCCAAATGTTTTTTTGACAAGGGAGGGATTTAAATTTTTTATTTACACCATAAAATCAAGACCAAATGCCACTTTTTCTTATTATTCCAAAATGTTGTTTTTTTCTGGCAAAAGGTTGGAGTAAAGCAATTTTCTCCAGTTTACCTCCATCTTGACGTTACAAACAAGAACATTGGCTTTGTGCAAGTTGTACTCCAGATTTGTATGGAGAAAGTAGGAGCTGTAAATTCACTAAATTCAGTGCACTGAACATTTCTCTCCAAAGTATACAAAACCATCATATTCACAAAATGGACGAAGGCCTTTGTAAATCTGACTTTCTTTTAAATTCAGTTTCACTCCAAAAAATATTTCTTATTCCAACATTAGTTTAATCCACTTTTGTGAATTTTCACCAATATGTGTCCTTAGTATCTAGTGGTAGCACAAAAAAAAATCTGCTTTCTGCTGCTAAAATAGCTTGTATGAAGTTCCCCATGATGCCTGTCATATGAATGACACAGGGCACAGAACTGTATGGAAATTTTCTCTGGTAAAAAACAGTGTTTAGATTTTTAACATGATCAATGCTTCCAGCACTGGCCACCTATAGTTAGGGGCCGATTCACTAAATTCGGGTGAAGGGTTAGAATAAAAAAAACTTCGAATTTCGAAGTTTTTTTGGGCTACTTCGACCATCGAATGGGCTACTTCGACCTTCGACTACGACCTTCGACTTCGAATCGAACGATTCGAACTAAAAATCGTTCGACTATTCGACCATTCGATAGTCGAAGTACTGTCCCTTTAAAAAAAACTTCGACCCCCTACTTCGGCAGATAAAACCTACCGAAGTCAATGTTAGCCTATGGGGAAGGTCCCCATAGGCTTGCCTGTGATTTTTTTGATCGAAGGATTTTCCTTCGATTGTTGTATTAAAATCCTTCGAATCGTGCGATCGCAGGATTTGCGCTAAATCGTTCGACTTCGATATTCGAAGTCGTACGATTTTAGTTCACAGTCGAATATCGAGGGTTAATTAACCCTCGATATTCGACCCATAGTGAATCGGCCTCTTAGTGTTAGAACATGCACCATCTATTTACAAGTACCAGGTGGTGCTTCAAGGCAATAGCAGCATTTTGATACCACCACAGCAATCAAAACACCACGTGAGCCATAACCAATAGGAATGAAATATAAATATGTTTAGACCAGTGAATCAAAACAACAATTGTTCTCACTGCATACAATAACAAAAAATTTGGCTACAATTGTAAAGGGAAAGAAATCTAATCGCCATTAAGACAAATGCTCATCACATACTGTAAATAACAAATTCAGGGTGTATCAGTGTCATCTTGTAGTTAGATTCCCCCTATTTACTTACTTATATATCAAATACTAGACCATGATAATGACTTTTTGCAGTTTATTTGTATTTTCTAACATTTTAGTGTGTTAGTTTCATTTGTTTATCGTGTTTCAGCTTAGTCAGTGAGGTCACCGGATCTTTAAATTGTAAATACAAAGTAAATACATTGATTGCACTGATAACATTTCTCCAACGGTAACGAGAAACTTATCAACAAATGCATCAAGATCAAAGACAAATTAAATAGGATGTTATTTTGCCTTTACTGTGTTTAAAATACTAATACAATTATTATTTGACATCTTATGTAAGTACAATGTTTCAGAAATATATTTTATTTGCCATCCTCATCTGCCCTTTCCCAACTTTCAAATGGGGGTCACTGACCCCAGCAGCCAAATAAATATTCCTTTGTGAGGCTACAGTTTTATTACTTATGTTTCTGTTTAGACCCTCCTATCTCTATTCATATGCCTGCCTCTCTTTCAAACCACTGCCTGGTTTCTAGTTTAAATTGGACCCTAGCAACCAGATAGCTGCTGTAATTCCAAACTGAAGAGCTGCTGAACAAAAAATAATTCAATAACCACAAATAATAGAACAATGAAGACTAATTACAAATTGTCTCAGAATAGCACTTTCTACATTATACTAAAAAATGAATTCAAATGTAAATAACCCCCTTAAAAAATACTTTTATCTTCAGTGTTCAGTACATTTACCAGTGAACGCCCAGCTCTTTAGTTTTTTGGCAGATATATGATAGTTCCTTCCAGTTAACATTTGTAGTCTGGTGATAATCAGATTGGTTAGTGAAACCAGACAACAATTGGAGGACACAAAAGCCTGATGTGGGCTCATTATTTTAGATATATAGATATGTTGCTCTGTGCGCTAACAGTTATAGCTAATGCCACCTTCTCTGTATTAAATACTGTATTACCTGCCTTAACTTCTATGGAAAATTTCTGATTGCAAACCATTAAAACTGTCTCTAATGCACAGGTTTGTGTTATAACAATGTCTAGATTATTGATCAATGAGTGCAATCTATGCAATAAGCTGATAAGCAAACAAGTTACCAAAGATGAAACCAGTCTTATCCAGGGCAGCTGGTTCCAGAGGACTCTGTAGACAATTCAGCAGCTTTTGGTCTTATCTGAACAAACAGTCAGATTATAACCACCATTATTACAAAGGGAAAAGAACAATAAAAGTAAGAATCTCTGTGATAACCTGAAGCCATTGCAGTTATGTTCTGGAGCAGACTGAAAAGTGGAGTGATAGTGTATGTGCAAAGTGACTCAGTCTCCAGATTGTCCCACATCAAAGGCTCTCAATGTAGAGCTAGTGTAACCATTCTTATGTCATTAGATCAGTGGCATATGGGGCACCATCTCTGCCTGAGCCCCACTGATTCATCAATGGGCAAATTGAGCTTCAGAACAGGCCAAGTGTGGGGCATGTAAAGCCCCCCACTTGTCCTATATAAGTGACCCATCACTAGTGTTGACAGGGGTCACCTACTTATGGGGCATCTAGCTTCAATCTATATACTTAGAATAATTAGGCAGTGTTTGAAGACATGAAAACTGGTCAGACAGCTCACTCTGTATGAACAGTTTTATACTGTGATTTCTGCGTAAGAACCTTTTTTGTAAATATGCACAAAACAGCGCTGCGCAATATGTTGGCACTCTTAAAATACATGTTAATAATAATAATAATAATAATAATAATAATAAAAGGGCTTATGGTCCTATAACCCATAGCAGCCAATTAATAGCAGTTTGACAATCAATCAAACCCAATATCTTCATTTAATGGAGTGCAGTGTAAGGTCCATCAGACAGAAGGTCATTTAATAAATCTCCTGCTTTACTTTTTGTGGAGACATATCAATTCCTGTTCTTGCTTGCAAGAAACCATTAAGGTAAAAAGCACTTTATATGCAATGGTGCTGATTCTCTCAAAGAGACTGTGGCCCTTGTGTGCCAGTAACTACTTCCCATCAGTTTGAATGAAAAACAAAGCACCTATTACCTAAAAAGAGGCTGGTACAAGCCTTGACCCACGAAATAGGGAAAAAAAGAGTTAAAAAAGCTTACATTTATTTTCCATAATTAAGCACCTTTGTAGCACTCTGGCCTGGGAGGTGTGTCTTTCTCACTGGATTCTGGGATTTGTAGTTTTTCCTCAACTGACACATCGAGTGGCTCCACCCACTCATTTCCCATTGGCCATTTCTCTTTTAAATTCTGTGTGTTTATGAACATTTAGCCTATGAGTAAGTGTCCTTGGTAGACACGAAACGCATCAGGCCTGTTTCTTATTTATGGAAAATAAATGTAAGCTTTTTTAACTCTTTTACAACATGACTCTGGCTTCACTTTTTCATGGGTCCAGGCTTGTGCAGCCTCTTTTGAAGTTTTTTGGTGTTTGACTCCCCTTCTGCTTTTACAGATGACGGTATCAATGCCTGCCATACACAAAAAAACTTGGATGTGACCATGTCTGGATTGTCAAAATAGGCCCTTCCTTTTCAAATACACAAACACTTAACAGTCCCACATAGTGCCATTATAAAACACTAGGTTACAGCAGCCTTAAGGCATGTGTTAGAATTTCAGATTGCTAGTTAGGGCAGGGATGTGACCTCTGTGCAAGGGCATTGTGACTGTTGTGGTTGATGCAGAATGCTTTTAGGGGTTTGTTAGAACCATCTGCACTTGTATAAGATTTGTTACTATAAGCATAGCTGGCTTGGCTTTATATCATCATTGAGGGAAAGCAGAATTTGGCAGCAGTTTCTAGCAATATGATGCCCATTGTTAGTATTAAATATATCTTTACCCTGTTCCAGATGATTCTGTGGCCACCAAGCCCCAAATCCCCCAAATCGCATGCTTTGTGTGGAAAGTAATGATAAAGTTGCACTGATTAGGGTTATTGATTGTATGGCATTTACATTGTTCTCTGTCTGACTGAAGATAAAGGTTTCTATAAAAGCAGGTAACAGATCTGCCTACACCATTTGTCTGTGCTAGTGACTAGAGCGAGCTGCTCAACATAGACCAGTGTAGACCAGTGTTCCATACTATGGAGGGTACCTGCCCACCTGAGAATTCTGGATCAATGGAGCTACTGACCAACAAGTCCTTGGTAAATATATATATATTTAATATACTACCATGCCATTTTGCATTTTACAATTACAGTTAAAATAGGTAAAATATATTCAATTTCTAAGTAAGGGTTTTATTTATTTATTTTTCTTTATATATTCTTATAGTATTGCTACTTTGCACAGGAAGCCTAATTTATCTTTATGTGTTATTCAAAGAACTAGGAGTTGCCACATTAGTTGCGCTAAATAACAAAATTGAGAATGACAAAGCAGCCAAACAGTTAAGAAATATGGCAGAGTGTTTGTTTTGCTTATCTTTGGCATTTGAACTAATCATCTTATAGTACAACCTCAGCAAGAATGTGTACTAAATGTATCTATTGTTTTGAATGTGACACTCCAAGGCAATATATAGTCCATACATTATATCCAATATACACCCATTAAATAATAGCTTCTCTTGTGCCAGTAGCATCACTTCAAGTGATTTCTAATGTCTCCCTCACTACTGATTCTTACCGCCAGGATGGCTTCCAATAACACTGCACAGAAGTCTGCCAAGAAGTGGGATCCCAGTCTTTCTAGCAGCAAGAAATGCTCTGCAGTTTTTAACAACCCTAATATATAAATTCTAAAGTGCCCAAAATAACCCCCAAAATTTGATTGGGAATGCACTGTGCCCTTAAATACTTGCAGCTGATAATAAGCATTTAATAAGCAAAAAAAGCACAAAATGTGATATATGTTTATGCCTGGTGGTATATTGTGATATGTGCACATAATAATTTTACTTGACACTCCGTGCTGAGAAAACTATTTCTGAAACTGAACCAAGCCAGTTTATTTTGGGTTCACGTAAAGAAAATAGCAATTTATGTATTTTTACGTCTGTGAATGCAACAGCACAACCTTTCACATAAATTCTTTCTTACTGTCAATAGTGTTCCTTAAAGTTTTAAAAAAAAGAATGTTGCCAAGCTAATTGCCAAGATGCAATGTCTTATCCTAGACATTTAAAAGAGAAGAAATCAAAAAAAATCTCTTTACTGAGTGGTCCAGCCTCTTATAGTTACCCCGCCATTTTCTGCAAACATATTGGCACATGTATGGTATCCTGGAAACTGCCCAATATACTTGAGTGTGTTGCCAAAGTGAACAAGATCAGATCATTCAGGTTGAAGGTCAAATACATTGATGGATGGTGTACAGTCAGAGTAACCTCATGGCATTCCTCCCTTATTGGGCTGCAGGCTTTCATTCTTTTCCAGGGTTGCTACAATTATGCAGCTATTATGAACTTCAACCTCCATTTATTAATGCAAAGCCTGCCTGTAACTGCTCCCAATTAAATTTCTTTAGCGCATACTGCCCCCAAATGGGCACAGGTTAGTAACTCTGCAACACCCAGCTCAGCAATAAGCCCTGCCAATAACAAAGAAAACCATGAGTCCATAAAGTCAATGTACTCATCAGAAGCGTTATTCCTGTTCTGTGCAAGGCCAAAATACTTACTAGAAAGCAATGCTTCCTTCACAAGAAAGCAAGTAATATCTATGCCCTTGCTGTCCTGTTGCAAGCCTACTGCAGCAGGAATTACCCTTAGTAATAATAAAGCTAGTGTCATTTGTACCATTATCCAATGCATGATTGTTTGTTAAGACAATCGACAAATGTTTAGCTTGCGTAGGCACATATGATATATATATTTTGGGGAAATACAACAGTTAAAGGTTCTTTTGCAAGCGGTAGGATTAGTCCAGGACAAACAATGAAAAAAGGTGGGATTCTTTTTTCACCTGGAAAAGAAAAACCCAGTTTATCTACTTATTGGTAACGAAAAACATTTTCTTTATCCATCAGATGTCCGATAAACTTCTAAATCTGGCCAGTCCAAAACCAGCAGCCTGGATCTGTAGGCAGGTGCGAGTCAACATACCTTCAGTTGGTGAGTATTCTGCCAAGAACCCAAATGTTTTTATACAAAATGTAAATAAATTCAGATGAGAGGCAACGAAAAGTGTTTGAATACATCTTGTAATATCTACAATGTATAACAAATATTTTTACCTGAAAAGCAGAATGGCAAGTCCTTCTCACTTGATTTGTGCTCTACCATTCTGTTTAGTGTTATCAATACCCCCTGAAATTCTACTAAACAATAATTATATTGCAGATACTGTTAAAACAAATGCTAAAATAGATGTTTACTTCTAGAGCAACACATGTAGAAGTGTTCATACATTTATAAAAGGTGTATCATTGGGACATGAGTTTTTCTATTATTTAGCCTTGAGCTTCCATGTATGATCCTGACCCCAGATGCAGGGCAAAACAATAACTCAAATGTCTATTCTTATTATGCTCAGTAGCTGCATTTTGTGAAGTTGTCCTGTCTGGCCTGCTCTCTATAAATACCTAGCAGAATGAATTGGATGTGAAAATATTTCAGTGTTGCTAATTGTTTTGTACAAATGGACTGGGGGCAAAATGTTTAGAATGCACAGTGTACAATTATGACTTGGTTTCTCAGAATATACAATAATAACATGCATTTAAACCATATGTGTCTACACACAGTTGTATATATGATGGCGCTTGCAAAACGCATGCTATTTCTTGCAAAAGGGTTTTTGAGTTTTGCTGTCCATATTTTATGTAATTTATAACAATTCACAATCTATTTCTACAGGCTTTATCTGGTACATATCTATATGTTGGCTAGTTCATATCTACTTGGAATACATGTGTATTAGGGAGATGAACAACTCCCAGGACATAACCTTTATGTCAGGTAAGTAGCACAAGAATTGCAGTGCAGTTTTAACTATACAAAATGTTCGTCTGGTACAAAATGATTTAAACATCAGAAAATACAAATGGCTTTGAAAGGTAAAATATGGAAGCTATATCACTGTGACAAGTCAAGAAGTAGACTGGAGTAGAGAAAAAGCAGAAAGTTACCTCCTTGATACTGAATGAGAAGTTTGCACAGGGATGCATTTACAACCCAGTGGTCCAACTATATCACCCTTTAGCCACACCTGTAGTAAAGCAAGATAAGAATGGGTTTTTTTGCCAGAAAGGTAATAGAGACAATTGAATGAGTGCTAAGAAATAGAATTCTCCCATGCAAGCACAACAGTGGCTACAGGTATGTTTTTTTTTTATCTGGAATGCGATATCAAGAAAGGTCCAAACATTCAGGACCATCTAACACAGAGTCAATTTTAAGCAAATAGTTTCTTTTAATATGTTTGTCTCTGAAATAGTTAAACAGTACCTTGTACTTGATGGTAACTAAGCTGCGTGAATCAATATTGATGGTAAAACAATCTAATTGGGTTTATTTAATATTTAGTATTTAATGAAAATGTTTTTTAGCAGACAGTGATCCAAATTACGGGAAAAAACCTTATCCGGAAATCCCTTGGTCTCGAGCATTATGGATAAAGTCTCCTATAACTGTAAAGGCTTATTAGAAGAAATCTGTTTTGTGCACTCCTTACAACATGCACATGTCTTCAATAAGCCTATATATCTTGCTGTGATAAAATTTGCTCAAGTGTGGAAGACAGGGCAAAATGGACACAAGGAAATTGGAATAAGCAACTGCCTTGAGCTAGTAGTAATATCTGAGGTCTGGACTGGGAATCAAAATAGGCCCTGGCATTTCAAGTACACAGAGACACAAACAGCCCCCACCAGCCCAATAAATAGTGACCGTCTATGGCATCTTACAGCAGCCCCTCTGGGATTTGCCAGAACCCAAAAATTGCCAGTCCAGGCCTGCTACAGTAAATCCCACGCTAACACTCATCCCAAACGTGACATCATTGAAAAATGAATACCACTGATTTTGTAGAAATGTGGGGAAAATTATGAATTGCATCCTAATTTAGCACTTTTGTAAATGAGTCCTCAAATGTTTTTAGCCACAAATATGTAAAATATAATGCTTTCCATGCCACATTACAATGTAATAACACTTAACTTTTTTCCCCCCAACAGCCATTCAGTTGTTGTTAGCTTTCTCCCTGGTGGCAATGCTTTTATTCACCCTCTCTGCAGTCCTCTCAGCATCACATACTCCAGTAACTGAGCATAAATATCAGAAACAATCATCTTTGAGGCTTCTTATCTCAGCTCTAAAATGCCAGATCTACCCCCTGCAAGCATTGGCAGCCTTACTTCTGATCAACAGCTACCTCCTGCTACAGCTCAGTGAATCGTTAGTCAAACCTATGAGCGCTGCAGAGAATAATGGTATGGAGCAAAAAGTTGACTTTTACTTAAAATACTTTTTACTTAAAATAGTATTTCATTTCTTTTATTTCAATACTCCAGAGTATGTACTACTTGAAAATGTGCATGGGTATTGGAAGAAAGCATAATTATGAACAAATGATCTGGAAATTTCATGGGTTTTTGCTGGTCCTATAATCTCAGCAGGTGGAGAGAAGAAATAGCTATTTTTTTGAGAGGGGGGGATATAAACCCTGCCTCAAGGTCATTGTGAGTAGTGTCAGGCATTACATTTTTCTTTAACCCATGCCTATTTCTTCTGATCATCTGCTGACATTATTTTAACCATCATTCTCTTCAGTTATTTATATAGCAAGGGCATATCCAACAATAATAAAAAAACAGAATATAGGACTGGAGCTTACAATTCAAAGGGATGGGAACACTTGACACATAGGGGCACATTTATCAAGGGTCGAATATCAAGGGTTAATAAACCCTCGAATTCGACCCTCGAATTTAAATCCTTCGAATTCGAATATCGAAGTAAAAATTGTTTGATCGAACAATGAAATCCTTCGAATCGAAGTATGTAGTCTAAGTAATTTTTAAAGAGACAGTACTTCAACTATCGAATGGTTGAATAGTCAAACGTTTTTTAGTTCGAATCGTTAAAATCAAAGTCAAAGGTCGTAGTAGCCTATTCGATGGTCGAAGTACCCAAAAAAATACTTCGAAATTCGAAGTTTTTTTCATTCGAATTCTTCACTCGAGCTTAGTAAATGTGCCCCATAAGCTAATGCAAAACAACTGGTGAGGATTCTTTCAGGTATATTGACTTCTGATTAGTGAGAATGCATAAAGGAAGCTTCTCTATACAGGTGGGGTTTTAGGGAATTTGGGATGGTTTAAAGCTGCAAGGAGAGTCTGATGGGTCTTTGTAAGGAAATTGGGAATGGGATGAAGTGATGCGAGTAGGAGAGAGTCGAAGGTCAGAACTAGGTGAAAAGGGAGTGTGAAGGAGCATAGGAGTACAACTTAGATATATGGAGGGTTTAATAAAAGTTCATTTAGATGATTGTATGGTCTTTTAAAAGTCAATAAGTTGCCATCTCTGTATGTGGGGTTTGGCTAAAAGAGAGGGTAGATTTATTCAGGGAGGAACCAAAAGAATCTGAAGTTCAGGTCAGTTTTAGTATAAAGTTCATGGGCTTAAAACATTGTTATATTTCATTATTCTCTTCATAATAAATGAAGATTTGGGTAGTGCCATAACATCAGAATGAGGAAAAGATATGGTGGCCTATAAATATAGATATTGTAATTAAGTGAGCATAATATGAAAAAGCCTCATCATTCAGACTGACATGGATAACTAATTTACTTTTCTTTTTCAGGCACTGCTGATGTTGAGGGGTTTGGAGTGAATACAAGCAACTCTAAAACCAGTAACTGGGTGATGCTCCCCTCTGTTTTACCAGGAGATAGCTTCACATACCTGCTGTACTGCATTCCTGTTGTTGTGCCTATGACTGTGCATTCTGTGCAACAGTCTGATGTGGTGTGGAAAACAGAAAAACTCTGGGGTTTCTTCTATTCTGTTATACTATTGTTGATAGGTATCAAATATTTGTCTTCCTCATTCATCTTCTACATTGTCAGCCTACTGGTCCCTCCTTTCCCACAAACGCTTCTGTTTAAAGGTTTCCCAGTGTGGATTCCAGTTGTCTACATTATGTCGGTTTTTACTCTATTTCTGTACTCGATTTTGCTGAAGATCTATGTAGAAGTTAGCTGTAGAATACCAGCATCTGGTGTCCCAGCAACACATTTAACTATGAGAAAGAAAACAAGGTCATATCCTTCTCCACTTGGAATTATTTTTACAACGTTGCTCATAGTGGTCTGTGAAATCTTACCTATGCTGAAAATATATTTCCTACTTTCCAAGAAAACAGAGCTCTTTATATTGTTCCTGTTTTCTTTCAATGGTGCCTTCTACTTGGCGTGTCTCTCTGTATTAGCCATGGTTACAGTGAGAAAGTGCCTTAGTAATAAAGCTAAAGCAAAGCCAAGGAAGGTGGGAAGTGGAGTTTGCCTGGCAGACTCATTTGTGTACCAGTGCAGTCCAAATGCCGCCAAAGTCAAGTACTCACATGCAAAAAGTGTAGAAAACATTTCACATTAGTGAAACAATAAGCAGAAGTGGCTGCTTTCATATCTCGAAAATGCTGGAGACTTTCATATCAAGGTAAATGGGTTGGTGTGATATATAAATGCAAACCCTTACCTTGAACTTGGATCCCATCTTAAGGCAATTTTACATGTTGGCTCTGTCACGTGCAAGGAACATTTAAGACTGCAGTATCACCAATAGCAAGTGATATCTTTTCAAAAGTAGAGCATAGATGGACTTACTGTGGATGAGATGTAGGGAATAAGGCAGTGAATGTAAAGGGAGTAACTTGCTAAATATAAACTATTAAAGAGATTTTGTGTATATAACCTCTGGGATTAACCTGAAGAATTTCTTTTATTTAATAATCCTGTAGATGGAAGTAAACAATAAAAGGCCTTCTTGTCTTACAAGCTTCTTAGGTCAAAACCTGGGCCTTCTCACATTACACATAAAACAGTTTTTATACATATTGGCACTTTTAGTATGTGATGAAGTAATGGCAACTACTTAATATGTAAGAACAAGGATTTTACTCAGGCCTTATTTGATTTACAGATAGATATGCATTTCTGTATTTATTAGAGGTATATAACCTTGCTGCATGAATAGCCCCAATAACAAATACAACAAACCGACTATGATATATGATGAGATGGTCATAGAATGGGCAACATGGCATATCATAGTGGTCAAATGCATGCTTGTAAAGGAGCTGGGGAAAGAAACATTTTTGAGCAATACCTATTTCTTTAACTCCTCATTTATTTTCTGACATGGTATTATTTATAACTTCCATACATTTTTTAATAAAACTCTGAAATAAATCAGATTGCCGAATTGAATTATTAATTGTGATGGTATATAAATGAGTTTATTAATAGTTCATCCGTTGGAAAGATTGGGAGGGTTCAGTTGGTTATTATTCCACCAGGAAGACCTGGCAAGGGATATGTCAAATAGTTCAGCAGGACTTGTCTTCCCTCAGTTACAGGCTGTGTTTAATGTTTGGATACATCTCTTATATTTTAGTTCGAAGCAGCCTCGGGGTCCTAACTAAAAGCCTGTGCAAGCATGTACTGCTTTCTGAAAGCCAGGTAGCCCCTGTCTTTTGAAAATTCACAATGACTTGTCAATGTTTATGCGTTTGCTTTGTAATAATTGTACCTATAGGGTGATTGAACTTCATTCCCCTCTGAACTGCACTCAACACTAACAATGTTCAAGGAAAGCTTTCAAGCTATTCAAATACTTTGCAATCAGTTTGTTATTGGTTGCAATAGAACTAGATGAACTCGAAAGCATGAATAAAGTGTGAAATATAAAAGCAAAGTTGGGACCTTCACTAATCCACTGGAGTAGAGAAAGCCCATCAGGTTATTTGTTTGCTATAATAGTACTCGTTTTGATACACTTGTTACACAGTTAATTCTTGCTACTTAAGCACACTCCTATACTCAGCTTGTTCACTATTTAGCATCCAAATGGCATTTGTTTTCAGCCAGTCTCAAAAGCAGCATCAAAGTCAGTCATCTTATTAACACCTTAAGGGCACAGGAGGAACACTGTGTTAGTATCTTTGATATAGGGATGAGACAGGACTTGCCTTGGACCTGGTTCGTTCAGGCTGAATAATGTATTTGCTAAGCAGAGGAATTGCACAGCATGAGGCATTTCTACACAAGGGCAATGGAACATGAGGTGATTTGGGCTCCCATGATATTTGGTATCTACTAGATCTTTTAGACGCATGACCAAACTTCCAAGTGCCTTACCCTTTAAAATTGCTAAGGGTAAGGCAAGGCAAAAAGAAAAAAGACGTTTAAAATGCTTTTCTCTCTTGGGATTAGTGTGACTCAAAGTGCTTTGCTGAATTTTATATATTTTATATATAAATATGGCAGGACAGAAAGTGAAGTGATTTGCTCAAATCACAAGTTGCCACAAAGAGGCAAATCATATTACCTTTAGGTTCTCTCCTCATCAGCGTCATCAACTTGTACAACTTTTAGGAGTCAGCGATACTTGATTCCAGTGAGCTCTATATATTGAATTGTTTCCCTTTTCTCGTTGTGCTATTTTCCAGCTCCTGTTTCTAATTAGGGCTCTTTTCTCTTGTTGTCCTCCCATATCCCCTCCCCAATTTATTTCTCTTTTCCCCACATCTTCCTTCTTACTCAGCTTCCTTTTTTGTATTCACTCTTTTCCTGTCACCTTGTTTTCTCTTTTTTGCTCCCATTGTTTATACTTTCCCTTTCCTTTTTTTGCTATTTATTTCTTATCTTCTACTGTAGCTAATTTACTTTTCTACTTACCCCTTTCTATACTGATTTATATTCTCCCCATTTCACTTTGGATTTTGACACTTTTCCCCTTTCTCGGACTGTTTTCTCTCTTTCTTGTATCTGCTTCCTTTTATTCTTTTCTCCTCTGCTCTTGTATTTCCCAGTTCTCGGTTTTGAATGCATTACATGCTGTTTATTTTAATGTTCCCTTCTCTTCTCCCTTTCTCTGTTTCATTTTGACATCCCAATTTTCCTCCAACACACACAAACATGCTCAAGTCCCTCACCTCAAACCTATTTTATAACATTATATACAGTTTGTGCTATCTATATCATACTCATTTTTGTTCCATCAACAATGTACCTTGATAATGCCTTGATGATCATCACTGTTAAATTGAGTTTAAAATATTTCCTTTTTCCCTGTGTGAGCCTAGTGTTTCAGGTATCCAGCAACACACATATATTTTGGCAGAAGTTTCTGTCCAGATGGAGCACAGAGTACAGGATGTAATATCTATCCAGCAAGACAGCAGGTCTCTCCTGTACAAAGCCCCCACTTGAAGGCCCCCTATGCATTATCACGGGTACCTCCTGGGGACTCTGGATGTGAGCTGTGATCAGCCCTGACCTGTAGTGTTTTGTTTGTTCACCTCAGAGCTATTTACTTTTTGTTAAGGCACAAGCATCATTACATCATCCAAATTGCCTTACTTCCAAGGAGCTGCAGTTTAGTGCTGTTAAACTCATTGGTGATTATTAGTGCTTAATTTCAGCAACAGCAGCTGAAAAAGTAATTAAGGGCGGATATCAAGCAAAATATTACCATTATTAGTTACATTTGGAAGTGCTAATTTGCATGCAGGTCTCAAAGAACAGGCTGAACTGTCTAATTTTCTTGTGTTACAGTGACATGCCCCCCAGTCTGGGCACATTATAATTAGAATTAGCAGAGGTATGACACTTAGTCATGTCACATCTTCTCTTCTCTCACCATCAAGGCCATCTAGTGTAAGGAGATGTAAAATTATCTCTGTTTAAAAGCCTGGGATTCTTACTGTAACCCATCACGCTCCACGGAGGTCTCTATTAACTGTGTTTCTGCTTTGTGTCACATAGTGGGAAATGTCCCCTAACCCCTGTAACCAATGGTTGAATTAATCCAGACATTCTACTACTATATACCAAAAGACATGGCTTCATAATCAGGTGCACAAAATCACCTCCCTAATTTATGCAGTCTTTGCATCCAAAAAATGGGTTAATACTTTATCGTTAAATGGCACCCCCTCTAATGTCAGTGAGAAATAAATCTCGGAAGCCCGAAAGCCAACAATCTGTCGCAAGGGGCCCTGGACTGATGTGCTAATTATCAGGTCTCACCCACACCTTTTCTTGCACAAATTAAGGCTGCAGCTGGGGTGATAATGTTTGCTGAGGTAGTCTACAATTGCTTGAATAACTTTGATCTGCTGCTCACAGACACTTCTGCATTTCTCACAGGTCTAGCTTTTATTTATTTATTTTGCTTAATAGAATGTTAAAATGAATCTATTTTTAAAGAAGAGAAGGTTGAACCTGAAAATAGCCTGATTCCACTGTTTTAGTCAGTTACTCAAATTTTATAATCTTTAACAAATACATGTGTTTTTTCATTTTCAAGGCGACATTTTTCATAAAATGATGGTGTTGCTTCTGTATCAGTTTTTAATTTTAATTGCAGTAGCAAATGCTTACAGCTGGTTTCAATCTAATTGAGTTAACCAGTAATTATTTTATGCTTACGAAAACTGGATGCATTGAATCCCCCTAAATGTAACCAAATCCATTCCTCAAGAAGTACACTGCAACTGCAAGGAACTCGCCTTAGCTTACCTTGCCCTAGCTTATTACAGACAATGAAGAGCTTCAATTTGTAGATAGTGCCATGCAGAAAGTGTGCCATTTCATTAGTCACAATAATATTTTGAAAACAAATATACAAATAAACATTTGGCAAATTCATGCTCAACCCAACTTGTGAATTCAGCTTTTTTTTTCTCCCTTAAATAACAATTTTGACAACATGTAATTTCCATAATTTCCAAAGGCCTCAGATGATTTTGGAAGTATCTCAAAATGCTCTTATCCTATTCTATGCTATAAAAACAACCCCATCTCTGTGTTTTCACAGAAACAACATGACAGGCTAGGGCACTGCAAAGAAGTGTTTTTTTGCAACTACATACTAAATGGCCATGTATGTTGTTGTCAAAAAAAAAAAGTTTTTCTTTTGCAGATCTCTATTTATCACACTTCTTTCCTTTCTCTCATTCGTGTTTCTAAACCAAAATATTTGCTAATTCAAAAATTCCAAGAACCATTGAAACCATTTTTGTTTGAATGTAAAATTTTCTATCACTCCACTTACTCAAACATTCTCAAGAGTTAAGGAGAATTCTTGAGTTGCTTGGCATTTAAAGTCTATGGGATCCTTGCATGATTCTACCAAAATTGTCTTGGACTTTTTCATGATCAATAAAATTCAAGCAGACAGAAATGGGCCAACCAGCACTCTAGGAAATCCACAGGGCCACAGATTGAAAAAGTGAAAGCTTTATTTATTGAAACAGGTTAAAATACAGCCATTCTCCATTGGCCATACACGTTTCTTGCCCAGTAGGCACTTAATCATGGGCCCATGATTAAGTGCCAACTGGGCACTAATCTCACCATGTGCCACCACCCTAACATGCGGCGATCCAAGGTTTTAGCATCAAAATGTTTTCTTCCCTATTTTTGCATGATTTCCTGGGATCAATACATGCATATAGCTATTCCAATGGATGCAGATGGGCATTTAGCAAAGACATGCTAAATCTCATCCAAACTAACCTTTAGGGTTGTGGCAGATGGGGAGAAATGCCTTCCTACCGGCAAGAATGTGAATTGTGGGCAGGATGGAAGATGTATCGCTTCAGAATTCCGAAGTCGTTGAAAGTTTCTTCGTGAGGCCACTTCGTGCAACTTTGGAAAACAAAGCAATACGTATGCCATCCTTTGCATTGCATTCTTGCCAGCAGGAAGGCATTTGGGGAGATTAATCACCCACAGTAAAGAAGATTTGTCGCTGGGCAACTAATCTCCCTGTCTGCCACCACCCTTATGCTGAGTTTTCAAGTGAATCTAAGCAAGCGAATGGACATTCTCCCCAGTTCTCACTCTATCTGGTATTGAGGCTAAGCCCTTCCTGCAACTGATTTAAGTCCTTATGGGGGGCAGCTCCAAAGTCTGGGAGCCACTCATGTTATCTATATGCTCCAAAATTGCCAAAGGTTTTCTGGTGGTGAGATAAATATAGTACACCTGTAAACAAAGACAGATAAATTGGCTAATTTGAAATATCAACAGGATCTCGGCTTATTATGGCAGATTTAGGCTGATTGCATAAATGGCCAAATTTCATAAAACATCCCATGAAGAATCAGTGCAAATTTAGTTCATTATCTATACCTACCAACGGTTACACTGGTTACACTAATCAAAACACCCTGGAACGAATGAAAGCAGAGATTACAATGTTCTAAAGTTTAAAGCTTAAATAGGATCATCTCTTTAGCATTTCCTCCCAAAACACCTTTGTTTTGTAACATTTCTTGGCTGTCTCGGCTTCCATCTGTTCAAGTCTTAGGTGAGCATTAATTTCTCGTTAGTCATTGATAAGGAGAGAAACCAAAGTCGTTAAGGATGTGTTGATGATGATTAAATAACAAACAAATCTCAGGCAAACTGTCAGAACGAACAATAACTGATTGCATGAGAGAAAAAAAGCTTGCTATACCCCATTGTCAAAAGGCTACATTAACTGGATTAGAGCACCTGACAAGAAGGATCATTTAAGTGCTCTGAACGACAGCTTTGAGCTAAAGTGGATATGGGTTAGTGATGTCTGACCACTAACTTGCTTCTGATGAGTAAAGACCATTTGCCTGGGGCAACACAGGTGTTACATTCACCACCAGCTATTTCTGTGCAAGAATTATATACCAGCAATCTTCTCTTTTTCTCCCTTGGAGAAGAAAACAAACAAAACCAGTCCATCCAGTGCCATAGACATTGCATTCCAGAAGTCAAGGTTTCCTATTCTGTTGCCCTGCAAGGATAAGCACCCATCCATTAAATGACCTGCTACAGTCAGTTGGAGTAGAGAAAGAGCTCTACAAACACAAGTGATTATTTCAAGCTAATAGCTGCTAATTGAGGAGGACTAGAAGCTGAGTACTTGACAAAGTACAGTCCAGAGAAATATTAGTAGTGCAAATTACAATTTAAGCTGTTGACACAAATAGGTTATATCTGGGTGGACAGGGCCCATCAGGTATTTTCCAGGTGTCCTGCCGGCCCAATCGGTTACTGTAGGAAGAGCTTCATACAGTTTACAACAAAATTACAAGTATAGGATCCACTATCCAGAAACCTGTTATCCAGAAAGCTTAAAATTACAGAAAGGTCATCTCCCATAGACTCCATTTTATCCAAATAATCCAATTTTTTTTATAAATGATTAATTTTTCTCTGTAAAAATAAATCAGTACCTTGTACTTTATCCACACTAAGATATGATTAATCCTTATTGTAAGCAAACAACCTGTTCTGTTTATTTAGTGTTAAGATATGAAGATCCAAATTACAGAAAGATAAGTTATTCGGAAAACTCCGGGTCCCAAGCATTCTGAATAACAGGTCCCATATACAGTATTTTCCATGCCCAATAATGTAGATTCATCATTGGTTTTAGAGCAATAATTCAATATTATTTTTATTTTTATTTGGTTTACCCAAAATGAAAATCCCCAAAACCATTGGCTACAAGTAAAGAAACAATCCTAACCATATTGTACCAGGTACAACAGTATGAGTTTCACAGAGGACCAATTTCAGAACAAACAGTCAGAGAAATAGGTGTACATTATTGTTATAAATATTTCTTTCCTTTTCTTCTACTTTGTAGTATCTCATATAAATCTATGTATTATGTTTTGCGTATTTATTTGATGGTTTGTATGTGTGCTGTACTGTTTCCTTTATTAAAACATTTAAACATACAAATCAAGTGTTGAATTTGTTTAGTATTCAGTCAAGTCCTTTGTTGAGGATTAAGTATTTGACCGAATCCAAAAATGATGCATTTGATGTATTCCCATTTTTATTCTCTCCATAATCTTTCTACTAGCATAAAAGCTTTCTCCTTAGTACAAATCCATAGTTTGCAAGGCACAGATGATAAATTTAACTTTTCTAGAATGATTCAAGATGATATAGCTGATATACTTCCTCATTCACAACAACCTTTTCTCCATTGTCTTATGTTTTTTCAATGACTCATTCCTTAGTTGGAGAATGTCATACCCCCCTTCATTCCATTGCTACAGTCATATTTCGTTCAGGTAGTGCCTTACTTATCATACAAGTCATCCTAGACCAGTGACAATCCATAACTCCTTCAGACAGTGGTTGCCCCATTCAATACCTGTGTGTATGTGAGACTTGTAAAACAATGATAGTTAAAGTTAAATAAATTAGTGAAAGAGTAGGTTCTCTTAGAGTTTTTCATCTACATGAATATGTAAGACATAAACAGTAGAAAGACTATTGTTGTTAAATGCAGAATATGCACCTTTAATCTCCTTTATAACATAGATTGGTTTTGACATATTCTTCATCCACCTTTTAGTAACCCATGACATATTTATTTTTAGTATTAATGAGCCTTTGTACATGTTTAGTGCTAATATCACATTTCCCTATTGCTTTTGCAAAAATACTTGATGCTATGTTTTTATTCCCAGCTTAAATTGCATCGCAACAAATACATGTATTTTCTTGCTTCCATCTAAGCATTAAGGGTCCCCTTCGTTGTATCTTTCTTTGAATGTAATTGTGGCACTAATTAATTTCTCCCCAAACACATTGGCCTTATTTAAATGAGCCAGCGTGTTCATTAGCACACCTGATCTTCATTTCCTTATTGCATGCACTAGTTCCTGTGGTTGCGTTATACATCTGCAGGCATCTGTCGTGTTACCAAATATTGTAAAAGGTATCACCTTGTTAATTAACGCTTTGCTGTGAAACAAGCTCATTTGCATAATTCTGCCTTGAAATAACTCAGAAGAGAAAGGGAAGGTGACATACATTCTCCCCTTTTACATAAAGGATGCTCTTTGGGTACAAAGGAATTAAAACTTGTGACAATTATTTTTTTCCCCTTTTATTATGGAAATGATTAGAAGGCTGCACTTATTAGATCTTACCATTACCATGGCAGTAATATTAACACAATTTATTAGCTGTCCCGAAAGACATGATCTCTACACTACAGTGAATATGCCAGATTTCCATAACTTCATTCCGCTCACTTTTAGAATTAGTACACACACATTTGTACACCATTCAATATTATGACAGTATGCACAATATGCCTCATCTATAACTTTATTTACCAACATTTACCAATGTCTGTTGCTAAGGGCCTTTGCAAGTCAGTGCAAATGTATAATTTTCAAATCATTATTATTAGCCAATACAACAAGGCTCACATAAGAATGGGCACAACTTGAATGGGTATCACAGTTGCACCCCTTTGCCTTTTGCAAGGCACTATCAGCTAAAGTCCTGCACGGGTCCATTTTTTGGAACCCGTACCCGACCCGCAATCTGCAATCCACAACCCAGACCCGCAACCCACATTCTTACCCGCTTGGACCCGCTACCCAACCAGCAAGTACCTTATCCCGGACCCACAACCCGCTGACCATCAAGAATCATGAAGTGCTGTTATTGTAAACCGGAAGTGGCATCATTGGAAGTATGCATGATCAGAAAAAAGGATTAAAAATCCCTAATGAGAAGACCCTCGGCTTGACCCGCGACCCGCAAACCTGCCGACCCGCATCTATACCCACACCCGGAACTTCTACCCACAACCCGCAGGGTACCACAGGTTTTTGCGGGTACCCAACCCGCTGCAGGACTCCAGCTGTTGTCAGTATATTCCTTTATAAGTTCTGTAATTATTGGCTGTTCACTTTGCAGGTGTGGGGTGATGGGGCCTTGTGCCTGTACACCAACTAAACCCAATGTTTTTGCTGTCCAACAGGCTAGTCCCCAATATTATGTGGAGTGCAGTATGTTACATTGTTTGTTTGCATGCCACTTTGTTTCTAACTCCTATAACTAGCTTGTAATATCTTCCCATACACAGCCTCTGAAAGTGTGGCACTAACTTCACCAGTGCTTCCATACCATAGTATTATTAGTATTAGTAGCAGTATTATGCTTTATGTATACAGTGACAACATATTCCTTCCTGTATGTTTTTGGGTGTAGCAGAACACATGAATCCCACACAAGCACAGATAAAATATACAACCTGTTTTTAGATATTGCCTTGACTGGGATCAATAATAGAACTCCCAACACTACAACTTTTATTTTACATGGCTTGCTGGCAAATTCACTGTTCACCCCCTCTGCAGTTTACCGGCAACCTTAGAACTAACTACATTGCCATTATACTAATTGTAATTTAAAAGGGTCATTATCAGTCCATAATATTCAAAGCTATTAAGAATTGCATTAATAGTTCAGAGTATAATGAACCCTGTACCTCTGCTTCTTTAAGTTACATTACCTGAAATAATGACTTGTGTGCTCCAGTCTTAAAGGGGTGGTTCACCTTTCAGTTAACCTTTAGTATGTTATAGAATGGCTAATTCTAAGCAGTTGGTATTCATTGTTTATTGCCATTGCTTCGACACGAATTGCACAAATTTCCAGCAGAATTCGCAAACGGTCTAAAATTTCACGAAACACGAATTTTGTTACCAGCGAATTGACGCCATCTAAAAACAAATGTTCTGTAAGGCTACAAATTGTTTTGTTATTGCTACTTTTTATTACTCATCTTTCTATTCAGTCCCTTTCTTATTCATATTCCATTCACTCATTTAAATCAATGAATGGTTGTTGGGGTAATTTTGACCTTAGCAACCAGATTGCTGAAATTGCAAACTGGAGAGCTGCTGAACAAGAAGCTAAATAAATAAAAAACTACAACTAATAAAAAAATGAAATGCAATAGCAAACTGTCTCAAAATATCACTCTCTACATCATACATAACGTTAATTTAAAGGGGTTGCTCACCTATGAGTTAACTTCTAGTATGCTAAAGATAGTGATATTTTGAGACAATCTGCAATTGGTTTTCATTTTCTATTATCTGTGGTTTTTGAGTTTCGTAGGTTTGTTCTTAAGCTGAATTTGTAAGTAAGTTAAAACAGACATTTACATATTAAATGCAACTTGGACAGATGTTTGTCATAACATAGTATTTATTTTTACCTTACTGTGCTCTGGCGGTAGACATCACAAACCAAAGGGGATTGGGGCAGGTAGTTAATTAAAGCTAATAATGATAATAACAATAATAATGCTAATAAAAGTCAAGCAAGAAATAGTATGTTACTGTAACAGCCCCTGTTTGTACGTGTAAGTTGTATGTAAGTCAGGTGTATGTAACTCGAGGACTCCCTGCATAAGGTCTGGACTGAGATTCAAAATAGGCCCTGGCATTTCAGATACACAGAGGCCCAAACAGGCCACACAGCAGCCCAAATAGCCCCCTACCAGCCAAAAATATAGTGACTGCCTATGGCAACTTACAGCAGCCCCTCTGGCATTTGCCAGAACCCACAGACTGCCCTGCATTTGAAATTCAAGCAAAGCAAATTCATGAGATAACTTAAGGTCAATATTCAGTTTTTCATTGAGAAAACTCCCAAGTTTCCCCCATAGATCAAAAATGAAAGGGCACTCCCACAAATAGTGGAGCATAGAAACATTCTTAGCTTTGCATTTAGGACAGCATGGGTTTTACTGAACTTCTCAGGTGTCTCAATCTAAAATGCTGATCTCACCAACTCTAACACTGAATTTGATTATTAAAATTCTTTATAGAAGATAATAAGCAGAGAGGTGTAAAGTCGACTTTTAATAAGGATGGACAACTTTTAGCTAGAGGAACACAGGCAGACATCAGTAATGAATGAGATTCTATTAAGAGCAGGTTTGTGTATAATTTTCTAAATCCCTTTACAAAGAGGAAGTTGGTCAACAGCAATACAATATTTTTGATTGAGAAGGTCAATACCACATAGAAATCTCAAATGAACCAGTCGAGTCCCGATTATTGTTGCTTGACCTGCAAAATATTCATTCATTTGTTAAACAAAGAAAGTTACTTTATGAGCGATCATCTCATCTTCTCACTCCTACAGACCAATTAACACATCATTAAGTGCATATTTCAGATAATTAGATTTTATCACCTTGAAGTGAGAACTGAGAGCAGAACTAGAATAGAAGGAAAAAAAGCTCTGGTGTGCTACTGGAAGGATGACGAGAGATTGTTCTACCACGGCACAGAGACGTTCTGATGAAATCTGTTATTCCAAAATGATTGATATATTAGAGTCACTTTCCATGTTTATTAATTATGCCATATAGAAACAAAAGGAAGAGGGTGTAGGGCACAATGGAGGCAACCCCAAGTCAGACCAGAGTATTAAAAAGAAAAATCCTTTATTGAACAATCATCTCAAGCCTTACGCGTTTTGTGTCTGTGACACTATGATTAAGTGTCACTTAGACATGAAACACTTAAGACTTGAGATAATTTTTCAATAAAGGATTTTTCTCTTTAATTCTCTGGTCTGACTTGACTTGGCCTCCATTGTGCCCTACACCCTCTTCCTTTTGTTGCTATACGGTTTGTGTCCGCTCCTTTGAGCTGTGAGCCTGGGGCGAGAGCATCTGGGCCATCACTCTATTTGATGAGTCCTTAAGAATTGGGTATTTATGCTAACCATTTCTCTTTTGGACAACAATGTATTAATTATGCCACTCATGAGCAGCAAAGACATAATATTCTTTTGCTCTTAATTCTGCACTGTTTTTTTCTGCTGATCTTCAGAGAATTTACCAAGGGTTTAATTCTCTTTTGTAAAGAAAATCCAATGACATACAGTTCTGCAGCACCCTAGCAGAAAAAAGCAAAAATCTAAATATTGCACTTTCAAATATCAGTTATGGCTCTGAGTGTCCTAACATTTGTTATAATGCTACTGTACTAATGGGTACTAGTTTGAGCAGCAGGTAGTATCGTATAACAGCCATCAGTAAGTAGTGGCAATTGCTTCATTGTCCTCCAACATTCTTTAATTATTCTCACTCTTTAACTGATAATGTTAGCAGATGATTAAGCACACAAAGGGTTTGTCCAAGAAGGATATTAAGTTGTAGCTGTAAACTCTACAGAAAACATGTAAGGAGTAATTTGGCAGATTCTGGAGAACTAGTGCAAGAGCATACCCCCTCATTCAGCAAGCACTTCTTTGTCCCAGTTAAAATATATGAATGGTTAGAAGTTATTTAGTATGGGAGCAGTTTAAATTCAGTTTAAATTCAGTCTGAGCAGAAATATAAGGAACAGAGCATGCACTCTGAATTCTGCAACCTCTGTTGAGCTCTTAATTTGAGTACAGAGAAACAAAGTAATTTTATAGTCTTTGTCAGAGTACAAGTTCAGTGATTTTGAGCACAATAGCCATGTTTTTTTCCTCACAATGCAGGATATTTTTACCAGAATTCCAGCTCCATTGCAGTCGCTAGGGGGTAATGTCCTTGACACAATAGTACTGTGCCCGGCACAATTGCATGGAAGTCTGCCTGCCATCATTTCTGTTGTTTGGTTTGTGAGTGACAGCTGTGTCCAACTCAATAGATGCAAGTGTGCTGTGCCAATTTATGCTCGGTGTGAAGAGAAGCCTGCAGCTACTGCTACTTTCTGATCAGGTGGTAGCTTCAGGGTTCCCTTCGCACCCAGCATCAATAGATGCAGCAGCACTTGATTTGTTATAAAGAACAGGGCAGCACTGATCTCAACTCAGATGCAAAGGAGCTCATCTTGGTGCAAGTACATTTAATAAAAGTGGTTTTACATGCAAATGACTACAGGGAAATTGTGGGGACCGCAACTGCCTTAGTGACTTTTGTCATCTTCCTCCCCACCTTGGAGATTTATGTATATACAGTATATAACAGGCGAAAACAGTCCTCTTCCCCTGGCCCCCACCCGACCCACTCCTGCCGCACTTCCCAGCACTGCAACACTATTTTAAAGGTAAAAGATGGGTTGGGGAGGGGGACTATGGTGCAGCAGACCCTGCAGTCCAAGTTCCATTGTTGCTCGGGCCCCCCTAGGGTAAAGGTAGTTAATTAAGCCCAGTGAACCTTCTGCCAGTGAAGATTACAGGACAAATCAGACATCAGACAGAATCAGTCATCTTTGTACTCTATACCATAGACGAAAAGAGTTGTACCTGACAGCATTAGTTGCTAAGAAGGTGGTCAAAAAGTTATCATATTCCTTATAATACCATTTAAATGAATCTGTTATTATATTACCTGTGCTCCTGTGAGGCTCTCCTGAAAACACAAACTGTTATGAGCCCAAGGAGCTCTACTAAAATGTATTACATATCTGCTAAGCAAAGAGAGGCAGCCAAATGTTTGTTATTAATAGCAAGCTTAGAATTGTTTATCCTGTGAAATTGCTTGCAGAAGCTTGTGTTCTGGTTGGATAAGTGGGATTGCACATTTAATTAAAACAATTATACAACTCTAATTGTCCCAACAATCTATTTATTCATTGCCCTATAAAACTGTCAAATTAGTACTTTTTTGCTAATCAGATAGCTGAGGCACAAGCAGTTCCAGAAGGCTTGAATTTAATTTTATGCTTTAAGCAAGTGTGAGAGAGGAAAATATTTTCCAGGGAGTGGTAGGTCCAAGCCAGCACAAAGTGCACTGCATTGCATTTTGTGTGCTTTAGTAGACTTTCCATTAACCTGTTATACTATGATTGTGTCCTGTTTGATCCGTGTGATATTTAATAACATAAGGTTTATGATGGACTTGACTCAACTTACTATGGATTTGACTCAACAAAAACCTTTGCCTAGCAGAAGAAGAGATGACAAGCAAATGTTGCCCTTTGAGCAGAAAAAGGCTTAAAGGGGTTGTTCACCTATTTTTTTTTTCTTTCTTTAGGTAGAGGGCCCTGGCCTGGCACTTCTTTTTACATGTAGGGGTGCAATGTGTGTTTTTTTTAAATCTCCTGGCCACCAGTTGTGCTGTATAATGCGGTGGCAGGCTTAATAATTCTTTGTCCAAAAGTATTTTATTTACTGTCTTAGCTCTCATGTCTGTGCGGCCTTTGTACAGAGCAGGTGGAATGGGGGGGGGGCAGCATATTGTGTTGTACAGGGCCTCATGATTTCTAAAACACAGCAGCATGTACCTACTATATTGCTACTAGAAGTCAAAGTTATATTAAAATTCTAAACATGCCCATGAAGTAACAATAGAAGTGCTGCCCATTGAGCCACTATGCGGCCCCTTACTTTATGCCTCCCAGTTTGCTAACAACAGGCACAATATAAACAAAAGTGCAGTAGATTGTGTTTTTCTCCTAAAGTACAGTGTTTTCCCCCAGAAATCCAGTGCCATGGGACCTGCTGCAATACAATAATAGTATGGCATGGTTCCTTTATGTATGCCATTTATACAGACAAAAATGTGCTCCAACAATTAGCAAATGTTACCCATTAAGCAGAGGAGCCAACTTTTGACCAAAGTGCACACAATGAATAAGCAATCTGACCTTACATGCCCCAAACAATTTACTTCTGAAAAAGTCATACATATAACCACTTTAAAGTATTTAAATATTTTATGAAATTACAAAATAATGTAAATTATTTGCACATTCTTTGTATTTTTTTCCCCTTTCCTGACAACCCGGGAAATGGACCCGAGTGATGACAAAGTGAACTGACATTTTTTTGCAGCACATTTTCTTTTGCATAGGTGGTGACAGCAATGAGAAAACCATCTGTTTTTCAGGTTCTAAATCTTCTTCAAATGATTCCCGTTCTGTGACTGTCACATCTGGCTATTATAGGGGATGGTTTTAAGTGGCATATTGCCAAAAATCTGTTCTAGCTGTTTCCATATAAGCCCATATAATAATATTTAGGTGAAAGCATTCAAAATGTGTTTTATGTTTGAAGGGTAACAAATTCAAACAAACAAAGTGAAACAGTTCAACTGTAAGTGCATAACTACTGTATATGTAGTTTTTATGTTTTTTTCTCATAATACTGACCTCTAAAATGAACAGTAGCTGAAGACCAGGTAAGTTACCTGAGCACAAGAACCACATTCTGCAAGCTCACTAATACTAATACAATTGTGAATCTGGCAGATTCAAGGGCAAGTAAGTTTATATGTACATTTTTGTTTCCACCCAATAGTGGCAGTATTTTTTCTGCTTTTTCTTATTTAAGAAGATTTCTTAAAATAGATCTTTTAGAAACTCATGTGCCATTGTGTCCGTCCTGTTTCTTCTGCTGAATTATTTTCAAGTCTGCCTATTGAGGTTGGGAAAATTTGGATCTTTCAAATTTTATTGAGGTTTACAATAAACAAGCAGACTGATAACAAGTATAAAAATACGCAGTTCCACAATAATAACAACAAATAAATGAACAATAAAATAATAATGATAAAAAAAACTTATTTCCTCAACAATTGGACCAAAAGTATTCCAGCTAAGATTATTTGTAGGTAAATCAATAATAATGTGAATTGTTTATCAATAGCAATAGCATTTAGGTCAATGTTGTTAAGTTCTCCATTTTTTTTTGTGGTCATCCAGCATTTCTAAATAAACTGACCACTTTTTTTTTATCTGTTTTCTTGAAGCTCTTGAAACTCTATATGGAAACTCTGGATCTTTTGCCAAGGTGGTGGGCCAAATGTTCCAATAGTGGGTTGTGTCAATAGACACAGCAGAAGTGGGGGAAAAGGATCACCTGATAATTTTGTTTTAATATCGTTCACTAGAAGTGACACAATCCCCATTCTTAAAATGTTAATTACAACTTTCACTTAATTTGCAAGCAAATTTTATTTTGATGCATCAAGCACAATTGCAATGGGCTCAACTCCCCACAATCTCACAATTACACTGGAATTCTGGAAGGAAAAATGCCATGGTGATTTGCATGGTGCATTGTGCTCATGAATGATCCTTCTTGTGTTTCTGGTTTTATGCTGCACAGAAAACTTAGGGACTGATGGTTATGTAGTAGCATAGGCAGAATTTGACCAACCCAAAACCATTAACACACAACATCCAATAAGTAGTTAGCTTCTTGTTTGTTGTTATGGGTTATTGGACCAGGCAATTTCCTCAGTGTTTCTTCATATGACCCAACAGAAAATGAAATAAAAAATAAATAAATATTTTGTGAATGGGTCAATAATATCTTTAATTCTAAAGCAGAACTGGTGTTTAAAGAATTTCATTTCTCTGTGGGTGCTGTGCCGGATCTCTGCTGTTATTACTGCCCAGTTTTTGTCTGGACGTGCCCTTAGCATAAACAGGTGTTAGACACTAAAATATGCACGTCCGATCTATGAGGAAACGATTGAGAAGATTTTAAGTCAATGACAGGATGTGATTATCTTGTCATGCCAGCTGTGAATCAAAGGGAAACTGACAGAGGGAGAAAAGGGACAATACTCACATAAGTCCCTGCAGCCATTTAGATTTACAGTGTGGAAATGGCCACTTCACTCTTCCTGTGAATTATGTCTGTGGGCTTTTATCATTATCCCAACTACCAGTTAGCCGTCATAGGTTCTCATAAAAAAGAGCCCAGCAAGAAACCTTTGCAAATGGATACCAAATATATGTGCCCTACGGATGTACTGTATGTGTCAAAACAGACAATATCCTTTTGAAGGAACAAGGAATCGGTGTGGCGCCATTATGCAGTGCTTTGTTTTCCCCTTCCAGATACTATCTAAACAAGCAATGGAAAGAATTAGACCCTTTTCTTATATATTGCACATACTGTAATAATTATCTTAAGGTGCGTTTTGTCATGTTTGATTAAAAAACTAGCCATATCTAAAGTCTAAATTCAGGGTGCATTAAGGGTGCTGGCACACAAGGAGATATATATACATGTTATCCAGAATGCTAAGGACCCAGGCAGGCCCGGATTTAGGGGAAGGCCCCCTAGGCCCGGGCCTAGGGCGGCAAGATGTTAGGGGGGGGCAAGCAGGTGCCCTTAACATCTCTTCAGCAGCTTGTGACGTGACTGTGCTGCGTATGCGTCACTCTGCGCCAGCCAGCCTCCTTATTTGCAATGGCGCGCTCTCCCTCCTCCTACTCCAGTCACGATCAGGGTCGGACAGCCTCCCCTCCCTCCCCCTGTACCTAGTGGGCCCCGCGGCCACTCCATCTAGTACCCGTTTGATGCCCCAGCAGCTCCACTGTCCCTGCTGCGCTCCGGTTGGGATAATTTTTACTGATGTGCGCCCAGTGATGACGTCACTCGCTGGCGCCATTCACGTGGATGAGGGAATCAGAGAGCGTTGCATCAGGGAGATGTGCAATGAAGAATACTGGTGCGGTTCCTGGTCTGTGCTGATCGCTCCGCTTAGGAGGTCTGACTGCCTGTATTCCCTCTCAGCTGCAGCTGCCTATTGCTACCTCCTTGGCTACTTCTCAGCTGGTGAGCAAACAATCTGATGGGGGGGGGTGAGTCAGTAAAGTGAGGGGAATATGGAATTTATCTGCCTGGGCCCTGGGTGTGGAGGAAACAAGCTGCCAGTGAATGTCTTACTCCCATAATCCACACATACTGTATAACCCTGACTGCCCACCACCCCGAGGAATCTTCATTTGTTTGCCTCTTTAAGTTTGCTGCCCCATTTTTTTTTATGTTATTGCCCATTTTCATGCTTCTTTCCAGTAGCTACCTTTCTCCATCGCTCTACTCCTGGTTGAGCTATAAATTATTTTACTGGGACTGGGTGGGAGTTTGCTAATAAGGAATTAAACGTTTATTAAAAAATTAAATGATTACATAACTTTTACTTGATTAATTAAGTGTAACATTCATTTTTAGTCTATTTAATTAAGTTGATTAAATGGAATGCACATTATCTTCAGTCCTTGCCCCAGTGAGCTTACAATCTAAATTCCCTATCAAATTACCATTAGTTCTGCCCCAGCGAGCTTACAATCTAAGGTCGCTATCACATTATTTCAGATAAGGTTCTCTGGTGGGCCCCAGGTGCCCCAGTCCGAAAATATATATTAGAAAATATATAGTGGATAATGCACCCCTACTGTAATTTATAAAGATATTTAAAGTCACCTCGGAGTTACGTGACCTGTATAAAAGCACTCGGCCTGCGGCCTTGTGCTTTTATATGGTCATGTAACTCCTCGGTGACTTCTAATATCTGTATAAATTACAGTAGGGGTGCATTATCCACTATATATTTTCTAATTATTGCAACAGTTGGTGGTAGGTTAAAAAGTATAATATACATATTGGATATATTTAAAAGTTATTTATGGTTTAATACATAATTATTTCCATTTTATTGTCTGTGTTATTTTATTTTGCATAAATTATTGGATAAAGATTCGCTTCCAGAAAATGCAGGGGGGGGGGCGGCACAGTAGCTGGGCCTAGGGGGGCAAGAAGGGTAAATCCGGCCCTGGACCCAGGGTTTTCCATATAAGGGACACTTCCTGTGTGCACCTATGAGGTGTGGGTATATGCAGTCATTTGAAACAGTTTGGGAACCCCTCTCAGCCTGCATAATAATTTACTCCAATTTCAAGAAAAAAGATAACAGTGGTATGTCTTTCATTTCCCAGGAACATACTGGGGTGTTTTCTGAACAAAGATTTTTAGTGAAGCGGTATTCAATTGTATGAAAACAAACAGAGTCGCTTGTTGTATACAAAAGCTCATTAAGACAAGCCACAGTCATTTTGGAATAAAGTGCTTTGGACTGATGAGACAAAAATCTAGTTATTTGGTCATAAAAAAATGCGCTTTGCATGGCAGAAGAACACTGCATTCTAAAAAAAAAATCACCTGCTACCTACTGGTGGAGGTTCCATCATGCTGTGGGGCTGTGTGGCTAGTTCAGGGACTGGGGCCCTTGTTAAAGTTGAGGGTCGAATGAATTCAACCCAATATTAACAAATTCTTCAGGATAATGTTCAAGCATCAGTCACAAAGTTGAAGTTACGCAGGGGTTGGATATTCCAACAAGACAATGACCCTAAACCCACTTCAAAATCTACAAAGGCATTTATGCAGCGGAAGAAGTACAATATTCTGGAATGGCCGTCACAGTCCCCCAACTTGAATATCATGAAATATCTATGGGATGATTGAAGCAGGCTGTCCATGCTCGGCTCGGCAGCCATCAAATTTAACTGAACTGGAGAGATTTTGTATGTACGAATGGTCAAACTTAGCTCCATCCAGAATCCAGACACTCATCAAAGGCTGTAGGAGGCGTCTAGAGGCTCAACTAAGTATTGATGTAATATCTCTGTTGGGGTGCCCAAATGTATGCACCTGTCTAATTTTGTTATGATGCATATTGCATATTTTCTGTTAATCCAATAAACATTATGTCACTGCTGAAATACTACTGTTTCCATAAGGCATGTTATATATCAGGGCTGTCCAACTGGTGTGTCCCCCACCTTGTGTGGCCCTCCACATAAAAGTCTGCCTGCTGTGTCTACTTACAATGTGTAAACTTGGTATTAGTACTGAGATTAACTGGCCCCTGCATTGTTTAAACCTCAAATTCAGACTGTAATCCCCTGCATTGTTCACACCTGTGACACTTCTATTGCTCACACCCTTTAGCCCTGTACTGTTCGAACCTGAGACCCAGACTGAAACTGCCAACGTTGTTTACCAGTTCACACCTTATTCAGAATGCTAATGGGGCACCAGCACTGTGTCACTGTATGTAGTACATCTTAATGTGGCCCTGATGAGTTTCCCTGTCTCCTGCTCTGTTCTGTCTTCCCTATGCTCCCTGTGTGTGTCATACTTTTACCTGCTCTATGCTCACTGTGTGTGCTATACTTTGCCTCCCTATGCTCCCTGTGTGTGTGATATTTTGCCTGCTCAATACTCCCTGTATTTGCCATACTCTGCCTCCCTATGCTCCCTGTGTGTGTGAAACTTTGTCTGCCCTATGCTCCCTGTGTGTGCCACACTCTGTCTGCTCTATGCTCCCTGTATGTGCCATACTCTGTCTGCCCCATGCTACATGTGTGTGCCATATTCTGCCTGCCTCGTGCTCCCTGGTGTGCCATACTCTGTCTGCCCCATTCTCCCTGGTGTGCCATACTCTGCTCATCCTATACCCCCTGGGTGTGCCATACAATGCATGCCCTATTCTCCTTGGGTGTGCCATACTCTGTCTTCCCTATGCTCCCTGTGTGTGCCCTGCTCTGCCTATGGAACTTAAGCCTGGTATTTGTTCTGGGGGTTCTGGGGGTCTGAGCATTTGGAAATTATTGTTAGGGGCCCCTAAGGTGGCTAATCATGTTCTGGGGGTACAGTGTTATCCAAGGTTGGACTGGGGGGCTTGGGGCCCACCAGGGTTACTGCCTCTGAGTATGCGGCATGCACGCTGCGCCAGGCCTGTGCGCATGTGCGCCGGGTTCGTGCGCATGTGCGTCTCCTCGCACACACACTTGCCACATTGAAAACGGGCCGGCAGGGCCCACAAGAGCCCGGGGCCCACCAGGGTTTTTCCCGGTATCCCGCCGGCCCAGTCCGACGCTGGTGTTATCCACAGGGGAGGAGGAGGTATATGTATTTATGTCTTAATAGACATAAAACTTTTGAGTTGCCACAAAAGTTATTTCAATCCTGGGATTGAATGAATAAATGATACTTGGCTCCTGCTTTGGGGTTAAAATCCTTAGGAGTTGCAGCATATGATATAATCCTACAGCTCAGTTATTGGAAAAGGGAAATGTAATTTTCTCAAGACGGTTTGCTGAAATGTTTTGTAGTGATGGATGAATTATGGTCTTTGAAGTTCTTAAGAGGGATGTAGCTATAATTTTGTTTTTCCTAAGGGAATACATGGCTATAGTTTCTTTTTGTCAGAGAAATATGGACAGAAGATAAATGATTACCTGTAAGGGCAGCCAGTGAAGGATTGACAGACAACACATCTTAGACATGTGCCATGGGCAGACCTGTTGCACTTACAGAGGTAGGAACAAAAGAAGGCAATAAGAATTCAATTACAATGTTGCTCCAGGTCAGCATGTGGCATGCAAACGTGTGCGCTAGAATATGCACCATCTTTTAAGTCATATTTAGTTTCTTCATTTTAACTAACAACGTATGTTTAAGGCAATGAAGAGCACAATGAGAGCTCTGGTGAAAACATTTTGCACAAGGTCCCCTCCTTATGACACACCTACACCTATTCCTCAGTAGTTCCTTAATTCCATCCTCTCTATCCACTCACAACCACCAATGTTTTGTTAACATTGCCAGTTGGCTATTTAATACCACATTTATTTTTCTTAGACCATTTTTAATTGGCATCATGGTCCATGCAATGATTGGCTGAGGCTGCAGGGGAGTTCTTCTCTGTATGTTTGAATTAACTTATATACTGTATCAGTGGCAGGTATTAAAAGAAACTCTAAGAGGGGAATTCACAAAAGTGGAGATAGCCCAGTTTAGGAGTAAAAGTGGTGGTAAACTGGTGTAAAATACTTCCTCCGTATTCACAAACAGAAATCCGCCTAAATTCTGACTCAACCACCACTTTTCATATTTTGGTGAAAAATAAAAATGGCGCAAAAACTACATTTTAAATGACATTTTCTCCCGACATTTTAAAAATGGAGAAAAGCTCAGTCAGTATAACTCTTCCCCATGTGTCAGATCAATTCTAAAATAAACTGTTCTACTTTGGTTCAGACAATCTTCATTTCACACTTCCTGTTGGTGCCTCATTGGGGAAGAAGAGGGATTAGCATTTTATAGTCAGGGAACAAGCTTCTGTCTAACTCTAACCCTTTAGGTGTAAAACCCTTGTTAACAAAACAAGTAAAACACTGATTAAACAAAAAGTCTCATTTATACAACTTGATATGTAAAAAGTTTATCTCACACTTGCATTATTTTACTAGTTTTACTTCCTGTTCGGCGCCTGAGGTGATGGAAGCACAGAGGTAGAGCTCCTGCTTACCAGGGTCGAGAGTCGGCACATTTGGCTTCGTATGACTGCTGAGGTGTTCCTGATGTGCTGAGCTCTTTAGTTACCTCACATTCTGCCATTGCATTTGTCAAGCCCACGCTGTATTCGAGATTCACCTGTGAACTTGCGGTTCTCTTAACCGGGGGCTCTGCTGCATACTGGTTATATACTACATTTTGAGTCAGTTGTGGCAGGTTCTAAGCAACATATTTGTAACAAAATGGTGGCCTCTGATTTCCTGCTGGGACACTGAGTTATTAGCTAACTTAGTCAGAGCTGCTTGCTGAGTCTTATTTTGTGTCACATTGTTTCAATTTTAGTGACAGGAATTTGTCACAAAAAAACAGTTATCTCTCTGCTGACTAAGACTAAACATTGTTAGTGATTGCTGTCCTTACTGATACTTTTGTTACACCTTTATTGTATACAATGTTGCAAATGCTTGAGGAGGATTGTAACCATAGCAACAAATCAATGGTTACTTCTTTGTGAAAGGAAAACAGAGACAAAGAATAAAACAAGAAGGAAAAACTGACTTGTAATAAAAGCTTTATTAATATTGGGATTGTTGCTCAGGTTTTCTAATATATGAAAACGTATTCTCCTTCCTTCACAATGTCTTCTAAAGCTAATGGCAAAACATATGAGAAGGCTAACAAGAAAAATGTAAAGCTACAGGATAGGGATACAAATAGTATTTTCTTATCTCACAACTCTGCTCCTACAAGAACATCTTTATCTGACGACTACTCTCTTATTGCGGCTGAAGTAGCCAGACTCATCAATCCAGTTATAGAATCAACAAATAGTAAGGCCATTGACAAACTGCAGATCAAAATTACTAGCATCTCAGAAAAGCTCTCTACACATGACAAAAGATTTGGCGAGATCGAGGATGTGGTTTCTCAACTCCAAGATGATATGATTGATTCTTCATCCAGGTTGGACTCTTTAGAGAAACAAAATCAAGTTGAAAGTGGATGACCTGGAAAATAGATCTAGGAGAAACAATCTCAGATTCATAAACATACCTGAATCTTTCCAGAATGATTCCTTAAGCATGTTAATTTCCAAAACAATTCCCATCAAACTGGGTCTTCCTCAGGATTGTCAATGTTTCAAAATAGAGAGACTTCATAGGATTGGTCCACCTAAAGATCTCCAACCCATGAGACCAAGAGCAGTAATTGTCAAATACCTGGACTACGCAGATAAAAATAGATTATTTCAAGCCTACAAAAAATGTAATACACTTGATGTTGAAGGAAATAAAATTTTGATATTTCAAGACTACTCATTGCTTCTGTCTCAAAAACGAAAGGAATTTTCCAAAACTTGCCAATCACTGGCTAATCTTCATATCAATTTTGCCTTGATGTATCCTGCTAAACTTAAGATTTTTCTGCCTTCTGGAGCCAGGGTTTTTAGTGATCCTAGAGAGGCGCACACTTTTGTTTCACATGTGGAAAAGAAGAATAGTGGAAATCTTGCTTTGGTAACACCATCTAACTCAAAATGTGGCTCTCCCCCAAAGAATCAAAGATGGAAGAGATACGATACCCATCGACAGTCTAGATTTTCTAAGGACTCAAAACCTTCTCAAGTTCAGACCAAATCTAGGTTCATATATTACGCCAAAAAACACAAAATTCCTAGCTCTATTCTTGGTATTGATGCTGAAAAAGCGTTTGATAATATTACCTGGGAACATCTATTTTTTTTGCCTTAAAAAATTCGGTATCACAGGCCCCTTCTTCCAATACATCAAATATCTTTACAAAAATCCCAGAACTCAAGTACGAGACAGGGCTGTCCTTTGTCGCCCCTTTTATTTAATATTGCATTAGAACCTTTAATTCATTCCCTTGAACAATCCAAGTTAATTAAAGGAATTACTATTAATAATAGACATCTTAAGGTATTAGCCTTTGCTGATGATTTATTATTAATTTTAAAAAATCCTGAGTCTTCACTAAAGGTTGTTTTTGATTTATTTCAAGACTTTCAGTCTTTTTCTGGTTACAAAATTAACGCTGAGAAATCGGAAATAATGAATATATATGGTTTGTTTTCCAATTCACTACTTAAGAAATTCCAACTTAAAAACCCAAAGAATCAAATTAAATACTTAGGATTAATAATTCCTTCAGATCTCAATAATTTATATTCTTTGAATATTACCCCAGCCTGTCAAAAGGTCTTTTCCATGTGTGAAAAATGGGCCAATTCTCCCCTTAATATTAAAGGACGCACGCTTTTTTTTAAATCCTTGATATTTCCCAAGCTAATATATCCATTGATTAATCTCCCTTTGCTTATAAAGCACTGCGATATTAAGAAACTTGACTCTGCTTTAACTAAATTTATTTGGAATGGTAAAAAGGCAAAAATTGCCCTCTATAAATTGAGAGCTCCAGTTAAAGGACCAGTAACGTCAAAATTTTTTACAAAATAATTTGTTAGAATACAACAAAAAAAAAACACCAACATAAATTAAAATTTAAAATAGCAAAGCCTTTATTAAGAAATAACGTACAGAAACTTCACTTCCTGTCCTCTTCATAAACGGCGAAAAGGCGACCATCCATCTGCAGCGTCGATTTCTCCTCCTGGCTATACACTGACAGCGTGTCCTCTGCCCGATCGCCTTCTCCAGCTCTTCTTCATCCAACAGCAGTATGGAGGCGATGTCTCCCGCTCCTCCGCTCCAGGAATGCAGCCCTGACTTCCGACCCCTTGCCCACTCCATCACTGTCAAGGCAGCTGAAACAAAGCAGCCGCAAAAGAATGCGTCCAACACTGAGCCGGCAGGAGGAGTAAATAAAAGTAAATCATACAACCCCGGCAGGTCCGCATTGAGTGTATTAGGAGGCTGCGTCTGCACCGCTCCAGGGCGAAAGGCTGTCCCCCCCCAAATCCTGCCGTTTCACGATTCAGCCTTCAGCAGCCCAACAGCAGTTTGACAGAGGGAACAGCAGCAGCTGCAGGCGGGGAGCAGCACGGCTCACCATAAGAAGCTCGTCCTCCTGGGGTTGCCGGCTCAGTGTTGGACGCATTCTTTTGCGGCTGCTTTGTTTCAGCTGCCTTGACAGTGACGGAGTGGGCACAGGGTCGGCAGTCAGGGCTGCATTCCTGGAGCGGAGGAGCAGGAGACATCGCCTTCATACTGCTGCTGGATGAAGAAGAGCTGGAGAAGGCGATCGGGCAGAGGACACGCTGTCAGTGTATAACCAGGAGGAGAAATCGAGAGCTGCAGATGGATGGTCGCCTTTTCGCCGTTTATGAAGTGGACAGGAAGTGGAGTTTCTGTAAGTTATTTCTTAATAAAGGCTTTGCTATTTTAAATTTTAATTTGTGTTGGTGTTTTTTTTTTGTTGTATTCTAACGAATTATTTTGTAAAAATTTTTGACGTTACTGGTCCTTTAAGCTTGGAGGATTAAACCTTCCTGATTTCAGAACATTTAATCTATCAGCCCTCACTAGATATCTTATTGAGTGGATCTCTCAAGGCAACAAATTTACAAACCCCGATATTGAAATCTTTCAAGAACCCTTTTTTGATATATTATCTGTTTTACATACTAAATGGAGCAATGTTCCTTATGATCTGAAGAGGAATCCTATCTATCGCGACTCTATATTTGTGTGGAAACATTTATTCTCTCGTCATGGGTATAGCTATACAGTAACCCCTTACATGCCAGCCAAACTCTTACTCGAACCTTCAGATTATCAAAAGTCGGATACTTTTATATTTTCAATTAATATAAAATTAGCTGTTTTCGATCGAATTCAAATCGTTTGATCAAACGTAGAAATCGATTGAACAAACTATTTTCAAAAAGAAACTTAGACTTCTAAAAACTTACGGTAGCCAAATACTGGCTATAGGTTCTAGGAGGTCCCCATAGGCTAACATAGCAATTCGGCAGGTTTAAGGTGGCGAAGTGTCGAAGTTGAAGTTTTTTAAAGAGACAGTACTTTGATTTCAAATGGTCGACTATTCGAAGTTTTTTCAATTCTAATCGAATTTTGGCCTATTCGATGGTCGAAGTACCCAAAAATCACTTTGAAATTCAAAGTTTTTGAAATCAAAAATTCACTTTGAATTCACTTCGACCCTTAGTAAAGTGCTCCTTAGTGTCTCATTCACAATACGCCCTAGTTATCTAGCTACTAGGGTCCAAATTACCCTATCTAAGATATGCTGAAATTCCAAACTGGAGTGTTGCTGAAAAAAAGCTAAATAATTAAAAACCACAGGTAATAAAAAATTAACTAATTGCAAATTGTCTTGGAATGTCATTCTCTATATCATACTTAAAGTTCATTTTAAGGTGAGTAACCCCTTTAAGGCTAAAGATGGCATACACTGAGAGATCCGCTCGTTTGGCGATGTAGCTAAACAAGCAAATCTCTCCCCTATATGCCCACATTGAGGTGGGCGATATCGGGCTGATTAGATCGTTGGGCCTTAGCATAATGAAGGGTAACGGGCGATCAGATGGGATTTTTAGTCCTGTCCAATCGATATCTGGCCAACTTTCGGCCAGATATTGATCGGGGAAGCCCATCGGAGGGCCACATAAGTGGGCCAATAAGCTGCCGACTCGGTCTGTCTGCAGCTTTTATCAGCCTGTGTATGGCCACCTTTAGGGTTTTATGTAACATAGCATAGAGCACCATGCCTTTTTAATGATATTGCCACATCCAGTGTTGCTGGCTTGGTTTTGCCATTTTCTGCACTTGTATACAAAATTTCCCAGTTACCCAATCACTGTTGCTTCCCTGACACACGAAGTATCAAAACATTTCTACATATACATACAAGAATACTAGAATAAAGACACACTTTTATATTGCAGCATCACTTTATTTACACTTTTTGGAGACCATATAAACTTTAATACTGTATCTTAATTTATCTGTAGTTCATTTAATTTCCCAGCTGTATTCATAACCTGTAGTACATCTTTATGCAACACCACATATTTCAACTTAAATATATATATATATTTACACTGGCTCCATCAAATGAAGAAAGCAGATTCCTGAGGTAAATGTTTTTTTCTGTTTTAGTTTTAAAAGAACTATACCCTTTAATAAGCCTGACCTTAAAGGAATGCATTTTTAGAGCATCCTCATCCTGTGGAGTTGGACAACAAGCCATCCATTGTTACACATTGGCTGGGCCAGGGTGTTTAAAAGGCACCACCTGGGGCTAGTTATATGAATCAACTCAGGGAAGTGTTCTCTCTTGGCCAGGTCCCACTTTGCAGAATCTGACCAATTCAGCTCCCAAGAGGTGTTTAGAATATTTGCCCTACTGAAGTGATAGGAAACAACCCAATCGTAGCAAAGTGGGCATGGCATACTTTAGTTCCTTCAAGTTCAAATGTTGTGTTAATCCAGATCACATAAAAATTGCATTTTTGTTAAGTCCTGAAACGCTGTGTTAAGGATAGTCCCTAATGTAACTTTGTGGACAAAAAGTTCAGGGAATGTTTATCCTATTGTAACAACAATGGACTGACATTATGTTGTTCTTTAACACAATGGACTTCACTTCATGAACTTCTGCAGGGAAGATGTCTTTGAAAGCAATGGACAGTCTGCTTCCATCCAGTCAAGCCACTGCTTTAAACTGAATATTTCATTCATCTGATGTGACGTCAATATCCTTAGGACTTGGCTGACACGTTGCCATCCTCCACCGACTAACATGTTGGGTGCTTTTCCTCTTTTGCTGAGACTCTGGACACTCTTCTTCTAGTTTTTGACGCTTGTGCTTTGTCCTTCTGTTTTGGAACCACACTTTTACCTGAATAGAGTGAGAGTAGAAATTAGGCATAAGTGGGAAAAAGTAATCTTTGTAATGATATATTTATATCTAGATGCTATACAGTAATGTAAAAAGCAACCAATTTTGTTTTTAACATAAACTAAAAAAAAATGACAAGGTTTACAGTACCAAACCATTTATACAATGCAGGACACAATATCCTTGCATAAGGGCTGGTTTCATTGTAGTGCATACCTCCCAGAATATAAAAACATATAACATAACAAAAACACATCACTTTTTATATGGTTGGGATGGCATTACAACAAGTAAAAAAGCACCAGGTGACCCCACCATTTCATGACCCCTATCATTTCATGATATACAGGTATGGGACCTGTTATCCAGAATGCTCGGGACCTGGGGTTTTCCGGATAATGCCTTAAGTCTACTAGAAATTCATTTAAACGTTAAATAAACCCAATAGGCTGGTTTTGCTTCCAATAAGGATTAATTATATCTTAGTTTGGATCAAGTAAAATCTACTGTTTTATTATTACAGAGTAAAAGGAAATCATTTTTAAAAATTTGGAATATTAAGATAAAATCTAGTCTATGGGAGACAGCCATTCCGTAATTCGGAGCTTGTGGTTTCCTGGCCACTCGCACTGGGTAGTTAAAGGAGAACTAAAGCTTAATTAAAGAAGTAGCTAGAAATGTTGTACATTATGTTTTGTGTTTCTGCCCAAGGCAACCCAAGGCAGCAGTACAGATCTGTGTCTCTGAAGATGTCCCAGTAGCTCCCCGTCTTCTTTTCACTGCACATGCTCTGTGCTGCTATAACTGACTGAGCTTAGGGACCCACTCACAATATACAGTACACATAGAATATAAACGTCACAATATAAGGCTGATTAGTAATTAATACAGATAATTAATACATGGCAGCACAGAAAACAGTGCAACTAGCATCATAATTCAATAATCAGCCCTGTAGCATCATCTTATATTACTGGCCAACCTCATAATGATAATTAGTGACAACCCCTAATCTTAGCTTCTCAACAGCTGCTCAGAGCCCACTGAGCATGTGGGTGTCACAGACACTTTCCAAGATGGTGACCCCCTGTGACAAGTTTGAAGTCTTGGATCATTGCTGCTATTGACAAGCTGAAACTTTAGGCTGGTGCAATAAGTTCACTATATAATATAGCATTTCTAGCCATATACATTTTAGGGTTTAGTTCTCCTTTAAAATTGTGGCTGGGGAGGACGGATTTCTTACAGCTACAGATGAATCAGACCCCACAGTCCGAGCCCTCCTGTTCCCCGCCTCTTCCTCTATAGTTACATCACTGCTCTTTACCTCCACCCCAATAGGCCTATTGCAAAATAGCTTATTTAAAAGGCTGAACTTGGCCAAACAATTGGCATTTCCCGGGAAAAACTCTCTGATCACCACTAGTCAGGCAAATTCATTGAATTAAATTCATGTGATTTTCCACAACTTAAAGCAGTGGTCCCCAACCAGTAGCTCGTGAGCAACATGTTGCTCTCCAACCCCTTGGATGTTGCTCCCAGTGGCCTCAAAGCAGGTGCTTATTTTTGAATTCCAGGCTTGGAGGCAAGTTTTGGTTGTATAAAAACCAGGTGTACTGCCAAACAGAGCCTCAATGTAAGTTGACAATCCACATAAGGGCTACTAAATGGCCAATCACAGCACGTATTTGGCACCCCAAGAACATTTTTCATGCTAATGTTGCTCCCCACCTCCTTTTACTTCTGAATGTTGCTCATGGATTCAAAAGGTTGGGGATCCCTGACTTAAAGTAATGCATTTGCTTTCTGATTATACCATTTTTTTTTTTGCTTCAGTTTGAATATACAAAGTAAGGTTCCGATTTTGTACAGTATTCAGCAAAATATTTTCTAGAGGTTTCTTAAACCACATAGTTACAGCATTACAATGGCAGCTACAACATGACGTGTGTCTGGTTGGTGGTACTGTGTAATATTGGGACTGTAAATCAAAAGATACTATACCTGAGTTTCTGTAAGACACAAGCTGTTTGCCAGTTGTTTCCTTTCTGTTCCCACCACATAATGGTTCTTCTCAAAAGCACTTTCAAGACGCAGCAGCTGAGAAGGTGAGAAGGCAGTTCGTATCCTTTTTGGCTTGCGGGAGAAAGGACCATGAAGCAAATAATTATCTGGAGTATTCTCCTCTCCTAGGGAAAAATAAGAAAGCTTGAGTTTTTGTTTTTAAACTACCAACTTGAGTAAATCAGTAAATTGGACACGTAACAACGACTTGCCTGTTGTGTCACATAACCTTAAATAAACTTGTGAGAAGGCTAAAGATGCATAAGTTATGAAAGAAGCAACTATACTTCTGAAAATAAACTGAAAAGGAGAAAAGTATTCTGCAATGAATTTGACTTTATATAGGATATTCTAAATTAGGAGAAACAAGGCATCTTTTTATGGAAATACATTATGTGAGAAGCACATCAACTGTCTTTTGTTCAGATTGAGAAAGCAGGCAGTTAACTGTATCATCCACCAGACCTTATCATCGTTTGTTTTAATAAGCACATTTCCTATTATGCTAAAAATATAAATAAACAATGCCATACTATACCATTACCACGCTACACACCTATAAAAGCAAAGCATTCATATTGTGGTTTGGCAAGCACCTACCATTATCCCAGGTGCACAAGAGTGCACACATAAAACCCGTGTACTCATGCATGTAAAGTTAATGTCTCAGTGTCAAATATTTTCCTTTTTTTGACCAACAGCTGAATTTGACTGGTCAGCTAGGAGGAATATCAACAATATAGCTTCAAAATTTTGCCATAAAGAAATGTAATTATAGATTTAGTGGACAATTAGGAGAACTGACATATTATTATTGGCCCAGCCTTTTTCACACTCATTGTGGATTAAGAAACAAGGCATAAAATTACAAGGAAATCAGCAGCTCAATAAATGTAGAAATATAGACATGATGACTAAAAAATAAACATTTTAAATTTTTGCTGTTACTATAGTTTAAAATTGTTTCCAGTTTTCTAAAAGTGAATTTGTCTTGCCAACTCTAAACTATTACATTTTAATACATACATTGCTGCTGTTTCTTGGCAGCAGTTTAGCCACCCCTCAACATGTTTTCTGACAGCAACTAATAGAGAAAGTTGCTTTGTAACTACTTGTTTTGAAAGCAACTACTGTATCAAATTGTAGCTGTTTGCTGAGCTTGCAAGCACAAGGTGGAATGTAACAAAACAAATTGTTTTTTCAAATGCTTCAAAGTTCGGGCGACTTCGGAAAACGAATCGCGCCAAGTGCCATCCCGCTGGGGATTTACATTTTAGCCAACCGGAAAGGCAGGGGAGATTAGTCGCCCCGAAGAAGAGGAGATTTGTTGCTGGATCTCTCTAGATCTCCCTGAATCTGCCCTGTATACCCCCATTCAGCAAGAGATCGGTGAATAGAATAGCCTATGACTAAGTGCTATAGACACAAAACATGTTAGACCCTTATCTATGTCTAAATAAATTAACTTTAAACTGCTTTGATTTTGGGGAGTCTCATGCTATTACCTTATGCTATTGCTATCATACCCACAGACTAGTGTTTTCTCTAACACCCCCCCCCCCTATATTTAATTGTTAGACTTACTTATGGTCAGCTACTCAGATGTGCTCTTTAGGGCTCATTACACCATTCTTTTGCTTATACTGTGTGAATAGGGCATGTGCTGAATGCATTTTTAAACCTGTGTTAATAAGTAAATATGTATGGTTTCGGTTGTTTTCATATGTAAAAGTATTTTTTCTCAAATATTGTGAGACATTGCCAGGCTAAATGATGCTGTTTCATGTGTCAAGTCCTGTTTAATGAACTCGCACAACCTCCATATAGAATGAGTGATAATCATAGGTGGCTCATGCCTTTGGCAAAAACACACCTAAACTATAATGGTGTGTGTGTCTATAAAACTTTTGTGTAAAAAATGGACTGGCTACATTCCAAACTGATCTGGGAAGATGGATCTCCTAACAAACATAGATTTCTCAAATGCTTCCCTTGAATGAAGAATGGTATTGCCACAGACTAGAGGCAGCTCTCCAAGGTATTACCTCAAATGTTTTATTCTCATTCATCTTCCAGGTTGCCAGTCAAGCACATGGGGTGCAGCCTAATATGCCATCAGTATAATCATCAATTACATTTCTGGAAATTACGTGTAATTAAAAAATTACATGTATTTCTAACTATGATAAAGGCTAAAAGGGGTCCAAAACAACAATATTGAAACCACAAAAAAAGTGGACCCATATAATTTTAAGTGTAGTTTTGCTAATGCCTGTCCCTGTTCTCAGCAGAAATCAGGGCTAAACTGGTTTTGCACCAAAAGGGTTGTGTCTAAACTCCAGTCAAATGGCTTATGAGGAGCTTCCTCTGCTGTAAGTGTTTTGATGTAGGTGTGAAGAAATATAAAGCTTTATTAGGAAGCTACATTTAGCTCTTTATTGGCTCAGAATGTTTCATTAATACAATTAAAAAAATACACTTTTAAATATTCTCTGCAAGAAATTAAATTTTATCATGGTAGTCATCCGTAATTTTCTTAAATTGTCCTGTGGAATGAACAGACACAGAGGCACCGTTGGAATGTCTACCTGAAACACATTGGTCTTTTTAGAAATCATTTAGTAACATAATCAAGATGGACATTTATAGACATGCATGGAACATGGCCTCCACCTCGCAGACGTCACTATAATCTGTGAAATGGCTTAGAAACCATGGAATGATGATTCAAAGGTTTTTTGCCAATGGCATGGGTTGCTTTTTGCAGATACTTATATATCTGTCGGTTCATATGTGCTCTAAAAACAGGCTTGAAGCTGCAAAATGAGGTCTGGAGGGAACAATGACAAAAGGGTGACAGGCCAGTCCACTACAGGTCACCAGAGGAGAATGTCATGGCCCTCTATTGGGAGATTTTAGCGTTCTTCTTTGGCAAATTGTTCTTTTACCCTTTCATATATGTAAATATATATGTATAAATGTGAAGAAAAAATGCACCATATAAATGTCTTGTTATTCTTATACTTGGCGTCTTTAATTATAGTGGAATGAAGCAAACAGCAGGTTTATTGATTGGCAGGAAGTTTGTGTGACAGGGTAATAATACCCAACTTATTATGGTTATTATTATAGGTAGCAGCATGCCCCACAGTATCAAGTCAGCATATATTGCAAATGAGTCATTTTCTCATTGCATGTAATAGCATGTATTTCACTACTGTGTTTACAGGGGGAACATTTGGTCACTATTTTATCTTACAATATTAATATATAGAAAAATGCCTGTTTTCGGTTTATTAGCCAAAACAGATTCACTGTGTACTACTGGGCTCTTAGCATCAGAGGGGCCCATGGGGGACAATAAAATAGTAACTGTAGATGTCCAACCTACACTCTTATAATTGTAGCTGCATTACAGCTCCCAGTATCCCACATAAAGAAGAAGGACTATACGTCAGACATCTATGTATATTCCTCCTCAGCTAGGGGAGGCAGACATCCACAGACTCAGAGGAGGAGGAACAAGGATCGTAGACCCTACAGCTGAGATGGGGCACACCTTATTTGAGATGGAAATGAAGCAAAAGGAAGTCATCACAATCTATGCAGAAAGGTTCTAGATTTGTGTACAGAGAATTGATTTTCTACATACTTATGTTGTATTTACAATAATATTCTGCATAGAAAACCAGAACTTGGTGGCCTGTAAGAGTGTCCTATGTGTTCCAATGATAATGTGCATTCAAAAAGTTTTAGATATATTTAGGTCCAGTTCCCTATCCATAGTATTGCAGACATTGATTTGGGGTATTTTATCCACTGCAGTGCTTAGCATGGCACCAACACCCATGAAAACACCCTTACTGTTTCTAATTTGCAGAAAAACACAATACATTTTTCTAATGTACATACTGCTGAAGGGGGGGGACAAACTCCCTCCAACTCTCAACACAAACACATATATTTATATTTATATATATATATATATATATATATATATATATATATATATATATATATATATATATATGCCCTATCAAGCTATGTAACTAAACCATATCACATGGAGGGGGGAGGCACATGGCAATATTATTTTTTTACTCCTTTTTTGCAGCTGCCAGCCCCTTCTCTGTTTAAAGTTACATAAAACGATAATTTAAGCCGAAACGTAGTAACACTACGAACCTTCAGCCACGTAAATAATTGACATTAGAGGATGATCCCACTGTTCCTGTGTGTGGGTACATGGCCATCTTCTATTATCAAAGGTATTGTGTTGTCACCTAAAAAAATTATTTTTTAAAGTAAATAGGAAGTAATGCAAATTTACCCAAGAAAAATATGGTACTAATGTTCATTAGGTGGATATTATCATTCTTTAAATATAAGGAACATATGGCATAGTCCCTTTAAAAGTGGGAGTGCATTATTTTACTTTTTGTTAAGGGTTTTTCTTATTATTCAGCAGATATCATCAGTTATGATTTTGATGGTTTTATTTATAATTGTGTGTTAATAATACTACAAATGGTACAAACAAAAACTATATTATTAAAGATGCAATTATAGAATGAGGTTTGTTAACCCCTTCTATAATTCTATACTTATTCCCCAATGTGCCCTCTGGCACAATGTTGCATTTGTCCCTGTGTGAGATTGTGCCTAATGTAACTTATCCAGCTATAACTCAGCAAATCAGCACTCTCCATATGTTGCACAGTGACCTCCACTATAGAACTCTGTAAAGACTATTATTATTTTGTTGGCATGGCTGATATGCTATTTAAGAGAAATGGCTGTGGGAAATGTTAAATCGGATTAAGTCAAAATGTGATAATAGCTTTCTACACAAAAGGCATTGCATCAGTTATTTTAATAACTATATGCGATTCAGTGATCCAACATCACCACAAAGATGTGCCTGATAATCTTCCACACATCATCATCCATGAATAACTGCTAAGATACTGTAAAAGTATGTACTGTATTTGGAAACTGACAGTGGGGTTAATATAATGAATCATGTTTCATACTTTCACACTTTCATATTCAGTACAATTTCATGGGGACAAAGCTTCCACAACTGGTAAAAAGAACAAAGTAGATTGGATGAACTGCATAACAATATACAGTCTTTGTGAATAATTTTCTTAATATTTCTGAAAATCCAATTTTGTTTTGAGATTTCTTCTGTTAATCTGATCACTATCTTCCTGGAGGTGTAAATTAAATTAATATGACAGTTTGATCTGTGATGACACCCCAGAGCAAATTCTTCATCAAGGAATTCAGATGCCTTCTGACTTCTACTGACTAAAACGTTGTAGTTGTGAAATAGAAATGCTCTTTTTTTATTTATTTCATTTTCAATTGAAATAGCAGTCTGAAGATCAGCTTCTGGACATCTTATCATGAATGCAACCAGTGACTTAAGTGACAGATTTTTCTACTGCTGTCACACAAGAATGCCCCAGTGTTTTCCCTATTTTATTGATATCACCTAGATCATTTTAAGTCAACATCTTTCCCTTAAACACTACATACAAATCCAAACAAGTTTAAAACTGGTTCTTTTTATTATCAGTCACTTCTTTTTTTATTATTTACAGTTAATTGAATTTTCTTTTATTTACAATTAATTGAATCTGCGCCAACACAAGGTTTTATGAAAGTGAAACAGAAAAGAAGCACACACTACCATTAGTGTTATTATTCTTCCATGGATTCAAGAAAGACCCAACAAAAAAAAGCTATGGTTTGGCTAAACATGTACGCCGATACATATCCTTACACATAGCCTTACACTGGCTATTTAAGAAGGCTGATCAGTAACACGTTTGTCTGGAGTAAATGTATTAAACATAAGACCTGACCAGGACAAGTAAAGTTCTATCTTACAATAAGAGCTCACTTGTGTACACAAACTTTTAAAGGGCATTGTTTATGAAATTAAGAGTAAAAAATGTACACAAAATTCTGGGGGGGGGGAACTTCATGGGAAGTTTTGTTTTTGTCCTTATTTTAAATGTTCTTCCAATATGCCCCAAAGTTAGTTTCTGAAATTACTCAAAACAATGTGTGTGATTTTGTTGTTTATGCATGTTGCAAAACACTTGCAAGGACATATTCTCTATTTTGTTCAATCTATCAGAGAACAACTCTTCTTCCAGATGAAACCCAATGGAATCCTTGGAAAAATTACATAACTTCAGTTCACACCTTTATGCCCATGCTGCCCAGTATGTGTGATTGCACACATGGGTCCCTTGGTTTGGGGTGCACATGTGAATAATATGACGTTCCTTTTCGCAGGGGGGGCAGGCAAGTCTACTTAACCACCACTTAAGATTGCAGCTCCCAAGGGAAGAACATCCTTTCTCTTGTAATTTTTGTGTTTTTATTTACATTATTCTGTTTGAATTTTATTTTATTGTACATAACTGTGCATCCAAGTAGCACTATATTAAAATAAACAAGGTAGAAGGGCCATACAGTTGGAAGACACAATATCCTATGCTATCTCACAAGTGCCTCTAACATATAGTCATAACTATGAATCTCTGTGAGTTTGTCCAGGAGGAGCAAAGAAATTGGTATAGCACTGACTGGTACTATATTTAAATACTTTTTGTATGTGTGCACCTCGCTGAATATTTTTTTACACATTTAACCTGCACAGGGTGCACAGAACACCCAAGTTAGACAAGGGGGTATATTTATCAGAGTAAAGTTAGAGATCGTCACAGTCCACTTGAATAAAATTCCGCCACTCTCCATTAATATCTATGGGATTTTTAAAAGCGTATTTCTCAATGGGTGAAAGTAAAAGTTCATCCTTTGATAAATACACCTTTCAAAATCCCATAGAAATGAATGGAGAGTTGAGGAATTTTACTCTAGAGGACTGTGGCGATTTTTAACTTCACTCTTGGATAAATATATCCCAAGGAAGTCTGGGTGCCCCTTCTAGCCCATAACAATCTGAATTCTGGTGTCTGTATTGGTCTATCTATAATAATTATTAAATAGTATTTACGGCACAGAATTATCAGCACTGTATAGGAGCAGAAAATATACATAAGAACATATAAATTCCACAGAAATAAAGATTATACCAGGTATACACAACGCAGGCAGTATATAGAAATGTTTATATGGACACATATAACATAATGTAACTCATGTTGCCACATTTAATTAAAACGCCATACTATCTGCGGTTTTCGATAAACACAAGGCAGCAGTTACTATCTGTTAAGACAAACCACTGTACTACACACATTTTACAAGTACAAAAATAAATGTTTGCATGTACAGCATGTTGAAAAGTGTGTGAATGGGCAGGAAAACGCAAGTAGGGGCATTCTTTTGAAATTTAATGGGAATATGGGAATACTATACAGGTGTTTCTGAGAGTATTGCTAGCCGGCACAGTCGGCAGCATGATATATGATATGTGGCCCTTTTGAGTAGGGCCCCTAAATTTTTGTGTGCTTCCACTACTTAAGGACAGTAGTGTTTTTAAAACATAAATATACATTTTTAGGGAGGAGATAGGAGAGAGACTCTGTATTTTTGACATCCATAATGTTGACTCACTTCACCATGTATTGGAAGACATTTAGAGGAAAATGTACATAAACATATCAAATGATTAAACATTTAATAATATACAGGTATAGGATCCATTATCCGGAAGGTATGAAGATTCAAATTATGGAAAGATCAATTAACTAGAAAGCCCCAGGTCCCGAGCATTCGGCATAAAATGTACCATACCTGTATAGGGAAATGTCTATTTTTGCTAATCAAGAGAAGAGAATGCACCTCTAGTTGTGGCCAATGCCAGGCTGAAAATTAAAGTGTTTTCCTGGGATTTTTAGGCAACTATTTTTTTTTTGGTTTACTTAGTATATGGAAAGATTGCTCAACTAGGCTGGCAAGTTGCCTACATGGTGCAAACAAAGAATATGGAATCTGGAAGCAAATATTTCTTCCTGTGGGGGCAGGACTCTTTCATGAATTCATTCATAAATTAATAATCAAAATATTTAATAAGAATAAAATATATTATAATGTAGTCCTACCCAACCTGCAGCCTTTCAGATACTGCTGAAGTACAACTAGGGAGCTTACCCCATTTATTACATCACCTAAAGATACTTTAGGTGAAGTAATCAATGGGGTAAGCTCCCCAACTGCATAATTTGAGTGTGTGCAGATCCGTTTATATTTACAGTTGCTAAGGGACCAAACCCGGTCAACAGTTAAAACACAAGTCTGCAGTGGACCAATCGCATATACCATGACCACATGTTTTAAGTACAGTAAAACAGATTTTTAACATGAAAGAAGAACTCTGCTTGCTAATATTAGGAACACACAGCACTATTCGCTTTCGGCTTTAATATTTATTTTCTATGTTAACGACTACTATGTGGCTGACAGTTATCAGCCATGTTGTATATTTCAGTCCATGGAAATGTTTGAGGCTTGCAGATGTTTTGACAGGGTTGTGGTCAGAAATACAATCCCACTTTAGATGAAAAAAGAGATTTCTGTGGGTTTTAGTCTTCAGAGAAGTTTAGCATTTTTAAATGGCCACATACTGTATAATAGAAAATGTATATGATGTCTGTTTCTTATTATATAACCCTAAACAGGGCACGCAGATGAGTGAAACATTATTTTTAAGATGATGGAAAGCTGAGGTGAAGTAGAATTGTTTTAGCTATATTTCATTTATATTAGAAATGGTATTTTGTGGGTCTGTGTTCAAGCGCTCTGTGTCTTTTGATAAACACTCCCCAAAGCTACTGCTGCTCTTGCCATTTTAATACATTTTAATGAAATTGTTGAAGTTTTTCAAATGACTTAAATATCTTCTATCTCAGTCTAAAAAATGCAACCCTCCTACTTGCACCCACTTCTTTCTATACACTTAGCCCATATTTACAATTACTGAGAAAACACATAATGCAAATTACGCAAAAGCCTGGCGTAATGGTTACTTCATATACTTTGAAAATATTGTGCAGGGACATAACTGTAGGGGAAGCTGGCCCTGCAACTCATGGGGATTCCAGCTGGTATAGGGGACCCAGTAGATTTACATGAAAATGTCTTACTCCCAAATATTTAGGGGGGCTCTAAAATAAGTTTTATGAGGATGCCAAAACAGTTTTTTTGCAAGTCAAGGTGGATTCAAATATTCAGTTATAAATATACATTTATGGGTCATTCATGGCTCTAATGGATTATAAACATTTCCTTATGTCAGTCCTAAAACTGAATAATATATCATTTGGTTTTCTTTTCGGGGTATATGCAATTGCGTACAGTTACAATAATACAGTATTAATCAGAAACTTTTCCCTTTTTAAAGAGATACAGACACCAGAAAATATATTTTTTTAATATCTATAATAACATTATCTTTAAATGCTATTTATAGTTTTCCCATTAAAGTATTTGCCTGATGCTTTTACATTACCTTTCTTATCCCCTTTTATCCCTATGAGGGGGGCTGCCATATTTGTGCAGCAGTAGTCGGTTAGCATTAAAAACTTAAGGTGGCCATAGACGCACAGATAATATCATACAAAACTAATTTTCGTTCGATATTCGGTGCGTGTATGGTTGGAAAAGAGCAGACCAATATCGGCAGAAGACTAGGATATCGGTCGGCTCATCAATCGTGCTGGACGTAAAATTTTGATCGGGTGCCTTTGAAGGCAACCCGAACATCACCTATTATTACCATTGAATCGTCAGATACAGGTAGAATTCTATTATTACTACCTGTATCTGACAATTCAGCTCTACATGTGTGTGTTGAAATGAACGATCTTTCTTGGAAAGATTTTGACAAGAAAGATCATAATTGTTACATCTATGGCACCTTAAAGGAACAGTAACGTGAATTTTTTTTTTTATAAAAAATTTGTTTGCCCTTAACGGAAAAAAAAACACCAGCACACATTTAACTTTACATTCGCAAAGACTTTATTAAGAAATATCTTACCGATACTCCACTTGCGCTCCTCTTCTGAAAAGGCAACATGGTGACGATCTATCAGGTGGTGTTCAATTTCTCCTCCCTGCTTTCTATAGGAGATAGCCAGGGAGGAGAAATCAAATGCCGTCAGATGGATCGTCGCCATGTCACCTTTTCAGAAGAGTGCAAGCGGAGTATCGGTAAGATATTCCTTAATAAAGTCTTAAGAAACTGACAAGTTGAGAAGGGACAGTCAGGTTGATAAAACAGTCAGGTTTAGGAACTTCAAGTAACAATTACTTACAAGAGCAGAACTATCAGCGAAAAACAATCAACATGACCTATAGGTAACTTTTCATGCAGATTAATATTTTGAAATAAAATCTTTAGTGTCAGTATCATTTTAAGCGATATTTGCAAAAGTAAAAAGGTGTGTTGATGACTTACATGCTAGTGTTTATTATGAAGCACTCATTTTGACTACATATAATAGGCCGGCAAAAAGTATTTAATGTAAACAGATTCCTTTCCCATAATACATATATCACACACAAGGGTACACCATTTACACCTCTGAAGAATACAAAAAAGAAATCGTCCTTGTGCGATTACAGCAAGGAAGGATTGACCAAAGCATGTCATTTATTTAGTTCCAATTTTTGCAAAAATACAGCCATGTACGTTGTTAATGTACAATTTACTTTCGAGGTAGAGAGTTACAGCTCAGCAACATCAATAGAGTCTTAGCGCAGAAATCGCGCCACGGTTATCGCAAAATACGCAACTAGTGCATGTGCCGCGCTAGTTCTTCCCTAAATATCTTCTTACTTCCCCTGACTATAATAAATATATATATTGCAACTATTTTCTAAGGAAACTTCTTGCTGGCCTGGAGCAATCTGATATTTAAATGTGTTGGGTGTCTAACTCAGCATTCTATTTATCACGTGTGTGTGTGTGTGATATTCTGATGGAAGAACTGGGCAAAGGGGTGAGCAATGCAATGAGAGTAATCAGAGAACGTGAGAAATAACTGATAATACTGGCAGCATATTGATATATTTATATGTCCATGCAGTGTGATGTAGATAGGAGTTCTTAGAGAATACATATTTATATATATCTACACAAACGCATTTACTTTCGTTCTTTACATTTATCAGTTATCAACTATGCAGTAAATACATCCTCAATGCACTGTTTGTTCTTGAATTGCTTTGCAGATTGCGCATAATTACCCCAGGCAGGCAGGAAAGTGCAATAGCAACTGATTCTCCTACATTAACACCAAATAATACATAACATGGGAACAGGGACATTTTAAATGCAGTAGTCACTGGGGTGGTTCAACATTAATTTTAGTATGTTATAGAATGGCCAATTCTAAGCAATTTTTAAATTGTTTTTCATTATTTATTTTTTCATAATTTTATAGTTATTTGCCTTTTTCTTCTGACTCTTTGCAGCTTTCAAAATGCGGTCACTGACTCCCTTATTAAAAAAACAAATGCTCTGTAAGGCAACACATGTATTGTTATTGTTACTTGGTATTACTGACCCTTCCATTCAGGCCCTCTCCTATTCATATTGTAGTCTTATTCAAATCAATGGATTGTTGCTAGGGTAATTTGGACCCTAGTTACCAGATCGCTTAAGATGCAAATTGAAGAGCTGCTGAATAAAAGCTAAATAACTCAAAAACCTTCAATAATAAAAAATTAAAACCAACTGCAAATCGCTCTCTACATCAAACTTAAAGTTTTCTCAAAGGTGAACAACTCCTTTAAACGTCTTGATAAATAATGTTATATGGAATGAACTACCTCTGGGATGTTGTGAGAACCTTTTTCTCCACTATTAGATACCGTTTTCAATGGCAATTACATTTACAATTAACTTTAAAACACATTAAAATGTAATTACTGTACTCTCTATATATTTTTCTTATTAGAAGGTGGAGATCCCCACGACTTTACCATCTAAATAGGGGTGAATAAAAGTTCTTATAAGGGTGAACATGACCATTTGCTAATACTTGTCCCTGGATACAAATGTACACTAGCCCAACAAATATGAGGATGATATAGTAGACGAATTAGTGTATGTGTGTGTGTTACGAGTAAAAACGTGTCACATAAATGTTTCAGCACTTTTGCGAAAAGGTTTATGGCTAATGTACCCGTTTTTCTCTACTGACAATACATACAGCTCTATAATCACTTATATTTGTGGTTTACATGAATTTGAATGCTCCTAGTTCTGTCCAACATACATATCTGTAGTCTAACCCTCAATGTGTCAACTCCCAAATACACCCCCACCCTTATGGTCCAGGCCCGGACTGACAATCTGTGGGTTCTGCCAAATGCCAGAGGGGCTGCTATAAGGTGCCATAGACACTCACTATTTAGTGGGCTGTTTGGGCCTCTGTGTGGGCTGATTGGGCCTCTGTGTACATGAAATGCCAGGGCCTATTTTAATTCTCAGTCTGGACCTACTATGGTCACAAACTCCCAAACAGCCAACCCCCAGAAATATACCTTCCAGTGTTGGACTGGCCCACTGGGATACCAGGAAAACTCCAGGTGGGCCCAGGTGTCAGTGGGCCCTTTTGCTTCTAAACATTTGGGCAATTTCATGGTCATTCCCTATATCTATATGAGAAAAAATAGTAATAATGAAAGAATATAGTAAGTAGATATAAAAGACTAGGAGAATAGAGAGGTTGAGTGAGGAGAGGAGGTATAATATTTTGGAAAGTGGGCCCTCGGCCTAAAGTTTTCTGGTGGGCCCCTAGTATCCCAGTCCAACACTGTTACCTTCCCTCTCACTCGTATCCTGGACAATTCTATTTTAAAAAGTCTGTCCTTTATAAAATATCTGTCTTTAAATTCCCAGTGTAATCGCTGTACCCTACATTGGCAGTGGCTCATATAACCCCTGTAGTGCCAGACTCAGTCCCAATACAATTCCAGAGCCATAGCTAAGGCCTCACCTGGCAGCCGGTGGCGGAGTATCCAGGGGCAGAAAGTAAGAGGGTCCCGGTGCAGTAGGCGATGCTGAGGGAGCCCCAAGCTGGACCCATAGGGAGGAGCCGCTGGTTCGGGGAATAGAAGGTCTGGGGGCCCCAGGAGTCGAATCCCAGGCCGGAGAGGGGTTGGGGTCAGCCCATGGCCAGGTTCAGGGTACTTGAGTGCAGTGGGCCTAAGGGGTTCCTCGGGAATTCGATCTGGTCCAACCAAAGCTTCGATGGAGAAACCCTTCCTAACTGGAGGTAGAAACATGGCGCTGCCCCGGGGCAGTTCACTAGTGCAGGCCAATCCTCATCCCACCTTGTCAGGACCCCAATGTACGGAGTGGGCAGTGCCCTTGTCAAGGTAAAGGTGCTGCCCTGTATTATGGGCCAGTAGTTGTAGGGGTGAAGCAGATGAGTAGTGACAGGCGCTGCCAGACGTATCCTACATCAAGTCCTATCCCAGTGCCAGTGTTCCGATCACTTCAGCGCCAGGGAACGGGCTGTTCCAAGAGGCTCCGGGAGTGGGGTTGTAATTTGCGCTGCTTGGGGCTGGTGAAATACCTAGTGTCTCCTGTTTGTCTTTCACCAGTGAAAGTTCCGATCTTGCCCTGCGACCCTCCCTCTCCCCCGCTGTCCAGAATCGTTGTGGGCCGTTTAAAGTCACTATATGTGGCTCACACAAGATAAGCGCTCAGGCTGGGGACAGAAGAAAATACTTTTAGCTTCTTGGAGTCAGATTGTACCTTTCTGAGGTTTCTTTTCTAATCCCCGACCCTACCGGCCTGTCATCCTACCATCTGCCAATAGCGTTGGAGGTGGGCGTGGTTATCGCGGGGCACTAGCACCTTACCAAGAGGATGACATGAAGTGATTTGCTTTCCTTTCCCTTTCCCCAGCAACTCACCTGCTGCGCACACATAAGCACCCCAAGCTCACCGAGTAGTGCACAGAGCACTTTGGTCAGGATCACCCCTCCCCCACTACTGCGGCTGGATTATGGGATAGTACCAAAGAAAGAAAACTATATTGTGTCCCCGTGATAACGCTTTCATTTGAGGTGCAACTGTTAGGAAGGGTTGTAAGTAGAACTTTGTACCGTTTCTGTCACGTTTGAAGCTTTTTCTGGCTGTGACAGGGGATGCTAGAAATTACAAAAAATGCAAGCTTTCGGGCCAATTTATGTCTCTTCATCAGTAAGGGGATCTGATAGTTGTAGTTCAACAACAGCAGGGGAGTTAGGTGTAATCTTTTCTCTGGGGAAATCTTTCTTCCTTTTCCTGAAACGGCGAGACATATATTCTATAATATTATCCATGCGTCTGAAACAATTCACTCTCCGGCGCAGAAAGTCAATTTCCCATTGCAATAAACAGTTGCACCGACACCAAAATTAAATCTGAATAAGGTTGTCGGAATTCAGGGAGTTTGTTCTGTGAACAGTTAGTTGCACTTTGGTTGACATGACTTCTGATGTACAGCAGCTACATATACACATATTATTATCTTACTTGGGTTTATGTACTAGGCGCCTTGTTATGTCATTTATTGGCAGTTTGATGTGCTATGTGGCACTTGGCAAGAATGGCTGTAACAAACTGCACCTATGTGTTACCTACTACTGCCACTGCTCTGCTACAATTACGCCTACTCTTCTCCCAGCGCTACTAGCCCCCCAGTGCATAAATCGTGCATCAGTTTACCTTGTGCTGCTTCATGTTTTATGAGTCGTAGTAATATCACTACTTCTGCAACATTTCACTTCAACCTCTCGTTTTCCTGGAGAAAAAAAAAAAGTTATCCCACATTTTCTTTTTTTTTTTTTTTGTGCTAATTATATTTCTTCTTTTATACCGATTTGAATAGGAAAACGCTTTTGGGGGAGAGACAATAAACTGCTAAATTTGGGAAATTATTAAGCAAAGGAAAATATTACCAAAGTACCTGCACGAACTCATTTATATAATAATCCCTATAGAGGTGGCATATAAAGCCAAGTATAAACAAACGGCCCCTATGTTTGTGTAGTGCAGAATGCAAAAGATTACACCGCTAACGTTTCGGTTGTCATTTGAGACCAGTATGACTAGTGATCAGCAGCAGGCATGTTACTTTAGTGTGAGTGTGTATTCAGGGTAACAAGTGCCTCATGAAACCGGATCACTAATTACTAAACATTTCTGCCATAACGAAATTATTAATGAGATTAATAAGGAAACAAATGAAAGCACGACTCAAATTAAAAGCAAACACGATCACCACGTTTTTTTGCTTCTTTTCGGTGCTATTTTGTAATGTGAACACCAGGCTCATGTTATTTCAAATAGAATTCGGCACCACTGTGGTCAGTAAAGCTTTTTTTCCTAAAGCACAAAGCGTAATCATTGAAATATAATGTATAGTATTGCATGAACACTGTCATGTAGTGCAGCATTAATATATATTTATCATATTTATCATAATCAGCACAGCCAATATAGTCATGGAATAGATAGAGCAACAAACGCAGTTCTTTTAAGTGTTTAATAAAATATTCTAGGGTGCAATTAGTAAAGGTTCTTTCAGTTGTACGACTATAGACCAAGAGAAACTCAACCAAACTAGTACTCAGACTTCAGGTTGGAATGCAGTGTGGAAATACACGTTTATAATATACACATAGAACCCAGCCCCACACAAATAAGTATTTATGCATGTATCTGTCTGTCTGTCTGTGTACTCACAGTCACATGTATTCCAGGCATCCCTATAGCAAGACGTTACTTTTACAGGTTTATATACCTGAGATATTAAACTGCTTGTATTCATGTCATTGTTATTAATGCAAGTTTTTAGCTTTCCTTGTTGCCAGGTATCTTGTAAAGGTTTGTAACTGCTACTGTGTTGTTTTCAAATAGCCGGCTAGACATCTCTAGGACCCACATAGACAAATGCAAATTAAACTGGAATTACACTGATTTGATAAGAGAATCAAAACTACTATTAAAAAGTACCAAGATGTGTATGGCATACACTTACATACACAGTAAAGACAGATACTGTCGATGTGCTTCTGTGCAGTAGCAGATTTATTATAAGCCCTTTTTTAAAATGTAAGATTTTTTTTTTGTTTTTTTCAATTGTCTTCAGCCTTGCGGTACCTTTCTTTTTAAAATGTTGTCCTGGTAATGCCTGTAATATGCCTTATATGCATTCATGATATAAAGCAATAACAACTGCAAAGTTTTCTTAGTGATAGTGGCTATTTCTCCATTTGTATGAAACATAAAACTTACACCTTAAATTAGGAAATATGAATTTTGTGATGTAGACCAGAAGGCATAGTTAGCAAAGGGTAAACAATAAATCAAGTACCAGTAAATGAGACTTCCCATGTTTCTTAATGGAGAGTTCTTTTTTGGTGTGTGCTTTTCATGCAAATTTACTTGAACACATTATACATAATTATTTTAACTGTTAAATGGAATGTGCACCTCATAGTCAGAGAATCGGTAAATGTTTTTTCATTACTCTTTACAGAAGATTCTCCAACATAAGTATTCACTTCTAGGCTGGCAGATAACACCAATTAGAAGTTTGGGAGAATTTGAAAACTCCTATACTCCGCAAGAGCCATGAATATCCTGTCAATTATACGCTTATAAATGGTTCTTAGTGATGTCATCAGTTTATAATCAGTGTTTAATTACTAATGTAATTTGTGTTTAATGACTCATCTCATGCATCATAAACAATGTACCCCTTAAAGGAATTGTTCAGTGTAAAAATAAAAACTTAGTAAATAGATAGGCTGTGCAAAATAAAAAATGTTTCTAATATAGTTAGTTACCCAAAAATGTAATGTATAAAGGCTGGAGTGATTTGATATATAAAATGTCAGTCTGAACACTACTTCCTGCTTTTCAGCTCTCTTGGTTTACACTGACTGTTTACCCTGGTTACCAGGCAGTAACAAATCAGAGACTTGAGGGGGGGCCACATGGGTCATATCTGTTGCTTTTGAATCTGAGCTGAATGCTGAGGATCAATTACAAACTCACTGAACAGAAATGTACCATGTGGCCCCCCTTCAAGTCGCTGACTAACTCAGAGTTATAGAGCTGAAAAGCAGGAAGTTGGATTCTGGCTGTTTTATTAGACATCTGTTCACTCCAACCTTTATATATTACATTTTTGGCTAACTAAATATATTAGAAACATTTTTTATTTTGCACAGCCTATTTACCCAGTTTTTATTTTCACACTGAACTATTCCTTTAAGTGCAGAAAATGGTGTCAAAATGAGAAGGGTATAGCCTGTTCATAACCACAGAGACTACATACTATATAGTAGTGATCCCCAACCAGTAGCTCGTGAGCAACATGTTGCTCTCCAACCCCTTGGATGTTGCTCTCAGTGGCCTGAAAGTAGGTGCTTTTTTTTTAATTCCAGGCTTGTAGGCAAGTTTTGGTTGCATATAAAACAGCTGTGCTGCCAAACAGAGCCTCAATGTAGGTTGACAATACACATAGGGGCTACCAAATGGCCAATCACAGCACTTATTTGGCACCCCAAGAACATTTTTCATGCTAGTGTTGCTCCCCAATTTCTTTACTTCTCAATGTTGCTCACGGGTTCTAAAGGTTGGAGATCCCTGCTATATAGTATAATGCAACCACAGGGTCTGCTTCCTTTGTAATTATGCACCTGAAATTAAGCAGTGCAGGTACATTGCCATGATACCATTACGACTCTGCATACCCAACACTTAGGGGCCCATTTACTTAGCTCGAGTGAAGGAATAGAAGAAAAAATACTTCGAATTTCGAACGGTCGAATGTGGCTACTTCGACCATCGAATTGGCTACTTCGACCTTCGACTACTACTACGACTTTGAATCGAACGATTCGAACTAAAAATCGTTTGACTATTCGACCATTTGATAGTCAAAGTACTGTCTCTTTAAAAAATTCTTCGACCCCCTAGTTCGCCACCTAAAACCTACCGAGGCCAATGTTAACCTATGGGGAAGGTCCCCATAGGCTTCCTAACAATTTTCTGATCAAAAGAATATCCTTTGATCGATGGATTAAAATCCTTCGATTATTCCTTTGATCGTTTGATCGTAGGGATAGCGCTAAATCCTTCCACTTCGATATTCGAAGTCGAAGGATTTTAATTCGGCAGTCGAATATCGAGGGTTAATTAACCCTCGATATTCAACCCTAGGCAAATCTGCCCCTTATAGAATGGTATACTACAACAGCTATATCATAGAGCAGCCAAGCAAACAAGGGTGCCAAATAGTCCCAGCAGACCACCCATCTTATTAATTGATTAGTAAGTATAGGTAAAGGATCCCTCATCCAGAAACCTGTTATCCAAAACCCCCAAATTGCAAGAAAGCCATCTCTCACAGTCCGTTATAAGCAAATAGTTCTAATTTTTTAATACAAAATTACAGAAAGATCCCTTATCCAGAAAACCTCTGTTCCCATGCTCTGGATAATGGATCCTTATACCTGCATAGCAACTGATTCACCACAGTAGCCCACTCCTTATTGGAATAGTTCACATCTTAGTCAACTAAATATTCAGTTTTGTTATTATTTGCCATCTTCTGCCTCTTTAGCGCTTTTTGATGTGGGACACTGTCCCTAGCAGGCAAACAAACTACAGTTACTACAGTTACTGAGCCCCTCTCCTATGCTTATTTCAGTCTCTCTCTCAAGCCAGTCTGGTTGCTAGGGTACATTGGACCCAGCAACCAGCTAAAATATGTGGAATATCAAACTGGAAAGCTAATGAACAGAAAAATGCACCTTAAAAATAAAAATGAATACCAATACAAATTGTCTCTGACAGTGGCATAACTAGATATTACTGGGCCCCACAGCAAGTTATTTTTCAGGCCCCCAAAATGTTTAGAGGTTGACTTGTTTCTCCAATATTTATTGAAATTGTATATGAATTAGGGCCTCATGGGGCCCCTATACCTCCTGGGCCCCCCTGCAGCCGCAGGGTCTGCTTCCTCTATAGTTACACCCCTGGTCTCTGATATCTTTCTCTCTACACCTTACTACATTATTAACACCACTGTTAAACCTGTCTGTTATTCTTATGCAATAATTCCAAATCCCTCCACCTTTCTGTGCAACCAAAAACTCATACATGCTCTCATCCTATCCAGCCTAGACTAATGTAACCTGCTATTAAATGGCCTCCCTAACTCTCATCTCACCCACAACAGTCTGTATTAAATTGTGCTGCACAAATCCTTTCTTCTAAAAGAGAACCGATTCCTCTACTACTAAAATTCTTATGTTGGCTTCACAGAAAGCAAAGAATAGCTTATGAACTCCTACTCATAACTTTCAAAGACTTTCAAAGACTTTTAATAATTTGAACTGGGAATCATTGAAAAAAATCAGAAAATTGGAATGTTAAAGGCACATAACCCCTTTCTCCATTTGTTGCAGCAGTAGCTTATACAAACACCAACCATGTAAAGGGGCACATACTTGACATGCTGAATGTTTCTGCTGTGATACTACTAGTAACGAAAAACAAAAAATTCAGCTGCAATAGTGGATTTAGTGCATGGTGATTGAGCAGAAGCTGAAGCTACTTTTGACTTTTGCTGGGCCAACCCAGCCACACTCCCTGTTGGATACTCTGTGCACTCTACCTGAATACCTGACTAGGATTCAATATAGGCTCTGGATTTAAGTACACACAGAGGCCCAAACCACCCCCTACCAGCTCACTAAATAGTGACTGTCTATGGCATCTTACAACAGCATTACCAAAGCAGAGAGTGGGCTTGAACTGCAGTCAGGATAAGACTCGGGTTGAATGGTCCATTGTATTCAGCTGGAGAGTACTGTACTATCACCTGTACAGATCCTTAAAAAGAATAAGCAAAACATGTTTCGTATATTTCCAACAGGGTCTAATAGGGTTTTTATGGGGAAAAAAATCAACATTATGCACAGATGGGAATCTGTATTTATGATAGGACTGTCTGGACCCTTTATAGGAATACATTCTAAGCTCTTTGTAATGATTCAGGGACTCCCTATTACAGGTATTTGAGTTGTCTCCTGAGGGTCCCCTTGAGGGTGCTACCTATGGAGACGATAGAAGTGCTTCGATCACTAATTCCCTAGATATTCAGGTGCAAGATAAACACAGTTTGTGGCTTTTGTGCTAAGCAAGTGAAGCTTGTTGGACAGGAGATGCATCAGTGGTGAGAGGATGAAAAAAGCAAACAGAGCATGAAATTGTTCTACACCATCTCATTAAGGTATCCGGAGGAAGAAAGAGTTGCTCATGCATGCAGCTTCCATATAGGGATTTACAACAACTCCTTCAGGTGACAGCCTCAGGTCATTAGTAAGACAGGATGTAGTGACTTTATTGTGTGTGTAATTAGCAAAGGTCCCATTCAAGGATTATTGACTAGTACAAAGTTAATATGCTGCATTACAATACAGAGCAGAAGTTGCAGCAATACAACCATATAAGCACTTTACAATCGGTTCATCTGCATTACTCCCTTACATAATTATACTTCAGTAGGTAAGAATATGAGTAATGAGTTCCATCCACTTGCTGGATTACTTTCTCCTCTGATCATAAAGCACCAAGTACTGTAGTAATAAAACATTACAACTTTTTGGCCAAATATAGATATATCTGTTAATGTATAAATGGCAATGCCCTTGGAGGAATAGGATGACTTTGGCATCCCAATAATATGCCAGGCAGTTAAAGGAATTCTGTCATGGGGAAACTTTTTTTCAGCTAATAGTTAATATTGCTGCTTCAGCAGAATTCTGAACTGAAATATGGTTTTTAAACATGCAAACAGATTTAATATTATATTTAATTTTGAAATCGTACATAGGGCTAGACATAATTTCCATTTCCCAGGTGTCCTCAGTCATGTGACTTGTGATAACCTTCAGTCCCTCTTTACTCTTCCACCCCCAGAAGCCTAACAACAGAACAATGGAAAGGTAACAGCTCCCTGGTAGATATGAGCACTCAATAGTAAAAATCCAAGTCTCGCTGCGACTCCTCCAGTTACATTGAGATGGACAAACAATAGCCTGTCTGAGAGCAGCTTCATTATGAAGTGCTGGCTATTTCTGAAAACAGCATCAGGCTGTCTACACACCAATATTATAGCTAAAAAGAATACATTTTTATTTTTATATGGTAAAGTGAATTATTTGCAGTTTAAACAGTGTAATTTAGAAATAAAAACTACACCATAAAAATCACAAGAGTCCCTTTAACTATTTAGAAATTATTTTCAAAAAATATTTGTCATCCTCCTATGGAAAATAATGAAAATTAATAATTTTCTATTTTAAAAGGGTTGGTCACCTTCCGAACACTTTTTTCAGTTTTCATTTGTTTTTTTATCGTTTTTCCAAAAATGAAGTTTAAAGTTTAATGGTCAGGTCTCTGGTGTTTGAGTCTGGCAGCTCAGTAATTCAGGTGCGGATTCTGAACGGTTACAATTTGCTACATTAGTTGATACATTTCTCAGCAACATCTTTAGAGTATTAGCAACTATTGCATTAATGCTAACAGCTGCCTTTACTGAAACTTGATCATTCTGCTCAGTAGGGACAAACATAACAAATGTATCGACTAATGTATCATTTTCGAACAGTTACAGAGTTGGTGACTCCCCTGCTAAAGCTGATTTAGAAAGACATAAGGTGAAAAATGAAACTTTAGGATAGGGCCAGACACAAACAGTATCTTATTTTGCCTCTGGAAACCTTGTGTTGGTTCATGAGTAAACACCTAGGCGGATTTTGGTGCGAAATGCAAAGTCTCATGTTTATTCCGGTGAGTGTTTTCCGGATGCGAAAGACAAATGAAGATACTGCTTGCATCGTGGGGCTGAAGTCAACCTGCGGCCCTAGATATAAGCTTCAATAATAGAAAAATGATCACAAATGGAAAATGGAAGGTAATTGAAAAAAAAAGAGTAATTTTGATCCTAAATCATCTACTATTTTTAATAATTATGAGTATATTTGTTTCCTAGTAGTCCTACTGTTTATTGCTCCTATTGATCAGGCAATTGAAATGCAGTGCTATGAGAGGGCCCTCGCAAGAAAATTAAGGTAGGCTTGGAGGTGATATTATATACTATCTTAGAAAACCACAAAACTACTGCAAGCTCCAGTTGCAGCATGATGCATACAGTATATTCCATATGTCTTTAACCATGTTTTTGCCAGGCCAAAGGATTAGTCAAAAAGAGGCATCTGAACCTAAGATGTCTAAAAAAACATTTTTAGTCATTTACTTTTTAGAAACTTGTAAGCCTGTAGAAGTCAAACAAGCATCTGAAGAGCAGGTGAGGAAAGTCATGTAAGTCTCTGAGTTTTGAGGCATTAGGATGAATGGTTCCCCCTCCTTGACACCACTGCTGTGAACTAATTATTGTGAATTTCTGGCATAAAGTCAGTTGCCCTTTTTCATTAAAAGCTACACATGGGTGAACAACTCAAAATAGATTCTGCACTGATGAATCCCTTAGCAAGGGGTTATTGGTAAGGTCAGGTGACCTTGCATTGAGATTAATGTTTTGTTTAACCTTTGCTGGGAAGTAATTTTATTTGTTTTCCTTGATCTACGATCCTTTTCTTTAGTACAAATAAGTGTATGTAATTAGCAACCTGTACCGTTGTTACTGTCAGGCCTTAATTGAAGTTTCAAATCAAAGCAACAAACAGCCTTCACACACATATTAGCATTTACTTTCATTATGCTGTAGCTTTTAGCTCCACCTCTTTATGTGTGTGAGTGGGAGCCAAGGATGATGATACACTGGGAGGCTAATTTTTCAATACTGGGCATATTTGCTTCTGGGCAGTAACCGATAGCAACCAGTCAAAAATTAGCTGAATCTGAAATTTTTCTCATAATAATGTTTCATCCTAAAATTAGGCCTGGAGTTAATTTTTCTAGCTCATGCACTTATTTACATACCAAAGGCACACAAACACATTAGGTTAAATCAGCCAGGTATGTGTTTTACCTTAAATTAGACATAAAATAAATCTTCTGCTTTGATGATCTCTAAACAATAACACAGAATTATATACGAATAGAACCTACATTTTTTTATAGGTCACATAAATTATCTATTCAAGGAATAGTCAGGTGCTGCTTCCTGGAAAACAAGGCAGTTTTATACTCATTTTTAATAGAAAAGAAGCACTGATTTCTTAATCTAAGAAGGTGGTGATGTGCTTGTTCATCTCTAAAATAAACTAAACAGGATCAAGCATCATTCCCTTGAGCACCTTCTAATCATTATTATCTTAAATTAACAAGTTAATCATGGTGCGTTAGAAAGACGTGGCTTTACAAATACACGGTGTCCCTCTGCTGGACAGAGTTCCCATTGCAGTTGATCGTTTTCCAAGACAATATGAACAGTAACAAATGCAATTATATTATCAGCACGTTAATCAAAAACAGAAGTCAGGTTAATTATGAGAGTTCTTTCTGGCAAGTTTCATTAGGCAGCACATTGACAAACATTGTCCTGGCAACATGGCGGATTTTCAAATATTAAAGGAAAACTATACTACGAACTATGTAAGTCTCTATAAAAATATATTGCATAAAACAACTAATATGTAAAACCCTGCTCAACTAAACTATTCTCATAAAAATATACATTTTTAGTAGCATGTGGCATTGGGTAATCCTAATTACAATATTGCCATTTTAAGAACTAAGAACTGCCCCCATGCCCAAAACAATTCACGGTGCACACAAATCAAGGGCACACATACATGTTAGGTCACATGAGCCAAATAATGGACAACGTTCTCTCACACTTCTTCCTGTTCCAGATAGCAGCAGTATTTTTGTTCAGGTGATCTTTGATTAAGCACACAGAACATCATAAAATGGGGGCCCATGGTAATAGATGTAAAAAGGCAATATTTACTGATATTTTTCAGTTTGGTAAGATGCTTTAATATGCCACATAATATGATATAAACTATCTGTTGGTTAAGTATTCATTTTGGGGTTATAGCTTTCTTTTAATCAGTCTGTATCCGGACTTTTCAAGAAGCAAACACATTCTTGAGTCCCTTAAAAGGAATGTCAACCCAAAACATTATTTCATGCCTAAAAAAAGAAAACATAATTCTAAGCAACTATGTAGTATACAAATTGTCTGTGGTTTTCAAATTAGTTGTAAATGGAATACTATTGAAAGCAGTGTTTGTCTGTCTTTTTCTATTCTCTGCCTGGTGGCTCAAACTATTGATACAATGTAAGACAAGGAAGCTGATTAACAGACCTGGGGAATACAGAAATTGTTTAAAAAGAAACAACAGGAGTTAAGAACAGTAACATCAAAAAAAGAAAAGTGTTTTAAAGTAATACAAATATAATGCAGTATTCACCTGCACTGGTAAAACGGTGTTTACATCAGAAACACTACTATTGTTTATATAAATAAGTTGCTGTGTAGCAATGGGGGCAGCCATTCAAATAAGAAAAGGCTCAAGTTACACAGCAGATAAGCTCTGTAGAACATAATGGTGTTATCTGTTATCCACTATTTAACCTGTGCCATATAGCCTTTTCTCAATTTCCGCCATTGCTATTCAGCAGCTTGTTTATATGAACTATAGTAGTGTTTCTGAAGCAAACAAATCAGTTTTAACAGTAACAGTACATGATTCCATAACTTTGAAACACTTTGATTTTTTTGGTGTTACTGTTCCTTTAATCAAATGCTGCTTTCAATAGCAATTGTTTATACAAATAACTTAAAAAGCACTGAAAATTTAAAAAAGAAAAATGTATATTGGAAAGTTGCTTAGAATTGTTTTGTTGTTTTTTAATTTTGGAGTTGACTTTAGGGATGCACCGAATCCGGGATTCGGCCTTTTTCAGCAGGATTCTGATTCGGCCGAATCCTTCTGCCCAGCCGAACTGAATCCAAATCCTAATTTGCATATGCAAATCAGGGGCGGGGAGGGAAATTGTGTGACTTTTTGTCACAAAACAAGGAAGTAGAAAATGTTTTCCCCCTTCCCACTCCTAATTTGCAAATTAGGATTTGGATTCAGTCGAATCTTTCACAAAGGATTCGGGGGTTCGGCCAAATCCAAAATAGTGGATTCGGTGCATCCCTAGTTGACTTGCCCTTTAAGATTGCAATTAAGAAAATGTAGTCTGCCAGTAACAGAAAAGATTAAGCTTGCAAGAACATTGGGATAAAGCTTCCTAATGACCCATAGTAAACCTTCTCTTTAGTTTAGAGGTGTCAGAATCCCTTTACGGATAAGAAGCACAATTACATTCATTGTAACCTTTACCTGGAAAGTGTTCTTTAAATTAGTGCACACAAAGTTAATGCTAAAGTCTAGGAGAGAGACATAACAGTTGGCTACGGCAACCAACTGTAGCCAAATATGTTAGTTACAGATCTTTGGAATTCTAGCCTGGGCAGTCACAGATGAGTTGTGTTCACCAGCAGATGTCTCAGAATAATTTCCTGTTTCTTTCCCCATAGGGGCAATCTGGTATTGCCTTGAAGCTAACAATCTAGCAATGCAGTTCAAGTGTTAAGCTGCATTCTGACATAATAAGTGCTACCTAAAATATTTATGTTTACCTTGCCTGAATAATTTCCAAACTAAGAGGCATATATATTAACATTGAAGACAAACATCACTGCAACCAATCAGATATTTGCTTTTGTTTTCTAACTTGTAGATGACTGCTGAAATATAAAGGCTGCTATGACCAACATCAGCAGAGATGTTTGTCTACTCTCCATGTTAATAAATACTTTAAATCTTTTTAACCAACAGAATGGCAAGGCAAGTTGCTTGTAGACATTAATCCCTTAAATAAACGGCTTTCCTTCATTTTTGAATAATTGCACGTCCACATGGTATTTGGTGTAAAATCCCAAATAAAATAGGAGCACTCTGTAGAATTTTGTGTGGTTTATTATTATATAAAAAAAGTCTCAGAGTTCATTATTGGCTAAAATTTCACACATCCAGTCAATGAATGAAAAACTTGCTAGGCAGCTGCTTTGAAGCCTTATCAGACTTGCTGTTGGGCCTCAGTTAAAGACACACCATGGTGTGTTCCCTAAGTCACATTCAAGGAGAACATTCAGTACTGTGCAAGGGGCTCCACTGATGGTGACTTCAGAGCGGGATTCCACACGATACTTGACACTGTGAAGACCTCCCTCCCGATCCACTTTAAACTGCTCCTGTGGTACATCACACAGAAAAGAAGGAAAAAGAAATAAGAGGATAGAAACAACAGAATACAATGGCTTGATAAACATGGTTAACACTCCCAAACACGTTAAAACAAAAGCAGCTTTCCTAACAGTAAGCAGGAATATCATTATGACATGTTGTATCATCCATTTACATAACACATTCAATCCACTCCTCAACAAGTAGGGCAGATAACAGAGCAAGGCCCAGATTTATTTAAATGTTTATGAGGCCTTTAAGACTATAAAAGTTATAATAATTAATAATAATATTGTTTTGTATGTTTTTATTACATATTGCAGATCTTCTGGAGAATCTTCTGTCTGTGCATTTTATGTCCTATATGGCCAAACCAGCGAGTCAGGGCTCCAACTAATGGGCAATTTTCATATACAGCATTATATATGTGCAAGGCCGCCATTAGAAATAATGGGGGCCCCATATAACAACATTTTCTGGCCCCCTTGGGTACCGCCCACCCAAGCCCCACCCCGAATCCCAGCCACACCACAGTTAACACAGACATCAGCACTAAAAATGGTAAACCACCCCACACACAAGTTTTAAAAAGCCATTGATAGTGAGGGCACCCTTATAAGTTATAAAAAACTGTGGTGCCAGGGCCCCCCCAAGAAATTTAAAAAAAAAAAAAAACATTGGTGCCAGGGCCCCCCTTAAAAGTTAAAAAGAAACATTGGGACCCCTGAGAATATTTTTTTTAAAAAAACATTGGTGGCAGGGGCCAATAGTGAATTAAAATAATAGATTGGCGGCCAGGGGTTGTTCACCTTTCTTCACTGCTACCCAAAAACAAAAGATTAGTCCCCTAAGCATGATAATCTATTTTTCGCAATAATTGTGTACCTATTTTGTCAACTGTACAGTTTAAAACTGACCCGAAAAGCTACAATTCTCACATAGGCTTAGGAGAATGTTTTCAAGGGGGCGGAGCGACTATCCCACAGTGTGAGTCATATGGGAGTGTCAGATACTAAGATTTTTCCTTACTAGCCTCTGATTGGCTAGCAGAAGGAACTGTTTAGTTGGCTATACATCTGTAGTTTCTGATTGAGTATAATTGAACAATTTACCCTGCCTAGTCTAAGCAGCACATTCCCCCATCAAGTGTAACAAAAGACATTATTTGTGCAGGAAAGCAGTTGTATTAAATAATTTATTTAAATGTACTCCCTCCCCCTGCCTTTATGGTGGAACACAGCACCCTGTACAGATCTTTCATTATCAGATCATTTCAAGCTGCTCGGCTCTTAAAAATGCTTTGACTTCCCCTCGCTCCCCCAGCATTTGTGAGAGGAGACATTACAATTCGCAGGAGTCTGCGCACAAAAAGCTTGAAGCAGCTGTAGCCCACAGTAGCGATGATGAAATTGTGTAGTAGGAGAACCCTTCTGAAGGAGACAGTCTGAGAAGATTTTTAGTGCGGGGGAGTTGTATCTTTTGGGTTAGTTAACTATGTAATCATATTTTTTGCTAATTAATGTATATGAATAAAATGAACAATATATGCCCATAAATTAATTGACAAACTTTATTCTGAAGGTGAACCATCCCTTTAAGAAAAAAAAAAACCACATTGGTGTTCAGTAGAACTGAACTCGTGGCTTCAGGACTTCAACTTTGGCTCCTTTTGCGGCTTCAGGTCTTCAACTTCGGCTCCTTTTGTGGCTTTGGGGCTTTTCGCAGCTTCGGGACTTCAGCAGATGCGGCGCGGTTTTGGTGCTGTCAAGGGGGGCTGGGCTACTTCAAAAAGTGCAGCACGGCCAAGCCCCGCTTTAGGTCCGGGCCCAATACAGCAGTACCCCCTGTGTCCCCCCGATGGTGGCCCTGTACATGTGTAATACACCCACAAAGAGCATTCATATTACCCTAAGTAAAATGTTTTGTTCAGCTTTTTAAAAAAACTTTCCTGTGCTTTACCTGCTTCTGAGTAGCAATCCTCTTCTGGTCTCGCTTCCTCCACGCAGGGTCATGTATGTGATGGAAAGTTTTGTATCCTGTGCTTATTCCTGTCGGACGAAAGAGCTGCAAAAAAACATAGCTGTCAGGAACACTTTAAAGGAATTGTTCAGTATAATAATAAAAACTAGGTAAATGGATAGGCTGTGCAAAATAATAAAATGTTTCTAATGTAGTTAGGCAAAAATGTAATGTATAAAGGCTGCAGTGACTGGATGTCTAACGTAACAGAACACTTCTTCCTGCTTTTCAGCTCTCTTGATTTCCACTGACTGGTTACCCTAGTGACCAAGCAGAAAACAATCAGTGACTTTGTGGGGGGGGGGCATATGGGCCATAACTGTTGCTTTTGAATCTGAGCTGAATACTGAGGATCAATTGAAAATTCACTGAACAGATATGGTCCCCCTTCAAGTCGCTGACAAACTCAGAGTTGGAGAGCTGAAAAGCAGGAAGTTGAATTCAGGCTATTATATTAGACATCCACTCACTCCAGCCTTTATACATTACATTTTTGCCTAACTATATAGCATTTTTTATTTTGTACAGCCTATTTATCCGGTTTTTATTTATACACTGAACTGTTCCTTTAATGAGTCTGAAGTCAACTTAAGAAATAGGGAAAAATCAGATGCAATCATTAATCATACAAAACCAAGATCACCTTTAGTCCAGCTCCTTTTATCCTCCTGTAAAACTCGTCATCTTCCCTACCCCAACCCCAGAATCGATTAGACATTCCATTGCACTAGAAAAAGAGAGTAAGAAGAAAAACAACTACTTGATCAGAATTAAATCAACAAGCAATGCATACATAGAAATATGCTAGGAAGGCATATTTTGCTTAGCACTTCATGAGAAACTGAGGAGATGTTTTGGAGTTCTACATGGGTATAACATTGGTACAATAACTATAAGGTTATCACACTGATCCTATAAAACTCAAGACAGTCTAACTACCAAATCTGCAGAGCAAATTTTATTTCCTAAAATTGCAAACAGTGAAAAATGAAGACCAGATACAACTTATTCTAGACTATATCATACTAAAAGGCAGCACACTAGTTCAGTCAGTGGTGCTTCTGACTTGCAACACTAGGGTCTAGGAGTCTGATGCCAACTTGGGGGCTATCTGCAACATGTTTGTATGTTCGGTGCATGGCTTTACTCTGGGTACTCTGGATTCCTCCCACACTCCAAAAACATACTGGAAAGTTAACTGGCTACTGATAAAATTGGCCATATAGTGTGTTTCTGTGTCTCCGCACTATATAAATAACAGATAATAAAAAATAATAAAGGTGAACTTGCCTTATCTGTAATGGTTATTTTGTATACTTGTTTTATTGATACAAATCCACTAGCAATGAAGTATTGAACTCACCATTTCATAATGCTGTTTAGTGAGCAGCAGAATCCCTCCCACATATGTCTTGTAATGATAAAGTGGGTGCAGCTCTGGGGAGGCCACGTGGAACGGTCCCTGCTCTGGGAAGCCATAATCCAAATCAAGGTTGAGTGGTAACAGGTCCACATCATGCATTGCTATGTAATCCGTTTCATTCCCGCTCTCGAGGAAGCCCACATTAATCAGAGAAGCTCTATTAAACCTGCATACAGAACAGAAAACAAGAAATAAAGTATTGTGTATATGATCACTATATTATTGCAGTAGTATTCATGGCCTCATTTCAAGGGATTTAAAATGCTGCACAGTCAGGACACTGAGATCCCAGCACATGGCACAAGTAATTAGCATCTTGCATATTCACAAATGAGGGTATGTATGGTGCTCTGCTTTGAAACTGTGGGGAAACCCTCCACCATGTCTGATGAGTTTTCCTGGCAGAGTGAGGGAAGATACTACAGCTGCACGATACAGTCAGGTAGGCACTGCGGTTATAAATGTTCATAGCCTTGAAAAGAGTCCTCAATCCATAACCTGCTAATCAGCTGGTTAACAACATTGTTTCAGCCTTTATTTCACATCTGGCACAGTAACGTTTCAGACCTCACTGGTCCTTTAACAAGCTGACAGTATATTTTCTTTCACTATACAAAAAAGTAGGTTGAAGGCTCCTTTAAAAGAGTACATATAGCATAATTAAAACTCCCCTCAGATCTTGTAGGCAATAATGCATAATACATGGTGCTGGTTTTACTTTGGGCTAAAAATTAATGCTATTTTTTAAAAATGTCCCCTGGAGCTCCCTATAGATTTGCCTCGGGCCCCTGCACGTGTTCCAAATGAGAGGTAGGCGTGCCCCAATGGTCCCAACAGTAGGAGGGGCAAAGCCAATCACAGCCCTGCAGTCACACAAGCAAAGCCAGGCTTTAGGTTCCTATCAGGTCAGCCTAGCTGCTGGTTGGTTGGTTCCTATCCTACAGTGCAGTGTGCAGAGTGCTGCAATTGATATGCACAGCCTGGGAAAGGAGGCATCAGAAAGTGGAACAGGTGGGCGGGACTAGATGGGTTTTTGTAGTAAATTTTTTAAGCACATTCTTTCTATATTTAAAAGAGTGTATTGCACCGGCATATTCTTGCGTTTTACACAATATGACTCATTTACAGTATATTTGCAGCTCAAGCTGAAGTGACTTTGTGGGGAGAGTTGCAATGGTTGGTGTCAAAAGCTACTTTTTATATTTATAACAGCAGTCTGAGAACTCTGACGAGTTAAGAATCTTTCACCAACACCTGCTGTATCAAGTATTCTAAAATATATCCTTAAGAGAACAGAACTGTGCACTAAAAAAACTGCCTCCTCAAAAAAATCTGTACATAATGCCCATGGGGGAAAAAAGTCAGTTTTCCAGATCAACAAAAGAAAGTGACACTGCCACCAAAACATAATCTTCATATTATGTTTAGAGGTTTCATCTAAAACAAACCATAGTGTATGTGATTGCAATAGAGACTTTGATGTGAATTCTTTTCAATCTCTATAAAGCATGGAAGAATATTTCAGCACTATATGTATTAAGATATTGTTAGTTCTTTTTGTACTTAAATTGCACTTCCAGTTACATGTATGACTGTGTTCCTTATTTCTCTCCAAAAGCCACAACACTTACATCCTTTATGGCTGAATTTGTATTCTATAGCATACTAAAAGTTACATACTTAAAAGTGATCTATCTGCCCCTTTATCGCACATTCCTTAGAAAATGCCCACAAGGTAGATATACCCTTAGGACAATACCCCATTCACAGTGGAAACCTCAAGTAAAATGTTGTAAGCCCATTTTAGGGAGATACACGTTACATTCACACCACAGTGCTATACAAATAACTACAGAGAAATGTGCTCATCTGGTTTACATTCAGCTACAATATTTCCTCTTCTAACTTCATTTGTTTGCTCTCTACAGTTTACCTTACAAATCCACTATGAAATAAACATTGTAAATCAAATTATGTCAGTCACCCAACAAAAGCAAAACTATTGTTAAGTATATTGGAAAGTTGCTTACAATTACAAAAATACATTGTTTGGGTTTACATCCCTTTTAGCTTGCTCCATTTTAAGCAGCTTATCTGCACAACAGCAGAAATCATTGAATGGAAGATGACAAAAAAAGGCAGTCTTGTGTGTTTATCGTGACTGGCTGCTTTAAAATGAACACATTGTGTGAACACATTATCTAATAGTCCCACGATCCATAAACCAGATTAATTTTACTAGTGGGAGGTAAGTGGTGCCAAGCCAAACCGAAATTAGAGTGCTCACATTTCACATTATCAGGAAGTGGGAGAGGTTTCAGAAGGAACCATGCAGATAATGGGCAACTGATTATTTACTGTATCTTGTATATACATACCGATAATGATCCACTTGATTGATGATAAAAATATGATGAAGGATTTTTTTCTGTATCAAATACTGATGCATATGAGGAACAAAGCTCATAAGTTCTTCAAATCTCTCCCGAAAAGGGACCAGCAAAGCAAGCCTGTGAGGACCCCATGAGGGATCCTCATTCACAGTCCTAGGAATCTGGGGACAGGACTTCTGGGAAGAGGCTTCATCCTGAGTTCCTCCCTTGTTCACATCACCACCAGAACAGCTGAGTTGCAGCCAGAGCATTGACAGAAAACCCAGGATCAAGCATGTCAGAAACAAATTAAAAATGCTGCATTTTCTAGGCAGAAACCCCAAAAACAAGCTTGATCTGTAAAAAAAAAAAAAGGCAAATTCATGAATTGCAACAGGATTCCAGCATCTGACAGATAATGTGTGCTCAAACAAGTAACTGCTGCTGTGCCAGGTGCCATATTATATGGTGGAATGAGAGGCAACACAGAAAATGCCATCAAATACAAAAATGACCACCTTTTATCTACAAAAGGATTTACTAATTGATATAGGGGACCTTATTTATTAACCTTTGCACAAACTATGAATGTGTGAAATAACCAATGTCAACCAGTAAGGAGTGGTGCATTTTTATCTGGTGCTTGCCCACTCTTGTTGTACATAACTGGTCACTTGCTCAGTACAGTCTGTGTTCATGCACCAATGATATAGGAAAAACAATGCCCCCTCGTGTCAGGTGCAGGATTTAAATGCAAGTGCCTGGTAGCAAGGCATTCAGATTTTTTTATTAAAGCATTATGATGGAAACCCCATGGAAGTGCTGCACAGGCCCTTAAAGGGATGGTTCACCTTTAAGGTCATTTTTAGTCAATTGGTTTTCATTATTTATTTTTTATAGTTATTTGCCTTTTTGTTCTGACTCTGCAGCTTTCAAATTGGCGTAGCTGAACCCCTTCTAAAAAACAAATGCTCTGTAAGGCTAAAAATGTATTGTTATTGCTACTTGGTATTCCTCATCTTTCTATTCAGCCCCTCTCCTATTCATATTCTAGTGTCTTATTCAAAGCAATGCATGGTTGCTAGGAGAATGTGCACCCTAGCAACCAGACTGCTTAAAATGCTAATTGAAGAGATGTCGAATAAAAAGCGAAATAACTTAAAAACCTTAAATAATAAAAAGTAAAAAACTACTGCAAATTGTCTCAGAATATCGCTCTCTATGTCATACTAAAAGTTATCTCAAATGTGAACCCCCCCCCTTTAAAATATGGCCCTGTCAGTTAGCACTTAAGGTGGCCATAGACTCAAAGATCTGCTCGTTTGGCGACATCGCCAAACAAGCGGATCTTTCCCCGATATGCCACTAAACTGCGTGGCTATATCGGGGGTAATTCGAGCGTTCGGCCGAACGATCGAATTACGATGTACCAAGCGGCTCCGACGGGTCGGTCGGGTAAAAATCCAACCTTCCCGATCGATATCGTGGCCAGATATCGATCGGGAAGACCCATCGGAAGCCCCCATACACGGGCAGATAAGCTGTCAAATCGGTCCAAACGACCGATATCGGCAGCTTTATCTGCCCGTGTATGGCCACCTTTAGCTTTGAGTGATCTAGATGCTCCTTGTTCACAAGGGAATTATTAAATCCAACTTCATTGGGTGAGAGTATGAGATGGCTTGGCTTGCATTTTCATTTCAGGTTTTTGTATCACTACAAGTATCTGTATCTGTGATCCATAACATGTGATGTTGTAGATAGGAACCTTTTTCTCCTTGAGTCCGATTACAATGTGCAGATAATACTGATAGACTCCTTATGTAACTGATGACCAGGATGTCTTCATATATCCAGACTTCAAGAAATCCCCCATGTTTATGTTATGTCTCTTAGGGTTGCCACCTGGCCAGTATTTTACCAGCCTGGCCGGTAAAAATGATGCTTGACCCCAATGTTATTAATAGGGAAAAAATGTAAATATACAGGAAGGCCAGTATTTTTTTTCCAAAAAAGGTGGCAACCCTAAATGTGTGCCTACAGAAGTGCAAACATTTTTTTCTTTCTACCTTGTCCCCCAAAAGTAGGGATGCACCGAATCCAGGATTCGGCCTTTTTCAGCAGGATTCAGATTCGGCCGAATCCTGGGTGGGGAGGGAAATCGCGTGACTTTTCGTAACAAGACAAGTAAGTAAAAATGTTTTCCCCTTCCCACCCCTATTTTGCATATGCAAATTAGGGTTCGGATTCAGTATTCGGCCGAATCTTTCACAAAGGATTCGGGGGTTCGGCAGAATCCAAAATAGTGGATCCGGTGCATCCCTACCCAAAAGTAAACTTTTATTTTAATTTAGTGGAATATTGCTACAATATGGAGTTACATTTTGGTAATTAACATCCTTACAAAGCAACACAAAGCAAAGACAGTATTACTGAATATGTTTCCTTACCTGCTGTCCTCTCTGAGGTACAATGCTGGCTTTCTCCGTGTCATATACATCTCCTCTGACAAGTCCCAGTCCTCTCCCAGTTCATAAATAACACTTTGTTAAAACGTTTCCATAACCCTCCAAACCTGAAGGCATTGCACAGAGTCACCTATATGTACAAATGAAGTGCACAGCCTCCAGTGTACTACAACACTTGCGCCACATCAAACACTGAGTCTGTAACAGTAACAAAAAATATTAAAAAAACAAACAAAACTACCACCTCCAAATAAGACCCCATGTCCTACAGCATTTTACTTATTTACTCAGCGTTTAGTAAAAATAAATCTCCAATAAAACCCTCTCCGTGTCATGTAATTAGTCTGAATTTTGAAAAAGGGGATAGGGCAACAAGCTGTGAAGCTACGTGCGCGCCCCCGATATCTCGCCACCTCACAGGAAATCCGACTGTAACCGGAAGTCAGTTCATCTGCAGCACACCGGAGGATTCATATTGTAGCGTGTACATTCTCCCTCTGCTTGTCAAACGTAGTTTTCGTATGGGCTGTGTGTGGGGGGAAGGCTGGGGGAAAGGAGCGCTGAGGGGAGGGGAAAGTATGTGTGAGAGGAAGGCTTTGTACATCAAAAGACGTTCTGAGGGTTCGGTTTTGTAGAGGGAAAGACTGTATGTACGGAACGAATTTTAGGACATCCTGCAGCGAAATACATGTCCTTCATGCGATGTCCTATGCCTTCGGAATGGCGCATCGGTTGGTTTTACCATCACTCATTGGGGTATATTTATCAAAGAGTGAAGTTAATAGTGAAGTTCCGCCACTAGAGTGAAATTCCGCCACTCGCCATTCATTTCTATGGGATTTTTATAGGCGTATTTATCAATGGGTGAACTTTCACTTTCACCCATTGATAAATACGCCTTTCAAAATCCCATAGAAATGTATTGAGAGCTGCGGAACTTCACTCTTTGATAAATTTACCCCATTGTCAGGACCGCCATCAGAAATCGCAGGGCCCCAAACGACAACATTTTCTGGGCCCCCTGGGCTGCACCCACCTACAGGTCCGCCCCCCCACCCCACAGGTCCGCCCCCCATCACAGTAAAAAAAACAAAAAAATTATTGGTGGCTAGGGTTCCCACATGTTAATAAAAAATAAAAAGATATTGGTGGTCAGGGCCCCCCATAAAAAAAAATTTGTGGCCAGGGCCCCCCATTAAAAAATATTGGTGACTAGGACCCCACATGAGAAAAAAAAAATTGGTGGCCAGGGCCCCCCCCCACATTATGAGAAAATTGGTGGCCAGGGCCCCTTAAACATACATGCCTTCCCAAAGTCAGCAGCTCTCAGAAAGATGGGGGGGCCTGGTTAATCAAGTAAGTGTTGTGTGGCCGGGCCCCCCTTACCCTTGGGGCCCCCTACAACTCTCCCCCCTGTCCCCCCGATGGCTGCCCTGCTCATCGTCCAAATCTGCAGTCACACCTCCGTCCTCTACCCTCCCTTCTGAGCAGTCAGTCATGCGAACTCCACCCTCAGCCTTCCGCCCTCAGTCCTCTACCTTTTGCCCTCAGTTCTCTTCCTTTTAGTCCTCTTCATTCCGCCCTCGCTGCTCAGCCCTCCACCCTCTTTTTTCAGCACTCCCCCCTCAGAGCTCTCTTTTCAGTCGACAGTCTTGTCCCTAAATTTCTAAAGTGGTGAGCGAGGTCGGACGGCTGAGGACTGAGGGCGGAGTTCGTATGACTGATAGACTGACATCTCTTACTTTGAACCTATACCAAGTACAATGGGCTGCTAATTGAACTTGGCAAAATATCTGCCCATATTAATAATACACATTCTCCTGTTATATGGATACAGTTGTGTGGCATGTGACCCTGCAATACACATAGAGCATTGCCTCACAAAATGAAAATACGGAAATACGAGTCCTCCTCACATCAGAAACTGTGCAGATATATGCATACTCGTATGTCAACTTATCTAGATATACACTCATATATAATTTATTGCTGGGAATTCAGGGTTTTTTAGGACAGCAAATACGCTGTACAATTTTTGTATTTTCAATATTCTAATGTTTTAGAAGTCATCCGTTTGATGAACTGCATTTCTGGTCACCATTAGGTGATATTTACGTTATAAACCATCCATCCAGGGGTTGTGCCTAGCTGTCATGTTTGATTTTCCACTAGAACAGCATGGTAGTGAATTTTGAGTCATTGAAGCATACCCAATCCGTCATTTTACCAACCACTTTTGATTCTGCCAAAATACAAAGCAGACAATACGCAGAAGTTCAGTACATTATTCTCTACTTACATCAAGTGAAACTCAAATAGAAGTGCCTGTCCAGGTATGGCGAAGTCCCCGGTGCAAATCCATGTGTAATGGAGGAAAAATTTGTTTGCCAAATGTTCAGGTAAATAAAGACATTTTCTTACCAGAAATTCCAGTTCCTCCAGTCCTTCAGTAAGCACAGTTACTTGTGACAATAAAAATAATAAAATAAATCTCCTGTGTGAAGTAATATTACCTGGTTACCCACTGCTGCCCTCTCATCCCTCAATGCACCAGGTGTATACCTGTGTTGTGGTGTGTACAGTGTTCTTGCTGCATCAGCTAATATTTTTTTTGCAGGCCATGGGAAAGGATGGAATGCTCATAAGGTATGGAAGGGTCTGGACAAATGGAAAAAATGTAGAGTAAATTCAAATGGATACTATATGTGGCAGGGATTGGATTGAGATGCTCTATAAGTAAAATAATTGGATATCTCCCATGTAACCTGTGCCATTTAGCACTATTTTAACTTTAATGGCTGCCCCCATGGCTACCCTGCAGCTTATTTATATAAACTACAGCACTGTTACTGACACAAACACACCAGATTTACTAGTGCAGGACAATACTACATTATCTTCTAATTACTTTAAAACATTTTCATTTCTTTATGTTACTATTCCTTTAAATTCATGTATGCTGTTGTCACCCCATCACCTAGAACACGTTTGGCTTGTGCTTATGCATTTAAGTAGCGCTCATAGTAATTATGGGTGCAAGCAGGGGCTGCAGAAGAGTTTTCCACTCAGGGGTGTGGGTGCAAATTTCAGTGTGGCTTGTTCTTGCATCCCCCACACACACACATTGGAAAATTGAATCCGTTGGTTCTCAGACCTATGGGTGCAAGTCCCTATGAAGTCATGAAAAAGTTTGGGAACCCCTCTCAGTCTGCATAATAACTTACTCCACTTTCAACAAAAAAAAGATAACAGTGGTATGTCTTTCATTTCCCAGGAACATCTGAGTACTGGGGCGATTTCTGAATGAAGATTTTTAGTGAAGCAGTATTCGGTTGTATGAAATTAAATCAAATGTGAAAAATTGGCTGTGCAAAAAAAATAATTTTGAATGCATGTAACTGCTCAATACTGATTACTGGCAACACCAAATTGATTGGATTTGCTTGTTAAGCCTTGAACTTCATAGACTGGGGTGAGCAATCATGAGAAAAGGTATTTAATGTGGCCAATTGCAAGTTGTGCTTCTGTTTGACTCTCCTCTGAAGAGTGACAGCATGGGATCCTCAAAGCAAAGATTGTTCAGTATCATGGTTTAGGCAGGCTACAAAAAGCTAAGAGGTTTGCATCAATGGTTGTGGTGGCGCACTCCGGTATCTCTTTCATAGAAATCACTCGTTCTCAATTCGTAATTAAAATGGTTTTCCTTTATTCGGACATCTTCATACACTGAATAAACAGTGTCATGAGGTCTGACACGTTTCGTGTCACTGCACTTCCTCAGACACACGAAAACCATTTTAATTACGAATTGAGAACCAGCGATTTCTCTGATAGGGACACCGTAGCGCGCCGCCACAACCATTGATGCATATAGTGGATACATTCCTCTTAGCGACGGACTCAGGGCGGCAGCACCTGGGTCACAGTGCAGTCCGGGTAAGAGACTTTTAACATATACATGCCATATGTTTTGGGAGTTGGAACCGCTCCAAGTGTTGTAGCGTGAGGTCCGGCCATAGAGTGTGAGAGGGTGAGCGGCCATATGAGAATGTTAGAATGAAATAAATTAAATGTACCAATTGAATGTTTGGACTTGATACCACAGACTTGCAATTGATTATTAGGAACCCCCAGTGTAGCGCTGGATGCATGTATATATATCTCAGAGGTTTAAACTGTCCGTTTCACCTGTAAGGAATGTGATCAGGAAATGGAAGGCCACAGGCACAGTTGCTGTAAAACCCAGGTCTGGCAGGCCAAGAAAAATACAGGAGGGGCATACATGGAGTATTGTGAGAATGGTTACAGACAACCCAAAGCTCACCTCCAAAGACATCTTGCTGCAGATGGTGCATCTGTACATCGTTCTACAATTCAGCACAATTTGCACAAAGACCATCTGTATGGCAGGGTGATAAGAAAGAAGCCCTTTCTGCACTCACGCCATAAACAGTCACTTGTGTGCAAAAGCTCATTTAGACAAGCCACAGTCATTTTGGAACAAAGTACTTTGGACTGATGAGACAAAAATTTTGTTATTTGGTCATAATAACAAGCGCTTTGCATGGCGGAAGAAGAACACCGCATTCCAAGAAAAACACCTGCTACCTACTGTCAAATCTGGTGGAGGTTCCATCCTGCTGTGGGGCTGTGTGGCTAGTTCAGGGACTGGGGCCCTTGTTAAAGACGAGGGTCGGATTAATTCCCCCCAATATCAACAAATTCTTCAGGGTAATGTTCAAACATCAGTTACCAAGTTAAAGTTACGCACAGGTTGGATCCAAGACAATGACCTTAAAGACACTTTGAAATCTACAACAGGCATTTATGCAGATGGAGAAGTACAATATTCTGGAATTGCCCGTCATATCGAAAATCTATGGGAATGGAAATGGGCCATATGAAAAACATTACTAGAGAATTATGTTTAGAAGGGCTGTACTGGTTGTTTATAAAGGGGAAAGATGTGTGTTCCTGAAAAATGCAGATGAGGTTGTGTACCGGGCATCATCTTGATTTGCTTATTCTGCAAGGGGCTGGGGCACAACTACATAAATGCGTGGAACAGTAACTTCATCAACATTAGACAGAGGTAAAAGAGTATTCATACTAATAAAAAAAAATATTACCACTATTACTTTAGCTGACCTTTACATTTAATTGAAGAGTTGATTCCAGCAACGGTACCAGAGGGAATTATAAAAGCAGCAACATTTTAAAGATGCACAACTTTGCCTTAATCCCTTCAGTAACATATTTGCAACCGAGATAATAAATATTTATACATAGTGATTCATTTATAGTGACAATAACAGACACAAATATAAATTAAACACAGTTTAAAAAATCTTTATTATTTAAAGCCAAACTTAAAAAAAAAAAAAAAAATCAGAGATTAGTAACAGTAGGATCCATGTAATTATTAGATCCCAGTGGCTAAAATCACTGAAAACAATTGGAGGCCACTTTATAGCAGCTATACTGTGAGTGGCTTAGGCCCTGGACACACAGGATGTTGTCAGCGGTAGATCAGCAGCTGTTTTCAGCCTGAGAAGTAGATCTGCTCAGTGCTCCTGCTCCATTTATTTGAATCTTATCAGCCTGCGTGCAGTCACACACAGGCTGTCAGCCCAATTACGCAGGCTGAAAACAGCCGCTGACATCAGCCTGTGTGTCCATAGCCTAAAGTACATGGCAAGTACAATGACTCCAGAGATAAAGCCTTGAATCTCATTGTGACAAAAAAAAAAAGGAACAGCATCTGAAATGGAAACTGCATGTTTTAATTGGCCAGTGACAAGCAACCTTTGGGGCTTCATTGTCTACAACTCACAGCAACCTGTAGTTCCTTAAGACCTGAAGCAACAAATGTTGACTATCACATAAAACAGTGCAAATGACTATACAAATCTTAAAGGAAAACTAAAGCATACCCAAAAAAGTAGGACAAAAATGCTGATGCTGTACATTATGTTTTGAACTTCTGTACCAGCTCAAGGTAACCACAGATCTTTTAAGATCTGTGCCTCCAAATATGCCACAGTAGCTCTCCATCTTCTTTTGTGCTGATTCACTGCACATGCTCTGTGCCGCTGTCACTTACTGAGCTTAGGGTCGACGCCTAAAATACTTTTATTTATTTATTTATATATCATATAAACGTCACAATATAAGGCTAATAAGTAAATAATTCAGAAACCAGTACTATTAGCATCAGAATTAGATAATTAGCCCTCTAGCATCATCTTATATCACAGGCAAATCATCTTCTGCTTGATGATTTGCAACAACCCCTCAGCTTAGGGATGAAACTTCTGTGATTTTGAAAGCCTGGATCATTACTGCTATAACTTTGAAGGCCTTGATCATTACTGCTATAACTTTGAAGGCCTTGATCATTACTGCTATAACTTTGAAGGCCTTGATCATTACTGCTATAACTTTGAAAGCCTGGATCATTACTACTATAACTTTGAAGGCCTTGATCATTACTGCTATAACTTAAAGGCCTGGATTGTTACTTCTATAGAGATGCTGGACCTTTAGAATGGTTCAATACATAAAGGATGTTGTTTCTAGCCCTATTCTTTTCTAGGGTTTAGTTTTCCCTTAATTCCGGACTTTTTTTTTTTCTCTTCCACTGTCTTGATATTTACTGTACATCATTACTGAGTCATCAGGTAACCAAAGAGTTTATGACCAGATAAAAAAAAAATAAATCAACAACCCACATACCTATATCATTTTTTAAATTACAAGATAATAAAGTTACAGAAATATTCCTCACCCTGTAAAAAAAAAAAAAAAAGATCCCCCTGCACAGAGAGCATTGGGCAGAAAGTGTGAACTGTTTGGGTACCTCCAGCTGAGGGATGCATATAGGGTTTTAACTTTTCAAAGTTGGTTTAGTTGGTTTTTCTGTAGGATGTTAAAAAAAAAAAAAAAAAAAAAAAAGGGAATAGCAGATGTCTAATACTAGCAGTGTAGGGGGGATAGGGTACAATCTCATTTTAAAATGGCAAACATAAAATCCAAACTGGGTGACTAACACATTGTTCTGCTCCACAAACTGGTGTCACCCAGCTGTACAATCCCATCCTGAGAAATCCTGCCAGTGATGGAAGACACAGGATTAGAGAAAGGTCAAGCCCTTCTGATATGGAGTTTATACAAGTTTCTTTGCTTCAAAGAAGCCCTTTAGATGTTTCATCTGCCAAACGCCGATAGTCACGAGGATTAAAGTCTGAGCGATGGACCACCAAAGGACCCGCTGACTGGTGCTTTCACTTGTCTGTCGGAACCTCTCCTCTCGCCACTGAAAGAGGGGAAACAAAAGAAGAATGACAAAATAATATAGTATAAGGAAAAGCAGAATGCCAAGAGATTTACCAACCGAAAGAAGAGTATACGCCATATTTATATACTAACATTAGTGATCACACTTGCTTTAGTATGCAATTCAGAACTGTAACAAAAATGTATTGCTTTTAAAGGGGATGTTCACATTTGAGGTAACGTTTAGTATGATGTAGAGAGTAATATTTTGAGACAATGTGTAAATGGTTTTCATTTTTTTATTATTTGTGGTTTTTGAGCTATTTCGTTTTTTGTTCAGCAGCTCTCCAGTTTGGAATTACAGCAGCTATCTGGTTGCTAAGGTCCAATTTAACCTATAAACCAGGCAGTGTTTGAAAGAGAGGTTGGAATATGAATAGAGTGAGGAGGGTCTAAATAGAAAGATAAGTAATAAAACGGCTTTAACGGCTTTCTATTTCAGCAATCTGGTTGCTAGGGTCCAAATTACGCTAGCAACGATGCACTGATTTGAAAAAGAGCCTGGAATACGTATGAGAGGGACTGTATAGAAAGATGAATAGTGAAAAGAAGCAATAACAATACATGTGTAGCTTTACAGCGCATCTGAAAGCTGGAAATAGAAGAAGGCAAAATAATTAAAAAACTATAAATGAACTAAAACATAAATAATGAAGAACAATTGAAGAGTTGCTTAGAATAGGCCATTCTATAACACTTAAAATTAATTTAAAGGTGAACCACCCCTTTAATATAACCAATGGCCTGTAATTGCAATGGTCCCCAATGAGGATAAGGCTATAACAGAGTAGAGTATCCCCGGTGTTTATTAAGACATGGTAGAGTCACATTTTGGGGATTACAAGGCAACACCTTGTACTTTGTGTACCATGTGCTTCCATGTGTTACTATTATTACTTTTGCCGATATCCTGGTTATAGAACAATACTGGGAATGCATTGACTAGGAAAGTGCTCATTGGCTTCTTAGTAGTTATCTCCTTACTCTCTGGTAATTCTGTTCCTTCTGAATCTGTTCCACTTGTTCTATGAGTTGCCGGACACGTAATTGTAATGTGTTTAGCTTGTCCTTGGCAGCAATATCCACATAATCATTGGCATGCTCCCCAACCTGCATATCAAGGTGAACTCGCTGAAAAAACAAAGAGTACATATGAGGACAACATTAAAGGGGTTATTTACTAAACTTTTAATTTATCTGCTGCAAAAAGCCTCAATCTGAAAACCCGCCATCTCAGACATGATGAGGTTGTGTATAAGTCAATGGCAGAGGTCCCTATACTAATTGTAAGTTATTGTGGTCTGCGCTGGTTTTAGCCCAAAAATTCAATAACCTCTAGCTTTGGGCAAAAACCCTGAAAAACTTGTTTGATTCGGATAAAAAGCCCGAAAAAAAAATCGTACAGTCCGGGGGGGGGGGGGGGGAGCTAGAAAAAAGTTGTATCATTCAATTTTTCATACAATTTTTTCAGATTTTTCCCCGAACTGATTAATTCGAGCTATTTAAATAATAAATAAGGTCAAATTGGGTAGGGAGTTTGGTCATAGATTTTTTTTATTAAAATAATGAGATAAAATCAGATTTTTGTAAATAATCCCCAATTGTATCTGTCTGTATTTGTTACCAAAGTAGATGCACTCACTGAGATTTCCCAGCCTTCTCACAAGCAGAGTGTGATTAGATTAAATGTTTTGCTGTAAACTATAGTACATTACTCTTTAATTAGTGTGTGCAATAATATCTGGATTGTTACAAGAAAAGTTGTGTATCCAATCGATTAGTTTGTGCAGTAATATCTGGATTGTTACAAGAAAAGCTTTGTATCCAATCGATTAGTTTGTGCAGTAATATCTGGATTGTTACAAGAAAAGCTTTGTATCCATTCAACATGATAAACATGCATGGCAAATTATATTTGTAACAAAAACCTCAGGAAATGACTTCATTGTGAATGTGTTACTATATAATACAACAAGTAACCATAAAATTTTTAAAATGTCAGTCACTAGTCTTTGCACTTGCCTTGATAAAGAGATACAAAGCAGACTCACACCAAAGCCATGAACGTGCATTTGGATCTTATCGAACACGGACTGTCTTTTCATCCATGTATACAGATTCTTTATACTTACCAGCATACCTCCAGCAAAGAGGGCAAACTTAGTGGAGTTAGAATGCAGACAGATCTGATGCTCTCCAGGAGTATGGGAAGTAAAAGTGAAACGTCCTTCAGAACCATACTGACGAGAGAGAATAACCTAAAGAAAAAAAAAAACCAGACACATACCATTGCTCTTTTCGTTTTGATTGACTACTGGTCTTAGACAAGATGCATAAGCAGACAGCTTTGTTTGTTGCTAAGGCATAATATAACTGCACACAATCCCAACCCTAAAATGCTCTCACCTTATCATCTGGATCCTTCACCTCAACAAACATGCCAAGTCCAGGTGTTGCCGGCAGATACTCCTCTCTCTGCTTATCATACAACTGGGTACGATAATTCCCTGTAATGGCAAAGACACGGATAAGATAATTTATAATGTACAGGACAAAGAGTTAATTATGCTACATAGTGTGGTATGATTATTTGTGTGATTATGGTGGCCCATCAATTCTGATTATTAGTAGAACAGCTACTGGATCTGATCGACCAGTGCATGGTACATTGACAGATGAGGAATTGTCCAGATACAAAACATGTGTTTGATGGAACTTGGGAGATTCATATTTACTGGATTGCAGGAGATTAATTTACAACTATCCCCCAAATGTAATAAAAAGCACTAAGTTTGCCCAGGAGCAGTAACCCATAGCAACCAATAAGATGATTGGTTGCCACAAGTTACTGCATATGGACAAACTTAGTGCCTTTTATTAAATAACCCCTATATGTTCATATACATCAATCACAGGATTTCAAGGTAAAGTAAAAAAGGCTTTATTAACTGAACGTTTTAGTCCACCACAGGGAGCTTTGTCAGGAGAAAGAAAGTGCACTTTCAGGAGAAAGGTTATTGCATTTTCTTTCTGCTGATGAAGGTCCCTGTGGGGGACAGAAACATTGAGGTAATAAAGTCTTTTCACTTTCCCTTGAAACCCTGGGAGTGCAGACATATTTTCTTATTACACACAAAAACTAGAAATTGACGGAACTTCTGGACTTGTTTTATTGTAGCAGGTAGCTGTACAACCTAAAGTGTTTCAGGATATGATCCCTTAATAATAGGCTCATATATTCTTATTATTTTCTGTTTTGCTGAAACACCCAGGTTATATATACATATAAATGGCGTGCACCTGTTGGACTGTTCATAAACATCAGTAGAAACAGGTATAGTTACCAGCTTGCACACCCTGGCTCTCCAAATCGTATATTGCCCGGTGCCCGGCCGAGAAGGCTTCGGAAACCCACAAACTTCAGAGTAAGTGATTCCACCGGCACACAGGTCTTAGTTGCAAGCAGGGACAACCCTTGCTGTATTTTATTTGCGAATAAAATAGAGCAAGGGTTGTCCCTGCTTGCAACTAAGACCTGTGTGCCGGTGGAATTACTTACCATAAACATCTGTAGCCTTTGAGGGAGTTCATGGGTCGTGGGCAAAATGTTTGACTACAAAATCCCAAAATATCTGTAGATCTCTGGATTAGGGCTTTAAAGGCAGAAAGTCACACAGACAAATAATTGTTCTACAATATAACCCAGACCCTATTTATTAGGCCTGCGGGGGGGGGGGGCTGTTTAGGCCTTTGTGTACTTGTAATCCCAGGGCCTATTTTGAATCCCAGTGCAAACCTGACATAACCTCATTTGATGAAGCCAGAGGACTGAAACTTGAATGCTCAAGCAATGTCTCTAGTCTGGGACAAGATTAGCTGCATGAAAACGTATTTACTTACAACTTTATTATTCCTTAAATGAAAAGGGCAAATATCTGTGACAACAACTGCTTTTCTGGGCTACAAGCATAGTGGTGCCAATCCTCATATTTACTGGCCCTAGTAATTAATCAGAATGCCTCCCGTGCCACTGCCCTAAATATCTTATGTTTTAAAGTTTCATGATGATCAGCCAATAGCTGCTGTTTGTGCTATAGATAAGGGTCAGTAGAAGCAGAAGGTGCTGATTAACTGATCAGGAGGCAAATGGGACTTATGCTACATTGTTTCACAAGTCAGAACCAGAGAAGAAAAGAATATGAACAAACTAGGCTCAATTACATCATCGCTATTAAGAATGTACAATTTGAAAGTTTATTTAAATGACATATTCCATTCCCAAAGAAATGCCAAAGTTTATTGGGCGTATTTCCCTTTTAAGTATTATCAGACCTCAGCTGATTGGAAAGAAGCAAATACAGTTAAGTCAGTGGTAGCCACAAAAGCTTTTCTAATGGTAGTAACAGAAGGAATAATGGCAGGAGCCCCGAGTCCATTTGGCAAGTATTCCTACAGATAATTATAAGCAGCTCCTACCGCACTACAAGTCCCAGCATTCCCTGTAAGCTTCACTTAGTTGCATAACTGATCTTGGTGAAGCAACCAGGACGAATGCATAACGTGCAAGAGCCTTATGGACAAGATTTCCCCTACTTCCCCAGAAGGCTCACCTACGACCATCGTCTCATCGGGTATCTCTTCTATGAAACATTTCTTCTCGGTCTCCCCTATATGGAAATAGAGAGAAGTGGCCGGGCCAAAGCAGGCGGCGAGGAACAGCAGTAAACCAGGAGCCGCCATCTTCAACTAGAGGCGGAAGCTCACAATGGGATGCGGCTCGCCGGCTGCCACGTCCTCCTAAGGAGCCAATCACCGTAGGCCGCGCAGGGGGTATCGGGAAGTGTAGTTTCCTAAATTCGAGTCACACAAACACGCCCTTGCTGTCAGTGGCCGGGCATCCTAGTGTCACGGAGCCTTTACCATTTGCAATAAAGTTAGCTTGAAGCACCCCCAAGAAATTATTGTTATACTACCTGACGTGACTTATACTATACTGAAGCTGAATGTAAATATAATATGCCAGGGAATAGAAAAGCAACCCAGAAACTCCTCATTTTTTGGTCATTTCTGGAAAGCAAACAAGAAGTTAATTAAAATTACGAGTCAGCCATTTCTGTGGAATATTAAATGCAAAAGTAATAGCAGGCAAAAGGTCTGCTGGTGGGCCCCATGGCCCTGGACTAATGTTCCCTTTGCACATTAAAACAGCCCAGATTGTAGTTATCTTTCTGAAGTAAACAGAGTTTTTACCAGTATGCCAATGTATAAAAACAGTCATTATGAGGTGTTACAATTCCTTAAAGGAGAATTAAACCCTAAAAATTAATATGGCATTTTTAGCCATATTAATTTGTAACGTTTCAGCTTGTCAATAGCAGCAATGATCCAGGACTTCAAACTTGTCACAGGGGGTCACCATCTTGGAAAGTGTCTGGGACACTCCCATGCGCAGTGGGCTCTGAGCAGCTGTTGAGAAGATGAGCTTAGGGGTTGTAGCAAATTATCAAGCAGAAAATGAGGTTGGTCTGTAATATAAGATGATGCGACAGGACTGAGAAATTTTGATGCTAATGTTTCTGTGCTGTCATATATTAATTATCTGTATTAATTACTAATCAGACTTATATTGTGACATTTCTATTCTATGTGTACTGTATATTGTGGGTCAATCCCTAAGCTCAGTAAGTGACAGTACAGAGCATGTGCAGTGAATCAGCAGAAAATAAGATGGGGAGCTAATAGAGAGAAAATAATAGAGAGCTATATTGGGCACCATTTTCACCTAGCCCAAATCGAGGGGTGAAAAAGCCCAGAAATACCCCCATTGTATTGTAATTGTCAGAAAACCACCTGTGTCAGCACTTGCCGGGTGATATTTACCTGGAAATCCTGGAAACTATTGCATGACAAGTGCTACCACGGGCGTTTGTTGGTCTATGTAATAGTACTGTGTTCAAAGTTCCTGAAACAGCCATGTGCCATAACTATAAAGGTTATTTTATTTTACTGAGAATTACTCCATGCTGAGGTCAATAGCAGTTGCCTATCTCACCAATGCTCTCAAAGGGTCAAATCTCCTGACCAGTGATAATAATGGTAACATTTGATGACAGAATATATGGGTATAGTGTGGAGAATGCAAGTATACTGGAATCGTCGCATCTATGGGGAGCTTTATGCAATTTATAGAGCAATTTAGGCAAATATATCTTGTACAAGTTCACTCTGCCCCACAGAGTGATAGGGAGCTTGGACCATGCTGCTGTTGCTACCTTAAATTGTTCAGTGACTGGGTCTAGATTATCAGCCACATATGTGGTCGGGTGATATAACAATGCCCAGATATTTAAATTTAGTTATCCATTGGATGCCTGCTGTTTCAATAGGGGCTTGGGTGGTCTGAACCCAGCTCAGAAAATTATCCGCATTATCTCCCAAAGGAACGGCCATTCCACTGAGTCAAATGCCTTAGTGGCATCCAGAAAGACTAGGATTCTAGAACCCATGTTGGTGTGATTTGTTTGAAGGTGGGTATATACTCTCTTAAGGTTAGTGGCTGTTGATTTAGCAGGCATAAAGCCTGTTTGATCTAGGTTAATGATGGTTGGGGCGACCTTTGCTAGTCTCATGGCTAGGATCTCGGCAAAATTTTTTGTATCTGTGTTAATAAGAGAGATGGGCCTATATGAGTCACATAGCTCAGGGTCTTTTCCTTCTTTGGCAATAAGCACTATACTAAAAAAAGCCTCGTAGAAGGAGGGGGGAAGGGTTGCCTGTTCAATGGCATACTCATATGTCTGGAACAAGTGTTGGGTTAAAAGATTGCCTTGCAGGTTGAACCAGGCTGCAGGGAATCCATCTATACCAGGAGTTTTATTCGAGGGGGGAGCCGAGATTACCTGGGCTACCTCAAGTGCTGTTATGGGCTGCTCAAGGTAGTTAACCTCTTCTAGTGTAAGTCTGGGGAATTGTTTTGTCTCTAGGGACTGTATTAATTGATCTTGGGAGTATGTAGCTCATGACTTATACAAGTCCTTGTCGTATTCACTGAATGTCTCTAAAATTGTGGGGTGACTAACATACATTTAGTTTTTGTCATGTTAATTTCAGAGACAGGTGGGACATTTTCTGTACGGATTTAACACTGCTAGAAAGTCTCTAAAAGTCGCACACAGGGCCCCGTATGTTGAAGTGCTCCTATATATGTTCTGGTATTTCTTACAGATATGCACAGGGAGTGGGCTCATAGGAAAAGCTTGTGCTGCCAAGTGTAATGGTGCAGTCCTTCACTCATGTTTATAAGGTCAAATGCCAGCCATAGAGTCAGCAATTGTCACTAGCACATTTGCATTAGCCCAGAGACTAGTGTGTGTTGCCTCCAGCAGCCCTTCCTCTGAGGGTCTCAGATGATAATTATGCTTCAAGGTTTTTGGAGACATTCTTGCAGCATTCAAACGTTCCATTCCGGCTGGACTAAACATTGCATTTTGTTTTGACGAGCAAAGTACTTGCAAGAAAAAAAAGTCAAAGAAAATTTTGATTTGTTTTTTTCCCTCTTTTCTTTAATTGGCAACAATCTCAGTTCTACTGGACTCACCTCCTTAAATTTTCTTAAAAATATAAAGCCCGTACCCAAAAAACCTGCATTGCATTGCATTTAGTGGCTTCAAATCATACCCAGATATTTAAGGAATATGTAGTGCAGACAAAAGCTAAAAGTCATTTTCCCCAATTCATGTCATGTAAACATTTTACCACCAGCAAAAAAAAACAGAAGATGTCTGAACAGCCAAGCCTTTCTTCATAAAGGTTCCAGAGATGAATTTGTGGTTTCCAAAAGTACTCACTCAGAGCAGCATCCAATATCCACAAGATTCTGCTTCTGGCAAGCTGAGTCATATTGCAGTCAGTAAAAATATGCTTTGCACCATTGGGTTGGTACAGGTGTTGCATGGAAAGAATATAGCAACATCTAAGTGCAAAGCTGGCAATTCATTTTGCCTGCCCAGGAAAGAGTCATAGCAAATGCAAGTAAAAGATTGACCAAATAAAACAGAAAAACCAGACAGCTCAGCTCGAGCCTTTCCCACCCACTTCTTAATATTATGATTCTTTCAACCATCAATGAAAAGTTATGAAGATACATTAAATTACTTTTTAGTCTACTCAAGAAATCTGTCCAATTCATTTTTAAAGAAGGGATGGGGGGGGGGGGGGGGGAAATGTTCACATTTGCATTATGGGCATTTGCTTCATCTGAGTCTGATTAGTAAAATCTCTTGTTCCTTTCCTGACGTTTTTGGAAAACAACAGCTCCTACAACAGCGCACACAATAATACCCAGAAGGGCAGCAAGCAATAGCAAGAAAACCTTCCAGCCTGTCAGTGGGCCACCGCGGTAATTCCCAGTTGGGTCATCTACATTATCTAAAAAATAAAACACAGGTAAGTTATGACAAACACAGAAATGCATAGATAAGCACATGTACCTTTCATGTAAAACTTTAAATGCATTACCTTTTTAAAAGGCTTAAGTGCAACGTGTAACCTCCTACACTACGTAAAATAATTTTCAGTATTTGCACAGTCTCAGCTGGCATACCAGTCTAAGGGCTGCATGGGACAGAGGGAGGCTTGAAGTACTGAATGCGTTAAAAACCTATGGTACTATTCAAGTCTCTTAACAGGGAAGTCTTGTTTCTTATTTTGATATTCTGTTTGACAGTTTGCTCAATAAAACCCCAGGTCCCATTTGTGGTAATAACTAGCAATAACAATACATTTGTAGCCTTAAAGAGCGTTTGTTTTTAGGTGGGGTCAGTGACCCCCATTTGAATGCTGGAAAGAGTAATAAGAAGGCAAATAATTCAAAAAATATAATTCAAAAGAAATATTGAATACCAATTGAAAAGTTGGTTAAAATTAGCCATTCTATAACATACTAAAAGTCAACTTAAAGGTGAACTTCCTCTTTAATTTATACGTTTGTAGCTTGTCATGGAATATTTGGGCATGTAAGCTGCCCCCTTCAACTGTAAAGTTCCTCAACTTAGCAATCATTAGTATGTGAATGTACTGGTTATGCAATAAAAGAATAATTGAGGTAAGTTTGAATTTCTCTTATAAACCCCAAATAAACTTAAGTGCCTTTCTACCATATACTTTGTTATTAATAGTGATGCACCGAATCCAGTATTTTGGAGTTGGCCGAACCCCTGAATCCTTCGCGAAAGATTCGGCCGAATACCGAAATGAATCCTTATTTGCAGATGCAAATTAGGGGTGGGAAGGGGAAACATTTTTTACTTCCTTGTTTTGTGACAAAAAGTCACACAATTTCCCTCCCCACCCCCTATTTTGCATATGCAGATTAGGATTTGGTTCGGCTGGTCAGAAGGGTTTGGCCAAATCTGAATCCTGCTGAAAAGGGCCGAATCCCGAACCGAATCCTGGATTTTGTGCATCCCTAGTTATTAATGGGTTTTTGTTAGTAGAAAATAATCTTCTGCTTGTGCCATAGCCACAACAATTATCATACTCACAATGCTCTACACCTTCCTGTTAAAATAATTGGCTAAATAGTTTTAGTTAATTACAGGCAGGCTTGGAGCCTGTTAAAGTAATGGCAGATTTGTCGCTCTTGGGAAGTCACACTACTGTGGATGACAAATATCCTGAAAAAGCCTTTCACTTTACAGACATTGCAGCAATCAGGTTTAATTGTGGAAGATGGTGTTTTGTTTTTTTGCGATTAAGCCAAATCACTGCATATAATGTGTTTTACAAACAGCGATCCAAATGTTTATGAAGAGATTTGTCACCCCCTGTAACACATATTTCCTGCAGGCACCATTCACTTTGAGGCACTATAAGTGACAGACTTAGTTAAACAAATCTAAGAAAAAGCAAACATGATGCTGCATACTATACTACTACAGTCTACAACATAGCAAACATGCATTTTCTGAGCTGTGTGACAAAAGGATTTTATTTGCACCATCAGGAAAAATAACTTGCACTACAGAATTTTATGATCTCTAACAATTCAAGTAAAACTGGTTGTTAGAGACCCATCCTTGCTAGAGAATACAGTACATAAAAATAGTGGGACAAGAAAATAATGATCACCAGGTTTTCCACACAGAGAACTTAAAATAGAAAACAGCACAGAGCTTTTTAAAGGGAAATATATTCTACAGATTTTTACTCAGACTTTTGGTGCTTTCTGTTTTTACTACATAAGAGAGAACCACATATAAATGGAGGAGCACTCTCCTAGGGACCCACAAATACGTGACCTTTTCCAAGTAGACATCAAAGCTCCATTTGCAAAGTTCCAGGCTATATCCAAGTGTTATTGATTCACTAAACCTTATACTCACCTTTGGGAGACCTTAGAAGGGTTACACTGGGCTCTATCTTAGTCCAGTCAATGTTCTCATCATCTGGTGAATGGTCGACCATCAGCTGGTAAAGCTTCATTGAAATGATGTCATGATTATCTAATAAGCATGAAATGCATTTTAATTTAAATATGTAAAGCATTGTGATAAAATGAAAAGATAAAAACAGAATCACTTTGAGACCAAGGTAAAACTGGACTGTGGCCTCATAAGTAAACACCAACCTGATAAATCTCCAGTTGCAGCAGATGCTCCAAAATAATAACCAGTTGGTAACCGGACCCCAGATATATCTAGACAATTCTTCCATTCATTCTTATCTTCTATATCAGTCATCACCTTAAGGGAAATCAAGGCAATTAGATTAGAACAAAAGTGAAAGAAACAAAATTAGTAGAGATAATCATTATATCTGTGGCAGAAAATACAGCTTCCTCACCGTAAGACGCCCCTGAGAATAGCGAACAGCAAGGAAGGTGTCATGATTCTTGTTGCGGATATCAACTGTGCAGCCTGCCAGTTCGCCTGTTAGTCCATCTTTGCTGTGGTCATACTCCAGGGAACCATTGTTCACCATTACAGAGATGTAGGGGAAAACACGCTACAACATTAAATATATCAGTAAGAACTAGTTTGAAGTGGGTTTAAAAAAAAGTAAATATTTTTTTAACCTAGGTACCATCATTTGGGAGAAGCAGAACAGAGCGCAATACCCATTTAAAAAAATTAAAGCATTTTTTACCTCAATAGCTTAATTGATACTTGTAGCTTGAACAGAAAGAACTGTGTAAGCAAAGTCACTTCCATATTAAGAATCAAATTACATGGATAATATTGAAATTTTCTTTTTAGTAATACACGTGTGACTGGCTTGCAGAATTTAATTGACAACACAAAACAAGTGCTGCAAAAGTGAGGATAATAAGGTTATGATCAACAGTGTTATCACTGCAATGCTTCCCAGGAAAATTTTCAGTGCCAAAACATTGCAGATACATTTCCACTGGCTACTACTGGAATTGACGTGAATAGTACACGTTGTGTCTTACTTTCAGCAATTCCCATTATAGCCAAATGCAATCAACAACATTTTTAGGGGCTTTCTGAAATGTGGCTTTCAAAGTGTGCCTTTTGAGATATGTTATATGCATTTATACACAATAAACTGATACTTTAAATAAGAAATCCTGACTGACATAATTTATATTCATCCATACAATACCAATGCACCATATGTTCACATCACCTACCTCTGTTGTTTCATCATTGGGATAAGTGTCCAAAAACACTGCCAGACCATGAAACTTATCTTGGTTTCCAAAAACAGGCCCTTTAAATATAGGGATAAGAGGGTTTTATTGAGCAAACTGTCAAACAGTATATCAAAATATGAAACAAGACTTCCCTGTTACTTACCAGGGTGCAATCGATCCCTTGCATACCACAGGGCAAAACCATCTCCATGCAGGTTTTTCTTTCCAGATCCATGGATCCGGAATTGAACGTGCAATTCCCAGTCCTTCAAAAAGCAGGGCTAGGAGACAAAGAAAAATTCTTAGAACAAAGTGATGCACTTTATCAAGGAATCTAAACTAATTAATTAAATGCTTCTTACTAATCTATTCCAGATCGAGCCTTCTTTGCTCCTCTCATCAGTCGTGAGACGCACATACTGACTGGTTAACATTGTGCTTCCACTGAAATCCCACATTGGCATTGAGCTGGATCCCACTCCTGGCAAAAACAAAACAAAAATTTTGACATTTAAATCTTTGCAAGCTTTACATCTAAAGAATAAAAAGCAATAGCATTATTTCATTTTTAGGTAAAATAAACTTTACCTCTTAATAGCGTGAAAGGTTATTGTGACCTTGCTCCTATAGTTTTTATAAGAACGTATAAGAAACAAAAAGGGGGCATGGCACAAGGAAAACTGCCTGCATTTTCTCATAGCCTATGAGCGATAATATAAGTGGATGCCTATATGAGTACTCACCTGCAAAGACGACAGCTCTGCATGGACTGTGTATATCCTCTCTGTGCGTGCATAGATTTCCTCCCACACAAATCACATAAACAGGTTAATTGGCTACTGACTGGCCCTATTATTAGTTGTGTAAATGCAATGAGGAACTTAGATTGCTTTACTTGGACAGGTACTGATGGGATTGACTGCCAATCAGTATAAAGTGCTGCAAGAACTCTCAACAAAATTCTCAACAAAAAACACTCTGAAAGGAAGTTTTTTTGGTTCTATGGCTATTGAGTAAATCCTAGGTAGGATTTCCCCTAAAAGTCTAACATGACAAGGCCTGAAGCACTGCCCATAAGAACTTATCAGTAAATAAGACATGCTACTTCTGCACACACTAGTTTTGGGGCTTTCTGTTTTTACTAATCGATTTGTAACAGAAACATTGTATTTCAGTGACCAATTAAACATAGCAGACTGCAGATTATGGACACATGTCACAGATATGTCATCTTACTGCTTTCCATTAGGGTGATTATGAGCCAGTTCTGCATTTTTAAAAGCCTTAATCCTCTTCCCTCTAAATGGTAACACGAAATATTACGATCTCGCGAGAGTTGGGGATCATTATCCCAATCATGACATGGGTTTAGTTGACATCTCTGAAGTCATAACGAGACTGCATTGTGGATACACATAGGCTGCATTGTGTCTGTGCAGAAGGCAAAGCGCAGGTTCGCTTACCCTGATATGGTTTGATAAGCGAATGCTCCCTCTTTAAGAATTCACTGTTTCCATCTGTCAAATCAGCGAAAACCTTAAGTCCCATAAAGAACACACTTAGAAACCTTAGATGCCACAAGGCCGCCATCTTTACCCACTCACTGGAGCGCACAACTTCCTACTTCCGCTATCGCCACTTCCGCACATTACTAGCGTGCATAAAGTAAAAAACAAATGACTAAATTACTGCCTTTTCTACTCTGATCTCTGAAGCGGCGCTTCCTAATATATGTTCTCAACGAATCTGCGCTTAAAAAGCCAAAAACAAAGTATTTCCCAAATCCAACATGGCCGTGAAAAGCACAACGTCAGGGAAACGTAAAGGCTGATTTGACCAATAGCAATTAAGCGAGTAATCACTTAGCGGGAGCTTGTTTCCATTGGCTGTTGTCTGTGCTTTATCAGTTCAAGCGAAAGCGCAAGTTGAAGAGGAAGCATTTGCTTCAGTTGCAGGTTGTCTACTGTTGTTCCTAATTAGAACTAGAGAGCTGTTATTGAAATGCTGTCATAAAAAAATAATGTTTCCCTAATTCATGCCTGGCATATGTAATCTATGTATTCTTGCCTGTAATATGTAATTTCTAGCATGAGTGGATTTGGAGGGAAATTATTTTCTTATAATTCCAAAAAAAGGTCACTTTTGTAAAATTGCCGACGTTTACAAAAAGTTCAAGGTATTGTTTAAACTTATTACAGCTGTATGATACCAGACCTCCTAATATATGAAAAATGTAAGCAACGAGGGACGCAAAGATGTGGAGCAAGTCACAGTTTCCCCAAGAGACCTGCTTATCTTAAGTAGTTACACTTTGTATCTTTGCTTATCTGAAATTGTTACATATCTAAGTGCAGCTGCTAAGTATTCTGGCTGTTCAGTGCAAGAAAATCAAAGAAAAACTAACGATAGTTCAGCAATAATCCAGCACTGTGGGCTGAGCTGTCAAAACCAGGACTGTTCCACGAAAAACAGGACAGTTGAGAAGTATAAATAGTGTATGTAACGAGCAGAGATAGTATGGGGGGCCATTAAAATATAGCAAGCAGGCCCAGTCTGGCAATCTGTAGATTCTGGCCAATGCCAGTGGTGCCGCTGTAAGTTGCCATATAGCCAATCACTATTCATTGGGCCTCTGTGTACTGATGCAGAGCTGCCAACCCCATTTTTTCAGGAGTTACCAGATTTTGGCCTCTGTCCATCCTTCCATCACTCTTAAATATAGCCCCGATTTCTGACTATTGTGCCTGATTTTGGACAATTTGCAGGCAAAAATCCAGCGCTCGCATATGCAGAACTTTTCAGCGACATCAGAGGAATGATGTGCACATGCAAAGCACAGAATCTGTGGCTCCAGGTGAGGTTGTGTCCATGATGTCACTTCTGGGTCAGAAAATTTTTGCAGGTCCCCCATTAAGCAGTTTAAAAGTTGACAGCTCTGCCGATAGCAGCCCTGTGTAGAACACCGTTATGATGAAACAGTTTGGCACAATTATCTGTTTGGCAGTGGCATAATGGTGAGGCCAAAACATTTTTTGGTGGGAGGCCTGAGTAACTCACATTCACCAGTGTAGCCAGTAAAATGCACCAGCCACCTCGCACCACCAGCAGTCTTTTGCATACACATTGCAGGGGAGATTCTGTCCCCTGAGGCAGCTCTTGTGATGCCACCCCCTGGCTCCCCAGCTTTTACCTTTCCTGCACTTGAATGGGGGGGGGGCTGCATTGTTACTGTAGAGAGTGAAATTGCAATCTCTGCACTAGAATTTCCTGTTTAATAACTGGAACGTTGGCTCTTAAAGTTACCAAGAGCATTTTTTTGCCTCCCCATGTAACTCTCAGGCTGCTGGCACAGTGGGAGGAAATTACTTCCAAGCAGTACTTTCTGAGTGAGATTCTCTAATTTAAAAATTCTCTTTAAATTAGAGAGTTCTTTTACACAACCAGATCGTATCTATAAACCAGCAGCCCCAGGATCGCCCCTGCATCCACTGACAACCTTTCCTGCTCCTCCCATCAGATTATTAATCCAGTGCAAGGTGGATTATGTAGTCAGATTTATGCACCCTTTAGTGCTCTTGCACTTATGTCCGGGGTCTTTGTGAATAATACAACAGAGTATAAAACCAAAGTGCAGTTGTGTATGTTGTGCACTAGAGGTCAGTGTGTTACCACTTTCAATACCCTTTACATGCTCCCACTTTGTAGAATATATTCCTAAAGGAGAACTAAAACCAAAAAATTAATGTGGCTAAAAATACCATATTTTATATATACCGAACTTATTGCACCAGCTTAAAGTTTCAGCTTGTTAATAGCAGCAATGATCCAGGACTTCAAACTTGTCACAGGGGGTCATCATCTTTGAAATGTCTGTGACACTCACATGCTCAGTGGGCTCTGAGCAGCTGTTGAGAAGCTAAATTTAGGGATCATCGCAAAATATAAAGCATAAAATGAGGTTTGTCTGTAATAAAAGCTGATGCTACAGGGCTGATTATTAAATTCTGATGCTAATTGCACTGGTTTATGTGCTGCTATGTAGTAATTATCTGTATTAATTACTAATCAACCTTATATTGTTACATTTCTATTCTATGTGTACTGTATATCGTGAGTCGGTCCCTAAACTCAGTAAGTGACAGCAGCACAGAGCATGTGCAGTGAATCAGCAGAAAAGAAGATGGGGAGCTATTGTGGCATCTTTGGAGACACAGATCTTTACTGCTAAAGGGTTGTGGTTGCCTTGGGCTGGTACAGAAGCACAGAACATAATGAACAACATTTCTGCCTTACTTCTATAGTTAGGCTTTAGTTCCAATTTAAGTAGAATATCAGTGGGCGGGCGTGACTGCCGGGGGGCCCTACGGGGTGCGGGCCCTGGTCCAATTGCACCCCTGGTAGTTACGCCACTGATGTAATTGCTAAGTACAGGCTATAGTTATACAGTAGGACTCAATCACCAAAAAGAAACATTATAAAATGGTAACAATCATTACCCAAAATGTCTCAACCTGCATGGGTAAACTAAAGGGGGCAAAACACTGAAATACAAAAGTGCAGGCCAGTCATACAAGAAATTAAAGTTACTGTTGTTTACAATACATCCCAGGTCTTCTGCTGCTTGAGTAATTAGCAACAGAGACAGGGGTCCCCTGCACAGAGTTCAAGCCATGGTACCTTGGTATCCTGGGATGGCACATTTTTACAGAACAGCAGTGTGGGCCTGGGGTTAAAAGTAACAATTGTATTTTCCAGCCGAATCACACTTTCCTTGTCATTTAAAATATCAATGATTTATTCTCGCATTTTGCCAACTGAAACTCTTTTGCCAGGTCTGAACCAGGTGTTCATAAAGTTTCTGACCTTGCCTGTGATTCCACCCTCCGAAATCATGTGCGCACTGAAGAATTTTCCCTGCCCTGCCACCTGCAATATGACTTATCGTGACTTCAGTTATGCCACTGTTTAAGCAGAATAGTAAGAATTACTTCCAATGATGATACATGTAATATACTAGGAACTGATCTGTACCATGAGCAGGTGGATATTTTACAATGGGCCATGCATGACCACCTGTGCATTGTTTTCTTCATTTGTGCTGACCACATGAACAGTCAGAACAGCAGGAAGTGAAAGTAGCTGCAGAGACACAGATCCTCTTCACTTTCTGTTGGCCACCCAATGGAAATATTCTAATATTGCATCAATCTTCAATCCACCAGGATCACAGCTCAAAAGGCCCCACAACTGGCCACAAATGCCCAGATGGTCTTCAATATGGTTGAGATCGGCCAAACTGCCTGACCAAATGTATATATATGGCCAGAATAAAGGAGAAGGGAAGATAAAATCACTTTTACGTTATTAGGCTGTCCTCCCTTTTGATTCTAATCATTTATTTGCTCACGGGGCAAATACCATCTTCATCATGCTTGGGTGACTACATATGCAGTACAGAACATTTTGCAAGATTTCTGTACAGCGCATTTGTCCTTCTAGAATTTCCACAGGGGACACCTTGGAGAAAATAGAAAATGATGGTGCAGTAATTTGCAAACAATACCCCAAACTGGTAAATTTTTCAAGGCAGATGACCACTAGAATCACTGGAGGTGCCTTGACCTTGAGCTAAAGGAATCTGGAAATAGAAGCTTTTCAGGACTTCTGTACTATTGGAAGTGTAAATCAGCTCTATGCTTGGGAAAAATTGCACAGTATTAAATTATATCCTTCAAATGCAACCTGGATTGTCAGACCAATCTGTTAATGTAAGAGATATCTGCATTGTTAGGGTAAACTACTGTTGCAGGATAAACCCCATATTTACTCAGTACTGTTATATTTAACAGAGTATTTTCTAATCTGTTCTGCTGAATTAAACTGTTTATAATAGATCGCACAGTTATGTGAGAAAGACATGTACGTTGATTCTGTCCACTGTACTATATAATGTGTAAATAGCACATCAAAGAAAATGAGTATGTTCTGCCAGAAGAGAAGTGCTTGGCCAGCTGGCAAGGAGCATTCATTTGGAATTCATTAGGAAAAAGCGTAAATGTCAAGAAGAAACTGCCGTATCTCTCCGTTACATCATAGCGTGTTAGAAAACACAAGGGTGAATTGATAGGGGGTCTAGTTAGCATCATGATCTCTTATAGGGTTTTTTTTAAAACTAACCACCTTCTTATGCAATGCCCATCTCACTAAGGGGGGAATAGGGATGTGCAATGGCATCAAACCCTCACCCCAAGAGTACTATTAACCCCTGTACTTTTTTAAAACGAAGGATTGGGCACAGCACTTTTACCTACACTAATCCCAAATTAATGGATGAACAGGAACCCTCTAGGAATATTTCCTTCCAACCCCCCCGGTAGGAAGCCTAGTCTCTGTCATAGAGTATATACAAGAAATGCTTATGTGGGATAGAATTATTCATAAAGGCAATTCACCGGAGAGCCTTTGTAATGCAAACTATGCAGTTTAAATAGCGTATACTAGCACTGCATGTTTTGTACCACACAGGTCCCTTCATTGGGTGAATGTTATAGAAAATGCTGTATGATGGCTTTATACAGCCCACAAACCCCACACCACCCCATGTGACTGCATATAAGTCCACATATTTGAAGACAGTCTATCTTTATAGAGAACCAATAACACATATCAATAGCAGTAGTCATTAGTAACATACAATGTTTTATATAAATAGTAAATAGTCTTTCTCACCATTCCTGCCAATGAATAGCCCAAGTGTGCCTATACAGTCCAGATTTTTAAGTAAATAATTCATCAGATAAGTTTACATAAAATGTAAAATAATTAGTATAATTCAGTTCTCTTTAAAAAATGTAAGGCTCCAAGCCATCTTGGTAACAATTTTTCATGACTGTGTTGCAATTGCTGCAGTTCCTGGATCGATGAGGATACATTGCTTTCAATTGTATCCTGTTATATGGATTTCAAATCTGTAAAAATCCTTGTCAGTCATTGTAAAAAGATGACAGCAAATGTTCCATAAATCTAGGCCTATACATGTAAAAAATAATTTTAAAGGAAAGCCTTTAGAAGAATTCCTTCCATGCAATAGAATATTTATAGACCTTGTTCACTGTGAACAATGTGAAAGGATTCAAAAATAGGAAAAGCTACAAGTATTCAGTCAAGTTTCTTCCATGGAATGTTAAAGACTGGACACTTGGTGCTAGTAAAAAGTAATTTTTTATATTCTTAAAGAGTTTTTCTATATTTAGAGTTTATAACAAACGGTAAGGAATCTCTTATACTGAATCCTGATATCCAGAAAGCTCCAAATTACAGAAAGGCCATCTCCCAAAGAGTCAATTTTAAGCAAATAATTCAAAATGTTTTAATAATATAATTGTACGTGATGGTAACTAAACTGTATAACTCCATATTGATGGCAAAACAATTCTATTGGGTTTATTTAATGTAAAAATGCTTTTTAACAGACTTAAGGTATGATTACCAGATTACAAAGAAAACCCTATCCAGAAAACCAAGCATTCCAAATAATAAAACCCATATCTGTATTTTTTGTCCAATTGCATCAGACACAACAACATCTCTTGACCATAATTACACTAAAATTATGGACAAAACGTTGTAAACTGCGCTTGTTTTTGTAAGTAAATGAGACCTAAAGTGCTAAAGACAATGGCACTATATAAATTGTAGTAATCATAATGTTCCTATTGCAGCATCTCAGTCGTTTTTATAATTTACAACTATATAAATTCATTTAACTACAAAAATAACTTGCCAAATAAAATGAGGTTTAGCTTGGGCGTCTAAATGTCATGCATTGTGTTACTAGGAAAGGGCATATTGGACAAACAGTTTAAATGCTAACATTTTAAATGTATATGAGACAAATGTCAATATTTTAAAATTATATGATATACTGTATAGCTCTTGTCAGTTCAGCCTCATTTTATTGATGTTAACTGCACTGACTTATAATGTCTTTCTTTTATCGCAGGGATTGTGTAACTTACCCACTAAAACTGCTAAATGCCTAGGCTCAACAAATAAAGTGGAAACATTGGTACATATTTTTTTTTTCCAAACTCACATTAGGCAATCACAGCTTCATTTACAAGGTTTATATACAATTGATGTAGATATATGGAAAGCATGATATAAAACAGCATTATTTAAATACAATGTGGCTAGAATAGCAAATTACAGTGCCAGAGCAGTGCCAGACAAAAGAAAACATTTCTAAAGTGAATTGATCCAAATGCAATAAATAATGTTCAGCTATCAAGATGTTAGGGATTCTGTCATGATTTTTATGATGTATTTTTTATTTCTAAATTACACTATTTACACTGCAAATAATTTAGTCTACAATACAAAATTTAATTCCGGAACCAGCAAGTATATCTTTTTAAGTTTTAATATGTAGGCAGCCATCTCAGGTCATTTTGCCTGGTCATGTGCTTTCAGAAAAAGCCAGCAATTAAGAATGGAACTGCTCAATGTAACTGAATGTGACGCAGTGGGACCTGGCTTTTTCTCTTGAGTGCTGTTTCTTAGATCTACCAGGCAGCTGTTATCTTATATTAGGGAGCTGTTATTTTGTTACCTTCCCATTGTTCTGTTGTTAGGCTGCTGGGGGGGGGGATCACTCCAACTTGCAGTTCAGCAGTAAAGAGTGACTGAAGTTTATCAGAGCACAAGTGACATGACAGGGGCAGCTGGGGCACTAACAATATGTCTAGCCCCATGTCACAAATTAAATATAAAAAAATTTGTTTGCTCTTTTGAGGAACGGATTTCAGTGCAGAATTCTGCTGGAGCAGCACTATTAACTGATGTGTTTTGAAAAAAAAACATTTAATCACTTTAAGCCATCTTGAATTTCCAATTATAAATGGGATAACCACAGAGGACTCAGTAACTCTGATGATTGTTCACTCTGCATAGTATAACTATTGCCAAGGTTTACAAATCTATTGTTGGTGACCAAGCTTTTGCTTCACTTACATGTAAGGTTGCCACCCGGCTGGTACCGGCCGGTATTTTACCTGCCAAGGTCAGGGCCGGTATTACAAATTTACCAGCAATGTAGCTGCCAGTAAATTTGTAATACCCCTAATAAAAGCCCCCCAGTCTTCTCAAAACGTACCTTTTCTCCGCCTTCTGGCCATTGCATGCCGTGGCCCCACCCCCTTTATGTAACAACCAGCCCCTTTAACATCAGGGTCTGCCCCTTTTGTTCCGCCCCCACCACCGACCAGTGGAAATTTTATGAAAAGGTTGCATGTTAGTTACTTGTATAGTAACATAGTTAATTTGGATTGAAAAATGTTCAACGTTTCCACAAAATCTCACCAGATAAACTTGCTGACTTTGTGTTCTCTCTTTGTACTTACAAAACAAAATATATACATACATACACACGTATAGAGATCCTGAGAGTTGGCTGTATTTTTCTCAGGCAGCACCTATACTTTGGACACTTAAGGTGGTCCTCAGTAAGCCCTGGGTGATTATATCCCTTGATAGAGCCATAGTGACGTAATAACAATACAGTGGCAGTGTTTAAAGGAGAAGGAAACCCAGTGGGTGCAAAAATCCTCCCCCCTCCCTCCTCCCCCCCTGGCCTACCTGTCCCGCTGGACAAATGCCCCTAACTTGTTACTTACCCTTCTGCGCAGGTCCAGTCCACGGAGTTCACAGGCACCATCTTCTTCCACGTGATCTTCTTCCTGCTTTGACCGGCGTTTTGGCGCATGCGCAGTAGGAGCATTTCGCCGGTATGGATCTACTGCGCATGTGCCAAAAGTCATGAAGTTTTCCAATTTCACTTTGTGACTTTTGACGCATGTGCAGTAGATCCGTACCGGCAAAATGCTCCTACTGTGCATGCGCCAGTCAAAGCAGGAAGAAGATCGCTTGGAAGAAGATGGCGTCCGTGAACTCCGTAGACTGGACCTGCGCAGAAGGGAAAGTAACAAGTTAGGGGCATTTGCCCAGCGGGACAGGTAGGTCAGGGGGGAGGAGGGAGGGGAAGCAACACAGGGGAATATGAAAAAGCAGAGCAAATATGTGCCCAGGGCCTTTTTCTGGGACCTCACCTTGTCAGGGGGGTGGATATAGAATAAGGGCCTGGGTAGGTGACAGATATTGATCGGAGAGGCCTGTTGGATGGCGCCATACATGGGAAGATAAGCTGCAAAATCAGTCTAATGGACCCAAATCAGCATCTTAAATCTGCATGTGTTACCATCTTTATTTTATGGATATAATCCCACTACGTGCTAAAGGCAGGCTCAGAAAAAGTTAGCTAAGCAGCTCTTTGCTCCAATGAGGAGTTTAGTGGTGTTTGATCCCATCAGTAATCAAGCTGCTAATATAGATACACGAGTGAGTTCAGGACCAAGTAGGGTGCCAGGGAGCAAGACACCACTGTGATATCACCTATACTGGGTATAGGATCAATGGCAAAAAGTGAGTTACCTCCAGGGATGAGTGTGTCCTCAAGTGTTAAGTTAAATCTGTTTGACATTTCACGACTCAGAAGTTGTTCTCCATTTATGCTTCATATGCTATTCAAGTGATCTACTATTGATGTCACCAGATGATTAACTGCCTGGTAGTTATATACTAATAAACCAAGAGAGGGAACTTCTCCTCCAATATTAGGCTCCCATAACATGGGATAAGATGTATAACCATATGAAAAAGATATTTGAGATAAAAGGCAATATTTATTAACCACCACGCCAAAAGCATTTAAAAACATTTAAAACATATTAAAATAGCAGCGCTGCATGGGGAGTAGGGATCCCTACCCTCTAATTGTCCAAATTTTGTAGGGCTCTGGGATATCAAATCATAACAAAAAATTGTTCGTGTGATTAGGCTCGTCAGCCTTTACACGTACGATATGTAATTCTGTGTGTCCTGAAGTCCAGTAATCAGGGGGACAAGTGGCTGACAAAGCCACGGTCGGTGGCGAAACAGCTGTCGAGGCTCAGCGTCTGCATTGAGTGATGTGGGATTCCGCTATGTGGGGACTCGTGGTGCGCTAGAAGGAATCCATTTAGAAAACACAGTACGATCCGTGTAGAGAGTGTGAGAATACCCGGTGTATGGAGAACAGAACACTGCCCATGGTCTGTATAAACACTTATTTGGGTTTGAATGACAATCGGGACGTTAAGACCGCTGCACGGCATTTATTGGTGACTACCGCAAGTTTGCTATTGCTTAAGCGGCTGCAAATTAGCCGTTTCTGTCATTCAAAATTGGGCGCTTTACCGCGGTTAATTGGGTTTATATCAGAGTCCGGACCCTTTATACACTGGGTTCCGCTCTCGGCCCACACCCCTAGGACCCACGGTTTCTGTTTATACCGAAGCACAGGACTTATCTATTTATAAAAAGACTTGCGCACACTTGTCCCCCTGATTACTGGACTTCAGGACACACAGAATTACATATCGTATGTGTAAAGGCTGACGAGCCTAATCACACGAACAATTTTTTGTTATGATTTGATATCCCGGAGCCCTACAAAATTTGGACAATTAGAGGGTAGGGATCCCTACTCCCCATGCAGCGCTGCTATTTTAATATGTTTTAAATGTTTTTAAATGCTTTTGGCGTGGTGGTTAATAAATATTGCCTTTTATCTCAAATATCTTTTTCATATGGTTATACATCTTATCCCATGTTATGGGAGCCTAATATTGGAGGAGAAGTTCCCTCTCTTGGTTTATTAGTATATAGCAATTGTTTTGTGGACACCTCCAATCAGGCTAATTATGCATATTGATTCATTGAGATTTCCACTTGTTTCTAGCATGGATGTTATTTGCCTGGTAGTTAATTAAGAAGTTTGTTTGGTGCAAGAGGCATCTGTGGTTCTGATCATTTGCTAAATCCAGGGCTGGTCCTATCAAATGTGGGGCCCAATTGGGACCATGTTGGCGGGGCCTCTAGACAAAGTGTTGCTGGCTACTGACATACCAAGTATTTAGGAAAATAAGGGCATACAGGCACAAATTAGAAAGGAAAGGGGCAGACAAGGTAAGAGAGTGAGAGGGATGAAATAGGGGCACATAATAGGGGCACGCAGGGTAAGAGAGAGGGAGGAAATAGGAGAGTGGACTGGGCCAATTAGTTTGGGGCAGGCTGGGCTGATTCAGCTTGGGAGCAGGCTTGGTTGGATTGGAGGCAGGCAGGGCCTATCAAGGTTGGAGAAAAGCTGGGCCTATGGGGGCAGGCTAGACCTATGGAGTTGGGGGATAGGCTGGCTTATCAGAGTTGAGGGTGGGCTAGACCTATGGATTTGGGGATGGGCTGGACTCTCAAAGTTGGGGGCAGGCCAGGCAGCATCATGTGCTGAGGAAAATATTATCTGTGCTGCCCTGTCGTGCGGGGCCCCCAGAGGTGCGGGGTCCAATTGGCCTAAGGCCGGCCCTGGCTAAATCAGTCGGTTGACAAATTTTCCACATGAGATCTCTCCCCCAACTATCTCGCTGGTACCCACCAGAGTGACAAAGACTAAAGGTAATATTTATGGTACTGGTATGGGATCCATTATCTGGAAACCCGTTATCCAGAAAGCTCCAAATTAGGGGAAGGCCACCTCCCATAGACATTTTGGTGAAATAGTTCAACTTTTAAAAAAATGATTTCCTGCTGCACTGTAATAATACAACAATAGCTTGTACTTGATCCCAAGTTGAGTTTAATTAATATTTGGAAGATTTTTTTTAGTAGATTTAATTATGGAAAGCATCCCAAGCATTCTGGATAACAGATCCCATACCTGTAGAGAGGCTGGGATTTGTCCCCTGAACATTGGGTCTCAGAAGGCACACAGTAAGCAGCATACACCTGCATCACACTGTTACTACAGTACACTTCTATAGCACACCCAAGGGGGAGCTACACATGCATATGTATTTAAATGCATAATCACACACATATATAAACATTTACACAAACTAATAGTAGACCTTGATATTACTGTAAGATGGGATATTTTGCCTGAGGATATTCAAACCAATCTTAAAGGCTTTAATAGAATCTGCCATCACAATCTCCTAGCACGGCATTCTACTTGTCCTGTTTTTTCCAAGTTGTTATGGATTGATCATTGCAGTAATGAATAATAATGATTGTTATGTATTGTGGATCATTTTTGTGTGTAACTGGGCTTAGCTAGGGCATGGGCTAAAAATAAAATCACAATTTTCCTATTGTGGGAGAAAATATTATTCCTTATTATATATTTTCAGTGGAATTATCAAAATATACAGATGATATGTAGTCTTTATTTTTTATTACAGCTTTCATTTTTTAATATGTATAAAGTATTTACATGTACCGGTATGTATTGCATTGCTAGAAAATAGATAAATCATGGGTCTGTTCTCTTGCAGCCTCACGAAGAGAGGGTCAAAATGGCTACAGGTAATCAGTACATTTGCAATATAACATATAATATTATTTTCTCATGACTTCTGATTTGTTCCACTTCATAGAAACAGTAAATATCCTGGTTATAGCCATCTTTGATCATGTATCACATACCATGACTAACAGGGATTACCAATTTTAAATGTTTGCTCTTTGAAGAAGTTCTTGCATTTCAAAATAATTTTCACGCTTTGCCCGATGACGCATTCATAATCAAGGACATGCTATGATTCCACACACCTGAAATGGTATAAATTAAGCAAAATGTGAAGGTTCCAAAGCAAATCATTTGTAAGTTCTCAAGCTTTCAGAGAGAAGACTGACCTGCTCAGCACCACAATGAGGGTTGCACTTGTACTCCTGTTGGGGGTTGTTAGTTGCTGTTTTAGTAAGTAATTATATTATCATTAGTTGCTTTAGAAATAATTGTAAAATAATTCTTCTGTACATTTTCTGTTTTTCTGGATTTTAGATAAGGCCAATCAGAGAAATAATCTGCTGTAATATGAATTGCAATAGCTAGAAATTGTTATCAATATTTATAATTCTTATACATTATTATTTTAAAAAAATTCTGTCTCTATTATTCAGCTTCTGTCATTTCAAGCTGCATCCGGGATGACACAAATGAAGAGAAAGGACTAGAATGTGTGAAAAATGCTTTAGTGAGTATTTAAATATATTTCAAGGATATAAAGTAAAATCTGTTGGTTATATTGTGAAATGGAAGAAGTTAATATGAAGGCAGAGTTCTAAGAAGCAGAATTTAATGTTGAATGACTCAAGAAAACTGTGATTTTTATATATTTTTTTAGAAAGAAAATAAACAACAAACTGCAAGTGCTATCGCTGCATTCCTGTGTGCATTTATGGTAAGAGTTAGATTGTTTCTTTCATAAGAGGGGGGTAATAATATTATTATGCTTTATTCATCTACTTGAACTTTACAGTAAATGTACATCATTTGGGGGCCTTGGAGCTTACAATCTAGCTTCCTTCTGTGTGGCACAGACACACTTGCAGCTCATTAACCCAGAATACACAATCCCTATGAAGATAGTTCCCTAGTCAGCAATAAACCCAGAAGCCAGGTGCTGCAAGGCAGCAATGCAAACCATTACATGCTCAGTTGTTATTTAGAATATATGATGCACATATGGAGAACATGGTAAAATGCAATTTGCATTCTGTTAATAGGATTCAAAAGGCCAAGATGACTTAACCAAAGCCTACACAACTCTTCAGGTAAGTAAATAATTGTGCTATACCTCGTACTGGGATAGTGTAAGGTCTCCAATAACAAAAGGCACAATACACAGAATGCAAACAAAAAGAACTGATGTGTTTTAGGACCAACCTTTATAGCAGAAAACTACCAAAATGTGTCAGATTTGTACGAAATATAGGAGATATGTGAGGATCGCTTCCCTATCACATGATCCTTTTCATTGGTAATTGATATTGTGAATGAATTACATAGCAGTAGCTATGCTGAAGAATAGCTGAAGAAAACTTTATTTGTACACTTTTAGAAAGCCATGGAAAAAGCTGTCAACACACATAGCAAATTATTATAGCAGATTTTAATGGATAGTGGGCAGCTTATGTAAGTTTCATCCTACTTGAAAATGAATGGCAGTAACAATTTGGCTGTTGGTGTTATGAATTATAGAGTATTAGGAAAGGGTTGGGATATCTGTTGGTGCCCCAGTCAAATAGCACACCCATGAGTATTAAGGGCATATTAAGTGCAAAATGCAGTTATTCAGAAACAAAATCCAAAATTTCTCTTTGAAATAACAGTCACAATTGAAAAGTAAGGTACTAAGAACTTTTAAGCACCAGCAAAGGGTTAGCATGTATGGCTGGTGTGTGTGAGTAACAGTAGTGTTGTCTGCAACAAACATTTCAAGTGGTATTGAGAGAGGAATCTGTCAGCTCAGCTGAACACACACAATGGTTAACAAAGCTAGAAAGTTCCTGTACTTTCTATATCTCCTTGTTATTCACAATACTGGCCTTTGTCTAGGACTATTGTCCATTACACGTTCAGAACATGTTATAACATGGATCCCTAACCAGTGGCTCACAAGCAACATGCTGCTCACCAACCCCATGGATGTTGCTCCTAGTGGCCTCAAAGCAGGGGCTTGTTTTTGAATTCCTGGCTTGGATTCAAGGTCTGGTTGCATAAAACCAGATGTACTGCCAAACAGAGACTCCTTTAGACTGCATGTATTGCACATAGGGGCTAACAAATGGCCAATCACAGCCCTTATTTGGCAGAAACTTTTTTCATGCTTGTGTTGCTCCCCAACTCTTTTTACAATTGGATGTGACACACCAGTAAAAAAAGTTGGGAACCCCTGTGTTAGAAGAAAGAAAGAGGACTTAAGAAGAAGACATAATAAAACGCAGATAATTATTCTTTTGACTTTATTGAGCAAAGCAACATTAGAACAGTTGTCTTTCTTCTGCAATGTTCTGCCAACTGAATCACAGCAGCAGCTGTTGCTAGAAAATTCACTGTATTAGCAATATACATTTTTCTTAATATCTGAGAATCTTCAAAAAAAAGAATATTTAATGGAAATTACAAAAGTGCTTAGAATAGCTCTCTGTTCAATTTTACATTCATCTTTTTAAAGGTTTACATTTCCTTCACTATGATATATTCTGATAATGTCTGGGCCTGCATTTACCACACATTATTAGCCATAATTAATTATGTGCTGCAGGCAATATTCACAGGGTACATCTGGAACTTTACTGATTTACTTCTCCTGATGTATCCAAAAAAGCTTCTTGTCTTGTGGGCCAGTCTGCTGGGAAGTCCCTGCAACTCCTATTCTGTAGGACATAACATGGTTATGCTAATGTAATCCATATATTTCCTGATAATAGAGAAAAATACAGTAGGAAACAATTTCTACACAGTAGCAATTTTATTTCTCTTACAGAATGATATTGGCTGTACCTTTGCTGATTCATGGGCATCTTACAAATCACAGGTAAAACACAAGATATAATACTGTATATGTTATCTGTTGTCTTTGTATAGTTGTATGATATTGTTATATAAATCACATGTAATTATCAGCAACTCTCCAGGTGATATTGGAAACACAAGACAGTCTTCACTACCAAATGGAGAGCTACAGCTTAGATATCCCTGGCATACATGAAAAAATCTATTTCACAAAGTAATGTATGGTCTGGGTTTTTACCAAGGACATATTTTGGGTAAATGACCCAGGCATAAGATAGAATCCCAGGGCAATATCCCACTCTGCCCTTTCTAAAATTCTTATGTGTAATATTGTATGTTAGAAAGCCTGAGGGTCCCTTTCATACTGGCTTTCACAATGGATGATACTACAACAGTTGACTGTATATGGAATCATATAGATATAAGAATAAATATATATTTCATACATTAACGTATCATTTTTCTTGCTTTTTAGGAAAGTCAGTTAAATGCAGCTCATCACAGTTTCCTGCGGAAAATCATAAAGCTGATGGTAAAATAACTAAAATAAATATACAGAGAGAGTATATAGCCATGGTTTATTGTGGGTGCAGAATATCATGCTCTTGATAAAGAGGGAACAAATATTTTAGAAAAAAACACGTTCTATTCCCATAGGAAGGCAAAGAACTTGGCTGAGTATTTATTTATTAAGCTCTAAACTCAAATTTTGATAAATCTACCCCTAAGTCTCTGGTGAAGACAGAGAGGATGTTTGAAACTCATACATTACTGTAGTTGCTGAATTCTGTAATTTTGCAAATATTTGTCTTCTTAAGCGAGCAACGACATTCAATTATAAATACTCAAGCATTAACTGAGTAAACAAAAACTGTAATGAAAGAAAAATCTGCAGTTAATATAAGTATTGGCATATAAATATTATATATAGTAATTATATGAAATGGTTTCATTTGCAGTTCATTTTGAGGGTTGAACTTGATGGACTTTGGTCTTTTTTCAACCCAACTTATATATGTAACTATGTAAAAATGTTTTCATTCATTCGATAAGTGTCTCTTATAGGGAATTAATTCCACTCTACAAGTGACTGATGAATTCCCTAGTCATAGGATGTTCTGTATTACATATGTTAATTATGAAAACCTTAAGATGCCCATTTATGTTTGGTTTTGTTCAACAAGTTTCACATATTTTGACCATTGTGCCTGACTGTCTGGGCATGTTGATATCACATACATTAGCCACTCCCAGTTTGTATATTGTTGGAGACATTCCACAGCATTGCATGTTCCAAAGCATTCCATAAACTCCAGCTTGTACAATAGAAAAAGATGGAAAGTAGCTCAGTTGTTCAGAAAAAAAAAGTTGATCTTTATTAACTCTGCACAAAAAAGGTAGACAAGGCCAAAGACTTCTGTTTCATTGTGCAAAACTTTAGGTGCATGTACGAAATCCACTGCTGAGTATTATTTATGGGGTGCAAAATTGCTGACTTCCTAGGCTCTAGGTGCCTTCTGGGGCTCTCTAGCTTCCATATCTAAGATCTGAATGACATATGTTAGGGAATGATATTGGAGAAACCTACATGCCTCCCCCATCCTGCCCCCTCATTAACACAGGGCAGTCCAATACAAGCAGTACTGTATTCTCCTGAAAACTGCAAGTCGTTGATCTCCATTTTGGAGCAAACAGTGAGACAGGATGTAAAATGCAAAACACGGCAACCTGCCCCACTGTATATTTATGGCCCCTACTCTTCAGATTAGCACTTTTGATTAATAAAGACCTTTCCTCTGCATTTGTGCTACCCCCCGCCAACATTCATTCACCAGACTTAAAGATTATTTTTTCCCTGTTCTTCATTTCAGAGCACTTCTGATTCTCAGTCTGGAACTACACCCAACTGTGGACCATGGGTAAAAGCTTTTATTGACAACTGTCTCCATAAACAGATTATTTTACTTTTCTGTGAGTTAATGATAGACTGCTTTTGAAAGCACTATCATTATTGCAGCTGCTTCTAACCTTTGCCAAGGGAAATGCAGTACTTTAATAAGTTAGGTGTGTCTCCCAAATGCATTGGATGCAGGGCTGGAGTTACATTGGGGCAGTTGGCCATTGCATGAAGGCCAAACTTTATAATAAAAGTAAAGAAATAAAATGTTTGTCAATTGTTGCACTCCTGGTACAGGCTGTATAAACAATGTAGCTAAAGGCATCTCTCCTTTCTATATTTCTAACAAAACATTGTGTGCTACTTCACAAGTCTGTTGTCAACTGGCTTTTTCTACATTGTTTCATAAGTCAGAATCACCAGTGCAGAGAACAGCAAGGGGAGACACATACTGCTTGAAAAAGAAATTACATTTACATTTAATTCCAAAAAAACTTTGAACCTTTTTAATGAATATATGTTGAAATGTTGCTTAGAATGACATTTTATTTCACTTTGAAACAATATTGAGCATATTAAAATAAAGGGTATAGATATGCTTTCTGTATACTGTATTTCTGTATTTCTGTATAGATTATTTTAACTAGAATTACTTTCATGTAAACAAAAGGTGTCACTTTCCTGGGATGGAAATGGGTAGGAAGAAAAGTAAAAAAGTCTTTATCTAAATTCTGTTGTTTCTGCTTGCATTATAAATGTTTCATTACTTTTTTTGTCTTAGGGCCTTCTTTTGTCCAGTGTTGAGGCAAAACTAGTAAGTAAAGCAGCCATTTCATATTTCATGCCTGTATATTCTTCAAAGGTTGAAAAGTCAATTTGCCATAAAAGTGTTCTAAAATATTTGTGTATTCAGTGCCAATACCAAATGGAATAATGTATCTGTGGATTTGCAACATTTCAAAATCCCAGCAAACATACCCAAGGCTTTTTTAGCATTTTTCAAATAATTCTGAAGAGGTTTGTCTTGTCATCTTTTAGTAAGTGTACCTTTTAGTATGTATTTAGGGCCCGCATACCCTTCTGCTTTGCTGCTGATTTAGGCCCAGGGCAGAGATGTAACTAGTAAGAGATGTTCTATGAAAGGATTTCCTGGGTGGTTCAAAATAAATGCTGTTTTTGGCCATTTGGTAACCCCTACATGATCTGGCAGCATATACTGAAGTGTACCAACCAAAACTTGCCTCCAAGCCAGGAATTGAAAAATAAGCACCTGCTTTGAGGTCAGTGGGAGCAACATCCAAGGAGTTGGTGAGCATCATGTTGCTCCTGAGCCACTGGTTGGGGCTGATTGCTCTATGATAATTATTATAAAGTGATTTGAGATGGAGAATGACTGGCGAGCCAAATAGATGGTTACCTTATGAGTGTAGAGACACCTTTGCATTGCTCCATTCATTAGGAACAATGCAAAAATTATCAGAAATTTTACGCCAGATTCTAGTAAATCAAGGCTTATTAGTCTGACCAGTTGCCTTATTTGTGGGTTGAGGTGGGCCGTATCTTTAGTATAGAGAAACTGATTGGACAGGAATGCGCAATATGGCAACACACATGCGTAATTATCTGCAGCACATTCTGATAATGCTGCAGATCAGAACTGTCCATAGAGGGTTAGTGTACGAGCACTGCCACTTTGCATGTCTACATGACTCAATTTTGATACATGTATGGATTGGAGAGACCGTTTTTTTTTCTCCTCAATTGAATTCTCACAATTGCAATGTAGGAATTACGCAAGTCCCAACATTCATATCACCCATGCATGTGAAAGTGTTCTTCTTTGAGTCCTAAATGAACACATTGATCAACACAATAGGAGCTGCTAATTTTTCATGAGAGAAAGTACCAATTTCTTCTCCTGTACCAAACACACCTTTGTTTGGACACGTGTCTTTGTTTCTTGTACTGTTGACTATTATATGAGAGTGAGGTTGAGAATCACTGCTCTAAAGAATTACCAAGCTTTTCACATAAAGGGATACTGTCATGGGAAAAAACATTTTTTTCAAAATGAATCAGTTAATAGTGCTGCTCCAGCAGAATTCTGCACTGAAATCCATTTCTCAAAAGAGCAAACAGATTTTTTTATATTCAATTTTGAAATCTGGCATGGGGCTAGACATATTGTCAATTTCCCTGCTGTCCCAAGTCATGTGACTTGTGCTCTGATAAACTTCAATCAATCTTTACTGCTGTACTGCAAGTTGGAGTGATATCACCCGTCTCCCTCCCCCCCCCCCCCTCCAGCAGCCAAACAAAAGACTAATGTGAAGGTAACCAGATAGCAGCTCCCTAACACAAGATAACAGCTGCCTGGTAGATATAAGAACAACACTCAATAGTAAAAGCCCATGTCCCACTGAGACACATTCAGTTACATTGAGAAGTAAAAACAGCAGCCTGCCAGAAAGCATTTCTCTCCTAAAGTGCAGGCACAAGTCACATGACCAGGGGCAGCTGGGAAATTGACAAAATGTCTAGCCCCATGTCAGATTTCAAAATTGAATATAAAAAAATCTGTTTGCTCTTTTGAGAAATGGATTTCAGTGCAGATTTCTGCTGGAGTAGCACTATTAAATGATGTGTTTTGAAAAAAACATGCTTTCCAATGACAGGATCCCATTAAGTAATACTACTTGTATTTTATGTCTCAATGCTCGTCTATTCACACTGCTTATCTGGATATCTCATACTTTTATTGAACTCAAGTGTTACAGAATTTATTCCTGTAGATGCTTTTTTGTGTATACTGAAGATACTAGAAAATAGGATAAAAAATTAGAACATCATTTTTACTATATATATAGTATTCATGTATAACTTTTTTTTAATGCAGAAATCCCTGGCTACTTCTCCAATAGCAACACAGATTTCCCAAGGACTACAAGAAAATAAAAGACATGCCAGAGGCCTCGATTTTCTTGGAGGTTTAGGAGGGGTTACAGGAGGTCTAGGAGGGGTTGCTGGACTTATGGGAGGAGCTACATCACCTTTTGGAGCTCTTACAGGAAGCCTAGGAGCTGCAGGAGGGCTTGCAGGAAGCCTAGGAGGGGCTACAGGAGGCCTAGGGGGGCTTACAGGAGGTCTAGGAGGGGTTGCTGGACTTATGGGAGGAGCTACATCACCTTTGGGATCGATTACAGGAGGCCTAGGAGCTGCAGGAGGGCTTGCAGGAAGCCTAGGAGGGCCTGCAGGAGCTTTAGGAGGGGCTACAGGAATCCTAGGAAATACACTTGGAGGATCGCCAGGCTTTTCAGGGGGGGCTCCAGACCCTCTTGCAACCCTGGGTAATCTGGGTGCAAGGCTTTCAAATGTTGTAGGATTGTTAGAGAAACTGGTTGGTAACCTGTCCAACCTTCTAGGAGGCCTTGGAGGATTAGTAAATGGTCTTGGAGGACTAGCAAATGGTCTTGGAGGACTGTCAGGTGGGCTTGGAGCAGTAGGATCATTGGCAGGTGGACTACCATCAATGTTTGGATGACTGGCAGGTGCTCTTGAATGTTTAACTGGTTAACTGCTGGTTAACTAAACAGGTAAATTGCATTTTGTTTCCAGAATAATGCATTGAAAAAGTGTGTTGGACATTTTTTGGTAGAAATTAGTGTAAAGCCTATGGCAGCAACAGCCAAAGCATTCCTGTCTGTCTGATAAATGCTCTATTGGAGCACAAATAGCAGCAACAGACGGAGCTCAGTGACAAGAATTCTGCTTCTTGCCACTCCATGTACATCAGAAGGGTACCCTTTGCAAAGGATTTTGGTGCCAAAATGGGTGTAAAATACTATGGAAAAACGGTGGCTATAAAGAGCAGGTTTCACACAGCTGTTTTCAAGCTGACACTCTTCACACTTAAAACTTGCTACATATTTGCATGCAGTCATTACACATCTTTATATATATGGCAGTGTAAAAACAACAGATAATTTAGTAGATGGTGCTGAAACGATCTTTTACAGGAACAGAGAAATTCTAGTTGCAGGTTAACCTGCTAAAGTCGTGGATTTCTATATACCTGTAGTATCAGATCTGTGAGTCTCTTGTGTAAATATATTCATGAAACAACACCTTTATGTTTTCTAAGATTTGTAAAGTTTCCCACCTGAAATTATGTCAGGTTTAGGAACTTCAAGTGACAATACTTTTGAAAAGAAAATTTTTAGTGTCCATATCACTTTAACATTCCAAAAAATACTTACCATTTGGCCCTGCCGGTAGTTTGTAACCCTGATTATCTGTAAGGTTTTCATTGGAAAAGTGATGTACAATTAATTTCTGGCATAAGTTTTAATATCTGAACACCTGTTTCCATATGCAAAGAATGTTCTGATCCTATAAGCACCCCCTCCATATTGATGTTTAACTAAATGTTTTTTCTTCTTTTCAGAGCAATGAATATTTTACTCTCTGATCACATAATGAAGAAACAGAATTCAAATCAATTGAAAATGAGTCCATGTCATAACTACTTATGATTTTTTGTGTGTAGTATATTGAAAATTTAAACAAAAATTAAATTACTTGATTAATGCATAAAATTGTCTTGGTTCCTTTATTTGTGTTTATCATGTAATAATGATTATTCTTATTATTAAAAACAGCATGCGTAACAACATTTGAAGTAGGAAGGGTATTTATACAACAAATGTCATGCAGAGTCACTGACCCCCAGACATTGCATAGTCAGTCAAAGTCAGGGACACTCTAGCTCTGAAAGAAAGCTCATGAGCCTGGTAAAAGCAGTATCAAATTGCCAATAACCACTAAAACAGAATATGAATATAGTTTGAAAAAGTTCTCAGAAATACTTTATTTTCACACTGTTGTATAATGAGTCATTTTACATAAATGATTTTTATGTGAAGGTCCGTCTGTGACCACTCTGTGTTGCTACACATTTAGGGTTACCCGCTTTCTGGAAAAAAATACCAGCCTTCCTATATTTTATATGTTTTCCCTATTAATAACATTGGCATCAAGCATAATGGTGAAATACCAGCCAGGTAGCCAACTCATTTAAAGGTTGTAAGACAAACATAATTTGTGGATATTCTAGCACAGGAAAAGGTAGGCGCAGGGCGGGGGGGCAGCGGCATTGACTTAGAAACAGTGCTGCATAGCAGATCTATAGGATGCTCCTAGTGATGTGCAGGCCAGGGGCAGAACTAGGGGTAGGCAGAAGAGGCAGCTGCATAGAGTGCAACGATTGGGGGGTGCTGGCCAGCGACCTCTTCTGCCTACCTCTAGACTGGACCTACCTGGAACTCCACTTCTGCGCTAAGAATTACTGCACATGTGCGGCCAGCTTGGCTGCCTAGACTGCCTAGGGTGCCTGGCCCCTGTGGTGTTTATACAAATGGCCTGTACGTGTAGAGTTATACTGTGTACATAGTACTTTCTAGACTGTTTTAAAGTATAAGGGTTGAAGTGTAATGGCTGTATGAATCTGCTAATAAAGCTGTTATACTCTACTTATCCTCCGCTACCAAAACACAACAAATTGGCAACGAGATGGCTCTTCTACCTCTGCAGCAGCCCGCACCTGACTCTGTGATGTGAATACTGCATAATATTGCTTTAAGATGCATACTGTTTAATTGTTGTTATTTATTACATTTGCCCAAATGCTTTCCTACTATAGGGGGAATATGTGGGGTTTATACAAATGGCCTGTAGGTGTCACTGCACGCAAGAGTTATACTGTGTACATAGTACTTTCTAGACTGTTTTATAAGATTTATAGACTCATCCTCGGCTACCAAAACACAACAGCCCCCCTGGCCCACCTCTGGAGCAGGCTGGCTTGCTATCCATTGGATCCGCCAGTTTACTGTGGGTCGGGCATGTTCAGACCTACCTCGATCCTCCTCTTTTGAGTCGCAAGGGGTGTGGGTTGAGCTCTTCTGCCCAGTCTCCCCACCTTAGACTGCCAGCTTCTTGCTTTATAGACTGGTGCCTGCCCCGCCCCTTTTGTGACATAATCGGAGGTGCGACTCGGGAGAGGGGAAGCTGGGTGCGGACAGGTGCAAGTCGGGCGGTTGTGGGTCAAGTTTTTTTTCGACCCGCACATCACTAGATGCTCCAATAAAGGGGCAATTTTTAAAGATAATGTTAATTTTTAGCCCAAAGTAAAGCCAGCACTACATATTATTCATCATTGCCTACAACATTGGAATGTGTTTTCAACGATCCTGTGTGTCTTCTTTAAGGCACGCACCCAGCAAATCTAAAGAAGACATAAATGTAAATATGGTTGCTGTTTTTCTTTTTCATCAGTCAACCCCCAAAAGAAGATCTAGTGTCTGTGAACACAGAAGTATATTATGTGTACAGCGGCAATTTGGTAGTCTTGATTTTTGCAGAAAGGGCTGAGTCATACTGACAGGGAGAACAACTGCAAGACAGCTCACGTGACAAAACAGAAAGTTTAGGACAGAATGTTCACGTTTGGTTATCCACATTACACAGAAGACCTAATAGGTAAATGACAGAGCAACCATCTTCAGAAGATACTTTCTTTTATCCTCCTGGTTTCATTAACCACCATGCTCATGCACTGTTTCACAGAGGGCAATACTTCTATCCCTCAGGGGCAGATTTATCATCACTGCAGATTTGTACTTCAAAAATCGCTGATTTGAATTTGAGTTGAAAAAAAAAAGCTTATTTTCGACATTCCGAAACTTAGAAAATCTAAAATCTGGCAAGTTCATTTGGAAATCAATGGGAGTTGTATGTTCACATTTACAGTTATTTTTCAATTCAGGTTTTCTGGATTATTTCTTAATTTGGCAGATTCGTTGAAAATAAATGGCGTTCCTGTTTTTTATCTCATGTTTTCAAGTGATTGGATTATTAAAATGGAGTATTGTCTTAAATAAGAGCACATTCAGTTGGGTTAGGGTCAGGGCACAAAGGCAGATTTGGGGAGATTAGTTGCCCGGCGACAAATCTCCTCTTCTTCGGGGCGACTAATCTCCCCGAACTGCCTCCCCTGCCTGCTTAAATGTAAATCGCCGGGCGGGATGGCACTCAATGAGATTCATTTTTCGAAATCGAAGTTTCCTCGTTAGGCAACATCGGGCGACTTTGGAAAACGAATTGCGCTGAGTGCCACCCTGCCGGCAATTTACATTTAAGACAGCGGGAAGGCAGGGGAGACAGTTTGGGGAGACTTCCCCCCCCCGAAGAAGAGGAGATTTGTCGCTGGGCTACTAATCTCCCTGAATCTGCCCGTGTGCCCTGACAGAGTTGTAATAAGAATTTGTATTTCCTTCAGCGTGAAAGGATAAAATGTGGGTGGGGTGCAGTAATTTTATCAGGAAAAATACCTATTAATTTTAAACACAGACAGTGTGTTTACTGCATGTTCACTAGGCAGAGCAAGAGCAAGCAGCCAGCATATATTGAAGCGTTTGAATAAAACCTATACAGTTACAACTATTGAAATTGTGTTGTTTCTTTTTGCTCCACTTTCCTTTAATTATGTAACCAATTTACCAACTGCAATTTCCTCCAGCTAACAAAGGGTTTGACGCCACCCACTTGCTTAGTCCATCTATGACGTCTTCCACTGCTTGCCTTCTATTGGTTGAGTCATAGGAATGCCGCTGCTCATTGGCTGAGAGAGTAAGTCGGCTCCTCCCTGCGGGTGTGTGTTTGCCCTTGACTCTGTGTTTGTGAGAGAAGCAGGCACAGCCGGGAAACTGCAATATGGCGCAGCCGGAGATTGAGGGCTTTACTCCTAGTACGTACACCAGTGAGGGCTTCAAGGGCAAATTCATTAGGAAAGTGAAGGAGAACCCGTTTGTTCCTATTGGTGAGTGTGACATGCATTCAGGGTGGGGGACAATTGGCATCCCAAGATGCTGTTATATCACTTGCTCATTAATGGAGCTTCCCCTTATTAGAACGAATCCAGCACTAAAGCTCTAATGTTTGTGTTTATTGAATCTTAGTGCTCGTGGCTCCTAGTATGTCAGTGCAGCCCTGCTCTATGTATATACCATAATAATCAGTGCATCTCTATGTTTATACCGTAAGTGTCGGTGCAGCCCTGCTCTATGTATATACCATAATAATCACTGGCTGATTACTATATATACACACTGGCCGCCCACTGACAAATTTCCTCTTCTTCGGGGCAAGTAATTTACCTGAACTGCCTTCCCGCTGGCTAAAATGTAAATCGCCAGCGGGATGGCACTTTGGAGCGATTCGTTTTTCGAAGTGGACTGACTCAGGGAGATTAGTCGCCTCAGCATCAAATCTCCTCTTCTTTGGGGGCGACAATCTCCCCGAACTGACTTCCCCTTCCCTCCGCCTGCTAAAATGAAAATCGCCAGGGGGAAAGCCACACGCGGTGCTTTGTTTTCCGAATTCACCCAGTTTCCTCGTGAGGCAACTTCGGGCGATTCCGGAAAACGAATCACCGCGCGTGCCTTCCCCCAGGCGAGTTTCGTTTTAGCCCAGTGTTTATAAATGACCCCCACAGAGTCATGTTTTACTGATCCATTACTCTAGAAGAGCAGGTTCCTGTGTGTGTCAGTACAGAAATACCATGTATATGTGTGTGTATGTATGTATATGTATATGTGTATATATATATATATATATATATATATATATATATATAATATAGTTTTATTCAACAAGTCATTTTGTATTATAATAGGATGTCCATCAGGGGGCCTTTTGGTGGTTTGTGGTACTCCTAAAAGATTTTTTTTGACCCCCAGTCTGGTCAGTGGCTCAGTAGACTACCTTTTTATAATTTTCGTTTTATCATCTAGCCTTCCAACATGTGTTAAAAAAAACGACAAACTCCCATAATTTGCATCTGAATTCATCAGAGCCTAACATAGAAAAGGCAAATAAACTCTCCCAGGGGGACAGACAGGAAGCACAGAGCAGGGATCGTGATGTGATCAGGGACATGGCCAGGAATTAAAGGGTGTGGCCAACATGGTCCGGAATTTTTTTTACTCCAGCAAGTGCTCTTAAATGAATTACCTCCACTTATAATGTAGAGGAACAATTTAAACTTCCTAATCTTTCATACAAATAGCGATGATCAGGGTGATACTTTTGATTAATTTTCATCCTTTTAGTTAGGGCCGCAAATCGACGCTCAGAAATATAGGTTTTCTTATCATTAATATTGGTTTCCTGTGTGATCCGACGTGCTGCGCGAACTAATTCAATTGTCGCATTGTGTCGCATCATTGACGTGACACGACTGTCGGATGCAGACGCTGCACGCTGCGTCTACATCCGACAGTTGCATCGCATCAACAATGCAACACAATCCGACACTGCCATTACTTACCTTGTTTCCGTCGCATCCAACGTGACGCCTGCGATTTTGCGCAGCGCGTCGGATCGCAGCTGAATTGGCCATGTAGTCCTGCCCTTAACAGTAGAGCAGTAAGGCAACAGGCTGTAATTCACAAGGTCCCTGGTTCAACCCGAGCAGAGGGATAATTCCTTACAATCAATAGCAAAATAGTTCTTGTGCGAAGATATTTTCAGGTGCGTAGTTGCCTGTAGGAGAGGAGATTTTCTGCGGGTGACAAAGCATTCCGTGTGCCATCATCATATAACTGAACCCCAGATGTCCAGCACACCAGTGTTTTAAAATGAGAAAATCTGTTTGGCTTGATGCTGCATGGTGGTACTTGGGATGTAATATAGTAAGGTTTTGTAATTCATATTGTGTTCTCCTCTTCCCAGGGTGCCTTGCCACAGCCGGAGCTTTAACCTATGGCCTCATATCTTTCAAGCAAGGAAAAACCCGTCAGTCTCAGCTTCTGATGCGCACCCGTATCCTTGCCCAAGGATTTACAGTTGCTGCCATCATGGTTGGTGTGGTTATGACTGCCTTGAAGCCTAGTGAAACCTCTAAGTGAGAGAGAGCGTATCAAGTACCTACTGGAGTAACGCAATGTCTGCATCAAAGCGATTCTTAAATTGCGACATAGTCTGTACAGTGGTTCCACTTATTTGACACTATAAAAAGTGCATTTTTATGTTAAGAATTAAAACTGCCATATAAACTATTAAACAACAATCTATACACTGAAGTAGTATGTAATTAAAACTTCCTGATAAGCCCTGAGTATTGGAGGTGGGTATCCTGCTCCTCATGAATCATCCCAAAGGGAAAAACGGTTAACTTTAAATTGCAGTTGTATCTGCTTTGCATTCTAAAACAAAATACCTTGCTCTCCCTTCCTCTTTACAAATACATGTACACAGTAATGATGAGATGGATTAAAAAAAAAAAAGCAAAGTTTAAAATGAGATAATCTAATACAGCAGTGAAAATAAGTATTGAACACTTCAATGTTTTTCTCAGTAAATATATTTTTAATGGAGGTATTGACATGAAATTTACACCGGGTGTCAGTAACAGCCCGAGTAATCCACACATACAAACAACTCAAAACAAATAAGTCCATAAATTATGTGTAATAAATTGGAATGACATTGGGAATAAGTATTGAACACGTGAAGAAAAGGAGATGCGAAAAGGCAGGGAAGGCCAAGAAACCTGCTGAAATCTGTCAGAATCACACAAGAAACATCTCATGACTGATAAGAGCAAAGAGCCTTCACAAACTTATTGTTGCATAGCATACCAATGGCATTGGTTACAGACATATTTCTAAGCTTTTTGAATGTTCCTGTGAGCACCGTTGGGGCCGTAATCCGGAAGTGGACAGAACATTTTCTGCTAAACTGGCCATATTCAGATTTTTGACAGAGGAGTCAAAATAATAATCCGAAGAATTGTCCAAGAGCTTCAGAATTAGCAGGTAATGCACTCAACCAACATGGCCTCTATGTCGGTTGACATAGTTTTGACGTTACTGGTCCTTTAATAAGCCTGTCCAGTTTAGCTCATGGAAACCAATTTACAACTTGTTACACTGATGGAGATTTTGGCCAGTTAGGAATGTGCTGAATTTAGTGACATCAGCGACAAAATAATATTATTGTTCTGCAAATTGCCAGCAGCTGCCTTGACTTTTTTTGCTGAAGAAATGACTGCTATTGTCTGCCTTCCCATCCAGAGTAATTGTTTTGCCTGATTTGCAAGCTTTGCACCAAGTCATGTATTGTATAACACACACAGCTTTGTATAGAAAAAGGTCCTCCGCTCATTAGTCCACTGAGAAGTCTCTATAATGATCTGTGCCTTCGCTCAAAACTAACTGCCCTGTTGCTCAGGGGTTAGTGTATCCACACAGCTTCTCTGGGGACTGGGAATTTATTTTGTGCTTGTATGGGTCACAAAGTAGAATGGTTTCAGATTTTACCACGTTTAGTACAAGAAATCACAAAATATAAACAAGTACGTCATACTTATATTGATTAAGGGGTATACTGCCCCTTTAAACCAGGGTTCCACTCCAAACCCTGTAAAACAGCCCCAGATCGTTATTTCACTTCAATGTTTGTATTATAGATTTAGACAGGTAGTAGTGATGTGCAGGTAAAGTTTTCCCTGCCCGCACGAGTCCAGGTTCCTTTTATAGACCCGCCCTGCTGATGACGTCACAAAAGGGGCTGGGTGAGAGGAGCGTGTCTATAAAAGTTCAACCCAGAAGCAGTCATTTGGAAGGTCAAGGGCAGAAAGGAGTGTGCGAGGTCAGCCCAAACCTGCCTGGTGTGTCCTGGCCCTCATGGGACCTGCCCCTGTCTGCTGCCCCCCGTCCAAGCCCAGATGAGCCTCCGACCCTCCAGTTTGACGCTACCCATACAGAATATAATCCTGTGAGTCCAGTTGATACTTGAGATGGAAAATTACCCATAAATAACCATTTAGCATATTAAGCTGCCCTTTTGTGTCAAAAGTGAAGGCACCTACTGGTTCAAGACCCTCGTTGAAGGACCAATCTTTGTTCAGGGCCACACTTAGCCAATAAAAAGGTTACATATATAGGGAAGCATTGGTGTATAAACCATTCAGGAATAGTTAAAGAATATCCAGGACAGCAAATAAGCATTCTTCTTAAATAAATATCAAGGAAAGTATATGTGCATGGTCCTCAAATCGCACCTTAACTGGCCGGTCCTACAGTTTCAAAGTACAGGTATGGGACCTATTATCCAGAATGCTCGGGACCTGGATCTTTCCGGATAACGGGTCTTTCCGTAATTTGGATCTTCCCACCTTAAGTCTACTAGAAAATCTTGTAAACATTAAATAAACCCAACAGGCTGGTTCTGCTTCCAATAAGGATTAATTACATCTTAGTTGGGATTGCGTACAAGGTACTGTTTTATTATTACAGAGAAAAAGGAAATCATTTTTTAAAATTTGGATTATTTGATTATAATGAGTCTATGGGAGACGGCCTTTCCGTAATTCCGAACTTTCTGGATAATGAGTTTCCGAATAACGCATCCCATAACTGTACTGCTTTATGGATATGTAACGCAGTCTTGCAAAAAAAAAAAAAAAAACATTTGCCAACATATATTTTATTATAAAAGCTGCTTTAAGGCCCCCTATGATTTGGACACAAACTTCATTTCTACCTGTGATTCTACTGGTGAACCATAAGCTGTGCATTGGAGTTGTAGAATTTGCAACACTAAGTACATTTATAGGGTTTTTTCCTTTAAAGGATCGTATTCTTGAGCGTTAATATTGAGTGGTTTTCCAAAACTGTCATTACCATAAATAAAACTTGGCCTAATCACACAGATGAGCTTTAGTGTTCTCTTTAAAGAAACATTGTTTTTAGTATGTTTATTTGAAGTACTTGCAGGCTGTCTCACTGGATTTTTGGGTGCAGATTTCTCCTCTTCTCTAGTTATCCTGGATTTGGCAGGGCCTTAAAGTAAGAACTCAAATTAGGGCAATTCGAAAGATTAAAAAAATGTCAAATAACTTGAAATGGAAAACCCATTAAATCATGCAGAATGGTCGTCTTCTGGTAATGCAAAGCAAACACATGCCATCCAGTAGAAAATAATTTAATGCTAGATCATCTATGCTTTGACAAGAGAACTGTTCATTTAATAAACTGTCAGTCAATGACAGGAAGGGCCAGCTAGGTATTGTCCTGTGTTAAAAGGAATATGGATTGAAGGAAGAAATGGGTAACCAATAAGCCTCATCTAGAAAAAGTGTTTTACACAAGCAGTGCAGTATTGGTCTCCATTACTCAAAATGGACTGAAAAAGAGAACGTTAGCCTATTCTCTATGATTAAAAAAATCCATATTCCTAATTTTTAGCATTATGAAGCATTAATGGAAATTTTTTTATTTTCCCATTAACTTACTACTCCTTCCCTCTATAAATTGAGTGATTTGCTTAAAGGTAGATAGAGAGTACTGCATTTTTATGTGGTATTTACATTGCGCTTTTTTTTTAAAAAAAAAATCTGACAGCGGCATAAATACGCATGGAAAACATATGCTTCTAGTCCCACAAGGTGTAAATCAGCAAGCGTTTGCATTTTTTTGGCTGAACCGCCAATATGCATTAACAACAATCACCAATTACAGTTGTTGCATAATTTCATGAATGAGGTCGTTAGCGCATCTTTAAATCAGACCAAATGAGCTGAAAGGATAGATTTATTACTCAGTCTCCTTCTCAATTTCTCCATCACTCTCCTCTTGCGGTCACGCTTACCAACCACCCATATAGGCATGGTGTCGTATTCATTCCGCAAGAGGAAAGTGATGAGCGCAATGCTGTGAGTATTGTAAGAGAACTCATGCCTGCCGTGTTGGATCCAACAAAACAAGGAAGTAACTCTTATTGGCTTTACAGAAATCAGGTGATTTTGTTGCGATAGAAGAATCGTTAGACCCACTTACAAATGTATGAACTGCTGCAAGAGCACAACAAGCGTCATTATGCAAAATGCGCCAAAACTCGTAATGACATACGTTCATTCGTACGTCCCGAAGGGACTGTTGGGAAATGACATTATGAGCATTGAATCATGCGTTTTTATGGAGTAAACATATGCCCACCTAGCTGATGCATCAACTGGCCAATGCAGTCCTTGATCCAATGGGAAAATCAAACCTGCCCCATCAGCATCTGTCCAAATTTCAGCCAGATATCATTTGGGTGGGCCTGTTGGAGGGCCCCATACACAGGCAGATAAGCTGCCAAATTGGTCTAAAGTGCTTGAATCAGCAGCATAAATCTGCCCCCGTATGGCCGGTGCCCATAGACGTAACAATTATGATCTTTCCTGGAAAGATTGTTTGTTTCAATAATATCTAGAGCTGTATAGTCAGAGATATCTTGGAAGAAACAAAAGAATTATACCTGTATCTGACGATTCAGCATCAATGGCCGATGTTTGGGTGCCCTATCAAAATTTTCCGGCCAGCTCGATCAACGAGCCAACCAAAGTTCAAGTCTTCTCTGCACTGGCACTGAACATCGTACAGCAGTGTGCTGTATTTATTTATGGCAATTTAGACTGTATACACTTTACCTTATTTTTTTTTTAGCTTGGCTTGTGTTATAGTTTTCATTTAAAGGAAACCCTTTCCCCCCAACTTTTCTGTATGTGACAAAGGTCCCCTTCCTGCCTAGTTTTAATTCAGGCAATTAATCATTCTCAACTGACCAAGAGAATGACCTTCACATTATCCACTTACTTTCCTGGACGTTTGTGCTTTCAAGTGTACTGTGACTAAGAAAACCCTGCTGTTCTTCAGTTGCTAGAGGGAAAGCAGAGGATGTGCAGATTCTTATTGTTATTATTAGTATTAATTTTTCACTTCTATAAAAGGTGTTGACTCTGTATGCAGATTCTGCCTTACACAGACTCCTCTGTTCTCTGCTTCATGGCTAAAAATTCCTACCATTTTTAATATATAAATGTCATTACACTTACAGTACAGTTTTAAAGCATTATCTTCTACAGAAGAATCAAAGAGAAAATTGAAATTCTGTTTACATCTATTTCACTACCATTTCAATAGGCAGCTCACTGTCAGTGGCAAATCATGAACAGGAAAATACATGTATGTTTGGCACTGCAAACAATACAAACAGCAAAACGAAGGCTCCCCCCACATGTGCAAACATAAAACTGAAGATGTATTTAGTGCACAAAAAATCTATGCCCTTATACTCAAACCCTGACCCCCAAACATTACTCACACAGCATGACGGACATCATATTGCCGGTTTCCTTTTTCTATTGATGATATAGAACACAGTGTTTTTTCATGCTCAAGCAAGAGCAAAATATCTGGAGCCTGAACTGCACTGTCTAGCTCTAGCACATAAAGAAGAACAAATATTTAAATAAAGCTGTGCATTACATATGTGTATATATGAATATACCACTGCCTTAAATTAAATCAACGAAGTATCCCTTTGAGTTGTAATAGTACATGGTTTGTTTTGTGAAAATTATTATTTAATGTCAGCTAAGAAAACTCTTAACAGTCTCCAGGGGGGTATTTATGTAATTGTTCTATGAGACAATGAATGTTTATCCCCTCTGGATTCAAAACAATTTACATGTGGCAATCCCAGGTAAAACATGAGAAAATGCCTTATTGGAGGAGCAGGTATTTTCAGATTTTCAGCATTATCGCCCGCGTGAAAGATTTCCCCCCAGGTGATAATTTGTCCCATCCATCAGGGCCCTAAGCATTATAGAAACATAGCCCTTAAAGGAACAGTAACACCAAAAAATGAAAGTGTTTTAAAGTAATGAAAATATCGTGCCCTGCACTGGTAAAACTGATCTGTTTGCTTCAGAAACACTACTACAGTTTATATAAACAAACTGCCCACCTGAACCACATCATTTGTTCTGCACATATTCCCGTCCAATCCCCAGGGCTTTCAAATTTTCCTTAAATTTTTTTTTAAAAAAATGCAGGGTTCACTTGGTGGCCAGTTTCAGACATCACCAGTGACATTTCCATTTACAAACAGCATGTGTGTGCTGTTCATACAATCAAAAATGCAGGCTTACACAGACACAACTTGCTTAGATAAAATAAATGCTTGAATTGAGCAATGAGCTCAGAAGAGGTTAGGAGAAAAATATAGGGGTAGACAGCTAAATCAGAGTTTCTATGGGAACCAGCAGCATCTTTTCATCATTTGCTAGACTGGAGGGCTTCTTTAGTAACCTGAGAAGAACTGAGCATGTGCATAAGCCACCAATAGGTAACTTCTTCCAGATTGGTTTAAATCCACTTTTGCTAAAACATAAGGGGGGTCATTTATAAAGTTCGCGCAGGGTTCGCAAAGTGAATATATTTGCCCTGCCCATGGTTATATTTATAAAGCTGAATAAGAGGGTGCATACAGAATTGCGAATCTTTTATTCACAATGCGAATGTCTAAAGGGGCTTTATAAATATGTCACAATTCGCAAATTGCGAATCTTTATGCGCACACTCTGCGACTCAATTACGCCACAACTTTGGTGGCAGATAAAATATTCGCAAAACAGTTTTGCAAACTGCGAATTTAACGCTATTTTCCCGCACAACAACCTCGCACATTGGGTGCGCTCGCGCAAACTCCTGTCTCATTTGCGCGCCATTTGCGAAAATTTATTCACACTGCGAATTTGCAAAAAGCGGAAAGACGGGCAGAGCAGTGCAATATATTAGCGCTCAGCAAAAAACATGCGCAATACAACCATTTGTGAAAAATATGCGCTGCGCGAACTTTATAAATGACCCCCAAGGAGTATATTAAATCTGCCTAGGCAAATTTCTGTCAGCAGACTGTCTGGTATGCCAGTGGAGGGATATCAAGCGGGATTATAACCGGGCATGGGGCAAATCAATGCCACTGCACAAAAAATACACCACCTGAGATTCCACCTTCCAGGCTTATCTGTATATTATGTGACCATAGCTGCATGGTTCTATAAGCGAGAACAAGATACGTGGGCTCTGCTGCCATCTACTGACGCTATTTGCAACAACCCTGCACCACTTTGCCCAATCTCATGCTTTTTTTGCTCATAATGCCTGTCATATAATTCTAAGCCACTTACCCAATCAGTTCTCTAGTCTAGACATTATCTAGATTGTTTGGGCTTCCGTTATCAGGAAGAGCCAGTGGCTTCTTATTCATTAGCCATAGCAGCCTATGTACTGGCACAGACTGACACTTTGGCCTCACTAGATGGCCATTTTCTTTTGCCACTCTGGGAGATGTTTCTGCCCCCACTGCAACCTGAGACAACAGACTCCATGTAGTCCCTCTCCATAAAGGGTTTGTTAATTTTTCGAGTTAACTTTTATTGTAATGTAGACAGGGCTGGATTTACATAGCGGGTGGCTCTAGGCTTGCTGCCATTCATTGCCCCATCCCTTCCCCTTTATTCATGCACATATGCAAATTTTCATCATCAGGTCTAGAGCACTGGGGATTGGCATACAGAGAATTGTAAAAAACAATTGTGTTTCCCACACATTCCCAGTGTTTTTGAACCAATGTGGCTTTGGTTGGGCAGCATGCCTCCCCCCTAAAATCCTGCCGGCCTAGGCCGAGCCTTGGTGGCCTTTCCACAAATGCGGGCCTGGATGTAGAGATTGCTATTTTGAGACAATTTGCAATTGTTGTAATTTTTTATTATTTGTGCTTTTCGAGTTATTAAGCTTTTTATTCAGCTGCTCTCCACAGTTTCAGCAGTCTAGTCCAAATTACTCTAGCAGCCATGCATTGATTTGAATGAGAGACTGAAATATGAATCGGAGAGGGTCTGAATAGAAACAAGCGCAATAACAATTAATTTATAGCCTTACAGAGCACTTGCTTTTTAGATGGGGTCAGTGACCCCCATTTGAAAGCAGGAATGTCAGAAGAAAAAGGCAAATAATTAAACCTCTAAAAAAATTAAGATGAATGATGAAGACCAACTGAAAAGTTTCTTTGAACTGGCCACACTATAATATACTGATTTAAAGGTGAACCACCTCTTTAACCTCTGCTGCGCTCATACTCGCTGATCCCTAGTGTAGAGGGCCATATTTTTAAAAGGGTGAAATTGCGGATCACAACAGTCCCCCAGAGTGAAATTTCACATCTTTCTTTTCAATTATATGGGGATTTTAGGGGCATGTTATCAATGGGTCAAAGTTAGACTTCACAGTTTGATAACTAAACCTCTGCAGATCCCTAGAGCAACAACTTTTCAAGCCAGTGGGTTGCGGTGAGCTCTAATTTTACTTGTTAATAAATATGCCGCAAATTTCCTCATGGCAATGACACCCATATTAAGTTTGCTCTCAATTCTTAATTGGACTGGTTGTATTTACTCATTGGCTGTCTGCAGTCTAGTATTCACCATTCTTCAGATTCTACTTTTGTTTTACAAGATCACTGAACATCACCGACAGGCCAAAAACTAGCCTACCATAGGTCATTCTTAGGCTGCTGCTCAGGCTCAGGAGTATAACAGATCTAAACAGTGTTGGACTGGCCCACCGGAATACCAGGAAAACTCTCCGTGGGCTGAGGTGTCAGTGGGCCTCTTGCTTCTAACCATTTGGTCTATTTCATCGTCATTCCCTATTTCTTTATGGGGGAAAAAAAAAAGGCGTGATGATGACGAATAGAGTATAAATAAGAGTATAAATAATAAATAGTTTAAGGAGAGGTGGAATAATAGTTTGGAGGTCCTTGGCATACCAGTCTGACATTGGAGCTAAATCCCTCATGGGGGACAATAAAATCCTGTACATGCATTTTGTCCTATTCCCATAACTTGACAAAGGACATCTCATTTAAAATTTAAACACAACAGATTTTTATCAACACAAAATTGCGGGAAATAAACTTTTTTCTTTTTTTTTTCCTACTCTGATCTAAAAAAAAAAAAAAACTAGTTACCGGTAACCAAAAAATTAAATTTGAAATTAATACTCAAAATGGCTTTTTTTTTTTTTACGTGGCTCATCTCAAGATAAATATAACATGAGAAAGCTAAGAATTACTGCCAGTAGGGGTCCACCGAATCTAGGATTTGGTTTCAGAATTCGTCAATGGAAGCTACCCTGAAAAACTTTTTTAGAAGTTTTAAAGGTATTTGTATTTTGTAGTGCATCGTTGAGCGTTTTTTTTTTACCATTAATACTTGTTATATTCAGAGCTTTCATGGCATTTGTGGTTTTAGAAAAAAATAGTTTAATCGTAGTTTCAAAAAGCTCTAATAGCACTAACATTCAACCTTAAACAAATGGCCTCCCAATGTGTGTGTGACTAATTCACAGTCAGTACCACATATGGTAATCCCTGGTATAAATTTCTTTATGTCAACACATAACTCATATTTGCTCTACAATAAAGTGCAGAACCTCCAAATACTTTTCCTCATTTGTTTTTACAATCTGGTACAAAAGTCAAAAACGAATTTCAACAATCTGGCTCATTTATAAAAGTGGTATTGTGAATATTTCTGCAGCAGGAAAATGCAAACTATTGAAAATTCCTGCAACTTGGATTTATTTCCTTATCTTTCCCTCTGGAAAAATGCTTTAAAAGAATGATAAATAAGGCCGGGAAATCTGACAACTTTTTTTCCCACTTTTTTTCATAAAAAGGGAAATTAAGTTCATTGCCTTTTTCCTTAGTATAGAGGAGGATACAAATAGAAGACTATGCTCTATGTCCCACACTATCAGAAAATGTACCTGTCAGATAATGGTTTTAAAGGTATCAAGAAGTAGAACTAGTGAAGTCAGACTTATTGGCAATTTATTGATGTGACACAGAATAAGCAGACAACATTGATCACTTAGTAGCACAGTGGGTTTTTTGCATTCCTATTACAACAAACTTCTGAAGAATAATAAACAAGGACTCAAATACAGCCCCCAAAAATGCAGTAAAGTCAATAAAATACGGATGAGATATATATATATATATATATATATATATATATATATATATATATATATATATATATATATACACACACACACACACATATATGAAAAAGTTTGGGAACCCCTCATAGCCTGCATAATAATTTACTCCACTTTTAACAAAAAATATAACAGTGGTATGTCTTTCATTTCCCAGGAACATCTGAGTACTGGAGTGTTTTCTGCAAGAACATCTTGCTGCAGATGGTGTATTTGTACATCGTTCTACAATTTAGTGAAATTTGCAGAAAGAACATCTGTATGGCAGGGTGATAAGAAAGAAGCCCTTTCTGCACTCACGCCACAAACAGAGTTGTTTGTTATATGCAAAAGCTCATTTAGACAAGCCAAAGTCATTTTGGAACAAAGTGCTTTGGACTGATGAAAATCTAGTTATTTGGTAATATCAAAAAGAGATTTGCATGGCGGAAGAAGAACATCACTTTCCAAGAAAAACACCGGCTACCTACTGTCAAATTTGGTGCAGGCTCCATCATGCTGTGGGGCTAGTTCAGGGACTTGGGCCCTTGTTAAAGTCGAGGGTCTGATGAATTCAACCCAATATCAACCAATTCTTCAGAATAATGTTCAAGCATCAGTCACAAAGTTGAGGGGTTGAATATTCCAACAAGACAATGATCCTCAACACACATCAAAATCTAAGGGCATTTATGCAGAGGGAAAAGTACAATATTCTGGAATGGCCGTCACAGTTCCCCGACTTGAATATCATCGAAAATCTATGGGATGATTTGAAGCAGGCGGTCCATGCTCGGCAGCCATCAAATTTTACTTAACTGGAGAGATTTTGTATGTACGAATGGTCAAAAATACCGCCATCCAGAATCCAGACACTCATCAAAGGCTATAGGAGGTGTCTAGAGGCTGTTACATTTGCAAAAGGAGGCTCAACTACTGCAGTAGTTGATGTAATATCTCTGTTGGGGTGCCCAAATTTATGCACCTGTCTAATTTTGTTATGATGCATATTTTCTGTTAATCCAATAAAATTTAGGACACTGCTGAAATACAACTGTTTCCACAAGACATGTTATATATTAAAAGGAAGTTGCTACTTTGAAGGCTCAGCCAATGATAAACAAAACTCCACAGAATTAAGAGGGGTTCCCAAACTTTTTCATATGACTGTATATAAAAAATGGAATCATATAGATCTGTGCTGTTTTGTTGTTTAATAATAGGGCGCTTAATCAATGCTAACAGTTGCCATTGTACATTATATTGATTACACAAATAAATGATTTCAGATGATCTTTTTTGCCTTTTACCAGGCTGTATTTTTAAAGAACAAATGTGCTTGAGACACCTGTAGCCTCCACAGTTCTGAGAGCAAGGCAACAGATATTTAGAGCTTGTTGTAACAAGGATATTGTTGTGATTTAGCCAAATCGATGCTCTTTGTAGTTTAGGTCTATACACTGTATAACAACAAATGGATTGGGCTTCTGTTAATCCCATATACAGTAGAACCCCCATTTTACATTTTTCAGGGGACCAGAAAAAAATGTAGGTGTAAAATCCAGGAAAATGTAAAATCAGGGAAATGTATTATGCATTAAATATAGGTGGGACCACAAAACAACAATGTAAAATGAGAGAAAACTTAAAATCCGAGGATGTAAAATTGAGGTTCCGCTGTATTTTGAAAGCTATATTTTTCTAAACTCCTGTGCATGTAGAACATATTATATCACCTGGGTATATTAATGCATTAAAAGCTACTTGATGGGATCATTTTAAGTTGTACTTTGATCTGGTCTTACAGTACTGAATACTGATTAGTTTTTGAGTATTTAATTTATCCCCAGATCAATAAGTTCCATGTCACAGTGCCTGTGTCCCAGACTTCTGGATGCATAACAACATTTGTGGTCACTGGTCAGACATTCATTCAAAGGGAATAAGCCATCTTGCTATACGTACAGGTTAAAGTATACTTACAGGACAGCACATACAAGTTCACCACAAATCTCCCCTTAATTAACTTTCAGGCTGGGTGCTCCACTTCCTATAGAGAGGCTCCACAGTATGGAAACCTAAAGCTTAAGTATTAATATTACCAGGTGTAAAAGCATGTGAGCAAGACATGTATTGGAAAAAACGATTCTACAGCATCAAATATTTCTATCACCAATGTTATCTTTATTTTTAGAATGCAATGCCAAAACATAATAAAAACATCCCACCCCCTGCCATTCAAAACATAACACTCAGTTTAATGATTAATTCAAACAGAATACGTTTAGCCAACACTGTTGCAAAATGCCCCATTTGTAGAATCTTTTAAAATAATTAACAGTATATATTCCCAACTCATTTATCATCTGTGTCTGAGCCCCTAAATGCGAACATTGCATCTTATATATAGGCCTTATTATATGAGGCCCTATTATTACTGAAAGGTTCATATAGAAGGGAGTTTAGGGTGCTTGTAAATGTTTTAATAGTTATTGTTTACACCCAGTCACTTGCCAATCTCTGAGGAGGTTCAATACATATGATTGGAATGGTAGTTCCATAGTAATCTATAAAATTTATACTGAAGGGTTATCCAGCACATAACAAATCAGTTGCTGGTGGAAAGATTAAGATATGATCAGAGTAATGAACCTGTGGTGCTGGCAAAAGCTGCAGTTATGTGTATGTGAATAGGTTTTCAAATCCTCTGCTTTGAAATGAACCATCTCAACATGTCATGATGATTTACGCTTTATACATTAGGTTCTTCTTCTTCCAGCCAGGTCTTATTGTGCTATATACACCATTCAAAAAAGAAGCAACCTTTAATACAGATACTCAAAGCAAAAGAAGTTTCATCATACTAACCTAAGAATCCTATCTGACACATGCCCCTTTTAAACAAAAACAACCTAATATAAGGACAACTATTAGTAACTTTGACATTTTGGAACGATTTTCGATTTCAGTAGACTTCTGCACTGTGGGGAAAAATAAATGGCTGGCTTAACAGAGGGCATCACATACGGTTACTTGCCCCAGCCTTCAACGTATGGTTTCTTTGGTATCATGTAATGCAGGGGAGTGATGTGTAAAGTAAAGGCAAAGCTAGCGAGATAGAGGTGTCTGCTTTAAGGAGATTAAGACTGATCGTAGACGAGATACATCTTTTGACTGTTTGCTGCTCTTAGGATTGAAGTCACAAAGACGGGCCACTCTCTCCCATTCTGTGCCAGTTTCCTCTTCCTTTGTATCCGACGCCAAGGCTTCATCCGATGCTCTGTTTAAAAAGAAAATGGAAGAGGGAGTCAGCAAAACAATTATTATCGGGAAACACTGGGTCTGCTTTATGTTGCATCTCTGAGTTGAATGTAAAATGCACATGCCATTGTTTAAATAACCGTAATGACTATGATCACAACACAAACTGGGCACAAGGAAACAGGTACCAAATTCAAAATACAACAAAGCATGTTTTCTTATCCTGTGCAGCAAGGCAGACAGAAAATGGCATGGAAATTTGCCAACATAAGAAGTAACATATTTGCTGTAAGTTGTTCTATAAAAATAAACATATTCCCTAAAAGTTTGAATCTGAAAAGGAATGCTACATTTCCTCTTTAACAATCATGCAACTTATAATCCGATGAAAATAATAATAACAGGCTGACAAATTGTAAAAAAAAAAAGAACATACACGTAACCAATAACTTCAGCGTTAGGTTGCTGGTAAAACGCTTTGTCCGCAATCCTTGGTTAGCAGCATGCAAGAAGGACAAAAAGGAGAGAGAGAAAGATATTGGGTACAGGAGAGTAAGAGACTGAGATAGATATCAAGAAGTATATGTTAGCAACATGAAGACAAACAGTGCATAGTTACACGTTTTACAGGAACTGTGTTCTAATAGAGACAGAATGAGGGAAAGTAATAACAACAGAGCACAGGCTAGTGGATCACCATACCCACCTTTACTGAAACCCTGCCCTAGGTTACTGCTTGATTCCAGCTGAGATATGTCACCCTTGTGGTACATTTTAAGGAAATACAATGTAATAGATACACCGCACACCCGGAGTTTACTCTCTCTCTGCAGTAGTGGTGCTGGCTCTCCGTTGACCCGGCACGGTCCCTCAGTATCCCGATGAAGGGAGGTTGTACCCCCTGAAACGTTGATATTGGTGGTGTGAACAAATAAAAAGAAGGGGCACTTTCCCCACTGCACTGTGAGTGGATCCATGAATAGAAAGTTGCGGTCACATTTTAAGACTGATTTGCCATTGGATTGCAGCTAGTAGTTAGCAAATCTTATACAAAATAGATTTGCTGTGGGGACTTTATTTAGTTTGATATGGTGATTGACACTCAGAGGAACTGCATTACAATTACATTAGTTATCATAGTACAGTTTGTTATAATAATCCATCTCCCAAATCAGAGAGGGAGTATAATAGTCGCTCTCACTCCTTCCCTGCTCTTGTGCTGTTGCATTGACAACCTACTGTTTGTATTACCACCCTTTCTGCAGCTCCGAACGGTTTAGCCATTGCCTATGCCAGACTTCAGGTGATATTTTACCTGTTTGATACCTTGTTTTTCTCTGTCTGTTCACTTTGTCTCTGATACCACTCATCTAAATCTTTCTTTGCCTTTTCTCTCCACTCCTGCTCCGTCACTTTTGAGGCTGCATCTGTAATGAATTGAGGAAAGATTATAATATTTCTGATGCCTCTTCAAAAGTTTTTCTTTTGAACTGTATTTCATTTTTTATCATGTCTTTCAATTGATTGATCTCTATAAATATGATCATTCATTATTGTGTTTTTCATTTTCAGAGGCATATTTTTATAATAGCACCAGCATTTTCATATGTTTATTGTTATGAGAAGGAAATCACCCTCCTCTCCAACAGTTGCTTGAAAGCATAAGTGCTTGTCAGCCGACAGGCTGAGCCAGGTACTAAATACACTTACCCAGCTCCTCCAGACGCTTTTTCTGCTCCTCCCTCCATTTTCTTAGGCTTTCTGGCTCCTGGGTCAGTCGATCAGCCTGTGCTATTGCTGAATATCCATCAGTATAATCTGAGGTCTCCTGGCAGTGGCAAAACATAAAAACATGTTAGAAATATAACTGTGGTATATAACATAGTGAGCAGACCAGGAGCTGGGACCCAGATGCGTAACTATAGGCCCGCCGGCCTGGGTGCAAAATCTGAATCAACCCCTGCAAAATTGGGGGCCATAAGTGTCTCTGTACCAAACTTTACAAAGACGAGCATCTAGCTACTGTGCTTTATATAACCAACATTTGCTCTGTATCTGGAATCTTCATCCAAGCACTGAGTGATTATAAGCAGATAGCAACAGTATGAAGAAAGGGATATTTTGTTGAATATGGTTTTTATATAACACAAGGGGGATAATTAGTAAATAACATATTATAAAAGTTATACTGACCGCAGTGCAACCTCTTGCTAATTCCCATCAGACCCAGCATTCAGTACCTGAGAGGGGCTTTTATATATAATTGGCAAACCAAACAACTATTAGAATTAAAATTTCAAACAATATCACCTGCACATTTTCAAGCCAAGCGATGCCTGGTGAATTACCCCATAATATCTCTCGCAATCCACTTTCCCTGACCTTCTTTTGGAGGTAAACTCACCTGGTAGAGTTCTCCATTCATTGGAATTGTCCCAAAGTCATTGAAATCAACTGCAAGCACAAAAAATGGAACTTGGTAAATATGTTGGTACATTTTAACACAACGTTTGTATATTTGAGGTTTCAGACAACACACAGATCATAAACATGGCCCATTTAAATACATGACTAACGACTACTTACTGTGTTATTTACAGTTCTAATTTGCTGTATTGTGCTTAATACAGGGGTTGCATACACTATGTACAGTTGCATATTCTTTCTTTCTGGAAAAACTTGATGATTTTGTCTGTTTTTTTCTGCCTACTCTCTGCCATTACTGGCTCTAGCCATGTACCCAATTATGGTAGACCATACCAAAGACCATGGTGCCAGGTCATAAGCAATTCTTTTGCAAAAGGACTATAATCTCAGTTCTGTGACATAACAGACAATATGGCTGACACTTGTACTGCTCGGAAAGTATTTCTTGCAAACCCAGGCAACAGCATTCTCTAGTGTTAACCTCCAACTGGCACATGTTTCTGCCATAGGCAGTGCATTCCCTATTCAACTGGATGAGAAGCAGCTGCAGGGGGAGAAGGGCATTTTGGTTTTGACTACAGTTATTAATACAACCCACATGTCATGGACTTAAAACTGCCTGAGCAGGAGGAGATAAGAGAGATTTGTATTAAAAAAAATGGCTTAATCATTCAAGGGCAATGTAACAAAATAATTCGACACAGCTACTGAAAACCCTTCCACTGAATAGTATAGCCTCATTGAAATAAAGGGGTTAATGTGCCTTTGTGATCTATGCAATCAAGGGTGTAAACAGATATTTTTTATTAGCAACAACTGTCACTCTACAAAACTATTTCATGCTTTAGACAAATCTATAGACAAATGATACCACTGTTACTTTCTTTTTAACTGTTCTGTGCCAGGTCAGTAATACATTTACACACAACGTGGTGCTTGGTAAATGTGATATCTCTCACAACCCGCAAAATTCTGCTGCTGCCATGTAAACATGATATCCTTATTCTGTATCACTGTCCGTGGGAGTCAGCAGTTTATGGTCTACGGCACTAAAAGTTTTACAATGTTATTATACAACAGTGCGGTGTAGTCAAAGGTAAAGTTATTTTACAATGCTCTTTGGCACAAGATATATCCCATACATAATGTATAATTGGATCTCTTTTAATTCCCCTATGAGCCAAATATGACTCACAAGCTTCTATTTTTATAGTGCACTGCCTAGCCCTTATTGAGCTGAAAATGCTCAGTGAAGCTACATAAAATATTGTCAGTCTAGACTCTATAGAGTGCATTTATAATATCTTGGCTACAATCAGCATTATAGGATTCACACACATGTATTGTGTGTTTATGAGTGGCTACAGTAGGGGTCACAGTACAAGTCACATGGATGCAAGAGAGGCCTAGAATTAGGGCCAGGATTTGAGCATTTCCCTTAGTGTGTAAAGTCTGCACACACAAGTGACCTGCGATTTCCGACAACTTACACGTTGGCACACCTATGCTAAGAAAAATGGAGCCGCACCTTGCCAACTAGTGTGCACATTAGTAAACTATGCTGAAATGCCACTGATTTCTATTGACATAACAGTAGATGTGTCATGCCAGATCATGATATTCAATGCTTGATGTTCCAATAATGCTCCTAGCATTCCTTAAAAGCCTCTTGCTGACATTTGCAATACAGGGGGAGAGCCTCATGTTTTTTTTTAAAATACGCGCAATTTACACCAATGCTAGTTGTTCATTAACCTACCTCTGTTTAAACAGAAAGATCTTAGAAGGGAACTGAAATATGAAATAATATTGTTTGACAGCTCCTGCAGATCAAAGTGCATTACTGTTTCCAAGACAATTTCTTCAAGGTCCTCTCTACTCAGAGACAGGTTAATCAATCACTAGGGGGCCACATATATATGGACAGACATTGCCGTTGTTCAACTGAGCAGAATATTGCCTGCAGTAACCCTATTTCTCATCATTGCAGCAGCTGAGATTAGCAGGCAAGTGCAATCACTCACAAGGGGGCACATTAAAACTCTAGTTTTTTTTGTAGTTCCATTGTGACAACACACAGCTAAAGTGATGGAAAAAAGGCCTTGGTAATCATTGCGATGTTTTAGCATATTATTCTGTGTGACGAGCAACTGCAGCCACACAAGAGACAATCGTGGTACAAATAGTCTAAATGGTCCAAATTTGTAGAGACACATTTGTGAATGTGAAATGTATTCTTAAATATAAGCGGCTGCTTCAATTTTATCCAGTGTTTTTTATTTTATAAACATATGGATCTCTTACAATAGAGGCCAACCCCCTTTCTTACAGAGCGAATATACAGTATTAAGGATGGAGGATTGAGATATTAAAAACATTTTAAAAATCCAGGTTCAGCCTGAAACATCAGGAAAGTAACAAAAGGGGAAGCAGAGCCAGCAATCTTTAATGATGTGTAATGTCAATACATATAAACAAGAATCTGCGCCAATCACCATGAAACTTTAGACATGTTCTTGTTCAATCTTGTGTATTAGTTTACTGTTTCAACGGTCAGCCAAGGCCTGAAAATGTATTTTGTTGAGCAAAATGAGCATTTAGTTTATTCAAGCAAGGATATCATTGATTGTATTCAGTCCAATTTGGAATGGAAATCAACCAAGATGTACACCACTAAAAACTAAACATTAACACAATTGCATTTTACAATTAAAGTGGTATTGCCTACTGAAGGCCCTGAGCAAAGAATGGAGCTGTCAATACATGGGAATGATGTTAAAATCAATGGCTATGTGATTGATAGTGTAATAGAAAAACATAAATGAATGGATAGCAACTGTCATCTGCCTCTGGGCCAACTCTAATCTCATGGGATATGGGACCATATGGGACAATATACCCCCATCCCCAAGAAACAAAACACCAAGACTGTTCATGGTAATAGTGTTTTAAGGGTGTTTAGTCAGAAAAAAACAACGCAGGCAGTGTGCTGTATTTACGGATAACAAAAGACAGTTTGTGCGGTGAAGTACTGATACTTGTATCTGTTTTTCCCATATTAAGGAGTGAACAAATGGACCAGTAGCTTATGCTATTGACTCCAAAAGCCTCATTGTAGTACTGACATTTGTTGATGCAGTATGTAAAAACCTTTTTTTCTCACTATTGACGCACTGGGGTTCAATATCTAAGAAAAAGAGATTACAGTGCAGGGTGTGCCATGCACCTGTAGTGTGGCTTATGGTAGCTTTTGCCAGAAAAATCAGGCAGAAAATATAGAATGGTGGCGCCCTTCTGAGGTTTTTGGTGGCAAGAAGTGCTCAAGAAGGAATCCGTGATGGCTTTGCAGTACCTCCAAACACAGAGAATTCAGGTGCTAGATTTAAACTGTTTGGGGAACAAAATCATGCTGGATAGCTACAAAGCTACGTATTTGTGCAAATATTAGTACAGCAGCACAATGTTGTTACTTGCACTTCATTGTTCAATGGAATCCGGTTTCCTTTTCAGGCCACTACAGTGCAAACAACCAGGATGTCATGGCAGGTCTCACACTTAAATGTGATGTCAAGCAAAAAATACAAGTTTGCCTAATAAAAAAAACATACTTTTAAGTAACTGCCCAATATGCATTTATTAAAAATGTTTGGACCCCAGCAACCCGACATTGCAAAATGGACAGATATTAATGACTGAACACTTGAAAAAAAAAAAAAAAAAAAAAGACAGCTCATAAGTAGCCATGGCTACATTTACTCCTAACCCATATTGTAGTATTATCATTTGGCAATGGAGTATGTACCGGTAACAAAAATCTGCATTCCCCATTGATGATTCATTGGGAGTAAGCAATAGGAACAGTGCTCCACAAATGTACCTCTTAATTTTGCAGGAGGCACAAACACATCTGATCTCCCCCATCTCTGGGGAGGGACTGTGTGAGATGTTGCCTATAGCAGTGGGATTTTAGTCTCTGCGATGGGACTATAAAGTAGCAGGTATATTAGTGATAGATGGTTCCTATAGTAGCAGTGGGATAATAGTCTTTTGGAAGAGATTGTGACTGTGGGATAGTAGGTACAGTAGGGAGAGATGTTGCCTATAGTAGCAGTGGGATAATAGTCTCTGGGAAGGGACTGTGGCTGTGGGATAGCAGGTATAGTAGGGAGAGAGTGTTCCTATAGTAGTGGTGGGGATAATAGCCCCTGGGAAAGGGACTGTGACTGTGGGATAGCAGCTACAGTAGGGAGAGATGGTGCCTATAGTAGCAGTGGGATAATAGTCTCTGGGAAGGGAGTGTGACTGTGGGATAACAGGTATAGTAGGGAGAGATGGTGCCTATAGTAGCAGTGGGATAATAGTCTCTGGGAAGGGAGTGTGGCGGTGGGATAGTAGGAAGAGATGGCACCTTTAGTATTAGTGGGATAATATTCTCTGGGAAGGGACTGCAGCTGTGGGATAACAAGTATAGTAGGGAGAGATGGTGACTACAGTAGCAGTGGGATAACGGCCTCTGGGAAGGGAGTGTGGCTGTGGGATAGCAGTTATAATAGGAAGAGATGGTATCTATAGTAGCAGTGGGGATAATAGTCTCTGGGACAGGCTGTGGCATATGTGATTGCAGGGCAGTCTCTGGAGCCATTTGGCTGGAAGACATGTTTTCTCCACCGAACACATTGATTATATTTTAAACTTGCAGAATTGCTAGTTTGCACTCTGCAGCAATCTCATGCACAATAAACTCTCCTCCACATTCTGTATAGCAAGCTTCTGCAAAATCAGACATTTTCTAGCTGGATGTTTTTCTTAATTCTCTCCACTCCTCCTCTGCAGTATTTGTATTTAATGTTGCAGTATTCTACCAACTTCAGCACTAAGGGGTCCGTTTACTAAAGTGCGGTAAATCTGACTTTAAGTTTCCGCATGTTATCGCTGAGAATATTTTTACGCCAGAATATTCGCAGCGACTAAGTTTACTAAACAGCGATGCGCTCAGAAGTCCTTGCGATCACTTGCAGTAACTACGTTAAGGAACCTGCTTACGTTAGCGGTAATTTTAGCAAGTTGCGAATTTTCTGGCGAAAAATTACGTTTTTGCGAATATTTATGCTATAAAATAGTCTTGTTTTATGGCGGTTATTATGTCAATTTTTACTGTGACATTCATGGCCAGAAATGCATCTTCAAAACTCATAAACTTTATTGACTGATGATTATACCATCCAACAACATTACCAGAGTAACACCAATCAAACATTTATGCATCATATAAACCCTTCTGCCAATAGAATCATATGAACAAGAAATCATACCAGTCAATCTCTTTGCTTCATAGAAATGCACAGTTTAATGTAGCCAATCACAATGAAACCGAAAAAGCGCAGAGGCTGACGAATCCTTGGACTGTGATGCCGCTGCCAATAATACGCCTCTGAGCTGAAACTGCTGCTGTTGCAACAGATAGAAGCAGAAGCCAAAACATCCTGTCAGCAATAGCTACAGATCTGTCTCCTGTCAGCAAAGAATTATGGGTTAAAAAAAACAGTATTATGGGATATTTCCTGCCCCTTGAGAATTTTCTGGCTAAAAAAATACTTTTACGCCACTACATAGGTGGCGGTAAAAGTTTGCGAATATTCTGGCGTTAATATTGTCTTTAGCACATTTCGCTGTTTAGTAAACCATGCGTTAATGTGTACGTAGCGTTAATTTCAGCGAATGCGTTAACTGGCGAACAATTATTCTTGCGCAAGAATATTCGCAAATTTATATTTACCGCAGGTTAGTAAACTGGCGATAACATATTTTGCGAAAATTCTGTCTATATATTGTGCGAATATTTTTAACGCACTTTAGTAAACGGACCCATAAGGCTGGAAAAAAAGAGGAATGCCGCATACATTGCACCCCCCTGCTTTTGTCCAATCATGCCCCCAATGTACCACTGTTTTAACTCCCTGTGTAACTGCCAATATTGAAAATTTAGAACATTTTTGGCCACACATCAGACCCCATTACTTCATTTACCAGGTCTGAATTTAAGTGTGCAGCTGAGCTAGGCTGAACTAGGCTCATTTCATCAGTGATGCCCCTTCTTTTCTGGCACCAAACTGGCCCATGCACTTTATAGCAACTGTGTCGCACTTGAACCGGTAGAAGAGATGTTCTGCAATGAACCTCCATCCACTATGGCTCCACTGCCAGATTTTGCTACAAGTTTGTGGTGGCAATAGGGGTGAGAATTTAGGGGGGGGGGAAATTTCAGAGCCCTAGAGCTTACAATTTACTCCAAGCGCACAAATAATTCCTTACATTTTCTGCAACTGTTGAGCAGTATAAAGCCAATGGAAGTTAAACCACAAAAATCTTGAGAACTATAATATAACAGTGCCAGGGATACATCAGCATGGGAAAGGGCATAACAATAGAACAGTTTTATCACAGATAACCAAGAGCTGTCAAGAAAGGTCAGGTGGTCCAGGCTGGGTGTTGGCAGGTTATTTGGTTTTCTTTCATCAGCCGATAAATATTTCACGATTAAGTGACTTTACAGCAGTCAGCAGAAAGGACAGAGAACATGTTTAAAGGCTGAGCCTTGTAATCCTGCCTGTGTAGCTCAACCCACTGTTACAATAAAAACAACTAGAACCCCCCATGCTCACTTGTGCCATCCCCTTGTTTCACCTGTCTATGTGTCATATTTAGTAGTCCTTTCCCAAGTCCTGCCCCTGTGATTTACACTTCTGATTCTGCTGCAGAACTTTGCACTGCACCCATATTTCTGTAGTTTTATTAAATTACAGGTAAAAGAAAAAAAGAGTGTCCCTGATGGGAACATGGGTTATCAGGTAAGGGTTGCTTTTCTGATTTTAGTTTAGGGGCTCCCCTGTGGCAGAAAAATCCTGAAACTTTTCTTCAGCTTGGAAAAACTTAAAGGAACAGTAACACCAAAAAATTATTATTAAGGAATGACAATATAATGTACTGTTACCTGCACTGGTAAAACTGGTGTGTTTGCTTCAGAAACACTACTATAGTTTATATAAACAAGCTGCTGTGTAGCCATGGGGGGCAGCCATTCAAGCACAGGATACACAGTAGATAACAGATAAGTGCACAAGAATCCCACTGTATACTACAGAGCTTATCTGTTATCTCCTGTGTATCCTGAGCCTTTTCTCCTTTTTCAGCTTTGAATGGCTGCCCCCCATGGCTACACAGCAGCTTGTTAATATAAACTATAATAATGTTTTTGAAGCAAACACACCAATTGTACCAGTGCAGACATCTGTCAGAAAATTGATCGGCCAGGTTAAAAAATCTTTATCGGTCACAGTGCAATCTATCTATGTTTGCAGGGCCAAGCAGGCAGCTACCCTTTGTTTTCCTGGCAATATCGCCTGAAATGGTCTTCTTAGTTGATGGACAAATCGTACATTTAAACGATCATTTTGAGATAATCATGGTCTCACCATAACAACTGGATCTTTTAAAAATCTTTACATCTATGGCCAGCTTTACTGTTCCTTTAATGTAAGATGGGATTTCTTAACCCTGTGAGTCAGCACTGCAACCCAAGAAATAGTTTTTGGTACAGGTATGGGATCCGTTCTCCGGGAAACCCATGGGTTCGAATTACAGAACCCATAGAATCCATTTTATAGAAATTTTTAAAAATGATTGCCTTTTTCTCTGTAATAATAAAACAGTGCCTTGTACTTGATCCAAACTAAGATATAATTAATCCTTATTGGAAGCAAAGCAAGCCAATTGGGATTACGGTATTTAATGTTTACATGATTTTCTAGTGCATGAAGATTCAAATTACGGAAAGATCCGTTATCCGGAATACCCCAGATCCCGAGCATTCTGGATAACAGATCCCATTCCTGTATTCATTCTTCACATGTATTTAACTTCTCTGGTTATTATAAGAAGATATTTGACCAGGTTGACCCAAATTTTAGTCCTGACCCAGAGGCTAACATCGTATGGCAAGAAAAATGTATAAAATGCTTTATAGAGCGTAGTTACCAGCAGCACTATACTCTATAGAAATCAGCACACAAAGCTATAAGCTATTTTCAGCTCAATGCCTCTGCTGCAGATAACACAGATGTCTATGTAGTTGCATGCATCCTTAATCAATGGCTAATTATATATTTGGTATGCATCATTTATATAAGACACTTCCAAACATATTGCAGTATAATCTATGTTCAAAGCACATAGCAGCCAGAGTGGTGCATTAGGAGTGTAAATTAATCAGACTATTCCAGATCTGTAATGGTTCCCACACAAAGTTCCACCCTTAATTATATGCAAAGTAACATGTTGTGTGGCATTCCTGCCCACTGCCTCTCCCAATATCACAAGCCAGCAATACTTAGCCTTGTACACACAGCATTTATCTTCCTACTCACAAAAGAAATAGCATGAAATAATGATGCATTTCAAACAATGCAGGCATTCTGTATGTTCTTGCAGTGCAATACTGGGCTAGGCACAGGGCAGGCTTCCAAACAAGGCTTGACAAGTGTAAAGTCTGCCATTTTATCACAAATCCCAGTCAGCTATTTTATAGAATTGCAAGTCTCAACGAACCTTTGAGCAGTGTTTGGGAGCACTCTGTGTCTATGCTTACTGTGTGCTCACAATTTGTATTTATACGCATATGCTGCCTTGTTCTTCAATATTGTGCACATGCTCAGGGTCTTGGTCTTTGTCGAGGAGAGTCTGTTTATTTATTTATTTATTTATTTTAAACCTGTGCTTTTTTGTACTATGTGGAGTTGAAACAGGAAAAGGGCTTGAGACAGAGGAGAGTTAACAGCAGTGATGGTGACTATTGAAGGTATGCCTCTCAATTAAAGTCAACTCTTTATTAGACTTTTCTTGTCCTTTAATGAATTTAGGTCCAGGTATGGGACCTGTTATCCAGATGCTCAGGACCTGTTATTCAGAATCCTCGGGACCTGGGGTTTTCCGGATAATGGATCTTTCCCTAATTTGGATCTGCATACCTTAAGTCTACTAGAAAATCATGTAAACATTACATAAACCCAATAGGCTGGTTTTGCTTCCAATATGGATTAATCATAGTGTAGTTTGGATCAAGTACAAGCGACTGTTTTATTATTACAGAGAAAACGGAAAACATTTTGAAAAATTCCGATTATTTAGATAAAATGGATTGTATGGGAGACAGCCATTAAATAATTTGGAGCTTTCTGGATGGTTTACAGATAACGGATTCCATACCTATATATGCATCACATTACACTGGTTACTAGTATGCATACAAATTAATTGCCAATTAGCTATCCAGCAAGTTGATTATATATGCATAAAGTGTTAAAGGGCCCACTATACAGTCTATGATCATGTAGGGACTTTTTCACAGATTAGAAAGCAGATCCACTCATTTCTATGAAAATGTGTATAAAAAAAATAAATAAAAGGTGCCTCTCTTCCTTTCAAAATCCCATAGAAATGAATGGAGAGTGGCAGAATTTCACTCTAGAGGACTGTGGTGATCTTTAACTTCACTCTTTGATGATTATACCCCATGGTTGGTCAAATTGATCTGGTTTGTTCAGCCATCAGAGATCAGACCAAAAACCAGGGTACCTGGAGGGAGAGGAACTAGCAATGACTTGCCATTCTCAGGCTTATAGCAGGAATTGGCAGACAAAGAATTTACACATGGCAGTCAACAGTTTTCTTTTTTTTAAAGAGCTAGCAGTGTGGGACAGACAGTTGTGTGTATGGTCCCTGCAAGGCAAATCTGTACCAAACAGAAGGGAGATCACGTCAGATGTAGAAAACTAGCTTCTACTACCTTGCACCAAAGGTCCAATACCATAAGTGCAGAAATCGGACCAACACAACGGCTTTCAAAAGCAATGACATGTACCTGCACACATCTTTAAAAGCACTGAAAATGTTAGAATAAACATGTATTTGAAAAATGACTTAGAATTACAGTTTCTGTTATTATACTAAAGAAATTTGGGTGGATTTCCCCTTCAATTTTTTTTGTCACTTGAAATGTATTGCAGAATAAATACAGGAGTGTTAGCCATGAAATAAAAGCCGGCACAGATATAAAAGTTTAGGTTCAGTCTATTGTGTTTAAAAAGGATGGGCACACTGGCAGTGGCACAAGTAGATATTACTGGGCCCCCAAAATGTCTAGTTGTTGACCTGTTTTACCAATGTTAATGGACATTGTATATGAATATAACATATAGGGCTTCATGGGGCCCCTATACCTCCTGCAGCCAAAGGGTCTGCTTCCTCCTGCACACCGGATAGGCAGGTTTCTACCACCAAATCATCAATTTCAGTTGTGTTAACCTGTTACCAGCAGCTTTTTCTGGAGGAAGCCGTGTGTGCAAAAGGCGCATTCTGGCCTTCAGTAATATTTGACCCCCTCCCTTTCCACAAATGAGCTCTGTGCCTGAGCAGGCGGAACGCCAGACTCCTTGAGCCGTGCCCGTCACTTGATCGTGGCTGCGTAAACAAGAGCCGAGGCTGCATGTTTATATCACGTTTACTGTACATGTATTCTTAAAAAAGGCTAATTTCAAGGGAAAACACACACACACAAATAATACTGAAAAACCCTGATTATTTTTTCTGGCAAATGGTACCCTGCATATATCCCCAGCCAGATACATTCTGCATTGCTTTGCAGCAGCCGAGGCAACCCCAAGTATTTTGAATGCAAAAAAAAATGTCCAGCCTGGAATCCTGCTGTTATGGAAATGGGGAGTTATAGTTCAGCAGCTGGAAGCATGGAAGGCATGCTTGATTTAAAATATAAACAAACAAACGAAAAAAAGAAAAATCTGAGATTTTATTTTTGATTCCTAGAGTATCAGCCCTCCGCCATCCCTTTTGCAAATATTGATGGGTGTCATTTTGCCCCCCCATTTAATAAGCAGGTTTCCTAATTGCTCTATATAACACCTGTCTGTGTTGTGCTACATGATATAAACTTCCTGCAGGGACAATGGCAAGGAGGAAGAGGATGAGAAGTGCTGCAAGGTCACAGAATTAGGAACACTCCCACTCAGCCTATAAGGTGCTTAATGCAAATCACCTGCATTGCCATATGTGCTCATGCCTTCATCTCTGTGCAGTAAAGAGTAAGCTCTGAGGGCAAGAATAAAAGCGTGGAAATGTTTTTTATTAAACGCACCACTTACCCATTTCAGCCTCTTCTACCGGGCTGTCCTCTTGCACTACCCCAAAGCCTTCGTCATTCTCTATGCCAGCAATTTCACTCTCCTGTTGGGCCAGGAAAGCAGCGGCTGGATCCTCGTCCGTCTCCCCTGCAGCGCCCGTTTCAAAGAAGCCGAAATCGTCAGACATGATCGGTTTGATCGCCTGCTGCTAATCTGCCTATAAACGCTTAGAAAGTGTGACTACTCGTGAGCGGTAAATCCAGAGATCAGAGGGAATCAGACACAAGCCATTCCCAGTGTACAAGCGGCGTCTTCTGCTCTGTCTCTGCGACTATTGCTGCTGCTGCTGCTGCTCCCCAGAAAAGGGAGGACCATAGTGAGTGACATCAGAGCAACGGGGCTGCAATTCTCAGTGTGTCCCAGCAGGTGCTACTCCCTTGAGCGTGTCACTGCCTGGTGCTCAACACACGGTGGCGCTGTGTCCTTGAAAACAAACACGAGTAAACTCCATAGCCGAGTATATAGCTGCACGGTCATCCTTTCCAGCAGCCCAGGACAGAGCACCCTAAGCAACCTCCAATTAAAAGCCATTGAATGGGTAGTAAACGTTTAGTATATAGTTATGGAATGGCCAAAGGGAAGTTACCTTCAGCATGTTATAGAATGGCCAATTCCTAGCAACTTTTCAATTGGTCTTCATTTTTGTACAGTTTTATATTTTATTTTGAAGTTATTTACTTGTTTGCCTTCTTCTTGACCTTTTCAAGGTCTCAGGGGTATCAATGACCCCAGAAGCAGTGTCAGACTGGGACACCAGGGGCCTACCCAAAAACCTTTAGACTAGGGCCCCAGTCTAAGCATTATTTCTTCCTCTCCTCACTCAACCTCAATTCTCCTAGTCTCTTTTCTTTACATACTATAACCTATTATTCCATCTATTTAGCCTCTTTATTCTCATAGAAATAGGAAATGGCCTTGAAATAAGCCAAATGTTTAGGAGCAGGAGGGCCCACTTACACCTGGGTGGGCCCACAGGGAGTTTTCCTGCCCGACACTGCCCAGAAGCCCAAAAACTATTGCCATGTGAGGCTACAATTCTATTGTTATTGCTACTAGTGATGGGCGAATCTGTCGCGAAACGTCGCCATTTTTTTTGACGCCGGCGAATGTATTTGCCCATCACTAATTGCTACTTTTTATAACTTATCTTTCTATTCAGGCCCTCTCCTATTCATCTTCCAGTTTTTCATTCACACGAGGTCCGGACTGGGATTTACAATAGTCCCTGACATTCCTTGTACACAGAGGCCCAAGCAGCCCTCCACCAGCCCAATAAATAGTGACTGTCTATGGCAACTTACAGCAGCCCCTCTGGCATTTGCCAGAACCCACAGATTGCCAGTCTGGGCCTGATTCACACCTAGGGTTGGCACCCAGCCAGTATTTGACTGGCCCAGTCAGTAAATCACCAACGAGGGCCAGAATTACAAATTTACCGGCAAAATACTAGCCAGTAGATTCATAACACCCCACCAATCCCTCCCTTCCCTGACCCTTTCGCTGCCCGATTACATCTTATATGGAGAGCTCCTCATATGATCCTCCCTTATCCTGCCAACTCCACCCATTTCCACGCCCCTCCACACATTTCCCCACCCCCAAGTGATTATGCCCCGAACCTGGAAAATAGCCAGAATCTGAAAATACACCATCTAAAACTGTCATGTAGAAGTCAATGCCAGAGGTCCCTTGAATCATTTGAAGATTTTTGTAGCCCTCATGATGTTTGGGGATTTTTGGTCAGTTTGGCTTGAAAACTTGATAAATTCAAGCGATTTCATATTTTTTTGCCAAAAACTCAAGCTTTTCAAAAACAAGAAAACATCCCAGTTGTGAGTTTATTCAAGGTGTAAAAACCTCACAAACTCGACCTTTGATAAATAACCCCCTAATATCTGGGATGGTCGGGGATGAAGCCCACACAAATGCACAGGGGGAAAATATGTACTATGGTTGCATTTAGGGCTAATAAAATACATCACAATCTAGCATCAGCACCCCACACCACTGATTCCCTACAGGCAGCCACTTAATGCTAAACTGAAGCCCTTCTGCTAGTTGAACAGAGCTAAATTACCCATTAGGTGAACTAGGCACCTGCTAGTCTGATGCAAGGGCACAGAAATGGTTGGGCATGTGAGTCCCTTTGTAGAAAATAAAGTGAATGTTTCTAAAATTTGCTCTCATTGGTGTAACCTACTTTCCTGGTCATCCCCAGGCAGCATAGTAAAAACACACGGGTTATGTCTCCTCACTGTCAGTTACCAGAAGAAAACGCCCACTCTCGTAATAAATACTCACCCTCCCCATTCTCATGCGTCTTTGTTTTCTTCTGTCAGTTCCGGGTGGCCACTCATCGATCCTCTGGATCCAATTACCGGTGCAGTTTTCTGGCAGCTCTCTCCACCCGAAGCCCTGGCGTTATCAGCGTTAGCTGTGTGTCTGGGGATCCCGTTGCAGCAGGGGATTATGTATATGCCGCTCAGGCACCTTCAGCGTTAGCGCTATGGGCAAGGTGTGTGTCGCACCAGTAGTGACATCATCACAGCGTCCAGGAGTTTTAAATAGTTGCCGGTTACAGAGCGCACTGCTCTCAGTAGCTGCCAATTGTGGAAATGGAACCGGCTGCCCTAAAACGTGCTGCTGCTAAGCCTTCAGGGTGGTTAACCCAGGATTTTATTTTTTATTTTTTTTTATTTTACATTTTCTGCGAAAAAAGCTGCTGCTAATTATCTTCCTGCTATTGCAGTGATTCTACCCCGGCTGAAGATCCTCCTAGTAAGAGACGGCATGGGAAGGAAGGATCCTGCAGGGCGTGTGATAACCCAACATTAAAAGGCAAGAAGCTGTGCCGTGACTGCCTAGATGGCTATGCCTCAAGGGAGGAAGGTTATACTAAGGAGAAAGTCCAGCCTGCCGCCCCTGCTGCAGTTGTAGATCAGGCTGCTGTTATGAAGTGGATAAAGGAGAAACAACATCATAGAGGTTCGAACCCTAGACCTTCTACATCTGCTATCTTGCAAGATTCATCCTCTGAGGGAGAATATTTGTCCTCAACAGAGGAAGAGAAGAATGAGGAAGGGACATTTGACACCAAGCTAGTTCCTTCGCTTATAAAGGCCATAAGGTAGACTTTAAGTCTGGAAGATCAGCAACAGGAGATTTCTTCAAAATCACTTTTTGTAAAAAAGAGAAAGCTAACCTTTCCTGTTCATCCAGAGATTAAGGATCTAATGAGTCAGGAATGGAAGACATATAAGAGGACTCCAGTAGAGACGAAATTATCTGTACTGTATCCTTTTCTAGCCGAAGACATGCAGATCTGGGATAACCCCCCATCGGTAGATGCTCCTGTGGCCCGTTTATCAAAGAAGACAGCTCTGCCAATCGATGATGTGTCAGCATTAAAACACCCAATGGACAGGCAGATGGAGATTGATTTAAAGAGGGCATATATGACAGCAGGAGCAACTTGTAAACCAGCGGTGGCAGTCAGGGCCGCCATTAGAAATCACGGGGCCCCGTACAACAAAATTTTTGGGGCCCCCTGGGCCCCGCCCACACTGACGACCAAGCTCCACCCCATTTCCCGCCCACTCCACATCGCAGTTAAAAGACCACACAGACATCAGCGCTAAAAAAGTAACCCCCCCCACACAAGTTGTAAAAAGCTATTGATGGTCAGGGCCCCCTTATATACATTGGGGCCCCAAAAAAAAAAAATTAAATTTTTTTTTTTTTTTTTTTTTTTAAAAATTGGTGGCAGGGGCCCCCTTATAAGTTAAAAACAAATTGGGGCCCCAAAAAAAAATTTGAAAAAAAAAAAAAAATTTTTTTGAAAAAAAAAAAAAAAACATTGGCGGCAGGGGCCCCCTTACAAGTTAAAAACAAATTGGGGCCCCAAAAAAAATTTAAAAAAAAAAAAAAATTTTTTGAAAAAAAAAAAACATTGGCGGCAGGGGCCCCCTTATAAGTTAAAAACAAATTGGGGCCCCAAAAAAAAATTTGAAAAAAAAAAAAAATTTTTTTTTAAAAAAAAATAAAAACATTGGCGGCAGGGGCCCCCTTATAAGTTAAAAACAAATTGGGGCCCCAAAAAAAAATTTGAAAAAAAAAAAAAATTTTTTTGAAAAAAAAAAAAAAAAACATTGGCGGCAGGGGCCCCCTTACAAGTTAAAAACAAATTGGGGCCCCAAAAAAAAATTAAAAAAAAAAAAAAAATTTTTTGAAAAAAAAAAAAACCATTGGCGTCAGGGGCCCCTTACGAGTTAAAAAAAAAATTGGGGCCCCAAAAAAACATGTTTTAAAAAAAAAGATTGGTTGCAGGGGCCTATAGAATATTAAAATAATACATTGGTGGCCAGGAGGTTAAAAAAAAAAAAAAATACACAAACTGGTGTTCAGTAGAATTGAACTCACGGCTTCAGTACTTCAACTTCACCTCCTTTCGTGACTTCGGGTCTTTTCACTGCTTCAGGACTTCGGCTTCGGCTGTTTTCGTGACTTCGGGTCTTTGCGCTGATTCAGGACTTCGGCTGTTTTCGGCGCTTCGTGACTTCGGCTTTTTCCGTGACTTCGGGTCTTTTCGGCGCATCGGCTTCGGCTTTTCGGCACTTCCGCATTCGGCAGCACAGAGGGAAGACGTACGGCTCGGGCGCTCGTAAGGGGGGCCCGGATCTTCAAAAAATGCAGCGCTGCCGGGCCCCCCTTCATGCCCGGGCCCGGTACGCTTGTCCCCCCTGTCCCCCCCTGATGGCGGCCCTGGTGGCAGTAGTATCGGTGGCAAAAGCGATGTCCTTGTGGTTGGATCATTTAGAACAGGCAGTTAGAGAAGAATCACAGGAAGAAAATATCTGTGAAGCTCTAACAGACATCAAGAAAGCAGCAGAGTTTTGTCTGGAAGCAGCAGTGGATATTTCAAGATTGTCGGCACGTAGTATGGCCTATAATGTAGCTGCTCGTAGAGCACTGTGGCTGCGTACATGGTACGCAGATACGGCATCAAAAAGTACACTTTGCAGACTACCTTTTGAAGGAGGTCGTCTGTTTGGCAAATCCCTTGATGAATTGATATCTAAGTCTTCAGGGGGTAAGAGCACCTTATTGCCACAGACCAAGCGTCCTCAAGAGGTCTCTAGAAGACAGTATGACAGATATCCGTCCAGGCGAAAGGAGGAAGCCAAGGCTTATAGGCCTGGGAGAGAGTACAGATCAAATTGGCGGTCGGGGCAGACTGGGTTTTTTCGTTTCCCCAAGGGTAAGAATGCTCCAAAGCCGCAGTCCAAGCCCCAATGAGATGAGGCCGGCCCCACCCCCCTTAGTAGGAGCAAGGCTTCTGAAATATCAGGAGGTGTGGGCCAGAGAAACAGACGACAGATGGGTCAATTTAGTGGTCTCAAGGGGGTATCTCTTAGAGTTCCACAGAAGACCTACAGGAAGCCACTTTATTTCTTCAAAAAGCAATACATAGAGGAGTTGCTGGCCAAGGAGGCGATTGTTCCAGTCCCTGCCAGGCTGCAGGGTCAAGGGTTTTACTCACCACTTTTTCTTGTAACAAAGGCTTCAGGAGAATTACGACCAATCTTAGATTTAAGAAGGTTAAACAAGTATTTGAAGACGCAAAGGTTCAAGATGGAATCATTGGCAACTATCAAGTCAGTAGTTCACGAGGGAGATTGGTTAGCATCCCTGGATCTGAAGGATGCATATTTGCATGTGCCTGTGGCAGAGGAGCATCAGCAATTCCTCAGATTCGCTTGGGAGAGCCATCATTATCAGTTCCGTTGCCTTCCCTTTGGCCTGTCAACCTCACCCAGAACATTCTCCAAAGTCCTAGTAGTTCTGATAGCGAAACTAAGACAGGAGAAGATCGAAATTTATCATTACCTGGACGATCTATTGATAGTAGCAAGAGAGAAAGAGATTCTCTTGCAACATGTAGCAAGGGTGGAGTTTGTTCTCCAGCATTTTGGCTGGGTTCTGAATCGGAAGAAGAGTCAGCCAGATCCCACACAGAGGATAATCTATTTGGGAGCCCTTCTCGATACCAGATTAGGGATGATATCGCTTCCAGTAAAGAAGATCCAACATATAGTCACACAAGCCAAAATGTTGGAGAGTCTCCAATTCATTCCAGCAAGACAGTTCATGAGTTTCCTAGGCCTACTGACCTCAACCTTAGAGTTGGCGAGATGGAATATGAGGCCAATTCAGAATTGGTTCCTTGTGACATGGGACCGGAACAGGAGAGATTGGTCCCAGAAAATTCAGATACCCAGTCATCTAAAAGATCACCTTCACTGGTGGCAGAATGCAGCCAACCTTCGGAGGGGGTTTGCCTTGGAGGAGCCAGACTGGCTAGAGATGTACAAAGATGCATCTCGAGTAGGCTGGGGAGCCCATGTGGAGGAATGGGCAGTGCAAGGGTTTTGGAAGAACGGAAAGTCTCACTTACCTTCGAATGTCCTGGAGTTGAGGGCAATCAAGGAGGCCCTGAAGTCCTTACAGCCAGTCCTGTTAGGAGGCGCAGTGAAGATAAGATCGGACAATGCCTCAGCTGTGGCATATATAAGGAAGCAGAGGGGAACTGGCAGTATCAAGTTACTGAAAGAGACTCTACCGATCATGGAATGGGCACAACATCACCTGTTGGACATAACAGCAGTCCATGTACCAGGGATCCAGAATCAACAAGCAGATATGTTGAGCAGGAACCCGCTGGAGAGAGGGGAATGGGAGTTGAACCCACAGATCTTCGATTGGATAACTTCCAGATGGGGTCTTCCCAGAGTAGACCTCATGGCCTCAGAGAAGAACCACAAGATAAAATCATTTTTTTCGAGATACCAGTCGAAATTAGCAATAGCAGTGGATGCATTCTCCCAGACTTGGGAGGGTCTTTGGGCCTATGTGTTTCTTCCTTTTCCCCTAATCTTCAAGGTCCTCAGGAAAATATTACAGTCGAAGATGGAGGTCATAGCCATTATTCCCAATTGGCCGCGCAGGCCCTGGTTTCCTCTCCTGAGGAGGCTGGCAGTCCAGGAGCCAATGCTGCTGCCAGCAGTGGAGGATCTGCTGATCCAAGGGTTATACCTGCATCCGGATCCTCATTCCCTCAGATTGGCGGCTTGGAGGTTGAGAGGTCAGTCCTGGAGAAACAAGGATGCTCCAAGTCATTGATACATACGTTGATGAAAGCCAGAAAGAGTGGTACTGCAGTAGTTTATCACAAGATCTGGGATCGATTTTCCTCATGGGCAGGTGGTTGTCAGGTCAACCCCTTTTCTCCTTCTACTGTATCTATACTAGAATTCCTACAATCAGGGCTGGAACATGGATTAAGTTTGAGTTCCTTAAAAGTGCAAGTATCAGCCTTATCAGCAGTATTGGGTAAAAAAATGGGCAGAAGAGCCTTTGATTGAACAATTTTTCAAGGCAGTAATTAGGATTAGACCTCCGATAAAGAAGTCGGCACCGCCTTGGGATTTGCCCCTAGTTTTACAAGGTCTTTCTGTGGTACCATTTGAACCTATTGAGGAAATATGGCTGTGGCTATTGTCATTGAAAACAGCACTGTTGGTGGCACTGACATCAGCCAGGAGAGTGGGGGAGTTGCAAGCTCTGTCAGCGGAGAAACCTACAGTCTTCCATGAGGACAAAGTAGTTTTAAGGCCAGTGCAGGCTTTTCTTCCAAAGATCGTTACAAAATTTCACATTAATGAACCAATAGATTTACCGGCTTTTCCGGGTGAAGATGAGGCTAATCCATTGGATGTGAAGAGATGCCTACAGATGTATATTGAGAAGACTAGAGCTCTGAGGAAATCAGAGACGCTGTTTGTGATACCTGGAGGATCAAGGAAAGGTCAGGGCAGCATCGAAACCAACCCTTAGCAGGTGGATTGTGAAAGCTATCTCAAAGGCTTATGAGGTGCAGGGTAGAGCATCACCTGGAGAAGTGAGGGCACATTCAGCAAGACGTATGGCAGCCTCATGGGCGGCGGAAGCAGGAGTCTCGTCTGAGGCAATCTGCAAGGCAGCTACTTGGGCATCATCCAACACATTTATAAAACATTATAAATTAGATGTTTTTTCATCTTAAGAAAAATTTGGGCAGGCTGTATTGTCTGCATCATGAAAATAAAAGAGATTCAGCATTATAGCCTGTTTTTTCTTTATTCCCACCTCTAAGATGTTATTGCTTTGGTATTACCCGTGTGTTTTTACTATGCTGCCGTGGAGATGACCAGGAAAGGAAAATTACGGTAAGTATGAAACAATTTTCTCCTATGGTTATCAAAAAACACTCACCAAGGTGATATCATAAATAGCTTTAATGTATGGAAAAAAGTTACATTTGTATATTGTATATATTTTATTTGTATAGCGCTCCTTGAGGGCAAAGCACTGTACAGCAAAACAATAAATAAGTAGTAACAAACAAGGGGTCACTGCATTAATAAGTAACAATAAGTGCATTATTAGAAATAACATTCAATTAAATATAAAATATACTTAAAATACTGATTAAGCATACCTCCCAACTGACCCGTTTTTAGAGGGACAGTCCCTCTTTTGACAGCTCAACCTGCAGTCCCGTTTTTCTCTGCACTGAACAGCCAGAAAAAGAAACAATGTTTCTAACTTAAATGGCTTTTGGCAGAGAGCCCTGAACAGCCGCAGCAGCAGCAAAGATACTTTTGTAACAATTTCGAGATAAGCATCCCAGTCCAACACTGATTAAACCTAATAAACATATATATGAAAAAGCTGAAGGCGCTCGTGTAAAACCAAAGGGAATTGTAATGACAATAACGACAAGCTCAGTGCGAAAAGGCTGCAAAACACGCCTGTGCATCACACACTGCTTATTTATCAGCTATAGAAAACATTTTCGGATACTGAGGAATATATAAGGGATCAGTAACGTGCCCTGCATACTGCATTATGACTGAGTTAACGTTACAGGTAATCACAAGATAAACTATGTAACGGCTCCAACAATCAATAGTCATGTCATTAGCACGTATCACGTGACAACCTCCCCCTCTAAGTCAACAGTTGCTAAGCACCCAAGATGGCGGCGGTGGAGGAAACTTCCTTTGCTTCTGATGGATTCCGGGACGTAACTTCCGCTAAATGGGAGTGACAGGTTAGAAGGCGGAGAGGGAAGATGGCGGCGCCGGAGGAGCGGGGCCTGAGCCAGGACCAGACAGAAAAACTGTTGCAGTTTCAGGTATCTTTATTATTAGGAGCACTGTAGGGATTATAAACCCTCGCAGCGAGGGGGGCTGTCACTGGGTGGAGTTGGTTAAACCGTGAAGGGCCCGGATACAAAAAAGTTGTCTTCATCAGCCCTGGTTTCAGAATGAAAACGAACCTCTAGTTGTTATTAAGGAAAATGGGTCCTACGCTTAAAGCCCCCGCACCATTTGTAGATTGAAAACACCCAGTGGATTCCATTTGTTATGGGATGTCACATTGGTTGTAGTTAGACGACAGCTGGAAAGACGCAGGCTGGAAATCCTTGGCTTAGAATGCATGAGAAAGTTCTTGCTGAAGACTTCACCTGCCCTGCTGCTCAAGGGCTGCGAGGAGAGGCCTTGCCTTTTATGCAGGTGGATTTAGGGGAGAGTGACTGAGCCCATGTGTAAATAAGCTGTGTATATGTATATGTCATCCTGTACTTGTCTGTAATCACCATGGATTCTTCACTGAAATGTCTCTTTTACTGCTCAGGCTGACAGGCTCTGATTATGATATTCTCTTGACTATAACATTCAGACTTGTATTTCTGAATCCATTGTAAGTACAGATTGGTCTGTATATGCCACACTGTACAGTTGGACTCTATAGTTCAACTACAAACTGAGAAATGCGTCAGGATGTCAGGCTCAGATTATGTTCTTCTCTTGACTATAAAATCACATTCAGACTTGTATTTCTGAATCCATTGTAAGTACAGATTTGCCTGTATATGCCACACTGTGCTTTTGGACTCCATAGTCAAACTACAAACCGAGCAATAAGTATACATTTTTAGTGTGTTGCATGTTAAGAGACACGGGAGGATGGAGTTTAGTGGCCTACAGAGCTTACAATCTCACTACAGTCTATGATAAACAGGTCTGCAGATGTCTATCCATCTCATGCCAGTTGTGGTTGGCAGATAACTTTGGTAATGGGTATATTAACAGACAACCAGGCAGCATTGAACATCACAGGCTCTCACTTCAGGGCATAAATAGGGTATAAAGATAACAGTCTGATATATGCTCTGCGCAAAGTCCTTTTGGATTAGATAATTAGCAGCACCAGGTTGGTGTGGATCCACTTGTCCACCGGATAAGTACAAATATAGGGTAAAATAGTCCTTTAAACTAAAGCAAATGGCACACATTGCATTTTGTAGCTGTCCCGTGAAAAAAATGTGCTTGTACATAGTAATGTCTCTTTTTAGGGCTATTGAGAGCAACTGTCACTTGGAAATGTAGATGTCAGCTGTTTGGAGGAGGTGGGTATTTTTTTTTTTTTGCCATAAGCAAGACAATTCCCTTTAGCAGAACCAGTGAATTTGAGAGGGTTCTGGACTTTTTGCCACTGCATTTTTCTTTGAAAAAAAAAAAATAGCTACAGCCGCTACATATGGTTTGCTTGTCACTGGCTTTAAATGCTGAAATTGACTGCACTTTGCACATACAGTAATCATATTGATGTCGGTGACAAGTAATTGCTTTACAAACGAGCACCAGTGATTTCATGTATAATGGATAACAGCCATACTTCCTATTTTAAGGAAGGAAGGTGTTTTTATTTACTAAGCCCATGATTTATTTGAACTCATAGTTGCCTACTGCTTGTACAATGTCCTATGAGAGCGATAGGTCTGTGTAAAATACTCATATGCTTATCTTGGGCCTATTAAAGTCGCAGTTGCAAGGGGGAGACATGCTTTTGCCCTGATTGGGATACGAATGCCGATCAGATTAATTTTGCTCATCCACACATCGCAGTACAAGGCTGGATCGGTAGTTTATCATTAGTAATTTTTGCTTATGCCGTTTAGCGGTTCAGAGGGTTAAGTGAGCACGGTTGCTCATGTAGCTTGCACCATAGCTTGCTATGTATCTTAGGGCTAAATTACACAGAAGATTTTATCTGACCCACAAAATCATTTCATGCAACAGCTCGAGATTTTGTAGGATCCTACAAAATCTGATCCACACATGTGTAATTGAAGTTGGATCAGATGGTGTGTTTTGTTCACGCATCTGCGGCTGACCGTCAATGTTTTTCAATGAGAGAAAAAGTAATTCAGACTCTGTCTGGTTTTATCTCATGGGATGAAGACGCAGTATGCAGTGTTCCCCTGCGACAGTCAGTCCCATTATTTTTTAACCTATGCAACTATATTCAACTGGTAGAGTGTGATCTGTTGATCTGATACCATACTACAACATTTCCAGTGTATTTTAGCCCTTAGACCTAACTAATGTAGCACAGTATCTAATTTAATTTTCTATGTGTTCTCAACAAAAACGGCTACCTTCTGCACAAAGCTGAAAGCCTAGGTCAGTGCTGTCCAACTTATGTGGTACCGAGGGCCAAAATTTTACTGGCCTATGTGGTGGAGGGCCGATAATGGAAGTCAGTGTTGGCCACTCCCCCTTTTAAACGTCTTTTTCCATTGAATTCATATTTTCTATGTGTGACCGTTTTTCTAATATTGAAGTGTCAAGTGTCTTTTTTCGCCTTCTGAAGCAGCTCTGGGAGGGGGGGTCGCCGACTCTGTAAACTGTTCTAAATTGATACATTTAGTTGATATATTTCTTATCTTTGTCCCTGCTGAGCAGAATCTCTGGGTTTCATTACAGGCAGCTGTTAGAATTGATACAATAGTTGCTAATATTCTACAAATGCTGCTGAGAAATGTATCAACTAAATATTGCAAAATTGTAACAGTTTATCTGCACCTGAATTACTGAGACTCAAACACCAGAGACACGAACTTAGATTTTGGAAAAACAGTAAAATATAAATAATGGAAAGTAATTGGAAAAAGTCATTATTTCTGGAAAACAATCTAAAAACAACTGAGTTGAAAAAAGTGTTTGGAAGGTGAACAACCCCTTTAACAGTGGTAACACCAAAAAAACCAAATGGCTGGTGCTCACTGCAGGGAAATCCCTCATCACTCTTATGTGAAAAATTGAAGTCATGTTAAAAACATACCATTAAATCCATATGCTTCCTCCTCCCCTATGGATAATACAACAACCCCAACACATGATTAAACACCTTAGGGGCCCTTAACAACAATTTCCAAATGCTAACAAACCCCAAGAACAAACCCCTAACAGGCTTACATTTCATAGGTAGTGTAGAGCAAGCAGAGAATGGCACACACAAGCAGCACTGGGCAAGCAGAGACTGGCACACACAGAGAGGGAAGGCAGAACAGAGCAGGTTACAGGGAAAGCTATCATACAGTGTACATTTGTACTACATACAGTGACACAGTGCTGGTGCCCCATTAGCATTTTGAATAAGGTGTGAACACGTGAACAATGTGGGCTGTTTCAGTCTGGGTCTCAGGTGTGAACAGTACAGGCCTTTAGGATATAAACAATAGAAGTGTCACAAGTGTGAACAATGCAGGGGGATTACAGTCTGAATTTGAGTTTGAAACAATGCAGGGGCCAGTTAATCTCTCTAGCGATACCTTATGGTAAACAGACACAGCATGTGGGGGGGCCACAGAAGGGGGGGAGGGTGTAGCGCCCGCATGCCACCAGTTGGACAGCCCTGGCCTAGGTGAAGGTATAATGTATCATAACTAGGTGTAATGTGGAGTATGTTTGGAGTAAGGCAAATTAGCCCATCAGCTTTAGAAGACTGATAGAAAATTATAGCCAATAAAGAAGCAGTTGCACAATGATCCAATTTTTAAGATGTCTTTGTACATACAGGTACTGCTAAATGGATTTCATAGTGTGGTTTACAACCAACATTTCTATGATCTTCTCAGCCACCAGCTTTAGACATCACTGAAATGTTATAGGACGTTCTAGAATGAAGAGTGGATTTCCACTAGAAACTAGCCCTAGAAACTGTTACACACTTGTGTAGCAGGATTCCCAAGAGGGATGATATTGTGTAGGACTGGCCAGCCCACTATTTAATAGACAGAGCCAACATGAAAGTATTTGTGTGCTATACATGTTGCACAGAGTAAACATACCACTCTTCCAGCACACCAGCTCTATGCAAACACAATACATAATCACCCAGGAGCTGATCTGTTTGCCATAAGGATATTTATGAAAAGGCAATTTATTTGTTTTGAGACATATTGGAGATAGTATCAGATGTTTTTTTCCCAACATCTCTGGGTCAGCTAGTGGTTAGGGACAATTTACTTGAACAAAAGGTTGAAATTGTGTTTTTTGCAGCCTCATCTGCTGTGTAACTATGTATGTGGAAAACAGCCTCCTTGGTCTGGTGAGAGCAAAACTGAACTTTTTGGACTATTTGTGTGGTTAAAAGTCAACACTGCTCATTGCCCTGTAAACACTATCCCTATGGCAAAGCATATTGTGAGGTATGTTCTTCATTGACAGGCACTGGAAAACTGGTCAAGATTCAAGCCAAAGTTACACTTGAGTCATTTTAAAACCATGAATTTGCCTTGGAATGGTCCAGTCAAAGCCCAGACCTCAGTCCAACTTGAAAATTGCTTTTCACAAGCACCCCATTCAACCTGACAGAGTTTGGGCAATTTTGCCAAGAAGAATTGCTAAAAGTTGGATGAACCAGATGTGCAAAGTGGGAACCAATCAGTAATTAGTGCCCTTGACAAAGAGCCGTTTAGGCATGAAATGTTGTTGTTGCCAGAAACTGGGAAATATAGGCTTTTTTTTAAAAAATATATATTTTGGATTGCTGTCGCCTGAAACCTGGCAGTATTGATCCTTGTGTATGGAAACACAATTAATGGGCACTCAAAGTTTAATTATAAAACAGAGTGTGCAGATTATTTGCTGTGTGAATGTCGGGCTTTATTTACAAAATTTTCAGTCGAGTTGAATTTGGAGGCAAAAGCCCTATCCCCCCCCCCCGTTTCATCTTAATTTTTTAATCTGGCCAATATTAATTTCCCCTTTTTAGCGATGATCTCTTTCACCAGAATAATTAAGGCTGAAGTAGCGTTGTTATTGTGTATTGCCTGTTCAAGTCATGTGCCAAATGTTCCTGCCAAGAAGTCAAATTTCTATTTGTATACCACGTTGACTGATTCCAGCACAAAATGCCCAATTTTATGCACTTGGCATGTGCCTACCTCTAGTTTCTGCCAGTGTACGTTAATTGGAAGCAGAAGTCTCCGGCTGCACAAAAAACTCCCTTTCCAGTTTTGTCAGTATGCCAGTGTACAGTGGAGTTTTGTTCCAAGAATCTGGAATGGTTTATATAGAGAATCCCCAGGATTATGTGCTCCGAGGATATTTCTGCAGCAGTTAGAAATGCACAGCCTTTGCCTTGTCTCCGATGAGCAACGTATCTCACAATATACATGGGTCTCTTATGGCTTTTATATAAAAACTTTTATAAGTTATATAATATAATATTTATAGGATAGGATTCCTGTGACTAAAATACAGTTACCTTTTCTCTTAGGGCTTTAGTTCCTTCTGCAAAACCTGTCTGTGCTGTCAAATTTGTTTTAGGGTAAGCCTTTGGTCTATGCAGCCAGCAGAATGAAAAATGTTGAAAACAATGCGTATGTAAAGTAGTGTCGTTTTATAGGAGTGGGAGTTGAATTATATACATATAAAAATTTGGAATAACTTTTAATTTCACGTAGAAGTCAATTTGCTGTAATTTCTTTCTTGCCATAAAGCAAGACAGGACTGCTGCGGTTAGCAAGAGTCTAGAGACCTTAAACAAAACACTTGATTGAAAACACAGTCTCAGTTACTGTTTATCTGTTAGGCTCATCTGCATTTAATGCAATGTTTGCTTTCTTTTTAGGCATGAGAGTGAAATAGACAAGAGGCATAACATAACAAAGCTTGCACTCAAAAACACACAAACAGATGAAATCTGAACATTTAGATGACTGAAAATAACACGGCACAACATTACTTTGTTATGCTTTATAATTCTAAAAGCATTCAGCCTGTTTACTAAACATTAATAAAAAGTAATTAAAAAAAAAAAGAATAAGAAAAATGCGTGGAGGACAATTATGAATAGATATTTCCATGTCTTACTTTGTTTGTGTTTTTTTTTTTTTTTTTTACACACATTCATTTAGTATTTTATGATGTCTCTGACAGGACTTGACTGGTATCGAATCAATAGACCAATGTCGCCAAACTCTGCAGCAGCACAACTGGAATATTGAGGTATGTACCTGAAGCTGCAGGGAAGGATCCAGAGAATTAGTGATCAGCTAGCAGACTGAACATATAATGTCTAATATGACATCTGTGTGTATGGTCAAATAATGTACAATGTACTAGCAGAACAGTGCGCAGACTTTCCTGATGATCTCTCTTTATTGTAGACTGCTGTCCAAGACAGGTTAAATGAACAGGAGGGTGTCCCCAGGGTCTTTAACACCACTCCCAACCGTCCTCTGCAGGTGAATACTGCGGACCATAGAGTATACAGTTATGTGGTGTCTCGGCCACAGCCAAGGGTAAGTTCAGATCTGTAATAGCAGTGTTGGGTAGAACTACACAGTTTGAAACCATCTAATATTGTCTCCTTGTTACAGGGGCTATTAGGATGGGGTTACTACCTGATTATGCTTCCATTCCGCATCACTTACTATACAGTACTTGATATATTTAGGTAAGTTTTACTTGTGAACCTAAAGTGTCGATCAGTGAATACAGAATGTCTTTAGCCTTTCTTTATCTCCTCTCTGTAAGGTTTGCTCTTCGTTTTATAAGACCGGACCCTCGCAGCCGAGTCACTGACCCAGTAGGGGATGTGGTCTCCTTTATTCATCTGTTTGAAGAGAAATATGGCAGCACACATCCTGTATTTTACCAGGGTACTTACAGCCAGGTAAAACTTTCCCATCAGACGAGAACAGTCTAAGAAAAAAAAATTCTCTTTACTAGGGATTGGGATTAGAACCTGATTTTCTTCTAATAAGGTAATGCCAAAGGGTGTGCCTATGTTGGGAATTAAATGAAAATAATTATAAAGGAAAATAAAGTAACTTTGTCAACACCTTTAGTTTCCCTTATTTCAGTAATGTAAAACTCCCAAAGACTTTCCACTTGTCTAGATGATAAATGGGTATAACTTTAGTTATAGCCTTTAGTGGAGTACATCAGGGGCACATTCTTGGTCCATTGCTTTTTTTATTCTAGTGTTTTTTTATAAATTGACAATAAAAATGATATTCAAGATTGGTAAAACCTAGGGCTCAAGCAGCATTAATGCTAGTTATACCCAAATTTACTTTGTAGCAGGCCTAATTAATTTACAAGGTTTTGGGGGTCATTTTAGATAACACACTTTACAGCTTTAGCCTGTGACAAGTAGTGGGACTGAGCACAGGTGTTGTATTTCGTCATTGCAGTTAGCCATCGTAAGCAACAAGCAATTTATTTTTACAGGCTATAAAATAAAACTAAAGATTTTATGGGTTGTATGGGTAACCGCAGTTTACTGAAGCAGGGCTGCATAATTTGCAGGATCTCATCACACATCCATTCACTGTAACCAATAGGCTAATATCTGTAAGTAGGGATGAGCAAAATTTTTCACGCAGTTTCACCGTGGAAATGATGCCCATAGACTCCAATGGGAGAAAAAAATGGTGCACATCAAAAAAAATTACGCGCGTCAAAAAAAATTGTCTTGCATTTTGGCAAATTTTTGCCAAAGCGAAAAGGGTCAAATTCACCCATCGAAGACACATTGAACTACTGTGGTTCTCCAGAGTTTATTTGAAGCAAATTTGCCATCCCTGTGGACTGCAAGTTCTTGTGCACATAAATTACACACTGAGGTTTCGTGAGTTCTATAAAAATTCTTTTTTTTTTCTGTTTGCAGGCTTTGAATGATGCTAAACAGGAGCTGCGCTTCTTGTTGGTTTATCTGCATGGGGAAGATCACCAGGACTCTGATGATTTCTGTAGGTAAGTGTCTTTCATGTCTTGGAGCTACTGTTTTTTTTGGGTACATTGGATCAGTCGTTTGTGCTCATTTTTCTTTAGAAACACCCTCTGCACCTCCGAGGTCACCCATTTCATTAACAGCAGAATGTTGTTTTGGGCCTGTTCTAGCAACAAGCCTGAAGGATTCAGGGGTGAGTTAACTAGCCATATTTCTATCCTGCCAGTTTAATCTGTTCTATTACCTGCTTTCTATAAGTTTTGTCTCTTGTGTTAGTTTCCCATGCCCTGCATGAGAACACCTACCCCTTTTTGGCTATGATCATGCTCAAGGATCGCCGGATGACTGTAGTGGGGAGACTGGAGGGCCTGATTCAGCCACAGGACCTTATTAACCAGCTGACATTTATCATTGAAGCCAACCAAACCTATTTAGTATCAGAGAGACTAGAGAGGTGAGTATAAGAACTACAAACCCAATTAAGTCATGATAGCATGAATAGATGTCCAGTGCAAGGGCTACTTTTACTTTTAAAATGAATGCAGGATTCACAGCTTATTTGCTTCTCTCCAAGTAGCTGCTTTCATAGCATTGAATGGGAAGTTTTTTTTTTTTTTTTGTACCTCTTATTAGACCTTAATACGTCATCTGCAACTACAGTTTTGAGGTATACTCTATGAGCATCTGAGCATCTTTTTTTCCCTGGTTAAATCATTGCTCTTACAATTTTGTGTGTTAAAAAGAAAATTAGTTAAGGTGTTCTTTTTGCAGAGAGGAACGAAACCAGACTCAGGTGCTGAGGCAGCAGCAAGATGAGGCATATCTGGTTTCCCTGCGTGCTGACCAAGAAAAAGAACGCAAGAAGAAAGAGAAACAGGATCAGAAAAGAAGAGAAGAGGAAGAGGCACAACGCAAACAGATGTTAGAAGAGAGGAAGAAAAGGGTAATGGATTTTACTCCGAGATGCTAACACAACTGCACACACAGTGGCACTGCTTACAGTATTCCTTCAAATGCCATATTTTATTTCTGTATTACACTGTAAGCTTTATTTATGTACTGTTCTCTATTAACTGCAGATATTGTATCTCCTTAAATAGAATCTAGAGGAAGAAAAAGAGCGCAAGTCTGAGTGTCTCCCTGCTGAGCCAGTTCCAGATCATCCAGATAACGTCAAAATTATTTTTAAGATGCCAAATGGTACCAGGGTAGAGCGAAGGTTTCTCTTCACCCAGTCCCTGTCGGTAAGTGTTTACTTCTAAGTCTATACAACATAAATCTGGGTTACCAGCTGCTCTCTGACTTGACAGTTGCATTGACAGACACGTTTATAATTAGGACAGGATATTCTAGTAAAATTTCAGTCAAAACTGAATACTTTGGAGCAGTAATAGATGGTTACTGGGATTTTCTAAGAACGTCTTCAGGCTGCTGCAATTCTCTCAGTAATGCTCATATTTAACTTTGAGAGACAAACCTGGAAGAAGAACAATGAGCTTCTGTTGAATCTTTGCAACCATTGTATTAAATGGGAAGTTCACTATTAACTGCCAGTCGGTCATTGATGGGCCTATTTTAAGCAGTTCAGGTCTTCATTGCTTTTATGTTTGCAATTGTATTTCAGCCTGCAACTGAAAACGCGGTATTAGTTTGTTTCATTCCTTATTTGGCATTTTTTTTAAAACCCTCTCCTATTCATCTGCCATTCAAACTCCTGTCTGGTAGCTAAGGTTAGTCCTAGCAACCAGATTCCAAGCTTGAAAGTTTAGAGCCAAAAAATGTAAGTGCTCCAAAAAGGAAAATTGTTTCATACAGTAATTTTCTTTTCCTGGTCATCCCTATGGCAGCATAATAACCTTTGGGTATGCTCTCTTCCTGTTGGATAAGCAGAAGAAAACAACACGCCTCTCATACCCATAAGTACCTCCAACTCCCCTCGTCTTAGTACTAAGCACAAACAATCTAGAGTGGGTATGCTGCCATAGGGATGACCAGGAAAAGAAAAATACGGTAAGTATGAAACAATTTTCCTTTTTCCTGGTCATCCCTGGCAGCATAATAATAACCTCTGGGTAATACCACAACAACAAAACACAAAGGGAGGGAAAATAACATGCTGAATATGCTTTAATCAACAAAAGCTGCAAGGACAGACTGTCCAATAGAATCGCTGAAAAATAAAATTAATTTATAATGCTTAAGGAATTGTGAGATGATGCCCAGCTAGCTGCCCTGCACATTCTGCTGCTCAAAAATCTGGAACACTCCTGGTAGAATGTACCTTCAAGCCTGAAGGTGATGGTCTGCCCTGCTCTGTATACGCTTGGAAATAGCTTTAGTAATCCAGCTTCTCAAGGTTCTCTTAGATGCAGGTTCTTCTGCTTATCCAACAGGGAGAGAGCATACCCAAAGGTTATTATTATGCTGCCAGGGATGACCAGGAAAAACAGTTCATTTTAGTTAGTTTAAATGTGAACCACCCCTTTTAAAAATATCTCAGAGCAGTCATGGTACTTGAGTAATGCCCCTGGCGTTGGACTGTCCAGACAGTGGTCTCTGGGCACCTTTACGTATAATTTAGAAGTTAATTTTGTATGTGTCTATCATTTTTTTGGCTACTACTGGCCTGTGTATTACTAACTCCTTACAGCTTTCAAATGGGGATCACTGACCCCATCTAAAAAACAGATGCTCTATGAGACTAAAATTGTATTGTTATTGCTACTTTTTACTACTCCGCTTTCTATTCAGGCCCTCTCTTGTTCATATTCCGGTCTATTTTTCAAATCATTGCATGGTTGCCAGGGTTATTTGGACACAACCAACCAGATTGCTGAAATTGCAAACTGGTGAGCTGCTGAATAAAAAGCTAAAAGATGTCAAAAACTACAAATAATAAAAACCATCTGTAAATATAACGCTCTACATCATACTAAATGTTAACTCCTTTAAGTGAACCAAAAGGTGCACATGCATTAGGCCGGCCTGCTCTTGATACCTCAAGATTTGGTGTGACCATTGTTTTTCTTCTGTCCAACCATGTGAGTAATTATTGCGGTTGGGGGCGGGAGTTTAGACCTATAAAACTGCAATCCTTGTGGATTGGTGTTACTGTATTTTCAAAAATTTCCTACAGTTCTCTTGCTGTTCTGAACATTTGGGTAGTTGGCCTCTGGAATAGAGTATTGTTTATCTCATAGGCAGATCATTGTATGTATTGTATGATCATTGTACAGCACACTAATTCTCTTATTTAACATTCCCCCTCTCTAATTCTAGGTCATCCATGACTTCTTGTTCTCTCTGAAAGAGACTCCTGAAAAGTTCCAGATAGTAACAAGTTTTCCCCGCCAAGTGCTGCCGTGCCTACCCAGTGAGGAAATCCCTGTGCCTCCAACTCTGCAGGAGGCTGGACTGAGCCAATCGCAACTGCTTTTTGTACAGGATCTGACAGACGATTGAGGAAAAAAAAGTATATATATTTTTCTCCCCTAAGGAATGAGGGGAACAAGAAAATAAAAAAAAAAAAATAAACTAGAAAAGCAAGTAGGGAGGAATGAGAGATTACCTATTCTCATAACATTATTTTTTTTAAATAACTGCTGCTACTGACTTTGGATCCGAGCGTCCTCGCTCAGGCAAGGAGAGGGGAGGCAGTGCGTAGCAGTGAAATGGTTTTCCCCATTGAAGGGGGACAAAGGCCAAGAGACCATGAACATGAAGGTGTTCTAGGAGAAGTTACAGAGCTCACATTTGGTATTTTTCAAAGTAACAGATCTGCGGGAGGTGCCTGCAGAACATCATAATCTTGCATTCCCTTGACCTGGGAGAAGGAAGAACCATCGCTGCGGAGGAAACAACCCATGCAAATCTCTCTCTCTCTCTAACAGTTGTTAGGGAGGATAGTTGTGAGTGTATTTTTGTTGAGGAACAAGAGGAAATGGCTTTCCTTACTCTGTATAAAGCATTTTTTTTTTAATTTGCTTCTTTTTTTTCATGCTTTCTAAACAAAACAAAAAGACCAAAGGAGCGAGCGGCCATTGCTCTGGCTTGAATGGCGTTTAAAAGACCAGTAACATAAAAACATTTTGTTTCTACATAACGAAATAAAACTAAACAGTCTTTTTATTAAGAAAGCACTTACCGATTCTCCGCTTGCGCTCCTCTTCAGAAACGGTGACGATCCATCGTGCGGTGCTCTATTTTTCCTCCCTGCCTTCTATTGGAGATAGCCAGGGAGGAATGGAGTGCTGCACAATGGATCGTCACCCTGACGCCGTTTCTGAAGAGGAGCGCAAGCAGACAATCGGTAAGTTCTTTCTTGATAAAGCCTTTTTTTTTTTAAAGTTAAAAGTGGCTTGGTGAAGTTTTTTTTTCGTTCAGTACAAACAAAAACAAAATGTTACTGGTCCTTTAAGCAGATCCTTTTTATAGAGAGGTGTGTGAGGTGGATCTTGCTTTTGATAGGGGCACAAGTAAAGGCCCCACCGTGTAACAAAGGCAATATCGAGTGACTGATCTCCCTGCTTTAGATGCCTTCTCTTGTCACTAGTATTCTCTATGTCCAGACTGACTTATATTCCAGATAATTTATTCCAAATATAAAATTAAAAACAATTTAGAATTCTGCTGTGTCAATATTAAATGTCAATAGTGGATGCCTGTGATAGTAGGGATGACCACACGTTACTGTGAAAACGTTTTTTTTCTCCTGCGCATGTTCCAGTTCAGTCAATTAAAATAATTTCCCCCAATTTTTTTTATTTAATGATGCAAAAATTACTAAAAAGAAAGAGACTAGTGGACCTGCTAAGGCAATAGGTTGGCTTTTCTTTGTGGGAAAAATGTCAGCTGTAAGCAGTACTTACAAGTCTTCCATGGATTTTCATAGGAATGCGTCCATATTCCTTTAATGCACCAACTCCTAAGACACCCAATGAAACCCATTGGAACATCCAGCACTATTTGGGTGTCTATTTATAGCAATGACTGGTAAGTAGAGCTCCTTCCGTTGTCATGGACACATTTGAGTTGTGTAGGTCTCAGGCTGTTGCTGAACTATTAAAGGTCCAGTAACATCAAAATGTTTTCAAAAAATTTGTTGGTATACATCGAAAAAAAAAACAAAACACCAAGACAAATTAAACTTTAAAATCACAAAGTCTTTATTAAGAAATAACTTACTGAAACGCAGCTTTCCTCTTCAGAAAGCGATTGGGTGGTCCATCGTGCAGCGCTTGATTTAGTCTCCCTGCCTTCCTTAGGAGATAGCCAGGGAGGAGAAACAAAGTGCCTTTTCTGAAGAGAAGCTGGAAGCAGAGTTTCGGTAAGTTATTTCTTCATAAAGGCTTTGCGATTTCAAAGTTTAATTTGTCTTGGTGTTTATTTTTTTTCTATGTATAATAAGAAATTTTTTTTATTTTTATTTTACTGGTCCTTTAAGCACACTAGGAGCTGTAATAGTATGAGCCCCACACACACTGCATAATGACTTCCTACTTAATATATTTGTTACATAGAAAATATATATATATTTTTTTCTGGCCGAAAAAGGTTGTGCAAGATGATATCTATACCGAGACAGATGAATGTTTTGCACGTTAAAGGAATAGTAACACCAAAATATGAAAGTGCCTTAAAGTAATTCATATACAATTTACTGTTGGCCTGCACTGGTTTAACTTCAGAAAGACTACTACAGTTTATATGAACAAGCTGCTGTGCTGCAATGGAGGCAAGTGCAATAGGGCTAAATGGCACAGGTTAAATTCAGATCACAGATACGCTCTGTAGAATAGAATGGTGTTCTACAGACCTCATCTGCTATGTAACTTGAGCCCTTTCTCATTTGAATGGTTGCCCATGTGGATAAGCAGTAGCTTATTTATATACTACAATATAACTATAGTTGTTTCTAGGGATGCACCGAATCCACTATTTGGGAATAAGCTGAATCCCCAAATCCTTGGTGAAAGATTTGTCCGAATACAAAACCAAATCTTAATTTGCATGTGCAAATTAGGGGCAGGAAAGAAAAAAGTGGAAAAACGTCCTCTTTTGTGACAAAAAGCCGCGTGATTTCCCTACCCACCCCTAATTTACATATTCAAATTAGGATTTGGTTCGGCCAGGCACAAGGATTCAGCTGAATCCCGAACTGAATCCTGGATTCGGTGCGTCGCTAGTTTCTGAAGCAAACACACCAATTTTACCTGTGCAGGGCAGATTTATCAAAGGTCGAAGTTAAAAGAACTTCAAATTCAAAAAGACCAACCGAATGGTGGTCGAAGTATATTGGGGTTGAAGTACAACACAGGTGGAGGTATCATTTCCCAGGATTTGAATCAAGCTGGTGACCCTATGGCGTAACCAAATGCAACCATCTCATATTAACATACTAATTCTGGAACTGCCTCTAGTGTTATTGCTCTAAAAACTATAAAGGGTAAGTAATGTCCCATTTGGAGGTAAAGTATCCATACATGACTGTTTATTTCTACTTGATACCAAAGACACCAGGAAACTGAAAGTACAATTTTAAGTTCCCTGTACGTTAAAAGGGGGTGGGTTCCCCTTTATTTTTGTCTAACCTGCAGCTGGTGTTTATTAATGTATCTGTTTACAGCCCCTATGTCCCCCAACATTGTTTATATTATCAAAAACTGGAGTTCCTCAACCTTTTTTCTTTCCTAGATACCAATCAGTTCATGCTGTGAGTCACCTCCTGTTCTGACTGCTGCCTCCTGTTACTATTAGTCAATTTGCAATGCACTAGTGAGATTTCACGTCGAGGGGAAAAAATGGCAGAGAGGCAGTATAATAAGGCAACTACTGTAATTCAACTAGCACAATTTGGAGGGCTGATTTTGGTTGACCAGCTTACACAGTAACCTTAAAGGGGAGCTCCACAAAAACATGACAAGCTTTTTGAAAAGAAAATATGTCAAGCAACTTTGCATATTTTTTTAAATGATGCATATTGCAGACTTTTCATGATTTTTAATGGTTTCTGACAGTTCCCTAAGCCTAGCCCCCCTGCTGATCTGTCTGACTATTTTGCTGAGCTGACTGACTACTGTTACTTTGTATCAACAGCTAGCTGTCCTTAGCCTGCATCCTCCAAACCCCACAATTCCCTGCACATGTGATTTCAATAAGGATAGGAACATTACAGTACGATGCATTGTGGGATATGTAGTTCCTGCATGCTGTCTGTAACCTGTGGAGAAGTTGTTACAATTTGTAACATTGGTATTTTAGTCCCTATTTCCCTGCCAGGAGAGAAGAACTGTTAACCAGCTGGATTTCAGCATAGAAAATGGCATTTATTTATACCTTTTGAAGAAACAGATAACTGACGGGTATAATAGGGGTTTCTGTGTTATGTCGGCTCTTTATCAAATTTTTGTTCCCCTTTAAGGATGATGGCACACGGAGCAATACCAGGTGTTTTTTTTTTTTTTTTAATTTTTCCAAAGTTATTAGTAGCCCTGTGACAGGACAACAAAACACTCCAAACTGTCCCCTTTCAGTTTTATTGCCATCAAACGTGGATGTGCTTATTGATTGGAAACATTTGCCGAGAACATGTAACTGTGCTTTAGAGCCGTTTCCATAAAAGGGAATGGTGGATAATGACAACAGCTACTTGCTTTGGGGACAAAATCCTCCTCAGTGCCCTGTGTTTCATTACCCGTGGGTCTCGTTTACATCTCTGTTTTTATGTGGAGGTGGAACACGCACAGAATCCTGTGTGAGGGCTTGTAGGGACCATCTACTATTATTCATTAAAGGAGAAGGAAACCCCCAGGGCGCAAAACCCCTCCCCTGTGTTGCACCCCCTCCGTCCTGGGCAAATGCCCCTAACTTGTTACTCACCCCTCTGCGCAGGTCCTGTCCACGGAGTTCACAGTTGCCATCTTCTCCTACGTGCGTCTTCTTCCTGCTCTGACCGGCGTCTTCTGGCGCATGCGCAGTAGGAACAGGTACCGATACAGCTCTAATGCGCATGCGCCGAATGTCACAAAGTTTTCCGATTTCACTGTGTGACATTCGGCGCATGCGCATTAGAGCTGTACCGGTACCTGTTCCTACTGCGCATGCGCCAGAAGACGCCGGTCAGAGCAGGAAGAAGACGCACGTGGGAGAAGATGGCGACTGTGAACTCCGTGGACAGGACCTGCGCAGAGGGGTGAGTAACAAGTTAGGGGCATTAGCCCAGGGGGACAGGGAGGAGTTTTGCGCCCTGGGGGTTTCCTTCTCCTTTAAACAGGTGACTGGAAATGCTGTTAACTTTTCTGCTGGAAATAGAAGTGTGCCAAGTCCGTTTCCAGATAATAGATGTGATGAGAGCAAAGTGCCGTTTCATTTGCCAATACCATTGCCTCTAAAAGGAATGATGGCGTGAGGAAGTAGAGGGCTGCACTGGAAAAACCTGGAGCAGGACAATGAGAGGATCCTACCATAAGTTGTACAGGGCATGGGAGGTGGCAAATGCTTTGTCTCACTACAAATAATCAGTTTTTATGTCGTCTTGGGTGCCACTTAATGGTCACATTCCAATAAATGCTCTTAGAGATACTGATCAGAAATTAAACTTTTTTTTTTTTTTTTACATCTATCATAATATTGGCTTTGAAAGCAACTTATAACTTTGCCATAAAGTATTTGCAGGATACATTTACATTATCTGTCTGATGCCCCATGTCCCTGTATGAGGAGGGCTGCCATATTTGTGAGCAGGAGTCTGTTAGCATTAGACACTTTGACAGGCTGAGATGGTTGAACAAAACAGTCAGGTTTAGAAACTTCAACTACAGTTACTTAAAAAAACAAACCTCTCAGCAAAAAAATGATCAAGATGACCTATAACTAAATTATGTACATTCATATTTTAAAAATACCTATTGTACTACGGCTATTCAAACATCCCTCTTCACTCGTATGACTGTAAATAATCTTAAAGTGATACTGACACTACTTTTGTCTATTGTAAAGAACAGAACTGGGTTTATAAACAGGGTATGTATATAAATGCTAGCTTTAAAGGACATGCAACCCCCCCCCCCAAATTTAATCAGTGAACAACCTCTTTGAAATCTTCAGATGGCTGCAGCATCCCCTTAATCACTTAGAAATCCTTCTCTTCTTCTAACCCACTCTGCCCCCTCCCTCAGGAATTTACTTTGGCTGTTGGCTCATGAGCATGCTCAATTCTTTAGTTCAGATTACTAAACACACCCTCCAGTCTAACAGCCAATGAAGAGATAACATGGCTGGTTCCCATAGAAACTGAGGCTGTCTGATCCTATTGTTTTCTCCTAACCATTATAGTGTTCAACCCTAGCAGCACTTTTTATCAAAGTATGTTGTGCCTGTGTAAACCTGCATTCTGCATTGCATGCATTTTACAGCATACCTGTCCTGTTTGCACATGTCAATGTTACGGATGAAGTGTCAGAGGGAAAATGGCCGCCTGGTGAAAGCTGCTATTTGTTTTAGGAAAATGTGATAACGCTTGCAAATGGAGGAGGTATATGCAGTACAAATGATGTGGCCTGGGTGGGTGGGGAAGATATTCCCAACTTATATACATGGTAGTAAAATGTAGGCTTTACGTGTCCTTTAAAGGAGAACTAAACCCTAAAAACGAATATAGCTAAAAATGCAATATTTTATATAATGAACTTATTGCACCAGCAGCGCTCACACATCATCTGTGCGGTCGGAACGCCTCAGATCCGCCCCGCCGCTAAATTACTTGTGGCAAGCGGCAATCTTGTTCGCCGCACACAGTGTTTCAGTTCAGCAGACCCCTTGGTCCGGGCCCCTTTGTCCCCCGGCCCCCCCCCCCCCCGCAACCGCGGGGTCTGCTGTATTATAGTTACGCCACTGGCACCATCCTAAAGTTTTAGCTTCTCAATAGCAACAATGATCCAGGATTTTAAACTTGTCACAGGGGGTCACCATCTTGGAAAGTGTCTGTGACACTCACATGCTCCGTGGGCTCTGAGCAGCTGTTGAGAAGCTAAACTTAGGGGTCGTAGCAAATTATCAAGAAGAAATTACATTTGTCTGTAATATAAACTGATGCTACAGGGCAGATTATTAAATTCTGATGCTAGTGCCATGTAGTAATTATCTGTATTAATTACTAATAAGCCGTATATTATGACATTTCTTTTCTATGTGTACTGTATAATGTGAGTGGGTCCCTAAGCTCAGTAAGTGACAACAGCACAGAGCATGTGCAGTGAATCAGCAGAAAAGAAGATGGGGAGCTACTGGGGCATCTTCAGAGACACAAATCTTTACTGCTAAAGGGCTGTGGTTGCCTTTGGCTTTTACAAAAGCTGAAAACATAATGTACAACATTTCTAGCTGCTTCTTTAGTTAAGCTTTAGTTCTCATTTACGTGCCAAGCTGAATCATTTAGGAGGTACGAGGTTCCTTATTCAAGCTTACCTGCTGCATTTCTAAAGGTTCACAGAAAAATGTATAATTATTTTCTTGCCCGTTACCGTCTATAAACAGTGAAAATGAAAAATGTTAGCAGAGACATATAAAACGATGCTGCTATAAGCATATACCCCTGCAGGTATAGGAAACTGTGATACAAACTGCACTGGACAGCTAACAAAATCCTGGCCTTGGTTGCAGCTTACAAAAAAAGGCTGTTACATTCATTAATTCACCAATAAACAGAAAATGTTGGATTTAGCCCAATCCAAGAATGGCCTGAATAAACAGCAGGTTATTCAGCAAGATAGAAGAGTATTCTCATAGACGTACAGGCATCTCTTTAAAAATGGGCACCCCACAAACAAAAACTTAGTATGCAAGCTTATTGCATACAAAGTTTTTGTTTGTGGGGTGCCTGTTTTTAAACAGATGCCTGTACGTCTATGAGAATACTCCTCTATCATGCAACACAGAATGCAACTGTAAAGCTGGACATAGAAATTGAGATTTTTAAAAGATCAGATCGGAGACCACGATCTTCTCAGAACGATCGTACAAATTGACCATCAACTAAAAAGACCAATTTGCCAGGAAAACAAAGGGGAGCTGTTTGCTTGGCCCTGCAAACAGATAGATTGCACTGGGACTGACAAAGATTTTTTGACCTGGCCGATCAATTTCCTGACAGATGTTGGCCGAAAAATCGTAAGATGTACGATCGTTCGAATCCCACTAACCGCACGATAATTTCGAAGGATTGGTCGGACTTCTCTAAAATCGGTCATTCGGCAAGAAGAATCGTTGCGTCTATGGGGAGCTTAAGCCCAGTCCTTGTGAAAGAAAACCAGGAGAGAAGCACTGTTATTGTCCTTGTACATTTATTAGTGAAGAACCCTCTCAATTCAGCCACAACATTAAAAAAAATAAATGATTGCACTACCAGGTCAAGCAAAACTAGCAACTTTCATTTTAAAAAAAGTACAAATCTGTTAAAAATTTCAATCAGTATACACATATATATATAATACAATATTACTAGTTATGTTAAATGCTACAAACCAATATGATTCCAATGGAATGAAGGGGGGGAGGGGGGAAAAACACACACTTTGATAGCTTCAAGAACCATTTTCTATATATTAGCATTTTTTTTTTCAAATACATACATGGGAAATGAGGTAACCAGTAAATGTGCAAGTACCAAAAGCCAAAAATAAAAAGTTTATATAGAGAGATATATATCTATATATGTATACACACACATATAGATATACAGTTCTAACACAGAAGACACCTCCGGGACCCTGAGTAAGGGAAGCCACAACTCTGGGGAGGAGCAGGAATATTAGTGGGAGGAGGGAGCAGTAACTGAGAGAAAACAGACCAGTGTGAGTAGGAGGTCCAGGAGGTTAGGATGATACAGTAAACAATCCACTATATCCCACCACAGGGTTAAAGGAAAACCAAAAAAAAATTGCTTTTAAAAAAGTGGCATCTATGCAGCAATCACAGACTTACTAAACCAAAGGCTTGGACTTGGATTGATAATGAGGTTAGACGCTCTTCTCTAAAGAGCAGCACTCGAGCTACGGTGTTGGGGTTCCCACAAATCAGAACCTCGTGTTGACTTTATACAACGGAGCGGAGGGTGGAAGGAGGGGCAAATCCTTTTGAGCTGGAGACTTTCGTTTGTGGAACAGGGTGGCGGGTGCCTCCAGCAGTGCAGGAATTGCTAACGGATAGGCAGCAGATACTGCTCTTGTCTGACTTGTAACCTGTGATAGAATTCTGCAAGTGTTGAAATATATACAGTAAGACCTTTGGTAACTTGTGTGCTGTAAAACAAGTGCTTTATGCCGTTTCTCTGCTGCAGTCCGTCCGTCACCCCCTCCTCTGGATTGAGTTTAGACTGGGCGTGGCATTTTAGGATGTGTGCTGTGGGGCTGAGGGAAAACTCATGCCCCGGGAAATGGAGCGCGTATATTAATCACTGCAATTATATGGCTTCAAACACCAGGCCTGCAATTCTATGGAGAGGACATTGGCAGTCATGTTAAAACCCAGAGCGATATGGCAGGGAACCATAGAAATCACAGTTCGTACATATGATCTTAAAGGAACCATAACACCAATAAAATGAAAGTTTTTTTTAAAGTAATTATCATGCAGTGGTGCCCTGCACTGGTAAAACTGACGTGTTTGCTTCAGAAGCACTACTATAGTTCATATAAACAAGCTGCAATGTAGCTATGGTGGAAATTGAAAAAGTCTTTACAGCACAGGTTAAATATTGAATAACAGATAACACCATTATGTTCTACAGAGCTTGTCTGCTATGTAACCTGAGCATTTTCTCCTTTGAATGGCTGCCCCATGGCTACACAGCAGCTTATTTATATAAACAATAGGAGTGTTTCTGAAGCAAAAACAGCAGGGCAACACTGCATTATATTTTACATTTCATTTTTTGATGATACTGGTTCTTTTAACAAGTGGCTCACTAAGGATAAGATGTGGAGGGGACTAGGGTTACCATGTTGTGTTACTATAGTTACAGTTAGGATTCCAGTGCATGACAATAAAGAAACATACTATGTTGCGATGATCTGCAATACATTTGCAGGGCTCTTTCACAGTGTAGGAGCAACAGAGATGCCAATGAAAAAGGAAGACACCTTAAAGCTGGTAAAGCCAATATAAAGCCAAGGGTTTGTGCGGCCACAGACCCAGAATATATCGGTTATATGGAGGGGTGTGCCTGATGGAACCTAAACAGCTAAACATCTACGTCCCTGTCCTGTTTCTGATTGTTAAAGCAAAGAACTGAATATTAACCTGTTGCTGGTCAGCTAGAATGGTTAAAAGTGAGCCAGGGTTATAAGAATATCAAGTACTTGCTCTTACTTCCATGGTTCCAGGTTTTGAGCATGGATAGCTGCACGAATGAGCCTTCCTGCCAAAGGGAATGACAAGAAAAGATATTTATGCCGCGGCGCTATCCACCAACACGCTCATCGTTATCTGGTCCAGCATTCATTTTTCTGCAATGTGCCTCTTTTTATCGTGAAAGTAGTAAACTTTTGGTCTAAAAACACCCCATCACACACAATCCCTGCCCAAGTGTGACCTTTACAGGCTTAAAAAACAAAAAAAACATTCATATCCCTACAAACAGTTCGGGTGCCTTCTGCTTGTGGAACAAGTGCACAGCAAGAATGAGTGCAGCAAGATACATACCCCTATATAATGCTTATCCCAATCCCACCCACCCCCCTCACTTCACTCCACACACGGCCAAGGGTTAGCGGATACCATATTCCAAGCTGCTCACACATGCATATTGTGAAACATTAAGACAGACTTTCTGCCCGACCGTTAAACATGTACATAGATCGGAAATGCTTGGCTGGCTCTTGCTGTTTCTTGCTGTTCTATCATGCAAATTCAAACTAAAACAGATACAAATCGATAAATAAGGCAGCCGCTCGCCCAGATACCCCTATGGTCCTGACTTACACAGAGGCTGTGGTGGGAAAATGCAGGTACATATAGTGCAACAAACCCATGAAAACACAGCTTGGCGTGCAACAGTGTGCCCTGTGGTGTCACACCCCTGCCGTTGTGTAACCTGCTGCCAAACAAAACATAGTAAAGAGGCATTACCAGGGCTCTTAATTGCAGAAAATGAGATTACAGTCTTATGTTCCCAGTAGCACTGATCTGATAAAGTGTATTGTCAGGGAACAAACCTAACAAAGACACCACATTGGTACTTTAACGGAAGCCTCATTCAGATATAAATGAGATTCCTGCAAATTAGGTGGTAGACCAAAACGTTCAACTGTGACATTACTTAAGAACATTAACACTGAATGCAGATTTTTCTTTTTGAACTGTCCCTGGCAATGTATCTGGACAGACTGGAAAGGATAGTGTTGGAGAAGGAATATCAGTATTGGTTAAGCATTGCATTCTTACCCAGAATGCCCCTATTCCAAATCTCATTTTCTTTGCAAATCATTTTCTTTTCACAAATAAGCCACCAAAGGGAACTAATCCATGGCAAGCAATCTTTAGCATCAAGATCAAAACAAAAAGAACCCCTACCTTTGCAGTAAATGGGTTAATGGAATGCTGCTATACAATAAGAATTAAAAGAGAATAAAAAGCCCAGCAAGGGCCCAGTGCAAACATATTCAAAGAAGCAGCGGTGACTAGCCTCTCACAAGGAGAGCTTGGCAGCAGAATGACTTAAAAACAGGGTTGTCCCTGGTAATGCCTCGAGATTCCCATAAGGAGCTAGCACAGGCCGTCACGAGCCAGTCTTTTTGCTGTTGGCCTCAGCTACCCTCACTGGGAGGCGGAGAAGGAAACTCTTGCCCTTTTAGGCCCAACACATCTCCAGCACACCTCTCAGATTTCTCCCCGTGCCCACAAATGAGACAAACAGGGGCGTTGCTGCTGGAAAGTATTGGGGTGTAGAGGTAATAGGGTGGAGACAGTGGAATGTGCGACTTGACACCACCTCCAGATCCAAAGCTGCTATATGTCCTGGCCAAACGACAGACACAGAAGAAAAGGGCAGCTGAAGCATCCGAGTCAGGCAAGGAGGCTGGTAGATTTTGTGTTCATCCCTCTGGGTTTGTGCACCAGCTGGAGGAAAGAGGGCAAATTCCTTTCCTCACTCCCCATCTCTGTGAGCCTCAGAGGCATCAGCCCGACAGATGGGACATGTGCGATTGGACTAGAGGAAAACAGAGTAAGGTGTTTGTTATAACCATTCACTTGTGTATGGTTTCACAACAAGATTATACCCATTCAACACTCCGGATCACTACTAATTTCCCCTTAAAATGAAGCCAAAGCATCTAAATCTATAGCTTTATACCTGAAAGAATGGGAGCCCTTTATATATTATTTTTTTGATGTCAGCACTGACAAATACCACAGTATATTGCAATTTATTTTCATATCTTTGAAGTTACAAATGTGTACACCATTTTTGTATCATATATACAGTAGATATGGTGTCTCCCCAGTTTATAATGAAGGGGTACCATTGTTCAGCTAAGCCTTTGGGGGAAAGATAGTATAGTCAAACTGAGTATCAAAAAGGACTTGAAACCAGTTATACTCTGGTAAGTAGGGCATCTTATTATAACGGTGTGCGGTCTAGACGAGATTGGGTGCCTTATACATTTTACCTTTAAACTTCCGGTGGGTGAATGGTGCAGGGATTTATTATTTTAGACATTTTTGGTCATAGATTTGGGTACAGTTGTAGTTTTCACTGAGTGGATGGTGTATAGCCCTCAGTGCTGCTTTTTTGTATTGTATTTCAGTTTCTATTTTTTGTGGTTTGTGAGATATTACCAATTTTGGACTGCCTACACCAACCAGACTTTTGGCTCAATAACTCTCTCTGAAAGTCAGAGAGTCAAGAAGTACACAAGACAGTTAGGGTCGCTGACACTATAACCTGTAATGAGAACGGTTGAGCCAAAAGCTTGGTATCAGTCCAATACTGCCTATGTCGAAGACACCACTTAGAATTGAATACTGTACACTGAAACCTACTACATCAGGTCATGAAGTATGAGCAGAAACTTTACTATGAATGTCTCCTGCTGCCTGAATTATTATATCTCTGCAGCCCCGAACTATGGTGGAAAACCAAGTGTTCCTGAGCTAAAGTTTCCTACACAAAGGACTCAAACACCACCATGCTTATCGGCAAAGAGGAGTGTGGTGTTCTTTTATTACAAATGCAAGTAGATTTGCTTGTTTCTATAATCTTTGTAGAGCATTCAGTAGCATATAGTAGCAAGGTGTGTTTCAACATTAGTAGCTTTGTATTCCTGTACATACTCATTGGCGTTGAAAGGATTTAAGAAAATCCACCGCTTTTATTCTGTTTACATTAAGGTAGAACATCTCTGCACAGCCAGACACCTGAATTTCCCCAAAAGATATCAATGCTATTTGTTCAAGCTTTCTAAAACAGATTATATATGAATATTTTATTAATAAAAGTCAACAGGGATGAAGAGAGCAGAAGCATTTATTTTGCTTAATTACCCATATATCCGACTCTGTGTCTACTGAGCTACAGTTCGAGCATCCCATGACAGGTGCATGTTTGTAGTTTGGGTTTATAAGTCAGAAGCATCAAAGAACATTTTTTTTTTTTTTTAAATTAAAGCATATACTGAACCAGTCAATCATTTTTTGATTGTACAAGAAATATATATTCAAGAAACCTACCTTGAGCCACTTGTCAACACACTTTGCGTGAAACTCGTGGTTGCAAGGTAACACTCGGAGGAGCTGCCGGCTTTCGAAGTCACTAAAGCAAATCACACACCTAACAGGAAAGATCAGAAGTGGTTGAAAATAAAGAACGACCATGTGCAAGTGTAATAATTGGGGAAAATATTTCAAATGCTTCACGCTCATGGGTATTTATTCTCTTCCTTCTTTTTTAAAGATAAAGCAAAATAAAAATCACCAGGAGTTGCTAATTTGCTACGCACTCCCATATAATTCTAATTGCTAGCAAGAGTTCCCTGACTAATGTTCCTCTTCTTTAAAGGAAGGAAGGAAAGCTACCAAAGCAGTTTAATGCCAATAGATTAGCCACAATAATGCAAGCTAGAATGCTGTATTTAGTCTGTAGAATGCTTTGCAAGTATACAGCTCTAGATGCGCTCTCTGTTTAGTATAGTCATTCTTCAATTCCTTTAAGGTTTAGGCAACACAACCCAAATACCAAGCCCATTACTCACAGCGTCTGCTCAGACTGGTGGCTTTCAGCATTGAAGCGGTAAGAGGGAAGCTGCTCAATATTGGCTTTGGTGAGGCCCCGCGGCTTTGCCTCCCCTAAACGTTCAGCCAAGTTCAGCAATGCCTGGAAGAAAAGACACAAAAATATAAATTCACAGGGCTTAAAGGGGTTGTTTACCTCCCAAACACTTTTTTTCCCAAGTTCATTTTTCTTCACCAGAAATAAAAACTTTATTCAGTTGCTTTCCATGTTTTATTTCTTACCATTTTTTACAAAATTAAAAAGTTACGTTCCCATCTCTGGTGTTTCAGTCTGGCAGCTCAGTAATCCAGGTGCAAATTCTGAATGGTTACAATTTGTTGCATTAGTTGATATATTTATCAGCAGCATATGTAGAATATTGGCAACTATTTACCAATTCTAACAGCTGCTTTTAATGAAACATGGTAAGAAATGTATCAACTAAGGGGCAGATTTATTAAAGGCACCTGTTGGGTAAAAATAGTATCCCTCACCAAAGGTGCGGGCTAATAAAAAATGCCCCCTTCCGGTTTCAAATTTTTTTTTGCTCAAAACTCTCAAATTCGAATTGTGAATTATCCAAATTAGATTCGTTTTAATTTGAATTTTGAGATTTATCATACTCTATTTGTCGAATTTGACTATTCACCAGCTAAAACCTGCCAAATTACTGTACAAGTCAATGGGAGAGGTCCAGGGATCAATTTGGTGATGTTTGCAGCCTTCCTTCGAACATTCCAGTTTATAAAATTCGAATCAAGTTTTTATAATTGGAATTCGATTTGAGTTTTCGGGTCATTAACATTCGTTCCAGTTTAACAAATTTGATTTTATTAAAATAAAGGTCTTTATTTTTGGTGACTACCTGAAAACCCCACGGAACGGAAAGAAGTGTTGGCAGGTAAACAATCCCTTTAAGATAATGTTCTGTCTGAACCAAGAACAAATCTACCTCATAATTCTCCATTTCCACATCATCCACATCCAGATCAAGACTGATGGCTGGGCCAACTGAGGCAGGAGAGACAGGAAGCATGGATCTGCAAAAACATTATTTTAGAAAATATTATAGAACTAAAAAGTCTCTGGATAAGTATTCTAGAATAGATGAAAGTAACTGCAATATTGTAGAACTAATGAACAGTAGAATAAGTAAATGGTTACAGTGATACTTACAGGAAGTAGGGTAGGAAACTTGGGTAATATGATGGGGGCAGTGGAGGTGGTGGCAGTGGTTGCTGTAGGCGATAACGCTGGGCATTTAGTCGCCGTGGCATCAGATGAGCATATGGCTGCAAGTAAGTTAAAAAACACAATTTATATACCAGTATATGAACAAGATCTTTCAGTCATTAAACTGAAGGTAATAATCTGGCCTAGTATGGAAAGATAAGGTTAAACAATTTGTCATTCCTCAACAGAAACACCTGACACAGGTGCCTTCAAACAGGAAGATTCAATGGGCTGTCATGAAACATGACAATGTGGAGGAATTTTAGTCATCGATTACATCAGGATTCCAACACAATAACAAAAGATCACTGAATGCACACATATAGTACAACAAGTAACTATCGCTGCAAAAGAATCCGACTCACCACTGGAAAGGATAGCTCCTGGTGCAGTGCATCATGGGATAGGTAATGCATGGGCATTGAAGGAGGCAGTGTGGGCATAGGGTGGGAGTGGTGGAATGGGAAGTTGCCCATATGATGTTGGTCCCCCCGAACATCCAGCTCATTGTCTATTCTCTGTAGAGGCTTCATAGTGAAAAAAAGGATGGGGGAAATTGTTATCACTGAAACATGGGAGAATGTAATAAGTTTGTCCAAGCTTAGTAACCTACTGCAAGTGAAAAGATGACCAGTAAATGCTAGCTGCTGATTGGTTGCTGAGGGTAACTACATCTGTAACAAATTCTGAACCTTTAATAACATTACTCTCTTAGAATCTACCAATCTACCCGTTTATGAATTTCCACTCCCAGAGTCTCTGAGCCACAGAGAGAGAGCGGTTCCGGGAGCACTAGTTAAAAACAGGGTCACCAGTTGGAAACCACTATGGTACATGTTCAACATGTCATTTACTTGAAAGGATTCTGCTGGTCACTAGCGGTTTTCAGCATGGAAACTCCCAAATATGGTGGCAGAGAATATATCCTGTGTGCCAAAGGCATTTTAATAAGATGTAGCTCGGAGACATGCAGCAAATCTTAGCTGTATTCTCCACCACATAGCTCTTTACAAAAGTTATTTGTATTTTATATTCTTTTAAAATGTACACATTTAAGATGATCTATGCTGTAGGCTATGGAATGTGGGGTATATAATATAATACAAGCTTTATGACGATTTTCTGAAATTTCATAAAAACTAACGTTTATCATAGCTTTGCAGTTTGCAGCAGAAAGACGTATTTACCTGTTTTTGATTCGTCAGAATGTGTTCTTTCGGAAAATATATGGTTTTCTAGGGTCTCCATACTGTTAGGGGGTCTCATGGCACATAATACACATACCGGGTGCTTATACTGTAGTAGCCAGAGTGTCATACGTGAGAATTCATATGTACTATTTGGATTTGGGGGGTCTCTGTATGCCACAGTTTGGTAAATCTATGTAGACCCAAGGCATTCTTTATTAGTAGACCCAAGGATGCTTTATGCTAGTAATGATGCATGGACAATACAATGCTGGAAAGTTGATGTTTTGATGCAATTTTCAGGTATTTCACCATAACCGCCTATTTTGGGAAAGCCTTGCGACTCAGTAGTTTGGAGCAGAAAGGCATGGGTACCCATTTTAGTTTCAGTAGAATGTGTACTTTCCAAAAATATATGGTATTGGGGGTAAACATATTTGTGTTTTTACCCCACAAAAAATGCAGTCAATGTGTTGATTTTTCATTATCTGAAGTTACCCACAGGACTATTTGTATGCGCTAACTTCATTTTGGGGCCTCTAAATGCCAGATACTTTGATGCCCATAGTGCATAGGTTTACCAAACTATTTGGAGGACGCCTGGCAATCATATTTAGGGTGCTTTTTCTTGGTATGTAATGATACATGGGCAATACGATGCTGGAAAGTTGAAGCTTTAAGGCAATTTTCTAGTATTTCACCAAAACCGGCAAATTTGGGTAAGGCTTGTGACTCCGTAGTTTGGAGCAGAAATGCATGGATACCCATTTTAAATTCGGTAGAACGAGTACTTTGCAAAATTATTATGGTTTTGGGGGGCTAAAACTATTTTTCTGTGTTTTTACCCCACAAAAAAATGCAGTAAATGTGTTGATTTTTCAGTTGCTGAAGTAAAGTCCAGGACAATTTGGATGTGCTAACTTTACATTCAGGTCTCTAAATGCTAGATACTTTGGTAAATCTATGCACAATGGGCATCAAACTGTTTGGGGGACCCCTGGCAATCATATTCAGGGTGCTTTTTCTTGGTACCTAATACAGTTTGGGATATGCGGAGCAGCAAAATAAAACCCTTAAATTGATTTTTCAGAATTTATAAGAAAAAAAAAAAAAAAAAAAACGTTTAGACAAGCTGATATTTGGTAGTTAGGAGTAGAGAGACATAATTACCCATTTTGGAATCTGCAGAATTATATGGTTTTCTGGGTCAAACCTACTGTTTCAGGATTTTTTGGCCTTGGAATCAAAAGTATGCCATTTTCTGCCTTAGTGCTTTAAAATTTTGGTAAAATACTGCCGGGAGTTTTTGCTGTACAGATGTACAGATGTCCTAAATCTCCCTAAAACTATACACATCTGGTATAGGTACATTCGAGAGGCATTTTCATGGTATTTAGCTCTATAAATCTTTTTGTAGAGGTGGAAAAACATGAAAACTTAGGCAGATTTAGAAAGCTCAGTTTCTCCCGAAAAAAAAAAAAAACAATGTATAGTTTTCCGAGGTAAACTATAGGTTCCCCCTCAGAAAATGCCACTAAAGCAAGAGAGCACGAAATGTTTCAAAAACGGCTGGCATTTCGAGTAACCAAATGTAAAAATCACTGGCACTTAAAGGGTTAAAGTGGTTGTTCACCATCCAAACACTTTTTTTTCAGTTCAGTTGTTTTCAGATTGTTCTCCATAAACAAAGACTTTTTTTCAATTACTTTCCATCTTTTATTTTTTACCTGTTTCCCAAAATGTAAGTTCAAAGTGCAGGAGTGCCCATACTTTGTTAATGCAGGGTCTACTTATAGTGATGTTGTCCCATTGTGGTCTACATCCATAATATCACTGTTAGCATTCTGTTACATAAGAAATAGTGGTTTCTTAAATATAGTAATATACAGTACATTTTCTCATATTATATTATAATATAATGTTTAACAGAATAAATATCTGAATGAAAAGCATGAAATAGGAGGGTGCGTTAAAGCTGTTTGTGGACAATGTTTTGAGATCTACAGATCAACAACTACCTTTTGGGCACCCCTGCTCTAGTGTATCAGTTCAGTGATCCAGGAGCATCTGAACGGTTACATTTATTTGATACAATTAGCCGAAACATTTCTCAGCAGCATCTCTAGCAACTATTGTATCAATTCGTACAGCTGCCCTTAAAGGGGTGGCTCACCTTCAAACAACTGGATGTTTTCGGATAGATCACCAGAAATAATTACTTTTTATTTTCTACGTGTCACCGTTTTTCTAATATTGATGTATAAAGTGTCTTTTTTCACCTTCTAAAGAAGCCCTGGGAGGGGGTCGCCGACTCTGTAAACTGTCCCAAATTGATACATTTAGTTGATACATTTCTTATCTTTGCCCCTGCTGAGCAGAATCTCTGGGTTTCATTACAGGCAGCTGTTAGAATTGATACAATAGTTGCTAATACTCCAGAGATGCTACTGAGAAATGTATCAACTAAATGTTGCAAAATTGTAACAATTTAAAGTCTGCCCCTGAATTACTGAGCTGCCAGACTGAAACACCACGGAACTTTAAACTTAGATTTTGGAAAAACAGTAAAAAATAAATACCGGTAATGGAAAGTAATTGAAAAAAAAAATCTTTCTTTCTGGGGAACTATCTGAAATCTCAAATAGAAAGTAGAAAGTAATTGGAAGAAGTCTGTTTATGGAGAACGGTCTAAAACCAACTGAACGGGAAAAAAAAGCATTTGAAGGTGTACAGCCCCTTTAAGAAGCAAAACAAAGTTACTATCATTTTGATTAATCTACTAACCAGGAAATAGTAAAGTTAAATTATCTATGCGTCACTTCAAGAGTTTATTAGGAAGAAACAAGTGTCATATTGGCCCTGGAACACATGGTATATACTACTGAATGACAAGCATGCAACCAATCAGTTGCACACGTTTCATCCATTAGAATAATAAACAGTATGAAGCAGTGACATGTTTTGTTCACCACTGTTCTCCGCCTGAAGTGTGTGCTTACCATTCTCTGCGGCTGCACTGTAACAAATGGAGCAAGAGAAGTCAGGTGAGGTGGCTGGTGTGGGGGCAGTGGAGGCTGAGGATGTAAAATATAATGTTCGCTGGAGAGCAGAGGAGGAAACGGCTGGTACGAAACAGGAAGCTGCTGCATGGTGCATCCTGGGATCAACTGCAATGGCAGTAAAAAGAAAAAAAAAAACCAACTACTAAAAGGTAACCTTTAACTTTCATTCAGTTCAGCCCAAACAGTCATTAGCATAGCTTGGTATGACCATAAAGCTTCTGCTTATTTTCATGTAATTGACAGCTTTTATATACACACTACATTTATACTCTTAAGTTCCTTTAAGTTAAAGGAGAAGGAAAGGCTAAAATTAAGTAACCTTTATCAGAAAGGTCTTTGTAAATACACCAGCAATCCCTCAAAGTAATGCTGCTCTGAGTCTTCTGTCAAAAGAAAGTCAGAATTCCTTTCCTTCTATTGTGTACACATGGGCTTGTGTATCAGACTTCCTGTTATCAGCTTAAACAGGGCTAGGGCTTGAGCATGCTCCGCTTGCTCTTTTCTCCCTCTGCCCCTCCCCTCCCAGCTGTATTCTGAGTCCATAGCTATGCTATGCATGGAGAGACTCAGGCAAGAAGTGTTGTCACAACAAGCTAACATGGCAGCTGCTATCCTAAACAAACAGAGAGAGTTTCTAGAGCTGTTTACTCAGGTATGGTAAAGCATTCTGCAGAATAAATAGTGTCATAGCTTGTGCTATTGTGGTTATTCTATTAGCAATAAACTGCTTCAGTAGCTTTCCTTCTCCTTAAGGTAATATTCTTGTAAGTGTAAACTCTAGGCACAAATGTATAAAATGCATAAAACAGGGGTTTCCTTTATTTAAACTTAATTAAATCAAGCTACCTTAGTGATACTTTTAATGCAACTCCCATGATCTTCAACAGCCATGCTGATGCAGTGGCTCCAGGTTCAGGCACATCAAAAAGCTTTCAGGGAACTCCACTACATGTGACAATAGCCTTAGTTTGCATTTTTTCTATCTCTACACCACTTCCAGTAACATTTAGTTTTTCATTATAGCCTTTTACACAGACATATTAATAGCTCAGTTCGTTTTACTTTTACAAGTTGGATTTTTTTATGGTACAGGTATGGGACCTGTTATCCAGCGCGCGCGGGACCCGTTATCCATCGTGCGCGGGACCTGGGGTTTTCCAGAGAACAGATATTTCTGTAATTTGGATCTTCATTCCTTAAGTCTACTAGAAAATTATTTAAACCGTGTTATAAAACCAATAGTCTGGTTCTGTTTCCTATGAGTATTCATTATATCTTAGTTTGGATCAAGTTCAAGGTACGGTTTTATTACTACAGAGAAAAAGGAATTTTTTTTTTTTTTTAAAGTTTTATTGGGTTTTACAAAAACAAGCAAGATATAGAAATCATTTTTAAAAATTTGGATAAAAGAGTCTATGGAGACGGCATTTCTGTAACTCGAAGCTTTCTGAATAATGGGCTTCCGGATAATGGATACCATACCTGTACTTCAAATATATGAGAGTCTAAAAACCTCTTCTTCACATGGTTGCCATGATATGCATTATTGCTGTGCCATAATCAAGTCAAGTTAGATCCCACTCACCGGAGGTGGCAGGCAGCAGAGCGGGTAATGCTGCCCACTGATCATGACAGAGCATGTTGGCAGCTGCTGGGCGTTGCACCCAGGAATGTGCTGGCCAGTGTGCAGGGGGAAGCCTTGTGTGGTTACTGTGGTAACTGTGTATGATAAAGGGACAGGTCCCTGATGCACCTGAAAAGAGAAAAAAAAGTACATCAAACTTCTTATTAATATATTTATTTTTTGGATATATATGCTACAATTAAATACATCGAGCAAGGATACACCGTTTAAAGTACAAGTGTACAGCTTAGAAGGAAGACTGGTTCTAAATGCTGCAGAGTTGTAAATAATAATCCATGATGCCAATGGATTTTCATGTCAGCTGAACCAAATCCAGGCAAATCACATGGCTATAAAGGGCTGGACAAGTGAAGGTGACAAATTATTGTTCAGAGATGGTTTTGTTGATCATCATCAGATTTGAGTATGCACATTTGGCCAACTATTTCTGGAAGAAATGCAAATTTATGAATTCATCACATCCCCAATTATGAGATCTGCTTGTGCAACCCAAGGGCCAAATTAATCAAATTGCCAATATTTTGATTATGTGTTAAAAAATCACAACATTCTTTAATGTTGCCCACACTGCAGGGAAGTCTAGCCTTAAAATACAGCAAAGTGCACTGAAAACTGCAAGTACACAAAAACTAAGGGTTCTCTGTTTGCTTACTCAATGCCCCGAAAATAAGGGCAAGTAAGCCTACAGACCTTCCTTAGATTAAAAAAAAAAAGTCATCCTAAGAATACTCTCCTTCAAGTGTCAACTTCTACTTTATTAACAATTTCCCTCTAAATATATGTGTTTCCTTACAGCCTTGGCATCACAGAATTAGCAATTACGCAGCAAGGCTTTTCACAGTTGTTTCTATTTTAATCAACTGTGACATATAATTATCTCTGTGTGATGTAGGTGACTGGCACTACACAATTCTTGACAACTGAAAAGGTAATGGCATGATGAACACCACAAAATATGCATGTGTCACCCTTATTATTCAACATCTCTAAGATGTTTGGTGTTCAGACAATTCAAGGTTAGTGCTAATAGCAGCATGCCAACAGGTACATCTGACACTGCACATATTTCTCTGAAAGCCAGCCTTAAAAGTACGACTTTGCTTTCATTACACCCAACTTGTCTTCCTTTAAAGGAGTAGTTCACCTTTAAGTTAACTGTTATAGAGCTGCCAATTCTTAGCAACATTTCAATTGGTCTTTATTATTAATTTTGTATAGTTTTTTTAATTATTTGCCACTTTCTTCCAACTCTTTCCAGGTAAAAAAAAACACTCTGTAAGGCAACATACTTATTGTTATTGATACTTTTTATTACACATCTTTCTATTCAGACCTCTCCTATTCATATTCCAGTCTGATATTCAAATCAGTGCATGGTTGCTAGGGTAATTTGGACACTAGCAACGATCACTCTCTACATCAGTGATCACCAACCAGTAGCTCACAAGCAACATGTTGCTCACCAAGCCCTTGGATGTTGCTTCCAGTGGCCTCAAAGCAGGTGATTATTTTTTGAATTCCTGGCTTGGATGCAAGTTTTGGTTGCATACAAACCAGGTGTACTGCCAAACAGAATCTCCTGTAGGCTACCAGTCAATATAGGGTCTACCAAACAGCCAATCAAAGCCCTTATTTTACATCCCCATGGACTTTTTCATGCTTGTGTTGCTCTCCAACTCTTTTTTACATTTAAATGCGGCTCACGAGTAAAAGAGGTTGGGGCTCCCTGCTCTACATAATACTAAATGCTCATTTAAAGGTGAACAACCCATATAACAACTTGAACTGCAGTCTGCAAAAATGCTTATAGAAACTCTGTAGTATTTTCAAATGTTAGAATTACCTGTTCATGGAGGTCGACCATGAATGGTGTCTGCTGGGTGGAGTGTGAGGCAGGGTGAAGCATTCGTGGTGGAGCACTGGTAAGGGCCAAGACTCTATGCTCATCTACAGGAAAGAAGGCTGGTCGCAAATTATCATCCTGACCAAGGACACTCTGCTGAGGTCTATCCCTCCGTCCCCACTGACGCCTCACTGGAGGACTGCGAAAAGGGGGAAGAGAGAAAAGAAGTATGCAAGAATGAGTTGGGAAGATGTTTTGAGAATATGGCAAAAAAAAATAAAAAATTGGGCAGAGAAGAACAGAGAGAAAGAGGGTGGTAGAAGATACAGTTTTATCATTCATTGTATAGATCAGTGCTTAATATTACAATATCTTAAGAACAAAACAATGAGTTTTATAAGGAGTAGGGAGCTGGCTTCTGATGACCACTAGGTTAGAAGGCGGTACCTTTTCTAGAGCCCCGCAGCTCCTACCTTCGTCTGAGGTGTGCAGGGGCGCTGCAGGGCCCCAAGAACCTCCGCTGGTTAATGGGGGCTGAGGGAGGCCACCTATTCACTGCCAGCTCCCATGGTCGCATTTGTGACGTCGGGAAGGCGGAGTGGCGAGTGGGGCTTCCACAACACGCCGTATCTTCTCGGCTGCTGTCTGCACTCTGCCAAAAAGCAGATAACCATGAGACCATATATGTAGGTTTGCCTCATGCCTCAGTGGTGGCTCGCTTCCATACGAACAGGGGCTAATATGTAATAAACAGGCAAAAATATATAAGCAAAGAAATGATATGTCTGGACAACACAAATATACAAAGATAAGATAAATTGTTCCTATAGCATAAATTTTACTGTATCCGAACAGTTTTAAAATAAACCGGTTTGCGTAATGGACTCCGCATTTTCACCTAAGATAGAACACACATGCTGGTGCTTTACAGATTTAAATCAACCTAACAAAACATTATGATGAAATCTTGCTACTTGTGTTGCAAAGAAAAAAAAAAACCTTTGCTGAATGAGATGTGTATAAAACAGCCATTTAATGAACAAGAAGACAACATTTAGTGAAGGACAACACAGTAGCTATCACACTGCTGGGTGGCATGGGGTGCGGGGCAGTTTAATGTTACAAATGTTGGTTATGTGACCCCAACAACTCCCTATACAATCCATGATCAACGCTTATGTACAATAAAATAAAAAACTGTACATTTCATAAAAGATGTGCTGTTACTAGTGAACTGGCACTGCTTTTGTCAGGTTGTAAGCATGTAATCAGTCAGCATATTCCTTTACTTATCCCAGAGCAGCATGTTCTGTCTAACTTTAGGGATCTCAGACAATCCTGCACAGGAATGGAATACGTATCAGGTGCAAGCGACATGGGGCATGTAAAGGCCAAGAATAAAACAAACTTCAGAGGTTAATTATTAATATTTATTAGATGATCTCAGTATGGTATAGGAATAGTAAAAAAACAAAAACTAATAAACGAAGAGATGTGAAGGCAAAACAAGGTGAGCTGCAGTTTAATGCAACAACAACTGCAGTTTAATGCTCACCACAGGACTACAGCGGAATATGTATATGTATCAATTGTGATCAAGAATAGTAAGTGTGCATGGACAGGTCAGGTTATCATTCTGTTGTGAATGTGTGTGCCACAATAGGTGTGTTTAAATGTGTGTTCCAATAACCAAGGGAATATTACAAATTCAGGTATGGGATCCATTATCTGGAAACCCGTTATCCAGGAAGCTCTGAATTAAGGAAAGTATGTCTCCCATAGACTCAATTTCACCCAAATTATCCACATTTTTAAAAATGATTTCCTTTTTCTCTGTAATAATAAAATAGTACTTTGTACTTGATCCAAACTAAGATATACTTAATCCTTATTGGAAACAGAACCAGCTTATTGGTTTTGTTTCATATTTACATCGAATTCTAGTAGACTTAAGGTATGAAGATCCAAACTACAGAAAGATCCATTATCCAAAAAGAAAACCCCAGGTCCAAGCATATTAGAGCAAATTGTATATATGTGTAAGAATAAGGATGCACAAGAACATTAATTTGACAGATTGTAAGAAGGGGTTATTCTAAGAAAGACGAGTTCCTAAAGGTGGCCATACACAGGCTGATAAAAGCTGCCGACAGATCGAGTCGGCAGCTTATTGGCCCGTGTATGGGGCCCTCCGACGTGCTTCCCAGATTGATATCTGGCCGAAAGTAGGCCAGATGTTGATCAGACGGGACAAGATTTCCCATCGGATCGCGGTTGCATCTGTTCGTTGATGCGGTCCCGCGATCCGACCGCCCATTACCCATCATTAGGATCTGATCGTTGGGCCCACGATCATATCAGCCCGATATCGCCCACCTCAAGGTGGGCATATCGGGGAGAGATCCGCTCGTTTGGCGACATCGCCAAACGAGCGGATCTCTCCGTGTATGGCCACCTACACAATGTGAGGAGGCTTGGCATCACAAGAGAAAAAGTGAGCAATTAAGAGAATATGATTGGATAAGAATATGTGCTCGTCCCACTTCCCTACGGTACATAAGTAAGTCTGTGTGTCAGATAAGGTGTATACGTTAAACTGACCAGTACACACATGCTACTACTGGAAGAATAATAACCGCACACATAAGCTTACAGTTTCATAAAGAGATAAGGAACTGGTTTATCGCTTCCAATGTTCAGCAAGATATACTAGAATGCAAATTTGAAACTAAATGTAAACACAGGCACACCTTGCAATCCGAGACAAAGAAATGTAAAATACTCAAGACACTCTTCTATAAAGCTTTATTAAATAGTGTTCCAGATAGGTAGCAGCTTCTCTAATACAGTTCACCTCTGGAGTAGTTTACTTTTCTCCATGTTAGGGGCATATTTTCTGAAGTGCGAAATGTTAACTTTTGTTACTATGTGGGCAATTTACTAAAATTTGAGTACAATAAATTTGATGTAAGCACTTTGATGCACAAACATTAATGCTACATTGAAACTTCAAAACTATGCTAATTTATCAAGGGCGAAACATCACTATAAAGATACAGCAGATGTTTGTAGCATTTTATGATGCACGTCAATTCGCTTACATGAATATCCCACACACGTCATTGCTTCATGGCATTAAAGGAATTGTTCACCTTTAAATTAACTTTTAGTATGATGTAGAGAGGCATATTCGGACAATTTGCAACAAGTTTTCATTTTATATTATTTGTGGTTTTTGAGTTATTTAGCTTTTTATTCAGCAGCTCTCCAGTTTGCAAGGTCAGTAAAAAATGAAGACCAATTGGAAAGTTGCTTCTAATTAGCCATTCAATAACATATTAAAATTTTACTTTTAGGTGAACCACCCCTTTAACTCACTAGCATTTTTAACCATTACCCACTGTATGACCATGAAAGCAAAATCTCAGAACATTGCAGTGAACATTGGCAGAGTTTAGACAAGGAATATATGTGTAGTAAATATACTCATGTGTTCACAAGCTCACAATTTTACTGAAATAATAGTAATTATTTAAAAGTTGCTGCTTCTCTGTACCATGTGTGGTAAATGGTTTCCTTCAGAGAATTCTGTGCACACTTTTATATCGGAACTGAGCTTATCTGCCTGTGTATGCTCTAGGGATGCACAGAATCAACTATTTTGGATTCGAACCCCCGAATCCTTTGCGAGAGATTCGGCCGAATACCGAACCCTAATTTGCATATGCAAATTAGGGGTGGGAAGGGGAAAAATGTTTTTACTTCCTTGTTTTGTGACAAAAAGTCACACGATTTCCATGCCGCCCCTTATTTGCATATACAAATTAGGATTCGGTTCTGCCGGGCAGAAGGATTCGGCCGAATCCTGCTGAAAAAGGCCGAATCCTGGCCGCATCCCGAACCATATCCTGGATTCGGTGCATCCCTAGTATGCTCCCTCCCCAACTTGCTCCCTGACAGATATTGGAGAGAAAATTGGACAGCGATCTATCAAGAGTGTTCCTCTTCCAAAAGTCTGCATAGGTACCCATTGTGATTTGATCATTGGCCCTAGCGTTAAATGATCAGATTAGCCCCATGTGACCCTAGCCTAAACAGCTTGGTGACATTGCCAAATGAGCGAATCGTCAGGTGTTTGGCCACCTTTAGTCCCATTTGTCGTAAATACTTTTGTGTTCCATCACTGTACACTTCCCTCAGTCTCTGTCTTTCCTATCGGTCCTATCGATTTTAAAGGCTCTCCCCCAAATGTTACCTTTGTTCATTAAAAGTTCACCTTTAATTGAACTTTTAGGATGATGTAGAAGGGGATATTCTGAGACAATTTGTAATTGGTTTTCATGTTTTATTATTTGTGGATTTTGAGTTATTTAAGTTTTTATTCAGCAGCTCTCCAGTTTGCAGTTTCAGCAGTCTGGTTGCTAGGGTTCAACTTACCTTAGCAACCATGCACTGATTTCAATAAGAGACTGTAATATTAATAGGAGAGGGCCTGAATAGAAAGATAAGCAGTAAAAAGTAGCAATAACAATACATTTGTAGCCTTACACAGCTTTTGTTTTAGATGGGGTCAGTGCCCCCTATTTGAATGCTGGAAAGCATCAGAAGAAAAAGGCAAATAAATTAAAAACAAATAATGAAGACCAATTGAAAAGTTGCTTAGAATTGTCCATTCTATAATATACTAAAAGTTAAATTGAAGGTGAACCAACAATTAAAGGTTAAAAACTGCCTCACAAATAAACAGCTACTCTTCTGTCAAAAGAAGTCACACCTACCTTTTATACCAGGCACCTATGTTCCTATTTCCTTTGTAAAATGAGCAAATAAACACTCACACTGTCATACTGACAACAGAGCAATATGCTACCTATATTATCTATATTACCTACATTATTATAGGGATGCACCGAATCCACTTTTTTGGATTCAGCCGAACACCCGAATCCTTCGTGAAAGATTCGGCCGAATTTTTTTTACTTTCTTGTTTTCTGACAAAACGTCATGCAATTTCCCTCCCGCACCTAATTTGCATATGCAAATTAGGATTCGGTTCGGCTGGGCAGAAGGATTCGGCCGAATCCGAATGCTGCCCGAATCCTGGATTCGGTGCATCCCTACATTATTAACTGAGAAATGTCCATCAGTGCATTTCCAGATGATGACATTGAGTGCAAAGCTACAGTTTATTACTGTTGTTTATATTAGTTGGAAGGCTAGATCAGTCTGGTGGAGTGAATTAAATATTTCACATAAAGTGACTTATTATAAAGCTTCTATTTTACATACAGTGACAAAATATAAAGTTTACCAGCTAAGTGATATGCATACCTAGTATGTTTTGGAACCAGGGCTGTATAAATTGAAGCACAGGGCTGGTGTGAATGTTTATTCGCTGTACTCATTAAAGCTATAATTAGGTGACTTTTTACATCTTTTGTACTCTTGCTAAGAACTAAGGAGGACTGAGCTCAAACAGTCTCAATATTCTGAATGCTGCACATTGATCTATTAAAAAATAAATCTGTGAGGGAATTAGCATTATGGAACAATCCCAACAATGTGTGTGGAAGATTTCAAACTGGGTATACTAAATAGCAGGCTTGGAAACTTTTTTGAATGCGCATCAGAAGCTTTTTTGCTATGTCATTTTAGTGAACCATTTACTTAAATATATACTGTATACCTAGCTTGGAGAGCAGGAGAATAAAAAAAAAAAAAACAAATACTGTGACAAAACAGAACTGTTTCTACAGACAAAAAAAAAATAATTAAAAGTTGATTGTAAGATGAAGCTTCCCATGTCTTCAGGTCTGCTTTTCAGAAAGTAACAAAAGATATTAATGCTGTAACAATGCCAGACTGGTGTATAATTCCTGAAACGTTTAGTTTGATGTCAATGAAATTACACAAACTAGAAAAGAAATGACTGCTGCACCTCTTTGTTGCAAAAGTGAAAAAGTTGTGTTTATTGGTCAGAAACCAACAGGCAACTTTTGGGCTTCCTTTCGCTGTTTCTCAAGCCTCAGAAAGGGCTTGAGAAAGGGCGAAAGGAAGCCTGAAACGTTGCCTGTTGGTTTCTGACCAATAAACACAACTTTTTCACTTTTGCAACAAAGAGGTGCTGCAGTCATTTCTTTTCTAGTATATGTTTGACCCCAGGGAAGGGTCTCTGGACTGCTCTGCACTCTGCCCAAAGGGGTTCCGGCGAGGTGGTTGAAGCACACACATTTCTACAATAAAATTACACAAAGACTTGTGCAAGTGTACTCCGATAATAATGCCCCTATATCACTTAATAATAAAAAATTAAGACAAATTGCAAATTGTCTCAGAATATCACTCTCTACATCATACTAACAGTTATCTCAAAGGTGAACAACCCCTTTAACCAATAATATTAGCTGTTTCTATCTATATTTATCAATAGAGCTCCCTTCTATGTCATATAAAATATATATATTTCTCACAGTTATGTGGCTAATTCCTGTGCTAGATGAAAATACTAAAGATATGCTGTTATTATGAAGAGTTCATAAAGCAAACATAAATGCAGACCACAAACTAATCGTTCATTTATGTAATCATCAATTACAGCCTTTTATAGTCTGAAGCTACTTGTCTTATAGGTGTGCCATCAAAACTGGAATTTACTCACGGTAATAAGAGAAATAGATAAGAAAATGAAAATCAAAAAAGGTTGTGCATTGCTTAAGTCTTGTAAGATCAGGGCAACGAATGGCAGACAGAACAGGGAAAAGAGGAGAATGCAGCTAGTGTGGGCTACACCTAAGAAAGGAACATTTCACAGCACTGATATACCTTAGACACAATCACAAGGAATTGCTGCAACATGTGCAATCATTGCTTTATTGATCTGATGTTAATTACAGCCCTTCCTCCGTGTTCAAGTAAAGACATCCCCCCTCAGTAGGTGCCCTGTATTCCACCTTACCTGCCCCTGGCTGATGAAGAAGACTAGGTGGGTACCACTGAGCCTGTCTGCAATGAACCTGTCGCTTTAAGAGCAGCTCAGACTGTCAGACCATGTGCTCAGCAGGAAACACAAAGCAACAACAAAGGGAACGGCCCAATCGCTGGCCCCTGGCCAAAACACAGAAGGTAACGGGCAGATCAGCCCGTCGGTACTTACCAGAGCTCAGCCGTCGCCCCCGAGCACGCACAGCAAGAACGGAGAGTCAGCACCGAGACACAAAGGCAGGGAAGGGGGCGGAGGGAAGGAACAATAACAAGCAGCGCACTGACCAACACGTGTGCCCATCCGGCCGGGCACTGATCGCAGTCATCGCACAAAGGCAACAACTGCAGCGACAGCACACGTGCGACGTGCTAATGGCAAGAGTCGGCCGCTGTCACACACACACGCCCCATTCCCCGCAATACAAACTGGGGAGCCCCCTTCTCAATAAGCAACTGCCAGTGTCAAAAGCTGCCTGCAACCCCGGGATGTGCAAGACGTGTGCAATGCAATGGGCCGCCTCCCAGCTCTTACTAAACGGCAGCTACATACTGGGAGATGGCTCGGCGCTGCCCTTCAGCACAGGGAGCAAAATAGGAGGCTCCCACGGCCACACGAGATTAGGAAAGGCAGCAGCCGTGTTCTGAGGTGAATTGTCCCCAGGTGACACGGACTGAGCGTGTCACTGACTGAAAGCAAATGACAGGAACTGCGGGCTGACCATGACCGCCGTGTTTGGGTCACGTGTCCCAGGGACACACTAGGTGTGTATATTTGTGACTGTAGCTGTTCCGCCAACAGCCGACTAAGCGATTGCCCTTCAAATACTCAGGGCAGAGACGGCTGCGGCGGGGAGGTGAAGTCTCCTACTAGAGCTACAGGTCGCAGCTGCTACAGCCCAACCTTATTGCATAGGGCACTGCTGCCACCACACAAAACAATAGAAGCCAGGCCAGTAGCTGCAAACAAACACAATGAGCTCACGTTGATACATTCTATAATGTCCCACCTTAGACACAGGTATCACCTGTCCCGCTCTTGTTTCCGATCCCCTTTGCACATGAAGAAACGTCTTCCTATTCCTTCCGTACCCACACACGACTGGGTTAAGTGCAGCACGGCCCGCGCGCTACCTAAAACCGGTGTCTGTCACTTTAAGATCCCGGGCGCGACCCCGATAAGGCCACAACCGAATTGCAGCTCCGGAATAGTGAGACGCGCACGCGGCGTGCATTAACCGCGGAGACGCGCACGGAATCTTTAAAAAAAATCGGACCGACGTCACCAAGAGACTCCGCCCCCAGGCCAATCAGAAACGAGAGTTCCTTAAGCGGAGCCGGATACACAAAAACGGTAGATGACATAAAGCCCACGCCCACAACAGACGCCTTGCTGCCAGCAGCATCAGAAAGATGTTATAGTCGCTTATACTTCCTAACGAGGACTCCGGCTATTCTGTATTATTTTTGTTGCACTGCTAGTAACAAGTTAGCTATACACTAGCTGGCAAGGGAGCACGTTTTGTAACTAATGTTCCTGTGAGTGACTTCATTGTGTTGTCATGGTATCACCAGTATACATACACACATCTACATTCTTACAATTGGAACCAGTCTATGTCGTTTTCTTTAAAGGAAAACTATACCCCCAAAATGAATACTTGAGCAACAGATAGTTTATGGCATATTAAAGAATCTTACCAAACTGGAATATATATTTACATAAATATTGCCCTTTTACATCTCTTGCCTTGAACCACCATTTCGTGACTCTATCTGTGCTGCCTCAGAGATCACCTGACCAGAAATACTACAACACTAACTGTAACAGGAAGAAGTGAGGAAGCAAAAGGCAGAACTCTGTCTGTTAATTGGCTCATGTGACCTAACATGTGGTTTGTATGTGTGCACAGTGAATCTTACGATCTCAGGGGGCGGCCCTTATTTTTTAAAATGGCAATTTTCTATTTATGATTACCCAATGGCACATACTACTAAAAAAATATATTATTATGATAATGGTTCATTCACATGAAGCAGGGTTTTACACATGAGCTGTTTTATGCATTATCTTTTAATAGAGACCTACATTGTTTGGGGGGTATAGTTTTCCTTTAATTGGAATAGATCCGTTTCTTTAAAGGGCATTCTAAAGGCAAAAAAAATAAAATCCAATTTTTACTGTCTTTAATGAAAAATAAACCTGTTTCCAAAAAAATACTTTAATTAAAAAACGTGTACCATTTTTTTGAGAAACCTGACTGTATGCAGTAAAATTCTCCCTTCATTTACGGCTGTGGATAGGAATTGTCAGATGGTCCCTAACTGCTGAGCAGGGAAACAATCATACTTATGAACAGCAGGGTGAGCCCCCACCTTACCTCCCAGTCATGCAGACCTTAAGGACCAGTAACATCAAAAAAAATGTTTAAAAATTCGTTAGTGCACAATGAAAAATAAACACCAAGACAAATGAAACTTTTAAAAACTTTTAAAAAGAAATAACTAACAGAAAATCCACTTCCTGTCAGCTTGAGAAACGGCGACCATCCACACTGCATCGATCGATTTCTCCTCCCTGGCTATTCACTGATAGGCATCCTCCTCCCGGCGTCCAGCAGCAGCTGTGTCTCAGGCTCTTCACTCCTTCCCCGTGGATCAGCTTCCCTCCTCCCCTCCTCTCAGAGAGAGACATGCCACGCCTGATTACAACCCAGGAAAGGCGCACATTACAGGCATCCAGCAGTGTCACAGGCTCTCCTCTTCACCGTGCATCGGCAGCGATAGGGTTAATCGCAGGCCAGTTCCCATGTGGGAGGGGAGGGCTCAGGCAAGGATCGCTCACTGCTCAGTGAAGGAGAGCCTGTAACGTGCACCTTTCCTGGGTTGTAATCAGGCGCCGCATGTCTCTCTCTGAGAGGAGGGGAGGAGGGACAGAGAGGGAGGTGAGCGGAGGAGGGAAGCCGATCCATGGGGAAGAAGTGAAGAGCCTGAGACACAGCTGCTGCTGGATGCCAGGAGGAAGAGGCCTGTCAGTTAATAGCCAGGGAGGAGAAATCGATTGATGCAGTGTGGATGGTCGCCTTTTCTGAAGAGGACAGGAAGTGGATTTTCTGTAAGTTATTTCATAATAAAGGCTTTGTTTTTTAAAAGTTTCATTTGTCTTGGTGTTTATTTTTCATTGTGCACTAACAAATTTTTAATTATTTTTTTTTGATGTTACTGGTCCTTTAAGCAGCTTTGTTTATGACGATCCCTAAGCAGCCCAGACCACACTGAGCATGTGCACAGTCTAAAGGTGGCCATACACGGGCCGATAAAAGCTGCCGACAGACTGTGTCGGCAGCTTATTGGCCCGTGTATGGGGCCCCCCGACGGGCTTCACCGATCGAGATCTGGCCGAAAGTCGGCCAGATCTCGATCGGATGGGACAGAAAATCCTGTCGGATCGCGGCCGCATCTATTCGTTGATGCGGTCCCGCGATCCGACCGCCCGTTAAGGCCTCGTTAGGATCCGATCGTTGGGCCCTAGGGCCCACGATCGGATCTGCCCGATATTGCCCACCTCAAGGTGGGCATATCGGAGGGAGATCCGCTCGTTTGACGACATCGCCAAACGAGCGGATCTCTCAGTGTATGGCCACCTTTAGTCTTGCAACGATGTTTAACAAAGTTACAAGATGATGACCCCCTGTAGCCAACTTTGAAAGCATAAATCATTTGTTTGATTAGGCTTTGTGGTGCAGTAAGTTCATGTTTATATTTAGTATACAAAATACAGCATTTCTAGCCTTATTCTATTTTAGACTTTACATGCCCTTTAAGAGCCAGTAATGCAATTCAGTCCACCAGAACTCCCAGGGAGGGCACTTCATTTTGGTGAAACAGCTGTTTATCTTTAGAGCTAGAACAGCCCAAAAACATAGCACCAGCACTTCATGAAGAGCCAGATGTCCATAAGGATTGATAAATGCACATAGCCTTTTTAATTAAATTGATTGTGCATTTATTAGTCCCCATCTCTTTTGCCATACTAAAGGGGTTGTCCACCTTCCGACACTTTTTTTCAGTAAAGAAGCTAGTGAACTTTCATTTTTGACTGTCTTGTGTCTTTCTAAAGCAGCTGTACGACTCTGTAAATTGTCCTAAAAGGATACATTTAGTTGATATATTTCTTATCTTTGGCCCTGGTGAACAGAATCCCTGAGTTTCATTAAAGAGCCGTTCTTTGGGTTGCCAACTGGCCGGTATTTTACCGGCCTGGCCGTTAAAAATGATGGTTGATTCCAATGTTATTAATAGGGAAAAAAGATAAACATATAGGAAGGCTGGTATTTTTTTCCCCCAGAAAGGTTGGCAACCCTAGTTTCAATCGATACAATAATTATTAATATTCCACAGATGCTGCTGAGAAATCTATTTAATTGAATCTGCACCTGGTTTACGGAGTTGGCAGATGGAAACACAAGAGAACAAAGTATTTCTGGCAAATAATCTAAAAATAGCCGATTTGCCCTTTGGCCAAACTGCCTCTACTTTATTTGGAAAACTTTATGCTATATGTTGGAAATTGGCAGGGATTTACGTCCATTCATCCACATACTCAAGCCTGACTTGCAGTCACTTTATCCCACAGGTGTTCAACTGGCTTGAGGTCAGGTCTCTGCAGGCTAGTCCAGTTCATCTATTCCAGTCTCAGCAAACCAGTTCTGCGTGGACATCACATTTTGCATAGGGGGCATTATTATTAGAAAGCATTAAGGTTTTTCTTTCATTGGAACCAGGGGTCCTAGCACAAATTGCAGGTTAGAGAGTAGTAGAACTTATATTTTGTTAATTGTTCTTTATGCCATTTATGCAGTTACTTCCCCTCACTTAATAATAGTTTTAATTCATAGAAAGGTTTTAAGTTATAGGTTTGTTAACAGGGACAGCTCCCTGCTAAAATCCCTGAAAAATGGCACTACTCCAAATGCTGCAGACAACAATGAAACCAGCATTCTCAGCATTCATTTCACTCCACTCTGTACAAGCAACAATACCATGGAGAAGATTGCCTCCGCAAACTTCTTATAAGATCACAGCATGACCTGAAGGAGTCTACAGCTGGAGAAGGCAGATAAAGTCATAGCTGCCATGTTTACAAAATTTACGCTACTGCTTAGGCAAGCATACCCCCTTCCAGGCCACAAATATAGAGCTAGTTAATCAAAACAACCGTTTATAAAATAGTTTTTGCATATGCTAATGATACAACTTACATTACATATAAACAAATAAGTGGTAGTCACCCTTTATGTCTAAGATGAACTTCCACTTCAACGTATTTTGCCCAAAATATTTTTTTCTTTTTTGTACCTTTTCCATTTATAAATTAGGCTGTGTATAGTTGTTTACCTGAATTTAAAATCCTCACATAAGAGGATTTTAAAGTGCCATTCAATAGATTGCCAATGGACAATTCACACCATAGCTATCAAAATATGGCCCACATAACCTATATCTTTTAAAAATCGCTAAAATCAAAGTTTCACAAAATAACCTATTACAAACAAAACCTCTTTGCCATATATTGCATTTTTCTACTTCCAAAATAAACACAAAAATCAAATAAACAGCACTTGGGTGTAAAGGAAAAAAAAGGTTTTTTTTTTTTTTACAAAATAAAAATCCACTCATCCAGACATTTTATACCTTTTTATAAGACCAACAAAACCATATCTTTTAAGAATTTATAGTTTCTGAAGAATGTAAAAATGACTAAATATGGCACGGTAAACAAAAATAGCAAGGTTATCCATGGTGACTTTATAGACAAAACAAGAAAACACCATCATTGATTAAACTACGGCTTTTACAAATTGGCCCATTTTACGTTAGCAATCACCCTATAGTACAGCCTCATGTGCGTTTTTTTTTGTTAACACAAAACCATGAATCTCACCACAATAATATTTAACAAAATACAGGTACTGGTTCCCAGTAATGCCTTAGTCGTGCCTCCTGCTCTGCCTTTGTCCCTGAAGGCTTGTGATCCAATATGTAGAAATAGAGCCAGGCACTCGCAGAATATTTAACAAGCCTGGCAACAGTATTGTAAAAATACACATAGCAGTCATAGCGACAAAAATAAGGTAAGAGATAGAATTGTCTCATGGTGTCGCAGCGTTGATCCAACGTGACTGTCGGATGCAGACGCAGCGTGCAGCGTCTGCATCCAACAGTCGCGTTGGATCTACGCTGCGACACCATGCGACTATCTCTTACCTTATTTTTGGCACATGCGACAATTCGCATGCGTTTAGTCACAGCGTGTCAGATCGCGACAAAATCGCTTGTGGAGTCCTACCCTTACATAACGTGAAAAAGCCAAGTGGCATCACTTTGATGCTTAAGCAGTTGCTTAGTGACAACATTAAGTAAATTGATTCAAGGTTTTGCTCCTCTAATACAACAGCTAGCTCCCAGAGGACACACTATGTCAAAACCATTTGTTGAATGATGAGTCCAAATGCATTTAAAAGTAACTATGATGTACATAGCATCTGTTACCAAAAGGAAAAGTTGTATTAGGATCATGTTCAAGTTGTTTTTGAACACTGCTCACATAGAACACTCAAGCACAAAAAAACACCAGCTGCTCCCCCCTCATATATGTAATAGAATACGCACCTATGGAGCACATGCGTTTCATAGAAGGGCACAGCGCTATGGCAACCGTAGGAAATACAAGCAGTGCCCATAAGAACCACAAATCAACTCACAATTAAAGGGCCAGTGGCACAGAACAAAATAAACAAATCTGTGCTTTACCTCCCCACCTCTAAAGGACCAACATATATAGAACTTTGCTTCAGATTTTAGAGGACATCCATGTATGAATGTTGAATAAAGCGTTATATCCTTTAAATACCTATAATTTCAATGAAAAATTTTTTTGCATGATTTCTGAAATGGCAAGTGGCACTTCCAATGCAGACTTATGCCATTAAATACAGTTAGCAATGTAACAATCAAGGGGATGCAAGATGTACCACAGTAATTAGGGTAGGAAAATACGAATACAAGTATGGTCTTAGCAGCTCCTTGCTATTATCACCCCAGTGCACTGCATTTATCTCGCAGGCTTGCAGACGTGATTGATACTCTATTCTAAAGCTACTTCAAAACACCTATAATTTCAATGTCCACCTTAGTTTTAAGTACTATAAAAACAGTGTCGTGATTAACAGCCTGATGCAAACAACATGCCAGATAACAAGGCAAGGAAATCTAAGTGATTATTGAGAACAAAGCCCATAAAAATAAAATCAGTCGCTTAAAAACTACCTTTAAATGTTGTACTGAAGACATATATTTGGTATTTAAGCCTTATAATCCTTTATCACCATGGTGACTATCTTTATACAATTTCTAGGCTTTCTGAAAGTGCTGCAACTCTGTCTGAAATCATAATCTAGACAGGGGATGGCACATTTATTAAAGGTCGAATTTTGAATTCATGCGAGTTTTTAAAAACTCTCCAAAACTCATATAAATTCCAAATTTCGACCATTTGAACGTTATTAAAAAAAAATCAAATTTTTAAACTAAAATGTCAGGAAGGCAGGAAACAACTCAAAATTGATCCCTGGACCTCTACCATTGACTTAAACAGCAATTCAGCAGGTTTTAGGTGGCGAATAGTCAAATCTTTTGCCTAGAGATGTATTAGAGCTCACTATTAAAATCACTAGGCATCATGTCTCTCTACATGCAGGATTTGTGCAAATGGCAGTTATTTTGATAGATTTTGTATGCACTGGAAACAATTATTTGAGTGAGCTCTCATACATTTGCTAGGAAAGGGAGCCTCCACTATAAGATATATTGGATCTAACTGTCAATTAATATCTGACACCTAACTCCTGCATGAAAACAGCATGAAGAGAAACAGATAATAGTGAAGATAAACTTGATTATTTCTGAAACAATGCAGAAATATTTTTTTATTCAGAAAGTTTCTTATTTCAGTATGATGGAGCTTGTATTAAATATTAATTTTCGCAATAGTTCCCCTGGATCTGTATAAGAGAAAGTCACATTTGATTAGCAGACTTTACAAAAAACTACAGGCAGGGCTTCTAATAAAATTAAGCAAAATAAATGGGATAGGAAGCTCAGATTGCAAGCTCCAATAGGGTTTGATGTGAATGATGCCTATGCTCACTAGAACGCAGCACTATATAAATAACTATAAATAATTGTTTAGCACCATCAATTAACCAATTGAAGCAAACACGTAATCCATTATCCTGTGTCTCCAGAAACAGCCAGTTCTCTTAGATACTGCTTCAGCCAGGCAATTCTTATCTCCTTGTAGTGTATGAACTAGTGTATGTAGTGTATTTCTTCTGCTCTGTGCTATTCTCATATCTGTAATTAGGTGGTGCATGGATGCATATTGAGTAATGCAGAATATTTCTTATCCAATTATATGACCTCTAGAAAAACAAAAGCCTTCATACAAGTTGCTTTTTTTTTTTTAGAAGGGTTAAAAAATGTCTGGTGTGTCTAGACCCATTACCTTTCACTGAATATAAAAAAAGGACGTGGGAAGCCAATAGCTCTGCCTTTACACCGTGAAAGAGTAACTGTAGGTCTCAATTAGGTCTGTCTAGCACACATCTAGAAAATACAGCTAGAAGGACGGCATCCTCTGCAATTTAATTTGATTTCAATTTAAATAGATGAAGCCCTGCAACATGCATTTATCACAGAAGTGTCCCTGAACCTTCAAGTGAACCTTATTAGCAGCTGTCTACCCAACCACAAGGTATTGGCTGATATTCTACAATGAAAATCCTGAATGGCTCCAGCCCTCCCGAACAGCCTGTGGGTAGCAAAGATATTTTTCATATAAATAAATGATTATACTTCTTAGGATGGCACTCTGATATTAAAGGATTCTTTTACCAAACCGCCAAAGTATTGTGATGCATACGTTTCAAAATTCAAACTTGGGAATTTTTGAGGTTTTCATTTAAATACGTAATCAAATAAAAACATGAAAAAATTGGAACACAGCCAATTTGCATTATACTCATCAATGGGTCTGCAAACTCAGCAAAATATTTGCTAAAATTTTGCTAGGACAACTCCTATTGACTTTTATATGAACTATGCAGCTTTTAGATGCCAACTATTTATATTTGAGTTTTTTGGATTTTTTAACTTAATAAATATCAAACATTCGAGCTTCGGAAACGATTATTCAAATTTGTGAGTTTAAGTGCAAAAAAACTTGAATTGTATTAAAAATGTGGATAAATCAGTCCCTCAGGGGCAGATTTATCAAAGGTCGAGGTGAATTTTAGAATGAAAAAGATTAGAATTTCAAGCTATTTTTTGTGTACATCGCTAGGGAATAGTCCAAATTTGATTAGAATTTGTAAAAAAAATTAGAAACTTTGAATATCGAAATTTATCATGTACGGTCTCTTTAAAAATTTGACTTTCGACCATTCACCATTCGTCAATTGGTGGACCTTGAAAAATCTAATTTTTTTTGGGAAAAACTTCCAATTGAAATGCACTATTCCTTCGATTCGTACGATTGAATTTGGCGGAATACGGACCTATTCAATCAAAAATGGACCCATTTGATCAAAAAAAATAAAGAATTAAAAAAAAAAAAAAAAAACAATTTCAGTTGGAAATTCGAATTTCGAAGTTTTTTAATTCCAAATTCAACCCTTGAGAAATATACCCATTAGTGTATATTTATCATGCAAAAAATAGAGAATCATGGAGAGCAGCCATTAGCAGTTCCAAGGGTTTGATTCCTGTGGTTTCCTTGATGTAAAGATTACGGCAATCTAGACACCATGAGGCAGATTTATTAAGGGTCGAATTGAAAATTCAAATTTTCAAAAAAAATTTATGGTCAAAACTGTCAAATCCAACTAGGGAATTATCCAAACTTATTTCGAGTTTTTTAAAAATTCTAATTTGATTTTTGAGATGTATCATACACTGGCCCTTTAAGAATTTAAATTTGACTATTCGCACCCCAAAACCTGCAGAATTACTGTATAAATCAATGGGAGAGAAAAAAACTCTAATAAAGTTTGGTTGAATTGTATTAGAATTTAATTCGAGTTTTCGAGTCGGTAAAATTAGTCATAGTTTTGCATATTCAATTTTATTAATAAATAGTCTAATATACGAATTTAAAGTATTATCAAATTCATGTCAGTTAAAAAAACTCATGAATTCGAAATTTGACCCTTGATAAATGTGCCTCCAAGTGTGACATTACCCTAGTATAATTAAGAAGCAGTACGTGAGCAAAAAGAAGAGTAAACAGTAGCAAGCAAGCCCACAATAGAACTAAAAGCACAATAAATTAATTCTGTGCCTCGGACTACATTTACAAACACTGCTAGGACTGCTGTAACACAGATTTTTAAGTAATGACGACATCTGGCTTGTTTCAGATTAATTTACCTGCAGAAACACAAGTATTGCTTTTATATATTGCAGATGGAACTTTGCAGTACTGTTTCTACAGAGAGAACCATTACACGATATAGAGAGCAATTGTTCACTGATTACCATAAAATTCCACAAGTTGAGTACATTTTTTGAATTACACAAATTATTTTTTTAGGTCTATGCATGCAGCAACAAAAAAAGCCCTATAGTTGTCTTACTGCAATGGTGCATTCTGGTATACACAGTCCCTGGTATCAGAGCTCCTGCTTACAGTTACATAGCTTTCCCACCAAACCACTGGTTTTCACTGTACTGAGCTGCAATTTCTAGTAGTTATAACATTATTTTAGTGAGCTCTATTCACCTAGGAATAAACACTTGTGTATTTGCAATATAAATGTGTTCTAAAAACAGGCTGCACAGATGCTGCAAGCTGTATCGGTGTCCTGTAGCAACATTCTCCTCCTTTCGCCTCTGGTTGAACTCTGTTCTTAAATTATAAATGCAATGCATGGCTTGCACTCTGTGCTTAGAAATACGTGTAGAGCATGCATTAAGAAAGCTATATGATAAAACCCAAGCAGATCTTACATAAGCCACTAGGTTCTCTGTAAGCAAAAATGGATGTGGGGGGAGCAAAGTAGGCTAAATATATACAGTGTAACCAGAGTTTAGACAGATTTAAGGAAGAAGATGTAGTTCCAATGCTCCAAAGGCTAGTCAAACCCTCACTTGCAAGTGATGGCATTATCCATTGAAGAGAAAGAAAAAACTACAGGTCTAGTGTAACACTAGTGCATGGATCTCTACAACAATATATTGCCTTGTGCTTTTAAGTGCCATATATTGTACCCAAAACTCACCTTTCTAGTGCCAATTGTGCAACACAAAATGTGATTTTATAGGAGAAATAAACCCTAAAAATTAATATAGCTAGAAATGCCATATTTTATTTATTGAACTTATTGCAACAGCCTAAAGGGTCAGCATCTCTATAGTAGTAATAATCCAGGACTTCAAAGTTGTCACAGGAGTTTCCCATGTTGGATTTTGTTGCGAGTGTTTGAGGCACGCTCATACCGAGTATGCTTTGAGCATTGTTGAGAAGCTAAGTGGTTGTCACAAATCATCTAGCAGAAGATGAGGCTTGTCTGTCATATAAGCGGATGCTACAGGGCTGTTTATTAAATTGCAATTCTGATTTTCTGAAATATTAAGAATTATTTACTAAACAGCCTTATATGGTGACATTTATATTTCATATAGTCAGTATATTGTGCACTGGCCCATAAGCTCAGTCAATGACAGTGAATCAGCAGAAAAGAAGATGGGGAGCTACAGGGGCATCTTTGGAGGCACAGATCTTCATTAAAGGGCTGTAATTCCCTTGGGCTGGTACAGCAGCCCAAAACATACTGTACAACATGTTTACCCTATTTCTTTAGTTAGTTCTCCTTTAATTTGGTTTGTATTTGATGCAAGCCTAACTTTAATATGTTGTAAAGTGGTTTTACAACAGTGTAACAATTATGACAGAATTACCAAGGCTTTATCACACCTTCTGCCTTATAACCCCTACTCCTTTAACATTGTAAATTCTAATGAGGAGACCCCTCTTACCTTCTATATTAACCAGTATAAAAGATGATGCTGTGGTGATTCCTTTTTACAAGAACTACCACAGGTCCAGGGTAGAAGGTGAGTGAGTTAGAGGTGCCAAACAAGTTGGCAACTCTCAGCGATTTCATCTTTTATTCACTTCCAATAATAATACACAATGGTGGGACCATATTTGTCTCTGTTAAGACATTCTGCATTGATAGCAATGGCAAAAGCATAGGACTGCTAGAGACGCTGTTAATATTGAGAATGATAATTGTAAGAAACGTCAGATAGTTCACTATTATAAAACTGAAAAATACAGCAAATGGATGCACACAAACTATGCCAAGTATTCAAGGAAATCACAAAATCCAGCATACTGTAACTGTCAGTATGCATTTTGAAAAACTTTCCTAAGAGCTAATGGTCTGGAAGTCCATTAATAGAATTCCTAGTTTCTGAAAGCAGAATCCTGTGTGTCCTCTGGCCCTTTGCACAGAGCTATTGAATGAACACACATCATGCATGCAACTGCACTCAAAACTAGGTCATTTCTGATACAGGGATTATTGTAGGAAGAGTCGCCATGCTTTCTTTTCCAATCCCATCTCTGGTGTATCACAAGGTTCTCACCTCAACTAAACACAATTATCACTATAGTAACTGAGGCAAATGCAATCTTATAAGAGTCCTTTTTGTACTGAAGAAAAAATAGCAAGGCAAACAAAAACGAGGCATTATTAGACAATTTAATCACAAGAGGGTAATATTAAATCTATTCCCGATGTAATAAAATTACCGACCCTGCCTGTCTGACGATTCTCTTGCCTGCTCCATTTGTACCGTGACCTTCGGCCCAAAAAGACTATCTACCTGCCGTGCCCCTCTGCTAGCCAGAACATCTCGCCTTGTACCCCTCGTTAAGTCCAGGTGGCACCCAAGTAAGCTGAGGGCTCCTCCCGAAGCCCAACGGTGGTCACACTACTGGTGAAGCCGAGCCGAGACCAGGGTACTTGGCACCTGTTCTGGTATTGGGTGCTGGCCGTGACACCCGATCCCAGTAAAGCATTTAGATTTCACTTTCAGTCAATAACCTTGGATGGGTACAAACCATTTGATAATTTACAAAAAACAGCCCCCCCCCCCAAGCACCAAGGAAGGGTTTCGGGCCCGTTTCCACTATACAGGTGGGTGATTTTTAGCGTGATGTGGGTGGGTAGTAGGATACACAGGGCCCCAAAAAAAATTTGTGTGGGGCCTGGGCTCGCAATGATATGCTCCTGGATGTTACCCCATATCAGATGACTGATGTAGTGGTGGTAGGAAAGTTTCTCACTAGAGGATTCCCTAGCATCTAAAAGGGGAAATGTTGCACATGTTGCAATATAATATCAATTTCATCTCATGGAAGTAAGAAACTTTAAAAATACAATCAATTAAAAATGGTGCACCGTTTCTGAAATTATGAAGCAATTCTTCAGTATTTCACTCTCAGCAATCTGCCTCTATTCACGCAAGAGTTGGAGTCAGAACTTGATCCAAATGCATTGGTGTCTGTTGCTCCCTTTGCCTAAACAATGCATTTGAGCTAACTTTTGCAAAGTAGCTGCCTGAAACAATCCTACACGTAGAGAGATTGCTAAGAGGTAAGAATAGTGTTGCTTTCTCTCAGTCTTTTTAATGTTTGGCACCAATTCTATTGTTATTTCTCATTTCCTTCGTGTCCAACATACACTTATACCATGTCAAATGCATCCATCTAGAGGACGATGTATTACAAGTCACTGAGGAAGCATGTCCAGCTGAAGGCTTCTTGCAACCTTCCAACAGAGTAGGGGCACGGTCACTAAGGCGCCTAAAGGCTCCATAAACATCTCCATATGGTATTACAGTTCTATTTATACTACAGTATACTCTTGACAAGCTATTGTTTACATTTATTGCCACTATAATTCTTATTAACTTCATCAAGGTTTTGAACAGCACAGCGCAATTGTTTGCCTGCTTCTTCGATCTTTGCACATGTGCTTTAAAGTGAAATTGTAAACTATAATAAAAAAAGCAGGCCACTGGAGAACAGAGCAGCATAAGATCACTCTTTGGTGCTGGCTGAAAAGTACCCCAGGCGCAGTTTTCTACCAACAGGAGCATGGAGGTATCTGGTAATAATCCAAATAATATAATGTTGGACAACCCCCAGTGATTTAACCTTTCCTTGCCCTTAAAATACATCCCTGACCAGTTACCCACTAACAATTTTAAATTTGGGAACCTCACACATTCTGACTGTATGGTACAAAAACAATATGAAGCTGGAATTCACCATTCACCTGTGCAACAATCCTACACTGAAAAGTCAAGGGATTAATTAAGTCAGGCTAATTATGGACAGGCAGAAATAGAGGGAACCCTATCATTATTGCTGCTCTTCCCAAGTTGCTAGGGTGATGGAAGGAAGGTGTATTTTCATTAGCTTCTCCTTATCTTGTCATAGAGATTGGCAGCCTGGAACAGTGCTGAACATGTGAAGCCTGCTTGTGTTAAAAAGTTATTATGTAATATACAAGATACTATGTTACCTTACAGTTTACATTTTGCACGTCATTTCCCCACACGGTGTTTCATACAGCAGGGCCTCATGAACACAGTGTTTTAGTCAAAGGCCTCCCACAAAGCAGAGTAAATGGCGCTGTGTAAAGAAATATTATGTTAAAGCATTATCCACAAGGATGTATTCTCTTTTTTTTTTTACGATTGGGCTATTAAAATGCAGAATAAAACCACAATATTGGATTCCTGAAAATCTCAGTGTTCTTGAAAACCACAAGCCGCCACCGAACTATAAAAATCACATAAGACTCGAAAAGGTATGATCATCATTTCGGTAATTTCATTTCACTTTGGGTTTTACTGATAAGATGTCAGAGTTTAGCATTTTTACATTTTTTAGTCAGCACCATGCCCACAAGAACAAAGGAAAAGCTGAAGTTGAGCTTAGTAAGGTTGCTTGCTTGCACAAGAGAAGAAGTCTTGCAAAAGAGAAGTCTGAGGTTGGAAGACAGAGAGTCCTATTTATCATGCGGAGTAAAACATTGTAGACAAACATCACTGGTGGTGTTGCCCATAGTAACCAATCAGATCATTGCTTTTGTTTTTAACTTATAGATGACTTTTGAAATCGAACTATTGATTGGTTGCTATGGGCAACATCGGGTTATGTTTTTCTCCATCGTTTTACACAGGATGGTAAAGAGGCTCCTGACTGTTGCACAACCTGCATGGGCCATGCTGACAGCCAGAGGGAGTCCTTATTTGAATTAAACATCTATCTTAAAGAAATGCCTCTTGTGGTGAGTACACAAATTTCAAGAGGATATATAAACATTGTTGCTCAACACAAATTTGCTGGTTGCTGGACTACAGCTTTCAGCATATGTCATACTATGTATTCTGTAAATTGTAGTACATCAAAAAAATACAAATCAAACTGTTGTTTTAAGAACTGATGTTCTTAAAGCTATAGTTGGATGTTTACTTTGCCAACAATTTAATTATTATTAAAAGGGTTGTTCACCTTCCAACACTTTTTTCCGTTTTTTTTTTTCAAATTGTTCAACAGAAAAACATTTTTTTTTTACTACTTTCTATTCATGCCCTTTTTTCTCATATTGAAGTTTAAAGTTTCATTTTTCATCTTCTTAGATCTTCCTGAAGCATCTCTGGTGGGGGGGGGGGGCATCAGTCTGCATACTATTCTAAATTGATACATTAGTTGATACGATTAATTGCTTATTTTTGTCCCTGCTGAGCAGAATCCCTGAGTTTCATTAAAGGCAGCTGTTATAATTGATACAATTATTATTAACATGTATTTATATAGCGCCAACATATTGCGTAGCACTGCAAAAATAGTTGCTAAAATTCCACAGATGCTGCGGAGAAATGTATCAACTAATGTAGCAAATTGTAACAGTTAAGAATCAACACAGCGACAGAAACCTTAAACAAAACTTCAATTTCGGGTAAATGGTGAAAAATAAAACATTCAAAAAGATTGCAAAAAAATCTTTATTTCTGGTGAACAATCGAAAAACAACTGAACTGAAGAAGGTGTTTGAAAGGTGAACAACCCTTTTAGTGTAAATCAATCCCCCAATCACAATCTTGCATGCAAGCAAGACATTTAACAGGCATGTAATCAACACTGGAAACTAACAAAAACTGCTTCTAAACCCACCTAAATAGCATTATTTCCACTTTTATGATGTTTACCTATTGTAATATTGGCAAACAAATTGTACAGTAATCCCCCTATGTAAGATAATGAAATAACTAAGTCAAGCAAGGCAGCATTCTTAATGAAGAATTACTTTAGAGCTGCAATTAAATTAGGAGTAACTACTTTAAAAAGAAAGTAATGCAACAGGAGAGATACAGAATTCAAACCCCTTTAAAATGATGATTTGCAACACATTATGTACATAAAATGCATAGATGCAAATAATGTTCAGTTTTATTTCTCATGCAATTCTATGAAGGCAACAGACCTTTGCAAACAACCTTAAATCGCCAGTAAATAGAAATTTCATAAAGCAGGGCTTTAGAAGATTATTATTATTACATCCTTTAATGACAGTTATCTTTAGAAGCATGTTCTTCTACAGCAAGAGTAACGTTGCTGCCAGAATATGTCAGTAAAAATGTTTGTAGAAATAAATCTGACCTTTCAGAAAGAAAATTTTGACTGGGTCAAATAATAACTTGAGGTCTACAAAGCTAAGGTTTATGAGTGACATTTGTCAGATATAAGAAATATTCCTTATATACTTGAAAGGCCACCCAAACACTCCTCAGGGAGAACAAAAGGGTCCCCACTGAGGTCTGCTACCGTACGTGAGAATTGGTTAAAGAAACTGCAACACCAAAAATAAGTGTTTTAAAGGCATTTCAATATAATAATACTGTTGCTGTGCACTCGTAAAACGGCTGAGTTTACTTCTGAAACACGACTATAGTTTATATAAAAAAGTTGTTGTGTAGCCATGGGGGCAGCCATACAACCACATGATACACAGTAGATAACATAAGTTCTGAAAAATCCCATTGTATACTACTGAGCTTATCTGTTATCTGCTGTGTACATTATATTTTCATTACTTTAAGACACTAATTTTTTGGTGTTATTTTTCCTTTAAAGCCTAAATTATATACATATGGGTCCAAATGTAACCTTGGCTACCAACAGCCATATTACAACAAGAAACAATAATATGTGGCCATACAAAGCAAAGTCCTTTTAAATACATACATTTAATGTTTTCTTAAAGGGGCAGTGTACCCCCTTTTCTACACAAGTTCAGTCAATAGAGCTTGGACTGAAAATACCCTTTGCAAACTCCTTTATTCAGAAAAAAATTTTATTGATTTTTTTTATTCTTTGAGCTAAACATGGCAAACAGCCAAATTAAAGTTACTCCATGTTTGGTCCTTACAAGGAAGTCTATTAATTGGAAGGATTATCCGTGTTCTGGTAATCGAATTATCTACCTTGCCACAAAGACAAAACATGGAGAAGCATCAGTATCCCTGTTCATTGGGGGGAGAATAACCAAAACCATCATTTTTTGTGATTAAAAGAATAAGCAAAAAGTATATTCAGCACAAGCCCTAATGATTGTACTCATGAGACACAGGCCAGCGCTAGAGATTGGCTACAGTCATCATGTATCCAGTGATAGGCGGTTATATAATATCACAGCACATTGTATAGAATCTAACAGGAATCATGCTTGATATCCAATGGGCTTGAGACTTTATACAACTCAGCCCTGCCCCCACTGTTACAAGTCTGAGCTATTTTGCATAGCCTGCTCCTTGCTATAGCGGACTATACCAAAATAGACCCATGGCAAGCTTCTATAGGCCAGGGCCAGACGACTTTGTATCTTGACCAGGCCGAGAATTCGCTGCCCCACTGCTGCTCTGCCAGAATAAACTGGGCATCCTGCAAATGTTGAGTGAGTATTCCCTTGCACCCAAAGAAACACATTTTCCTACTATTAGCTAATTATAGACGCAGCAATACTGACACTAAATATTTTTGCTTCCTATAAGTTGTAAAGGATGCAATTTGTACTTGTTTTTGTGCCTAGCACTTCACACACTGTTAGTAAACAAGGCCTGTTTTAAGTTAGGTTAAAAAGCTTTTATCTTCCATTTACAAGAACAACACTGTAGCTGGATTAGAGAGCCTGCTGCCACTATTTGGTTTAAACAAATAAACATGGCAATATTAGTTATGCAGCTGTGATTTTACAAATGAAAGCACTGCACAAAATCAGTAATGCAACACTATTAAAGTGCGGGTGCATGTATCAATCCATCTTATAGAGCTGCATGAAAGATATAAGGCATTACTACAAGACCTTCAACTGGCGAGAATGTAAAAAAAAACCCCATAAAAACAACTTTTACAAATAAGCCAAAGAGAGAAAGTCCTTCTACACAAAAGCTTTTACATTAAAAAGCGCAATTTTAGTGGGATTACGCATCCCATCAAGTTCAACAGTATATTCTTTAGACAGGAACTCTGTGTTATGCGATAAAAGACACTAAGTTTGCCTAGGTGCAATAACCCACAGCAACCAGTACCTTTTACTGAAATAATGAATGAATTAAAAATTTCCAGTGCTTTTAAAGTTATTTGTAAAAACAATGGCTATTGAAAGCAGCATTTGCCGAACTCCTGGTTGTTACTTTTTAAACAATGTTGCAAAAGTCTTACATTACTTTTCTTACATTGTATCAACAGTCTCAGCCACCAGTGCAGAGAACACACAGGGATAGACACCGCTTTCTATAGCAATACATATACAAATAAAACCCATCGAAAATCTGTAATAAATGTAGATAGGAAAGTTAATTAGAATTATGCCAGCAATAATACCTTGTGTAAACATTGAACATTGCTGGACTGACATACTTGAAGCACCTCCAGAAAACTTCAGACCACAAGTCCACTCTAGAAATCTCTTTTTCTCCTTTCCTCATAATTTATTTACTGTATTCTCTAAGTGTTTACACACAATTGTCTATTCTTCCAACAATTTCTACTCTTTGCTCACATGCAGATATGGGGAATAGTCATGGCACTGATACACAAGGCCAAACGTTTGGGTGGGCAGGAGGGTGCAGCCAGTAGTTTCGCTAGTAGGCCAGTCCGACACTGCACCCACATACAGACACTTGTATGTATGTATGTATATTTTTATTGGTATAGCGCTCCTTGAGGGCAAAGCACTGTACAGCAAAATAATATATTGGTAACAAACATTGGTAACAAAAATGAGTAAACTTATCAGCTATCTACTTACACAGAGTTATAACCTGCATTTTTACAAGTTTTCAAATGCATCTGCCGAACCTTGACAGTCATTCTAGCTGACACATCATGTGGTGAACTCAGGGCAGCCTCTGGCTCATAAGCCGTTTCTTAAAGGGCATGTAAAGTCGAAAATAGAATAAGGCTAGAAATGCTGTATTTTGTATACTAAACATAAACATGAACTTACTGCACCACAAGCCTTATCAAACAAATGATTTATGCTTTCAAAGTTGGCCACAGCGGGTCACCATCTTGTAACTTTGTTAAACATCTTTGCAAGACTTAAGACTGTGCACATGCTCAGTGTGGTCTGGGCTGCTTAGGGATCGTCATAGACAAAGCTGCTTGAGTTCTGCATGGCTGGGAAGCTCCCCCTGCTGTTCATAAGTATGATTGTTTCCCTGCTCAGCAGTTAGGGACCGTCTGACAATTCCTATCCACAGCAGTAAATGAAGGGAGAATTTCACTGCATACAGTCAGGTTTCTTATAAAAACAGTACACATTTTTTAATGAATGTATATTGGAGATAGGTTTCTTTTTCATTAAAGAAAGTAAACATGGGATTTTATTTTTTTGCCTTTACATGATGCCCTTTAACTACAAGTCCCGGCATTCCCTCTCAAGTTTATTTTGCTTTTGGAATATTAGTCCTGGTAAAGCCGCGTGGGGATTGGATAGGCTGGGGAGTCTTCAGCCTCTAGTTTATCCAATCCCTGTGCAGCTCTAACGGGACTAAAACTTATGTGACAAACAGCACAGAAAGATGTGTATGGGAATGAACATGCAGGCACCCCGGCTGCCGCCCTCCTTCCCAAGTCTGCAGCTCACAGACAGCAGGGTCCGGCTATTGCATACTACCCAACGACTCAGCTTTTTCCAAAGCAACCCGCAGCCCCGAATTGCTACTTACACCTCTGGCAAAGCTGTTAGCTGCAAGCTTCTCGCCTGCTGTCTTGCAGAGAATCCCGACGCCACCAGTCTCATCCCGCGAGAATGTGACGTCACGACTACACGTAAGCGCAATGATGCGTCACGTAGCCGCCTTGTGGGCGTGGCGAACAGAGACGGCGTAACTTAGCGTTACGCACTTGAAAGCCTTTAATAAGTGTTTGTTGGTCAGCTAATTTTTTACTCTGCTACAAATTCTCCTTTTGGTAGTATAAACAAAGGGACACAGGCTTTTATTTCGTGTTGGTTGTCTGCCATGCCCTATATCAGGCACCCCCAATATGTCCTCTCAATGATTTTTAGTTGTACTTTTAGTTTTTTCTTAATTGTCAACAATAACTGCAGCCATAGGAGCTGCTTCTTCTAATTTCTAAAAGAGAGTGATTTTGTGCAAACTGCGGCTGGCTAAAATTACTCACTTTCTTAGTTATATTTGAACTTTGGTTTGGTGCAAAGGGAAGAACACGGGTTAATTTAGAAGAAAGCAATGGGTGAAATTAAGCAAAATAACCTAATACGCTTTGTTTGCTCTGCTCCGATGAGTACGGTTTCTCTTTTCAGTTCCACAGCAGTAAGTTCCAGGGTCCCAAAAGAGCATCGGTAAAGACTGGTGCTGGCAGTGGTTTCTCCTGTTTCACAGAGGAGTTAGACCACACTGGTTGTCGCCCACAGTTACCCATAAACAGACTTTCACCTTATTTTTAGTTCCAGTCACGGTGTGAAGACAAGGACAATATACACAATTTAGGGGCAATATATTGACTAATTTTGGAGAATCGAATGGGTACCAACAGAAATCTTTAGGCTTTTTTTTAAAATTGTGTCTGGGGCTCCCAGACTTGTTGTCTGTTTGCCAACAGTAGCCACCACTACTACTACTATCAGAGCCTCTTCTACCAATTTGATATGGATATGGAGAGTTGGCGCTGGGTTTAGCTGCCAGTAGCTGTGCATTAATAATTGGCATCAAGATTTATGGAAAAAAAAAGGTTTAGCAAAGTTGTTAGCCAAAGGCCTTAAAGCAACAAATTAATAGACCCCCACATCCCTCAACAGGGTTGGTGGGTTTATAGCCACATTGGGCTACTGTTAAAACTTAATGGCTGGTTTTAAAAGTCCAAACCAGCCAATATATATAATTTGGCTAGTTTTGGAAATTGCCGCGGGTTTGGACTTTCAAAACCCGCCCTATTTCCTTATTATCCATGCCTGTTATTGTAAATGAAAAAGCTCCTCCTTCCGATCCGATCCTGGCAGATTCGCTGTAGAAACAGGCATCCATTCTGCTTGAGTCTGCCTGCTCTTCGCTTGGAGTGGGGTTCAATCGTATGTAGTTCTGTGCAGCCCTATCCTCCGGACTCCAGCCTCTTTACTGGGCTTCTCTCAGTTCAAGCAGACAGGCTACAGAATTCTAAGCAGCACTAGCCGATCGGAGGCGATAAGAGTGGGGGAGGTGGGCTCTTGCCTTTCCTGGTTTGCCTCAGTCCAAGTCAGGCTGAAGAAGTGGCTGAGAGCAGAGGAGCTGGGCTGAGCAGCAGAATGCTGCCTGGGAGTGCTGCTGCCTCCTCTTCTCCCCAGCATGCATGTCACCCCAGCTGTCAGGTCTCCTTCCTTTTTCTTCCAGTCAGTCTCCTCTGTCTTGTCTCCCTCACCTCACCCCCTACAGCTCCATCTTTCCTACACCCTACCTTCCTTGAGCCCCCAAGGACTAGATCCAGATCTACTGTATGTGTGGGTCTGGATTCATGATGAACCAATAAACACCTGCACCTCCACAGCATATTTAAATACAGATAATTAATCCTCTAAAACGAATGGTGTTTCCCCAGTCCAGAAGTCAAAGAGGGCTCTCCTCCACCCTTAAAAGACACTTTTCAAGATAGGATTGCTGTATACCTCAAAGGTAAAAACCATTGAGGGTGAAAAAACAGACAAATAATATAGTGTAGTACTTATGAGTAAAATGTGCTAAGTTCACACCCAAATTTTTTGTGCTGCATGCCACCTTAATACATTTGCATTCTGTGGAAAACAATCCCCTATAAACAAAGGGTATTGAAAAGTAGAAATTGCACCCGTGGTGTCTAGTTGTAGTTCGACAAGAGCCGACAATCATGTTGCTTCATTTTACCCACTAAGGATACAAGAAGATTATAAGCGAACCAGGACACCTACCAATCTTAAAGCCGTTCTTTAACTTACTTCTTGTAAGTATGATCACCTGCTAAACTCACTAGGAAATTGGATTGTGGGCTCTTGTGGTACTACAACTAGACACCACGAGTGCAATTTCTACTTTTCAATACCCTTTGTTTATAGGGGATTGTATTCCACAGAATGCATATGTATTAAGGTGGCATGCAGCACAAAAAACTTTGGGTGTGAACTTAGCACTTCGAACAACTTTTAGAGTATATGTGAACATTTTACTCATAAGTACTATACTATATGATTTGTCTATTTTTTCCCCCTCAATGGTTTTTACCTCCATGGCATGCCAGGAGCAGCTCACTTTCACCAGTGTACAGCCCATATGACATACTTCCCAAGAGGCGTGCTTTTTCCAGGATAACCACACAACCATAAAAATACAACAGAATGCAAAATTCTTTGCTGGGATTCTGTTGGGTTGGGAAATAATCCTTAGCTGCTGAGGCGGTAGAAATATCAACAAGTTAGTGGGGAATACGCAATGCCTGTGCTCCTGCGTTATGTACACTTTTTTTTTTAATGAAGTGAACGATGCACTTACTAAAGGTTAATGGCACACACAGCACTTTGACAGCCTTTTGTTATTGTAACCTTTCAGTTTAGTTACAAATGCAGAATTGATTAGTGAGCAAAAATAATCTTTTACTTAATGATATACTTGCATCTGGCATTATAGAACAGGCTCAGTCCATGCCACTTATGTTAATAGTGATAATAATAGTAATAAAGCCACACAAGACCAAAGTTTGCCCAAATTTTGTCATTTATTAATTCTTTAAAAGTTAATGAATAGTGGACATATGATTGCTTGTTGTGGGTTATTAGACCTGGGGCAACTTTGCACTCAGTGGCGGAACTACCGGGGGAGCAGGGGGTGGGAGCGGGCCAGATGCGGCCAAATGCGGCCGTACGGAGGGGGGCAGGGCCCGGCTGCGTGTCACACACCAGGGCCCGTCCCCCTCTAGGATCGCTTCTGTTTGCACTTGTTATAACATAGGCGTATTAGTGCCCTATTATTTATGTTTTTTTTTTATAGCATCAATGCATCACATAGATTGTACCTTATGTATTGCTTTTAATATAAGGTCCCATACTTATGCACGCACTATGATCAATAACCCTTCCTTATGTTTTTGGAGTGTGGTAGGAAACCATAGGAAATCCATACAAGTACTGGTTAAAAATAGAACTTCCTAATTTTTACTAACTTACTCATTTTTTTCATGTGCTTATTTCAGATTGTTGTTTGGATGAAAAAAAGAGTTACACTGGCTAATTGGCTGATTATGTCTGTAACATAACTGCCTTTAAAATTATTTCCTAATGCTTTTCTAAATGATCTTTATTGAAAATCTGCTGCATTATAAAGTACAGGTAGGTGGTTTGTTCCTACTTGGATATCCTGTCCTTATACAACCCACAGCAGCCTGTATTGAGCTCAGAAATTCGTATCACGTTCTTTAGTATAACATCATGTTCCCAGTTCTCAGCAACAGCAGCTGCTGCAAAGTGGGCAGAGAGCTTGACAAGGTTACCTTTGAGAGGGGAGGAAGCTGTAATGATATCAAAAACTGAATATATTTGGATAAGACTCATCGCAGCATCCTCAACCATCTCCCCCTCTACAAACTGGATGGAATAGTCCTGAAGTGAAAAGCCACTTCCTTTCATTGTTTTGAAGGGGGATAGCAAGGAAATAGTTCTAGGCATGTAAATAATGTTGCTCAAGCCTGAGTTACCAGTATTTTACCAGAGTTTACATATTATCAAGAGTAGTAGTAGTAGTAGTAGTAGTAGTAGTACTGCAACATCACAACTCTTTAATTATGTCCTATTTTTGTCCTTTGCACATTGTCTTTCTTAAAATAAATGAGACATGATTCTCCAATTCCACTCTAAATAGATTGATAAACCAAGGCAGGGAATAAATGTTTAGTAAAATGAAAGAAATAGTATTGGTGTTAAACTGTCATTAAAACAATGTAAGATTTGCAAAAGCCTTACTCCGTTTTGTCAATATGGCAGTATTGTATAAATTGCCATATATAATGGTCCAGACACCACTTAGTTTGAAGATAGGCTATGTTGTTAGGCGTTATTAATGACAGTAATAACATCAAATTGCTTTTCTCCCACTTTTGATGCTGAAATTCAGCGGCGTTTCGGGGCTACTGCTGCATGAAATTAAAAAAACTTTTTAAGCTAGGGTGTTATAAAAAGAATCAGTGTTCAGATGATTGTGAATTTGTTGGTTAATTATTTTCTGCCATAAACAAGTTTGTCTTAATGCCAGTGAGAACCTTGTATCAATGGAGAAATTTAAACTGCAATCAATGTTAGAGCATTGAGGCCACACTCACCAAATTTGAATCACATAGTTATGGGGTGAACCCAAATTAAAAGGTGATTATTGTTTGGTTGTCCAGAAGTGGGAGGATCCAACAACAACATTGACTCGGAATGGGAAAATTTAAATTGTTGATACTTTTACAGCTTTGAAGCCACACTCACCAAACTTGAATTTCCTAGTTATGGGGTTAACCCAAAGGAAAAGGTGATATTAGTTGAATGCCCAAAAGTGGGAGGAGCCAACAACAGCATTGGCTCTGAATTGGGAAATTGAAATTGCTGACACTTTTACAGCTTTAAAGCCACATTCACCAAACTTGAATCACGTAATTATGGGGTGAACTTTAGTGAAAATGTGATATTGGTTTGATGCCAAAAAGTGGAGGAGCCAACAGCATTGACTATGAAACAAGAAATTTAAACTGCTGTCACTGTTACAGCTTTGAGGCCACACTCACCAAACTTGAATCACATAATCATGGGGTCAACCTGAATGAAATGGTGATATTGGTTGGATGCCCAAAAGTGGGAGGAACCAACAACAGCATTCACTGTGAAAGGAAAAATTTCAATTGCTGTCACTTTTACAGCTTTAAGGCCACACTCACCAAACTTGAATCACATAGTCATGGGGTCAACCTGAATGAAAAAGTGATGTTAGTTGGATGCCCAAAAGTGGGAGGATCCAACAACATTAACTTTGAATGGGGAAAATTAAACTGCTGCCATTCTCACATGTTTGATGCCAGTGTCCCCCAAACCTTTCACAGTTGGTCAATGGGGAACTAAGGTTAAAAGTCACAATAAAGTAGGTGGAGACAATAAGAGCAAATCAGATTTATTAAGTGAATTCACATGTTTTTTCAAACCAACATGAAGTTTGTTCTCAAACTTTCCTTTCTAGTGTAGTTGTAACATTAATCCTGCAATATTGAATTAAAAACTCACAGAAAAAAAATCAATCTGTAGTGCACCTGCTGCCATCTCATGGTGAATTTGGTCAAGTGCAGCTCAGTAGAACATCTCTTAGCATAGTTGAAGGCTTTTAAAATGAAAGCCTCACTTAAAATCCAGGGTTTAGGGATTAATAAACACACACAAATTACTTATTTGTAATTAGTTTTTAAGTAATTACTTAATGGTGTTTACTAATTAGTTAATTAAAGGGAATCTGTCATTGGTTCTTTAAAATAATAGTTTTTTTGTAAAAGAATTGCTATTGCATAAATAATTAAAAGGTGTAATTAAAAAACTGAATTGATATATATGTACATAGTAATTTTATTAATAACGTAATCACTTAAAAATGGCCAACCAGGACTCCAAATTACTCCATACAAATTCATAAAAAGTAGATAAAATTAGTATAGTAATCACTTGCTGCAAATCAAGGCAATCAATAGCTAATCATACATTTACTATATGGTAAAGTCCATTCATAAAACCCCCAAAGTTCTTAATCAGGAATTCCATTTTCTGGATTTAAAGTTATTTTTAATTGCTCTGTTTTGTTTATGTAATAGGGATTAACCCACATTGCTTGACATGAACTGTATTTATGTGTATGGCCCCTTTAAGAATAAGGGTATATATAAGATGATGATTTCCTGTTTCTAAACTGCTTGAGAAAGCCCTGGAGGGACGAAACACGCCACAGTATATATGTGGTTTGTCACTTGAAAATTCTCAATATTGTGGCAACCAGCTTAACCTCATAAATAACTTTAAATCCTTCATAGTGTTAGCAGGAGTCCAGAGCTTTGCATTCCACAGCGGAACGCATGCTGTGAACAGCAGACGGCGCTATCTTGGATTGGAGGGGACAGAGGTGCATACCTCCCAACATTTTGGAAATAAAAAGAGGGACAAAAAAGTTGCCACACGCATTTCAGCAATTTTGACCATGCCCATTTTGTGGCCACACCCCCTAATTACCATGTTCATTTTACAAAATTTGGCAGGTTATGAAAGTTTGAACATATTTCTGTGTTTTTTTTCATTTATTACAGTTTAGCTAATGAAGGTGAATTGCCCTTTAAGCCGTGTAACGGCTCCCAAGAGACCTGTTATCTTATATTGTTACAATTACTTATTTGCTTATCTCAAAATTGTTACAAAAGTATCTTATTTGGAGCTGTGGCTGTTCTGGGCTCTCTGCCAAAAGCCAATTAAGTTAGAACATTGTTTCTTTTTCTGCCTGTTCAGTGCAGAGAAAATTGGGACTTTCCAGTACAAATGAGGGACTGCAGGTTGAGCTGGCAAAAGAGGGACTGTCCCTGGAGGAGTCTCTACTAGGCGCACAATAAGAACAGCGTTGAATCTGTGAATACAGGTCGAAGGTGCAGTGCAACGCTAACACGAGAACCTGAGTGCAGTATCTAGTGAGAGCAGTCCAATACTTTGGGGCAGGAGTTTATGGAAGCGGGTGGTAGGGGACGCCCCAATATAGCCTTCCTGTGCGCTTGTAATAACGCTATAGACATCCACTGTGACTAATAGCAAGCAAGGCTCTATCCTTGCTGGACCCTCCTCCTCCCTTCTTCTGCTATTTAAACATCTAGCTTAGGAGATACTATGGGACTGTCTTATTATACTATAACTCACACACAAAATCTTGAGAAAACTGAATTCCGGATTAAGAACTTTGGGGGTTTTATGAATTTGTATGGCCAGCCAGTTTTTATGTGATTAAGCTATTAATAAAATTACTGTGTACATATATAACAATTCAGTTTTTTAATTACACCTTTTAATTACTTATACTATTTATTGGTATCCTCAAAGGGACCTTGTAGATTAATGGTGTATTATGTAATGATTGTGGAGAAAGTTTTTTTCCCTTTAATGCTGTAGTTACTTTTTATACTTTTATTAAAACAGGATTGCATTAATTTACCCTTCCTCCCATTTTAGAATCTTTTTCAGATTTCAGATTCTGCTTCTTTATGCCAGTGGCACAGGAGGCATCCATCTTATTCTGGGGAAGGGATGCAGCTTTCTCTTCCTATAGTCAAACCTCTGTATAACTGATTATTACGCCCATTTTTGGGTTCTGTATTGCACGCTACATCTCTGCCCAGTGGTGATGTCTTCATACAGCCCATTTTATTGCTATACTGCTTTATTGCATAGATTCCTCAGCCAAAACAGAAAAAAACATGGAAACAAATGCAGAATATTGTGTTTTATTGTACTTGTCTGACACTGTTGGGTTATAAATAGTCTTTCACTAAGTATTTCAGAAACAGATGGGCTCAATAAGAATATTGGTGAAAACTCTGAAGTTAGGTTTTTTTCTCTGTAGTTTTCAAGGATGATTGGTTTTCTGGAGTCAGATTACTTTTAGGATCTCTTATGTTTTTGGACTAGGCAAAGTCATGCAACAAAATTAATTTTGGGGTCTCTACATGTCCTTTACATTGTTATTACATGCATATTGGGCATATTTAGAATATAGTTGGCATTCATATTGATGATTTATCATCATTGTACCTAAAGAAAATCAGCAGTTAGGAGGAGAATATGAAAAATTTCATGACACCATGGTAGAATCTTAGATTGATGGTTTCCTTGGGTTAGCATATTCTTCAGGGCATGTAAATTGGTATTGTGCTGCAGTGCCTTTATAAACTAGTCAGATCTCCATAAAGCTATACATTGTTTTATATTTGTAATTTTGCACATGTAATAAAATATGTTTCTTTTATATCTTTTTATTATTAAAAATATTTTTTTTTCCAGTTTTAAGGAATTCAAATCATATACCTTATTTCAGAAGTAGAACTGAATGAGAGGAATGTGGCTAGCAACCAATATCAGTGGACGCATCCAGGGCTGCGACAGAAATAAGGTGAGAGATAGAAATGTCGGATAAAGTTGCAGAGTTGATCTGGCGTGACACGACTGTCGGATGCAGACGCTGGATGCTGTGTCTGCATCCGACAGTCGTGTTGCGCCGGATCAACTCTGTCACATTCGACTTGTCGCAGATGTTTTTTTGCAGCGTGTTGGATCGCGCCGAAAACGTCCGTGTAGTCCTACCCTAATGCATACAGTAGTGCATACACTCTGGGTTTGTCTTGAACTAGTCTGTTACTGGGAAACAATAATAACGAAACTTGCCACTGTTGCTGGAGCCTCCACCCCGAACTACAGAAATGCCTATATACACAAACAGGCCTCATGGGGAAATACAACTCAATTTGGCAGTGTTAGCTAGACCCTGAAGGATAAAAATGCTATCTAAAGCACAATTGTGTAAACTATACTGATGTGATCATTTAACCACCATTGTTGTATTGTATTTACGTCTCTTCCCTTTTTGCATCTTGTAATAACAAAACTGGACTTTGTCTCTGTATGATTCATGCACTCTGATATATTAATAAAACCTCATCTGAATTTAAAGGAAGGCGAATTGAACAAAAATTCTGTCAGATTTAGGAAAAGTTAAGCTGTCTTGAAGAAGAAAAAATCTATATACTGTATATATTGTTTACCCAGGTAAAATATTTTAGGGAAATGCCCTTAAGTGAAAGATCACAAAACGTTCAAAATCAGCTGGAATTTAAAGCAAATAAAATGTGAAACTTGACTGGCAATGAAAAGCTTAAATGTGAGTATATTTCCAGAAAATCATATATATATATTTTTTAAACTCTTTATTAAGTTTGATTTCTACATTTTCATATCTTAACGTCCATATCGTCACATTGAACATATTAGAGAAGGCCAACAATTCACACATTAACTCATGCTAAACATATAGAAAATAATATTTTTGAGCTGAACTATTTTCAAACACAACACTATTTTGATGTGAACATTCCTTTCATATGATCTCCATACATTTTACTATCATTTATATTAGCTTTGGGCTGATTTATCACACAAATCTATACCAAGTGCCAATTAAATTTACTGTTCAGCAAAACATTAGGTTTCAGTTTTAAACATTTTTATCTGCTACTGAAATGATTTGTCTGAATCTTTTCTGAACCTCTAACAGGTGATATTGTTTTGAGCTGGGCTATTACCACCCCGGATTTCACGATGGTGCTCCAAGAACCTAACCTAATGAAGTGACAGAAGTATCATGTTTGATGAATGTACCAATTTATTAAAAGTTTCCTGACTGTCAGTAAAATGTTCAGTCAGTTCATTCCTGTACAGGTTAGATGTATTGAGGTTCCTAATTAGACTTTCACACTAATGGGTTTTTGTCATGCAGTTGATATTATTACACATTATAAAACCCTAACAGCATGTAGATCATCTGGACTTTAGTCTTTACATGCACCGGTGACATCAGTGATAGTGTCATTTTTTTTGTACACCCATAATATGTCTTAGATATACTGAATTTGGCTTTCATACTTTAATGGAGAATTCAAGCTTAAACGTAAAAAACCTCTACCCCTACCCTACATAGACCCCCCTCCCTCCTCCCCCCAGCCTAAGTGTTACCCCAGTCAAATGCCCCTAACATTTTACTTACCCCCTCAGTGCAGATGCAGGCATCGGAGTTCACAGGCGCCATCTTCTTCGCTTCAGAAATCTTCGGAATGAGACCGGCATGTTGGTGCATGCACAGTTGGAACAATTGTCTGTCTCACGACTGAAAATTGCTGAAGCTCCGGTCTCATTACGAAGACTACCAAAGCGGCTGAAGATGTCGCCCCGTGGGGTTAGGGGCATTTGCTTGGGGTAACACTTAGGCTGGGGGGAGGAGGAAGGGGGTCTATGTAGGGTATGGGGGTAAGGTTTTTTTTACGTTTAGGGTTGAATTCTCCTTTAAAGCAGGACTTTTGGAGGCCCGTTTATCAACATTCTCATTTTAGTGGTTCTAGAGGTTTTGAAAACATGAATAAACTCATTTTCTCTAAAACCATGAATGCCATGTCATTTATTACATAAAAAGCATGAACGATAAACCACGGAAAAAACTCTAAAAGTCCGAATGGCAAAAAAAAAGAAAAGAATCCATCGGGATCAGGGCAGCTACCATTGACTTCTCTAGGGTCTCGACTGCTTTTACTTGCCAAAGTTTTGTATTAGAGTATTGCATGGTTTTTACAGTTCATAAATCTGAAATTTATAGAGTTTTAGAGAAATAATGATGATGAATGAATTTATGGGAAAAGTAAAGATGAGTATTACTTGTTGTACACTATTTTCTTATTTACATTAAAACAACATTTGAATGCAGGCACAGGAAGCACAAATGGTCCCAGGTTCACTAAATAGCTTACTGAAGAATATTCATTAATAAAGCTTGTTATTTTGGGATTATTGTCATTTTTATACATGCTTACTTCATAATTTAAAAATGCAGCAACTATATTCATTTCTCACTGGGAAATTTGAAGTTCTGCTATGTCTTTACCTTTTACAAATTCACACAAATGCAGACACAAGCCAAGAGCCAAAAATATCTTTATATACACTGTTAATAAGTGTAGGATATAGGTTTTTCATATCGTTTCACATTTCTGTACTTCCATTTCCCATGATATGGTGGATGGGTCAATGGATTTCCTATGTTTTTACTGAGAAATTAGCCCCAAGCTGTAAACTGCAAGTTCCATCATCCCCAGCGAGGTAACAAATGACAAAGAGTATTGTCATTTTTATACATGCTTACTTCATAATTTAAAAATGCAGCAACTATATTCAATTCTCATTGGGAAATTTGAAGTTCTGCTATGTCTTTACCTTTTACAAATTCACACAAATGCAGACACAAGCCAAGAGCCAAAAATATCTTTATATACACTGTTAATAAGTGTAGGATATAGGTTTTTCATATCGTTTCACATTTGTGTACTTCCATTTCCCATGATATGGTGGATGGGTCAATGGATTTCCTATGTTTTTACTGAGAAATTAGCCCCAAGCTGTAAACTGCAGGTTCCATCATCCCCAGCGAGGTAACAAATGACAAAGGGTACTGAAGATCTTAATTTCACAGCAGCTGGAGGGCCAACAGTTTGACTTCATTGGTATTAGAATATATGTTTTTTTTTAATTTCCTTGTTCTGACCGGATTTATAAGCAACATCTAGAAACCTGAGAAAGAGAGGGCTAATTATACCAGGTTATCTCCAGTTAATGATTTATATATACAGGATGGGTTGGAAGTAAGTTGGATACAAAGGTCCACGAAAGTCATTATCATTTTACTGCCTAGGAAAACAAAGCAGGAATCTTCTAGATCCAGGTAACAACATTTTCATATTTCTTTATAAAATTTAATATTTTCCAGGAAATTTTACATTTACTGTGAGTCCCCAAATCCTCTCTGTCTTTTGGTTCTCATATTTTAATTTCCCTTTCTTTATTTTTTAACTTTTTAACACATCTCTTAGCAAAGAAGAAGTGTTTTTGCATCCAAAATGTCCTATCCTTCCAGCATAGGCGCTTAGTTCCTGATTGAGATTCAGGAAGCAGCACTGTTCAACCTTTTACAAAAATTGTATTATATAATGTTTATACATCCTGTTCAAGGGCTACTTATATTAAAACAATGTTTCAGTGGGACAGTCTTGCTTTAGTCGTGAAACAATGAGTAGGTTATATTATTTGTACAAAATTGTATTTTTTGCCTTCAATGAAGCAGTTGTATTATGTGACAAATTTGCACGGAGGTAATGTAGCCCCTTTTATTGAGAACACATATATTCCAGGGACTGAATGATAACAGATTTGGGATTAAGAAAATTACATGAAAGGAGCATAGATATGCTGCCACTGCCCATCATAGTGAAAATATTAAGCAAAAGTAAATTAGCTAGAGCTGTCAGGCTTGTATTGGTTTGAAAGGCCGACTTCCATGTGCAATATGTGTCCGACAGCATTAGTGTCTGAAAAGTGAAAGGAAGAGGCAGCTGACAGAGATGGATGTTCTGACAGTGACTTAATGTTCTTTATTTTATCTTAGCCACTGTTCAACATTCCTTGTATTTAATACAAATAATATAGATGGCACAATGCACACATAATGTAAATGATAGGGAAGCATCTATTTACCTATTTCATTTTCAGAGGCTTTTGGCTGGGTGGGGGGGAGGTAAATGAAAGGTAAACAATTTAAAAAAAAGTTTATGAAAAATGTCTCATTCCCAAAGTTTTGCGTTGCTTCAAAACATACCACTGAATAGGAAAAGAAAACTCATGCAACATCAAAAGCAATCAGATTGCATGCTTATCACAGTAAAGACGTAAGCTAATGTTTTACAATTATACTGATTTATTGCTACTGCAATAAATGCATGTTACTTAAAACTACATTCCTGCTTACGTGCATATACTGTAGAATTGTATCTGAAGGTGACCAAGTGCATAAACAATATACAAGAAATTAAGTAAAAAATTAGAACAAGAAATAGGCCTATCGCTGGAGAAAAGGATGTGACCCACTTCTTACATTGTCACTACAACCCACTCATAGAAACCTGCCCCAAACTAGTACAGTTTGGGATCTGTTTTCCAGAATGTTCTGGACCCAGACTTTTCCGGATAAGGGATCTTTCCATAATTTCGATCTCCATACCTTAAATCTACTAAGAAATAATCTAAACATTAATTAAACACAATAGCATTGTTGAGGTGCAAGTAAGGATTAATTATATTTTAGCTGGAATCTGGTACAAGGTATTGTTTTATTATTACAGAGATAAAGGATATCATTTTGAATTATTTGATTCAAATGGAGTCTATGGGAGATGGCCATCCCATAATTCAGAGCTTTCTGTATAACAGGTTTATGGATTACAGATCCTATACCTGTGTATGGGAAACAAGCAGAGTGAGCATTTTGATCCATTTTGGATCACTGATGTGCAGCTTTATTGGCTATGTGTCACTCCCCTCCACTGACCTCCCGTGTTTTATTTCAGTACATACAAAAACATCCCAGCTTCCACTGATCACAATAAGTTCAGTTATTCTAGGCAAGATTTGCCTCTGTGACATAAATAATGAGTTATACCAAAAGCGGCATAGGGATCTGGCCCCTCACATCAGTAAAAAAACAGCGTTGGCCAATCAATGACTTTATTGACTGATTTAACTAAAATTTTGTAGCTCCATAATTAAAACGGTAATTTGAACTTTTGAAAATTATTCAATGAGGAACTGTAGACAATTTTTTTAGGTATGTTTTGTTTCAAATTCACTGCCAATAACCTTTATTAAAAGAATTATCTGCCCTTGGGATTAAAAATGGTGGGAACCTGCAATGCATTGTGCGTACCCAAAGCTTAAAAATAAAAAAAATGCATACCTACTTTGTAGCCCTATGATGCTACATGTCGTAGGATAGTGACAATTGCATTTTTTTCTGGATATTTATACGGTAACACAGAGGGATTTTAGTAATACCCTTAAAATTAATCTTAAATTAGAGTGATGTTATAAGGCAATTTGTACTTGCTTTTTGTTTTATTTATTTGTTTGACTTTTCTATCTAGAGATCACTAGTCAGGAATGCAGTTTGATTCCTAAGCTCGCTAGCCCTAACAATTAAGCATATCTTATATGTTTTAATAGATAGGGCTGCCATATGCCCATCAGGTCCGAACTGGTACTCTGAGTTGGCCTTTGCTTTTCAAGTACACAGAGGACCAAAGAGCCCCCACCGGTCCTGTAAATAGTAAATGTATGTGGCATACAATGTATGTGGGATGATGCCCATCTGCCCATGCTGCAGCCATACCCCTGGCCTGCACCAATGGCATCCCCACTGGATACCAGCCCTGTCACAGGACTCCAGCCTTTCCCCCTGATAGCTGCTGTAACTAATGATGAACTGATGTGCAGGATGTATAACCCCTGTAATATTCTGTACAATATGTCAGTTATAAAAATGAATGATAATAATTGAAAAGTAATTACTAAAAAGAATAATAAGCAAGAAAAAATAACGTTAAAAGACTAGCTTTAAACTGACCTTCAGTTGTACAAATGCTTTGTCAGATACTAACAATGGTATTCATTATATGCAGAACTTGCAGCTAGATTTTGACTGGGGACTGGTAATCCCAAGAGAGCTGTTTATGCTTCTAGACACTGGAATTGAGATTATTACAGAGAATGAAATGTAAATTATATATGACTTGGCTGATAGAAATATACTACAAAGGGAAAAAATGCTGTTTCTGGTGAAAAATCCCTAGAGATAACTTCTTGCTGAAATGTGTGGCACTTGCTAAATCATTTAGGATTTGCACATATCTTTTCAGTATCCCAGCACACATCTCACAAAGAATGTATAATTGTAATGGTGGTTTATCTCTTTGTCTTTTGTATGTTTTTTTTTACATATATTAAACATTATGTTTAGTTAACTAACGAATTTAAATTTTCTTAATACTGTAGTGAGCAAATGCGGATTTACTATACATAATACTGTAACTGATTATTGTGATAAAGCAAAGGCTCCCAGCATATTGTTAATAATTAGTAATGTGGCTGATATAATTACGATAGATATTACTCTTATTGGGGAATATACAGTGAAATCTGTAAGCTTTGGTCAATAATTTAAAGAATGCAAATGAGACAGTTTTATGGAAGGTTTAAGACCCCTTTAATTACAGATGTGGGAGAATTCTCTGTTGTGAATTATGCTTCAAGCAATATGTCAGTCATCTTACTGTTGAGTTAGCTGTGCAGTTTTAAGTATTTATAAAAACCAAGTGTAAACAGAGCATGGAGGCTTCTCCCTGGAAGATTATCTAGCTAGTGGTCCTATAGCAGTAGTGTTCTGGCTAATTTGTTAGACCAGGACTGAACTGGAATTCAAAATAGGCCCTGGCATTCCTAGTACACTGAGGCCCAAACAGCTCCCACCAGCCCACTTAGTAGTCACTTTCTATGGCCCTCTGGCATTATTACTGACTGACCAAGCATACCTAATCAATGGTTCAGAAAGCTTATACAGTGATATATTTTTACTGTTGCAGGACCCATCCTGGCACTGAGGCACTGTGCCTCACAACAGAGAAGAAACACTCAGGAAACAAAATGGTAACGAGTATGAATATATAGTACAGTATATACAATCTTGATCATTTTTTTTGATTGAAGGGAAATGATTCTCACTTTATTTCAGGAACTAGTAAGTAGGGAAGCATCCCTTTTTAGAAAATGTCCATGTACTGCTTATCTTAGCGTTCAAATTTAATTATTACAAATGTAATTAGAGATACACAAATAATTCCAACCAGCATAATATCAGACAGCCCTCACACTGTTATCTAACATAGTGGGATTGCTTTCAGCTCATTGATATACGGTAATCAAGAAAAGGGAGAAGAGTTGTAGACAGGCAGGCAGGATCCTCTTAAATTACATTTTCAGAGGTGGGGAATACATTTATTAAAGGGGTTGTTCACCTTTAAATTAAGTTTTAGTATGATGTAGTGAGGGATATTCTGAGACAATTTGCAATTGGCTTTTATTCTTTATTATTTACACTTTTTCAGTTATTTAACTTTTTATTCAGCAGCTCTCCAGTGGGCAGTTTTGGTGATCTGGTTGCTAGGTTCCAAATACCATAGCAACCACCCATTGATTTTAATAAAAGATATGAATATGAATTGGAGAGGGTCTGGAAGAAATACGAGTGTTAAAGAGTAGCAATAACTATACATTTTTAGCCTTACAGAACATTGGCTTTTTAGATGGGGACAGCGACCCCCCCCCCATTTGAAAGGTGGAAAGAGTCAGAAGAAGAAGGCAAATAATTCAAAAACTATAAAAAATAAAAATTGAAGGCTGGTTGAAAAGTTGCTTAGAATTAGCCATTCTATAACACACTAAAGGTAAATTTGAAGGTGAACCACCCCTTTAATAAGTGTTTCTTTAAAGATCCATCCTTAGACAATGTTAGACTACTCTTAATATTATACTCTGGGGGGAAAGGTAATAAAAGTTACAAAGAAAATAAAAACTCGCTCAAATAATAAAAGAATAAAAAAAAGAATAAGGGGCCGTTTCACTAAATTCGAGTGAAGGATTCGAAGTAAAAAAACTTCGAATTTCGAAGTGTTTTTTGGGCTACTTCGACCATCGAATGGGCTACTTCGACCTTCGACTACGACTACGACTTCGAATCGAAGGATTCGAACTAAAAATCGTTCGACTATTCGACCATTCGATAGTCGAAGTACTGTCTCTTTAAAAAAAACTTCGACCCCCTAGTTCGGCAGATAAAAGCTACCGAAGTCAATGTTAGCCTATGGGGTAGGTCCCCATAGGCTTGGCTAAGTTTTTTTGATCGAAGGATATTCCTTCGATCGTTCGATTAGAAGGATTTAATCGTTCGATCGAATGAATAATCCTTCGATCGTTCGATCAATTTTTCTGCGCTAAATCGTTCGACTTCGATATTCGAAGTCGAAGGATTTCAATTCCTAGTCGAATATCGAGGGTTAATTAATCCTCGATATTCGACTCTTGATAAATCTGCCCCCAAAAGTTTGCATTTCGCAAAGTTGTGTCAACTATTTGCATATTCTTCATTAGACTGTTATGACATTGCGAATTTGAATTGCACATTGTGCACTTTTAAGACATGCTTGAAGCTGGAGTAAACATAACATTTTCAGTATGAAGTTTTATTACATACACTGTGCTACTCAATAACATTTGCATCCACTGTCTGAAGTGGCCGCTAAACAGTTTTGGGGTACACAAAAGCTATTTTAAATTTGTTTGCACAGAGGCATACATTTTCGCCTTGGAAAATAGACTTCTATGTGGGGGGGTTTATTTCTCAGTGTCAGCTAAAGTAAATTCATATGTTGTTTTTTTCTTTTGTTCCCAGGATTCCTTTAGTGGAAAAATGATGCAGATTCAGTTTCTGTTATTATTCATGGTGACTGGTGAGATATCTGCCCATTCCTAACACCACTTATATTTCATTTCTTATTCACTTGCTGGCCATTGCCGCTGCTTTTGTGTTGTGTGTTCTTAAAAATTCTGCAAAGTATCATATTAAATCTATCCAGTTTTCCTTAGCAGTGTTTAATCTCACATCACGTTAATTTTGCTTGTTTTAATTTTGATTGTTCAGCTGTCAGGCCAACAACCTGCTATCATACATACCAGGGAAATATACACACACACACGTATATATATATATATATATATATATATATATATATATATATATAACCTTCAAAATGGACCAGCACACCAGATTTTCAAGTGTTCAAATTTCTTTTATTTCCATAACACTCGTGTATCCAACGTTTCAGCCCGCATTGGGGCCCTTGATAAAGGCCTCAATGTGGGCCGAAATGTTGGATACATGAGTGTTATGGAAATAAAAGAAATTTTAACACTTGAAAATCTGGTGTGCTGGTCCATTTTGAAGGTTACATATTTCTCTGACCGTAGCACCCACAGATAAAACAACGGAAAGAGTGCAGGTACTGTCTGGACATTTTATATATATATATATATATATATATATATATATATATATATATATATAGTGATATAAAGTGATATTATGCCTAATAAAAACAATTTTTTTCCAGTTTCATCTCAGAATACTGCTCCTGAGTTTGCACAAAATATGACTGCTGCCTTTATACCGGAAGATACTCCTATGGGTGAGTGTTGATAATAGTAATTGGTAACATTAATACTCATATTAATTCCTTTTTATGAAATTCTTTGTGGTTTGAGATCTGTGCTTGGTTGGAAATTTAACTTTCTTTCTATTGCCACTTCCCCGTGTAGCTTTTATAACCATGCCCATATATCAGTTCTTAATATTATCTTATTACACAGTCAGAATGTCAGTGATGCCATTCTGTAAGGGTTTGTGGGAGTTGCAGTCACATATCACATTTGATTTTACCCAAACATCTTCACATATGGTAATGTCTCTGCTTTGTTCTGTGTATTGCCATGTTGTCTTTTTCTCCATTAGATGCGTGTGTCTTCTGGATTGTAGCAACAGATGCAGACAATGATCCTTTGGTGTACAGTATGGAAGGACCAGACTCCTATTATTTCAATGTCAATTCAAACACTGGGGAGGTGCAATTATTAATTGCTTTAGATTATGAGGTAATCAGTACTGCGTACAGTAAGAACGTTATCCATTTTCTAGCATTTTAAAATGTAATAGTACATGGCACTGTACTTTTAAGTTAATACCTAATAGTTTCTATTGCAACCTCAGTCCTAAGTTTTGGGAATGTTCTGGAGATCCAAGTCGGTGCACATAGTTTCTTCAGCTTCAGGGGGGGAACTGCAATTTCTGTTTAATAGAATATTTGCATACGATTTATAGGGAATATACTTGTTTTAATTATACCTTACAAGGATAGAAACTGGCCCCATGAAAAATTATATTCACAAATTGATTCAGATATCAATACTGTAATAATTAAATGAATATATTTGGATCGAGTTGCTTGAGTTTCCCACAAGTATTGTGGTACATTTTTCTTGCAGAAATCTGTTCAAGAGATTCAAGTTTTTGCCCAAAGAATATATCAGAAACGGAACTAGAGGGGGGCGGGCCCTGGCACAGGAGGCGCAGCCGGGCCCCCCGCCTCCCTCCTTACACCCGGAACTGGCCGGGAATATGGGCCTGGCCCGCTCGCACCCCCTGCTCCCCCGGTAGTTCCGCCCCTGGAATATATGTTTTTCACTTGCTCAAAGCTAGCAAATGTTTTTTTTGTTGAATAACACAAAAAGGGAAGTGAGGAAAAAGAGGTGGAATTCTCTTGAATAAAATACCTTCACAAATAATAATCCATTTAAACTTGCTTGGAAGACCTCCACAATTAAAGTACGAGTACTTAACAATTATTTGTACTTCCTATATTATAGCTTTGGATAAAGACTATATAACATATGTAGGAGTTCAGATACCCTGAAATAATCATATGCTCTATGACCTAAATTTGAGACGCGCTATTATTCAAATTTCAGAAAAGATAAAAAGCCTCTCAGCAGTAAAGCATGCAGTCAATACGGTTACGGAGACCCTTGCATTTTCCTGAAATAAGGGAATGATTCCCCACAACTATAAGAACAATAATCATGCAAATGCACGGCTATGTGAGACAAACTTGCAAATATCTGTCTGAAATAGACTGGAGCAACCCTCTGGATAATCTCTTTAAAGGAAAACTAAAGCCTAACTAAAGAAGTAGCCAGAAATGTTGTACAATATGTGTTGTGCTTCTGTATCAGCTTAAGGCAATCACAGCAGGGAAGATCTGTGCCTCCAAAGATGTCCAGTAGCTCCCCATCTTATTTTCTGCTGATTCACTGCTCATGCTCTGTGCTGATGTCACTTACTGAGTTTAGGGATTGACCCACAATATACAGTACACATAGAATAGAAATGTCATAATATAAGGCTGATTAGTAATTAATACAGATAATTACTACATGGCAGCACAGAAACCAGTGCAATTAGCATCTGAATTTAAAAATCAGCCCTGTAGCATCAGCTTATATTACAGGCCAACTTCATTTTCTGCTTGATAACTTAGCTTCTCATCAGCTGCTCAGAGCCCACCGAGTATGTGAGTGTCGCAGACACTTTTCAAGATGGTGACTCCCTGTGACAAGTTTGAAGTCCTGGATCATTGCTGCTACTGAGCTGGTGCAAAATTCAGTATATAAAATATGGCATTTTTAGCCACATTAATTTTTAGGGTTTTAGACATACTGGGAGCACTCCACACTAAGATTAAAACACTTCCCATGCAATCGTATTGGGAAATATTTTTGAATCTTTTTCACACATATTACTCTCCCTTTAAATTATACAAGCTGAAATTATGGAGAAACAGTACCTGCCCAAAATGAGGCATATACATACCAGAAAGTTTTGGCGGGAGGTAAGGGACTTTTGTAATGCATTTCTCTTAAACTTTACCCCTCTCTCCCCAAAGTGGGCTGTCTTAGGTGTCACTATGAGACTTCCCTCTTGGCTAACCAGGGGTATTAATCGGTTACGGATCATTGTATCAGCAGTCTGGAAAAAAGCCATCTCATGACTGAATAAAGCCTCATCCTCCAACCCTCTCCCTATTTCTCTCCAAATTATCTTTTCTATTTAACATGGACTGAGTAGAAGCTTCATTAAAGAAAGAAACCCAGGTTAATACGTTTTTTTGAAACATGGGAAAGTTATACAATATAGCGATCTTACCAAGAGAAAAACTACGAGCACTGAGACAGTGTTTTCAGGGAACACACTGGTATGAACATAGAGGGGCAGATTTACATAGGGTCGAATATCGAGGGTTAATTAACCCTCGATATTCGACTGCCGAATGTAAATCCTTCGACTTTGAATATCGAAGTCGAAGGATTTACCGCAAATAGTTTTAGGTGGCGAAGTAGGGGGTCGAAGTTTTTTTTCAAAGAGACAGTACTTCGATTATCGAATGGTCGAATGGTCGAATATTCGAACGATTTTTAGTTTGAATTGTTCGGTTCGAAGTCGTAGTCGAAGGTTGAAGTAGCCATTTCTATGGTCGAAGTAGTCAAAAAAATCATTCGAAATTAGATGTTTTTTTTATTCTATTCCTTCACTCAAGCTAAATAAATGGGCCCCAGAATGTTATTAAATGACCCGCCCTTATAGAACATGATATGATGGAATTGTGAGACTGGGGATATACAAAGCTTGGAGAACTGTGTCCTGCAGCTATATGTGAATTTACTACTTATGAGAACATTTTTGTTCTCTATTTACATTAAATATGGTGTACTTTTATGTTTTATATTAAATACTATATCTATATAATCCTCTTTTTTTCCTGTGAGGGGTTTGGCTGTGCAAGGCAACCCATAGTTTGACAGGGTAGATATGTCAGATATTTGTGGTTATGTCCATCAGGTTCCCTTTTCTAGCACATACACAAGATTTTCGGCTGTGCAAAGTGTGCCTAGTCAGATTGTTATCTTTGCAAAGATACCTGTGTACAAATACAAGTGTAAATGATCTAACATGCATGTCTTATTTTTTAAGACCATAAAAAAGCTCAGTACTATCATCAAAGTACAAGATCAAGTGAATAGACCAGTAAGTATGTGTAATACAAGATCTCATTCATGGCTTCTTTATTTGCATCTGCAGTTATTTGGGAATGAGAATATTTGTTTTGTTTTTTGAAATAAATGTTCCTTTCTCTCATAGGTTATGAGACAATTTCCAGTGATAGTAGAGGATCGCAATGATAATTATCCAGTGTTCTTCAACATGCCATATGAAGCCAGTATCAATGAGGTATGCTCACACATACTGCCATTCATTTCTTTATATTATAATCATATGAAAAAGATCAATCATCAGTGAGGGAATTCTAGGTCCAGATTAACAAAATGTTATAAAGAAAACTATACATTTTTTTATGATGAGAATTACAGGCAAAAAGTATGTTCAGCTCAATCCATATTCATTGCACTCATGTTGAACAATGGGTTATACTGTTCTTAAATAGCAAGAATAGATCATGATTTCTCTTGTCATATATCACTTCAAAGGGATAGATAGGAAATTAAACATAATTATTATATCTGAAGTTTACTTATATTACTCTACATCAGCAGAGGATAAGATCTCTGTGTTTATTCCCAGTTTAGCAGGACACCACAGAGATACAGGATACATAGATATAGATACATAGATCTATATATATATAGAGAGAGAGAGAGAGAGAGAGAGAGAGAGAGAGAGAGAGAGAGAGGTTATACAAACAGAGAAACAGACTGACATACAGAATTCCTATAAATGTGCACAAAGAGCATGTACAGATTTCTTTTCAATTCATTTGTTATGTGAATGTGAATATGATCAGAAATAATACACAGTATGTTACCTTGACAGAATCAGCGACAGGGCTCCAATATTTTCAATGTTACTGCAAAAGATTATGATAATGATGGGAATGTGCCAGTGACATACTCCATTGATGAGGTAAGGTAACGAATTGTATAATGTTTGTCTAAAATAAACTAAAATAAAATGTACTATGACCAGGCAAATTTATTGCAATATTTGCACACACTTCATTTGCAATCACTGGTTCTTAAATGTCACAATTTAATTTTTTATTATCTTTCAGACAGGAATAACCTGAGAAGGTTTGCAATTGGTCTTCATTATTTTTTTAACCATTTGCTTCTCTATTCTTCCTCTCTTTGTCCCGAAGTGTAGTATGTTTTCCATAGGCTTGATGTTTTTCATTAATATGTTTGTCACTATCTGTATTTGTATATCTGTTGATACCTATACTGTTCTTCTTCCTATCTGCCATTCTAAGCACTGCATGTTCACTAGGGAAAGTGAAACTCTAGTAACCAGATAATCTGAACTGTAGAAGCAAAAGTTCACAACCATAAGAATACCACTGTCTACATCAGGGATCGTCAACCCTTTGAATCCGTGAGCAACATTCATAAGTAAAAAGAGTTGACACTAGCATGGAAAATGTTCCTGGGGTGCCATATAAGGGCTGTAATTTGCCATTTAGTAGCCCCTATGTGGATTGTCAAGCTACATTGAGGCTCTGTTTGGCAGTGCACCTGGTTTTTATGCAACCAAAACTTGCCTCCAAGCCTGGAATTCAAAAATAAGCACCTGCTTTGAGGCCACTGGAAGCAACATCCAAGGGGTTGGAGAGCAACATTTTGCTCACGAGCTACTGGTTGGGGATCACTGGTCTGCATAATACAAAAATGAATTTCAAGCTGAACTGCTCCTTTAATACATTTTAGACCCAAACCCTAATTTATTTTACATTATATTTTTTTCCTTCATGAGTTCGTGGCAGCCATTAATAGATATTAGGTAGCGTATCAGTGCTGTGAAAGGATTCAATCAAGTGTAGAGCCAAGAAATTTGGGTGGAGGATGGTCAAAGGGAAATTCACAACTTTGTTGAAAATGAACCAATGACTTATATTGAGAAATATGTTCTGCTTATATAAATAGATAAATCAATGTAGTATGGTTCTATGACATACTTTTAAGAACTGACTTGATGCCAATCAATGACTCAGTAGCATTAGTTTTCCTTGCACACATTAATATAGTGTAGAAATTATGAACAATAAATAAGCTAATATACAGTAACCTACCCTTAATTATAGGATTGAGAATGGCTCACTTGCATTCACTAATATTTTCCATCTATATTTAAATCTCCCAGATCATACCAAATGATTCACAGTCAAACAATCTCTTCTCCATTTTGCAAAATGGAAGCATAATACTCGACGGCACCTTGAACTACAATAATAAAAGCATCTTCTACCAGCTGACTGTCAACGCTACGGTAATAGTTTTCGTTTGCACAATTATATATAGGTGTATGGAAGAGGATCTCAATAATATTTACCTGAAGTTCATCAAAAAATCAGCAACATTTTAAAGGAAATACATTTTTTAAAAAGGGGTTCCAAGATTCAGTAAAGGCTGATATTTTTTTTATTTTAAGGTAAAAATTACTTATAGAGCTGTTAACAATGGTCATTGTTCCCAACGTAAATCTAAAATGACCAGTGCCTAGTATATATATATATTTTGTTATATATTATATAAACAACACAATATGGGTTATATATTATATAAACAACACAATATGGGTTAATAATTTATGTTATTAAAAGAATGATACTACCAAACTAATGAAACTCCTCCATCATATATAAAAACCTGGGAGCAGGAATTACAGCAAACTTTACAGCAAAGCGTGGGACACAATGTGGGAACGAACAAGTAAATGTTCCATTGATTTGAAACTTCTTACCCGTTTGTACCTAACTCCCTCTCGTTTACATAAAATGTTCCCTTCCCAAACCCTCGGCTTGTTTTAGGAATTGTGGTGGAGAAGGAACTATGGCCCATAAATGGTGGCAATGCCCTCTAGTACGAAGATTTTGGTCAAGAGTCTTTGGAATAATTGACTCTATTACTCAGAGATTAATATTCGGAAAGACCCATGGATACCTTTATTTAACAATTGGATACCCAATATTAATGATAACTCCAGAAAATTACTTTTAAAACTTTTATTTTTACAGCAGCCAAACAACTAATAGCTAAATTGTGGAAGACTCCACAGCTTTCAATACCCAAATTAAAAGCTTGTATAACTGCTATAATGATGAATGAAAAATGGACCTCCTAACTGTCAGGGACCCATAGTAAATTCATACAAATATGGCAACCTTGGGCCATCAGTTATGGTCTCAGTTTATCGTCTCTTCGGGATTGGGTGGATATTCTTAGATAATTGTTACCTCATTGGTTGTAAGGATATGGAAAAACTGGGTACCACAAAGATCCAGCTACTTAGTTAGTCCCTTAGTAGATCAGGGCTAGACAATAGGAAACATTGATAGAACTTCATAAAAAGTAAAGAAAAATGGGCAACAAGAAAAAAGAAAGCTCTAAAAATTCAAGATTTATTAAGGGTCAGATTTAGTAATGGTTGAATTGAAAATTCAAATTCGAAGTCAGAATTTTCTAGTTTTTTTTATGGCCAAAGCTGTCAAATTGCCAAGTAAAACCTGCCGAATTGCTGTTTCAGTTAATGGGAGATGTCCTGAGATCAATTTGGAGTTGTTTGCATCAAAATTCTTATACGATTAGATAAATTAATGTGTATGAGGGCCACTTTTTTAGGTGTTGCTCATTCACCTTTTGATCATGTATGCAAAACTAAAAATGATGGTGCTGCATGAAATACTCCTTGCTTGATTTTGCCAATGAAAACTACACATTACTTTATCTCACAGTTTGAAATGGGATAAAATTACCGACTATTGTTTTTTTATATACACCCTGTTATGTTTCATATTCTTTTAATTTTTTACACAGGACAAAGGAGGGTTATTTCATGGTGTAAACGTCTTTAAAAGCACTCTTGCATATGTGTCATTGAAAGTTATAGACTTGCCCGATTTGGACCCACAGTTCATTAATTCACCTTATTCCGTTTCTATTGAGGAGAACATAATAATGGTAAGTAAACAGAAGTCTTGCTGTAAAGTTTGTAAGGATTCCAATAAAGGGGGGGTTCAAGACCCATGTCTCCAAATAAAAATGTGTGATGTTATTTCTTGTTGAATAAAACAAGGGCACTCCTGTTTGTATCTGGGAAATTGTTAATTTATAGGTTGCTTGATTGAGTCCTGCAGGATCACTAAAGAAACACAAACTAAAGGCTGTATAGAAATCAGATGATAATTAGTAAGTGGATTTTAACCATTTTATGCTGCATTTTCATTTTTACTTAAATAATGGCTTTAAGTTTGCCATCTCATCCAAGCTGAAGAACCATTATGCTTTATGAAAACTGGTGCAGTCTGCAGCATGCTGTTGCTATGTTGATAATTAACTCTAGAGGCTCTAATTTTTGTTTAGAGGTGTTGTTTTAACAGATTTATGTGGCAATGTTAGACCATAGCCAATTCACTTTCAACATGAAAAAGACTTTCTTTGGATTATATTTGGATATATCTGGAAGTTAATGGAATTAGGGAGTGTGAGATTAAGAGACTGGGTGTTTTGCTTTGAGGAGCTCAATCATCCCTTAAGAAAAGATAGAAAAAAGGAAACAGAATTGAAGCAGGAGCAATTTTATCAGAATTTTCCTTTTGGGGCAAGTAATCAATGGGCATAATTTTTTCTATGATGGTGTTGCTGCACTATTCATTTACTTTCTCATTCCAGAGTACTATCATCTTGAGAGTTTCTGCCATTGATGGGGACAGGGGAATTAATGATGAAATCCAGTATTCTATTGAAAGTAAGTAAAGTGCTCTGGCACTCATTACTAGTTATTTGAAACAAAAGGGCAAATTTATAATAGGTAAATTTGTGTTTTTCAAGGGTAGTTTTCAGTCAAAAACTCGAATTTTAGCTAAATAAAAACCTTGAATTTTGCTGGGTTTTATATAAAAACTCCAATTTTTTGTTTTTTTGTAAGAAAACACAAATTTTGTAAGATGTATTATACCCCAAAGCTGGAAATAGCTCGAATTCGAAAATACTCCAGCTTAAACCTATTGAGGTCATGTTGAAGTCAATAGCAGGTCCCTTGAACCATTTAAAGATATTAATAGCTTTTATGAGGTTCTTTTTTTCTATCTTTCTACGAAAGATGCTTTAGCATGTTCTCCAGAAGTATTCATTAAGGGGCTGATTTATCAACGGTTGAACGTTAGAGTTTTTTTTCTAGAAAATCGAATAGTATCTAAGAAAAAACTTGAACGTCTAAAACTCGATTGAATATTGCTGACCCAAAAACTCGAATTGAATTAGAATAAAATTCTACTTAATTTGAATCGAGTTGTCAGGAAGGCTATTAACATATTTAAATCAGTCACTGGACCTCTGCCATTGACTTTTACGTGAACTCGGTGGGTTTTAGGTGCTGAATAGTCGAATTTGAGTTGTTCCCAGTGTCAAGGAATGATAAATATTAAATTCGAGTTTGGATTATTCCCAACTCAGATTTGAGTTCAGTGACTTTTGACCAAAAATCCAACTTGAAAATTCTAATTCAGATTTACAATTTGAACCTTAATACATCTGCCCCTCAAGGGTGGAATTGAAAATTTGAATTTTTGAATAAAAAATTTGAGTTTATTTTAGTGTAATTCAACTAGGGAATAGTCCAAATTCGATTCGAGTTTAAAAAAAAAATTGAAATTTCAATTAGACTATTCGCCATCTAAAACCTACCAAATTGGTGTTTTAGCCTATGGGGGACTCCTACAACCAATTTGGAGTCATTTGGTGGACTTTTAAAAATCAAATCTTTTTGTTGAATAAACTCCAATCGAATTCGATTGAATTTGCTTCAAATTCGATTTGATTTTGCGGGTTTATCCTATTCACCCAAATTTAAATAATTAGAAATTTTGATTGGTCATTTTTTTTTAGAATTTCGAGTTCATGGGAGTTTTAAATAACTCCCATATACTCGAAATCCGACCCTTGATAAATCTGCCCACAAATGTTTGTTCAAGCAAAATATACAAGTTTGTACATTAACATATAGTAAACATGGAGTAGAGACTAATTATCAGACTATTTAAAGGGCATGTAAAGTCTAAAATAGAAATGCTGTATTTTGTATACTAAATATAAACATGAACTTACTGCACCACAAGCCTAATCAAACAAATAATTTATGCTTTCAAAGTTGGCTACAGGGGGTCACCATCTTGTAACTTTGTTAAACATCTTTGCAAGACTAAGACTGTACACATGCTCAGTGTGGTCTGGGCTGCTTAAGGATCGTCATAAACAAAGCTGCTTGAGTTCTGCATGGCTGGGAAGTAAGGCGGGGGCTCCCCCTGCTGTTTATAAGTATGATTGTTTCCCTGCTCAGCAGTTAGGGACCATCTGTCCTATCCACAGCAGTAAATGAAGGGAGAATTTCACTGCATACAGTCAGGTTTCTTATAAAAACAGTACATATTTTTTAATTAAAGTATATTGGAGAAAGGTTTCTTTTTCATTAAAGAAAGTAAAAATGGTATTTTATTTTTTTGCCTTTACATGCCCTTTAACACAGGATGAGAAATAGAACAGAATTAAAGTCCCATGACAACAATTTCCAATAGATGGATAATCGTCAATAAACCTGTACTTTAAACATGCTTTTGCTTGCAGAATCCTCAAAACCGGGATTGTTTGGGATTAACAATAAAACTGGAGAAATTTTTGTCACTGCACCAATTGATAGGGAAGCTTTGGTACAAGATGGTGAACAGGTTCTACTGACTGTAATGGTGAGTCCTGCATGGAATATATGATGGTAATATTTATTACAAATATTTTTTTGACAATTTTTTTCAACAGTTTTTCCAGTGCTTGTTATACATTTTATATACATGCATACAAAATAAATCTAACATTCATACCCATGCAAGTGCCTTAGCAGTTGCAACGTTCTACTTAAAATTTAGAACTTTTTCCATCACTATCTAGACAAGCATGACTCCTGTGTCTGTGGTGACAAACCTTCCTTAAAATTCTCCTTAAAAACTGATTTGCATTGTTTTATTAATATGCCTAGCACATAATGTACATAAGGGGATATGTAATAAAATGAACTAAGTTTGCCCAGGAGCAGTAGACCACAGCAACCAATAAGAAGGCAGCATTTTTTGGCCACCTGTTTAAAAGCAAACATCTTATTGGTTGCCATGGGTTACTGCTCCTGGGAAAACATGCCTTTTATTACATATGGGGGTTTGAGGCTAAACTGAATTTGTAATGAGACTATATTAAAAACAAATATTATGGTTAACAAGTATTTATTGTTGGTTTTACATTGCTTTTCAATGACAGTTTGCTGTGTAGTGTACAAAACCACAGGTTAACCTTAATACCGAGAGAATCATGGAGACCAGAAGAAATATTTATTTTCATTGTTCAAAACCTTTTAACCTAGATCTGTTTCTTTTTAGGCTGAAGAAAAGAACCTAAATATAAACCACGAGAAAGCCACAAGTACTACTACTGTCACTGTTCGTGTCCTGGATATAAATGACAATAAACCTAATTTCTACAGCTGTGAAATAGATAATTGTGATTTCAATGGTGCCCCCACTTTGAATTTTGTTGGAGAAATCAAAGAGCATTCCTCTATCCGTGTGCCAGTAGCAAATTTAACTATCACTGCACATGACCCAGATAAGGTAACAAAACAAACTTTCTCAGAAATGTTAAATTTAAATGTTAAAAGAAATGTTAAATATAAATTTTGCATATAAATGATCTATGGTCCAGAGAATGGAAGGGTGGAATCTTTTTGCCTTTGATATTCTTCTATTATGCTATACAGCTAATTTTCTTTCAGCACAGCTACAGCTGGATATCTCCTGTGGCAGTAATGTAACCCATAAAATGTCACGAGGATTAACAACCTAATATGATTTCTTATATATGATATGATTTTTAGGAAACAATGGTTCCATCCTAGGAAGTCACATGGGTAGTGGGGCTACATAATATCATATATTTTCTAGACATACACATAGATATACAATAGATTTTAAGCTCTTGGGGGCAACTGTGTATTGAAACATCTAGCACTTAAGCATAGATTTATTTATTTTTCGCTTATTATGACTACCCCTGTTTGTGTTTATTCCTTGTAAAGCACCGAGTATATGTGTGGTGCTATATAAATGCAATACAATACAATGTAAATGGTAGGGGGAGTGCAACTTTTACACACTGGTTTGTCTTTATGTTTTTGGAGTGTGGGAGAAAAGTGGAGTACACAGTGGAAACCAAAACAAGCAGAACAAACAAGGCAGAATTTTAAATCAGGACCCTACTGCCACAAGGCAGAAGTGCTGTACCCTCAGCCAAAGTGCCTATGATCCCAACATATTGGCTGGGACTGTGTAAGACGTCATACAGTGCAGCATTCCTGATTGGTCTACAGTGATTAGATCATTTCAAAGATCAGACTGATCTGTTATGGTCTGGGAACATCTCCTATTGGGCCTAGGGATGACCCATGCTCTAGCATAATTTCCATCAACTTTTTCTTATTTACAACACACAGCCATGCAACATATAATTTAGTATGTTGTACACCTAACATTTTTTACAGTGGGCCCAAGACAGTAGGTTCTCTGGTGTGAAAATCCAGATTGACACTGCGTGTAGTCACTGACGTCCCCTTTCTTTTTAAGGATAAGAATGGAAATTTCAATCTTTTCCTGAGAGGGAAGAATCAAGATTGTTTCTCAGTGAGCCCAGCACAGGTACAAAACACAGGCCTAGTACAGATTCTGGTCAAAGACTCTGCTGCCATAGACTTTGAGAAGGTGCAGAAAATGGAAGTGGAGGTAAGAATGCCATTATTTTACAGGACTACATAACTTACTGGTGACAACTGAAATATACTGTATGTACTAGGTTATAGTGACCTCCTGCTTGTTTTTCCTAGAATAAACTGTCATCTTATGCATATTCATTTGACTAACATTTATTTACAAGCTTGTTCAACCCCCTAATGTAGCTCTCAGGCACAGAATAATCATGTGATTCTAGAATAAATTGGGCTGTGCTTGCATTCCATTGTCACTAGTCTTGTAGTCGGCCTATGAACTGATTTTCCAAGTGCTGAATTTTGCTGGTTACTTGGGCGATATATATTCCAAACTAAAATTAGAGAATGCTTATTTCTTCTGTTTTAGACCTTCAGACTTCCAGTTTCAAGTGTGTAGTCTATTAGGGCCGTGCCAAGCCAGCCAAGCGCCCTAGGTAACTCAGCTAGCTTTATCGGCCGAGCTAGGGGTAGATTACAGAAAAGGTACATGCCTGTTGCCCCCACCATTGCACCCTAGGCAAATGCCTCTTCTACCTACCCCTAGTTCTGGCACTGCAGTTTACTAAAGTCATATTGTATAATTAACTAGAAGACAAGCTTAACACATGTCCACCAAGGACAACCTAACTTCATGCCTAGCTTCTAGGTGGTCCAGGGATAGGTGAATCCTTTGTTCCTGTTTAGATTGAGAAGAATTGTGATCAAAAGGTTCAATGGTTGTTGATACATACTTACTTCTTCAGGTGGAAATTCCAAGACACAAAATGACTCCTTCATTTTCTTTTATCAGTAAACAGTTGTTTAGAATTGACTCATTAACTTAAAGTCATACTGCCATTTCCTATTAAATATTTACAGAATATAGTCTTCTCCGATCCAAGATCTTTATCCATTAACTCACCATAATTACTGTTTATTTGTTGTGGTTGTCATTGTACAAGATGATCATACCACTATACTCATCATCTCTCCACTTTCTATGCAACATACAAACCTTGCACTAGCTTCCACTTTCTCTGCAAAACCCAATTTAAAACCAGTGCCATAGATTAATATTACACATAGTAAAAGATTAATTTTATCCCAGCAGTAAAATTAAGTTTAAATGGTAACCTCAGTTTAGCAGAAAAATCCACATGTGATATTAACCCTATCTATAGCACTCTATTCAACACATCCCAATTGTTACTTCCTACTTCAGATGACAAAAAACACACACATGTCGTGAGAACTCAATTACTGGGAGGGTGCAACTATATGGGTCACTCTTTTTTTCTTCCTTACTAGACTTGACCCTGCACATCATCTTATGTTTCTCACTTTAATGGAAGGTGCTCCAAATCCCTCTATTTTATGCATTTATACCCCCAGCACACTAGACTGGCACTGCACAGTGTTAGATTTATGGAATAAATTGAACTAAGGAAGATTAAGCACAAACCTCTAAAAGAGCAATTCAGGTGACATCTACACTTATCGGATCTGTTATTCAGAAACCCATTATCCAAAAAGCTCTGAATTACAGGAAGGCCATCTCCCATAGACTCCATCATAAGCAAATAATTCTAATTTTTAAAAATCATTTTTATTTCTCTGTAATAATAAAACAATACCTTGTACTTGTTCTTAACTAAGATATAACCAATACTTATTAGAGGCAAAACAATCCTATTGGGGTTATTAAATGTATAAATTTGTTTTTTACTAGACAAAGTATGGTGATTACGGAAAGACACATTATCCAGAACATTCTGAATAACAGATCCCATACCTGTATTTGTTCAACTAGAATTACACTTATTTGGCTGTAGCATCTCCCTGCCTGCATATTGAAAATATTTAAAATAACAAAAAATTATGCCTGCCACACCTACCTGAAATAGTTTATATATCGCTAGTATGCATTTGTAACTTGAGCAAAGATAGAGTTCCAAAATAATGCATTTTCAGATGTTTTTGACTCATAGTTAGGCAAGGCTTTTAAAATAAATTGTTGAAGGTATTTTATAGTGTGTTTTTTGTCATCTGAAGTAGGAAGTAACAATTGGGATGTGTTGAATAGAGTGCTATAGATAGGGTTTATATCACATTTGGATTTTTCTGCTAAACACAGTAAAAACTGAGGTTACCATTTAAACTTAATTTTACTGCTGGGATAAAATTAATCTTTTACTATGTGTAATATTAATCTATGGCACTGGTTTTAAATTGGGTTTTGCAGAGAAAGTGGAAGCTAGTGCAAGGTTTGTATGTTGCATAGAAAGTGGAGAGATGATGAGTATAGTGGTATGATCATCTTGTACAATGACAACCACAACAAATATACAGTAATTATGGTGAGTTAATGGATAAAGATCTTGGATCAGAGAAGACTATATTCTGTAAATATTTAATAGGAAATGGCAGTATGACTTTAAGTTAATGAGTCAATTCTATACAACTGTTTACTGATAAAAGAAAATGAAGGAGTCATTTTGTGTCTTGGAATTTCCACCTGAAGAAGTATCAACAACCACTGAACCTTTTGATCACAATTCTTCTCAATCTAAACAGGAACAAAGGATTCACCTATCCCTGGACCACCTAGAAGCTAGGCATGAAGTTAGGTTGTCCTTGGTGGACATGTGTTAAGCTTGTCTTCTAGTTAATTATACAATATGACTTTAGTAAACTGCAGTGCCAGAACTAGGGGTAGGTAGAAGAGGCATTTGCCTAGGGTGCAATGGTGGGGGGCAACAGGCATGTACCTTTTCTGTAATCTACCCCTAGCTCAGCTGGCTGAGTTACCTAGGGCGCTTGGCTGGCTTGGCATGGCCCTGGGAGGGTACAGCTATATGAGTCATTCTTTTTTTTCTTCCTGGGGTATAAATGTGCAGGTTATTTAGCACTAAAAAATGAAAATTTCCTATCATACTTACCATAAATTTATTTTCCTGGCCAATTATCATGTCAGCAATACTACAGGTTTTTGCCCTGCCCCTATACCCCGGTTAGCTCGGTCCCTCCCCCAAAGAAAACAATAAAGGACCAAGCCCCTCTTCACTTACTTGTCTCATAATTTAGTCCATAGAGGGTGGGTTTGCTGACATGATAAATGGCTAGGTAAAGAAATTTACGGTAAGTATAATAGGAAAGTTTCCTTTTTCCTGGCCACTTCATGTCAGCAATACTATGGGTTATACCCAAGCAATAACAACCAACAAGAGGGAGGGCACAAAACACTTTTAATCAACAGAAAAGACAGCAGAACTGAAGGTTTTTTAACATTTCAACGATAGAACTTCGAGCCGGCGACCGTGATGCCGCCTTACAAATTGTTGACTCAGAAACCTCTGCCTCTGCTGCCCAGGAGGTAGCTACAGCCCTTGTTGAATGAACTTTTAGCCCTGCCAGTGCTTGCTTGCTTGCCTTGAAGATTGTACATTTTTTGGACCAAAAATCATAATCCATCTAGCAATAGTGGACTTTGCTGGCAGTTCCCCTTTCCTGCCAGTATAACAAACAGACTTTCAGACTTTCTCAATGGCTGAGTCATAGTCAAATGATGTTTCAACTGGATCTAGCTTCTGGAGCTTCGAGGAAAGGTTGGGATCCTCTGGTATGATAGTGATTACTATGCCCCAGGCAAGGTGAAATGTGGATACCACATTAAAAATGAGTCTCGAGGCTTTAAAATAACTTTATCCAGCCCAAAAGAAAAGTTGTGATCTTTTACAGACAGGGCATGCAGGAGGCTGACCCCTGCTGCTGAAACTATTGCCACCAAAAATAAAGTTTTTAGGGCACTAACCATCATGATGCCTCTTGCAAAGGCTCAAATGGAGTCTCATAAAGGGCTTTAAGCACCACTGGGAGATCCCAAGAAGGAGACAAAGTCCTCTTTGGAGGGCAATCTCTATTGTAAACGGGTCTTCTGCCCATTTTATCTCTGTTATAGCTAAAAAAGCGTTGTGACATGAACTTTTAGAGTTCTGTATTGCAACCCTTTGTTTAATCCTTCCCTTCCATTGGGAGATCCCAAGAAGGAGACAAAGTCCTCTTTGGAGGACAAATTGTTATTGTGACTGAGAAGAAACGTTTTACTAACGGGTCTTCTGTCCATTTTATCTCCATCATAGCTGAAAGCGCTGCGACATGAACTTTTAGAGTTCTGTATTGCAACCCTTTGTTTAATCCTTCCATTGAGAGATCCCAAGAAGGAGACAAAGTCCTCATTGGAGGACAAATCTTTATTGTGGCTCAGAATAAACAGTTCACTAACGGATCTTCTGCCCGTTTTATCTCTGTCATAGCTGAAAGCGCTGCGACATGAACTTTTAGAGTTCTGTATTGCGACCCTTTGTTTAATCCTTCCAGCAGGAAATCTAGAACCTGAGGTAAAGGCAGTGAAAAAAAAGGGAGTTGTCTTCTCTAATTGCCATAGGAGAAATATTTCCAAAATGTTCCAAAAATAATATGTGGTAGACACGGGGTGCTTTCTTGCTTCAAACAGTGTAGCCACCACCACTTCAGAAAACTACACGCCTTTTACACTCAGCCTCCATGCCATCCATGAGAGAGAGTGTGGGTTTGGATGTGACACTGGTTACTGGTTAGTAATTTTCCCTTATAGGAATAGGCCATGAGTCCACTACTGCTAGTCTTCTGAGCAGGGGAAACCATGGGCAACGAGGCCAATAAGAGAATGACCTCCTCTTCCTGGTGGAAAACCTAAAGGACGGAACGTCCAGGGCTGAAGGAGTGCATCTGCCCCCTGAGCTAGAGGGCTGAAAACTCTTGAAAATAAAATTGGCTGTTGATCATTGTCTGGAGTGGCCATGAGGTCCACTTCCGGAGGACCCCACTTCTCCATCAGTAGGTGTAAAACCTCTGGATCAAGCTTCCACTCGTGCTTTGAAAAAATCGTATGACTGAGAAAGTCTGCTTCTGATTGTGAACAGCAGGAACATAAACTGCCTTCAGATGATCCAGATTCTGTTCTGCCCTGCTCAGGATTGGGACACTGCCTACCATAGAGGCCAACTCCTGGTTCCTACTTGTTTCCTTATATAGGACACTGCTGAGGCATTGTTCACTTTTACCACCATTCCTTTTATGTCTGGAGCAAAGGTTTTTCAGTGTTTGAAACACTGCTAACACTGTGTAACTCCAACACGTTCACCTGCACTTTCAATGGAGACTTTTTAACTCCATGGGCTACATTGCCTTCCAGGACAGCTCCCCAACCATGGGAGGAGGCATCCCTTGACCTCATTTTCCAATCGATTGGATTAAGGGGAAAACCCTTGGACAATTTACAGGACTTATCCACCACTAAAGGTTGACCTTGAGTTGTGGAGAAAACAGAATTAACCAATTGATTTCCTAACCATTCCAATGATTTAGGAAATAATGTTGCGCCTCCCGCATATGAAATCTGGCCCATCTGGTCATCGGAATAGAGGTCACCATCAGACCTAGGAGAGACATAAATTGCCTTACCGAATCTGAACTTTGGCAAAAAAGGCTTATAATTCCTTCACCATAGCAACTTGACTACATTGTCCATCGTGCAAAAATAACCCCCAGGTAAATTAGAAATTGAGATGGCTGCAACTGACTTTTTCTCTAGTCTACTAGCCAACTGTGTGATTGAAGAAAGAAAAAGCCATTTCTCTGTGTAATAACCTCACTTTTGGGGACTTTGCGGACAGAAGGAAATTGCCCAAGTAATGCCAGCATTGGCCTCCAACCTCCCGAGACTTTTTTCACTAGAAAAAGCAGGGAATAAATACCTTTTACCCTCTTTTCGTGAGGTATTGGAACGACTACCTCCTGGTCTAACATTATCTGCATAGACTCTTCGAGGGCCTCTTTCTTTTATTGACCCTGAGGAGTAGGGGGAAACAAAAAATATGTCTTGAGTCGGAACACAAGAAGTGTATGCAGTAACCTTTTCTTAATTCGGCAAACATGCTAGTCTGAAATTGAGCTCTCCCAGACCTTCTACGAATATCTTGCCCTGCTCCAGAATCCCCCATGAAATGATTGTCAGGGGGACAGTTTAATCTTGCTCCTCCTGATGACTGTGGAGTGACCTCCAAGATGATTGTCTGGGGCTGACTCTGCCAAAGTATCTGTAGTTACTGGCAAAACCTCTAGCTCGACTTGAGCCTTGAAAAAAACCTTTAATAAGATGGGTTTTGACTTCTTCTTTTCCTGTGGTAGGAAAATACTTTTCCCCCCTATAGCCTTTGCCATGACCTCTTCCAGTTTAGGACTAAAGCAATTTCCTCCAACGTAAGGCAAGTTACACGGACTCAGCTTAGATGCTGTATCCACAGTTCAAGATCTGAACCATAGGGCTCTTCTTGCTGATACCGACACTGCCATGGACATGTTAAATCCATTGCTGCTTCTGACATAAAAGCTACTGCCATTTTCAATTCAGATAATCCTGCACTGATGTCGGCTGTATCTGTACCTCCCGAGATAGCTTTGTCTAAGCTGTCGATGCACAAGGAGACTGCTTTTGCCATCACAACTAGAGCTGAAACTGCAGGTTTACATGAGGCTCTCGCCACTTTATATGCTTTGCTAAGCTCTGTCTCCACTCTTCTATCCATGGAATCTCTTAGGACTGACAAATCGTCAATCTGCTAACTTGTTTTCCTCGCCAAATGAATTGCAGAGAATCCACAGCAGGGGCTGAATCCCAGTTTTTTCCGCTCATCCCCATTCTGTAGAATTAATTCAGCCACTTCCGGAAAAAGAGGTACAAATTGTTTCCGCTTAGAAGAAGGGAGTACCTTAGACTTCTGGGATTCCGCTGTCCTCTGATCAAATGAATCGCCTTAATCAAAAGGAGGAATTAAGGCTAAATCAAGTATGAAGATTCTGTTTCTTCTTCCTCTTCAGAAAAAATTCAGATACTGGTCTGTCAAGACTTTCATCCTCTGAAAAATCAGAATCAGACTCCTCTCTGGACACTGAAGGTCCTGGATCAAGGGGACTCCACTATCAGCTGTACTCTGTAGCAAAATGCTAAAGCATGAACTCCTTTTTTTCCCCCCGGCAATGGAGCATCAAAGCAGCCTGCACAACTTGAGAAGGAGCCAACAGCCTACCAAAATGGTGACCAAGCTCAAAAGCTTTAAAATTTTTAATAGCGCTCCTCTGATGTCAGGACGCACCTTGAATATGTGCACGTCAAAACCTGCGCGTAACAAAAGTTGCACGTGACAACACCTGCGCTCGACAAAACTTGCATAAAAAACATATGCATAGAATAGAGAGAGGAAACCAAAGAGGGACATACCAAGCAACAAGGGCAGCTGTAACTGAGGCTGTAAGATCACCAGTACACTTCAGTATCTCCTTGGTGTGCTATGAGCAATACAGGAGAAAAATAAGCATTGTGTGAAAAACCAAACATTTCTGTAAAACAGACATTTAATTACCTGACTGAATTAGAAACTCAATCCTCCACTCCCAGGATTGTATGCACTGTGAAAGCTTGTTTGAAATTGCATCCATCTGGCGATCCTACACCCCAGTAGCATCTTTTAAAATCACTAACCTGGAGCAGCCTCTGACAAAGAATTGGATTCCTGTTGAGAGGGCTTCATGCAACAGTTTCACTGAATGAATAGTAGTCAGAAAATTGCCAACCTTCCGAAGAGTTGGATTGATAATAATCAGCCGCCAAAATGTCTCATGCTAACCTGAATGAAGACTAAGCAAAAGATGACAAGTAAGTTAGGAGGGGTTGGGTTCTTTATTGTTTTCTTTGGGGAAGGGACAGAGCTAACTGGGGTATGGGGGCAGGGCAAATCCGTTGTAATGCTGACATTAAGTGGCCTGGAAATACAGATACTGCCATATAGTCCCATCTGTCATCCATAGAAGATGGCATTTCCTTTGCAGATTCAGACACTTAAATATTAATTGTGTTTTTTTTTCTTTTGAACAGATTGTGGCCAATGATACTGGACTCAAAGACTGCTGCTCATATGCTACTGTAACCATCAATATCACAGATATTAATGACCACACACCTGAATTTTCTAACGATACTTATTTCTTGGAAGTGATGGAAAACTGTAAGAATGGCACCCAGATTGGAACAATTACGGTGAGAAAGGGGAACAAAACTAGCAACTAATTACTGAAGTTTGTAATTCAATAACCTATTACACATATCATTTGGGCATTTTGTAATTTATAAGGGGTCATTGATAACATGCAAGTGCATATGCAGTCTGACAAAATTGCCTCAGTCATGTATGAAAAAAATTCCATTATAGGTACTTGCATCCACATAGCCAGTGCTTGCATTTATAGTTGGGTTTGGCCACACTGCCTTTGTCCCACCACCTTTGTGCAAGGGCGGAGAACTCCTGAGCTGCTGCCACCTCTGAAGAGTTTCAGTAGATAACTTGCCTCACTTGCCTCTTAAAATTCAGGTCAAACTTCATTTTGATAGTGAGCACTAGAAGACATCAAGACATCCAGAGTTTTCAATGGCAGTTTTCAGTATAAACTCAAATTTTTGGGTTAAATAAAAAACTCAAATTTTTCAAGATTTATTATGCCCCAAAGCTAGAAATGGCTTGAATTTGAAAATATTCCAGCTAAAACCTGTCAAGGTCATGTAGAATTCAATGGCAGAGGTCCCTTCAAGCCAGGGGTGCCCAAAAGGTACCAGTAGACCTTTAGCTGGTGATCAATAGATCTCAAGACTCTGTCACCAAGAAGCTTCTCTAAATCACCCTTCTGTTTTATTCTTTTCATTCAGATATTTATCATAATAATATAATAATAATAATAATAATAATACATTATAAATGATTCAATTCTTAAATATAGCATTATAACTTTTCCAATAAATCAATATAATATTTAAGTAATACCAACAATGCTATTATAGATGTAGATCATAATGGGACGACATCACGAAAAGTAGACCCTACATTAGTAAAGTATGGGCACTCCTGCTTCAAGCGTTTGAAGATGTTTGTAGCCTTCATGATGTTTGGGGCTTTTTTTTTTTTGGTGGTTTGCACTCAAAACTCGATAAATTAAAGTGATTTGAGTTTTCTTTATTGCCAAAAACTCAATAAATTAGAGTAAATTTAAGTATTGGGGTTTTCTCCAGGAATTCTCTGATTCTAGTTTTTTAAATTCGAGTTTTTTCATTAATAATAATTTTATTCGAGGTATAAAAAAACGCACAAACCTCACAAATTCTACCTTTTGATAAATAACCCCCTTAGTTTAATGCACTTCTGGTTGTTAACTACCCCTTATATTTAGGAATGTTAATTCTTTTTGAGCACTACCATGTTTAAAGAGCTGCTGATCTATCCTCTAAAATATAGTGATTTATACGTAGGCGAATTGCAAATTTGGCAGTGGCATGTGGGACAATTTTATACAAAGTCATCATGCTTTTTTTCTGTTGTTTTTTTGTACCAGGCAACAGATTTGGACTCTGGGGAGTTTGGAAAAATCACTTACCAGCTGTTACCAGAATCTATGTGAGTAGAAATATTGTTGGATTCATATCCATAAGAGCAGCTGAGCCCAATCCCTCACACTGGAAAAAAGTTTATTGTTCTGCTGCAGTAATTATATGGCATTCATTGTACTGTACATCTAAATAATCAGACAATAAACGTTCACTATATTTTCAACATATATGAGATGCACGTGAAAAAATTAATCTTTGAGGGGGCTGGAAATAGAAGGTGTGGGATCTAGCTTCCAGTCAGCCTAGTAGGCAGGTTTAGAAAATAACTCAGTCCTCCCCCTTTCTCTTCTTCTTACCCCCCTGTCATACCCTCCCCTCCCCCACTTACCCAAAACCCTTTTCATATGCACAATGATTCAATTCTTGTATGTTATGATGAGTCATACTATAGCATAAACGTTAAGCAATTAACAAGCAATACGTTACGATACCACCTGATACAGAGGGTCGGATACAGTTATGCATAGATGGTGGCATTTTCTATTGTATCTTTGTTGCACTTATTATTCTTCTTTGGAAATGAAAATCAATAAAAATCTCAAATTAAATAAAAAAACCCTCAAAATCAGAAAGCAAAAAGGGCAGTATATAATATGCTTTTGGGTTTTTATTTTCTACAACACCACAGAGAAGCTCAGTGGTCAAATTTACTGATTTACCAATGGTCACTAAAATATGAGGATATCTACTAAGGGTGACACAGCCAAAGCTAATGGCACATGTTATGCTTATCTGCTGCCATATTTCATCTGCCAGTGAAGCACCCACTTCTTGTCATTGACATGAACATAAACCACCTGCCACTGCATGGGACAGGTGGTTAGTGAGCTAAATATGCACATTTGATCATTTTCAGGCAAAAAAATTATAAATAACACCTATCAGAGTGGACCATCTGTGTCATAAGTTCACCTTGCCTCAAACACCTAATAATATTTTATACCTTGCACAGTAACTGACTTGTATTATTTGCAGACAACAGATCTTCCATGTAAACAGAGACTCTGGGGAAATCACTGCCATCAGTGGAAGCTTTTTGGATCGAGAGCGCCGTTCTTTATATTATGCAACACTGCAGGCCGCGGATGGGCTCAATGCAATTGGTACCGCTCTGCTTGAGATAACTGTTCTAGATGAAAATGATGAGATACCTACAGCTATAGGAACATACAATATTTTCGTCAATGAGAACACTGATGATGTCAGGATAAAGATTGAGGTAAGGCATCTGGCCTGGAATCTATCATCTCACAAGACATTAGTAGTTTAGTCAGGTGACAACAGTCTTCATCTTTCCACAGGCTTTTGATGGTGACGAACCAAACACCAATAACAGCCGCATAGAGTTCCTCCTTCTGCCAAGTGCAATGAGTAGCAACTTCACTGTCAATGTGACTACAGGACTTGTGACAAGCATAGGGCCTCTTGATCGAGAGGCTATTGACGAAAAAGACAATGGTCGTATTGTGTTGACAGTAGAGTTATATGATTTGGGCGTTCCTTCTCTTACTTCTGAGGTCAATGTTACCATCACTGTTGAGGTAAAAAGAAAAAAAAAATACTTATATACTTCCCACATCACATGAATGTTACAGTAAATACTAAAATATATAACTTCTTATTCTTAAATGACAGTGGTCTCTGGTTTATGAAGGTAACAGTGTATTTGTGGTAGCTACCCACCTTAAATTTTGGGGAGATACTGGGAAAAGAGCCTTCATCATTGCTGCCTTTTATTGTTACATTCATCACAAGCAGGAAACGAGTTCTATGTTATTACAACCTGTTCTCTATGTTTTAGGATCTAAATGACAATGCGCCTGTATTCAGCAAGTCTGTCTACAATTTCTCTGTTAATGAGAGCACAATAGGTAAGTGTATCTAACTACCACTTCTATTACTAATGGAAGTCAAGTGCAAGAAACATTTTGCAGAATTTCAGTGTCAGTGTGCCTGCTTCCAGTAGTCTAGTTGCAAGCTTTTGTACATGGGAGCATCACTTGTCATCATTTGTTAGCAAAAGTTTTATTCACATTAGGGGTGCAGCGCACAGCCTAATCGTTTTACATAAGCACTACTCCATGCATTTAAATAAAGTGAGCATGGGTGGAATTCTCAAATGGTATTTAATGCCAGGCCAGTGACTGATATTAGGTACAGAGTTCATTTAGCCTAAGTCACACTGAGAAGGACAATAGGCACTTAGCCAGGTACAAAAAAAAACCATAAATAAAAAAAAAACCCGTAAATGGAATTTTGGTGTGCACACATTCAAATACCTGCATCAATACTCAGCCCACACTGGGAAACCTGCAGCTACCACCACCTTAGAAGGGGATTCTAGCTAAAGGGTTCCCCTGTGCAATAGATGCACTTGTGCTTCATTTGGAACAGGAAGTACTTAAAGAAGTGTCTTTAATGTATGTGATTTTTTGTGCAACTAACTGAGACCAATTTAACACTTGCTGTTGTAAATTACCCCTAGTGTGTCACTGTTTTAATATCACTTCTGAAATGAGGCTCTGCCTAAAAACACTAAAATATTGTGAGTGGGCTAGACAAGGAAGGTTATTTTACACTATTTACATGACCTTTGTTTATATTTTATGTTTAAATACCTGCCACATTTATCTCTGTATGAGATATTTGATTAGGCAGTAGAGTTTAAAGGATAACTAAATCTTAACCAAAGAAGTAGGCTAGAAATGTTGTACATTTTGTGCTTTTGTACTAACCCAAGGTAACCACAGCCTTTTAGCAGTAAAGATCTGTGCCTCTGAAGATGCCCCAGTAGCTCCCCAACTTTTTTTCTGCTGATTCACTGCACATGCTCTGTGCTGCTGTCACTTACTGAGCGTAGGGACCGACTCACAATATACAGTACGTATAGAATAGAAATGTCACAATATAAGGCTGATAATTACTACATGGCAGCACAGAAACAATATTTCATAGTAATAATCAGTCCTGTAGCATCAGCTTATATTACAGGAAAAACTAATTTTTTGCTTGATAATTTGCAATGACCCCTAAGCACAGCTTCTCAATAGCTGCTCAGAGCTCACTGAGCATGTGAGTGTCGCAGACACTTTCCAAGCTGGTGACAAGTTTGAAGTCCTGGATCATTGCTGCTATTGAGAAACTGAAACTTTAGGCTGGTGCAATAAGTTCAGTATATAAAATATTGCCATATCCATTTTTAGGGTTTAATTCTCTTTTAATAAATCACACCCCCAATTTTAGAAAAAAGTGTGAAATATTTCAATAAGCAGTCGTTTAAAGATGAATTTATCTTATGACCCGAATGATTTAATGCAGTGGAACATTCAGAAGCAGGTAGCAGGATTCTTGAATCATATGAAATAATAAGAGGAGCCCTTTACTGTCCCTCTAAGTTTGCTTACATCATGAAAAATGTATCTGGGTTTACAACCTCTTTAACTATTGTCTAATTGCCATACCATTACTGTCATTACTCCAGTAATTTTCCCCTATATTCTGTAAGAAATAGTGAAATGAATTTGCAGTGCACACTTGTGACTCTACACCATATGGTATTTATACAGTATAAAAGTTTACATTAAACTATCGTCCGCATTTTTAACTTTAGCTGCACAAGTTGGAATTCTAAGCGTCAGAGATGAAGACCAGACTGAGCTGAACAATCGTGTGAGTTTTCGTATTTCTCAAGGAGGATCAGGGAACTTTATTATCCGTGCTCAAAAAGATGAATCAGGCCTGTATAGTGGAATTCTTTCATTGGATCCTGATGTGATGCTGGATTATGAGACACAGCAAAGCTTTACTTTAATCATTGAAGCACAAGATAATGGGCTCCAGGGAGTCAGTCACACAGCAACTGCCACTGCCAGCGTCCAAGTGCTGGATCTCAATGATGAGCCACCATATGTTGACCCCTCCTCTCTAAATGATCAGTTTCTTCTTGAGAACAGAACTGTGGGTGAAGAGTTACTTACCACTCTGAAGGCGTATGATCCTGATACCGTCCATGAACTGGAATTTCAGGCACTCTCAGTGGAGTGCTTTAAGAATGGCAATGATGTAGGCAACATTTGCTATGATTGGCTCTGGTTGGCTCCAGATGGTCAGCTTTTTGTAAATAACACTGAAGTTGTTGACTATGAGCTGTGTGATGCAATGGTGATGCTGCTGCGTGTAGAGGACAAGCTGACATTGATTGGGGACAAATACAGCAAGAATGGTTTGTGTATAACTTATACTACTTCTTTATATTTATGCATCAGACTATTTGTCCCGCTTCCATCTGTATTTCTCAGGATGTCAAACTCATATTACTTCATGTGCTGGGAACTACAACTATTTCCTTTGGTTAGATTTGTGTGTTTTAGATCCAAAAACTGCAAGTTCTGGCTGTGCAAAGGGCCCCCCTTAGCTCATAACAAGTTTACAGATCTTGCTGCGTCAGGTATTTCATCATGGCTTCAGGTTATATGCTATTAAAAGAAAGTAATGCCTATGTTTACATTGGGCAAGTCTCTTGCAACAATGAAAGCAATTTTCTAAGGAAACCATGGAATTACTGCGAGGTCCAGGGTGCCTTTAAGTCTAGCGTTCCCTTACATCAGGGGTGTCCAAACTTTTTGCAACGAGGGCCAGATTTAGTGAGGTAAAAATGTTTGAGGGCCGATTATTCAGCCTGACATCCATTCCAATGTAGCTAGCTTGTGATCAGGATCATTCACTCCTGGAAATGGATGTGTACACAGTGTTTAGGAAGTGGAGAAGCAGAGTCTGTTTGGACTTATTCTCCATGTCTCATTTAAACAAGAAATTGCGTAGCCAAACCAGTAATATTTGGGCACATGATTAGTGAAATGATCTTCCACTTGGTCTATATTGTTGCCTGTGTGCTGAAGGTGTTGGCAATAGACATGTACTGACGCGCCGCTCTTACATTCTTTTTTAGGGCTGAAGGTGCAATAGATGTACTGACGTGCCAGTACAATAAACTAAAGACACACTTTAGTTCATTTAGTCCTAAAAAAGTATCCAAGAGCGGCGCGTCACTAAGTGCTAGTATGTGTCTATTACTAATACCTTCAGCACACAGGCAGCAGTATAGATCAATTGGCAGATCATTTCACTAATGTGCCCAAATATTACTGCTACGTGATTCCTGATTGCACTGTGCTGGGGGGCCACAGTATTATTAAACAAATTAATTCATGATGGAGGCTGAGGGCCGGTGTAAATTTGAAAATGGGCCACAATTGGCCCTGGGCCTGACTTTGGATATGCCTGCCTTACATCCATATGTGCAATTGCTGTATGGATAATTCATTAGAGCAGGATACAAGCACTTTTATTAATAGGATCAATGTGTCTATTTTAGCACATTACAGTTGAGCATGCATATGTAAATTAACAGTCATTCTCATTCCTCTAAAAGTTCTTGAAAAAAAATTGATTTAATCTATAATTTTTTTAATTCTGTTTTTATTCCATGGCAATCTAATATTTTTTGCATTTACAGAGCATTTTCCAGTTGCTCCTTATCTTCTATTTTCAACCTTTTAGTTTAGGGCTGTCCAACTGGCGGTCCGCGGGCCACATGCGGCCCTCGACCCCCTTCTATGGCCCCCCACATGCGGTGTCTGTTTACCATATGTAAGATTTAAAAGGTATCACTACAGAGATTAACTGGCCCCTGCATTGTTTAAACCTCAAATTCAGACTAATCCCTGTATTGTTCACACCTGTGATTCCCCTGTATTGTTCACACTTGTGACATCTCTATTGTTTATATCCTAAACTGTACTGTTTACACCTGAGATCCAGACTAAAACTGCCCACATTGGTCACCTGTTCACACTTGGTAAAAAATGGTAATGGGGCACCAGCACTGTGTTACTGTATGTAGTACATATTAGAATGATAGCTTTACTTGTCTCCTGCTCTGTTCTGCCTTCCCTCCCTGTGTTTGCCATTCTCTGCTAGCTCAGTGCTGCTTGGGTCTGCCATTCTCTGCTTGCCCAGTGTTGCCTGTGTGTGCCATTCTCTGCTTGCCCAGTGCTGCTTGTGTGTGCCATTCTCTGCTTACTCAGTGCTGCTTGTGTGTACCATTCTCTGCTTGCCCAGTGCTGCTTGTGTGTGCCATTCTCTGCTTACTCAGTGCTGCTTGTGTGTGCCATTCTCTGCTTGCCCAGTGCTGCTTGTGTGTGCCATTCTCTGCTTGCCCAGTGCTGCTTGTGTGTGCCTTTCTCTGCTTGCCCAGTGCTGCTTGTGTGTGCCGTTCTCTGCTTGCCCAGTGCTGCTTGTGTGTGCTATTCTCTGCTTACTCAGTGCTGCTTGTGTGTACCATTCTCTGCTTACTCAGTGCTGCTTGTGTGTGCCATTCTCTGCTTGCCCAGTGCTGCTTGTGTGTGCCATTCTCTGCTTACTCAGTGCTGCTTGTTTGTGCCATTCTCTGCTTACCAACCATTTGGTTTTTTTGGTGAGCTACCACCGTTAATGTGAGTATGATCTTAAATGTTCTTGTGGTAACATGGGTGTGGTTTACAGTGGTTGTGTGGACTTCTATTATCGGCCCTCCACCACATAGGCCAGTAAAATTTTGGCCCTCGGTTCCATAGAAGTTGGGCAGCATTTATCTTATTCTTACTCCTGTTTATATTGCTTTTACAAAAATATTACATTTGTTAAATTTGTTTTGAGTGATAAAACATAACGGATTTTCTCTTTTTATTCTTAGTAACCCTGCGTGTGAATATACAAGATATCAATGACCATGCTCCTGAGTTTTTGGATGTTGATGAAGTTTTTGGTAAATACATCTTACCGTATTTTACAAGAACATTTTTATAGAATACCATGATAGATATATGATATGTTATGTGATTTATAATATGGATATGTCCAAAATAATGAAATACACTGTACTATAAATTGGAAGATGCAATTCTAATTAAATATGTTTCTGGAATAAAATGAAACCTCAATATTACCTCCCCTGATTTTATGTTTTTTCCGCATTTTACACTGTTTTTCTGTGAACCAGGCTTACCAATATATTATGCATAATACATTTCCATGATTTTACACCATTTTTTTCATTCTGTTTCTTGCCATACTATGTAATGCGCTACATGACACCTTATTTCCATCTGTGACTGATTTATCTCTTCTCCGTAGTGGTTGTGCCTGATATAGCCCCCATTGATTACCAAGTGGCTCTTGTCAAGGTAAGTCATAGAGAACATAAAACATTGCCAACAATACTGTTTTCATTTTATTTGCTGTTGTACTAGACCCCCGAAATAGCATTTTTCCTGATAAACGTTAATTTGTTTAATTTCCCTTGCTGGCTTTTCTGACTATTTAGACAATGGCCCAGTCTGATGTATAAGTCTCTTTCTCTCAGGCCACCGATAAAGATTCTGGTCTGAATGCTGTTCTAAAATTTTCAATCACCTCCGTTGAGTTTATCTCAGGGGATGTTATCAAACCACTTCTGAACATCTTCACTGTTGTCACCACTAGTGAAAAGGAAATCTACCAGGGAAGCATCAGGTTAGTATTCCCAACCCAATAGTGATTGTGGATTGAAACCAAAACAGATTTATGGGGTTTATTTAGAAAAAAAAAAAAAGGCTATAGTGTTAATCATTTTCCTACTTCACAGGGTCGCTAGCTCGCTGGATGCAACTTTGAAGGGTAATTACAGAGTAACTGTGACTGCAGAGGATTTAGGAAACTTCTCCTTGGCTGCTACTCGTGTATTGGATGTAAGGAAAAATAGTATATTTTTATTTGCTGCTAATTTACTCTGAAAACCATCAAATCCTTAAATATATTTATTCAGTGGCGTAACTAGATATTACTGGGCCCCACAGCAAATTATTTTTCAGGCCCCCAAAATGTTTTGGGGTTGACTTGTTTCTCCAATATTTATTGAAATTTTATATGAATTAGGGCCCATGGGGCCCCTATACCTCCTGGGCCCCCCTGCAGCCGCAGGGTCTGCTTCCTCTATAGTTACGCCCCTGTATTTATTTAATGCAAATAATTAGGGGTAACGTTATTAGAAAATAATTGCAACAAGCAATGCCTATTTACATATTTAAATAAAAATTTTCCAGTGATCAGTACCAGGCATGAGTGAATAATATATATATATATATATATATATATATATATATATATATATATTTATATATATATATATATATATATATATATTATAATATTTGGAAGTTTTCAGCTTTAAAAGGAAGTATCACGAAATTTAAAATGTAATATGAGCTATATATTATGGAAAAATTATGTTGCTCTCCACTACCTTATTGTCCCCTTGTCTCTGCTTGCAGCTTTGTATGTAAGTCAGTTATTTTGAAAGACAGTTAGTTAGTTTTTTCTGTATGACACCATCATTTATTCTTACTCATCCCGCAACCTTATCACATGTAGAATTACTGAAAAGGGCAGTGCTTACAGTATTGCCCTGTGAAATGTATTTTACTTGTGAATGCATGAAAGCAATGGGAAAAGTGGGAAAAGTAAGGAAGAGAAAAAACACTTTGTTTAAAAAATAATAAGTTATTAGATGATTTGAAAATTGCAGGGTCCTATGGTAAATTTAAGTGAAATTTATACAATTATTTTAACACCCTTATGTTTGCTAGTTGCTAAGCCTTTAGGATTCTTTCAACTGAATGTAATTCAACTGCCATTTCATCAAGTTGGTTCAGCTAGTTAGGCTGGTGGCATTTTTAGCATGTTGTTGATATGAGTAATTAGACCACAGTTAGTTGGATTAAATCCATGCCAAAAAAGGAAGAGGTAGACAAGGCCATTTGTTGATCTCCTGTTTGCCATTTAGTTACATAGTTACATAGTTAAATTGGGTTGAAAAAAGACAAAGTCCATCAAGTTCAGCCCCTCCAAATGAAAACCCAGCATCCATACACACACCCCTACCTACTTTCACTTAAATTCTATACACCCATACCTATACTAACTATAGAGCTTAGTTAGCCTTTGATATTATGTCTGTCCAAAAAATAATCCAAGCCACTCTTAAAGGCATTACCGTATATGCTCGAGTATAAGCCGAGTTTTTCAGCATCCAAAATGTGCTGAAAAAGTCTACCTCGGCTTATACTCGAGTCAGTGGGCAGTAGCTGAGATTGCAGTCACTTTTAATCATTCCTATACCAACAGTTCACTTGGGGAGAGACTGAATATCACACAGCGCCCTCTGTTGGTTATATGAAAGAATAACAGTGCACCCTCTGTTGGTTATATGAAAGAATAACAGTGACTGCAATATCACACAGCGCCATCTGTTGGTTATATGAAAGATTAACAGTGACTGCAATATCACACAGCTCCCTCTGTTGGTTATATGAAAGAATAACAGTGACTGCAATATCACACAGCGCCCTCTTTTTGTTATATGCAGGATTAACAGTGATGGCAATATCACACAGCACCCTCTGCACATGGTAGTGGGACAGTGGGACAATGCACACAGTAATCCGTTTGGCAATTCTCTGTCACCATCAACTTTGCAAAGAAGTCCGGTTGATCGCTGGGGGGGTCACTTTGGCGGAATGTGCGCTACTGGGAGACAGGGCTGTAGTTGTGTCTAGGCTTATACTCAAGTCAATAAGTTTTCCCAGTTTTTGTAGGAAAAATAAGGTACCTCGGCTTATACTCGGGTCAGCTTATACTCGAGTATATACGGTAACCGAATCAGCCATCACAACATCACCCGGCAGTGCAAGGGAAGAACCCCCTACGTTGCTTCAAATGAAAGCTTTTTTCTTCTAGTCTGAAGGGGTAGCTTCTGGTACGGTGATCTACTTTATGGGTGACATAGAATGTACTATATATATATATATATATATATATATATATATATATATATATATACACATATATATATATATATGTATATTTTAAACAAACATAAAAGGTCCATACTCATGGGTTGCAAAAAATGTTTAGTGTTTATTTAACTTTTCGGCTCTTGAATGTGAGCCGTCCTCAGACCCTTTTATGTTTGTTTAATATACAGATTTATGTAACAGCACCTGGGCATTTACCAGTGATCTGTGTGCACAGCGTATATATATATATATATATATATATATATATATAGATATAGATATATAGATATAGATACACTGTATGTGTATATATGCTCTGCCCATGCTCTTCCAATTAATGACCTCACTATTCTTATCTTTTTATGCCTTACCCTGCAGATTTTTGCTGTTGATCAATCTTATCGGGTCACTCTAAAATTCTCAAAGACTGCTGATGAAGTGCGAGAGACTTCCGAGGAGATCAAAAGGTAAGGACTAGCATGAAAATATGCATTATGTCTTTGTTTACAGCACTAAATTTTACTCGGACGATGACAGCTATTTTATTTTAATTTACCTGTCAGTGCAGAGTCTGCACACCGTGATACTAATGGAGAAATTAACCCCTATAGACCTGTGATTGACAAAAGTGTGGCACAAAGAACTAACCAAAATGATAGACTCTTGCCTTATTGGTTTTATTAGGGCTACTTTATATTCTGTGTTTGGTAGTACTATAAGGGTCAATGGAGTAAAGTCAAATTGTTGCATGCACACACAGTACCTGTCCTATTTTTTGTAAAGGAGCTTTAGAATGTTTTGGGGTATGTTGCACTTCTACTCTCAGCACCCGGTGTTTTTTTGTATGCATATTGGTATTTTTTAATATATTCGGGGGCCAATTCACCAAGCTCAAGTGAAGGATTCGAAGTAAAAAAACTTAGAATTTCGAAGTGTTTTTTGGGTTACTTCAACCATCGAATAGGCTACGTCGACCTTCAACTTCGACTTCGAATCGAAGGATTCGAACTAAAAATCGCTCGACTATTCGATAGTCGCAGTACTGTCTCTGTCTGAAAAAACTTCGACCCCCTAGTTCGCCATCTAAAACCTACCAAACTCAATGTTAGCCTATGGGGAAGGTCCCCATAGGCTTTCCTAAGTTTTTTTGGTTGAAGGATAATCCTTCGATCGTTGGATTAAAATCCTTCGAATCGTTCGATTCAAAGGATTTAATTGTTCGATCGAACGATTATTCCTTCGATCATTCGATCGAACTATTTGCGCTAAAATCCTTCGACTTCGATATTCGAAGTCGAAGGATTTTAATTCCCAGTCGAATATCGAGGGTTAATTAACCCTCGATATTCGACCCTTGGTGAATCGGCCCCTAGTGTTATTTGTATAAGCAAAACTATACTTTAAATTTAAAACAATATTGTAATTGTACTGGAACAGACAGTGAATAAATAACTATAAGTAACAAATTAAGAAAAAAAAAAAAATATATATATATATATATATATATATAAAAAATCAAAAGAGAAACCGCACCAACAGGACTTTATATGAAATAAACAAAAAAGTTTTATTGATCAACGTTTTGGCTCAACCGCTAGAGCCGTCTTCAGGCACTAAACTTTTTAGTATATAAAGTCCTGTTGGTGCAGTTTCTCTTTTGATTATTGCTATTGATGTTCCAAACCAGCACACAGGCATTGCCTTTTGATTGTCCTTGTGCACCGTGTCTAAGTTTACTATATATATATATATATATATATATATATATATATATATATATATATATATATATATATATTACACTTACATTCAAGAGTACAAGCTAGGAGTGAAAAAAACATGAGTTTTTTCTACTATATAATTTATTTATATCAACACAGTGGAAGAACTAACAACTATCTTTTAAATATATTTATTAAGGTTGGAGCCAGGTTTATCCTAGGGCAATTGAGAATTAACATTTAATATGATGTAGTGAGTGATATTCTGAGACAATTTGCAATTGGTTTTCATTTTTTATTATTTGTGTTTTTTATTTAGTTTTTTTATTCAGCAGGCCCAAATTCACCTAGCAACCATGCACTGATTTGAATAAGAGACTGGAATATGAATGGGAGTGGGACTGAACAGAAATAAGAATAATAAAAACTAGCATTACAGAGTATTTGTTTTTTAGATGGTATCTTTGACCTCCACTTGAAAGCAAGAAAGTCAGAAAAAGCAGGCAAATAATTCAAGAACTAGGAAAAAAAAGAATGAAAACTAATTGAAAAGTTGCTTTGAATTGGCCATTCTATAACATACTAAAAGTTAACCTAAAGGTGAACCACCCCTTTAAGATAGCAAATAAAATATCAGTTCTTAATATTCCTACCTGTAGAGTCTTTTTTAACCAAATAGTTAGATGCCACTGCAGAGCAACTATAAAGAGTTAAATAAAGAAGAAAAGAAAAAGCAAGAAGATAAAAATCCTCTTAACAATGCAGTATTTATATATTTTTTTCTAATTGCAGAGCTCTGACAAAGGCAACAAAAGCAACAGTGTATGTGGCACAGATTAAGGATGATGAGCCTCAGACAAAAATGATAATGCAGCGGTAAGTAATATGCCCAAAACCCCTATGGTGAAGCTCAAAATATGTGAATGTTTCAATATAGACTCCACTTAAAATAAAAGTGTACTGGAGGATTTTGAGGGTTGCTATTTGACAATATACACATATTTCGTCCCCATTTACTGCAAGGTGCAATTTACAGGTAATAAGTTGATATTGCTCAACTGAATGTGCCCTCTTGCATTTTAAATCAGGTGCAAATCTTTGAGTCTCATACTAGATACTCATAGATTTATTCTTGAGGTGGCAGGGGAAAAATATAGTGAGAGGTACCTTTTGGGCCTGTTTTTCAACACTGCATACTGCCCCACATTAGAGCAACAGCACTAAGGGGCACAAGAGCACTTAACAGAACTTGAGCCCCCACAGGGTTTTTGCTCTTTGCATGGAGTTCCAGATTGAAAATCCGGTGCTCTGTGCAAAAATCAATGTCAAAGGATGCTGCCCGGCCCTGTCCTTACGCCTGCAGCATTTCCATCCATAGGAGGGGGATGCCTATGTGCCTCTACTCCTCTGCCCCTTTTGAATCTATTGCAGTTTAATGCATGCCGCATGAGATTCAGATAACAGTCCACAGGTCTCTGCTTTTCAGAGCACAGAGGCCTGCCAGTATTCGCACAATGCCCTACGTAGAAGACAAAGTGCAAAAAAAAAGAGTCTGATTGCACTTTGCACACTGCATGGGGCATTGTAAATTAACCCTTATATCTTAGGGTTATTTCCAGTAGGCTATTCAAACTCAGACAGAAAGCAAGTGCCTCCAAAAATACAAAATGGATTAAAGAGAAAACATTGCAAAGCTAATAAAGAAATTTGATCATGAGCTGGTGCCATATGGTGGTGCTTTCTGAGACTGCAATAGGTAAACATGGGAACCTTCTGTCTCATCCATGGTAGGATATAAAAACATGTTGTGGATTGAGAGCAGCTGTTCCCCATAAAACTAAAATTCTTTAGTTGGAGAAAGTGGCAGTCATCGCATAACCATTATAACAAAATCACTTTTTATTTTTATATTAAGCCTTGTAATTGGGTATTTGTGTAATTGTTAATAAATGTGTTATTGGCCTGACACATTTTGTGTAAATATGAATAACGTGGCCCAGAAGTGTAAACTTTGCAGTCCCCCATGATTGTACTAAGTATTGGTTTTCTGGGGACCACTGATGTGACCCTTACTGCTGTGTGCCCCTGATGTCTGCCATGACTGACCTGATTAATATATTAATATAATATTCTAATTATTCAGTTTATTTCTGTATTGGTTAGTGTAAAAACAACTACCAGTAAGGCCAGGATGAATATATACTCACTAAACTATGTTTCTCTTTCAGGGCTAGTGCCCAGTGCATTATGTTTGTATATTTTGTATACAATAATGGAACTGCTATCACTCCAGCGGAATTGGAAAGGTAAATAAGGATTTGACTCCAAACCAAGAGTTTCCCCAGAATCTCTCTGCATTTATTTAAAGAACAATCTCAAACATCTAATATGAGCCTCATCTCATGGAAATAAACTAATTATAATCAATTAAAAATTCTGCACCATTTACCATTTCTAAAATACTCAAGTTCATCTTCATTTTCCTCCTATCAATAATATGTCCCTCTCGCTGCAGTTTTGTTTGGCAGAAAGTTATTTCTCATAAATCATTGGTCTTTTGTCCTTTTGCCTAGACAAAGTACACTATTAGAGCAAACTGTCTTTCACTGACTCTGTTTCTGATTTTCATGTGATGAAGCTTATATTATTTTTTCCATGATACTTGCCTTTAATTGGGCTGGAACTAGAAAATAAGGGTGCCAAGAACAGTTTAATGCGAAAGAATACTGAAATGAATTTATTTAGGAGACTGGAGTAAGGTTTTTCGGGATTTGATGGGTTTTTTTTATGATGCTTTGAAACCATTGCTCTTTCTTACTCCAATGTTACTTCACTCCACTTTTGTATCTGTTTAACATCTGTTTACTAAAGTTCATAAAAATAGTATATACCTAATTGCACATGAACACCATGACTATTCTTGCAACAAAATTCACGCAGCTCCCTTGTTTACCAAAGTACGATGTGACAAATTTGTCTTGATATAAGTGCTGTTAATGAAATAAGCGTAGCACTTAACTTCAGTGTTATTTCTTGCAAGTTGCAAATTTATTGACACTCTTTAAAGGAGAAGGAGAGTCATTTACCACTTGAGGGTGCCAAATGTTAGGCAGCCCCAAGTGAATGTATTTACTTACCTGAAACTCCGGGCCTGTGCTCCAGCAGAAAAACTCCAGCAGAAAACTGCACTGGCCCGGGGTTATTCCAATGAGCACCACAGAACGATCCTCTTCTGGCTTCTTCTGTCTTCTCACGGCTGCGCATGCTCATTAAAGTGAAAAGTCGAAGTTTAACTAAAAAGTTGGCTTTTTCATTTTATTGCACATGCGCCTGCCCCGGGGAAATTTTAAAGAAAGAAGAAGCCGGAAGAGAAGCGCTCCGTAGTTTATAAAAAATAGTATTTATTAGCAATTTATAAATTATTTATTAAATAGGATTATGGCCAATTAAGTAATACAAGTAATCAATTATTTTCACATTATATTAATTATTCTAAATACATCCACTAATAATATGTGTATAAACATCATTTTTCCCCACTGGAAAGACTACATTTTGCTGCTCATGTCAAAAAAAATTATGACAACAGGAACAAAAAGCAGAAACAGGGAAATTCATTGTGAGATTGTGTTGTGGTATCTACTTTGCTAGCTCCATCATATTTCAAACTTGATCATACATTTTTAAATGCCATTTAGGGGGTTATTTATCAAAGGTCAAGTTTGTGAGGTTTGTGTTTTCTCCTCAAATAAACCCAAAACTCCAATGTTTGCTTATTTATGAAAAACCCGAATGTAAAAAACTCAAATGCTCGAATTGATTGAGTTATCAACAAAAAAATAAGCTTGAATACCTGGAATTGATCAAGTTTTCAAGCACAAACCACAGAATATAACCAGAAAATCATGAAAGTTAAAAACATCTTCAAGTGACCTTTGCCATTGACTGCTACATGACCTAGACAGGTTTTAGCTGGAGTACTTTTGCATCCGAGCTTTTCGCAGCTTCAGGGCAGAATAAATCTCAAAACAATTTTTTTTTTTTTATCCTGAAAAATTTGAGTGTTTATTGAAACTACCCAAGAAAAACTTGAATTTTTTGGGAAAAACACAACTCGATGTTTAATAAATAAACTCTTTAATTTGTATACTTGCTATTTTGTATGCCCACCTTTTTACATGTAGTTGTCCCAATTTGATCTCATATTCATTTTTTTTTGCTCCAGGATTGTACAGAGTGACACAGCAGCGCTCTCAGAACTTCTACAGCTGGGACTGTTTGTTATTGTAAGTAAAATATACAGCTTTCTGGTGACTCTGTGGTGAGCTGAGCAAGGGTTGATGACTGTTCTCTCACACAAGAACTCATTCTGCTCTAGGTCAGGTTGATGGTCAGGTTTTAAAATAATTTCCTTTTTCTCTGTAATAATAAAACAGTACCTTATACTTGATGGTAGCTAAGCTGCATGAATCCATTTTGGTAAAAAAAAAAATCTGTTTGGTTTACTTCATGTTTAAATAATTGTCAGCGGACTTAAATGAGAACTAAAGCTTAAATAAAGAAGTAGCTAGAAATGTTGTACATTATGTTTTGGGCTTCTGTAGCAGCCCAAGGCAACCACAGCCCTTTAGCAGGGAAGATCTGTGTCTCCAAAGATGCCCCAGTAGCTCCCCATCTGCTGATTCACTGCACATGATCTGAGCTGCTGTGACTTACTGAGCTTAGGGACCAACTCAAAATATACAGTACACATAGAATATAAATGTCACAATATTGGGCTAAATAGCAATTCATACAGATAATTAATACATGGCAGCACAGAAACCAGTGCAATTAGCATCAAAATTTAATCAGCCTTTTAGCATCAGCTTATATTACAGGTCAACCTCATTATCTGCTTGATAATTTGCAACAACACCTAAGCTTAGCTTCTCAACAGCTGCTCAGAGCCCACTGAGCATGTGAGTGTCACAGACACTTTCCAAGATGGTGACCCCCTGTGACAAGTTTGAAAGTTTTGGATAATTGCTGCTATTAAGCAGCTGACACTTTAGGCTGGTGCAAGAAGTGCATTATATAAAGTATGACATTTTTAGCCATATTTAGGTTTTTGTTCTCCTTTAAGGTATGGTATTCAATTGATAGAAATATCCCTTATCCAGAAAACTCAAGCATTCTGGGTAATAGATCCTATACCTGTATCACATCAGTGAAATATATCTGTCTCTGACACCAATAAGTGATAGATATATAGGGAAATATTTCACTATAAATATTTCAGGTTCTTACTACTGTTCTGCACAGTTTTATAATGTGGGCCCTAAAAATAGTATAAATTCATATCATCTATGAAAGATTAAAGGAAATGCTGCCTTTTCTTGTTTTTCCCAATGAATTTTGCACATTTCAGACTTATGTTTTCCTCTGATTGATTTACAGGGCGGGGGCACAGATCCCAAAAAAACAAATGAAATCCTGTACGGAGTTATTGCTGGCCTGGCTGGTGCCTTGTTGCTCATCGTTGTGATTATGATCATAGCTCTGGCCTGCATGCGGAAGAGGTACATATCTCTGTCATTGCTGTAATCTCATCTCTCATTTAAGTCTCTCCAACAGGAAGATATTAGAAGAGAAATCAATAGTTAGTGCTCAGTCATTGCGCTAGCGTTAAAGGATTATAACACGATTTGCTTCTATTTGAATAGGTATTTAAATTGCATGTGGCATATTTATGCTTATTTTCCTCCTCGTCTGTGACGATAACTGCTGAGAGTAATGCTTGAAACATATGCCTACATCTTGTTTCTAGCATTTGTGAGACAATGTTCTTTACAATGGTTAATATTTTGTTTCAGAGCATAAAGTAACTTTATTAAATGATCTTGAGCTGTATACAGTATGTGTTTCAGCAGTTTTTAGTCTTGTTTTTAATTTGTACACAAATACCAAGGTACGCACTAGCTGTTACTAGACAATTTACAATTCACTCTAAACAACTCTGAAAATAATCTAAACGTAAGGTTGTTTCAGGATAGTTTATTAAAAGTACTAAGCAAATTGGCTGGAGGAGACTTCTTTGAATGATGCCTAAGGTCTGCAAAGAGATCAAATGCAGCAGAGTTGCAGGAGCAGCCTAGTAGGCAAGAGGGGGAAAATGTTAGAGTTAAAAAAATGTAATTCAAAAACAGAATGCAAAGGATCCAAAGGGAATATGTCATCAGAACAGGGCCTTTAAGGGTACTACTATTTTTTTTCCTTTTTCTATCACAGCCTCATGCTTACCCATTCCTACCCGTTCCTATATTCAGGCAATTGGAGGAAGGTTGGCTTCTGAGGAGGGTACAATTTCCTTATATTAAACATTGAAGCCTGTATTAGGGAATCTGTGCACCAACCACTATGGGAAGCAGCTACTCTTTGTATATATAAGGGGTTATTTACTAAGGGGCAGATTTATCAAGGGTCGAATTGAAAATTTGAATTTTTGAATTTGAATTTGGAATTTTCAAGTTTATTTTAGTGTAATTCCACTAGGGAATAGTTAAAATTTTGATTAGAGTTTTTAAAAAATTCAAATTTTGAAATTTATCATGTACTGGCCCTTTAAGAATTCAAATTTAACTATTCACCACTTTAAACCTGCTGGATTGTTGTTTTAAACTATGGGAACTTCCTGGAATCAATTTGGAGTTGTTTGGTGGCATCTCAAAGATTTAGTTTTTTTTCTGCGAAAACCAAACTGAGTCCAAATCAAAATTTGCATATGCAAATTAGAGATGGGAAGGGGAAAACATTTTTTACTTTCTTGTTTTGTGACAAAAAGTCACGGGATTTCCCTCCCGCCCCTAATTTGCATTTGTAAATTAGGATTCAGATTCAGTTCGGCCGGGTAGAAGGAATCGGCCGAATCCGAATCCTGCTGAAAAAGTCTGAATCCTGGCCGAATCCCAAACCGAATCCTGGATTTGTTGCATCCCTACCCACAATATATTCAAATTGGAAAAGGGCCATCTGCCATTGACTCCTATAGGACCTAAATAGGTTTGAGATGGAGTATTTTCAGATTTGGAATTTAGCACATTCAGGGCATAACTTTTGTTTCCTCGAAAAATTTGAGCTTTCCCCTTTAAAAGCCCGACCAGAAACATAAATAATAATAAATAACCCCCCATAATGTAGAGTTTACAAAAAATGCCTGTAGATGTCTAATCTCGGCCTTATAGATGTAAAACTACCATTCTTAGGTTTCAACCACAGGCAAAGGTAGCTGTTCTTCTTCTGCTATGTGAATGATAATGATTCATGTACGAGCCTGTGCAGTCTGCATTCTGTTAGAAAGGCCAAGGTCACATTTTATTTGTATTGTTTTATAACCTTCGTGTCTCGCACTTTCTAAATAATTCACATTGCATTAAAGTTTTAAAATAACCACCTGGTGTGTTTCAGCCACAAGAGGCAGCTTCGAGCAGTAAAAGCTTTGAAGGTGGCAAAGACTTTACCTGCAGAGATGGTGCAGGGAGTGGAGGCCATACCTGGAACCAATAAATTTAATTCAGATGGGTGAGAGTTTTGGATTATTCTTCTCTCTAACTGTAGACCGGATGCATGTTTTTATTGTGATACAGTATAAAGGCACCTTATTACCCTATTCTTTGTGATTCTGAAACTTTGATTTAAGTAAAAATAAATGAAGTTATGAAACCTAGTGATGGTTTAGAGACATCTCCATACTATGACCAAATATCCCATGTTCTCATACTGTAGGGTCAGCTGTAAGCTGTGGATTGTGGGGCCCCTCTCAATAAACACATGCTCATGTCAAATTATTACTATTTCATACCTAGGCCTTACTATCTTTTTATGTTTTGTGTTTTACAGAGCCAACCCAATGCTGAATCTTGATATGAACCCAATTATAGATCTGGGCTTTGAAGAAAGCAGTTCATATAGTGACAGTGCCAGGTTTGTAATAAATACTCTACTCTACTACCTTACCCCAGCTAATTACATAAAGTCGGGTGTAATTGGGCAGAAGTATTTTTTTTTTTGATTCAGCTACTTATTCAGGGGGGTTTACTTTCAGTATAGTGTTATTTCTGGAAAGACATAAAAGACAAATTAAATATTTCTTATTTTTCATAGCGTGAACTCTCTTGATGATAATATGATGGCCAAAAATGGAGGCCAATCTTCAGTTCTCCAGGTGAGATACATAAGTAGACATGATAATTAAATATTGGCATGGGTTGTGTGTGTCAGAAAAAAAGGCAGCTAACCCCTCAGAAACCTGTTTCCTGTTTAAAGGGGATCTGTTTGTAAATTGTATATTCCTGGTGATTCTGATGGTGCTTTATTGTAGTTTTTTCTTTTTCACATTGTAGTGAATATTGTTCAGGTGTGAAAAATGAATAGTGTTGTGTCAGATGCTGTAATAAAGCCTGTCCTTTTTGTGTAAGCACTTACCCCAAAATGTACTTACTTCCCACAAAAGATTCTGTTTGGGATTTGGCCAAATGGTGAACCAATCTTCTTCTTTTTCATAGTAATAATTTGTAAAGTAGGGGGAACGAAAATACACTGTATGCACCATCTCATGAAAATAAGACACTTTCTAAATATAATCAGTTAAAGGTTCTGTACTGTTTCTGACATTATCAAGTTACTGTTCTTTCTTGTAGAAGGTAATAGAATTATCCAAATCCTAAATTGAATACTTTATTCCATTAATATCCAGTCCTCAGCACTCTGTAAATGAGTCATGGCTTTATGGAAGTGATAATATCTCCTTTTTCTAATAAAGGTTTACCAAACTTCCTTTAGCTACAAACTGAAATAAGCATTCAGTATTCCCAGTGCCTGAATACAAACTAAAATGACTGTTGTTCTTTGCCCATTCCATGTCTCAAGTATCACTTTACAAACACCTGAACAAGCAACATGGCTGCTCACATATAGAAATTTTCTGCATATACATGTTGTGCCCTTATATGTTACTGTCTACAGAGAGGTTAAATGTCCATGTGATATGTAGTCATTCATATTTCTTTCTTTTGTTTATATATTCAATAAGTACATCACATTTTATTTTTCAAGTTAATTTTATAAAATAGTTAAAAAGTACGTTTTTTAAATGTCCAATTTATACTCCACAGTACCAGACTAAACCATTGTGTACCTGCCACTGTTTATAGTCATCCAGCTTCCAATTAAATGACAAAGATCTCATTTGTTCTAGACATATACTCAATGTCAAACTGGGATGCCAGGGGCTCACCAGAAAACCTTAGGCTGAGGGCCCACTTTCCAAACTATTATAACTCCTTGCCTTACTCAACCTTTTTATTCTCCTAGTCTCTTTTCTCTACATACTATACTCTATTCTTCCATTATTAAGCTTCTTTGTTCCAAAAAAGAAATAGGGAATGGCCATAAAATAGGCCAAATGGTTAGAAGCAAAAGGCCCACTGACACCTGGGCCCACCGGGAGTTTTACTGGTATCCCGGTAGGCCAATCAGACACTACATGTTCTAGTTTTCTTGATTTATTGTCTCCTTCTGTACACAGGAAAACCAAGATGTGTCTGGGCCTTCAGGAAGAGATGAAGATAGCAGAACCAGGGAAGAACCCTTGGCTGCTGCACTCAGTGGCAGGATGGAAAAATCTTACAGCAATGGAGCCCTGGATACTACAGACTTGTAATAGTGACACAAGATTAACACACTGCAGTGCCACTAAATGTACACTTTAATTTTGCTTGATCACAATACTGATTTGTATTGACTTTATACAATGTTTTGCATGGTACAATGGGACTCTCCCACTAGCCTACAGACCACTCACTAGCACAAGCTGGCAGCAGACTGATCTGTGCATGAGCATTTGCAGAGATGCCTTATCTCTTATGATATCTTATATGATATTTTATGATACCAAACAAAAGAAGGAAAGCAACATATACAGCAGGATTCACCACTCCATGCACACTATAAATTATTTTACACACATATATATATATTCCTTCACCATCTTGCACATCCTTAGCACATAATAGTGGCAGCTCTCTAACTGAAGAACTCTGGTATATTGATACATAAGTGTGCTGTTAATAACTTACCTATGTCTGCTTTACTATAAAGAAATCACTGCCTTAACACAGTGACTGTATACACACTAAGGATTGTTCCTCATGTATTATTGTTCTGTTATTGTGGGTGCTATCCATTTGGGCTGATTATAAAATTCTGCACAATTTCTGAGAAGACCCAATTTAATGGAAAAGCCTCTGTGGTCCTAGATTTCAGATGAGCTGGGCACAAAGAACTATGCACAGTTAAATAATGATAATATTTAAGAAAAGCAAATTGTCCTTTTTATTGCAAGATCTATGGACGCCCCTCCCCTCTAGCTGCGTTGCTAGTGCTATTTGTTTAGAATATGCATGAAAATATAGTTACAGTGCAGTGGATTTGTAGGCCACCTGAACATGATGCCAAGAAATATGAGCATTAATAAATTGTGATAAAACTTGACCTGCCTAAACCATGTCACCCTGCCTATGAAAGACCAACAACACATAGGTTAGAACACATTTCTAATTATTATTAACATGTATTTATAGAGCGCCAACATATTTTGCAGTGCTGAATTATTGGAACTGTAGTCCATCAGTAGCTTGATTAGTAGTGTTAAGGAATTCGGTTTTAACCATTTCATGTGTATTGCAGTTTGACTGTTTTGCCCTCATTTTTGTGGTAACTATATTTAAAATTGTGCCCTTCCTGCTTTGAGCTAAGTTGTCTCCTCTTTTATAAACAGTGTAATTTATATTTCAAAAAAAATGCTGCTCTTGAAATAATAAGACAAATGAAAACATTCAGCGTTACATGCATATTCTGATCCCTATTCATTCCTCGAAATAAAGGAAGCGATTGTTGACCTCTATGTTCGGTGTAAACATGCAACTCTGAATAGAATTTGAAATTCAGCTAGATTCTATAATTGTGTTATCAGGGAAATGGAATTTGAGCAAAGATATGTTTGTATGTGTGTTTAGCTGTCATTTTTACAAATTTTTGGCTTAAGTAAAATTGTCAATCATTGCCATGAAAATGCCTTGCCAATCGGAGATGCAGAAACATATATATTGTATGGCAATGATGTAGGGCTAACATATCTCTACCTTTGGCTCTGTAGTCAGTACATACTATCAGGTTAGAACAGTGATACCCAATTATCCTTTCTCCACCTGTTGCAAATTACAAGAAATGACTGGGGCTGTTGGGAATCTTGTTGGTTTATTTAGTAACATGCATTTTAGTCCAAGTAACTTATAGTACATTGACTTTTCTAACATCACCAAACCCTTAAAAACTAACTGATGATTGGCTGCTTGTGGTTACAGGAACTTGTCCATGATACATATATTCATATATATTACTGGTATTATCCGTGTCTGTTGGTGTGTGTGGAGGGGGAAAAGAGTAACACACATTTAACAAAAAAATTTTCAGAAAATTTTTATTAACCAATGTTCAGCTCTACAACTTGGGAAAATGGAAGGGAAAAAAATGACGAGTCCACATTATGTCACCACCATCACACATTAAATTAAACTTCTATGGCACATTATAAATTCACATCATAATCAGAACAGCAAAGAAAGAGAAATGTAGACTAGGAGTCAAAAGTACAGGAATATCACAGCGAGAGGAAGGTGCCCAGCTCGTACCCATCAGTCACTTGGGCTGAGGCATTGCTAGAGAATAGAATAGAAAAAAGTAATCTTAACTGTGTTTGCTAATGTTCTATGAGATGGACATGGAAACTCTTCGAATAGAAAAATTAGCCACATACCAAATACTGCTCAATATCCTCTACCTTCAGTAGGATAGCTCACTGATGATGCCCCGTGAGTATACTGAGTTAGACATTATTATTGTGCTAAAGCAGTATGAAACATTGGAGCATACGGGCTTCTGTTGTTATAAGAGATTGGGCAAGTGGTTCCTGTCCGCAATTTTCAAATGACAAGAAAACATGAAACATCAGTCCTGGTTCGGTAGCAATGCTGAGCAAAAGACTTGCCTGCTCCAAAGGCTGTATAAGGGCACTTCATGACTTGCAAAGAGAAGAGCTGAGATTGTGGCCACTTGCTTTGAAATAGCTCAGTGTCAAGAAGGATTGTCACAGTTGTACAAAAATGTGTTAAAAAAAAGTTTGACATGCCTAACTCTGAGGATGAGATCTGCCTCTTGGCCATTGATTCGACACCCACCTCCAAATATACGGTGGATTTCCTGTAAAGATAACATACTCCTGATTGTCTCTCTATGATCATATTTACATTGAGAAGCCCTAGTCAAATCTTGATATTTGATCATGTAGCTCAGTATTAAAATACTAAAACCTTTCTCTAGAAACATATCACAACTAATACTGTTTTGAAAGACATCACACTATTCTATGTACACGATTTGTTAAAAATTCCGAGTGTTCGTGGTCAAGGTAAACGTCTTGCTGGCAAGCTGTAAAAGCTCCTCACCGCTGAATGATTGTCATTGACATAAACAAACCAACGGCAACCCATGATACATTTCATACAGCCAGGGCAACTCAGCCAATTTGTCATATGTCCGTTACTGTCACCCAGCTCTGCCGTATAATCCCCACTGTAAAGGCAACCACATTAAATGAAAGGAACACTTCCAAAATGTCACGAAAGAAGAGACTAAGAAATTGTTAAAGAAAGTTAGAAACACTTGTTTAGCGAACAGTACAAGTAACATGCTTCTTGCTTTCCAAATGAAGGTTCTAAACAATATGGGCATGTGCTTCAGTTTGCATAAATACAGTGCTATTTTTAGGACATTTTAAGACATTAGTACAAAGCATATCAAAGCCAAAGATGTCAAATTAGCTGGAGTAATTCACATATAGCATAGGCATAGGAAAGCATAGGCAAATGCTGGCACTTCAAACAGCACACAAGATGGGGAAGGGAAGGGTTCACAGTCCTTTCAGCTCCTGAAACGTGAAACAGGAACTTAGTAGTAATCATTCCTGTTGCTTCCAATTAAGCAGACATACAAGTTGTCACTGGAAAAGCCTGCATGTATACGTAGCAGGATATACGTAGTTAGCGATAAGACTGAACAGCAAGAACAGAAGAAAAATTTTAAAAAACCCATTATTAAATATTTTACTTTATGATGATATTTAAAAATTACAAATAGTTTTGAGCCATTAGTAACCTTAAAGAGGTTGTTCACCTTTAAACTAACTTTTAGTATGATGTTGAGAGTGATATTCTGAGACAATTTGCAATTGGTTTTCATTTTTAATTATTTGTGGGGTTTTTTTTGAGTTATTTCATTTTTTTTTGTCAGCAACTCAACAGTTTGCAATTTCTGCTGTCTGGCTCAAATTACCCTAGCAACCATCCACTAATTTGAACAAGAGACTGGAATATGAAAAGGAGAGGCCTGAACAGAAGATGAGTAATAAAATGTATCACTAACAATACATTTGTAGCTTTACAGAGCATTTGTTTTTAGATGTCAGTCACCCCCATTTTACAGCTGGAAAGAGTCAGAAGGAGAAGGCAAATAAAACAATAAAAAACAAATAATGAAGATCAATTGAAAAGTTGCTTAGAATTAGTCCTTCTATAACATATAAAATTAACTTAAAGGTGAACTGCCCCTTTAACGTCTAACTTTAAAGGAGCCTCTGCCATGAAAATATTCAAACTGAATTCTGATTAGCGGATTACAATACCAATACTGACACCGTTTTATCACATCTTGCATGAGAGTCCATGAGCAAGTGTAGGGAGTTGCTTCTACAATTAGGGGGTTCCATGACTAGCCCTATTTGGACAATAACATCCCTGGGGATATGATTCCAAATTTCCTTAGTGGGAAGGTCATAGCCTTAGCTTACAAGTTGCAAGGAGATTACATTTCGGGGGAGATGTGAGAAGAGATAAGAAAGGTTGTGGCCCCAAAGGCAGAGTGAAATAGGGAATTGTATGCAAAGAAGAAACTGCAAGCTGATTCAGTAATACCCACATCAAAACAAGCAATTGGGAAATAATTATAAGTATAATCATTAATACTTCCATTAACAAACACAAAATGTGAATTAAAAACAGAATGGCCCTTCAAAGAAACATTGCAGCATCATTTCTGTTTTAATTTAATACATACAGTTGTTCTGCTGCTTAGTATGCCTCTGGTCCATGGCACACCAGTTGGTAACTGCCTGTCACCAGTGGTGATGGGTGGATTTCAGCCCTAAGATAGTAAAATGCATGAAAAATATATAAATATATATAAATATATATGGTCACTTTACATTCATTATCCTATTTGAGGTACCATGTGCCCCTCAACACTCTTTCTTTGCTGTTTGTTCATATTGATAGTCTATCAGCTGTTGCTTATCTTTCCCTTACTACAAGATTTCTTTCCATTCAGGTCTCCTCTTTTTGGCACAAAAAGCTCTATTCTATATTCTGAAGCCTATACCACTTCTATGTAATTTGTTGTGCTCACTTCTTTCTAGCTCCTGTCTTGTTTTACTGTCTCTCTCAGCAAAACATGACTTCACTATATTTATTGATGGCCAAAGTCTAACATGCACAATTCAATAAGCAATAAATGCTGAACACTTTGGTCTTCAGAGATAACTTTCTTGACACGGCACAATATATATATATATATATTGTATGCCGCAATTAAGCATTATGTGTTACTTGATCTCAAGCTCCCTTGTGGGTGTACCCTAGACTGAGAAATAGGACCCACAGAGAACGCAATGAAACTAAGTCTTGATTTATTTTGATTGCATTAAGTGTTAGTCTCTGTATCCACGGTTCATACATGTTGATGTCTGGTGGGGGACCATCAAAACTACAAATCACGGCAATCAGTTTAAAAATCCACTTTGTATGTATTGTATTTATTGTTCGTGCTGCCCTAGGCTATTACAGGCAAAGCGCCCTGTTTGTTAGGGAAATATGACATCTTTATGTTTCCTCTCACCACTTCTACAACAATGGATGTCTCTAGTCTTATTATGTACCATTAACCTTGCAATATAAAATTCAACGGTATTCTAAACATATTAGTAAAATGCATGAGGCTTTCCTGCTACCTTATTAAAGCTTCTGAACTCTCCCTGGGTCTCTATGATAGCTACTCCCATGTTACACAAACAACAAACCACCAAGTAATCGTACCAAATAGAAATAGCTTCCATGTATGAACATGCTGGAAATGCACACTGATCCTATATAGATAGGAGATAGTAGCTGAGTAGCTGAACTAAAATCATTGCCTGAAAACATCTAAAGATTTGTTGCTGAATGCAGCACAGTGTGCTAAGTACAATTTTTCAGACCCTAGTCATCATGTTTTTTATTCACAATGCAATGATTGCAGATTACTGTGGAAGCTAACAGCCAAACAGGGGGGATTATGTCAGTTGTGGGGTGAGCCCTTAAAAGAGTATTAATGCATGATTTTTTTTTGCATCTATTGCAGGGCCAAGAATTTTTGGCACCCTAGGCAAGGGCTTGAATAATTGCCCCCCACCCAGTCCTGCATTACAATTTCCCACCTTACCATTCATATTGCCCCCTGTACCTGTGCCAGCAGCCATGATATTGCCCCATGTACCTGTGTCAGCACCTATAATATTGCCTCCATTTGTACCTATGCCAATGGCAGTCAATACCTCAGATTGCCCCCAATCTGTATCTGTGCCAGCATAAGCCAAAACATCCATAATATTGTTACCCCCAATTTGTACCTATGCCAGCGGCAGTCAAAAAATCCCGATCATATTGCCCCTAATTTGTATCTGTGCCAGCAGGAGCCAAAAATCCATCATATTGCCCTCAAACATCTGTGTACCTGTGCCAGCAGCCACTATATTGCCCCATGTACCAGAGCCAGCAGCAGCCAATCCCTTATATTGCTCCCAATCTGTACCTGTGCCAGCATCAGCCACAAAATCCACACTATTGCCTCCATATATGTACTTGTGCCAGCAGCAGCCAGAAATCCATCATATCATATGTCTACCTGGGCAAGTAGCAGCCAAGATTATCTGACTGCAGTACGAATCACGGGTAAGAGGGGGTTGGAACAGATGGCTTATAAAACTGAAAAACTATTAAAGGCCAAGAAAATCGGGGTTTAAAAAAAAAAAAAAAAAAAAAAAAGAAAATTACCCTTAAAAGTGTACCCCTGCATGATTGCGCCTAGTTCTGGCACTGATCTATTGATGCAACTTGTTGTAGGAACTCTGGAATTGCCACCATGCTCAGGGTCAATTGTAAGGACAATTAAACAGAACATGGAAGACAGACGTAATGGTGCTTAACATAAGTATATGGAAGTGCAAGGAGCTTATTTGGAAGCAAGTATCTTTATTGAATGGTGTGAATAAGAACAAAATGTGTGTCTATCTAAGTATGACCCTTCAAGTCTTCAAGTCTAGAACTGTTTCCCTTTAGTATTTATTGTTGCTTTGCAACCTGAAACACGTATTGCAATCACCACACTGGTAAATATGTGCATGTATGTGTCGCTGTATATTCTGCATTGCTGTAGAATTGATTTCTATTTGGTACAGAGTATTATCATGCCCACACTGTGAATTCTATGGCCTCTGGTTACCCTTTGACTTATGCTGTTTACTGGCACTATGTGGTGGGGCAAAATCAAACACCACAGCAGGCCAAAGGGTTGAAGGGTATCATGCATAGGCATTTATTGTGCATTGCCTAATGTGTGCTTATTGGCAAATCAAAATACATGCCCTTATAGTTCATATGTAACTGTCAGTAACCTTTCCTAATATACTACAACTCAGTTGATGCATGCATCATAAGCTCCATGCACCATGCGTTTGCACTTTGCACGTGACCTTACTTCTTATACCCGTCTCTTACATGCAGCTCTTTGTGTTCCTAGGATGCAATGCAAATAGCCTACTTGTTCCCTTTACTTGAGGGGTTGATAAGGAGCATGTAGCCAATCTGACTGGGAGAAAATGGCTGCCTAACCAAATCTAAACTGCTAGTTGAGCCAGTAATCCTGGGGAAATAAAAGGAAAATAAACAACACAGGCATATAACTCACTGTATTTCATTTAGACAAATTCACAGGAAAAAAAATATTAAATGAAGGTAAAATTGCCATATAGTAACCCAAATATTGCCTTTTATTTAAAAAAAAAAAAAATTGGCAAGGTCACATGATTTATCAAACCACAAGGTTGCACAGGCCATTAGTCTGCTGGGATACCACAGCTATATATATCACATATGGAGACAATGACCAATGTCATTCTCCCTTTCTTCCTTTCTTAATAAAATACTGGTGAACTGCAATTTACAGCCCAGCTGCAAACATTGTTTGTGTCTATTTGTTAGTAATAAAGAATCAAAATTGGTGCAAAAGAGTTAGAAATTATTTTACAATTGTTTCCTTTTATAAAACGGCATCTATGTGTTTATATATATATATATATATATATATATATATATATATATATATATGTCAAGAAGTACCGGCACTCACAGGTTTTTAAATATGCTCAAAAATAAAATTATATTTTATTTAGACTCAACGTTTCGATTCCCCACAGGGATCTTCGTCAGGAGTATACAAACAAACAGCAAAAAGGTTGTCTATATAGGTACATTTTTGCATTACTAGATTTGTGAATTACCATATTGCAACACTGCAATACTGAAAATGACAATGCCAGATTATATGCAATCGAAGAGCCATGTTGTACTAGTTCTGGTCAATATGTTCACAGGCTGATTGACTGGCCAGACCACAAAGACAGTGGGGCTTATTTATCAACACTAGGCAAATTTGCCCATGGGCAGTAACCCATACCAACCAATCAATGACTGGCTTTTACAGCCAGATGCAGGTAGAACAATGCAGGCAATGTTTTGATTGGTTGCCATGGGTTATTGCCCACAGTGAAATAGAGTTGATAAAGGACACGCAGTAAATCTAGGAATACACAATTGCAATGATAGAGGTCACCCTCTCCAAACCTGTCTCATCAGTATCTCTATAAATAGTAATAACTTGATCATCACATTTTCTAAAAAAAATCTCATCTAGGAATCTTGAGCTTCTAATATTAGTGACCTCCTCATTTATAAAATGAAACATGCAGAAAAGGCAGAATGATGTCTTCCAGGTTAAGATATATTTTTTGTGTAAGCAGCAAAAGGCATGCTAGCTAAAAACAGGAATGAGTTACTATTATAAAATTTGTACGAATATGGCAAAAAGTCCATAAAATTACAGAGGCTTTTGTTCTGAACTGGACTGGTACAGTATAATTGTAGTTATTTATGTATTATCTGTTAATTATATATATTGGTGCTGTTAATATCTGAAAATTGTGAGTGAACGGATACATGGTGGAAACCGTTGTACGTGCATCAGGCCCTAAGAATTGGGAGGCTACAGGTGCTGACTAAGAAACCTAATTAATTATATATATTGCACTGACACATCTTAATGCAGCACTTTTACTGAGATATACATCATTCCCTGCCCCAGTAAAACTAAAATGTAAATGTAAAAAGTCCCTACCGCACACAGTAGGATCAGTTTTATAACGAGCCAATGTACCTGCCTGTATGTTTGTTTGCAAATCTGCCTACCAAGGTAGTTATTTAATAGAGATGAATATGGAATCTAAAGGGCTTAACTCTGCAGATCAGTGGAATTGTTCACCTTTTAAGATACTTAAATATTTTGAGCCTCAGAAAACAGAGGAATATTTTTTTCATTGGGGTCAATTGGGGTCCAATGTGTTTTCATTCTATGTGTTTTAAAACGTTAATTGATCTCTAGCCAATGTATTGTATACTCCTTGTACTGCTCTATCTACAACCTACAGCTGTATGTTTTAAATTCTGTTTAGTTTTAGAAAAGTAAAATCATTACCTTTGAACCTGCACTTAATTAAATTGAAAATAATGTGTTTTTAGGGTTCAATAATGTGAATAGCATGCTGGCCCTGACTGGCCATCTGTGGGTTCGGGCAAATGCCCGATGGGTGAGTAAGTGTGGGATCACACGAAACACAAGATTGTCTGGTAAATAAAACTGTTTTACTTCACCGCTGTCTACTGATCTGTTGAGTGCACGCCGTAACCGTAAGGGTATCGTGTTGGTTGTGAAAGCCTCCCAAAGTTGTGGGTTCAGGCGTCGCACCGGGACCAGAGACCAGGAGCAGTGAGTGACCTTTATATAATCAATGCATATTAAAATGTGATGAATTAAGCAATAGGCCCGGGGGATTTGCACCTGGACCCACTCAGTAAAGGGGTGAGCGCTGCAGGAATTAAGCCTGCATGTTATTAATCAATTTAGAAAGGTAATAGGATTTGAGCTCACTTGTGTGTTGGGTTTTTAAATCTCACACCTTGCCTATCTAAGATCCAAAAAGCTGTGCAGCTTGTACTCATTATTTGTTGGGTCCATGCTGTATGGGGTAAGTTCCTGCTTAGTGCTGGGATGAAAGCTGCAGTTCCATTTTGCTGATCTGGCTTTAAAATCACACAGACATGGAACTGGGGCCAAACTTTACAGACAGGCTAGTTTATGTGGTTTCAGCACATAGGCTATATAATAATGCTGGGGATTCTATGCTAATGGACTGTTTATTAATAAATAGAGCTCTATTTATTAATCAGGGGGAAATGCCTGTTTTCACCTGTTTTAAAGCTAGCTGTTATTGATTTTGTTATATTTCTTTCTACTTTAATCCAAAGTAATGTGGCCAGGCTGATATTATATTATGTTATACATGCCTAGTTAGTATTGTTCAATGTGTAGAGACAAATTTTAAGGCTGTGAATCCCTTGCACAGATAATGGCATTGAATGATTTTTAAACAAATGCCTGTGGAAGAAAGGGCCCTAAACACCTTGCACCAGAGCCCTCCCTTGCCTTATTCTAGAACTGTCCCCTATATATTATTGACTCCAGTGAATCTGTACTTGTAACCCTTAACCATAATGTTTCTACTCCAAAAAAGGCAATTAATTCCTTCTGTTCTCTTATTGCTGCTAGTTTCTCATGCATGACAAGACGCTTGTGCTGATTTGAATTTTTCACATAGCTTTAGTCCTTCTTCATGATACAGACATGCTTCAGAATCAGATAATAGCTGGTCAATTAGACTACCAATTAATTGGGATCAATGTATCTAACCTGCAAACATTCAATCTGTTTATTAAATACTGCCTGCCAACTGAGCCACTCCTAAGCCAACAGCCTATTGGTCCAAGTGTGGGTATTCATGACAATATTGGCTTAGGCCTTTGCTAGATATTTAAATATGACCCATGGAGTTAGCACTGCATTGATCCATGGATGTGGACATCTCTCGGTGGGACTGCACGGGACCCTGAGGTGTCAAGATAATTGGCCAAGGGTTCAAATGAATGCTCAGCCAACTGGATTGCAAAATAAGGCATAAGGCATCCCTATAGGCAGCCTCACCAGAGAAGCAGAGCTTATTGTGCATTGCCAATTTAACACTTATCTCAACTCAATTTGCACAAAAGCCATAAGTGTACGGTTTTTAACGAACAGCCACAAATTAAAATTGTAAAAACAGTGGCATGAAAAATATGTCACAAGTGTCAGTACTAAAACTTATCTATTTCACATTTTTTTTTTTATATAAAAACAAGTTATTTGAAAGAACTGATACAAACACATATCTTTAGCAATAACAAGCTGCTTGATGCAGAGATTATAGAAGTTTGTATGCTTGTCTATATCATATTGCAAGACATACCTGGGATCTAGTCAGAGCTGGCTTACACATTCTTACCAACTTGTTCAGTAATGATTAAAGAAACATTCATCTAATAAAAGATACACTAATGGTATCCCTGTGCTACACGTTACAAGCAAATAAATCACAAACAATAAAAAAAAAATTCATAGTCAGTGCATATGACTCCTCTCTGATTCTCTTGTAGTAAGTAAAAGGTACTCTTAATATGGTCACATATCCTAAATGCCGGCAAACTGCTAAATATGGCTAAATGAAAAATGTCAAAACTGGATATTAGCGAAGGTATTTAAAAGTTGTTTTTTTTTATAGTTTTCCTCTAAGGATCAATGTAATTAATATTCATCTTATCTGCTTTACATAAACCTTACAAGTAAAGGCCTTTAAATGGTATGTCCCAATGGCATCCTTGTGACTTATAATGCATCAATTACCTTAATAGATATTCACAAAATCATGTTAAGGCTTACGTCATGTCCAGAACCCATTTTTTGCAGATCAGAGAGCTATGCTCAACATTAAGCAATTATATTCATTTGGCAGCTATAAATGTGGTCCTGCCAACTATTAGATAGTGATTCCTTTTGATTTTAAGCAATACAATTTTCCTAAAATTGATCTTCTCATGTGAAACATTTTACGCTTTATCCTTATCCAAAACAGCCACAATAAAATAAAAGCATCTCTAATTCACCCTCTTCATGTAGTGCTTTTTTCACCTTCCTCAAAAAGCTGAGGTTTAATTAAATAATCAAAGATAAAATCAGACAATTCAACATTTCCTTAAAATATTTAGAAAATGGCTTGAATACTGGTCAAATCATTCTACTGCTGGGCCAGCCCCCGAGCAACAATGGGGTCGCCTATGGAAAAATGTACGGAAAGTACCAGGTTGGCGTTTTCCCTCACTCTTAACAGAGGCACCACGAACAGAACTACCTCTTGTATTCTGAGGTGTCATCACTTTCTGTCTCCCATGTTCCTCAATTTGTTTTTCTAGGTGTTTCTGTATGGCCATTCCCAGTACTTCTACTTCCATGGATGCTCCATAAACTTCCCATGTCATTCCTTTTTCGTCCCAGCTGACTTCTCGCACCGGTTCTGGATGATCTCCTTTAGCTTTAACTTGCACCTCTGGGTAAGAAGTCTGAGTCGATTTACGAAAAGGTGTCATGGGGTCTATTGCAACAGATTTCATCTCTGCTGACAAAGAAACCTGCATCTCAGCATCTTTCATCACTGGCTTCTCTAGAACATGTGAACATGTTGCATTTAGAGAGCTGGGACAGGGGCTTTCAGTTTGAAACTGAAAAGATGATCCTTCTGTATGTAGAAAGGGGCTAACAGCTATTGATGTACACTGTACAGCATTGTCAGTCTGAGTTCCAAAATCATGTGTTTGGCAATGGTTATTATCTTTAGTCTGGTCTTGGTGTTTTGAGGCCAATTCTTGCTGCTTGCCCTCTGCTTGGAATGTAAAAGTCCCAGGACCCTGAGACAACACAAATGGGCTAACAGCTATAGAAACAAATTCAGATATATTGTCAGTTTGAACCCCAATATCCTGGGTGGGAGGCTTTAACGCAAAAGAGTATGTTTTAGAGAGAACATTAACACTGTTAGAATTTTCTTTCCCATCCTTTGAGTAAGGATCATCTTTTTTATTTTCACTTTGGAAAGTAAAAGACGACCCCTCAGGTGGGACTATAGGACTTACTGCTACAGATTTATATTCCACTCGGTTAGCCTGAACAGCATCATGACTAGGGGGAATGAGCTCAAAGCTACAGGTCTTTGAGAGATTTTCTATACATTGACCATCTTTTGTCCTGCCCTGATCTCCGGCAGCTCCCTGAGCAGCTAGAAATGTAAAAGTGGAGGATCCTTCTGGTGGCACAATGGGGCTCACTGCTACTGATACATATTGCACAGTAGTGTAAGGCTTACTACCACTCTCTTGATTTGGTGTAAGCAAATCACAATCTGGCTTGTTTTCATTACAGCTAAAGGTCCATTCCTTTTGTGTTTGATCTGACTGAAATATGAAAGATGAAGATTCATCAGGTGGGATAATTGGGCTCACAGCAACTGAAACACATTCTGCTCTGGTGTCTGCCTGGATCCCCACATCCTGATTAGGAGGTGTCAGTTCAAATGAATATGTTTTCGGAAGTAAGTCTAAACTATCTTTTTGATAACCCATTGCTGTGTTTGAAGGGATTTGCTGCATCTGAAATGTAAATGTAGACTCGTCAGGTGGAACTATAGGACTCACTGCAATGGATCGACACTCAGCTCTGGTCTCAGCTACAACACCCTGACTGGGAGTAGCTAATTCAAAAGTATAGACTTTGGAAACATTTGATGAACCTGTCTGATCTGTAGCAGACTGGGAGTTGTGTTCAGACTGAAATGTAAAGGATGAAGACCCATCAGTTTGAACAAATGGACTAACAGCCACTGATCTATGTTGTACTTTAGAGTGTTCTTGAGTACCCATGCTACTCTGAAAAGAGAACGATGAGCTTCCTTCTGGTGGAACAATAGGACTCACGGCTACAGATCTATAATATACATTTGAGGTTTCCTGAGTACCCATTGCACTTTGAAAAGTGAAAGATGAGCTTCCATCTGGTGGAACAATAGGGCTCACTGCCACAGATCTATACTGTACATTGGATTTTTCTTGAGTCCCCAATCCACTTTGAAAAGCAAATGATGTGCTTCCCTCTGGTGGAACAATTGGGCTCACAGCCACAGATCTATATTGTACTTTAGATGTCTCCGGATTGTCTATTCCCTTCTGAAAAGGGAAGGAGGAGCTTCCTTCTGATGGAACAATAGGGCTTACAGCCACAGATCTATATTGTATATTGGTAGCTGTTCCGCTCTGAAATGAGAATGATGAGTTTCCTTCGCCTAAAACAAAAGGACTCACAGCCACAGTTCTGTATTGTATGTTTGAAGTTTCTGGAATCCTTGTTGCAGTTTGAAAGGTAAAAGACAGGTTACCTTCTGGAGGAACAATGGGACTTACTGCGATAGATCTGTGTGTCACTTGATCAGACAGTGTATTAGTGTTTTGATTTGACTCAGTCACGGAAGTGCCTCCTTCTGTGGAGACCAGTGATGCTTTCTCATGACTTATTTTTGTTTCAATGTCTTGCCTAGATGATTTTGTTAATGCTTCTTCTGAGTTTTTATCTTCAGGACTAGGTTCTTTACTATTGGCTGAAGAAGGATTTGGCAAGACTTGTGTTTGTTCTTTGACTGCATTGACATTCTTGCTATATGGTGCTGTCTCTGAAACATCCTTGGGTGTCTCTTTTGTGTCTGGCTCCACTCCAATGATTTCATGTGAAGATTGTGAAGAGCAAGTAGAAGATTCCAAATCTAAATGTTTTTCACAAAATGAAACTTTTTGTTCAGGCACCTTGGTGACTTTGCTCTCTGTTGACAATGATTCAGAGAAATATCCTTGTCCAGTTGCATCATTATCTGAATTGGGCTGCTGACTTATTAGAGTGCTAAGGCTGTGCTGGTTACCTTCATCAATCTTGCATTCCATTTTGCAATCCATTGAATTGTCCTTCTGTGATGTTTCCACTGAGGTAGTGTATGGACACTCTTGAGATCTCTTGCACTGAAATTCTGAATCACCTGTGTCCCATGTGTTTAAATCTGAATGCCGATAATCTTTATGTAATGACATTTCAACATGCTTAGGGTCTTGAACTGGAAGGTGACTCACAGATTCCACAGAGTTTTCTCTTTGAGCTCTTAAAATGCTGTCTCCAGCCAGGTCAAAGCTGAAACTTCCTTCCATGAATTCATGGTCACTTTGCACCCTGATGCAAAAGTTCCGCATGCTAAGGTCTTCTCCACTAAATCCAGGATTGCATGTGGGGTCTTCTTCCTGCCAGATTCTAGAAGAGATTGGTGAGCGTTTTTCTGGGAGATTAATATTGCCATTATCAGCTTCTGATTTAGAGAGCTGTAACTTTTGTGGCTTTTTAGGACTGTCCATCTCTCAGCCAGACTTTTTCCATAATATTCAAAAATCCTGGCTTTGAAATATCTGAAAAACAAGATATTGAAATAAAAGTTATAAAGGAAGCAATTTCAACACTTCAAAAAGCAATTTTTAGGGTAAGAATGATATGTATAATAAAATACACTTCAACCCATTTCCCCATATAAGAAAAATGTTTTACACCACAGCTGTACAAAGAGTTTCAAAATAAATAAGAGGTATATTTTACATCAAAATGTTTATATGTTAGGTTCAAGAAATGCATTTCTGCGTAAGCAGTAAATGTCAACTGCTTATAACCAATGCTCTTGAATGTCGTGATTGAGTGCTCCTTGTTCTCACACCTGCTTAAAACACTTTTTCTCTCAGTTGCTTATATTACAGTTATAAGCTAGAATAAAAAGTGGGCAGTATTACAATACAATCTGAGAAGTGGGATTATGCAAGGTTACACAGATTTGCGACATAAGAATTGGTTTCGAAGGTTTGTTTTTTAAGAAAGAAAAACTAAAAAAATAGCAATAACATGTTTTAAACATGCATATATGTAAGCAGTTACTTTTGTTCATTTGTATGAAGAGAAAGCGGAAAGAAAAAACTAGGGGGACCGACTAGAAAGGGCTAGTAGTTCATCTAGAAGGAGGCTCTCACTTTGGTAGGGACAGCTACTCCAGTGCAGTTGACTTACAATTATCCCTTATGTCCTGTTGCTGGAATTCTGGAATGCATGTATACAGGATTATATAAAATTGCCCAAATGTCTCATATTTAAGGTAATGACAGACAGGAAGATTTGTCGCCTGCAGTTTAATTTGCGCTACCTGAAAATAGCTTAAATCTGAAAATACACCATCTAAAACCTGTCAAGGATATGTAGAACTCAATAGTAGTGGTCCCTTAAACCATTTGAGGATGTTTCGCCTACAAGGGCCCTTTCTCAAGTTTTCACTTGAGAAAGGGCCCTTGAAGCCCGAAACATGTTGTGTGGACACAAAATAAAAGCCTATTAGGAGTTATTCTGCCTGCTGTATGATTCCCAACCTTTATGATACATTTGCATGATTTATGGATGCCTAGACGGAGTATCCAGGGAACATCATACGAACAGCCTTCTAATTCAAAACACACAGCTGACAGTGTGAACCTACATTGGGCTTTTTAGGTGTGAAGTGGTAGAAAATCTTTCTATAACATGTACTAGCATCCATGAATCAAGAATGGGTTCCTTAGCAGTAATTGGGCCATAGGCCTTGGAAGGTTTTGAAAATGGGTTATTGTATGGTACTGCTTTCTATCTCTGATGCTTTTTTTTACCATAGCTCATCAGCTCAGCATATTTTAGCAGACTGCAAAGTGCCCACGATCACCTCCTTTGGATTTCAATCACTTGAATGGGAAACTATAGAATTGTTTTTCAATGCATACTAGAGCATTATCAGACTGAGGCATGCTCACACCTCATAGCTAAAGAGGGGGTGTTTCAATGGCCAATGTTTTATAACGGAGCTTCAATCAAAGTTGCAATCTTGGCCTGTCTCTGCTTCCCATAGTAATCTAATCTCAGAGCCTAAAGCAAAAAAAAGTGAAGTGGTACCAGGCAGATAGGTTTATTTTGACTGTGGCAGTCAAAACTGTCCCGGTAGTGTAGTTCAGATTGATTCCACACTTAGCTAAAGAATGCATATTAATTCAGGATCTATCTATTACAAAGGTCCTGAGATCTAGAAATGCCAAAAGTGTCTATACATTCCTGATGCCAAATAATTCTGTTCCAGTCTATGAAGAAGACACTGGTGTCCATTGACTATAAGTATAATCTCAATGAAAAACAACACAATTAAAGTGGAATCAAATAAACACAAAAAGAACGATTCAATCATTTTGTTCCATCAAGCAGAAATAAACCATTTTGGAGGCCATAAGGACATACTTTAGAATGGAAATTAACATAAAAAAGCCTCCTTCACAAAAGTAATTTCAGTCTCAAGGCTGTTTCTATAGGAACAATTTCACAGACACTAGCAGAACTGTGATTTTCGCTAAACAGCAAGTGTTAAGGTTTGTGATCATGAGACAATGCAGTGATGCTGCTCTGTCTTGTGACAGGCTCACTAGTCAGCCTCTCACCTCCTGCCTCACCTGTAATTGTACCATAACAACATTATTACGTGGCAGCTTAATCTAGACAATTTTCTACATCTTTATTTTAAGCAAGGGGCATTTCTGGCAACCAAAGTTGAAACCTCTGGTGCACTTGCAAGAAAACTATGTCAATTAGGCTGTTTCTAAACTAAAGTTCATACTTAACCTTCCAAGCAAAAAACGTCAAGGGTTGTAGTGATTGTACCAGCATCAGTTCCATGGGTACATCAATTAGTAATTGTACCACTAAGTAAATGAAATATATATTGCCATGTCTAGTGGTTTGCTGGCATGCATGGATGATAAGGGTGTGATTAAGAGATTTGCCATAATGGGAAGCATGAGTTTATAAGGGAAACAAAGAGTTAGACCCCAGACCACAGATATCCCAAGGGTCTGTTGACCATATCTTACATTCCTGTGGCAGGTTGTGATGCAAGTTGAGAATAATGCATTTAGTGAGTACAGGGAACACAATGCTCAATATCTAAAGGGGTTGTTCACCTTTCAATTGAATTTTATTATGACGTAGAGAGTGATATTCAGAGACAATTTGAAATTGATTTTAATTTTTTATTATTTGTGTTTTCTGAGTTTTTTAGCTTTTTATCCAGCAGTTCTCCAGTTTGCAATTTCAGCAATCTGGTTGCTAGGGTTCAAATTATCCTACACACATTAATCGGGGTTAATAGGGAAGTTAAACGACCTGTAGCCTGCAAGCTGGTAACCACAAAACATATACCTAGAAACACAAATTACTGCACACAAGCTCTGAATTGAATGTTAGACATCCATCCAGCAACTATGTAGCAAGCCAGCCAGTTCAGGTTATGATCGCAACAGTATATTAAAACTTAACCTTTAATAGTAACCATGCTTAATAAAAACCAAATAGGCTCAAACCGACATAAAGCCTATTTGGTTTTTATTAAGCATGGTTACTATTAAAGGTTAAGTTTTAATATACTGTTGCGATCATAACCTGAACTGGCTGGCTTGCTACATAGTTGCTGGATGGATGTCTAACATTCAATTCAAAGCTTGTGTGCAGTAATTTGTGGCCTTCAAATTATCCTAGCAGCCATGCATGATTTGAATAAGAGACTGGAATATGAATGGGAGAGGGTTTTAATAGAAAGACGAGTAATAAAAAGCAGTAATCACAATACATTTGTAGCCCGACAGAGAATTTGTTTTTAAAGATGAGATCAGTGACCCCATTTGAAAGTTGTAAAGAATCGGAAGAAGAGGACATATATTTAGAAACAAATATAACAAATAAATAATGAAGACAAATTGAAAAGTTGCTTAAAATGGGACATTTTATAACATACAAAAAGTTAGGGTTGCCACCTGATTGTATTCCATCTTTAGGCAGGTGCTGTTTCATTATAACAAATATTTTATTGCTGTCCTCCCTACCAGTAGATGACTAAATGTAACTTATCTAAGGGTGTGAGTGACTTACAGCTGCTACCCTCTACAAATTCTTAAACAAAACGAGGCTTTCTTTTAGATGAAGCTATGTATGTTTCAGTGATGTTTTAATCTAGAACATCTGAAATCATATTAAACAACTTAATTTAACATGAAGTTACCATACTAAGTAGTTGGTTACTAAACAGCAAAATAACAAAACATTGTACCCTCTAAGAATTATCAGTATCAAAGCTTTCCGAGGTTCATTAATGTATGATGTCTAGCTGTTGTTTTCAAAGCCCACCCAAGATTGTCGGCTCACTCCACAAACGCCCTTTCATTCCTTTCTGTTTGTCAATATTTCACTAGAGATCTTAAAAAAAACAAACTAAAAATAAAAATGAAAATTGTATTCATTACAGTACAATTCCTTTACGGCTATCAAACTACTAACGACACAGAGAAATGACATACACCCTGCAATTAAAAAAAATACATGTAATTCCAGATGTCTCAAGCATTGCTGAGAGAAATGGCGTCACAGATATCTGTCTGGTACAAATTGCTCTTTCCACTGTAATTTTCATTTTTGCTGCATTGAATGTTCTTTTATTGTGCTAAAGGGAAAATGTAAACCAAATGTTATTTTAGAAACCAAGATGAAATGAAACATAACGCCAAGGTGTTTGTCTCCTTGCTGTGTTTATTTCTTTATAAAATGGGTATACCTGTAGTGCTAACTAATTTGCAGAGACATATTTCATAAGGGCTATATTATTTATGTGTTTTAGGGCACAGTATTAAAAAATCAAGAAGTTGTACTATAAAAACTACACAAGGGCGTCCCTAGTTTAGCAGGATATCCCAATCTGCACATTTGAAATGGTATAGGTATAGCAATAGGATTAGATGAGGAGCATGTTTGGTTGTAACTGGGTGTTGCTTGTGTGAACTGGGGTTGTGACCATGAAATGTTTCTTTCAGCCTGGTATGTTGGAGATATAGAACTGAGAATACATAAAGGTCACCAACATTTAGAGTAAAGGATGGCTGCTAATCAATACCCTATGTGCTCTGTATCAGATTAGGGAACTTTTATATGGTCCCCTTATAAAATGATTCAGGATTAGTAAAAATATATTAATTGCAAGCAGTGATTAAATGTTGCTGGAAAATGTATTGTATGATAAAAAATATATCAACTGCATGCAAAATATATTCTGATATACATCATCAATCCATAATAATAAAATACATAAAAAGTATACAAGTAATGTATTGCCAATGGAATAGTTATTTGAATGGACTTATGATTTCCAAAGATCACTTATTAACCAGGCGAAGGGAAAAGACTGTATTAGAAATACAAGTTGGAGATCATTTAAAAAAAAAAAAAGTGCCCTTTTCATCATCCCATACTATATTTTAGTTCACCTTGGCAAGATTTAATATATATTACATCACAATGTATATGGCATAGTAGGACTCTTGGATCCAGAGAGATGTTTTTAGCCAAACCTCAAAGCCAAAGGAATGGCCAGAGCCCGTGCTTGTCTTTTAAAGGAGAAGTCGTTTACCACTTGGGGGTGCCAAATGTTAGGCACCCCCAAATGAATGTATTTACTTACCTGGAACCCTGGGCCAGTGCTCCTATCAGCAGAAAACTGCACCGGCACGGGGTTATACCAGTGAGCACCACAGATTGTTTCTCTTCCGGCTTCTTCTTTCTTCAAATTTTCTTCTTCAAACATTTACTTGGGGGTCCCTAACATTTGGCACCCCAAGTGATAAACAACTTTCCTTCTCCTTTAAAGAAAAACTATACCCCTGAGCATTGAGGGTCTGAATAAAATTAAATCGCGTTAAACAACCCATATGTAAAACACTGTTTTCATAAAAATAAAGCACGTTCAAGAAAAACATTCTTTCCTTATAGTATGTGCCACTGGATCATCCCATAAAACAAAACTCGCAAGTATGAGGCACTATACTCAAACCAAGGGCACACATACATACTAGGTTGTATCAGTCAATGGATTTACAGAGCTGTGTCTTTTACTCTAACACTTCTTCCTGTTACGGTATTATTTCCTGCCAGTTGATGAGTGAGTGGCACATAGAATATCACAAAATGGGGGCTCAGACAAAAAGATTTGAAAGGGCAATACTGTAAGCTTGCGGGATCCACAAGAGACACTGTCTTCACTTTTAGGCAGCTTACTTACACACAGGGGTGACCATTTCAGCCAGGGCTGCCATTCAAAATCACAGGGCCCTGTACAACAAAATATACAGGGCCCCTCCCACCCCAGCCCCAAGCTTCACCCCCAAGTCACACCCCAGCCCCCACCCCAGATCCCGCCCACGCCACACCCCCATAAAAGTTTTTTTTACAAATTGGTGGTCAGGGACCCCCTACAAGTTAAAAAAAAATCGGCACTTCAGATTTTCAGCAGTTCGGGACTTCAGGAGAGGCGGCACAGCTACGGCGCTGTCAAGGGGGGCCTGGATATTTTGAAAAATGCAGCACAGCCGGGCCCCCCTTCAGGCCCGGGCCCGGTACAGCAGTACCCACTGTGCCCCCCTGATGGCGGCCCTGATTTCAGCATACAAAACATAAATCATAAAAATAAATCCTGCCTACTGGGCACTGCCTTCACACATTTGATGAGTTCCCTTACTAAACTGGGCCTATTGTGGACAACCAGTAAAAACACATAGGTTGGGGGCACCTCTGTACACACACTACTTTTGGGGGATTGCTCAGCCTCCTGGCTTTCCTTAGTGTCTGACTCATTCACTTGGTCACGGCTCCCTCCTTGCAGTTGCAGGCAGCACCTCCAGCCCCTCTCGGAGTGATTTACACAGACAGGTAGCCTTCCTGCTCTGTGCCCTGCTGAGAGAGACCTTCCGCATAGTCTCACTAGGATTAAATACTTTCCCACAGGACAGCCTTTCTGTGGAAAGTAAGCTCCAATACATCAGCTGGACCACTAGATTTGAGTACCGGATACCGGATACTATACTAAAGAAACCATTCTCTGCATATCAACACCATTCATGGAGCTTGCATTGACCACTGGGGAGAAATTAAAGGCCAAACACACCTTTTTACACATTTCCTTGGTCACTCTACCACAATATGTATATTTAAAGATATGTATATGTCAGCTCGTAAGATTTATTCAATGAATATGGATGTGGGGCCTTCTGACTGCTGTGTGTAGAGGCCACAATCATAACCCTCACCCCCCAGTGTGTGTGCAATATTGCATGAAACGCAATAATATAACCAGGTAGGAGATCTGGGAGATGATGAGCTGTCATCTCTATACAGAGCTCTGTGGGTGTAGCTTGTAGTCATGACAACCTGTCACCAAGCTGTGTGCACTTCTTTGTTATTCTGAAATGGTACATTAAGCATGTGTCAGTATAGCACCAAAAAACATACACGGCTTCAGTATAAAACAAAACAACCCAATAAATGCCCACAATTCTAGCCTTAAAAATTGCTAATATCATAACTACCAACCCACTTGTAAGTGTTCTTCTTGCCGATGGTGCATTTTTAAAGGAGTAAAAATCATTTTGCAGTAATAATTCTTAGGCAGGAACATGCAGCTGTACAAACTCTCAACAGAAAAAGATTACTTTTATATGCGTATTTTTGTTTGTGCTATGAAGGATAAAAATTGCTTCGCTCACTTAAGGAAAGTGATAGTGTCCCTTTAAAAATATACTGTATAAAGATTTCCAACTTTGAGCCTGTTACTTGCTGCTAGTTGCTTGATGTTACAGTCATTTAAACCCTGTGGTTGCTGTTTGGCTGTTTATAGCAATGCAGTTAGCTTCTAGATTATGCAACCATTACAAGCCGCCTCTAGAACACCATTGAGGAAAGGCTTTTAGATGTTAATTCCTTTGATAGCTTCAAATAGCAGTGCCTATGTTAGGGTAAAGAACATCTCTCTGAACATGTAGACGGTTGTTGGACACGGGAAGGTTACAACAAATGAGTTTATATAACTGATTAATGTTTTTATAAAGCTAATTGCAACCTTTTCATTAAAGATATTTAATGCATATGTAGAGTCTCAAAAAACACTAACCTGTGAGTATGGGTTAACTATCAGAAACGCTACATTTATTCACTTAAATGAGGAGTATCATTAATGTAACTGTCATTTGCAGAGATAAAATTCATTTTGCAAAGGTGAAATTATTCGTGAAATAGATCAACTGAGCTCTTGATTCTTGAAGTGTCTTGCAATAACCCATCAAGGTAATGAAAAGTTCAAAGAAAGTCCAAAGAAGTAGTAAACTACTTGGTTAGGTGGCTAAATTGGGATTGTTTACACAAGAGGAGAAGCTTTTATGATAACTATGTACAGATATAAAAGGGGACCATACTATAAACTCTCTGATACATTATTCACCTACAGATCCTTCCAGCAGACATGAGGGCATGCGTTCAGATTAAAAGTTAGGAAGTTTGGAGGCTTATTTATCAAAACATGAATTTTAGAGGGTTTTTTTCAGTGTGAATAAATTTTACCAAACTCGAATGTTTGCTTATTGACTGAAAATAAGCACCGTGAAGAAAAAACTTGAATGCATCAAATTGCATTAATTTTAATGGGTCTATAAGCTCTCAAAAAAATAAAAACATTGAATTGAAAAAAATCTCTTACATACAGTATTGCCTAGGACAGCTCCCAGTGACTTCTACCTAAAAACGCAAGCTTTTAGATGCCGAAGTTTTAGACGGAAGTTTAACAAATTTTTTTGCCCTTAGTAAATATTGAACCTTTCATTTTTTCAAACTGTAATTCAAATTTGTTATTTGTGAGTTGTAGCTCAAAAAATTCAAATCATGACCAGAATTTGAATTTTGTGGAGTTGTGGAATTCTCTCTCTACAGTGATTGTACTGGCATTTGCTTGGATGAAAGAAAAAAAGTGTTCTGTTGATGGCATCAACCAAAATAAGGACAGCCTTTGCTGTCGTTTCTGCAGGTGCCACTACGGTTAGGAAATGAAAAGCACAGGCAGCAGAAACATATTATTTGTATGTCATAAATTCATTGGCACTCACTAGAGAAGCAACTACCCATGCAGGGTCATGAGATCTAAATTCGTCTACTGGGATTTTGAATCATATCATAGGAGAAGAGGAACCTCCCAAGTCTCAGTTTTCATACATGACAATAAAGGCATAACAGTACAAGACAATTGAACAAAAGGTATTCTAAACAAGGGCTAAACACACTAGCTGTCAGGAGCTACCTGGGGTCGAATTCTGAACTACACACTCACAAGCTCCTGCATTACTTCATTGAGCCACTGGAGACCTTTGGAATCTGATCCTACTGGTATGATTAAAGACCTTATACCTTATACATTTGCTCACCTCCTTCTCCTCCACCTCCTTGCTCTACCAGGTGTTTGTAATTTGCTAATTAAGGGGCTTTATAAGCCTGTTGCAAACGATACCCCATTGCTTGATCATTGAAGCTCCCAAGCTAGATCCAGTGTACCACTTGTTCCTGCGACTCCTGTGCCGGATTCCTGCCTTGTTCCTGTCCTTGTCCTGCCTGATTCTCTGCTTCCATTAACTATTGTATCTCCTCGTATTTGACCCCGGCCTGTCTCTTCGACCATTCTCTGCCTTCAACCTGCCCCTGACCTCGGCCAGATTACCGGACTCTCCAAGTTTGCCGCCAGTTCTGACCTTTGGCCTATTCTTTGGATCACTCTTGCCTGCAGCCTGCCTCTGACCACTGACCCGGTAAAAAAACTTATGTTTTTCTTGCAAATAACCAGTTGTGTTGCCTGCACTTAACTTTAATAAATCTTTCCCTGCTACAACATGTTTCCTGTGTATCAGCACCTCAAATACCCGCTGTTTCCATGTTACACAGCACCTAGGCTCTTACCTGTAAGCCACTCACCTGTGGACCAGCCTGACACTAGCTTCCCAAAAACACTACAGGCTTTGCAAATATCTGTTAAAATTTTATTTAAATCAGCCCCCACACATCTTTGTGTTTACATGAATCACATGCCGTAACTGAATCAGTGAAGGCAAAATAAGGCACAGTTTTGACCCAGTTTTGATCCTATTTGAAATATACAGATTTTTCCAGGAAATCCGCTCCAGCTGACTTAAGGAGTATCAGCAACGATCTGCATGGGATGTATGTTCAGAGAATGTGAAACCACTCGAGCTGTCAAACCACATTTGTGGAGAGATGAAACAATCTTGGTCAGATGGTATAGTATGACCACATGTCTGACTGCAGCGCAAATGATGATTTAATTTATTTATATTATTTGAAATAGTAAACTTTTGGGTATTGATGACTTCAGAACCACAGAATGTTGAACATTTTCTGCACTTAATAGTATGTTTTTTGTATATCGGAATGTATCCATTAACATAGGATGAAACAGTACCTCGATCATACTAAAAAAGGAAACAAATACTTGACCTATTAAAAGAAAATCTGTGAGACCCAATGCAAAATTAGGTACAGGGCTGACTCCTTGTCTTCTTGAGACAGCCTTGCAGGCAATCAGAAAGGGTTTCTTAATCACAATCTCCACCCATTTTTCTCAACACCAGAAAGCTCTTGTTTTATTAATTATTTAGTGCTGTAAGGATTTTAAATCATTCCTTTTAGAGGTATTTGTTGATTATCCCACAACGAATCTCGTGTTGTTTTTCCCTATACATTTATTCTTTAAAGGTTCTGTAGTCATGGTACTGACAAGTTCAATCAGATTACTGCCTGGGTTTTGAATGTCAAAGTTCCATCAAATACCCTTTCTTTAAAAATACTTTGCCTTGCTATCCTAGTTTCATTCCCGCATGACTGCAAATCTGTCCATGCTCCTGTATTAAACCTATCCCATAATTCCCTCTGTTCTCTTCAACCATCATTCCATTTGTGACAGATTTTTCATCTAAGCCTATTCAATGGCCTGCTGTGTGGTCTGAAAGACTGTAAAAAAAAACACCCATGGCTATATTTTTATTCAAATTCAAGAACACCAAATATCAGTGATTGCAAATAACCTCCAGCCCTACCTTGTGCTATAACTGATCACATTCTGTCTGTAAGCCAAACCATTGCCACTGTTTGCCACCATATGTTTTATGCTTTAATATTTTAAGCTATAATATGTAATCCCACTTCTGTGTTAAACCTTTTATACTGAAGGAAGCTAATGCTGACAACAGTTTGCTCCAGGTCTAGTAATCCACAGTTGATTCTGCTACCTATAGTGCAATGCAAGCATTGGATGGTAGTAATGGTCGGCAAAAAATTGACCTGCACCAGACCCTAACACACCTGCTCCCAACCTGCACCTGACCCTAAACCTGGCCAGCATCACTGTTTATAGACCTGTGCTCCTCCACCCATCTCTGATGTCACAATAGGGGAGGGGCAGGCATGAGCCTATAAATGGATACAGCCAGAGCCGAAAGGTGGCAGAATAAGGTTGTGGGAGAGCTGAAGAAGAACTCAACTCGAACCCGCCCGATGTGCATGGAAGTGGGCCAAAGACATGCCCGACATCATTATTTTGTGGATAGTTAAATGTGGTTGCAAATCACAAAGTTTTACCACTGTGGGAGCATCTTATAGTAATGTTTGAAATTAAGTGTATGTTGTCCATGATATTAGCTTCCATGGCAGTTGGCCGTGAATATTAATCTGGGCTATTATCAGTCATAGACATGAAATAAAGTCTGGAGAATACATCACAGATGCATTAAAATATATTTATAAAATTATATATATGTACACACAGTATATAAAACATTTTTTCTTTATTTAGGCAGTATGTGATCCCATATCCAGAGACCTGTTATCTAGAAAGCTCTGAATTACAGAAGGCCATCTCCCATAGAGTCCATTTTAAGCAAACCATTCAAGTTTTAAAAAATAATTTCCCTTTTTTTCTGTAATAATAAAACGGTACCTTGTGTTTGATGGTAATTAAGCTTCATAAATCCATATTAGTGGCAAATTAATCCTGTTGGTTTTAATTAATGTTTACATTTTTTATTAGACTTAAAGAGATACTGACACCAGAAATTAAACCTTTTTACATCTATCATAATATTGTCTTTGCATGCTACCTATAATTATGCCATTAAAGTGGACCTGTCACCAAGAGATAAAAGGCTGTATAATAAAAGTCCTTTTCAAATTAAACATGAAATCCATTTTATTATTAAAGCATTCATAGCTATTGTAACCTCATTTAAAAATCTCAGCTGTCAATAAAATATTGTCTGCCCCTCCTCTATGCCTTAGGTCCCCCATTCTAGTGCACAAACAAGATTTTGAAATGATGCAAGGCTTGCCTCAATAACAGTGTCCACAAAATGGCTCCTGCCTGCTTGCTATAATTATGAATTCCCAGACTGAAGAAAACAAGATTCAAATAATTTATATTGTGTAATTAAATCATTTTGCTTGACTAATGTGATAAAATAGGATTTTGAATATTTTTTTTGCTGATGGGTCCCCTTTAAAGTATTTACAGATGCTTTTTTAGTACCCATCTGATCCCCCATGTTCCTTTCTGAGGGGCTGCCATATTTAAGCTTCAGCAGCAATAGAAACTCTAACTGACATGTTGAGAAGGGACAGTCAGGTTGGTAAAACAGTCTGGTTTAGGAACTTCAAGTAACAATTATTTACAAAAGTATCAGTGAAAAATGATCAACATGACCTATAGGTAATGTTTGATGTACATTAATATTTTTTTAGTGTCAGTATCACTTTAAGGTACAGATATCCAAATTACAGAAATATCCCTTATGTGGAAAACATCAGATCCCAACTACCAAGCATTCTGGATAATAGATCCTATATCTGTTTTATATCTGTATTATCTTTTAGGGGTTTTAAAATTGAGTACTGGAAAGTAACTCTTGCCTTTTGGCAATAGGTAATTGGATACAGTCACCATATAAATACCCCAAGTATTTAAGGGGCAAGCCAACCCCAAAATAAAAATGTGTCTAATAATAGAAAACATAATAAGCAATTTTGCAATATATATTCATTACACATTTTCTATGTTTTTTATTTGTATATGTATTGCTATGGAAAGCAGTATTTGTCCCTTTTTACTCTCTGCCCTGATGGCTCAGACTGTTGATACAATGTAAGACAAGGCAGCTGATTAACAGACCTGTGTTTGCTGGGGAACTAAGACTTTTGCAACATTGTTTAAAAAACTAACAACCACGATTTAAGCAAATTCTGCTTTCAACAGCAATGGTTTTTACAAATAACTTTAAAAGCACTACACATTTGTAATGAATGTATATTGTGAATTTTCTTAGGATTATAATTTCTTTTATTAGGCAAATTTTTATTTTGGGGTTGACTTGCCCTTTAGGTTTATTTGTGCCCATCTAATTATTGCTGTTCAGTCGTCTGTTACTAGTTTTCATTATGGATTTTAAAACTGCAGTTGAATTGTTCTTCTGCCTTGCTAAGCTTATTTTCTCAATCATTCTGTTAATTACAGTAGCACTGTTAATGGCAAGTAAATATACAAATGGTTTTCATTAAGATCTGCGACCATTGGGATGATATTTCTGTTATAGCTATGGCTAGAATCCTATCCATAAAGCATGACAAAACTGCTGCTGTGTCAGAGAAAGTAATCTTAACTGCTGGATACTTTCATAATAGTGAATAAAAATGAATGTAAATAATATTTTGAATGCTATTCTAAGATGGAACATATACAAATTCATACAACATAATATATATATATATATATATATATATATATATATATATATATATATCCACAGAGATGACGGCACTCCAGTGTGTAATCAACAAGGCAAGAACAACATCTTACTTCAAAGGTTTATTGTAGACCAACGTTTCAATTCCGTACTGGAATTTTCGTCAGGGTGAAAAACAGTGCATAACACAAACTACAGGGTTTAAATGTCCCAAAATGGCGCCAAAACACCCGTTGCTAGGGTCCCATAGCAACCCCCAGTGAGCAGGGAACGTGAGAGGTGTTGGGGAATAAAGAGCTACGCATAACAGTACATTCTGGCCCAGTAGTGTATAGTGTACATCAAAGTGCTTAAACAGTAATGTAATGAGAAAGAACCCAGTCTCTCAGGGGTTTACGCAACAATCCATATCGCTGTGAGGCAGAGGTGAACCGGAAACCCGGAAGTATCCGCCAGCGTCCGTGGCAACCTTGCGCCGTTACCGTTGCTAGGCAACGCGCCCGACCCGCCTGCTCTCCTGGACGTCGGAACAGGAGATTCCATCTAGTCGCACTTAGTGCTAGTGGATCTCCCTTCGTAGGATCGCATGTGCAGATGCCCCAGCACACCAACGGAGCGCTGGTACGTCTTTATGCGTACCCACATCTAGAGTCCAAGCAAGGGCTATACTGACGTCACGGACAGCTGCTTGTTCACATGCCAACACAATAAGGACAGCACCACGATTTGGGGATATGCCCAGAAGGGCAGACTGGGTTCAAAGTCTCTAGGGGGGTCACGCCTGCTACCCCACATACACTTAGACCCCATAAAGGGTACGCCTACACCCTCCGGGTCCTTAAAGCACATAAGGGGTACGCCAGCTACCCCAAGTACACTATGTACACCTACTTGTTCAGGGTCATTGGAACCAAAAACGGGGTACACCTGCTACCCCAGGTGCACTTAGTCGGTGATGCAGGGTACGTCTGTCATCCAGCCTTGGGCATAAGACAGATGTGTACTGGAAAATGTGTAGATATTAGTGGACAAGTGTTAGACAGCAGGTAAGTAATCAGAACCTGGACAGAACAGGTATGCAGGCTAAAGTGTATATCATACAATGAATTTCAGTCAAAGATAATAATCATTATAGACCAGCAGAGCAATGAAAGCCCTGCTGTGCAAATACGGGTAAGGCATGCCAAAAAGTCCAGGTGTGTCAGGCCTGATGAGCATCCATCTGTTGCCATAGGGGTATATGCAGTCACAAGAAGCAGTCACAAGAAGCATCCTAGTGGCAATGTTTCATTGAGACCTCTGGGTGTCACGGTGTCAAGTTTGTAGATCCATCTGGATTCGAGTCTCAACAATGCTACTTCTCGGTTACCTCCCCTAGGTAGCGGGGGTTGATGGTCAATGGCCATACATCGGAGGGATGGTAATGTGTGGCCTGTGGTCAGAAAATGTCTTGCTACTGGTTGTAGTGCTTTCCCTTCTTTGAGAGCTTTACTAATTGCAGATCTATGGTTTGCCATACATTCCTTAAGAGTAGTGGAGGTTTTTCCCACGTAGTAAAGGCCACATGGGCATGTGATAATGTAGACCACAAATGTTGATGTGCATCCCAATTTATGTGTAATTTTAAACCTCCGTCCGGTATGTGGGTGAGGAAAGTCCGGTCCAGTTAGAAGGCTTCTACATGTCGTACAATCAGGGCATTTGTAACAGCCTAATTTTTTGTGTACAGTCAACCAATTGCCTGTGGTTTCACATATGTTGCGAAAGTCTGTTTGGACAAGCAAATCCCTGAGACTCCTGTCCCTCCTGTATCCAAACATTGGTTTAGGGGCCCGATGGAATGAGAGGGACTCATCCATATTTAGCATGGGCCAGTGTTTATCCACACTTGTGGATAAATTTTTAGAGGCGCTGGAATATGTCGTACAAAAGATGAGGGGATTGTTGACAGTGTCTCTCCTTTTCTTTTTTCCGGATAATAGGTCTGCTTGTGTAAATTTGAGTGCTCTCTCCAGTTGTGAGTATAGTAGGTCTGCCTTGTAGCCTCTTTCCAGGAACCTGTTAAACATTTCATTTAGTTGGACTGTGGCCGTTTCGCGAGAGCTGTTGTTCCTGATTACCCGGAGGAACTGAGAGAAGGGGATGCCTCTAATGGTAGCTGGCGGGTGGTGGCTGCTTGCATGTAGAATTGAATTGCGATCTGTACTCTTCCTGAAGAGTCTCGTGCCAATTCCCTGGTCTCCCAGATGAATGTTAAGATCCAAAAAATCAATATTGGTAGTGTTATAGTTCATGGTAAGTTTGTAAGTTTTGGTTCCAATGACCCTGAACAAGTAGGTGTACATAGTGTACTTGGGGTAGCTGGCGTACCCCTTATGTGCTTTAAGGACCCGGAGGGTGTAGGCGTACCCTTTATGGGGTCTAAGTGTATGTGGGGTAGCAGGCGTGACCCCCCTAGAGACTTTGAACCCAGTCTGCCCTTCTGGGCATATCCCCAAATCGTGGTGCTGTCCTTATTGTGTTGGCATGTGAACAAGCAGCTGTCCGTGACGTCAGTATAGCCCTTGCTTGGACTCTAGATGTGGGTACGCATAAAGACGTACCAGCGCTCCGTTGGTGTGCTGGGGCATCTGCACATGCGATCCTACGAAGGGAGATCCACTAGCACTAAGTGCGACTAGATGGAATCTCCTGTTCCGACGTCCAGGAGAGCAGACGGGTCGGGCGCGTTGCCTAGCAACGGTAACGGCGCAAGGTTGCCACGGACGCTGGCGGATACTTCCGGGTTTCCGGTTCACCTCTGCCTCACAGCGATATGGATTGTTGCGTAAACCCCTGAGAGACTGGGTTCTTTCTCATTACATTACTGTTTAAGCACTTTGATGTACACTATACACTACTGGGCCAGAATGTACTGTTATGCGTAGCTCTTTATTCCCCAACACCTCTCACGTTCCCTGCTCACTGGGGGTTGCTATGGGACCCTAGCAACGGGTGTTTTGGCGCCATTTTGGGACATTTAAACCCTGTAGTTTGTGTTATGCACTGTTTTTCACCCTGACGAAAATTCCAGTACGGAATTGAAACGTTGGTCTACAATAAACCTTTGAAGTAAGATGTTGTTCTTGCCTTGTTGATTACACACTGGAGTGCCGTCATCTCTGTGGATATTGATGTTTTCTTAAGACTGGCACCCAGGACTCTATGTACTTATGGTGTGCGATTCTCTTACTGTGGGACTACTATATATATATATATATATATATATATATATATATATATATATATATATCCTTAAGGAGAAAGCAGATCTGAAATATAGCCTAATCTGTGAATTACTTACCCTGCAATACCCTTTTAGTAGTGATGAGCGAAAAATACAGCGATAATGCTATGCAAAACAGCATAAAAAATGTGGGTTTTTTTTCGTTACACTTTGTGCGACAAAATAAAAAGACGCACAGCAAAATAAAAAGACGTGCAACAAAAACGCACAAGAAAAAAGTGGTGAATGACAAATGCATGTGTCATTTTATCCTTTCCCTCTCCTTCCACATGAACCAAAGGGGTCTGAGCTATCCCTCTGTCTATATAACAACATAAACATAAATATATGTTTTATTCATTTTATTGTGGGTTACTAAGCACCCAGACATTGTCTGTTCAGGTTTATTATTAGTTGTGTCTGTAAGCTAGTAGTAATTTATAAATATATACTATAAATGGTACTTTTTGCATAAACAGCAACAAAGTTACAAAGTGTAGTAATAGATACCTTTACCATTCAACCAGAGTTAATGTCAAAAATAACAGACATGTTTTTAAGGAATTGGCAACATGGGAGCCTTTTTTCTATTGAAAAAGAAGTTGTAGCATAGTGGAAATGGAGTAGGTTGCATGTGTGTAGCCGCATATTGTGTGAAAAGTCCATTTTTTGGTTGCACGACAAAACATTTGCGACAAAAAAAGTTTCGCTCATCACTACTTTTTAGCCTTGTTTGCAGAAATATAAGTGTCTAACCGGGGCACATATGAACAAGTAATCAAAGCAATTGTTTGAGTGTTGCTGAGTCTTGGCTCTGCTTATAACCTATTGCATGCACAGACCATTAATACTATTTAGTTTTTCCATTTACTATACACATATGCTAAATTGTTGCTTGGTTCACTTAACTCACCATTATGTAGCTACAATACAGAGTTCTTGTATCAGGGGGTTAGTTATTAAAGTCCAAATGTCAAAAAGATTTTTTTTGCTATAAAATCCAAACTTTTAGTGGAAAAAAATTAAAAATTTTTGTGAATTATTATACCCCGAGGATGGAAAAAGTCTGAATCCGGAAATCGAGCATCTCAGACCTGCCGAGGTTGTATATACTGTAAGTCAATGGGAGAGGTTCTTATCCTATTTTTAAGTTTCTGTGGTCTGCGTTGGAATTAGCCCAAAAATCAAACTATATGACTTTTTGGGCAAAAATCCAAAAAAAACATGATATGGATTTTTGCTTGATTTTATTGAGTTTTCCCCAATTAAATTGTACTTTTTTAATGATAAATAAGGTAAAATTATGGATTCTAGTTTGCTCTAACTTTTTTTTTTAAATAAAATTAACAGAAAAATTGGGATTTTGACAAATAAGATCCTAAATGAATATTCTGGGCTTGAATAAAGATTGTTGTTAATTTCCTCTTTATTCAGAGGAAGACATTTATACAATGGGCACAGGAGATGTATAAAGGAGTTTTGGAACCCCTTCATAAGTGATCAGTACTTATCAATGAAAATCTCCAGAAGAATGGATTATATTTTCTGACTAAAGGCAAATCTCTATTTCCATGGAAAACCATGAAACATATTTGTCAGACATTTCCTGTGCATTTTCAGCCTTTTGTGTTTCTGCTATCCTGGGGTTATACGATTAAACTCCCATTACATTGGCATAAAATGCTGCCAGGTGCTGGCTCCCTGCTTCCAGCACATAATGGCATAGAACACATGGGCGATGGATTACAAGTTGAACATAGGAAAGAGTGACATCACACCTGTACTCTGGAGTACCACCTACTGCACCTGCCTACATCACTGTTTATTCACTGCAGCATTTCTTCTCTTTACTCAATATCTAGCACTTGTACTTCTCTTTATGTCAACGTTCCATTCAGCTAGCTCAGTTTCTTAAACTGTAATCTCCTCCCCCACCCATTTAACTGAAATAAAATAAAGAAAATTGATAAAATATAAATGGATAAAAATAACCTTTAAAATCAGATTTTTTTTTCTCAAAAAGATGGAATTATTGCTTCCAGGCAGTTTGCCCAAAGCCTAGAGATACCGTATGTTCTAAGCAAGTTGAAACTCTCTTTTAAAAAATATATTTCACAACCCAATATGCCATCTGTTTTCAGTGTCTTTCACAACAGTACTTTCAACTATACCTACGAAGCAGGTGGCTAAGCAAAACATGCTCATATTAACACTTAAATGAATAGATATTTTATTTTGTCACACAAAGAAGTAAAATGGATTCCCAAGAAACAATATTTGTTATTATACATGGTAACCGGAGCGGCTTACAAAACGTCTGACGACGAGATGAGGTAAATGAAAAAACACAAAGCCAAAATACTGAAGGCAGAGAGTGGGAGTGAGATATGAGGACCAGTCGTCTCCTTGGAAACACACATAGAGCTGTATGGAAGTGCTAAGAAATGGAATCCCCTCTGTTAAAATACCAATCCACAGATCTGCCCAAATGGAGATGCATTGACCAAGTTGACGGTTTCACAACCCCACGCTTACACATCAACACACTCAAAGTGTACCCTAAGAATAGTTCCTAGCTGTAAATAAAACAGAGCTGGTTGTCTGGATTTCAAAAGGGGAAAATATTTTTCAGACTCCTATCTGGTCTTCAAAGGACTGGACAATAGAATGTAAAAGGAAACAAGCCCAATGTTTGGCATTTTGGCTTACCCAAAAAATTGAAAGTGGAAGCAGTAAACCCCTAAGGGCTTTGCTGGGAACAGAAGATGGGCATCAATTGCTAACTTCTTTATAAGGTTGCTTGAAGTATTCAAAGTAACAAGAGTGTGTTTGATGGAGCATATCTAGGGCTGTCCCTTTCCCTTTGCATTACAAGATGGACCACTTAATACCTTGTTGACCCATCACTTCTTTGTCTATGTCATTGCTAAGGGCACTCGCTTAAATTGCATGCCTGCTATGTGACACTGCTTGCTATAATTACTTCAGGGAATTGGCGGTGCCATTATTACCTCTTTATCTCGACCTCTCATTATCTCTTGCGCTAGGATTCAAATCTCACTCGCTGTCAAATCTTATAGAAAAGACTTGGAGTATCGTTTTTAACTAGGTCAACACAACACAAGAGGAAACATGCTCCTTCTAATTATTAATCTTTATCTATTTAGCGTTATACACATGCATCATTCACATCAGTCCCTGCACCAGTAAAGCTTACAATCTAATGTTATTAACACATACATACTGTACACATACACATATTGTCGATTTAGTGTAATCTACAGAAATGAGTGGGTAGAGGTGACGGGGGCATTTGATCATAGTGAAGCAGGGGACTAAATACACTGTCATCACTATTTGACCATGTGGCACCCCTCACAGCTGGCACTGGCAGTTCTTACTGACAGAGATATCTATTTTTTAGACACTGGAAACCTAAAGAACAAAGAAAGCACTAAACCCCCAAGGGAAATGATATACAAAGAAAATAAATACCTAGGCTTCTATTGCTCCCAGCACAGGGCTCCATGCATAGTGGGATAGCGTGGTGCCACAGCATGCCAACAGCATAGAGGGAATGTAGTCAGGAGGTGGCACAGGGAAGCAGATCACACAGAGCTCAGGTGTAATAGGAATAATGCAGTTACCTGGGTGAGTCACAGCAGAAGCTCTTCTTACTGCAGATCCTTCTGCTCACTGGCACAGAGCTACTCTTAGCTGCGTGTTGCAGTCATGCCTGCCAGTGGGAGCATGCGTGTGGGAGGGGGAAGAGAGACAGAGAGAGAAAAACACAAGTGAATGTTTTTCTGCCTTTGTATTATCACCCATCATACAAGGAATTAGCAAAACAAGGAACAAGTGCAGCATGGTTACACAACCAGAAAGCACAGGGGATGGAGAGAAAAGGCAGCGCAGTCTTAACAAATTAGAACTTAATTAGAAATCCTATCCCAGTGCACTTACTTTAGCTGAAACACTGTGAGTCAATAATTAGGACACTGGAAATCAAGTCAATTAAATGAACCTTTGAACTGGTCTACTCCCACCAAATACACTAACACGTACAAAGTCATCAGGAAGCAACCGCGTAACATAGAGGAACACTCACAAATACTGAAAGTGACACAAACAATACAGGGCAGATTTGTTTTAGGACAAAAAGGCAAAATCAGGACATCAGCACTGTCAGTGGCTACACTGACACAGGACACATCCGAAAAGAACTTAAAGGAATACTGTCATGAGAAACATGTTTTTTTTTCAAAATACATCAGTTTATAGTGCTGCTCCAGCAGAATTCTGCATTTTCTAAAAGAGCAAACTGATTTTCTTACAGGTATATGTAATTTTGAAATTTGGCATGGGGCTAGACATATTGTCAGTTTCCCAGGTGCCCTCAAGTCATGTGATAAACTTCAGTCACTCTTTACTGCTACACTGCAAGTTGGAGTGATATCAACCCCCCTAACTTCCCTCCCCAACAGCCCATCAGCAGCCTATCAACAAAACAATGGGTAGCTAACCATATAGCAGCTCTTGAACAGCTCTGCTGAAGGATTTGTTTGCATTGCTAAAGGTTCTACCTAGCACCTAGTGGTATACATGAAAATAGCACCACGACCTAGGTTGTGGTTAATTGCTATGGGAAGGGGAGAAAAAATAGCTGTCTCAAAGCAGTTCCATCCTGAAGTGCTAGCTCCTTCTCAAAGCTCAAAATTAGGGGCAAAGCACTGGCATGGCTGCCTCCACATCAATATTACAGCTAAAAAAAAAAAAAATTCTTGGTTCAAGAATTTTAAATAGTAGAGTGAATTATTCGCAATGTAAACAGCATAATTTAGATTTAGTAAACCATAAAGTAAACCATAAAAATCATGACAGAATCCCTTTTAACTGGCATTGATCTTGTGCTATGTGGGACGTGCAGATTGCCAGTTAGCACTGAAATGCCATAGAGCCTGCAGTGGCAAAATACATAAGGCAAATTGTCACTTAATACACTAAAATATTAATAAACACAACTCATGATATGTTGAGCATTTACTTTCTGGCATGTACGCATCACAGTCCTCATCCCATAGAGCTCTCTATAGGTGGTTAGTGAAGATTTTGTGAATTCTCTAGGGTCACGTCAAGTATCAAAATCCAGTACGTGACCTTATATTAGTAATTAAAGGCTTATGCCATAAACAGAATAAATGCATAAATAGGAACAAGAATTTTCATCTTGCAGTATAATATTCTTCTTTTAACAGATAGGGGCCGATTCACTAACTTCGAGTGAAGGATTCGAAGTTAAAAAACTTCGAATTTCGAAGATTTTTTTGGGCTACTTCGACCATCGAATGGGCTACTTCGACCTTCGACTACTACTATCGTAGGATTCAAACTAAAAATCGTTCGACTATTCGACCATTCGATAGTCGAAGTACTGTCTCTTTAAAAAAAACTTCGACCCCCTAGTTTGGCAGATAAATCTACCGAAGTCAATGTTAGCCTATGGGGAAGGTCCCCATAGGCTTGCCTAAGTTTTTTTGATCGAAGGATATTCATTCGATCGTTGGATTAAAATCTTTCGAATCGTTCGATTCAAAGGATTTAATCGTTCGATCGAATGAATAATCCTTCGATCGTTCGATATTCGAAGTCGAAGGATTTCAATTCCTAGTCGAATATCAAGGGTTAATTAACCCTCGATATTCGACCCATAGTAAATCTGCCCATACTGTATATCACTGAGAATTTTAATTTCATATTTGTCAATTATGTGATTGAATTTGTTTTTGAAATTGTTCAAACAAAGTCAATTGCCCCCATTTTTTCCTTTAATGACTTCATCATAATCAAGTTTTTGCATTTAAAGGTGTCATTACATGGGCAGATTTTAGCACAATCCAATAAAATCTTATTGATGGGGGGTGTACGATCGTATAGTTCCGACAGAATCGTACCAACACTCGAACAGACAGGTATAAAAATGTTCTGCCTGAGCAGGAGAATAGAGGAGCGCTGGTGGCTCTGACTTTTCAAAATCAGACACAGGGGGTAATTTATAAAGTTCGCGCAGCGCAAACTTTTCACAAATGGTTGTATTGCACATGTTTTTTGCTGAGCGCTAATATATTGCACTGCTCTGCCCATCTTTCGGTTTTTTTTGCGAATTCGCAGTGTGAATACATTTTCGCAAATGGCACGCAAATGAGACAGTAGTTTGCACGAGCCCACCTAATGTGCGAGGTTGTTGTGCGCGAAAATAGCGTTAAATTCACAGTTTGCAAAGCTGTTTTGCGAATATTTTATCCGCCACCAAAGTTGTGGCGTAATTGAGTCGCAGAGTGTGCACATAAAGATTCGCAATTTGCAAATTGTGACATATTTATAAAGCCCCTTTAGATATTCGCATTGTGAATAAAAAATTCGCAATTCTGTATGCACCCACTTATTCAGCTTTATAAATATAACCATGAGCAGGGCAAATATATTCACTTTGTGAACCAATCTGCCCTGCGCAAAGTTTATAAATGACCCCCACTATGTCTAGGGATGGGCGAATTTTTTGCCTTGTTTCGCAAAAAAAATGACGCCCATAGACTCGTATGGAGTTTTGCATCAAAATAAAAAGACGCGCGTCAAAAAAAATTCCTCAGTCTAGACTAACCGTTTCATTTAAATAAGGAGGTTGAAGTTGCCCTATCAATTGTTTTAATTGGACATCTACAATATTTTTTTATAGTTGATGGGTAGGACAAATAAACACCATGACTGATGTTGTGCCTGTCATTTTCTTATTACCACTTATTTATATAGCACTAACAGGTTTTGCAGTGTTTCACAAAATATTACAATAAATAAGCAAGGTACGACAAACAGAGCAATGCTTTGCTTCCAAGAGTAATCTGTTTTGCTTCATGTTTAATCCTAAGACTGGTGGAAAATGTGAAATATCAAAGAGGAGCTCCAAACAGTATTTTTGCAGAATGATAAAAAATTCATTCTAAGTAGCTGCCAAACAGCTCAGATGGTTTAGGAGTCAGCCCAAGGAGGAAGTTGCTCACTCCAATATGCGGTGTCCAAAGGTGTAAGGCAAGTCCTTAGTCGTATCCAGGTGAAGAGATCAGGGCAGGTGCAATCAGCAGTCAAGCAAGTAGATCAAGATCCAGAAATCAATCAGAGAGGAATTATAGCACACCCAGGAATACTCGAAAGTACTTATACTCAGGCATCAAACCCAGGTCCTCAGCATCTTTTTATTTCGAATTTTTATGTCAGATGCAAAGTGATGCCTGTGTGTAGCCTTACAGTGTACAATAATGAAGCATTTTTTGTAAATGTAATTGTTAATGATATTTGTATTTACTTACCCTTTTCTGCATTCTGGTTGTGACTTTTAAAGCAATCCAACAGATAATTGTTTTCCTCCAGGTCCGTTAAAAAAAAATGGTGGCATCTGCTACATTGTTTCATGGGTCAGAAGGAGTAGTGCACATGATATTAACAGCTGGACAGAAAATGCTTTCCGATATATTACACAATAGCCTACAATTCTGTTACCCACACAATAGCAGCGAATACCTTTTATAGCCCATAGTGAGCTAGGCTTGTGCCAACCCAGATTATTTTTGTGGCCGGCTTGCTGCATAACTATAGCACAAGCAGACAGATATTAACTGCTGTATTGTATACACCAGGGTTGTTCAACCGTTTTCTCTTAAGGGACACAAATCAAATCAGGGAATCAACCCTAATGTATTTTTCTGTAGACTCATTTTATTAGGCCTCTCATTTCTCCTTCTCTCTTAAATGGCTTGATTGCTGCTTTATAAATATGCTGCAGTTGTTACAATTTACATTTTTTCTCCTTGTTATAGTAATTTGTAATAGCTTTTATTTTTTCATAACCATGGATATTATGTTTGTTCAATAAACCATCCAAGCTCTTAAAGGCATTAATAGAATCAGCCATCACAACATCACCCAGCAGGACATTCCACAACCTCACTGTCCTCACTGTTAAGAACCCCCTACGTTGCTTCAAATGAAAGTTCTTTTCTTCTAGTCTAAAGGGGTGGCCCCTGGTGCAGTGATCTTTTCTATAATGTTCTCTTATGTGCTTGTACAGAGTAACAATGTTCCTTTGCAAGTGCCTTATCTTCAGAGAAAACAACCCCAACTTTGACAGACTTTCGTCTTCTTTTTTTATCAGTTTAGTTGCACATCTCTGCACTCTCTCAAGCTTATTAATATCTTTCTTAAGGGCTGGTTCCCAAACTGTACTGCATACTCCAGATGAGGTCTTACCAGGGACCTATAAAGAGGTGAGTTGAAAAACTTGCCTCAGGTGACAATACCCCTCAGGTTAACAGGGGTGGCGAGAAGATGCTCCTGGTACATTTAAAAGCCAAATTTATGGGAGCCACCTTAGAAATGACGCTGGAGGCAAAAATATGTTTTCATCCCTTGAGTTAATGCCCTTTTTTTAATGCAAGACAGAAATTGACCTGCTAAAGTTGCCACAAAAACCCAGAGATCCTTCTCAATTTAGGAAGCCCCAACATACTGCCATTTAGCGTATAACTTGTAGTTATGTTGTTTCTACCAAAGTGCATTTCTGAAAATAAAATTACAATTACAGATTGTCTATGCAGTGCAACATTTTCCATTTTCAGTTGCAGGTTAGAATCCTCTTAATTAATAAGGGATGAAGCTATAAAGCAGTAGTTAAACAGAAGGCTGATTTTGTCTGCAACCCACAAATTTTTCAGTTTTCTGCAGCCGTCTGTGCTGCCTACCATGACACCAAATAACATATTTCCTGCATGTTTTTACTTCATTAAAGCAGCATTTTAATGATCCCCTAGGGAAAGGAAAAATCAAAGCAAAGAAAACTATTTATCCGTAAAATGCACATAATAAAATACATTACTGTAATGCATGTTTAAATATCTGCATGTACAAGCCTCATCCTTAATTTTCAACTGACCAGTATTTTTAAAAGTTATGAAAAGCAGATCACCAGTAATATAGTTCTGTGGCTACAATAGTATTCAGTGTCCAAAGACCTTTTCTGAACCATCAATTGATTATCACCATGGTTTGAATGTGATGCATAACCAAAGTGACTAAAAAGTTCAGAATCTGCTTGCAGCTTATACGATATCACTGAAACAGGAAAAGAAAAACCTAGCAGCATCATTTTAATGATCTTAGTGAGGTCAAAACATTTCTTGCTCCTAAACAACATACACAAAAGAGCTTTGAAGATCCATTATCCTGTTACCGCAAAGGGAGACTTTTACAAGTACCCTGCAATTAAAATTAGTTGGATCAGGTTTTGCTAAAGAGTAGAACTGATCAAATTCTTAAAAACTTGCAAACTCTAATGAGCAGGGCTCTCTTTCCCTCTGTTATTGGTATCAGTCTCTTTTTGTGTATAATCAGTAACAGTATACACCCTTTTATTGTATAGCTATGATGAATATGTTGGTACTTCATAAGTAATTGTTAATAATAGGACTGGATTGGGGGTAATTTTCTTAGTTTTACTAATAAACATGAGAATGCATTAGTGTGTTCTTATAATTATAATACAGGTGAACATTCTAGTCACATTAAAGCTTATTTAGAATGAAGAGAACTATCATTTATCACCAGTAATGCAACTGATAATTATTTTGTTCCCAATATAATTTTGTTATATCTTGTCATTTATTACACCTTTCCTCTCTTTTTGGCTAATTTCCCCTCCTACACATGCTTTCTATATATTCTTTGTACTTTTCACACTCTCTCTCTTTAAAGTGTATGTAACGTTCCTTAGTATTCATCCTACAGGCTGATCCAATCAGTATTCACACTGGCTGCCTAGCAACAAGGGATGTACGTAGGAGTGCATGCTGCTTCCAGTAAACAGTAGGGCGAGTGGTGGAGGGGAAAATAACTCTAAAAATAGGGGATAATAAATCATAATGAATATTATAAAAATAAGGTAGTTTTAGTCTAAACTGTGAGCTATGTCTGAATTCAATCATCAGGTTGGTTTTTGCTTGCAGCAAGTGATTAGGTGATGGAGGATATTAGACTGGAATTGGGGATGTTGGGGTAGGGCAGGTGATCCATTAAGGAAATAGGAAATGTGGACAATAGTGGAAAAATGTAATATTTACTTTGGTTGACATAGCAGCAAAGTGGTTTGTAAAATGGGCAAGGCATTCCTAGTTGTACCTGTAGGGATGTGAATGCAGGAACATGCCTGGGGTATTGAATGTTAAATATGGTATCTGACCAGTCTGTGTTAAATAGAGTATCAGCCTAGATCCCGAAATATAATATCCAAAGATAAGGATTCATATGCACTTTGAATACATTTTGGACACATATAACTATAGAGCACTTTTTCACAATTCAAATGTTAACAGGTAAGACTGTAAAATAAATTATATCTGTATAACTTGCTTCTGTATAAATGTATACAGTGATTCGTACATGAGCCAGAAAGCTTGTTTAAAAAGAGCCAACCAAAAAAACTCCCTATTTAGTCTTTATTGCATATTTTGAATAAAGCGAAAAGTAAACAACCCTTTCTGCCTGGGACAGGCAACCTTCCAAAAGTTGCATTGAGGGCTCATTTAAGGTGGCTCGGGCAGAATATTTGATAGACAAAATAATCATCCTCCCGGCATGATGTGACTATTTGTGACATGACCAGCAAATCCAAAATAAATCATGAGTCATGGAGCAGCCAGCAATTCTGCCATTTCAAGTCTTAAGTGTCTGCAATGGATAAATCGAAGTGACAAGCAGGCTCAAAGAGTCAAAGGCATTGCCTAGGAAACAAGCTGTGATGCCTTCCATTCCAGGACTAGAGAGGATACATGCAATCCCCTAGAACCACAAAACACAAGTGCATATGGCTTCTGCTTAATTAAACTGCTTTGCATCATTTCTCTCCTGTGCTTGCCTTTTTGTCTAATGAAACAAGATCTTGATCCTCCACATTCTTAGACCAACCTTGCACATTTCTCTATTCTATGTAAATCTGCCTCCCACATAAAAATGATGTATGACTAAACTTAAGTAGAATGGCTTATAGAATATAGAATAGAAAGAGGAGAATGTAAAAAGATAACACACAAGGTACCTTGCATACAGTATATACGCCTGTAATCAACTAAAATAAAATAAATAAACTATTGACAATAAATAAGAGCTTCAAACATTTAGAAAAATATATAATTAATAACATACTATTGTAAAACATAATGTTATTAGACGTCACTAAGGAGTTCCGTGACCATATAAATGCTTTTATACAGATCATGGAACACTGAGGTGAGTTCTAATATCTGCATATTTCACTACAGAGGCTGCATTGTTTGTTTTTTAATAAATAGGTTTCAGTAAGTCATGTGATACAAATGACACTGCTAAGCACCGATTATAACTAGTGACTTCACTAAGCACTGTTCACAAGGATGTATCTTACAGAATATTCATGGTATTATATCCTTTCATTTGTCAATCAAAAAAATAATATAGAAAAACACAAAATGATTACATGCTACAATGGGATATCATTCTTCAGCATCTTACACAATTATACAGCAGAGTATGTTAGCAGCACACAGTGCAGAGTCCCTTTCATATACTTTTTGTTTGTTCTCATATCTGGGGAACTATACTACTTCACTTGTGATCTGAGCTTAGGTCACCCCCCTTAACTACCCTTGAAAATTCATATTATCCTTGAGCATTTCAAACATGACCTATCCTTACTCTTGGCAATTCCCTTTTCACTTGGATGCCCCGCATGTTCTTAGCTTTATGAGCCACCAAGGTGGTAAGCCAAAGAAGCTATCTCAACCTCCCACCTATCCTTACTGAGCACAAGGTCATTAGATTTTACCTCTCTGTGGGGTTACCTTAAGCATATTCTCATGGCCCTACAGCATAGATTTGGGCTATACTAAGTTCTTTACTTGTTGAATCACCCTGGAAATCTCGAGGGTACATAATAGTTGCATCATGCTGTGGTGTCCACAGCCCACCTGGGTTGCCACCTCTGGGGTCCCCCAACCCAGTCTTGAGCTTCTCTGAGCACCAAACCCAAAGGGTGGGAGCGGGTCAGTAGGGCTCACCAGGTTTTATCCTTGGATCCAATGCTGGTTGCATCTCAATTATTCTACATGGGTTATATTCACTGTAGGGATTATAGTTTGCCAAATATTAAGTCCTAAATTCCAGATTGTTGTATTATGATATTGTATTGTATTATATTTATTATTGATACAGTATTTAGGGATGCACTGAATCCACTATTTGGAATTCGGCCAAATCCCCGAATCCTTCCTTGGTGAAAGATTTGGCCGAATACCGAACCAAATCCTAATTTGCGTATGCAAATTAGGGGCAGGAAAGGAAAAAGAGGAAAGAATTCTTCTTTTGTGATGAAAAGTCATGTGATTTCCCTACTCGCCCCTAATTTACATATGCAAATTCGGATTCGGTTTGGCCAGGCAAAAAAGGCCGAATCCCGAACCGAATCCTGGACTCGGTGCATCCCTAACAGTATTACACCACACATGTATGCAATGCTTTACAAGATATAAACTAAATATTGAGAATAAATACATAAGTGCTAGTACTGAAAAATCACAGTAAAAGTGTCTCTGATTTATCACAGGCTCGCAGCACCCCCAGACCGCACTGAACAGAAGGGCTAGCTTGAGAGCAGAGACTTCAAGAAAGGAAAAGGGGACTAAAAACAATAATGAAAAAAATATATATACAGTATTTATAGTGCTGGCTTTTTTTTGTTTCAACTAAAAAGATCCATCCTTTATAATATGCTGGTTCTAAATATGGCTAAAAAATAAAATACATCCCAGATTTCTTAAAGAAAAAAAACCCTGCACTTATAATTTTATTTTAGGAATCTTGGTGGTACATCGTGTACACGTGCTGAACCTCCTCCTCTTCTCCTGATGCAATCTTATTGTGTGTCATATTTCTATTAATAGACATTTAGAAGGATTATATAAAATTATTGAACGCATAAGTCACCCTGTAACAAAGTCATGCTCAGCTCTGCTATCTTTTTACTGAAAACAGCAGACATATTGATTGACCAGGAGCAATAATGTGTTTATGGACAAAGCCACCAACCAGCTGCAAATGTAAGAAAGCCACGGCAAACAGAACAATGCGGCTACGATGCAAGTGAATGAGCTGATAAAATATAAGTATTCACATAAATATAAACTACGCATCAATTTTAAGGATCCAAATATTCAGAATGAGAAAAAAATGCATTTTAAGGTTGCACATATATAGCATTTGATGGTTCAAACTACAAAATACATGTATAGGTGCACATTGGTTGCCTATATTTCTTTGCAGCACTTAGGTCTTTTACTTGGATATTACTCCATCTATGGAAAGCGTTTCCTCCAGGTAATCCAATTTCCTTCAATAGTGCCAAAACATACTGGAAGGGTAATTGGTTTTTGGGGTTATTGAACCTAGATTTAAAGCCTCAACGGGGCAAGGGGCAGTGTCTGCAAAGCACTGGCATAATGCATAGAAACTATATATATTAAGAATAAACTGAATCCAGCATTTCTGGGGGGAAAATTACCCAAACACTAATTTGTATATTCAGATTTGACTAAATGAAAAACACAATTGATGTGCATAATTGAGCTTCAACCAGAATCTGATGCAAATACCCTTGGCAAATACCCTTGGCAGTTGCAGTTAGCATTATTTCTGGCTTTAGGGGGCCCATTTACTAAGGGTCGAAGTGAATTTTAGAATTCAAAAACTTCGAATTTCGAAGTAATTTTTGGGTAACATCGAATAAGCCAAAATTTGATTTGAATTGAAAACGTTGAAAAACGTTGAATATTCGACTATTCGAAAATCGAAGTACTGTCTCTTTAAAAAAACTTCAACTTCGACACTTCACAACCTTAAAGTTGCTGTATTGCTTTGTTAGCCTATGGGGACCTCCTAGAACCTATAGCCAGTATTTGGCTATGTTTTCAGAAGTCAAACTTTTTTTTTTTGGAAAATCGGTCAATCGATTAAATCCTTTGAATCGTTCGATTTGAACGATTTCTACGTTCGATTGTATGATTTGAATTCGATCGAAAATGGCAAAATTCAATAAAAAAAAAAAACTTAAGACTATCGAATTTCGAAGTTTTACCACTTCGAAATTCAACCCATAGTAAATGTGTCCCTAGGTGTCAAAATTACATCTGTATCCACTTGTTTAAGTGCATTTTCACTTTCCATTTGATTTAGTGCATAGTGGGGACCCTGGAGCTGCACCCACTGTCTCACATAAACTATATACTGTATATCAATAGCTATAAAAATGTTAGATTTTAATATTACAAAAACCTTGGATATTATGCTTAGCAAATAAATCATCCAAGCCCTTCTTAAAGGCATCACAAAGTGCAAGGAGCAAAATTGGCCAATAGTACCTAATGAATGGTGTTCATTTACACAACTGTAGGCATTTTGCAGATTTCATCTAGCCACTGTATTCTGTATAGTGTCACCTCTGTGGCCACAAAAGTCCCTCCTATTTGCATATAGTTGCTACACAACACAGTAACTTGTTAATATGTAGGCTTGCACTATATCTATAGAAGTTGTCATGTGGGTGACTGACCTAGATGTCTGCATTGCAGAATCATGATCACAAAATGGCATCAGTCTGAAGCATATAACAAGAAACGCAATTACTGTTATAATTTTTCATAGCACAATACAGGTATAGTTCATCATTTCCCACCCTAGTGAAGCTTATACTCTGTGGACTTTATCATATTTTTATTAAAAAAAAAAAAAACAAAAAAAAATATATATGTATATATATATATATATATATATATATATATATATATATATATATATACTTTCTTATATAAGTATATAAAATACAAGCAATACACATTTCCCTAGTGTGTCACAGCTCAATTCACTTTGAATAGATGTAGGAGCACAATATACAGTTTACTGTAAAATATAAACACATATTGTAAAATACTTTTTGTGATCTGTTTGCTTTGATACGCAGTTTACGATCTTTTTTTTTTTCATTTAGACATTTAATTTAGAATGCTTAAAATCTGCTCTACGTGGCTGACAAAATATAATATGTGACTCATAGTAACCATGGCAGCATGTGTGTTACTACTTTCCAAATGTACAAAATGATTCCAGCTATCAAAAGCAAGTACAAAGATAGGGTTATTGCAGCGGATGTTGGATTTTTTTGTGCAATAAAAACAATTCTTTGTCAGTAGAATATAAGAAGGGAGGGGGTGAATACAGGGGTCTTGTGTTATGTATTTGACAAAGATATGGATTGTGTGTGTGTGTGTGTGGGGGGGGTATTACAACATAATCAAAGATGACAAAGCTGTTAAACAAAGGGTATCATGGGGGCTTGTCCCAGTGCAGTTACCCATTGCAGCAAACCAGTAACTAGCTTAGCTTTAATTATTCTGCTCCAGGTACATGCTGAAAGCAAATCTCTGATTGGTTGCTATGAGTTACTGTACTGAATTAATAAAAGAGCCCCCATTGTGCATGATTCAGTGAATTTTTGCAACAGTTGAAATAGTACCGGAATGCATCAGTTGTTTGCAATACCTATTGCTCCATCAGTCATAATCCAATTAAATGTGCTCACAAAAGACGTTTTTGGAGCATATAGCCAAGAAGGAATTCTACCTCTGCTGAGGGTGTTAGTGCTAGCCTAAGGCTGGTTTTTACCATACTGTGTGATTGGAATTCCCTCATGCCACAGACATGGGCCATTTATAATGTGATTGTTAAGAGTATAATTATCAGTTGGTTTTATTAAAGGGCATGTAAAGTCTAAAATAGAATAAGGCTAGAAATGCTGTATTTTGTACACTAAATATAAACATGAACTTACTGCACCACAAGCCTAATCAAACAAATGATTTATGCTTTCAAAGTTGGCTACAGGGGGTCACCATCTTGTAACTATGTTAAACATCTTTGCAAGACTAAGACTGTGCACATGCTCAGTGTGGTCTGGGCTGCTTAGGGATCGTCATAAACAAAGCTGCTTGAGTTCTGCATGGCTGGGAAGTAAGGCGGGCGTTCCCCCTTCATAAGTATGATTGTTTCCCTGCTCAGCAGTTAGGGACGATCTGACAATTCCTATTCACAGCAGTAAATGAAGGGAGAATTTCACTGCATACAGTCAGATTTCTTATAAAAACTGTACATATTTTTTAATTAAAGTATATTAGAGAAAGGTTTCTTTTTCATTAAAGAAAGTAAAACTGGGATTTTATTTATTTTTTTTTTTTTGCCTTTACATGCCCTTTAAAGACCTCACACTGAGTTACAAGCTGGATTATTGTTTGTGCTGCCTTGAACCGTTGATTTTTGCAGAGGATTATTCAGGTTTGGTAGTTTCTTTTCTGATTTTTTAGCTATTTGCTGATCACAGGACCCCACAAAAGCTCCCTCAATATTATATAATTGCCATTTTCAAACCATTGTTTTTGCTACCAAAAAAATTAGCTATGCAGTACTCATAGTGCCCTCTCTTGGTGACTTCTATTTCATTACCATCTCCTTTTAGTCTGTGAGGTGATTATTTAATGATTTTGGGCATAATTAAACATTTTTGTGACCTTGCTAGGTGGGACCAATCTGGTTTACATGGCAGTATGCATTTCTGGGAACTGAGTTGGAGCTCAGTAAAATAAAGGCTAGAGAAGTAGCTGTTTGCTTTGTGTTCTTATGCCTTTCAGTTTGCCCACACAAGAGATTTATATCTCTCACACTTTGCATTACAGGCGGTTGGACTCACTGCAGGGTAAGAAATTAGCCCATAGTACATTGTAACTCTTCATTTGAAAATTCATCTCTTGTCAGATGCAATAATTCATCTAGATAAAAAGAACATATACCCAGGGCTGGTTTGTGGGTAGAAATGAAAGTAAATTGCTCTGGGCTCCCAGCACTGGAGGGCTGTAATAAAAGTGCTGCTGTGATAAGTATAAAAGACATAAATATTAGATGTTTTCAGTTTGTAAGTTGAAGTTTCTCAACATGCAGCCTTCCAGCTGTTTTTAAACTGCAACTCACAGTATTTCACTTCAAGCTAGAGGCTGGTGCTGCATGCTGGGAACTGCATGATTACAGCTTAGATACATAGGATTTACTTATTTACATGTCTATATATGACAGATAGATGATAGCTAACTAGCTAGCTAGCTAGATAACTAGATAGAGAACGGGAGACCAACCTTCTTACATGATCTTTTCTCTAAATTTAGACCTGCACACACCTCATTTGAGGTGGTTTACACACTTTTATCAATAGACATTCCACCAGCGTCGGACAAGGCTGGCTGGTGGAGCGTGGGCCCTGCGACCCAGGCCTGAACTGTGGTTCACTCCTGGGCTCTCCACCCCTGATCACAACGATAAAGAGGAAAGAAATGGTACAGCGAGGGGGGGTCCTGTTTTTAAGAAAAAACTTTACACTTGGGATACCTCAGTATTATATTAAAAGATGCAGCCTCATCTGAACTGTGTGTTAAAATCACCAAAGCACATAAGCATTGATTTATTTATTATTATTGTCTGATTTATTATAACTATACCAATGTTTGTGTTTATGCCTTGTAAAGCACTGCGTACATTGCTGTGCTATAGAAATAAATACAGTACACAGATACAATGCATTTGAACAATTTGTAATTCATGCATGCTTTTGCATAACAGGTCATCGATACACAGTACATTGTGGAGCACCAATACTGTATTTATATAAGTCAATGCAAAGAAGTATTATTACAGCCCAAATACAGTATAATCTCCTTTTTTCCTTTGAAGAGAAAAAAAAGTAGGTTGCTTTAAAGTATTAAAAGATAGCTTTTGCCTTAGGCTGATTGTAGACTTCCCCCTCCCTTACAATCGCTGGCTTTTTACACATGACTGCTTACTTAATCTGCAAGACTGCCCTCACTGATACACTTATGCAGTCCTGCAGAAAGCCATATAAATGAAACTGAGTTGGGGTGGTACACAGAATGCAGTGGTTTAAATATCAAGGCATCCCCAAGCAGGGACACAACTACAGAAGAAGCAGATTCTTCATTTGCAGGTGTGTGTGTAGAGGGCCCTGTAAGGCCATAAATAATGAGCAATTTCAATATATCTGATAGTGTTCAACTTACCAATATTTGGGGCTCTAAATTGAATTTGCTCTGGGGCCCAGTGAAATCTAATACACCGCTGTGGACACCACACCAGCCTTAGCGCAGAGGGAGTAAGGATTGCAGGTGTAACTATATGGAAAGCAGACCCCGTGGTCGTGGTGGGGTTTTGGGGGACAGCGTAGCCTGGACTGTGGGGACTGATTTGTCTATAGTTATATAAAAATTCCCCCTTTCTAGATGCTTTCCTACCTGATAGTGAGTGGATTGTGGAAGGAGGGGTCATGAGTGGGCAGGAAGCAGAGGGAGGGGTAGTGGATGATGTGTGCACCGGGTCCCTTTGAAGATTTTTTGAGAGGGCCATATTATTATTATTATCCTTTATTGTTTGGGCAATAAATTCCATGGTGCTTTACAGATATTACTGTAAACATCAATAACATCCCTATCTCATACAAAAGTCTACGTGCATGTACCAGTAACATAGTGGGCAGGGAGTGCCTAGATGGAAATCTGGCAATGACACTATGATCAGTTGTATCTGTAGCTAGTTAAATTGCTTGTTTTTAAGCATTGAGAATGTCACTTTGAAGAGCTGGAATCAAACTCAGAACCTCAGAGCTGCAAGGCAACAATGCATTACCCGGCTACCTTAACCCAATATGAAAATGATTATCCATTGCACAACATTAAGGTCTAGTTTGCTTTTAACTGCCAGACCCGTGGTATAAAGGCCATTCTTAACAAGTTAGGCAAAGTCATATTTTATGGCTATACATTCCTTAAATAATTCTATTTATATTGTCACACTGCTTCTACTGACTGTTTTATCGCAGGTTTAGATTTACTTATATACAATCTATACAATACAATATATACAATATATTTCAGAGTTTCAGATATATATCAACTCAGAGACACCTTATTATTAGAAATGTATGTATTAATTTCCTTATACCATAAATAATATGGTTCTCATGTAACTGTCTCTACTGTCCTCTCTGTTTCTATTCTTTGTTGGAAGAGAAGGTTTTACATGGGGGGTGATAGGCAGATTTTGGCTAGAAAGTCAGCAAGGTGAGAAAATTGCTTAAATGTCAGATTTCCAATCTTTATCTCTTAAATTAGAAAGAAAGACAGACTAGGAGGTGACAGGTTGTTAGGCACCCCTTTCCCAGTTATTCTTGTCTCTCACTTCCTACAGTGGGTCAGCCCAAATTACTGCCATAGACTTCAACCACTCTATGTACTCCCAGTGCCTGCCTATTGATGCTGAGCACATGCACAGCACGGAATTTGGTGAAATTGTTCTGCACTGCAAATATGTTTGCCCTGGGTGGAGTATCCACAGGCCAATTTGTATTTTGAAACAAAGCAATGGCCTGTAAGAGTAAGAAACAAGTAGTTAGAATCACCAAGGAGGGTTGCCTCCACACTCCATTGGACTTTAGTAATGTAATGCCTTGTATGGTTTATACATAATGTAAGATTTATCTTTACATGAATCAGGGGAGAGGACCACTTACTACAATAATAAATGCATATGTAGAGTATGTAGGAGTTAATATACGGTGCACTGCTATGTATAAGGTAGCTACAGAAGTCGCCTAGTTATGCAATCATATAAAAACAAGAGGCCGCAGGCCTTTTTGCTCTCCCTAGAGAATGATTTAATATATGCAGAAATATATGTAGACCAGGAATTCTGCATGCTGCTTTAAAAAGCTCTTTCCCTAAATATAGTACAACAGCCCTTGACACAAAACTCCTGTATCTGAAAAACTCCATAGGATCACTCTGGCATGATTTTGTATTCACATATGCAGAACAAGATCACATCTGATCCGGAATGCAGAAATAGACCTGAGTGATTTCTGTGCATTTATCAGACAATTCTAAATCATGCCACACGGGGGCAACAAATTCAGAACTGATTGCATGCCTTGTTTTCCTAGTATAGAGTAGAGATTAAGAACTGTTTGTCTTGTGCTGCAATGTAGCCATGGGGTAAATTGGGGTAAATATAATGGTGCTGTATTTCCAGAATTTAATGTAAAAAATGAGATGGACATAAAAAGCTGTGTTGGTAGGATAACTTATGTAATGGAGCCTTTGGTTGTTCACAGTAATCTAGTATCAGAGTGAATTTTTTGTAAAAAAAAAAAAAAAAAGTAACAAATAAAAATAGGCTACATTATTCATTTATTATTCATTCATTTTCTGTTTCAGTGCTGTTGCCCAAAGATTTATCATAGCTGTACAGAGGGATGTTACACAGTCATTATTATCGTATTTATTGACTTACTTTAGTTACACTGGCTTGATATGCATTAGTGTAGCACAGCTCCAGTCATGCAAAGCCAACCAGTTGCGCCAGCTATTAACAGCGACCTCAGTACAATGGTAGAACACGATCTATATGTCACAAAAGAACCCCTGATGCTTCACCTTTTTGTTTGGCTGTGTGGGTTTTCTGGAATAATTTGAGTGCCCAGTGGCCTTTATAAGTTATATCTAATGCTGCACCTCCCCTCATCCATATCTCCCACCCACTGCTTCCTCGTTCTCTCCATTATTCTATTCCTTCCATGTCCAGCTCTTCTCTGTTTTCTGAGGCTGGGAAGCCTCACCCCTGTCCAGATGGAGAGTCTGTGTGTGGCCAATAAATTTATGTCAAGGAGAAAAAGCCACAGCACTACGCAATCAGCATCTGAATGATGGAATCCATAATATGCAAGTCTTTGTGGCCTGCTTGGGTGCAGTTGTATATGATGCATAAGATCCTGTATTGTTCACACTTGTTATCCCCCTGCATTGTTCACACCTGTAACACCCCCAGTACTGTTCACAACTCAGACCTCGTCTGAAAGTACCATACTCTGCTTGCCCTATACTCCCTGCGTATGCCATACCCTGCCTGCCCTATGCTACCTGTGTGTTCCATACTCTGCCTGTCCTATACTCCTTGTGTGTGCCATACTCTGCCTGCCCTATACTCCTTGTGTGTGCCATACTCTGCCTGCCCTATACTCCCTGTGTGTGCCATACCCTGCCTGTCCTATGCTCCCTGTGTGTTCCATACTCTGCCTGCCCTATGCTCCCTGTGTGTGCCATACTCTGCCTGCTCTATGCTACATGTGTGTGTGCCATACTCTGCCTGCCCTATGCTCCCTGTTTGTGCCATGCTCTGACTGCCATATGCTCCCTGTGTGTGCCATACTCTGCCTGCCCTATGCTACCTGTGGGACATGAGCCTGGCAGGGGTTTGTTCTAGGGGGTTGTTAGCATTTGAAAATTGTTGATAGGGACCCCTAAGTTGTTTAATCATCGGGGTTGCTGTGTTATCCACAGGGAAGGATGAGCCATATGGATTTAAGGGTGTGTCTTTATATGACTTAACTTTTTTCACATATGAGTGATGAATGATATATGTGCAGTCAGTAAGCACCAACCATGTGGTTTTTTGGTGTACTACCACCATTAATGTGGATATGGTCTTACAAGTTGGTTAAAAAGGGGGTGGTCAGCACAGGCTTCCATCATCAGCTCTCCACCACGTAGACAAGAAAAATTCTGTCTCCCTGTACCACAGAAGTTGGACAGCACTGACCTAAAGGGTTCGAAATGGTAATTCCTCACCACTCAGAAGCTGATAAGTTGGTAAAATATTTTTCAAGATAATTTAGCAAGTCCAGTTGCTATAGACATTGTAAAGCCATTTAAAAATATCCACCCTTTCACAGCATGTTTGGTTAATCCTATTTTTTTTTTTATTCATTTTGCAAAATTATTTGGAACACAAGAACATTCAAAAGATTCTGTATGGATTCACACATATTTCTCTCTGCTTTACAGAACAATCACAAATAAGTTAAACCAGATATATATTTGTAGATATGTATAAAAAAACAACAGCAAAAAAAGAGAGAGAACTGTCACATTATAACACTGATTTAACTATGTCAAAGGTCAGTCATCCACAGCTACATTTTTTTTGGTTTTAACTCCACAAATGCCCAAAAGATGCCGCCTCGTGCAAACTCTTGGCAAATGAGTAGTTAAAGAGAAAAGGTTTTTTTTGGTGGTGTTTGTGCACCGTATGTATATAAAAAGATAAAACATGCTTATTTTATGAAGGTAGACACCCTGTAGCATTAGCTGGGTCGGTTGCAGGGAGTTGCAGGCCCCCCTGGCACAGAATCAGCTATTACGTCAGAGCAAAAGAGAAAAAAACAATAAACAAGATACAAAATAAATATAGGACACAAAATTCACTGAACCCCCGACAATTATTCTCTGGGAGGGAAACAGAAATAATTCCTCGGGGGCAAAAAGGACTGCAAAAAACAGTAACAATGCATTCATGGTTTTTGTACATTATCAAGGGATTCTTTTTTTTCTTTGTTTTAAACATCCATTTTTGCTTGGACTATGACTCAACGCTAAGGGTTACCATACATAAAATCACTTCACATGAGGTTCTCTGCAGGTGAATTGAAGGGAGAAGTCACTTCTTAGGAGAAGAGGGAGGTGGGCTTCATCCATCTTTTTAAAAGAAATGGGGGGGGGCTTAGGAAAAGGGAACTTTATTTGTATTTTTTTTTATTTATTATAGCTATCTTTGTGCTGATGGTGCTGGTGGAGGGGCCCAGAATATTGTGTTGTTATGCTTCAGGCTCATATTCCTGGTAATCATCCTGGAGAAAAAGAAATAAGAAAAGAAAATATTTCATGTCTCTAGATCCATAATAACATATATTATATATACAGTATATAGATATTGCTACTTGTCTAGTAAGCCATAGCTACTAATCAGCCGGTAGCATGTTTGACTGTTTTGAAAATCGATTGGTTGCTCTGGGTTACTAGATGTTGGCAATCATGAGACATTTTGTTACAATACCCCATATTTACATATCATATTATTATTACATTATCATATTATTATTCTAGTTGTCCAGATGGTCTAAGTAAACCTATTTTTAAGTCATTTGCAAAGGATTTAGAAACAGATGTAAATACATCAACATATGTGAAAACATCCACTAAGCATTTGGCCAATTTTCACCGTGCGCTTATTTTTATTTCTGTAACCCAAACTGCATGTAAGTACTCAAGAAAATACATCTAGCACATTAAAGGGACACCTCATTTTAAAATTAACTTTTAATTTGCTAGTAATCCCCACACAGATTACAGAACATTTTCCAATATTTCTGTACTGCTCGTGCACCTTTCTAGAACTGCGAAGCAGACACCAGGGCTGGTGTGTTTTTGAAGAAGAGGAGGTAGCAGGTGAGCAACTAGAATCAATAGGAGGTGTCTAACAACTTGCCATCCCCAGTGATTTTACTTTTGCTTCTTCTTTAAAGGAGAACTAAAGCTTAACTAAGCTGTTTTTGGCTTTTGTACCAGCCCAAGGCAACATCAGCCCTTTAGCAGTAAAGATCTGTGTCTCCAAAGATGCCCCAGTAGCTCCCCATCTTCTTTTCTGCTGATTCACTGCACATGCTCTGTGCTGCTGTCACTTACTGAGCTAAGAGACCCACTCACAATATACAGTACACATAGAATAGAAATGTCACAATATAAGGCTGATACAGATAATTAGCCTAATACAGATAAGTACTACAAGGCATCACATATACCAGAGCAACTAGCATCAGAATTTAATTTTCAGCCCTGTAGCATCAGCCTATAGGACAGGCAAACCTAATTTTCTTCTTGTAAATTTGCTTAGCTTCTGAACAGTAGCTCAAAGCCCACTGAGCATGTGAGTGTTGCAGACACTTTCCAATATGGTGACCTCCCTATGACAAGTTTGAAGTCCTTGATCATTGCTGCTATTGTGTAGCTGAAACTTTAGGCTGGTGCAATAAATTCAGTATATAAAATAAGACATTTCTAGCCATATTAATTTTTAGGGTTTAGTTCTCCTTTAAAGTCATGGGTATATTTTCATGAATACTGTGACCATTAATGTATCTTCGTCATTACATTGTGTTGGTCAGGCATTCACCTGTTGTACTGTGGGCTGACAAGGATCAGACTTTGGTACAGTACAAATACAGCAGCTACGATGAATATAGTCGCATTTTGCAAAGACCATTTTTATCCATTGCAGCTTTACAGCAATTGCTCTGTCTGAACTTTCATTGATATCCACCAGGGGGAGAGAAGGGAATGGAAAGGCAGCAGAGGCTCACAACCCTTTCCTATTTATAGCTGTGTCTGCAGATGGCTGGAGTTTTCAACCTGCACCTCTGTGTGGGGATTTATTTCTTAAACCATCAACATAAAATAACTAATTGGGGGTGCAGAAAGATTTTTGCACAGTATCAATATGTTGGCAGTCATCTTCCCAAATGTTTGGGGTGTTAAAGTCCCATAATTTCTTGGTATGCAAGTCCATTTTCTGACTGTGCACTAAATAACACATCAAACGTATTTCTGAAACAATGCTGTATATCAAAAAAGTATTTTTTTGATACACAATGTTTGGGCATGGATTGTATCATTTGCTCATTAAAGGGATTCTGTCATGATTATTATGGTTTTCTTTTTATTTCTAAATTACACTTACATTGCAAATAATTCACTCTACCATTTAAAATGTCATTCTGGAATCAACAAATATATATTTTTAAAGCTGTAATATTGGTGTGGAGGCCGCCATCTCAGTGCATTGTCCCTGATTCTGAGAATTGAGAAGGAGCCAGCACTTCAGAATGGAACTGCTTTGAGACAGCTATTGTTTCTCCCCATCTCATTGTATTTCAACACAATTCCTAGCCCCACCTATTGCCAGACATGAGGATCCAACCCAAGCAGGAAAAAGCAAGGAAGAACTTTTAGTAATGCAAACAAATTCTTCAGCAGATGTGTCAGATAGCTGCTATGTGATTAGCTACCCATTGTTCTGTTGATAGGCTGCTGATAGGCTGCTAAGGAAGGGGTAGAAAGGGAGGGGGTGATATGACTCCAACTTGCAGTGTAGCAGTAAAGAGTGACTGAAGCACATGTCACATAACTGGGGCAGCTGGGAAACTGACAATATGTCTAGCCTTTGTCTACTTTGTTTGAGCCAATAAAATTGCACAACTAAAAAGTTAATTCACTCAGTGTGCAACAGTAATTTGGACTATATGTCATTTTCCTGACCCGTAGCAGGTTGGGTAATACACTGTTTGGCACCTGATCTGAAAGGAAGGAATACAGGGGTTGAGCACTTCAACATTGAGTGGAATATGTCTGGAGTAGCACTATTACCTGATGTTTTACCACAACAATATCCTTTTAATCTCAAGCCCATAAAGCTCAACAGAGATTTCACAACATGTACCTCTGCTGCTCATGATAAACTACCATCTCTGAAAAGTAAGTGTTGGCGGATACTGAGAGTTGCCGTTTCCTTTTGTCCTATAGCATAGCATTCATTCCACAACTGTGCTCTCTAGGGCTGCCATGAGAAATCTTGGGACCCAAATGAACACAAGTGTGTAGTACCAAAATGTTTGGCCATGCCCCTTGTACACACTAGACAAAAGGTCAACACTGTATTTCCCATGAATACAGCGTTGGCTGCATTTGTCAGCTCTGTATTCCTGAGGAGCACTATGTGGGCATTCCTTTGGACACCCACTAGCATACTGGTCATTAAGATTGTGTACCAAGTGCCAAAGAGTTCAAGATGCAGGCAAGCCCTGTACCTATCACCTGCCTTTGGCACTACATGGACCAAGTGAATAATTCCAGTGAATAAAATCAGTAAGAATTTTTAACAGCTACTTTTTGGAACTTTCTATAGCAGTGCCGCACTACCATCTTACCTGGCTTTTCCAGTCATCCTTAGCATAGCCTAAGACATGAGCATGCACAATATACTAACAATTTCTGATTTTCCAGTGAATTCGAAAACCAGCAAATTTAGGGTGTAATGTTAAGCAACCTGTGCCAAATTAATGCAAGGTGTAAAGCACAAGCTGTTCTGGAATCCCACATTCACAAGTGCTCTGTGGATGATTTCATACTTCCCCGAAGAATACAAACCTTACCTGTGAAAGCCCTACTACATACATAGTCCAAACAACTAATAGTCTTATTATAGTTGATTAATTTAAGATATATATGGATGAAATTGATAGGGTTTCCTCTGGGTACTCTACCTTCCTCTGCTATGTGAGGCATCTCTTTAGTAAGTGTTTGTCCCTGATAGCCTTTGTGCCTTCATATTAAGGTATGGCTTGGAAGAGTTTATATGCCGAGAACTTCCCACACCAGTCAGTTGAACTGAAGAAGCTGCTCGGATGAGTAGTGAAACGTCTTCATTGATTACTCAGCAAGTCCAGTTGTTTTTAGATTGACCTATATATATACTATATATGTATGGCTTGATATTTATCTTACCTGTGGGGCCTCTTCATAGCTCTCCCCTTCTAGTTCCAGGAGAGGCTCAGCTGCAGGTTCTTCCAAAGCTTCCTGGCCCTCTTCTTCAGGCTGTGAACAAACAAAAAGGTGATTATTTAGATCCATTCATCCATTAGTCAAATATCACTAACATAGTGCCACAGATACTTGGAAATATTATTCTTTTACTACCTGTATGAGATATGTATGTCATTAATTTTGTAAATATGTGAACAGAAACACATGGGGGCACATTTACTTAGCTCGAGTGAAGGAATAGAATAAAAAATATTTTGAATTTTGAAGTATTTTTTTCGCTACATACCCCTTCGACTACGACTTCGACTTCGAAATGAACGTTTCGAACTAAAACCATTTGATAGTCGAAGTACTGTCTCTTTAAAAAAAACTTCGACCACCTACTTCGCCACCTAAACCTACCGAGCATCAATGTTAGCCTACATTTTGCAGGTTATGGTCAGACATTAGATGGTTACATGGACACTTCCATGGCCACTTCCCCTAAATTGGGAGAAGCAGAACTCATAGGGGTCCTGTGGTCACTCCTCTACTATGACATGTGGTATGTCCATTTAAAATGCTAATGAGGCTTCATACATTCCTTTGTTTGTGCTGATAGTGTGAAATATGGAAAAGCTAAACATACTCTCCTATATGAAAAAAATCTGTGTCTGTATGTGTGAGTGAATTGGCTGTATGAATGGTTTCTGTCAAGCCAAGTTGTTTTGTCAGCCAATTTTAGAGGTACTTATTACTAAAGGTCTGGTTTCACCTAAGCAATAGCATCCTTAGATTCTCGGATTAGAACTGACCTCCTTGCGGTGAAAGCCGAGTATTTTATCCATCTCTGCTCATCAGTGCAACTCAAGATAAAACTGCACAGTATGGAATAAAATCCACACACCAGAAAGAGCTTATGGAAAACATTGCCGGTAAGCCTATGTAATACCCAAATCCTTATTGAATCTGTAAATCTCATGAAACAACTATGTGAATGTCTGAACTGCAAATGCATCCACTATCGTTGCTAGAGGAGGACACAATTTGTTCAATTAATGATTTTGTTTCATTGCCCCTGGAATTAATTATCTCTTGTCCCTGAAGAACACACAGACACCAACAAGTATGAGTTGTTTATATCATACATCCAAGTAAACATTGCTCAGTCATGCCATATTTATCATAAACAATATATTGATCTGTCCTACTACTTCTCAAGCCAGAAAACTGGCTTCAGCTGACCCTTTCAGGCTCTATAAGATAACGCTCCTTGAAAAATAAAGGTGCCCACACAGACCAAAAGTGGCAGCCTTTGATTGTGGCAAACCGTTTAAGGGGTTAGATGTTTGGTGGCTGAATAAAAGGGGATAATCCCCAACTGCACTAATCGGTGTGTGTGCGGATCCGTTTCTTTTACACAAACCGTTTAAGGGGCCATTTTTTTTCCAAACAATATTCATGGATATCAGGAGAGGTTAAAAGAGGTGAGGGAACAGAAGGGAGCAGCAAGTGGAAACAAAACCATGTGTAAGCCACTTTAACATTGACTGTTTGAGATTTGGCAATTATCAACAGGGTATCTGAGGTCATCATTCTAGAAAAACTGCAATGTGCCACACACTTGCCTTCATCAACACAAAAAGCACAGCCAGAAATTTGTTGGGAAACAAGAATTAGGAAGGGATTATATGCTTGTTGTTGTGGAGAGATTGCAGAGAAGGAAAGCAAGAACAGCTATACAGAGAATGTCTAGTGTCAGGATTGATGACAATGGTTATTATAAAATGTATCATGGTAGACACCGACACTTACAGTTTAACATTGATACACAATCAGATTATTGGTCCATTATATTGTATTGGTAAACTTTCCTGACTAATTGCCATTTCCTGGCAACTATCAACCCTAAATTCATACTCCTAGCACTAAAACGAAAGCGATAGAGTCTGCTAATAGGCTGTAATGTTATTCAAGCAGTACAAGGGTTAATGCTCTGAGAAATAAGATCCTGAGAAGGATCAAAAATAAGAACTCCCTGGAGGGATGTCACTAACCTAGCTACACGTAGCCAAGAAAAAAAGTGCTAATCAGATGCATGGTTAGATTTCACACCTTCTAAACACACTCTGTAATCATGAACACAGGCCCTGCACAGCAGCCATATTGTCCCTTGCATACATGGCCACATAAAGAGAGCAGCAGGCACACTCCTTGCCAAAATGGTGGTTTTCATGATAACACATTCGTTTTTTAAATGTCATTTTTTTCAGTTCAATACCAGTCCTGGCCCAGCCTTGCACAATGCTTCAGAATCACCAGCTAGACCCTGCACCTATAGGCAATCAGTTTATATAGCAGGCAAAGCTGTAAAAATGACAGGGAAGATGGTCACTCCGATGTATCTATAGGTCACATGTACAGAGGGATTTACAGGATCAAAAGGGGACCTAGGGTGAGGGGGCATGCACAGTCCCTCCAATCGCTTGCGAGTGCTACATACCTTCCGCTTTTACTTATTTTCATCCAAGCAGCATAAGCTGTGGCCTCATTTTCTCAGCTGTTGCTATTTATAAGCTAAGCTGGCAACGGTCCCCTCATTGTCTCAGAGAGCTGCCTGTGTACAACATCCATTCTCTCAACACAACCTGCCCTGTCCTGCAGATTGCCCTCTCATTATTTCTCCCGATGCAATGGACATTGCTTTATCATTTTTTGGAATAACTAAAATTCTAAGTGAAACCTAGTATGTCCAGTTCTAAGGCACAAGAGTTGGTACCAAACCTTGTTTGAAAACAGAGCTAATTTCATTTTGCCAGTGCTGACACTGAGCAGTCAAAACAACTAAATCCAAAGGCTTCTGCTGTCAGCTTTAAATAAAACAAGTTGTTTAGGGCAAGGGAAACATTTGTATGCTGTCTCTTACTGCAAGTGGCCAACAAAAATCTGAACACTGCTAAATATATAGCTGACTGACTCTTTGTGTGATTTTATGTGGTCAAATACGATATTTAAAGGGAAATCAACTTTCCGATGTAAATTCTGGTTTGATGGACTGCATGGAAACCAGTCTAAACGATTTCTAGTTTCATTGGCTGAAACAGACAAAATGTATTAGTTGCCCAAACAAATGGTAACAGCCTGGAGCCCACTGGTTCACATCTAAATGATAATTGCCTGGTGTGTGAATGCAACAGCAGGGTCCAGTCCAGAGAATTATCATATAGGTCAATGGAGGGTAAATTGCAGAGCAGGAAATTGAGCAGGCCAAAACACTGACTATAGTCCTATTAAAGGTTGAACAATGTTCACTGAGATCAGGTAAACAACTCAACATTTTCTATGCCTTCAAGACATACACTGAGAACCTTTTCTAAAACCATGGCATTTTGGTTTGTGCATTCTACCTTTTGATGGAGACTCAGTTAATGGAAACAGAGACATAGCCACAGGCGCTGCAAAAGATGTGACCACATACAGGCCCAACGATCAAAAAGCACTCCATGGACAAAAATAATTTGATATTTTAGAACAAAACTTAAATAAAAAAGGGGCAGGTGGATATTTTAGGTGGGATATAGGATGTAGCATTCAGTGAAGTTGTTGAGGGGAAATAAGAAGGGAGACCTGATACAGATGTACACTTGAATCCATGAGTCTTTAGCTACAGCCCTGAAAGGAAGGGGATATTTGGTTCACACAGGCTTTGTCACCACTCCAGGTCCCAAAACAAAGCTATTAACAGGTAACATATAAAAATACCCCTGTATAAGGGAACTGACGTGTATGCTTTCAGTCTGTGCATAATATATAGACTTCCCGGAATCACTTTATATAAAGTATGGTATGTGTGCACAAAGAACGGTGCTAAACATAAAGTTGCATTGTTTGAATCTTCTCTGCTTTCTTTATTTTTTATTAATAAAGTGTTAACCCAAATAAAAAAAAGCAACTTTCCAATAACATGTATTACACATGTCCAATGTTTTTTAGAATTGTTGTAAATGTTTTTATCACTGCTAGCAGTATCTGTCTATCCTTTGCTATTCTCATGCACTGCCAGTCCTGACTATAGGTACCACTGAAGCAATATAGCAGTACCCCAGTGATGTGAATTCCTCATAGGTGTTTTCAAGCTGATAAAGGATAAGTTCAAATGAATGACAATTGTTCCGTGTAATAAGTGGAAGGGAACCAAAATAGTTGGATGCGCTGTTTGATCAGGATTGGCTCAGGTTTGGTGGCTATGTGTATGCTTATCTTTTTGATCAGTTAAATAACAGAATGGTTTATGTATTCTGGATTTAGGCAGGTATGAAAAAGATTCCGTCTCTAGGCTCCTGAGAAACCAAACTATAGAATAGTAAGGGATTATCTATTGAATCTTATAAGGAAGTCAACTGTTACTCAAGTAAACCCATTCACATTTGCACAGTCACAAATCAGCAATCCACTCACCTTGATGTCTGTAGGGAACTCATCCTTCTTCACCAGCCCAGTAGCTGCAGCAATGTTCCCAGCTCCAGACATGACAGCTCCCCCAAGCTGGGATGCCTGCTCTTTGGTCATTTCAGCCACTGGAAAAAAGGATAAATAACACAAATTAGTGGAATCTAGTCTGTGACTGTCTAGCTAAAATACAACTCATCAAATGGGTGACTTTTCTGCTTAACTATATGGCTGCTGATGAAGCTATAGAAATGAATGTCATTGAGGGCTTGTATTGAGATGAGACCCGCTATCCGGCGCTGATCCAAGTATCAAGGAGAATCGCTTTTTGAAAATGCAGCTTCAAAAATTCAAAAACACAGTGCGAGGTACATGCCAGTGGGTATGTGCAAAAACGCGTTTCGTGTCCACGTGGCACTTCCTCAGAGTTCAGTGTTATACACATGTGACTTGGATTAAATAGATTAGGTGATGCGTGTCATTTAAAACATTTGCATATCAATTAAACAATATGTATATATATATATATATATATACATTCATTCAGTTCATCAGTCTCTTGTGATAAGTACCAAGTGTCTCAAAAGGAATCATATTACTTGTTAACAGTGTTGAATGATAAATTCATTTTAACATATACATGTGCATGTGCATAAATACTTAATAATTTTTCCCAATAGTATAAACCAATTGATTTTTTGTATATTCGTTCCAATCCAATAAAAACAACGAAATGTTGATTAGGTCTTACTTTAAAAAACACAATATCAATTAGTATATATATATTCTTTTTTTCTTCTTCCAATGTGTACTTAATAATATATTTACTACAGTATGAACATATAAAAGATATAAAAGGAGAGACCTCTCTGGCTGATGACTCAATGTTTTGCATAAACACATTAATCCAATATTAAAATAATCCAATATTAATAATGTTATTAGTAATAATAACGATAATTGATATATTAACATTAATAGTACATTATACAGGGCTTACATATGGAGTATGTTAATCATATTCTACGGAAATTTTTATTACTTTCTTATTATTTATTTCTCATTTTAATTTTTTTATATTTGCACTCATATACTATTACTCATATATTCTTCACTTATTGTTATAAATTTCTAAGAATTTTTAGCTCTCTTTTTGTTTTAATTCAGTCTATATCAGATTTAATGTCACATTCCTTATTTAGCCCTTTTGGTGTTACTGTTTCCAGCAAAAGTATCCATTTAATCTCTTTCTTGGACAACAATCTATTAATGTCTCCTTTCCTTTTCCCCAATTTCACATTCTCAATTGCCTGAAAAGAAACAAAGTTTTCATTAGCATTATGTTTGCCAATTATGTGTGCTGATATGGCTGAAGATGTATCTTTTCTATTTATGCAGGCTAAGGGGCTGATTCACAAAGGGTCGCAACCTTGCAACCTACAGCAACCAATAAGATATTTGCTTTCAGACAGGAAGATAATATATATAGGTGGCAATGTACAGGAAAAAATTATGCTACTGATTTGGTCCCTACAGACTGATTAGGCAACTTATTTTGCCTGCCTACCTGACCGATACCTGGTCAAAAATCATTCACATGACATGTCTGGCATTCGATTTTCTTGTTGGATTGAAGATTGCATTTGCACATTGATACAGTACTCGATCCAACGGCTGTCATAGTGGCAATTTTGATCGGATCATTGGCCCAAGGGGAACTTGATCTGAAGGAGATCTGAAAACCATTGCACAACCCTCAAGGTGGGCATATTGGTGAAAGATCTGCTCATTTGCTGACCTTATCAATTGAGAGGATCTTATAATGTAAGGCTAGCTAAAGCTATTTGCTGATTTGTTGTTATGAGTTGCCAAAACTGGAGCAAACAGTATAACTGTTATTATGTAATAAAGAGTTTAACAGCAACTTTTATGATTCTTTTCAACTACAGGGAAGCTGCTTTTTCCTGGAGCTGGATATAAGGGCTACAAAGCTAAAAGGCAGATTCTCGCATTAACCAAGCAGTCAACCAGTTGCTAGGGAACATTCTGAAGAGCCCATAGATGCATTATACAACGTCTTTGCAACTGGCTGAATCATGCTGGATAGCACATTTATAATCACATTTGACTTGTAGAAGCCATTATTGTTACAGACAAATGTTGTACCTGCAATCAACCAAAGTCAGTAGAATGATTGTGCAATAAATCTAAGTCACTGTGTGAGCCTTAAAGGGACACAATTTTAAACATACTGACATTATATATGTTAAAATAAATGCATTCACTATAATTTCCATGGCTGGAGCTTAAATGGCCTGGTTTAGCTGCATATGTCATGTTTATGACATAAAAACACACAAACAAAAAAAACGACAACAACAGTACGTTAATACCCTTGTTTTTTTGGTTCTTATTCTTGATGCTGTCAAATGGATATGGTCTTTAAAAATGCTCAATATTTGCAAAAACAAAATCTCACTTCTCTTGTCCAACGTTTAGGGGGTTATTTACTAAAACTCGATTTTGAGTGGTTGGGCTTTTTGGAGCAAAAACTCCAAAACTTTCCGTGGAAAAAAACCTCTAATTTTTCAAAATTTATTATACCCCGATGCTGCAAAAAGCCCTGAATCACAAAACCCAGTGTCTCAAACCTGTTGAGGTCATGTATAAGTCAATGGCAGATGTCCCTATCCCAATTTGAAGATATCATGAGCTGCACCGGGTTTAGGCCGATAATCAAAAAAAATTAGGGTTTTTGGTGATAACCCAAAAAAATTCAGAAGTAAAGTCTGAAAAATATGTAAAATTCAGAAGTAAAGTCTGAAAGATATGTAAAATTTGAGTTTTTGCTCGATTTTATCGTGTTTTTTCCCGACCTGACTTTTTTTAGTTATTTTCTTGATAAATACGTGGATGGGAGTTTGGTGGAGCTTGGTTTAATAAAAATATGAGAGTTTTAGTAAATAACCTAAATGTTCTAATAGTTGGGAGCCTTCTTTATGATGCAGCCTATGGGGGCTTATTTACTTTTACTTTTTACTTTTAAGGGTTGGGAGAGGGGATGCCAGCACAGTCAGTGCTATATGCTTCAGGGCAGCTGCAGGTGCCTTTAAAAGGTTATGGGACACTTTAGCAACATCTAAATGTCATTTATTATGTATGTGGCAAGGTACAAAGCCCAAAAACAGATGCAAGCCGCAATGTTTTTCGCACTTTGCACCCTGACCCATGGGTGAGCATCCAGAGTTGGAGCATAAAAACCTACACTTCAGAGGATCCGGTGGGCACTGTTCTTACCAGAAGCTCTATGGCATGTACAGTGCATAATGTATGCATAATACAAATAGCATACCCATGACAGCCTACAGCAAATAATCTGTATAATTAATTCATATGTATAAGTGTAATATTTAAGCGTATGTGAGGTGTGTGATTTTCAAAAATGTGTGTGTCTGTTTATGTGCTCATCGCAGGGAGAGATCTGTTTGTCCCTTCAGGGAAAAGAGACAGGGATACCTCATGTTCCAGAGTATAAGCCTGCATTCAGTGGTTATGCCCCCAACCCCCAAGTATCCGAAAAGGCAATACCATACTTTTAAAGGCATCGTTTGTCCTTTCAAAATTACAAGTATGTGTAAATGAGTGAAAACGGGTGTACATATACGTTCATTATGCTGCAGTCAGTACTACTACATAATTAATTTTACAACCACGATTTTGCATTTGCACCTAGCATATGTGTCTGGGTCGTAGATGGCTATGACTAGGGCTGTACAGAGTTACTCTTGGGCCCACACTTCCCTGCTTCTGGTATACATGATACAGCAGGCAAGGACAGAAGCCAGTCAGATTCATAGCTTATGATTCTATTCTGACTAGATACACGACTAGGGTTATATTTACAGTGGTGACCAGAACGCTGCGACAGTCTACTAATGCCAGACCCTATATGAATCTACCACAATTAATATAAGAAACAATGAAAAATACGTTTATCTGTCTCATCATGGATGATAAATGTGCAAAAAATGACCAGTCACATGACTAGATGTGAGCCCCACAGATTCTGTTAGGGACTCCACCCATCAAAACTTTGGGGATAATCACCCGTTTTGTAAACTTTTTAAAATTTCTGCATCCAGTACAGCCATCCATGAGGAACAAAGAGTAAAACTGGATGGGCGTCCAGTAATGTACAAACATTGGCCAAAATATTTCGTTGTTTCATATGACACTATGGGCCCCAAATGTTTCACTTTTGCTATTAATGCTGTAAATACTATAATTACTGTATGAAAGAAAGTGTATCAAAAGTCACCCTCACTGATATATAAAAACATGCACAAGATGAGCAGCAGCTACTTGCGTTAACTGCATTAGCTCCTGAGGGGAGATCCTAGTCACCATTAGCTCTTGATCCTATTATGAGTGAAGCTGATTCCTTTCCCAGAATGCCCCAAGGATATGTGTCACACAGAATAGCAAATCCTTTGCAGTAACAGTGACAACACAGCATTGACAAAAAAAGTGGGTGACACTGACCTGAAGTCACTCCATCTCGGGTTTTGCTTCCTAAGATAAAAAGAGAAAAAACATTATAGTCTTAGCTTTGATACCCTGTTCATTTATAGTACATAAATAATAATATTATGGTTTGTATGAAAGACCTGTGCCTTTCCCACTATGTCTAAGGATTATGTTACATATTATTTCTCTGACACATCACAACTGATATTCACAAATTAAGTTCCCATTTTAATTAATGAAAATTGACATATATATATGGTACATGGACATCACTGTTGCCCGAAGATGCCCCTGCTCACAGTTTTTTCAACCTAATGATGCTCAGTTCTATACCCCTGTCATTACCATAATCAATAAAAGGAGTCACAAACATTTCCAGGAGACATAACGTTATATACTCCAATACTAGTATAACTAACTCCATATATTTCTTCTGACTATTATATATGCAAAGAATGGATACTTATCATTCAAACCACTTGCTGTTTACTAAGGTTAAGTGGGACCCTAGGTACCAATTAACAGTGTCAACAGCAACTTGGACAAATGCAGAACAGATAGTTACATAATGCAAAAAAACATTTAGTATAGTATACCACTACCTATATAATACTGTGAGTCAATTTTGAGTTCAAACTCCCACTTTAATTGTTGGATTTCCACTAATCATTCAACATATTTCAGCAAATGGAGTCACATCTATTATATTTTGTATTGTCATGCTACAGTGGATAGAGTGGCTAAACCAGATAAGTAAATGATTTGCTTTCAATCACGGGTCATTTGGGATTGCTTTGGTGGCAGCTTTGTCATTGTCTGCTCCTCTAATTCAGCAAGCATTGCAATAAGACCCACACATTCAGTCTAAGGTTACACTGTTGATTATTTTCGCTGCACACTGAGAAAAGCACTTTGTTCCATGCATATCTGCAAGTGTACTTGAGTCTGAAGGTCAAGGATGTTTAACAAGCTGTGCTTCTTAAAATGTGGTGATCAACCCCTAGGGAGAACCAAATAGCTGGAAAGCTGATGAAGCCATAACAAAGAAGCCTATGAATTCCTTGAGTAGAGCAAACTGAAGGCCAAAAACATCCCTTGGCATGACTGATCAGCAATTTTGCTATTGTCCATTTTTCACTTGCTTCATAAGTGAACCAAAATGACCATGGTTCACCTGTAACTTGAAAGCCGCTAGCCCTTGTGGGTTCAGTTTGTGGAGGCTGTTGCTGAAGGTATGGTTACAGTTTTGATCAATTTTGATGCTGGTGTTAACATCAATGGGTGTCCAAATAGTGTTGATACATGATGGTTTTGACGGGAGCGACTTTTCCTATGCGCGTCCAAAGCGTTTTGATGCAACAAATGTATTCGCCGCCGGCAAAATGCGGAAATTCGCCGTGAATTTGCACCTGCCGAATTTATTTGCCACATCACTAATCAGTAGCAATGACCCCCTTCTATTTGGGACCACTGAGGAAACTGGTTTTTCCTCAAGCACCCTTGATCTTAACGCACGATTGCACTGTTGCTATTACTACGCCCTTAACTGCTCTAGACTTAATTGAGTTTCTAGAAACTTGAGTTTTACCTCAAGCACTCTTGATCTAAATGCATGATTTTATAAAACAAATCATGTAATATCCCAGCACAAAGCCTAGGCAAAATGCTTCCATCCCATGAGCTATTAAAAAGTCTGCATTTACATTATCCAGCAATTGTTTGCAGTATTAATAAATGCTTTAGCTATAAATGCCACATCCTAAGATTTTATTTTCATGCACACAAACTGTATAACCTCCTGAGGGAGCAAAACACTAGTTTATATTTACATAGCTGCCTCCAATGGGAACCTAAAAGAAATGGATGAGGATATTACTGGCGCCTTGGAAAGAAAGAACAAAATTCAAGGAACAAGTTGCTACAATAAGCTCTATAAAGCACAGTGTGCAAGGAGATCAATGTCTAGTGTAAAGTAGTACTCATGAAAGAAGAGTATTAGCTATCATTACCAAGTGAACGCAGCAGAATTTTGTGTAAAGAATCGGGTGCATACGTCATTTTGATGTGGAAGACACCTATCAGTCCCCGTTTCCAACTAAATATATATTAAAAGGCCCATCTGCCTTTCAGTAATAAACCTGTATGGACATGGCAGTTACAAATGAATTAGCCATCTGGTTAAAGGCAAACATGCTATTAATAGCGCATTTGCTCAGAAAATGATCATTTATATTCAGTGTGAGCAGATGGGCGTGTTTAACATGATTCCCCTGTTCTTCACTGCCAATAATATCAATAGAATCTATATTATAGACTCACTTTTGCATGTGCATCGGTGAATAACTAGCCTGCTATTGCATTCCTGACGTTCAGTCTTTTTTTATATATTGCTACAATTTACATCACAATTGCTGCTGGAACATTCAGACTTCTGGTTCTTAAAATATTCAGATGCCCTAGTTGATCATCTCCCTCTCTGGATAACGGCAGCCTTCCGCCGCTTCCGCTCACTCCATCTGTCACTACTCCAGTTTGTATTAAATGCAACATTCATCCGACTCTCCAATCACCTGTCAAACCACCATGCAAATCGTTTCACTTTAATAACATTTCCTAACGCATTAAATACAAAATTCTCTCTCCTCTGAAGAATCTCTTGAAACATGGGAAACATTCCCAATTTGTGAACTGCATTAATTTTCCATTAATTGTTCTGAAAATAAAAATGAGGGTGCAGTGTACAGAACATTTGTTCCTTGCATATTTGCACTGTATATGTGTGTCCATATTACATGCCTTGACATTTTTGAAAGTGTTTTTTAATTTGTTATCTGATGTTATCATTTGTGGACAGCATTTTGCAGGTTTCTAACAAATACACACACAGAAAAGAAATGTTATCTAAAAAAAATGTTGCACAGTAACATCCAAAACATCATAATCTTGCAAAATCTAGTTTTTTTTCTAGGGCCGTCTCATAATCCGCCACAAAATGTGGTGAGATAAATCCAGCTATGGCACAAGAGGTCGTTAATTTTATTTGGAAAGGATATCAATTCAAGGCTCTCCCATGACATTATTACGTTCAATTTCAATGTTTTAATATAAATATAGAAAACAACCTTTTTTGGTTAGGGTTTATGCCTACAAAGCATATATGGTTGTCAGATGAATGAAGATAATATTAGTAAAATATTCTCTGTTGCTGAAATTTCTTGTTGGCTACCTGAGAAGGATTTATCACCGGTAGAATTTGCTGACAACAGGACTGCACTCTCTATAGGACCTGCTGCTTGAAGATGAATTTGTTCTGAGAGATTATAACAACCCCATGAAAGACAGTAAGCAACATTTTCACACTTGATGGCTGACACTAATAATCCCACACATACAATGTTCTGCGTCAATCAGCTCACTGAGCCCTGGCCGTCTGCTTGTGAAGCACAGCTGTCCATAACCTGAACTAAGGGCATGATTACCCATATCTGTAAGAACAGAAGTAGTATATGAGGGCTAGATGGCAAAGGTAGGATAAGTTGGAGACAGAAACTATTTATAGCAGTGATGCCCAAGCTGCAGCCCTTCAATTACTGGCACCTACTGACAAATATGGCTGACAAAAGTTGCCATCACTGTCTGGTTGCTGAAGTTCAACAAAAATGAAGGGCTGCAGGCTACAAACAATAGGCTCACTTATAAGTCTGATCCGCACTGGTTCCAGAGAGCCACTTTGTTATGTACAGTTCAATTTTTTGGAGTTCTTTTACATACCTCTGAACCTAATAAACACACTGGTGCATAAGCTGAGAGAGATCAAATGATTTTGACACCTTTACATCGATGGTAACTAGAAGATAGGCCTTAACAAATAATTGTTTCCATTTCTTATTACTATAAGAGAAGAATCTTTAAATGGCTGCTATCCTCATACTTGGTGTGTGGGGAGAAGATGAATTCTCTAAAAAACATAAATTTGTATCCTTAATGTATCAGCAAGAGGTCTGTTTTCTGTCCTCTTAAACTCTCTGTGGGAGCTTTGTGCCTTGGTTTCCTCTAAAATTCCCAAAACATATAGGCATGTTTATTGGAATGAATGTGAGCATAATATATGTATATGTTTTATTTATATGTGTTGCAGAAATGTTATAGGGATCTAAGACAGTAAGCTCTACTGGAGCAGGGACTGATGTAAATGATGAATAATGTTCAGCCAGCACCTCCTGCAAACTTAACCAAGTACTCACTACAAGGTGCCTAGGGTTTTACAACACTTACTTTTTTAGCTGACTCCATACACTATATTTCCTTAGCTGACATTGCCTACAGCAGTTATGTACTTGTGGAGCAGCCAGCTTGCAAACTCCCAAATGACTCCCTGCAGTACTGGATGCTGTACATGGTTTCAAATTAAGACAACAGTCAATCCCTACACCTGTGAACCATATACTGGCACAGGAGATAATTGTAACACCTCTAAAAATACATGAAACCTGTATAAATATTAGCAGCACCCAACAATTATGAGACTAACTTGTATTTTATTGTGCAAGGTATGGATGTATGTATATTTTTAAAGCCACTTGTGCAAGCAGTGCCGTAAAGCAGAAAAATATATAATAGAATAGACATTACATAGAACAGTCAATACATTAAAAAAACAAAATACAAATAGCTACAAAATACATTTATTTACAAGAGCGAAGCAGTCTATGCCCTGTAGAGCTTAGAAGTAAGTAAGCTCTTGATCTTATATATTGAAGAATTTCCCTTTTCCAATATTTTTACCTTATAGGAAAATATTTAACTTTTGACTTGACTGCTGCAGAAAAGAATACAGCCATACATACAGATACAGCACATTAAAAAAGTGCTGTCTGGCTGAACATACACAACCACTAAAAAGTTTGCAAGATTGCAAAATTGCAAACCCCCTCCCCCCGGGCAATTCCCTGTATGTATAGGTCACGCAAACTTGGTATTGGTTCAGTAACACAGCATTATCATTAAGTCAAGCAATGTTATGCCTTCCTTCCTTCCTTGAACTTCACGAATTAGTCACAAAGTTTAGATCCTAATACTTCTAAACTGGACCAATAAATGCCAATCCCAGGGTTCAGAAACACCAGGCAGAACTCATACATCCGCTATGTCAGTGGCAACATAACAAGAGACTCATTAGAGGATAAAGTCTAGCTTTCTTTTGGAAATCAATTCCTAGTTTGATTCTCACACTCTTACTCCTTGTACATGTTTGTTCTACCTCAACATTTATATAATGGATATATACGGATATAAAGGCTGTTGGTTTATAGGTATACATTTTATCTTACCAGAAATTTAAATTGCTAAAGGATTTATAGAAAGATGCATGAAGCTGAAACAGAATGCTGGCGACAGATCTTTCAGAGCAAGTACCACCATTAACTAAGATAAACAACAGGAGAATAAATAAACTGGAGGATATGGTTTTTGCTCTAATTGTATTCGAGATACAGTTCCACAACAAGGCAATATGTGGCAAGGACCCCCCCCCAAGCACTTCCCTGCCTAGAACCCCATTTGCTCTCAATATCCCCCTGATTATGTAAAGAAATATTTACTTAGAAGACCTTGAAATGTTCTATGCCATATTTACAAAGCAAGTTGGATCACTAAAAAGCATGCAGGCATGAAAAACATTAACATATATATATATATATATATATATATATATATATATATATATATATATATATATATATATATATATATATATATATATATATATATATATATATATATATATATATATATATATATATATATATATATATATATATATATAAATACAATCCAAATAGTTTAGCACACCACTAGAAAAAATCGACCCAGGTGCTACCAGTTACAGCTGCATACAAAATCCAAAAAGATAAGGTGCACACTGGGATCCTTTATACATTTTAAAAAGTACATTTTATGTTAAAAAAGGTCAACATTTCAGTCTGAACCTATGACCTTTATCAAGACCAACCATTATATATATATAAATATATATATATATATATATATATATATATATATATATAGATATATATATATATATCTAGTGAACAAAAAAGTCCAGACAACTTGCTTGTGTAACAAAAAAGGGTTTTTATCAAGCAAGTACATATGCAACGTTTCAAAGCTCCTGCTTCTTTTTCAAGCATTAATGAATCTAATGACATCATATCCTATTTAAACCATTGAAACCATAGGTAGTAATCACGCCCAATGTGTTCATATGCAAATCCAATCTAATAGTAACTAATAATAAATCAGACCAATATGCAAATAGACAACCTATGTCTTACATACATAAAAGGACCATAAATATAATATCGAAAAATCACTTTTAACATATTGGTCAAGTATGTTAGTAAGTATTATAACAGCAAGAATATATCAGTATATATATATATATATATATATATATACTTTCCTCGTACTATATATAGTATTCTAGATCAGTCATCTCTATCCTCGACGATGGGAGACAGTTTAAACCCCAGATGAATATGAGCCAGGAAATAATGAGCCAACTGCAAGTATATGATGTGAGTCAATCCTTAGTAAGCACTGCCCTTGCCTGTCTGCATAATGGATAGCTCATATAATAGCTGCTGATCGCCACCATTTAATTTGGCTGAACATTTTATCCAGGAGCCCCAGAGGGCTATGATTACAGCTGTACATAAAGAAATACTCAGACAAACTGCGATTAACTCATCTGCTCTTGGAGAAAGCAGCTGTGAATCTCAAGGAATCAATAGCAAATATCCTGTTCAGAGATTTGCCTATCAATGGCTTCTCCTCAGGGACAGGAGGGTGAAGATTTTTAACTAGAGATCAAAGCACGGAACCATATGTGTTTAATTAACTTTTGTGATTTGTATTTCACATGTGTAGCTAGGATGTGAATGGGGCACGCAAGATTTGGTGACTGTAGAAATGAATCAAGTAGACCAGTCTCTCTTCTGTATAAGAGAATACACAGAATTGTTGGATTATGCAGATTTCTTAAACTACTCTTTATTTATATCTGCAGATGAAGCATTAAAAGATAGGTTAACATATTATACCACATAATATGACAATAATGGAAATACATGGCCTAATTACCTAATATAGGCACAGCTGCTGCTGTATACATCATAGGCCCCTGCAGTGACCCATCTCCTTGATTAAATCACCCACATTCATGAATAAGGGCCCACTCCACTCTAACTAATCATAAAACAGATTGGTAGGCACAACATTTGGCTGCTTAATGCATGTCCCTGGATTTACAGTGTTTATCGCAGACCAGAAGTATTCACAATTAAAGCTGATCTGGACCTGCCTTCAACCGGCCAATGATTGAGGAAGCCCTGTAATTTATGACCAAGTGTCAAAGTACAAGGTTCTCTTGATGAATTGCACTCACAAATGTTTAAGCATAGTCCCTATAAGGGGGCACAGGCATGACTCCTATATTGAGGGAAAAGATTCCTATACGTTTTATTTCACTTTCTACTGTTTATACATTATTAAATGTGGCCCTTTGTCTTATTTTTCTTGGGCTGATGGTACATGTAAATGAAAGCTGAGATATATGGAAGATTCTGGCAGGTGTGGAGAAGCAGCTTTACATTGGAACTGGCTTTATGTTCAGGAAGCAGCAGACCAATATGGGAAGGCCGACCAGTAACTGGCTAAGGAACCTGTTTTTTTTTCCATTTACAATCAAATATAATTATAATATAAGCTTGTTTTTGCTTTAAAAGACTCTGGTTGCAATACCACAGATAATGGCCTGCTATATCATTTATAAATGTAGCTAAGCAAAACAAAACATCACTTTTAACTCAAATATCACTCATGGTGCAATCTTAGAGAATACACAAAGAGAGAGAGTGCACGTGCAATATTTCCCCCAGTCTAATAACCTATATATACTAACCAATTACTTGTTATATTTGACCAGTGAAAGCTACAACTTGATTAGATGCTCTAAATTACTGAACTGTTCATATAAAATACAAACATTTTATAGTTTCAGCATTCAGTTCCTCTCCTGCAGTTGACTATTCCAGTACCTATTTGGCACACAGCAGGTATTTACAGACATTTTTAAAATAATATAAATCATAGTACAAGGGGTATATATTATCTGTCATAAAGTGTGTCATGTATAGTCATGCTTCATCAGATTGTGGTACAGTATAACTACCCAAACCATGCTTGATGGGGGTTGGAATGTAACCCTAGTACACATTGCGGTTGCTAGTTTGCCACAAGACCACAATGAAAACTATACATTCAAAACTGTCCATCTTAGTAACCAGGGGGCACTGTGTATTATCATGTTGGTGTTCTGAATTGCAACAAGTACCACTGTGCTGCAGGTTGCAGCCTTTATTACTATATACAGTAGCTGAGCATGAGCAATTGAATGATTGAAACTAATTTTCAGTCAATTTTAAGCAAATAATTCTAATTTTAGAAATGATTTCCTTTTTTTTCTGTAGTAATAAGAAAGCACCTTATAATTGATGTTACCTAAGCTGCATGGATTGATATTGGTGGCCAAACAGTCCTATTGGGTATATTTAATGTTTACATTTTTGTGGTCAAAATTACGGAAAGATCCCCTATCCTGGAAAAGGTCCCAATCATTCCAGATTATAGATCACAACTGTTTATACAGTATGTATATATATATATATATATATGACTGTTTTTATCCTTTACTGCTAATAACTTTTTATACTTCACAGATTTTTGTACTCTGTCCTGACCACATATTTCTATGTTATCTTGCAATTCTTGAATAAGAAATGCTACAGTATAAAGGCACGCTAAGATTTTTTAATTACTTAATTATAAGGATCTTGTTCTAATTAAAACACAACACAAAGAAATAATGTACTGTTACTTCAAGCATGCCGGCCGTAATAATACAACTGACAGTTCCTGGTCATTTTAATTTCACAAACAGCTTATTTTAAAATAAGCACTCATGGTTGTTTTGCGAATCTTTTAAAAGGAAAATAATTCTCTCTTTAGAATTAGGGTGAACATTTGGGCTAGATTTTGCTATTAAAATATGTGGTATAGGCACATATATTACGCAGGAATAATTCTTCAATGTATGAGTTTATTAATGCACTACTGCATGTGTATTTAAGGAATAGATGCATTTGTCAGACACAGCCCCACCCACGTCCCCTTATATGGGTCAGGCTTTCCTTTACCCCTATAGCCACCACAGCTGCTGACTGCACCACATCTAACTATAGGTAAAAGAGGCAAATGGCCTAAATGATACATGTTCTAACATCCTTGAAAAGTTGTAATAACAGGGTTTGTGTGCATAATTCTGGGGGCACATATGTGGCCTATCTTCTTTACATAACGCACACATCAATAAGCAATGAATCAGGCAAGTGGCATTTCCTCTGCTTGTGACTAGCATACCACCAGCATACTGAGTAAATAGAAGGGCTGAATAGTCTTGTATGCTAGCCTCTAACATGCTAAATCATCTTGTTTTAATAAATTATGCTAGTTCCCTTTAAAACACAGATATTTAAAAATGTTAAGTTCTGCTTTTATATAGGCTTGCCTTATAGGATAACTAAACCCTAAAATGAATCTGGCTAAAATGCCATATTTTATATACTGCACATTTAGCACCAGTCTAAAGTTTCAGCATCTCAATAGCAGCAAAGATCCAGGACTTGTCACAGGGGGTCAGCATCTTGGAAAGTGTCTGTGACACTAACAGAGAAACCAAGCAGAAAATTAGGCTGGTCTATAATATAAGATGATGCTACAGGGCTGATTTAAAACATTCTGATGCTAGTTGCACTGGTTTCTATGCTGTCATGTAATAATTACTTGTATTAATGACCAATCAGCCTTATATTGCGACATTTTATTCTATGTGTACTATATATTGTGAGTCGGTCCCTAAGCTCAGTAAGTGACAGCAGCACAGAGCATGTGCAGAAAAGATGATGGAGAGCCACAGGGGCATCTTTGGGAGTACAGATCTTCCCTGCTAAAGGACTGTGGTTGCCTTGGGCTGGTAAAGCAAACATAATGTACAAAATTTCTGGCCAACTTCTTTAGCTAAGCTTTACTTCTCCTTTAAGGCTTAAGCTAGAGGCTGTCTGCTTCAATATACCCCCATCCCCCATAACACTTTTGTGTCACACCTCTTTGAATGACATCACTCTTTTATAATATTTCAGCCCTCAACCATAACATAGAAGGTAATAGTAAGCCCACAGCACTCCCTTAAAGGAAAACTATACCCCCAAAATGAATACTTAAGCAACAGATAGTTTATATCAAATTGAATGACATATTAAAGAATCTTACCAAACTGGAATATGTATTTACATAAATATTGCCCTTTTACATCTCTTGCCTTGAACCACCATTTCGTGACTCTATCTGTGCTGCCTCAGAGATCACCTGACCAGAAATACTACAACACTAACTGTAACAGGAAGAAGTGAGGAAGCAAAAGGCAGAACTCTGTCTGTTAATTGGCTCATGTGACCTTACATGTGGTTTGTATGTGTGCACAGTGAATCTTACGATCTCAGGGGCGGCCCTTATTTTTTAAAATGGCAATTTTCTATTTATGATTACCCAATGGCACATACTACTAAAAAAGTATATTATTATGATAATGGTTCATTTACATGAAGCAGGGTTTTACACATGAGCTGTTTTACTCAGTATCTTTTAATAGAGACCTACATTGTTTGGGGGGTATAGTTTTCCTTTAAGCTATTCAGCACTGGACAGCTCCCAGTAGCACAGTCCTTGCTAACAGCAAATATTGTTTGGTACCTGTCATTGGAAAATAGTTTATACACTACATCCCAGTTGGGGGAAACAATACTATTTGGACCACAAAATGCTCTTAGGGATCTTCCTGTGCTGGCAGTCATGTGTGTAATGTCACACACATACGTATGCATAATGAGAGTGCTGGGACTCACTAGGGACTCAGTATTCACGTTCTTAATGTCCCACAATTAAGGCCACAACTAGTGGTAGGCAGAAGAGGCACCTGCCTAGGGCGCGAAGATAAGGGGGTGCTTGGCAGGTACGCTTGCGCAGTGTTTAGCGGGCTGGCTACCCAGGTTGCCAAGGGCAGCCGGTTGGCTTGGGCCAGACAAGCCCACAATGGCCACCTGCACCTTGAGGTCCCTGTTAGTATGAGCACAACAGCACTCAAAATAGTATTGTTTCCCCCAAGTGCAGCCTCTTTTAACCTGCACCTCCAGTGGGGGGAACTATTTTCCTATGATAGGTGTCCTTTGTTTCTCATGGCAGGTTAGGATACAAAGTACAGACAGAACAGAATACAGGAACCTAAATTTCCTCCATGAATACAGACCTGCCTGTGTTCTGATTCATGGGGGATGTGCAGGGAGCACATGTTGACACCCCTCTCCTGAAAACAATCTGACATATTACTGAGATGTGCAAGTTAGAGAGCACCAGCAGGCACAATGTGCAAAGAAAGCATATACTACCCTCGGCGCTATGGCATACATTAAGGACAGAGCTGCTTTGCACCCACCGCTGCTGCGCTCTGCACCTGGATTTCTAACCGTAAATGACCCTTATGATGTCATTCATCACTGTTATCCCAAACTCCTATCTCAATTGCTTTTTTTATATTATTAACAGGATTAAAAGAATGTACCTTGTCCTTGTTACTATATCACAGTTTTGCAATTCTTTCCAATAACAAACCAAACTGTCTATGATATTCTTATCTTTGATGACAAGGTATAATTAGACATAAACTAATGCAATAATTTTCAGTAATGCAAGAGTCTCACTAAATTAGACATGTTTTAAAGATTTCCACACACTTTTGGCCTATCTTCAATGATTACCAAAAACAGCTAAGATGGCAGATGAGCCCCCATGTCTCCCCTTCAGTCACTTGAAATAGTAAAGTTCTACACATGATGACCAGCTCAATCAGCCAGCAGCCAGTTGGTTTGTACAGTGCTATTTTACCATTCACATATGAGGCCACACTGCAATATATCCAACTGAAGCTGCTCCCCATAACAGAAATTTATGACTATGAAACATAATCTCAAAGTGTTGTGGAAAATATTGGTGCTAGATAAAAAGAGTATAAAACAATAATATTCATATAGTGTATGTTTATTGCCTTCACTTAATATTATTGTTTCTCTGAATCCAACATTTCATTAAGATTATGATGGATCCCAGCACTTTTTGCAGGATTTCTACTGGATTGAATCATTAGTATTCTACCGAACCAAATCCAAACCCTTGATGTCACGTGACAACTGAAAGCAACAAATTGTCTTCACAGATGATACAACTTTTTATTTTTCCCAAATGTAAATATTGAAATTGGGGATCATATTCTGTTGTATATTTAAACCAAGGGTTGTGTGGAAGATTTGATATCGTCTGATCCCAAACGTTACCAGTTTGGTGCATACTTTATAGGATGCACCAAATAGTTACAAAAGTATACACTGTACAAATAAACAATATACAGTATGCACTGTAGCATTAAACAATGCCATTATATCAGGTTTAATAAATGTTTCCTCGTGGACTACTTGCTTAAAAGTTTGAGAAGCCCTCTCTAGGTTGTTTAATGAGAAAAAAAGTGTCTTTAGTGAGCAGAAGGATTTTTTTAAATCTGCAGTTCTATAATATTCACATAAAATAAAATACCTACCCATGTATAGGACACCTTCCTTGGTTTTCTCTGCAGCCTCTGCTACACCTTGCTTAGTCTTTTCGGCTGCAGCCACCACCCCTTCCTTTGCTTTGGAAAAGCCTTTCATAAGCACATCCATTCTGATCTGTTGCAGTCTGCGGAGAGAGAGAGAGGGGGGAGAGGCAGCAGCTTAGGAGGGTAGGCACAGGAAGCAGGAAGATGGCACACGGCTGCAGCCCCTGCAGCTCCCTCTGACCTGCTTTTCAGGCAGGACGCCACCCCTACTCACATTTGATTAGCGCTTCCCCAGGACTGATGTAATGGAAGAGAGCAAATAAGGTAGTGAAATCAAATTAAACATACTATGAACAGACATAACCCATGCAACCTTATGTGTGTGAATCCTCGTGTGTGCAAAAATGTGTATACATATATATATATATATATATATATATATATATATATATATATATCTCTACTACAAATCCTGCTTTATATTGAATAAAAAATATTATTTAACTATGTCTGTTCTTTGCATCCATAAAACCAGTAAAGGGTGCTACTTATCAATGCTAACAGTGACTAGAAGGATTTCATTCACACACATGCATATCATCGCTCCATCTCTAATGAGAGCATTTGCTGTATGGTGTATTTCATCTTGATAGCACAGTGTTTCCCATATACAAATATGTACATATATATGTGTGTGTGTGTGTGTGATAAAATCACACCGTGCCTGTGGTTTCCATAAAGATGGGTGTATGTCTAAATGTACATATTCCAGCTTTGCAGTTGTTGCTTCACTGATGCATGCATGTGCAAAAATATAAATTGTTCTCCAGGTCCCATGTCCTTGAAACCTAGGGGATTCATTTCTCTAGAAATAAGGGAGGCTATTAGGGGGAGGTGCACAAAAGCCATCATCAACTTGTGCACAGGCATTATCGCTTTCAGGAGGGAGTGATGAAGATAGTGGAATATGAGAAGGCACAAATCCTACAAAGATAAAGGCAGGGAAACTGGCACTGGGAAAGTGGACATGTAAGCCTGGCCATCTTGTGATAATGGAGGTAAAAAGGGGAGACCATAATCTGTTCAGAGGCACCCTATTTATACCCTAGCCAGTTTCCACTGACAGCCAGACCGACTCTGCATGAGTGATTACTGGGGATTACACTATAGGGGATGTCATAGTGCTCGATATATAGAGGGGAGCTTGCAGAAAGACATGGAATAAGCCCTTAGACTGATCAATTGAGAAGAGCTAATTCAGTGACAGATGCAAGCTACCCCCCTCCCCGCTGCCCTTCCTTATGTCCTATGGGCCCTACAAAGAGATTTGATTAAAAAAAAAAAAACATCCACATAATACACTACACATACTCACCTCCCAACACCTCTCTTTGTGCAGCAACAGTGTCCTGTGCAAAATAAGCTGCCTGGGAAATAAGGAAAAAAGGGAGAACACATCAGACAGATGAAGGTGCTTCGATACTTCTCTTTGGAAATGGAGATCTGCCAGTCAGCCGGTCCTTCTCTTTTCCTTACCTGGGCTTCAGAGGAGATTCTGCCTCTCTTCTTCCTCAGTGTGGAGATGAGGCAGAGGAGGGCTCAGATGCAGAGCTCACAGGGGATCCCTCGGCAGGCAGTGTCAGTGCTACAGAGCCATGGGATGTTTCACTCTCAGACCCTACACCCGCCTCCTTTTCTGAGAAGCAGCTAGGCTGGCTTCTTCTCTACGTGCTGTGTACCCCCTTGTGGCAGGAAATCCTATGAACAGGCAGGCACAGCAATCACAGGCAGAGACTCTTACAGCTAGTTACCCACCCCCAATCTGTTCTCTGAACCTATGGCAGCAAGCAACCCCCAACGCACTCATAAACTAACATGAGTGAAAACCCTCCCTCAGTTCCCTTCCTTGACCTTTTCTCCTTCATGCAAGGGTGTTCTGTGACCTCACGGGTACCTTTTGTAGCTTAATGGCTCCACAGCTGATCCCATGGACCTGTAAACCAAGGCACACTAGCCATCAATTCATTTAGGGGACTACATCCTATGGATTTGTGAAATATATATATACATAATATATTTGTGCTCATATACACAGGCTGATATACTAATGATAATAATAATAATAATAATAATATGTAATGGCCCACATTTTTAAATCTGAAAAATCAACGTGACCAGAATGGAAGTGGAAGTAAACTCATTTGGCATGCAATAGATATTTTAGGGATGTTCAAAAAGGATGTAAAGCATATATTGCATTGAATTGGTGTGACTGGTTAGATCTGCCCTCATCCCTTCCAACTCACAGCATCTGGCCACACATCCCACCCATTTTTCAGTGAAGCACCTGCACACGAGGCACCCGGCTGGCAGTAAATCTTTCCCTGATGCAAAGTATAAGTAGCAATAAGCTAACTCTGCCCTTGGATTTGTTTGTCACTCACTGCGGATAATACAAGCTGCTGGTGACAAAGGGGATCAGTAAACATTTTGGAGATCTAGTGCTTACATTGCACAGAGCTGGTGCATAATAAAAAAAATATATAGTAATTTTATGCAATTGCCATTGGTTGCCCCTCAAAGTAGGGTTGTCAAACTGGAGACCCAGCAAGCCCTCAAGGTATCTTTATAGCCTCAGGGCTTCAAAAACTTCTAAGTATGACTTTGGGGTGGATGCCTAGGTGTCTGGTGAAGGTTTGCCTTGTGCACCCTCATTTATGCCTGGCACTGAGGGCACTTACCAAATGTAAAACCTGAAAACACTCCTTACAACTGTATATACGTATGCGTAATTAGCCCCACCCCCGGCTCTCAATAAACATCTCAATAAATAAATATGAGCCTTCCTGTGTGATTCCCATATTGATATGGTAGCAGCTTGCTAGACATTTCCAAATGGTTGACTTGCAGCAGGCACAAAGAAGAATGTACTTTCACACATTTAGCAGAATTAAATTGAGTTATTCTACTTGGGAATTAAACTTAATGAATGCATACCTACAAGGTATTTAGTGCTGTGTGTGTTCCATTTCCCCGAAGCTGTTTTGTTGAACAATAACTGCTAATAATAATCATTTTATTTATCCAGCTTTCCGCTCTTGAAGGTTTTTAAATGACTGTGCAAATGCTTCAAGAACAAAGGGTTTGAAACCTACCCAGCAGGGGTATAAATACAGCTTGCTGAGCTTCATTGAAAATGCCTATTCTTACACTCCCAGTCACAGTGCAATAGTAACGCAGAGCCATACTCTCTCAGAGTAGCAGCAAATGATACAAACATACAGCTAAAGAGACACACTCTTTAGCTGTATGTTTGTATCTGGAGACGGGAATAGATGCCATATTACCCAGTTTTGAAGTAAGCATTTTATTTGAAATTAATCATCTTTAATGAACAAATAAACTGACCTTCAAGCTGTCCTTAGGTGTCAGTAGCCAACTTGGAACTTCCACTTCTTACAGTAATGTAAATGAATTTCCAGGAGCATGAAATAGGGGCAGACTGAAGTATCAGGAACACAGGGGCACTTTCGGGTTTTAACTGATATTTGACTTTGATTAACAGGTTAACCAGGTAACTTTCCTCAAGGTTTAGGTGGCTATAAAAAAAGACTTTGCTTTCAGGCTGAGGGTCATTCCTCTTTAACTCTCCTTATACCTGTCATATAAATTAATTTTAACCTACACTACCAACTTTGCAAACCTTCACCATCAGGCCCGGACTGGTTGTTTTGGGCTGGTAGGAGGCTGTTTGGGCCTCTGTGTACTTGGAATGGCAGGGCCTATTTTGATTCCCAGCCCAGGCCTGTTCACCATCATTGCTGAAACCCTATCAACATCTTCAGTAACCACATTCTTACTCTATTTGCCAATAATTAACCTCAAAAGAATGTTCCTTATTTAAAAGGGTGCTGAACCAGGCCTATCTCACAGAAGGTTGCAGCAACACAACCTGCAGCTGTCAAGCTATTTTGCATCCACTCAAAACCTTCCACTGGAGGTTAAAGGCTAGAGATCCTTGATATAAAGTGTTAATGGCCCAGTCTTGCTTTAAGTGCTATCACACGGTTATATTCCCCTTGTATCCATTGCCTAACTTAACTATATACATTATCCCACTTCTGGAGTCCCTTCTTATCAAGCCACCAAATCCCTTTCTATGTAGACTATCCTGCAGTTATAGCATCTTGTATGACATATCTTGCCTTAATGTACTACTCCATTCCCTAAGTCCATCTTGCCTTAATTTAGATATTTATTCCACAGTCTCAACCACTTTTCCTGAAAAAAGCTTTACACCTCAAATAACATTTCAGAAAGTAATTGTTTCGAAAAATGAAAGTTAAAGGGGTGGTTTAGCCTGTTATAGAATGGTCAATTCTAAGCAACTTTTCAATTGGTCTTCATTATTTATTTTTTATAGTTTTTGAATTATTTGCCTTCTTATTCTGACTCTTTAGAGCTTTCAAATGGGGGTCACTGCCCCCATCTAAAAAAACAAATGCTCTGTAAGGCTAAACATTTATTGTTATTGCTACCTTTTATGTCTTTCTATTCAGGCCCTTTCCTATTCATATACCAGTCTCTTATTTAAATTAATGGATGGTTGCTGGCAAAACATAAACCCTAGCATCCAGATTGCCGAACTTGCAAACGGGAGAACTGTCTCAGAATATGACCCTTTACATAATACTAAAAGTAACAGCCCTTAAACAACTGGGGAAATTTTTTGTTTGTGGTATATTGTTTGAATTGGTGCATAAAAGGGATCATTTACATCAGAGAAGGCAATGTGCAAAGAAAACAAGGGCAATCGACCATGCCACTGCCTTCTTTCTGTTGGTCTATATGCAGTTTCAGAGCACAGTGACGTGCGGCCACCCCAATGAGAACAGAATTGGTGGACTCTATTCATGAGGAGTGGGAGGGGGAGGCAAGTAGACACCCCCACTTTCTGCCCCCTACCTAATTTGTACATCATTCAGATGCGCATGTTAGGGGATCGCAACAGATGCAGGCTGCAACAGGGACCTGTACTTACAGCTTGCACCACAGCAGGTGGTGAGGTGGTAAGGGCAGGACTGCCCTTTGTCCCTCATGCGCCTCTTAGTGCTCTTGCACTTTTGCCCTAGTCTTTTTGTAAATGACCCTTTAAAGTCAGCAATCTTTTAATGTCAGTATTTATCCTCCACTGAGCACATTTGTAGTGTATTTCATTTATATTTAGATGATTTTGTTTCGATGAATGCTGTCACGGAGACTGTAAGGCTTAGATCTGAAGGCAACAGTTCACTTTTCAGATAAAAATAGCCATTTTTCTCAAGATACAACATTTGTTCACAAAGTTCCAGTATCCCTGCAGATTTGTGCTGAGTTGCACATACCAAAATAATGTGCATGTTCCTTTGAATTGGATAATTTGCAACTAATATTTGCAGTGGATTGTGTCGCTTCCAGCGTGCAATATTCACACACCATAATCACTTGATTTGTATCAGTGTTAACGTGTGGGCAATTTTGCAGTTATGTTAGTAAATGAGACTTCTTGTCTGCTTTGCGGTGCTGATAGCCCCAGTTTATTTTCAGAGGCAAACAGAATTCAACATTGAGTCTCCAGCCTGCTCTGTGTTCTGTAAGGCTGCCTGTAATGCGTTTGTCACTGAAAAATATTAAACCTGCTGTTTCAGGATGCCCAACAATTGTCTCTGTGCCTTCTTCTGCCATCTTTCCATTTGTGTGTCAACATGACGTTCCCAACTTGTGTGCTGTGAGATTTGACATGCAATCATTCGCCACAGACGCACAGAAGCACATCATGTCAGCAAACTGCCCTAGAAATGGGAATAGCAGAAGAAAACTATTAATGTGCTCGGTGGCAGAACAAGGTGTTAACCCCTTCAGTACAGAGCAGAGCACACGTGTACAGTGAAGGCATTCCTGACAGCCCAACTTCTTAGTGAGAATCAGTTTTGCTTCTGTAATGAAGCTGGAGCTTTAAATATTGTGAGCGTCCTAAAGGAGCTTATTAAAATCAAAGAGAAGTGGATTACAAAATTGCAAATATACCCAGTGGAGCACAGAGAAGTCTGTTTAAAAAAAGGTGACAGGAGTAAGGAACTATTCCTTATTTTCTTCAACAGCATAGAAACACTTACTATCTAACACGTTGAAGCTTTTACACACACGTCAGGTACACAAAGGCCCAAACAGCTTCCCACCAGCCCAATAAATAGTGACTGTCTATGGCATCTTACAGCAGCCTCTCTGGCATTTGTTAGAACCCACAGATTGCCAGTCTGGTCCTGGTCTCTGTCTGTCCTATGAAATAGGGTCAATATACATTACAATTGCTTTCTGCTGAATTGTGCTAATTACCGGATAATTCCAATACTGTTGCAATTTTGTACAGGTAAGTAAAACGTTTAGACAGGTATCATCACCAAGGAGTCATCATTTATGAATGCACACATTTCCACTAACACCGCACCCATTTTTCCCGATATGGGATTGTCTTAATGGCTTCTTGTAAGCAGAGTTTTGTATGGTCTACCTTTATAAAAAATCACTATACATTCGTCTCGTATTTATATTATATACATACAAATGCAAAATATATACAGGTATGAGATCTGCTCGGCTCCCGGGGTTTTCTGGATAATGGATCTTTCCGTAATTTGGATCTTCATACCTTAAGTCTACTAGAAAATCATCAAATAAACCCTATAGGCTGGTTTTGCCTCCAATAAGGATTCATTATATCTTACTTTGGATCAAGTACAAGGTTCCGTTTTATTATTACAGAGAAAAAGGAAATAGTTTCTAAAATAAAACAAGAAGTAAATTCAGCACTCAACGTGGTCTTTTCTTGGATGTGTCTTAATACCATCTAATGGCCTTCCTGCAATTCAGAACTTTCTGGATAATGGGTTTCCACATAACAGAACCTATACCTGTATTTAAGGTATATTCAAGCCTTTATAATTTCATTGCAAACAGCTTATCTTTATCCACTACAATCTATTATATGTACCCCTGTCAACATTGTCTTGGCCTTTTGAAAGCCATGCATAAAATATGAGCTTTCCCTTCTTCCTTCAAAGCTCCTCAACCACCTCCTGGCTGCTTCTATCTGCTCAGGACATTGTGTTGCCCTTTGCGTTTAATTATTTACCCCAGACTAATGAACGTCAGTTTTCTAGTAATGCATGTAGATGCAAGATTACAGTAATCTCCCTCAGCTGTAGGCAATTTCATCTGGTTAGTCTGTGTGATCCACTATTACCTCAAAATCATCCTCAATGATATTCTGAATATGAAACCTTATATTTTGCACAAATTAAGGTTGTGTAAAGGATGTATCTCAAAGATTTGGTGTATCAGTAAGATTGCCAGCTATTTATTAGCCTCTGGGAAGACCCAGCCTCAACACTGGGTAGAATGAGGTCCATTTAGAGATGTTATCAAATATTAAGTGATAAAAATTTTTTAGCAAGGGTTACAGTGAAAAAAACGGAGAAACTGATGGTCACTGGACCAAGCATTACATTTTGCATTAATAATTGCCCTGATCTCACAGGCCTCTATTTACACCCATTTTCTTTAGCACATATTCAGTGGATTGCTTCCAGTATACATATCTTTTGGTGCAATTTATATAAAGGCAGTGCTGGAATTGAATTGAAGCCATCCATATAAAATGCATAAAGCTGTCAGTTATCCAGTGTGTCATTTACTAGCCTGCAGGGATGCAACGTCATTACATCTCCTGACTTCATTGTTAAGCGATGAAAATATTGTGTAAATGATGCTCAACAGTAAGGGGCTTTTCATACAGTCTAAAGAGGATTCAACCTTTAATTTTATATGTATGCTTATAATCTTACAACATTTATAGTGTTAGCGGTAATGTCTATAAAAACACATATGTGTAAGATACAGCAGGCTTGTTAGCTTATATCTCTTAGGGTAAGGCCACACAAGGAGATTCGGGGAGATTTTGTCGCCTGGCGACTAATCGCCTCGTCTTTTGAGTGACTATCTCCACGAACTGCCTCAGCGTTGCCTCAGTGAGGCAACTTCGGGCGACTATAGAAAACGCATCGCCGCGTGTGCATTAGCATCATTAGCATCATCATTGCAGCCTATGGGGAAAAACGCTGAGGCAGTTCGGGGAGATAGTTGCTCAAAAGACGAGGCGATTAGTCGCCAGGCAAAAAATCTCCTCGTGTGGACTAGCCCTTTAACTGTAATCAGCTACTCAGTTACAAGTATCCTTTCAAGAGTCTTGCCCTGTTAGCACCAAAGATATGGATAGGGCTAGTTAGTCTGATACAGTCCTGCAAATATATCTACATTGCATGTCAAATTACATAATTGTAAAAAAAGGAAAACATTTTTCAATGCGTACATATTCCCTCATCAACAGTGGTCTAGGTATAGTGGAGTAGATGTCACAACTATAGGAGGCTGTAGGAGAAGGAGTTCAGGATAAGACCCAAGACCCGTGTCTATGCCTTCTTATGTATACATATGGATGTGTTGTGAAAGGGGGCCCCAAAAACATTTTGACTGGGAGACCTAGGCAATTCTGTTCACTCAGTACTGTATATCAAGGGAATTTTATTAATTTGGTTTATCAAGGGAAGCTGAAATCTTTTTTTATATAATGCTATGATGTCAGAGAGACATTTTGAAAAACAAATACAAATAGAACAATGGCACCATATGATATGACTAGTGATGGGCGAATTTCTCCAGTTTCGTTTCGCCGAAAAATTTGTGAATTTCCCGCAAAATGGCAACAAATCGTGAATCAAAAAGTTCCCTGAAAAAATCGTGAAATTCAAAAGTTTTCACGAAAAAATTGTGCAAATTGGACGTTTTCACGCAAAAATCGTGAAATTAGAAGGATTCCACTCAAAAATTGTGAAATTTAAAGGATTTCACTCAAAAATCTTGAAATTTGAAGGTTTTCAGAAAAAAAAACGTGAAAATCGGACGTTTCACTCAAAAATCTTGAAATTTGAAGGTTTTCACTAAAAAATCGGAAAAACTGACATTTCACGGAAAAATCGTGAAACTCTGAAATTAGCGATTTTGTGCCAGGCAAATTTATCCACCCATCACTAGATATGACATAAAATAGCCTATTGGCTGTGTTATCAAAAGGAATTATTCTCTGTATCTACCTTTCCACTAAGGCCTCCTTGTGTTGCTGTTAAATGGCAATGCCTCCTTACTGTCAGGTATGATAACTGTATTAGGCAGGGCAGGGAATAATCACACAACTGTGTTCAGCCAAAAGGAAGAGATTTATGAGAAGACAAAGCACCAAAGATAAAAGAGCAGGCAGAAGCAATAGGAATATTTTCCCTTCCACATTCTTCGAAAAACAGTCAAAATGAAATTATACAGGCTTTTTAGAAGGTGAATTAAATTACCCTTTAATTGAAAACAAATGTAATTACTGCTATTGTACATTTCCAATGTAGGACTGATTATGTGTTTTGGAGCCAACATGTATTACAATACTGATGTAATATTAAAAGATCTTTTTAACTCTTGTGCAGGCTTTGGGCCATAAGAATGATATGGTGGGCCACATCCGACCAATGGACCCCATGTATTAGTAATGGAGTAACTGAGTGTATTGTTTTGTATTGCATTTATCTTGCAGAAGTGACACCCTCACTGGCCAATCAGTCAAATGCTGTTCGAATAATCAATGTGCATATACGACTGGCTGCTAAGGGTTACAACAGATGTCCACAGTCCACCTTTGTAACTAAATGTGCTTTTAAATGTCCCTATCTTTGCCATTGTGTGACCCAGCTGTTACTCCTTTCTATGAGTGTTTGAGTGGACATACATTGGAACCCATTTTGGTTGCTACCACCATGAAAATTAACTACATATGTGACATTATTTTTTTTATTATTATTATTTTTAGGCTGGAGAATCAGACTTCATGGGGCCACATTCTTAAACAAAATAAGACCGTCCAACCAATGACCTTACATCTATTGTTGAACAACCTCAGCTTCCAGCTGTCAATAGATTTTGATGATTGTAGTTAAAAAAAGCTCAAGGCAGAGGACTAATTTGACTTTCCTCGGCCCATCCTGCAAACAACTTTTTGGGGCACCTCCACTTTGTGTTATAGTGCACCCTCCCCTCAGTACCTGCCATTATATGGATCAAATGGTGCCGGTGCTTGCAGTTGAAAGGGTCCCAGGGGAATATGGCACCCTACTGGGCCCCCCTTGCTGTCACAGCACACAGTTACACCACTAACTTAAAGGTTATAGGGTATACCTGATAATGGTGCTAGCTCACGATACTGTACCCACTATCCAGAACCCAAAACTCCATTCTTGAATCCACTTTTACAGCTGTCTTTTCTAACTTGGAAAGCATTGGGTGTTTTTAAGGGAAATTACACCCATCTTTTTCATAAACTCATTCAGTTTATGTAAAAAAAGGTTCATTCCTGCATGCCTGGCACAGCATCAGTTATAGACTTGCAAAACGACAAAATTAGGAGCTGCACACACAAACTATGCTTTTTATTGTGAGCGACAGACTGTGACAATCTCTGGCAAAGGGAGGGTTATCCCTCCTCAAAATGTTATCCATTTTGTCACACTCGGTAGCTCACAATAAATGGGTTAACCACACGGCATAATTAGTGCGTGTGCCTCCTCATTTTGTCTTTTTGCTGTGACTTCATTCACTCCAGGGACCAGAAGGGGCTTTCATCCAGGAAGCAAATGAGGCTGTACAGTAGCTGTCAATGTGCAATGGTACATAGAGGGTTATTGTAGGATAAAAAAAATCATAAGTGCTTAAAGTTTAGCAGTACCAAGATAATTCAGAGAAATGCAAAGCCATTTTGTTGTTAAAAAAATTAATCTCAGATTTAATTTCCATGACCCAACTACCCTTAGGGCTCTTACAGACAAGCATTTCTCATGCATTCCTCTACGGTAGCTTTTACATTCCTTCTACTGCAAGGGAAGACATGATTTAATGTACCCCATCGTTTCTGATTGTGGTTGTAAGTTTCATTGCACCTGCGTTAATCAGTTTTGTGCAGTTCAGCGAGTACAGCTTCTTTGTTGGAAATCATGGACTGCATTAACTCATGTGTTTTTTTTTGTGGTGGAATGCATATAAAAGCCAATGCAGGGAAAACATGAAGAAACGCTCATCTGTAAGAGCAATTTGGCAATACATTGGCCAATAAAAACTACTGATTTAGTGCCTTCATACCTAGTTGGCAGCTTATTGGCTTGTGTATGGGGCCACCAACAGGCCTGCCTGACAAATATTTGGCCACAAATCAGGCAGATATCAATCAGACATTTTTTTAAAATCCTGTTGGATGAGGAACACATCAGTATGCATTGGCAAACTATCTGATCAACCTGATTTGACCCTGCACGTGGGTGGCCAAATCGGGTACAAAATGACAATGCATGGTAATGGATGGCAATTACTGCTTGTAGAACAGCTTAAAGCAGCGCGCTGTTCGACCTCATTTACAACATTGTGCTGGATTTAAACAGTTTTACCTGCTCCGATTGCCATTTATTCAGATTAAAAGGTATTCTTAGGTGCTAGGTCACTTGCTGAAGAGTAGATTTCCCACTGATGGCAAAGCACCCTGTCTGTCAGGGCCAGAACTTGGGGTAGGCAGTAGTGATGAGCAAATCTGTGGCGGGCCAATGTGATGGGCGAATCTGTGGTGATCGCTTGGCCAAAAAATTGGTGAATTTACAGTGAAATTTACGAAACTGTGAAAAATGTGCAAAATGCATTGAAGGCAATGGCGTCAAAATTATTTTGTCGCGCGTCCATTTTTACTAGCGTCAATTATTTTGGCATGGCGGATTTTTCGTCGGCAAATTGTCCCCTCAGTTTTGCGAATTCATTTGCTTGAGCTGAAATGTGTAAATTCACTGCAAATTCGTGTCTGCCGAATTTATTCGCCCATCACTAGTAGGCAACGTACACAGGTGCATAGGGTGCACTAAGAAGAGCACGCATTTCTGATTAGACAGACATCAAATAAGTGACATTGGCATAGGGATTTTGGGAGTGACAGTAGTGGTGAAACAAGTGTGAGTCTAAGAGCTTTTACTCACCACTGTTTACTTATGAGTTTCCTACTGCATGGGAAGAAAAGTTGACAGAAGACTATGATTAAGTGCTCATTGGCACAAAACGTGTAAGGCTATGTATTTATCTACTTTGTGGCCTAAATAAAGTTCCGAGTTCTTTTACCTCCACCTCGAGCTGTAGGTCTGGGGTATGAGCACCCAGGCCCCACACATTACTGGTGAGACAATAACCTTTTTAGGTTTTTACATTGGGACTTTCTCTTTAAGTATAAGGAAAGTTGACAGACCCTATTCTTTCCAATAGAGCCTGTGCCCACTGCACTTTGCTGAACCATGGAATTCAAGTAAGGTACAACATGCAGAATCTCGCTTGCAGTTACTACTGCATTGCCACTGCACCAGCTGTAAAAATGGGGTCTGTGTATCTTATGTTTCCATTTGGTGAAATTGCCAAAACCTTGACTGGTCTTTGTTTTTTTGTATGGTTTCTTCATTATTGGCCTTTCTTCATTATTGACCATTCTGGCTTTTTCTAGTGTGCAGATAAAAGTGTTATCTGGTAGTCAGGGGGGTTACTGACCACAACAGCCAAAAGTAAGACACTACTACGACTACCATTCTTATACGGTCCATTTTGATTACAGAATTGCTCCCTAGTTGTAAGGGGAACCCCAAGTTGTCAGAAAACAGTTTATTATTTAAGTCTGAGAGGTGTAGAGTAAATATTTAAAAAAAACACAAAAAAATTAAACATGAAGACCAACTGCATTTTTTCCTAGCATTTTGCTGTCTACACCATACTAAAAGTTATTCTTAACGTGAAGAATCCCTTTAAAAGGTACTTCAAGTTCACAAAAGGCACACCAGAATGACAATTAAGCACCAAGACGAACAAAAATGCGTTGATACTTTTTTAACTTAAGGGAGAGCAGAGTGGGAACTTGGGCCCCATTGGTTCCACAAAGCCTTCTTCAGCTAGCAATATTTACCTGGGTTGGAGGAGTATTGGTGTACTGTGCAACACATGGCCCTTCAGCTATTGTTCCACTACAGCTCTCAGAACCTTTTTGGCAAGTGACTGAGTACCCTGTAAGCAGATACAGCTTTTAGGTTAATAGCCACAGCCTAACAGGTGTTAGAGGCAGTGTAGCTATCTATTCAGCCCTAGAGTATATACTTCTTATGTGTATCATTCATTTAGTAAGGTGATTGTAGGTAAAGCTGGCAACAATGTAATGTTTTTCGGTATTAAGGGTTTTGTCTCTTTAAGATACTAATTGCGCCCATATAAAGGGAGGGGGGATGGTATAAAGCTGCCCTGGGGGATTCTCTTGGATCTCAGAATGGCAGCAGCTGAAGCAGTAAGTAGAAGTGGTTATAGAAGCGCTATAAGTGCTAATTCAGAGCATCATAACCATTCTGTGAGAAGCGAGGTATAGCTTCCTAGATATATATATATCTCTATCTCTTTAGAATGCTCCAAATTACAGAATGGCCATAGACTACATTTTAAATAAATCTAATATTTAAAAATGATTTCCTTTTTCTCTGCAATATTAAAATACTTGATGGTTACTAAGCTGCATGAATCCATATTTGTGGCAAAACAATTCTTTTGCCACAAATCTGTTTGACCTCTTGTGGAGATAGAGATTCTACTTTTTTTTATGTGCTGGCAGTTTTACATTTGTGCGCACACTCCCTTTAGCGTAGCTTTCATTAAGAGCCATAGGAAACCCAAGCAAACACAATATAAAACGCTAATGGTTTCAGGTAATGAAAATGGTTGCTACCTTTGCTAGGCAAAATTTACATTTTATTGTTACCCTATACAGGCAGGGGATCTGAAATCCAAAAATCTGTTATCCAGAAAGCTCCTAATTATGGAAAGGCCATCTTCAATAGAGTTTATTTTAATCAAATAATTTTTTAAAAATATTTTCCTTTATTCTCTGTAATAAGAAAAAAGTACATTGTACTTGATCCAAACTGATATAATTAATCCTTATTGGAAGCAAAACAATCTTATTGGGTTTAAGTAATGTTTAAATGATTTCAAGTATGGAGATCCACATTAGGAAACCTTATCCTTAAAACCCCAGGTCGCGAGCATTCTGGATAACATGAATGCAGGTGAAATGCAACATGCTGCGTCCCACCTGCGTTTGGCGTTTGCATGCGTCTGTGTGAGTACAGCCCTCTTGACAATAATTGAGTGCGTCTTCTCCTGCGCTCCCCTGAGGCTGAACGGAAGAAAGCGCAATGCAGGGGAGTGCAGTCCTAAGGGAAAAAATGCCATATTTTCCATTTCCTTTCAACCTTATTAATTCCAGCTCATTTATTAAGCCAAGTTTGCTAGCCTGTCACATGTGGCAACCAGAGTGTGTTGCTAGCTTCTTGCAAGCCTTGGCAAACAAGGGCTCTACGTTAGCACTGCTAAAATATTCATAGTAAACCCCAAAGTTTTTAGGTCCAGTGATATACCTGGTGGTAAATGGATATAGAAAGCTTAAATTTACCCTGTACCAAAATGTTTTTTTTTTTTTTTTTGAATAATAATGCTTTTTATGTTTATTATCCTATTTATTAGAAATTGGAAAGCAAAACAAAATGTTTACATTATTCCATGTAAATGTGCCTTGAGAATCCCTAAATCCATGTTACAGAACATGAAAAATGAACTGATTGCTGCAGCAAATCTGCAATGATGGCTCTAAAACGTGATCAAAGTATAAGAATCCTATACAAACAATGCAAACATCATGCATAAAGATGTTTAAAAAGTACTAATTGTGAGCAAAAATGTATCACAGAAAACATTTTCAGTGTTAAATATCCTTGCGTGTCACTGTATATGCTGTTGAACTTGTTACCCTGTTTGTGCCACCTCTTCTTCTTTAGTTAAGCATTAAGGAGCTCTCTCGAGAAAAACTGGACAATGAAAAAAGGCGAAAGAAAAAAGAATCTGCAATTCTGGAAAAAGTGTCCAAGCACCTTCTGCAAAGCAGGTACAACATAGATTATACATGAAGTAGATTGAGAGGTAGTACTAAGGGACATTCCACTATAGGCCACTAGGGGGTGTTATGCTTCAAGGCATAGTAAGTGGAAGAAAAAAAAAAAATCCTTGTAATCAGTCCATTTACATTGTCCCTTCCCTTGGAACTGCTTTTTTGTTATTTTAGCAATGAAGTCATCTACTAGCTATTTGTGTTTTGAAATGTTCATTGCTGGGTAAAACATCTGTTCTACTTAAGGATCATGGGGTGCATTCTTCTCAGGCGTTTTTCAGACCAAATTCTGCCAAGGAGCCTGGATTTCAGGCCAAACCATGTAAAACACTATGTACAACTAATCACAAGCTCCTCAGGCTGGTTCACAGCTCTGCTGGCTGAAAAATACCATTTAGAATTCAACTTCTGTTCCAGGAGCCCAATAAGTGTAAAGGCTTTCGTGAAAAAAAAATCTGCATTAACGTAAGGGGGGGGAAAAAGACACTTTGTACCAACTGTTAATAGGAGAGCCATCCATGCATCACCTATGAGAGTGAAACCAGTCTATATTGTGCATGTAAACGGCTCCCTGTACTTTATTACATTAAAGGGGTGGTTCACCTTTACGTTAACGTTTAGTATGTTATAGAATGATTAATGCTAAGCAACTTTTTAGTTGGTCTTCATTATTTTTTTTTTTTTTATACATAGATTTTTCTTTCACTATTTGCCTTCGTCAGACTTTTCCAATTTTCATCATTGGGTCCACAGCACTGGGGGATTGGCACATGGGGAAATTTTTTTAAAAAAAAACTATAGTATCTGTTGCCCATATCTAGTACTAGCACAATGTGGGTATGGTTGGGCAGCATGCCGCCCCCTAAAATCCTGCTGCCCTGGGCCTTTGTGGCCTTTCCCCAAATCCGGGCCTGGCAACCAGACTGCTAAAACTACAAGCTAGAGAACTGCTAAATTAAAAGCTAAACTCAAAATCCACAAATAGTAATAAATGAAAATTAAATTGCAATCATCATAGTAAGAGTCAATGCAAAGTTGAACAATCCCTTTAAGGGCAGAGACACACGCTGCTATTTCGGGAGATTAGTCGTCCAGCGACAAATCGATTCTTCGGGCGACTTACCTGAACTGCCTTCTGCCGGCTAAAATGGAAATCATTGGCAGGATGGCAATTGTCGGGAACGCTTCGTTTTCTGAAGTCGCCCGAAGTTGCCTCACGAGGAAACTTCGGATGACGTCAGAAAGGTAAAACGATCCAAGTGCCATCCTGCTGGCGATTTACATTCTAGCCGGCAGAACGGCAGTTCGAGGAGATTAGTCACTGGGCGACTAATCTCCCGAAATAGCAGCGTGTCTTTGCCCTAATACAGCAACATTTTCGCTGGCAGACACTATTTATCAAACAACTCAAGCTCCTTATCTAAGTACCAGATTGCGTGATAAAATATTTAAACTTCGATTCACATGCTGTTTGCACTCCTTTATCAAAACAACTTCATTACAAAACTCCCTAAAACCGCTGCAGTTATCATTTTGCTAGTTACACACTGTAGGCAATAGCAGAATGCCATGTGTTTAGGAAAAAAATATTTTTTAAGGTAATAAGTTGCTGAGAGTATACAAACTTTCTGATAATCAAGCTATATTGTATGCATTTTAGTCACAGTACAAAATAGGTATGTTTTTTTTTTTTCTTCGTTTTTAGCAGCAGTGCTGCTTCTATAGTCTGCAGCATTCAGTCCTTCAATTTGGAGGCACTTTCTGCTTGTATAATCCTCCTTAGAGATACACTCCTATTGGAAGACCTCATAATTGAGGAAATTTAATAAAATTGCAGTGTTCAGTCTAACGACAAGTATGGGACCCGTTATCCAGAAAGCTCCTCATTGCGGAAAGGCCATCTCCCATTTTATTCAAAAGCTATTTCCTTTTTCTCTGTAATAATAAAACCCTACCTTGTACTTGATCCAAAAGATGTAATTAATCCTTAATGGAAGCAAAACCATCCTATTGGGGTTATTTACCGTTTACATGATTTTCTAGTAGACTTAATGTATAAATATCCAAATTACGGAAAGATCCATTATTCCGAAAACCCCAGGTCCTGAGCATTTTGGATAATAGGTACAATAAAGCAAACATGGTTACTAGACCTAGTGATATTTATTACATAACCTCTGATGTGATCTTATTTTGACTCTGGGTGCCACTTTCTCAATACACACCCTTTCCTCACTTTTAAAAATCTTCAAATAAAAAAGGGCACATTGCATTGTCACAGGAAGTTCAGCTTTGACGGCTGGGTGGAAAGAGAACAGGGCTGCTTAAAGGCCAGTAAGTGACCTGCTCTCGCCTATTTTCTTTACATTCACTTCAAAGGACAGTTGTAATTATCACTTCAGATTTTAAGAGAATTGCAGTGTATCAATGGGTTGTACGGTATCACCCAGCCTTGTGGCATAGCCTTTAAGAGATACTTAAGAAATTAAATCCTTTTTTACAGCTATCATAACATTGTCTTTGCATGCTATTTATAATTTTGCCATAGTATTTACCCAGTGCTTTTACATTACCAGTCCCATCCCCCATGTTTTACTATGAAAAGGGGGCTGCCATATTTGTGCAGCAGTAGTCCATTAGCATTGGAAACTAGACAAATTGACACAGGACAAACATGTTGGCAAAACAGGTTTAGGGACTTCAAGTGACACAAAAGCAGACTTGGCAGCAAAAATGGTTAGCATCACCAATAGGTAAATTTAAACATGTTTTTTTTTGTCACTATCACTTTAAAGGTGAATTTCACCTATTCAGCAGGAATCTAAAATTGTTGAAATTCTTGGCACTAGCACCCTAGTGGGCCACATTGTTTCCTGGGCTAATCATGGTGTGAACAAACCAAACTTGCACTGCAGCTGTTCGCTTTGACTGGCCTTACAAATAATGCAACTTGTGGGGGTCCCAGTCTGCGTACAAACACAAAAAAGAATGCAGAATTCTGTTGACTCGGTTTGGCCCATGTGCCGGGCAAAAAGAGGGCTCTAGGTTCCTTGTAAATTCACCTCCCCTCTTCACAAAACCTGTACTGGCACTGTTGGTAACTGTCCACTTACATGAACAACGTTGTTAAATGTACACCATTCACTTCATTACTAAATGGAACTAATCCCCCAAATCTATGTTCTTGTAAACTAGACATTCATAATATAAGGACTGATCTTTTAATGAGTATTCACCAAATGACAAAAAAACAAAAATATTATCTTATCTTCAGCGTGCATCTAGTTTTAAGTTGGGGTATATAATTCCTGTTGCATTTGGGGAATTCTAACTGAATCTTTAATTTACTGAGGCAAATACTGTTGTAAATACCAACAGAAATCTGGGGCATCAGTAATGTATAGCTAATTTAACACTGCTGTCCTCATTTAACTCCATGAGTGAGGCGTCTGGTTTCCTTCAATTCATTCAAGCTTTGCTCTAGACATAGGAAATCTATTTAAAGTTAAACTGATTCTCCTTACCAATTGCAGGTTCATTGATTGAGCTGCACATTCTACTTGTTCCTGTTGCAGGGAAATTTCCTATTAATACTTTTTTTTTTTAATGTTACAGGTATGAGAGCAGTTATCTGGAAATCCATTATCTAGAGCGCTCCGAATTGCAGAATGGCCATCTCACATGGACTCCATTTTAATCAAAGAATGATATTTTTCTTTGTAATAATAACACAGTACCTTGATCATAGCTAAAATATAATTAATCATTATTGAAAGCAAAACAATCCTATTGGGTTTATGTAATGTTTAAATAATTTTTTAGTAGACTTAAGGTATGAAGATCCAAATTATTTATAATATCCCTTATCTGGAAAACCCCAGGTCCCGAGCATTCTGGTTAACAGGTCCCATACCTGTGTATAGTTATTCTATTATTCTATCGCAGTGTTTAAATTAGTTATTAGATTTTTATTTTTAACATTAAACCGCTTTGCAGTGCGATTATATTGTATGTAGTTCTTAGCAACAAGGCACAGGGATGAGTGACTGGTTAATAAATGAGTATTCTAGATGTATCTCGATCATAAGATGAATATTCTTTATAATTTAGGTGATATTTTTTCTTAGTCTCCAATGGAAGATATTTGTAGAGGTTAGAGAACCGTTAACTGAAAGGTTAGATCAAACCCCAGGTCCTGGGTATTTTTGATAACCGGTTAGGTGTTTAAACCCCTGGTCCTGAGCATTCTGGATAACAGGTCCCATACATGTATATAGTTGTTGTATTCTATCGCAGTGTTTAAAAAGGTCCTTAGATTTGCAGTTTGATTATATTGTTTGTAGTTCTTGGCAATAAGGCACTGGGATGCGTGACTGTTTGAATAAATAAACATTCAAGATTTACCTCGATCATAAGAATATTTATAAAGACAAATATTGTTTATAATTTAGGTTAAATATTTTTTCCTAGTCTTCGATAGAAGATATGACATTTACAGAGGTTTGAGAACCAGCTTACTGAAAGGTTAGATAATAGAAAATCTGAACAAATAACTTTTAAGACAATTGGAACCAGAGGGGAAAAAGTCCCTCAACTGAAGCCGAGCGATTACTGGCATATTTACTGCATCCCTCTGTATCTAGCAGCTCCTGGGATCACTATTAGATGGTTAGACAGAGAACACATTGTTATCCTAATTCTGCTAGTTGCTAATTCTGCTTCTACACACTGGGATTCCTGTCTTCTCTGGTGTGGCCAAGAATCCACCTGTTCTTTCTTCTGGCCCCTGGGTCCTAGTGCTACAAAATTCCCTGATACAGATATTGATGTTTATTAATTATAGTACAGGTATAGGATCAGTTATCCAGACACCCATCTATCCAAAAAGATCCAAATTACAGGAAGGCAATCTCCATTATGACTTTTTAAACAATTCAGATTTTTAAAAATAATTTTCTCAGTAATAAAAAAACAATACCTTGTTCTTCATCCCAACTAAGATATAATTAATCCTTATTGGAGGCAAAACAACCCCATTGGGTTTATTTAATGCTGAAGTTATTTTTGGTAGGCTTAAAGTGTGGTGATTCAAATTACATTATGATCATCTATCTGGAAAGCCCAAGGTCCTGAACACTCCGAATAACAGGTCCCATACCTGTACACTCTTAAATGAAGAGGGGATGGAAAAATAACAAGTCAATAAAGTGGCTAATTTAATAGTCCAGAAACACCTTGACTAAAACCTAAATATTGTCTTTGCAGTTTGCAAGCTGTAGAAATTAGGAATGCACCAAATCCAGGATTCAGACTTTTTTCAGCTGGATTCGGCCGAATCCTTCTGCCCGTCCAAACCAAATCCTAATTTGCATATGCAAATTAGGGGCGGGAGGAAAATCACGTGACTTTTTGACACAAAACAAGGAAGTAAAAAATGTTTACCCCTTCCCACCCCTAATTTGCATATGCAAATTAGGATTTGGATTTGGTTCGGTATTCGGCCGAATCCAAAATAGTGGATTCAGTGCATCCCTAGCAGAAATAGATTACAATGCTGTTTTAAGGTGAAACTCAATTGCTGCCACTTCAACGTGATTTCCTTTATTGGCAATCTTCACATCAAAGAATAATTTGATGCCGTTTCTTGTTAGAGGAAGATGGCAGCAGGATCAATATCTGAAAACTGCTGTTTGCCGTAGTGATCAAATAAAAAAAATATGAAAAAATGTAAACCTCTAAATTGACAGAATATAACACAGCAGTATTGAAACTTGCATAGACTATGATAAAGATCTATTAAAAATGCTAATTATGACAAACCTATACCTTTAAATTTTATTCTAGAATGTGGTGTATGTGGAGTTACTATCTATCCTATAACTTGTGGCTTTACAACTGTTCCAAGCAAACAGTTCAGCAGAGCCACACAATTCAGAAACTTCTTTATGGACACCATTTGGTTGGTTATTTTCTGCACTGGGGGCCCCCGACCTTTTATACCCATGAGTAACATTCAGATGTAAAGATTTTTGGAGATTTTTTTTTTTTTTTTTTTAAAAAGAGCTTTGGAGAACAATGCAAGCATGAAAAATTTTCCTGGGTGGTGCAAAATAAGTATTGTGGTTTGCCATTTGGTAGCCCCTATTTGGGCTGGCGGCCTAAGGGAGGCTCTGTTTGGCAGTACACTTGGTTTTTATGCAATCAAAACTTGCCTCCAAACCAGGAATTCAAAAAAGCACCTGCTTTAAAGCCACTGGGAGCAACATGTTTGGGATCACTGCTCTACATACACATTAGCTGACTATTTACTGTTTGCATAATATGCTGCTTGTGATGCAAAGTCACCATTCATTTCCTTAGCTGACTTTTATGACTCTACAGATGGGCCCTTTGGTTCTTCAAAAATGTAAAGAGCCAGCCATGGCAGTGTAACCTGCGTCTAGTCACTACGTTTAACACAGTGGAAGACTTCTGGTCGTAAGTATGGGTTCCTGGGGGGTGTTTGCATGCAGAATCACTAGGAATAATAAAATACATTTTGCTTACCTTTAGTCTGGGAGACCAAAAAGTCACTTGTATTAGGACCTTGATGCATTCAGTCTATCAATGACCGGCAAAAAGTTTGATTCACTTGTAGTAACCCATAGCTAACAATCCGATGTTTGCTTTTGAACAGTCAATGCCCCTTGCTGACTGATTAGGGTAACTAGAAGCGGAGAAAACTTTGCACCATTCCATTCATAGTGTTATAATTGTCAGTTTAAATACATAAGAAAGCCATAAGTACTTGGCTATTACATTGTAAATGTTATGTTATTTATATGATGAGGCTTTAAAGGAGAACTAACAATAAAACAAGCATAGCTAGAAATGCTGTATTTTACATACGTTTAGAACTGCTGTACCAGCCAGAAGTACACCAACCTATAAAAATGATCTATGTCTACAAAATTGTGCCCATCTTTTAATGTTAATAGACAATCATGTCCCTGTCAGTGATACTAAATATGTTAAGTGTGCTCTAGATGGTTAAGAAGCTAACTTTAGTGGTTTTGGAATGTGAAGTTACATTTGTCATAGATGCTCATGCTACACAGCTGATAATCCGTTCTCAGGCAGAATGCAGTGGTTTGTAACTATAAAATGTAAATCTGAATAATCCGTAACCAGGCTTGTATTGTAAATATGCAAGTTGGTCCCTAAACTGACAGTGGCCTAGATCAGGTGCTGCTGAAAAGATAAGCTACTGCAGGCATGTTAGATGGCACAGAAATTGGTACTGAAACCAAACAGTGTATCATGTGTGTTTTTTTAAATGCAGTTTTATCAAGAATGTCCCATTGGTTAAAATCCTAATTTGATTGTGTTCTTCAGATTATATACCCACGTTCAGCTTGCAAGCAAACTGTCATCTGGCTGTGATTACTCTCTGTTTAAGGTAAGATGAATCTCATGTCTGTTGAGATCAGTGCACTCAACTCAATGGGCCTGCGCAATCTTCTACAAAATGGTAATGGTCCTGCAGATTCTGTCATGTACAGTGCATGGATTTTGTTCACCTTTTTGCTGAAAATTTAAGTAAAATGACCTTTAAATATATGCCTGTGCACCTGCTTCACAATCCTAGTTCACTTAGTTTTTTCATAAACATTTCAATAAAAGATTTGTTGGTTTTTATATTGTATGTAGCTATACTAATTTAACATTTGCAACACTTACCCTAATTATCCGAGAACATGCCTTTAGGGCAGAGACGCACGCTGCAATTCGGGGAGATTAGTGACAAATGTCCTCTCCTTCGGGGCGACTAATCTCCCTGAACTGTCTTCCCGCAGCTAGAATGAAAACCGTCGGCAGGATGGCATTCGGGAGTTTTGTTTTCCGAAGTGCGACTTCGGAAAATGAATCTCTCCAAGTGGCAATTTTCATTCTAGCTGGCGGGGAGGCAGTTCGGGGAGATTAGTCGACCCAAAGCAGAGGAAATTTGTTGCCAGGCGACTAATCTCCCCGAATTTCAGTGTGTGTCTCTGCCCTTCTATATGAACACTTGCACATGAGCCCCAAACTCCACCTTTTTTTTTCACAAGTCCTGTCCTTACTATGAAGTTTGTTTACCAGCCTATTATCCAAGTGAGTTCTTTCTGATAACACCTTATAATGGTTCCATTCACGTACAGGATGGGATTGAGCCCATGTGGGAAGATAGCAGGAACAAGCGAGGAGGGAGGTGGCTGATAACGCTTTCCAAACAACAAAGGCACAGTGACCTGGATGCACTTTGGCTGGAGACAGTAAGGGTGTTTCTTCAATAGAAAACAAAATGCAACACTTAATTAATTTGCTGTAGTTTACAAGATGTCACTGCATCAAAATACCATGCAATCAATGTAGTATAATAGGAAAAATATAATCTACATGAGGACAAAAACTACATTTTTGTAAAATGAAATAATAAATAAGCATTTCTCTATTCCCTTGACCTGTATTGATTAACCTTTGGTGATATTCAGGTGGCCCCCCTACAGTGAGCTGCGATTCTAATACTTGCTTGTGTTCCTAGCTCCTGTGCCTGATTGGAGAAGCTTTTGATGAGTACAGTGAAGACGTATGTGGGGCAGTCATTAACATCCGGGCAAAAGGAGACAAGATGGCAGGATGGACCAAAGAAACTGAGAACCGAGAAGCAGTGACTCATATTGGGTAATAAGAATGGATTTTTAGTAAAGTTAATATTAAACATGCTAATCTATATACAGTATATGTAAGGTTTTTTGCAAGATTCGTTGCTAAGAGAGTGTTCTTCAGCTGAAGGCCACTATCGCTCCTCTGTCTAGTGGTGCAGTTTATCACACGAAGAGCCCTTTGCTTTATATGTGCATCTTGCATTATTCAGTCAACAAGGGTAACTTTAGACATTCTATCTATGTAAGAAATATGATGGATATATTGATTGATAAACTGGCAGTAATCCCAATAAACCAAATCCAGAAGTGTCGTCTGCCTGTGGAGTTTTTTGATTGATAAACTGAACCTTGGCAGCAAAGTTATTTTATAGTATTTACTTTGTTTTCACTGGGTATTCCACCAAGTAATAAAATGCAAAATCGACTAATAAAAGTATAATAACTTGCCTTCAGTAAAATCTAAAAACAAGTGATGCTAAATTAAAAAAAAAACTAAAATAAGTGTTGGTGTCCCTTTTAAAGAGACATTATACCAAGTCTGTAACTAGGACTTGCTTTCTCTTTCAAAGACTTTTTTTTTTAAATTCTCATCATAGAAACTTTACCAATGTCAGGGTTGCTTAACCAAATTGCTAATAATTTCACTTATCTGAGGACATAGTATGCTTTTGTCCTTCTCGATCGGTATCTCTATTTCCCTCCCCCATCCCTCATGTATCATTCTGTCAAGTTTCTTTGCCACAACTTGAATGAAACAATGACTGCTGATACGAGGGGAACTTTGCTGATGGCTTCTGTTCTTCCCCACAGGAGAGTGTACAAAGAGAGTCTGGGCTTATCATCCAAAGTGGTTATTGGTTATCAGGGTCATGCAGACACTGCTACCAAGAGCAGCTCCCTTTCCAAGAACAAGTTTGTGGTCTGATGAATAGAAGGGACTCTCCCTTTTTTTTTTTTTTTTTTTTTTTTTTTTTTTTTGTTAAAGAAGAGAATTTTTCACTTGGTGTAGTTTATTTGTTAAATCAAAAACAAAATTGTGTGACGTTCTAAATGGGTTATGTCCATGTTGAGTTATATACACTGGTGTATAATACAGGCTGTGTATGTGTGTTAGAGGCAGCATGTATATAAATATTTTTATTTTTTTTAAACCTAAGCAAAACACAACTTATACTGACAATGTATTCTTCCATATGTTTATCCATGATGCCTGTCATTGAATGTATTGGGGGGGAGAAAACAGCAGTTTCTGGCCAAAGCAAGATTTCTATTTTAACCAGGTGTTAATGCAGTCGGGGAATATCCCCTTTTATTCAGCCACCAAACATCAACGTTTCAGGGGGGATCCTGATGAAGGGTGGGTGTTCCCCCCGGGTGGGTGTCCCCCCCCCCCGAAACGTTGAGGTTTGGTGGCTGAATAAAAGGAGATATTCCCCGACTGCATTAATCAGCGTGTGTGCGGATCCGTTTCTTATACACATTGGTTGCTAAGGGACCCGGCCGGGTCAACGGAAGGAACGCACCACCAATTGCAGGATTGGTGAACTACAGGTGTGCGGTAGGCGAATTACATTGTATTTTAACCAGGTGGCATCGACTTATCACTTATTTATAAAGGGCCAACATATTCCACTGTGCTATAGACATATGAAAAAGTTTGGGAACCCCTCTCAGCCTGCAGAACTTACTCCACTTTCAACAAAAAAGATAAAGTGGTATGTCTCATTCCCCAGGAAGTACTGGGGTGTTTTCTGAACAAAGAAAACAAAGATTAAGTATCATGGTTTAGGGCAGGGATCCCCAACCAGTAGCGCGCGAGCAACATGTTACTCTCCAACCACTTGGATGTTGCTCTTAGTGGTCTCAAAGCAGGAGCTTATTTTTTAATTCCAGGCTTGGAGGCAAGATTTTGCTGCATAACAACCAGGTGTACTGCCAAACAGAGCCTCAATGTAGGTTGACAATATACATAGGGGCTACTTAATGGCCAATTACAGCCCTTATTTGGCATCCCAGGAACATATTTCATGCTTGTGTTGCTCCCCAACTCCTTTTACTTCTGAATGTTGCTCACGGGTTCTAAAGGTTGGGGATCCCTGGTTTAGGGGAAGGCTACAAAAAGCTACCTCAGAGGTTTCAACTGAAAGAAATGTAATCAGGAAAGCCACATGCACAGTTGCTGTAAAACCCAGGTCTGACAAGCCAAGAAAAATACAGGAGCAGCATATGCACCCACAGATCACCTCCAAAGACCTGCAAGAATATCTTGCTGCAGATGGTGTATCTGTACATCGTTCTACAATTTGGTGCAATTTGCACATCTGTATGGCAGGGTGGTGAGGAAGGAGCGTTTTCTGCACTTACGCTACAAACAGTTGCTTGTTGTATACAAAAGCCAATTTATTTCAACAGGCCACAGTCATTTGGGAACAAAGTGCTTTGGACTGATGGGACAAAAATGGAGTTATTTGGTTATAACAAAAAGTGCTTTGCATGGTGGAAGAACACCGCATTCCATGAAAAACACCTGCTACCTACTGTACAAATTTGGTGGAGGTTCCATCATGCTGTGGGGCTAGTTCAGGGACTGGGGCCCTTGTTGAGGGTTGGATGAATTCAACCCAATATCAACAAATTCTTCAGGATAATGTTAAAGCATCAGTCACAAAGTTGAAGTTACGCAGGGCAGGGGTTGGATATTCCAACAAGACAAGGACCCTAAACACACTTCAAAATCTACAAAGGCATTTATGCAGAGGGAGAAGTACAATATTCTGGAATGGCAGTCACAGTCCCCCAAATTGAAAATCTATGGGATGATTTGAAGCAGGCTGTCCATGCTCGGCAGCCATCTGATTAAACTGAACTGGAGAGATTTTGTATGGACAAATGGTCAAAAATACCACCATCCAGAATCTCATCAAAGGCTGTAGGAGGCATCTAGAGGCTGTTAAATTTGCAAAAGGAGGCTCAACTAAGTATTGATGTAATATCTCATTTGGGTGATGCATATTTTCTGGTCATACAATAAAACTTTACTACTGAAATACTACGGTTTCCATAAGGCACGCTATAAATTAAAAGGAAGTTGCTTCTTCGATCGCTCAGCCAATGATAAACAAAACTCCAAAGAATTAAGAGGGGTTCCCAAATGGTTTCATATGACTGTAGGTGTATAAACTTGCCATAGAAAAAGAGCCAAGAACCAATACAAGAGGTAAAGAGGGTCCTGCCTAGAGGAACTTACAAATCATTGCTCTCCTCAGCTTGATTCTTGCCTAGTTGACCCACAGATCAGGGCTTGAGTTAAGGATGGGTAGGCAGATGATCATATTGAAAGCATGTTTCCATTTTATCATTAAAGTCAATTAAGGGCCAAGCATGTTTCTTAAATGTGGTTCATGGGAAAAATGCATCACATTTCAACACCCAGTAACAGAAAAGCACTGTGTTGAATTGCCTACTGTGCAGCTTTCTTGTGAAACACAGCACCACTGCAATGGAGCCCGAGCAGAGGATGAAGCATGTGTTTTGGGGGTGGGGGGGGGTGGGGGCTGCTGGGGAGTGAATTGAGAAGTAAATGGTGACTATGGTATATAGGGGGTGGAAGAGACATGACCTAAGGTGACTGCAAGGAATGATAGCACACGGAAAGAATAGGGAAAAGGCTTAACAATGGCACATGGACAGAATAGGAGAAATAATGAAAACATCCAGAAGTAGATAATGGCACATGGGAGGCGAAAAGGGGATGAAAATGGCAGGCTGGGCAGAGGCTGTATGTGGAAAAGGTCAGCATAAAGTGATAGCACCTGAGAAGAGTAGAAGTGAATGGCACACCAGGAGAATGCAAACTTAAAACAAGTCAGTCAAGTTGTGGGGTGGGGCGCTGACATCAAGTTACAACCCCGTGTGAATGGTAGCTGCCTGTTACCACTTGTTAGGCCCTAAAATCATGCATTTATAGGCTAAACTGCAAGCTGGCAAACATGGCGACAGGCACCTTCTACTATAAATGCTGAATAGGCGGGGGGGGTTATCAGTTGTTTTTCTGCTAGCTGAAATGCAGGGTGGAGAAATACTACAAAATCTTTTTCTACTGAACAATTACCCCGCCACAACTGCTCACAAAAAAAAAAGATGTTGCAAAATGAAAGTAGATCCTGTGTTTAGCACAAGAAATAACAACAAACAAAGGTATGTTCAGCACTATTCCTAATCACTGAACTCATATAAGACTACTGTCCCTATAAAAACACTCTATGCTTTAGATTCCCCCATGTCTATGAATTTATTAAATGTTTACACGTGGAGTCTTTTGACTTGCTGTGTTCCATATCTGTAATGGCAGGGACCAGGGTTGCCAGGTCTAATTTTCAAAACCAGCCTAAAACTAGCCAAGGGGCACTTAAAAAGTAGCCCAAAAACAATGTGTGCAGTGATGCCAGTGAATAAAAAGTCTAAAAAGTAAATTAATAAATGATGTATTTTTTAAATTTTCAGTTTCGCAGACAAGATTCACCAGTCACCAGGGATGTACCTACAGAGGGGGGCCCAGGAGGTGTAGGGGCCGCATAAGGCCCTAATACCTACACAATTTCAATAAATATTGGTAAAACAGGTCAACCTCTATACATTTTGGTGGCCAGTAGATGTTTGCCCCAAAATTGTCTGACATTGAGGAAAGTCACTGGAAAAAGGTGGGAATGTTTAATGGCTCTTACAGATGAGTGTTTTTAGTTGCGCTCCCCTGCGTTTCGGTTTCATTCGTTCAGCCACAGGGGAGCGCAGGAGTAGACGCACTGAATTCTTTTCAATGGGGCTGTACTCACACAGACGCATTTAAGTGCCGAACGCAGGTAAAATGCAACATGCTGCATCCCAAACTGCGTTCGGTGTTTACATGCGTCTGTGTGAGTACAGCCCCATTGAAAAGAATTCAGTGCGTCTACTCCTGCGCTCACCTGCGTCCCGCAGCATGTTGCATTTTTCCTGTGTTCGGTGCTTACATGCGTTTGTTTGAGAACAGCCTCATTGAAAAGAATTCAGTGCGTCTACTCCTACGCTCCCCTGCGGCTGAACGCATGAAACCAGAACGCAGGGGAACGCAGCTAAAAACTGTAAGAGCCCTCAGAGAGAAGGGAGACGGGGTACAGAGGCCAAAATCTAGTCACTCCTGACCACTACATAAGTCAGTCCCGTTGCATGCTGGGTATTGTAGTCTTACATTAAACTTGGTCGCTGGAAATTGTTAAACAAAAACTACATTACCCAACATGCATTGGGAGAAGCAGGCTCAGCACATTAGGGCAAGAAAAAACAGGTCAAAGTAGAAACTAGCCAAAGGCCGAAAAAGTAGCCATACCTTGGCCATCCATTTCCCAGCTGCCCAAAGTCATGTGACTTGTGCTCTGATAATCACTCTTTACTGCTGTACTGCAAGTTAGAGTGATATTACCCCCTCCCTCCCCCTCCCCCCCAGTAGCCAAACAAAAGAACAATGGGAAAGTAACCAGATAACAGCTCCCTAATACAAGATAACAGCTGCCTGGTAGATCTAAGAACAACACTCAATAGTAAAAACCCATGTCCCACTGAGACACATTCAGTTACATTGAGAAGGAAAAACAGGAGCCTGCCAGAAAGCATTTCTCTCCTAAAGTGCAGGCACAAGTCACATGACCAGGGGCAGCTGGGAAACTGACAATATGTCTAGTCCCATGTCAGATTTCAAAATTGAATATAAAAAAATCTTTTTGCTCTTTTGAGAAATGGATTTCAGTGCAGAATTCTGCTGGAGTAGCACTATTAACTGATGCGTTTTAAAAAAAACGTTTTCCGATGACAGGATCCCTTTAAAAAAATTAAAAAAAAATCTTGGTAACATAAACAAAAGTCGACTGCACCAAACTTTGCTTGATTTTTAAGACGACGTCCAGGTTAGGAATCTGGCAGAACCTGAACTGTATTGAAAGGGATATAATCCCCGTCGTTTTCAAGGGAAATCCTAGCCCTGGGCTTCTCAACAAACTGCTGCACGTCTCACGGCAGCTGGGAATTATACGATGAAAAGAGTCCACTGCGTAATATGCCACTGTCTCCGCAAGGGGCCGCTAGAGAAACCGCGCCTGGGACCTCCCATAGCTGGGAGGAACTGTCTTCATCATCACCGCATCCAGGATAAGGCAGTACAAGCAAAGACATGGATATCCCATGCCCGAATCCCCGGGAAGAACTATAACAATAGGCTGAGCTTCCAGCGCTCCTCACACCTTCCCAATGTCAGCCTTAAGCGCCCGGGAAGCTTTGGTATCACCCCCTCCCCTAGCCCTTCTCAGCGCTCCTTTCTGATCAGGTATCCCTGCGCCTGTTGGACTGAACCATTCCTGCTGCTCCCCCTCCTCCCCGGCTGGATACAAACCATGTCAGGCAAACACCAGCATTTTAAAGGTCCCGAAGTGAGCTGCTGTGTGAAGTATTTCTTGTTTGGATTCAACATAGTGTTTTGGGTGAGTTTCTTGTTGGGAGGGGGAGAAAGACAGATTTTGCTTGGGGTTGGAATATATTCTGAGAGGGGGGAAGCTGGCCTCTTTCTATTGTTTGTGCAGTGCTTGGGTAATGTGCTAGTATTATTCTCTGGGATGTGTAGTTAAACTACAGCTCTTTGAAGCATTTGGCACTCTGCAACAGCTGGAGGGCTGCAGGATGGGCACCCCTTTTTAACTAGTGGAACCTCCTCTTTACTTTTTTTCTGGGACTGGCAGCTAACACTTAAAAATAAAAAAAAACATCAGGAAGGCATGGGATTCACTGGAGAAAAGCCCCTAACAGGGTTAATGTGTGCAGGAAGGATGTGTGTATGTGTGGGTGGCTGTTTGTTTTGCTTTCCCAGCTATAAATCACAACCAATTGGATTTTGCCTTCTGTCTGCATCCCCCTTGTCTATTGGAGAATGTACAAGTTCGTTTAGCACCTGATCTCCAAAGTTGATGTGTAGGGTGCTGTCCACCTATTGGGTGCTTGATCTCCAGTAGAGGGGGAGGAGAGTATGGCTTGTGGTTAGAGGTCATTGGTGCCTGCTTTATTATTGGGGTCGCAGGATATGGTTCGGTTGTGGGTAGGGTTGCCACCTGGCCGGTAAACATGTTGGTTGATCACAATGTTATTAATAGGGAAAAAAGATAAATATATAGGAACGCCAGTATTTTTTTCCAGTTGTGGGTGAATCATAACTGTACTCACAGATTCATTGTTTGTTCGTTGCCGCTTCACTCTTGTCGAGGGCTGATGCAGTAACATGTACATGCAGTCTGTTTTGTCCACCATTCAGTCATTATCGAGGGCTTGATATTATAATTGGTAAGCTGTATGCTGAGGGTTTGGCCAAAGTACTTGCTGAACTACAGCTTCCAGCACCCACCAATAAAGTTTAAAAACAGTTACAGGGTTGCATGTTGAAAGGGCCTTTTTTAACTATATCCTTTTCAATGAACATATTTCCCTATATGTGTAAATATTTAATGCTTTATTTCTTTCGGCAGTACTGCAACGGAGGCTTTTCTAGCGGGAAAGTAGTATGTTGACTGGGGTCCCCAACCTTTTTTACCCATAAACCACATTCAAATAAAAGAGTCATGGAGCAATACAAGCATGGAAAAATGTTCCTAGGGGAGCAAAATATGGGCTGTGATTGGCCATTTGGTAGCCTCTATAACGACTGGCAGCCAACAGGAGGTTTTATTTGGCAGTACGTCTGGTTTTTATGCAACCAAAATTTACCTCCAATCCAAGAATCCAAAAATAAGCTCCTGCTTTGAGGCCACTGTGAGCAACATCCAAAGGGTTGGTGAGCAACATGTTGCTCATGAGCCACTGGTTGGGGATCACTGATCAAACAGGAGCAGCATAAGAGGCAAATACAGTATAAGGGTTAAGCATTGGGTCAATCCCCACCAAAGTTTATTTCAATGTTACATGTGAAAGGCTTGTCTGTCGGACTGCCAGATGTGGACACACGATTCATTACTCACTTCAACAAGCACTTGGCATTGTGTTTTTGTGATACTAGACTTGGCTGTCCATAAAAACCCCTAATTTCTCTGTAATTACCCCTCCCATCCACTGATTTGGGTCTTCCTATGATGGTAACCCTGTTGTCTGCCTTTTGAGAAATCTGCAGTTGTTTTAGGGCTTTGTTCCCCTTTTTTTTTTTTTTTTTTTTAATAATCTAGGGCAGTGATCCCCAACCAGTAGCTCACGAGCAACATGTTGCTCCCCAACCCCTTGGATGTTGTTTCCAGTGGCCTCAAAGCAGGTGATTATTTTTAAATTCCTGGATTGTAGTCAGCTTGGCTTGGCTGCATAAAAACCAGGTGCACTGCCAAGCAGAGCCTCTTGTAGTCTGCCAGTCCACATAGGTGCCACCAAATAGCCAATCACAGCACTTATTTGGCACCCCAGGAACGTTTTGCATGCCTGTGTTGCTCCCCAACTCTTTTTATTTTTGAATGTGGCTCACGGGTAAAAAGGCTGGGGACCCCTGATCTAGGTTGTGGAGATGATGTAAATGGATAAGAGGCTGAAGAATTTTATACATTTTTTTTTTTTAAACATTAAAAGGGCAGTATACCCCCATCATTGAACTTGACTTCAATGGACAGTGCTTGTGCTGAACGTACTACACTTTGTCTATTTTGTTGCAGTTTGGTTAGGATCAAGTACAAGTTATTGTTTGACAGTATTTATTACATAGAAAAAGGAGATACAAATATTGAACTCTGTGGGAGATTTCCTTAATGTTATTTGGAGCTTTGGGTTCCCTCTAGTCCACTTAAGCACAGAATAAATGTTTATTAGAAAAAAAAATATTTATATATATATATATATATATATGTGTGTATATATATATATATATATATATATATGTGTGTATATATATATATATATATATATATATATATATATATATATATATATATATATATATATATATATATATCTATACACACACACACACACACACACACACACACACTTGGCATTCACGTGTGAATTTAATCACCCTTTGTCCTGTTTATTTCATGGCATGTGGTTTTTAATTCCCCTGTGCAGAAGGTATAGTTGAGTGCATAAAATTTGTTTATTTGAAGCATTCTTATCTAGGCACAGCCTGAATGAAACAGTAGTGCTAAGAGCATGAAATAGCTGTGGTCTATGTTACTCCTTCCCATGCTGCACACAATAGGATGTAGTTGTACATCTCTGGCATAATAAACACAGGTGAAAGCAGTCAGGCCCAAATGCAAACCGCGTGTTTTTCTGTCCTTCTTATGCAACTATTTGCTCAGGGTCCCCTTCTCTCATAATAAGGTTTCAGATATCAATGTGTCCCTCATACAGGGCAGTAAATTTATATTTTAATACACAATGTTGTTTTGCTGTGCACATCACAGACTTTTTAGTTGGGAGTGCTCTAACTTATTCCCTGCCATTTGCATCCTCTTGACTACTAATATTGTCTGATGTCCCTAGTGTATGAACCGGCTGAGGTGCTGTTTGGTTGCTTGGCTGCCTGTTTGTATTACCATACTGCCATGCACACTCCCTCTATTTGTATGTATTCTTGCCTGATCTCTGTTCTCTATTTGCCCATTGTTACGTACTGTGATATCTGTTATTTGCCAGTCCAAATAGCAGGGTAGATGATTTGTAGAGATCTTATGAGCTTGGAAGCCTCTGCACATATATTATTAGATTTCATCCTGAAAATGGTTTCTGTGTGGTTGGAACTTTATGCCCAAACTACATGTTTTCCTTTTGACATTACTTAAGGACACTGGTCTTTTCTGGTTGAATTAAATTACCTAAATTTACTAATATTTTTGAAAAAATTATTCTGGATCTCACAAACCCGTGACAAGATAAATTGACTTTCAAATTATAAGTTCCTTTAGGCAAGGCCATCTTTACATTTTATTTCTATACACCTATTTATTAGTAAAAATGCTGCAAAATATGCTGGTGCTTTATAAATACATGTTAAAAGTAATAACGGGTCATTTTGGGAGTGGGAAATACAAGGTAATTGGGGGAATTATTAGAATGTGCAGAGACAAAGGCCAGGCACTTGCAAATGGGAGAATGAAGACTTTATTGGAAGAGTAGTGGAGAGACACGTGGGAATGTAGACTTTCTTGGGAGTACAGAGACCCAGGGAAATGGTGCCTGGTACAGTGCAGTGATTTATTCATAAAAAAGTGATGCATTATTAAAGCACCGAGGTCAGAGCCCAATTAATGTTCTAGATAACTGTCTATATAATGGCTCTTTTCTTGGGGGAAAATTCGAAAAACATGCACATTGATAGTGGTCACATGGATCGGGAGAATAGGAGAAAAAGCTAATTCACAACTGCCCTTTTTCTATAGCAGTCTATCAGTTCTTCTGCCATCTCACCAAGCTGTAAAACTGGTCCGATACAGGAAGAAATGTATTAGATCGGAATGTTCTGTCCAAAGGCTGAACAGTTGAATCACATGAGATCCAGACACCTACAGACAGCCAATTGTACTGATCTGTCAGGCAGGTTTTTGGTTCATCACCATAGCATGGTAAATGGCAGTAATTGCGGGCAACCTTTCTGTGGTCACCTTTCTTCCATGAAGCCTGAGGCTTTCCCAGTGACCAAATATAAAGTGAGCACTTCTAGGAGATTCTTCAGAAGAAGTAGCAGTTTCCACAAGCAAAATATCCGCTGCATCAACTGATGTAATTTCTCGTGGAAGAATAAGGTTGCATCTCACTGGTACAGTTCTAGACACATTAGACATCAGAGTTTGGGTGCATTGAACCTGTTCTGTCAGTGCTAAAGCAATTATTGACAGTAAAGGGCTGCATGCTACCCTAAAAACACCTTAGACTTACAATGCAGCTTAAATCACATTGCCAGTGAAGATCTCCTCCTCCCAGCATTGTGATTGACATGTGAGGATGTCCGTGCAGAAACAGCAGTGGGTGGATCTTGCATTGCCATGACCACCATTCATTCACTCGGCTCTGGTTCATAACGTAACATGTAATTTCTATAACAAATCTATGTATGCAATCATATTTTTTCAGCTAAAAAAATAGGGGCAGCAAATGTTGCACAGCAGCGTGGGGCACTGCAACCCAGATCTTTTGAAAACCACTGATATGCTGATAAGCATTCATGTTTAACAGTTTTTCACCTCTGGTCTCCATCTGTTTCCTGTATTTGTTCATCCACTTTGTTTTGTTTTCTCTACACTGCATCCTGCATGGACTTCCCTACATCATCATGACTTTACCTACATTGCTTGCAGGGTATCACTATTTTGTAGCAAGGGTATATCACTATAATTGTGTTTTTTGTTTTTTATTTAATACAGGTATGGGATCCATTAACCAGGAACAGTATTTTAATCACATTCAAAATTTAAAAACACATTTCCTTTTTCTTTGTAATAACAAAACAGTACTTGACTGTCTTGCCAACCTGACTCTCCCTTCTCAACTTGTCAGTTAGAGTTTCTAAAGTTAACAGACTACTGCTGCACAAATATGACAGCCCCTTATAGGGACAAAAAGGGGGTAACAAATGTAATGTAAAAGCATCAGGCAGGTACTTTTATGGAAAAATTATAAATAGCATTCAAAGATAATGTTATGATAGATATTATAAAAGCTTATTTTCTGTCAGTATCTCTTTAAAGGAACCGAACGCAATAAAACAAAAGTGTTGTAAAGTAATAAAAATATCATGTAGTGTTGCCCTGCACTGGTAAAATTGTTCTGTTTTCTTCAGAAACACTACTATAGTTCTGCTGTGTAGCAATGGTGGAAATCTGAAAAAAGGCTATATGGCACAGGTTAAAAGACCAGTAACATAATTTTTTTTTTTTTTACAAAAAAATTAATTTCTACTTAACAAAAAAAATACACCAAGGCAGTTTTAACTTTCAATTCGCAAAGTCTTTATTAAGAAATTACTTACCGATTATCTGCTTGCGCTCATCTTCATAAACGGTGACGGTCCATCGTGCAACACTCGATTTCTGCTCCCTGCCTTCTATAGGAGAAGCGCGCAATGGATTGTTGCCATTTCTGAAGACAATCGGTAAGTAATCCTATATAATAAAGTTGAAGTGTCTCTGCGTCCAGTCCCTGTGTCCGTGGGATTGCGCTACTGCGCATGTGCCCCACGGACCGTCTCTGGCGAATTTTCTACATATGTTCTAGCGCCCGTTAATTTAACGGGCTTAATGTCTAGTTTCTTAATAATGACTTTGCGAATTGAAAAGTTAAAACTGCCTTGGTGTTTTTTGTTTTTTTTGTTAAGTAAAAACACATTTTTTTAAATTTTTTTTTTAGGTTACTGGTCACTTTAAATAGTGGATAATAAATAACACCATTATGTTCTACAGAGCTTGTCTGCTATCTGCTGTGTAAACTGAGCCTTTCTCTTTTGAATGGCTGCCCCATGGCTACACAGCAGCTCATTTATATAAACAATAGTAGTGTTTCTGAAGCAAACACAGTAATTTTATCAGTGCAGGGCAACACTGCATTATATTTGTATTATTTTAAAACACCTTTTTTTATGATGCTGTTCCTTTAATTGTTATTGCTACTTTGTATTGCTCCTCTTTTTATTCTGGACCTCTTATGTTTATATTCCAGTCTCTTATTCAAATCAATGCATGGTTGCTAGGGTAATTTGAACCCTAGCAACCAGATTGCTTTAACTAGTGAGCTGTTGAATAAGAAGCTAAATAACTCCACAAAAAATGAAAACCAATTGCAAACTGTCTCCGAATACTCTCTACATAATACTAAGGGGCCCATTTACTTAGCTCGAGTGAAGGAATAGAGGAAAAATAGTTCGAATTTCGAATGTTTTTTTTTTGGCTACTTTGACCATCGAATGGGCTACTTCGACCTTCGACTTCGAATCGAACGATTCGAATTAAAAATCGTTTGACTATTCGATAGTCGAAGTACTGTCTCTTTAAAAAATTCATCCAGCCCCTAGTTCACCACCTAAAACCTACCAAGGCCAATGTTAGCCTATGGGGAAGGTCCCCATAGGCTTCCTAACAATATTCTGATCGAAGGAATATCCTTCGATTGATGGATTAAAATCCTTCTATCGTAGGAATATCGGTAAATCCTTCGACGCTCGAATATCGAGGGTTAATTAACCCTTGATATTCGACCCTAGGTAAATGTGCCCCCTTATGTTAATTTAAAGTTGAATAACCCCTTTATGTAAGATTTGTGGCAATGCCATGTCCTCTACTAGCCCAGGAGGCCAAACCATTGGAGGAACTCAATTCTGGCACACCTCCTGGTTTATGTTAGAAATATCCTCTCGTTTAGCACTTCACTAAATTAACTGAGCATTCTGTTCTAGCTAGGGGTCATGGGGAAGAAACCAATATTGTACATAATATGTACCTGCCAGCTTTCATTTAATGGTGCCTAGTACTGAATTACAGTCAGCCTGTTAATAAACAGTGTAGGTTTGTATATAACCTTGCAAATGTACTCTTTTCAAATATTCAGGCTGTGTTGGTATTGCTTTATTTTTTTGAATCAGTTTCCCCTCCAGGGATGCTTGGCTGCAGGGCGTCCTTGGAATCTTGTTCCTGTTTGCTTTTGCAGCCACCTCCATGAGAGTTCTTGAGTTGTGCATGACTTTGTCACGTCACAGAGGCCCAATGCCGGTATTTCAACAACATAATTCACTTCCTACAGCACCTGATAATAATGTCCTGGTGAAGAGCAAATAATAGTATGTGGCTATTAGCTCATTACTTTAACCAGCAGGAAAAATACCAATATTTTTAATAAAAGATACAGTAACACTTCCTTATATAAACATAATTGTTTTCATTTGCTTACTCCTTTCCAGCCTAGAGTATTGATTCCCTGATTAAAGTGATTGAATTGACGTTGCTACTTTGATTCAGTTTACTAGGTTTCAATGGAGGTTTTGTAAAACACATTTTCAAAGTCTTTGCAAGAGTATAATGTTTATGTCCAATTGTTCAGTCCCAGATTGAACCTCTCAGCTGGGTTTCTTTGTCGGTCCAGTGAGCTCTAGAATGGTTGATGCTACCACCCGTGTTTCATCAGATATTTAATTATAATGCACAAAATAAAGAGAAATTGTGCGTGTTCGCTCTAAATCATGCTGTAGTGTTGACCAGCTTCTATTTTTTTACAACACTCTGGAGTTGATCAGCTGCTACAATTAAATATAGCAATTATTTGCACCTATAAAAGAATTGAAAAAAATCTTCCAGTGCTCAAATTCAGCTCATGGAATTCCCTTCAAATACATTTTACTGGTACCACATTTTGGCCAAAGTATGTAAGTTTCCGTGCCACATCAAGGCCCCTAATTTAACAAAAGTCCTACGCTGCCTACTGTGTAATAAATATTAAAGTGCATTTAAAAACATTTAAAACCCATTAAAGGAAAACTATACCCCCCAAACAATGTAGGTCTCTATTAAAAGATACTGAGTAAAACAGCTCATGTGTAAAACCCTGCTTCATATAAATGAACCATTATCATAATAATATACCTTTTTAGTAGTATGTGCCATTGGGTCATCATAAATAGAAAATTGCCATTTTAAAAAATAAGGGCCGCCCCCTGAGATCGTACGATTCACTGTGCATACATACAAATCACATGTAAGGTCACATGAGCCAATTAACAGACAGAGTTCAGCCTTTTGCTTCCTCACTTCTTCCTGTTACAGTTAGGGGCCAATTCAGAAAGGGTCGAATATCGAGGGTTAATTAACCCTCGATATTCGACTGGGAATTAAAATCCTTCAACTTCGAATATCGAAGTCGAAGGATTTTAGCGCAAATAGTGTGATCGAACGATCAAAGGATTATTCCTTCGATCGAACTAAACAATCCTTCGAATCGAACAATTCAAAGGATTTTAATCCAACGATCGAAGGAATATCCTAGATCAAAAAAACTTAGGAAAGCCTATGGGGATCTTCCCCATAGGCTAACATTGAGTTTGGTAGCTTTTAGATGGCGAACTAGGGGGTCGAAGTTTTTCTTAAAGAGACAGTACTTCGACTATCAAATGGTAGAAGAGTCGAACGATTTTAAATTCAAATCCTTCGATTCGAAGTCGTAGTAGCCCATTCGATGGTCGAAGTAGCCCAAAAAACACTTCGAAATTCTACGTTTTTTTTTTTTACTTCGAATCCTTCACTCGAAGTTAGTGAATCGGCCCCTTAGTGTTGTGTAGGTCAAGTGATCTCTGAGGCAGCACAGATAGTCACGGAATGGTGGTTCAATGCAAGAGATGTAAAAGGGCAATATTTATGTAAATATATATTCCAGTTTGGTAAGATTCTTTAATATGTCATTCAATTTGATATAAACTATCTGTTGCTTAAGTATTCATTTTGGGGGGGTATAGTTTTCCTTTAAACCCCTTGTACTAGAACTGTGTTCACTTGCCCTTTGTACTCAGAAGCTATAGGAACATTTTTCTTCATTGAGCTCCCGGCAACATGAGCATTATGTGCAACTGAACTGTGGAACCATGTTCACTTACTTTTTTTTTCAGAAACTATAGTTAGATCAGCAAGTAAGCTTTTAAGTCCTAACTAATATATGCAGAAAACAAAGAGAAATCGTGAATTGGTAGTTCAAATTAAAATACAAAAAACGTTCTTATTAGCGATGTCTTCAGGCTAAGGAATTAAACCGTGTGCTGTTATTTTTAGGACACATGGGTAATTTCGGTTTAGCTTGTGCTAAAACACTCCTCAAATATGAACTCCTATCTCCACTGAACTACATGCAATGCCCCTAGCCCAGTTTTACAGAGCAACCAAGCACTCCTGGGAAGCATGGCTGTCTGTCTGAAACATCAGGAAATGCTGGACTGGGGGATAGATTACAAGGCTGATTTAAATTGCAGAAGGCATAGCAACATGATTATTATTTATATTCTATACCCTGGTATTTGTTTTCTGTTTTACAGCATTGTTACACTGAGAAGGTCTCCCATGCTATAGAGAATGTTGCAGTCTCATTGGTCAGATGGACAGCCTGTGATTTTGGGTTAAACAGAGGGCAGACTAAGGTTTAGCACCTTTGAAAACCCCTAGGGTGTTTCATTTAGTTGTACATCATGGATTGCTGAAATCTGACTAGTCAGAAAGATTGTAGTCCGGAGGCCAACAAATGTTAATTGCTGACCTCTGAAATGACAGTCCCTCAAAATGTTGTGGATTCTGTGTCCAAATGAATGATTTATGATAACCTGAACTTATTCTCAAGGCACCTGAGAAATGAAGGGCCATTGCACATGATGTGATATTTCACAGTCCGTACCCACAGTTGAATACTTTATCCTTCTGAAAGTGTTTGAATTGGTGCGCTTGCAGTTTCTCCCTGTTTTTAGTACCATTTATTTTTTCTTGTATTTTAACAAGATGTCTAGTCCCTTCTGATGAAAAACAGCCCCATAAATTGTTCTACCACCCCAATACTTATCTATAAGGGCAGAGACACACGCTCAGATTCGGGGAGATTAATCGCCCAGTGGCAAATCTCCCCTTCTTTGGGGCGACTCATCTCCCTGAACTGCCTCCCGCCAGCTAGAATGTAAAATGCCAGCAGGGTTGCAATCGGTGCGCTTCGCTTTCTGAATTCGCCCGAAGTTGCCTCATGAGGAAACTTTGGGCGACTTCTGAAAACAAAGTGTTCCGAGTGCCATCCCGCCGGTGATTAACATTCTAGCCGGCGGGAGGCAGTTCTGGGAGATGTCGCCCCAAAGAAGGGGAGATTAGCACCGGAGAAGAGGCGATTTATGGCTGAGCGACTAAGTCTCTGCCCTAAGATTTTTCTTAGACAGGGGAGTGTCAGATTAGTTCTGTATGTATATAAAGCCGCACCTCTCACCTTTCCTTTGATGTTCCTGCTTAGGTGGTGCAGATTTCTCAGACGGTCAGCACACGTCATAACATCCAGTGGAAAGTAGAAAGAGAATCGCACAGACACCAAATATATTGCAGGTGGGGAGCATCCCCTGTTTTTTATTGTGACCACCTGTGCATCAACGTTTCGGGGGGGATTAACCCTCCCTTCGTCAGGATACAAACTCAAGTGCTACAAACATATTTAAGGCATTTGGGGTACATGTGATCCCACCCCTTTACCCATAGTCCACCAGGGTTCAGTGTGTTCCAAAGTGAGGCTTGACACTCATTGTCCTTGTGTAGATCCAAAAGTTCAATCATATATATAAAAAAGCATATATGTAACCTTACAACACAGCAATTATTTATAGCAAAAATTGGCTAATACTACTCACAACCAGCGGGGTGTTAACCGTAATCTCTATTTCTCATAATTCCCGCTGGCCCAGGTTATCTGTGGAAAGGAAACACAGTGTAAGTAACAGCAGTGAAATGTTTACAAAAAGCAAGATAAACTAAAATTCTCATTTAAACCCTTAGGTTGCACGGTTTCCAGTTTCCATATCCAGAACGCTTCCCTTTTGAGCAATGCCAGTTTCATCTCGTTCCCTTGTGGTGCTGTAATCTTTTCAAGGATTTGCCACCTTAATTGTGACACTGTATGTTTCTGTATATAAAAGTGCTTTGCTAACAAAGTTTCTTTTTTGATTCTGTCCTTTTTTATATTTATCGCCGGGTCACACCCTTCCATTTCTGGTACATAGTTTCTAATCACACTTTTGTGTTCATTTAACCTTATCCTACACTTTCTTGAGGTTTGTCCCACATATCCCAATCCACATGGGCATTTTAATAAGTAGATAACCCCTTCCGTATTGCAGGTAGCAAAACATTTTAGACCTATGGGGAAGCCTTTGTTGGGATGGGTACAGACATCTCCTTTTATTATGCCACTACAGTGTCCACAGTTGAAACATGGAAAGGTGCCTACTCTTTCAGATACTGGTTTTCTGTACTTGTGAAGTTTAATATCAGTTTTGGTGAGCTGGTCACCTATGCTTTTACCCCTTTTGTATGAAAACAATGGGTTATTCAAGAACAATTTCCCATAAACCTTGTCATTTTGTAATATGGGCCAGTGTTTATTAATTGTTTTTTTAAGGAAAGACGAGTGGGGACCATATGTCGTGACGCAAGGTATCCCTAGTTTTTTCTGTGTGGGCGTCTTTCTTACCATTAGGTCTTCCCTTTTCATTCTGCCTACCTCCTCCATAGTTTTATCCAATTCTGTTTTGGGGAAACCCCTTTGTACAAATTTAGACACCAGTTCCTCCCCTTGTTTGTTGTATAGTGTTTCGGATGATGTTATCCTTCTTGCCCTTATGAATTGACTTTTTGGGAGCCCTTTAATTGTCCCTATTGGGTGGAAGCTATCCTTTCTCAACATGTTGTTCCTATCAGTAGGTTTTTTATATAGGTCCGTTACAAGTGAGCCATCTGAACTTGTGACCTGTACATCTAGGTAATTCACACTATTGGGACCAATACAGGTGGTAAATTTGATGGTATCATGGATGGTATTAAGATATGTAAAAAATTCTGTGAGAGTCTCAGGGGAACCTGTCCAAATCAGGAACATATCATCCACATATCTTTTCCATAAGGCAATGTGCTCCTTAAATTTTGGGTTATGCAGAATATGCTCATGCTCAATCCTATGCATAAAAATATTAGCGTAGGCTGGAGCCATGTTGGCCCCCATACTGGTACCTTGGGCCTGGAGGAAATAGTCAGAATCAAATCGAAAATAGTTACGTTTTAACACTAGCTCCAGGCAGTCACATAGAAAATTTATCTCATGTGTGGGCAAATTTTCACGGGACAAGTATTCTCTGGTACACTCAATGCCCTCATTATGTGGGATAGAGGTATATAGATCTTTGACATCTATTGTGCAAAGTATAGTAGAATGTAGTCCTACTGTGAACCCTTCAATTACTTTTAGAAATTGTGTGGTGTCGCTTAGACAAGTGTCTAATTTTGGTAGGATTTCTTGTAGGTAGGTATCAATATAAATGGCCAAGGGTTGTAGTAATGAATTAACCCCTGACACAATAGGTCTTCCTGGGGGATTTATCAAGGTTTTATGCACCTTGGGTAAGAGGTAAAAAATTGGCACCCTGGGGTTATCCTTACGTAAAAGTTCCTGTATTTCAGGAGAGATTACCCCTGTTATGCATGCATCTTCGAGGAACATGTCAATATCAGTTTTTAACCTTTCCGTTGGGTCATTCTTAAGAGGTTTGTAATGTTCAGTATTATTTAACTGTCTATGTGCTTCCTTCAAATAATCCTCCTTATTCAGTATCACAATACTGCCCCCCTTATCGGCTTTCTTAATGATTAAACCTTTATCCTTTTGCAAGTTAATTAATGCATTTTTTTCTTTTAAGTGTAGATTATTTACTTTTGGGACAACATGTTTAAAATCCCTTTACAGTACAAATTGAAATGTTTAAATTTTTACGTTCAATCAAATTGAAAATGCTTTACATGGATAAGAACACTGGGATATGGCCTAAAGGGAGGAAGGACATAGTGTCCAGCAAACTTAAAACTCGCAGCACCTTCAACCCAAATTTTTCCTGTGCTTCCATAGACACGTTCTCTAATATGATTACCTCTGATATAGAAAAAGGTTTGCATAAACATGTTGTCCCAAAAGTAAATAATCTACACTTAAAAGAAAAAAATGCATTAATTAACTTGCAAAAGGATAAAGGTTTAATCATTAAGAAAGCCGATAAGGGGGGCAGTATTGTGATACTGAATAAGGAGGATTATTTGAAGGAAGCACATAGACAGTTAAATAATACTGAACATTACAAACCTCTTAAGAATGACCCAACGGAAAGGTTAAAAACTGATATTGACATGTTCCTCGAAGATGCATGCATAACAGGGGTAATCTCTCCTGAAATACAGGAACTTTTACGTAAGGATAACCCCAGGGTGCCAATTTTTTACCTCTTACCCAAGGTGCATAAAACCTTGATAAATCCCCCAGGAAGACCTATTGTGTCAGGGGTTAATTCATTACTACAACCCTTGGCCATTTATATTGATACCTACCTACAAGAAATCCTACCAAAATTAGACACTTGTCTAAGCGACACCACACAATTTCTAAAAGTAATTGAAGGGTTCACAGTAGGACTACATTCTACTATACTTTGCACAATAGATGTCAAAGATCTATATACCTCTATCCCACATAATGAGGGCATTGAGTGTACCAGAGAATACTTGTCCCGTGAAAATTTGCCCACACATGAGATAAATTTTCTATGTGACTGCCTGGAGCTAGTGTTAAAACGTAACTATTTTCGATTTGATTCTGACTATTTCCTCCAGGCCCAAGGTACCAGTATGGGGGCCAACATGGCTCCAGCCTACGCTAATATTTTTATGCATAGGATTGAGCATGAGCATATTCTGCATAACCCAAAATTTAAGGAGCACATTGCCTTATGGAAAAGATATGTGGATGATATGTTCCTGATTTGGACAGGTTCCCCTGAGACTCTCACAGAATTTTTTACATATCTTAATACCATCCATGATACCATCAAATTTACCACCTGTATTGGTCCCAATAGTGTGAATTACCTAGATGTACAGGTCACAAGTTCAGATGGCTCACTTGTAACGGACCTATATAAAAAACCTACTGATAGGAACAACATGTTGAGAAAGGATAGCTTCCACCCAATAGGGACAATTAAAGGGCTCCCAAAAAGTCAATTCATAAGGGCAAGAAGGATAACATCATCCGAAACACTATACAACAAACAAGGGGAGGAACTGGTGTCTAAATTTGTACAAAGGGGTTTCCCCAAAACAGAATTGGATAAAACTATGGAGGAGGTAGGCAGAATGAAAAGGGAAGACCTAATGGTAAGAAAGACGCCCACACAGAAAAAACTAGGGATACCTTGCGTCACGACATATGGTCCCCACTCGTCTTTCCTTAAAAAAACAATTAATAAACACTGGCCCATATTACAAAATGACAAGGTTTATGGGAAATTGTTCTTGAATAACCCATTGTTTTCATACAAAAGGGGTAAAAGCATAGGTGACCAGCTCACCAAAACTGATATTAAACTTCACAAGTACAGAAAACCAGTATCTGAAAGAGTAGGCACCTTTCCATGTTTCAACTGTGGACACTGTAGTGGCATAATAAAAGGAGATGTCTGTACCCATCCCAACAAAGGCTTCCCCATAGGTCTAAAATGTTTTGCTACCTGCAATACGGAAGGGGTTATCTACTTATTAAAATGCCCATGTGGATTGGGATATGTGGGACAAACCTCAAGAAAGTGTAGGATAAGATTAAATGAACACAAAAGTGTGATTAGAAACTATGTACCAGAAATGGAAGGGTGTGACCCGGCGATAAATATAAAAAAGGACAGAATCAAAAAAGAAACTTTGTTAGCAAAGCACTTTTATATACAGAAACATACAGTGTCACAATTAAGGTGGCAAATCCTTGAAAAGATTACAGCACCACAAGGGAACGAGATGAAACTGGCATTGCTCAAAAGGGAAGCGTTCTGGATATGGAAACTGGAAACCGTGCAACCTAAGGGTTTAAATGAGAATTTTAGTTTATCTTGCTTTTTGTAAACATTTCACTGCTGTTACTTACACTGTGTTTCCTTTCCACAGATAACCTGGGCCAGCGGGAATTATGAGAAATAGAGATTACGGTTAACACCCCGCTGGTTGTGAGTAGTATTAGCCAATTTTTGCTATAAATAATTGCTGTGTTGTAAGGTTACATATATGCTTTTTTATATATATGATTGAACTTTTGGATCTACACAAGGACAATGAGTGTCAAGCCTCACTTTGGAACACACTGAACCCTGGTGGACTATGGGTAAAGGGGTGGGATCACATGTACCCCAAATGCCTTAAATATGTTTGTAGCACTTGAGTTTGTATCCTGACGAAGGGAGGGTTAATCCCCCCCGAAACGTTGATGCACAGGTGGTCACAATAAAAAACAGGGGATGCTCCCCACCTGCAATATATTTGGTGTCTGTGCGATTCTCTTTCTACTTTCCACTGAGTGTCAGATTAGTGCCACAGATAAGCTTATTTTTGGCAAATTTGAAATCCATAACATGAACATGACCACAAAACCTTAAAGGGGTAGTTCACCTTTAAGTTAACTTTTAGTATGATGTAGGGAGTGATCATACTAAGATTATTGTAAATATAAGATTGACCTATATTTACAATAAGCATAGTAGGGGTTACAGCATGATATTCATCAGCAGAGTATAAAAACCTCAGGCTTGAGAGAAAGTCGATCTCTCAGCGGGTCAATGATCCCAAACACAAGGCCAAAGTAATACTGGAGTGACTCAAAAACAAAAGGTGAATGTCCTATATTGCAATCTGTTCAATATTTAAATATCGCCTCCCACCAACCTTGAATAACATATATATATATATATATATATATATATAACACATATATATAACACATATATATATATATATATATATATATATATATATATATATATATATATATATATATATATATATATATATATATATATATATATATATATATATATATATATATATAAAAACACACACCCATACTCTGAGACACACACAGAATAAAATTACTGTGGGATTCTGGGAGTTGTGATATTAAGCACAGATTTGCCTGTACTGGGTCCATTTCCGTACTGCACTTTCAGTGCTTTCGGTGTGAGGCCAAGTTTTCATGGTGGGTGTTTGCAAAAGGAAATGATTCTAGACATGGCTTTGATATACACACACCGCCATTTTATGTGTGATGGAAAAACATAAGGCATTGTTGTCTGTAAAGTCACCGATGAGACTTGATTGTGCTGCCAGGTAAAGTAGAGCCCTGTTGGAACAATGATTTCTGCAGAATAGGCTACTTCACTCTTAAAAGGGAGTTTTCATTTTTTTTGACTGGCTCTGAGGTAATATCATCATCACTGTCACTTATTTATAGAACAGCAGCAAGTTTTGCAGTGTAAAGGCTTTTAAAGGAAAAGCTTAAATTAATGTGCATGTTGCTTCTATGGCAGAAAAGTAATTTGGAAATGTATTTTCAAATACTTTTATTAAAGTTTTCTTCCTTCTGCGAGACCTCTGTTGTTTGATGCTGGTTCAGATTAAACAGTCTTCTATGCACCAGCAATGCTGTACATTTGCAGTCTTATACCTTCGTTTCCAAACAGGGACCCAACTCTGTAGAGTTATGTTCTTAAACCATAGCAGCCCAAATGTGGCATAGCTTTACCCACAGGACAGTGGGGCTGGAGGGTTCTGGAACAGTGGCAAGTGGGGCCATTTAGGGTAAAATCAGGAGTAATGTCTATTTTGCTATTCTACTTACCCCTGAAAAAACACCAAGAAGGTTATATATGAGATTTATATGCTCCCTAATACATTCATGAATTGATAACGCAGTGATAACAGGAATTTTCTTGTGTGTGTATATATGACCTTGTTATTCGAAGATGGATCCTAGTGGATTTCTGGAGGTGCTTAAACTCTGCATGGAAGTTCCTATACTGACTCAGGCAAGCAATACATAATATAACACCTACAGTTCTCAGGAACAATAATCTGTCACTATATGCCCTTTTAATAGCCTAAGGCAATAGACACTTGATCTGTGTCCCCAGTTCACCTTACCGAAAGCTTTTCCTGAGGGTCGCCAATGTGAAAGGGTGTGATTTGTGATGTGCACACCTGTACATAGGCATTTTCACAGACAATGGTGGCTTTGTGAGTGATGCCGTTGATGTAATGGCTTCCCTTCTGTAAGCAGGTGTTAGGTGAGCTGCTGACCAGGTTTGCCTTTATGTAATTTTACAACAGAGAGGTGACAGCTGGCCTGTAAGAAAAGATGGCTTCTTCTTTGCATTCACACATCTTGCTATTGCTGCTTGAAACAGTAGGTCTACTTTACTTTCGCAGTTTTTCTGCACTGTTGGAATTGCCACCTGCTTATAACACGGTCAAAGGCATGCCAAACTGATGCTTACTTTTCAGCTACCAGAACCTCCTTTTCATGGTTATACTCATAAAGCACTCTATACCCAGGGTCCATGATTGATATATATATATATATATATATATATATATATATATATATATATATATAAGCCCATGGAGGAGTCGGCACTCTCGATACTAGGTTCAAACATGCCTGGGTGCAGTGTCCAATATATTAGAATATCTATCCCACAAACAAGGTCCGCGCTCTCAGGTCCCAACAAAAATAAAAAATGTTTTATTTACATGGAAGACTAACGTTTCGGCCTCTCACTTTGAGAAAGGCCTCAGAGAGGCCGAAACGTTAGTCTTCCATGTAAATAAAACATTTTTTATTTTTGTTCAGACCTGAGTGCGGACCTTGTTTGTGGGATATATAGTGAATAAAGTACTCCCTCTTGTAAAATATAAGGATATTATAAGTTACCGAGGAGTTTCATGACCATATAAAAACACGAGGCCGAACTCCGAGTGTTTTTATACAGGTCATGAAACTCCGAGTGTTTTTATACAGGTCATGAAACTCCGAGGTAACTTCTAATATCCTCATATTTTGCAACTGGGGGTACTTTATTTATTATAATACACAAATTTCAATGAGTCATATGACAGAAATGACATCAGAACTCACCGTTTATGAGGATATAATTTACAGGATATTCATGGCTTTTGTATATATATATATATATATATATATATATATATATATATATATATATATATATATATATATATATATATATATATATATATATATATATATACGGTTCACAGTTTGAAAGGAAAGTAAGATACTTTATCCCTAGCTTGTATGAACCTTTTGCCAACCTCCCCATAGACTGAGCGAATCATGCAACCCCTCTCTAGTTTTGTTCCAGTGTTGAGTTATCGATTTTGGCCATTCTGAGAGTCCCTCTATGCTTTCCATAGAATCTGTACTGCCCACTATATAAAGCAGAGTGACTTCAATTTCCAGAAATCATTCCTTCACAATGGAAAAAGGTGAGGGATTGTTGGATAGCTAATTAAGCCTGTGGCAGGAAATGGTCCCTTTGAGCAGAGGCAGATTTTTATGTTTTCCCTTTAATTTGTGGAATCAAGTATACCTGTATTTACTTTTAAAGTGTTTAAAGCCTTTTCTGTGTAAGCTAAACTGAATGGGCTCATGCATACCTCCGAACATTTGGAAAACAGAAAGAGGGACAAAAACATTTGGCGTGCGTAGTGCTGCAACATTTTTTTTGACCATGCCCATTTTAATGGTCGCACCCCTTAAAGGAAAACTATACCCCCCCAAACAATGTAGGTCTTTATAAAAAGATATTGCATAAAACAGCTTATATGTAAAACCCTGCTTCATGTAAATAAACCATTTTCATAATAATATACTTTTCTAGTAGTATGTGCCATTGGGTAATTATAAATAGAAAATTGCAATTTTAAAAAATAAGGGCCGCCCCCTGGGATCGTAGGATTCCCTGTACTCACAAACATACGAACAAACATACATGTTAGGTCACATGAGCCAATTAACAGACAGAGTTGTGTCTTTTGCTTCCACACTTCTTCCTGTTACAGTTAGAGTTGTAGTATTTCTGGTCAGGTGATCTCTGAGACAGCACAGAGACCATCAAGAAATGGTGGTTCAAGGCAAGAGATGTAAAAGGGCAATATTTACTTAAATATATATTCCAGTTTGGTAAGATTCTTTAATATGCCACTTAATATGATATGAACTATCTGTTGCTTAAGTGTTCATTTTGGGGGTATAGTTTTCCTTTAAATGTCACATTGTATTTACAAAAGTTGGCAGGTTGTGAAATTTCTGGGGGTTTTAGAGTCAGGTTTTATGTGTTATTACAGTTTTGCATTTGCTTATCTCAAATTGTTACAAATGTATCATGGGAAACCTACCATTCGGGGCTCTCTACCAAAAGCCTTTGTTTTAGAAACTTTGTATCTTTTTCTGGCTGTTCGGTGCAGAAGATTAAAGATAAAGTCGGGGCATCTTGACAGCTTTTCAGCATTTATGTAATTGAGCAACATAAGTAACATTTTAATTTTACATACATAACTTTTTTTGCATCAAAAACAAATATTGGTAGAGCTGTATACTGGTTGTATACATGCTGTATGTCCAAATCCATGATTGACTGTCGGCCTTTAGCAAAAATATTCCATTCCCAGCATCTGATAATTGGGAATTGCAGTTCTACAATATTTGGGGGGGGGGGGGGTGCAGGTATTTCCTTCAAAGCACACTTGTTTTTCTCTTGTATCTTCTCTCATAAACAGAACTAACACTGAACAAACAGGGCAGGCTTGTGTACGAGTAATCCAGAGCTGCTTTGCATAGCATTGAGAGGTAGAAAGAAGCTGTTCCTGCTCTCCGCTACTGATACTCTCTACATGTATTCTTGTGTCCTTCAAGCTACACCCACCTCCTACAGGAGATCAGAGGGGTCTGCCTGGTTACAGACTGGAAGAAATGGGAGGGCAATGGTTTCCATGGAAACTGAACTGGTTCGCTGTGGGAAATTTCTCATCCCAGATTCTGGCTTTCCCTGGTGTGAAACAGCCTTTATGGCTTAAGGACTTTACCAACCCCCAAACACTCCTCCCTCCACTAACTTTTCCCACCTCCCACTAGGCTCTGGAACTGCCTTCCTAAACCTTTTCTCCCCCACCTCAGGCATCTTCCTTGTCAAGCTGTAATGAACAATATGTGGTGATGGATTCCTGCTTAGGAAATATCACTGTAAGGTCCATTTTAGGATTTTTGCTTGTATTCTTGGGTTTTGATGGTCCCTGACCTGTGGCTACTCTGATAATGTAATAGAAGATTGGCACCATACATGTTGTATGCCCGATCTGCTTCTGAGCTACAGCAACTCACACAAAGACCTTTCATTTAATCATTTAGAACCATTATGACTCCTGAAAGCTGGTGCAGCAGTGAATTTTGGCAATGCGTGTTTGGGCTCTCACCGAGTAATGGGTTTGGGTGCCATAATGGACTGGCTGCTCTGTTCCCTTCCACAATCACATTATAATACGTTTTATTTGTATTAGTTTAACTTGTGACAAGTAATTGAAGGGCTATAGGTATAACAGTAGTGTTGTCCAAAATCATTCTATAAATAAATAAACATTTATTTTGAGAAAATGTCCAATGTGCAGCCCCAGCTGTTGAAACCACAGCTCCCTGCACCCCCAGAGTCTTTTACCCATTTGAGAATGGCAGTAGATTCTAAAAAAAATAAATGGGTCCTGTCACAGGATGTTTTGCCCTGAGTGTTATGTGCGAGTTAATAGTTCAATCAAAGTGCATGCTGGTCTTGCTGAGGGAAGACTTTTATAAAGGGTGACGTGTGCCCACTTTTAGCAGTTTACCCATTGTCACACAGACATTCTGAAAAAAACATGTCCTGGCTTGTGCATTTTCACAAATGTACACAAATACACTGGTTTACACACAGATTTACTCATGCACAATGACACATCCACAGGCAGCCTTTTTTGAACTCTGCAACTATGTGCCAAAGATCATTTCTGTACTTAATTATTTATTAAAACTCATTTATTTCATCTTTTACCAAGCTTGCCCAAACTCCCATCTAAGATGTTAACTTATCTATCCATAAAATAACTTAAAAAATTCAGTGCAGGAAAAGAAATGATAAAATCAAGTGAAAACTTGAATTGTACTAATTTTTCGGGTTTGACGACTGAATCCCACAATTATTTTTTTTTTTGGGGTTATCGCACAAAAACCCAGAGTTTTTCGGATTATCAGACAAAACCCTGCGCAGATCACAATATCTTCAAATTGTAAATGGGGCATCTGCCATTGACATCTGCATGACCTTGTCTGGTTTGAGGTGGCAGATTTTTAGATTCTGACTAACTGAGCAGCTTCAGGGTATAATAAATTGAGTTTTTTTTCCATTAAAAATTCAAGTTTTTGCCCAAAAAAATCAAGGTTTAGTAAATAACCCTCCTTGAAGTAGTGTATTCCCTGAAGCTATCTTGCTCTCTGAATATACTTTGGATAGGACCTGACTTTGTACATAGAGAGCTTTTCCTCTGCTGTAGGTAGGCAGTGACACACTGGTTATTTCCAGCAGGGTCATGCAGGGTTGCTGAAATGAGATCATTAATACATTGATTAGTCCATAGTTTCCTAACATTGGGCCCCCAGATGCTGCAGGCGTTCCACAAAGAAGAGGCAGTAGTTTAATTGGATTGCATGCAGAACCAAGGGCCTAACTGCTATAATATAGGGCAGTGATCATTAAGAGCTCATGGCACATAAGGCATTTATATATTTTCCTAGCTCAGTAATAATTGAAACATGATATATACACTTGTGCTGTAGTACAGTAGTTTAAGCACCCAGATGTCAAACAGCTGGGTAGGAAGTTATTTGAAACAGCTGCAGGGCTGACAGGGATGGACATCCTGGCTTTAGAGGAAAAAGTCTGTCATCCATTTCTTATTTTTGCTGTCAACAAATGTTACAGGGCAAAAATGTTTGGTGTTTTTTCAAATTGGAGCAGGTTGTAACTTGTAACATCAAACACTCGCCTTGGGCATCCCGGGGAAATGTGTGTGTGTGTCACTGGGTAGTCACCTGATAAACCCATGCAAATTGGTGTTTTGCCTCCTCCCAAGAACTGACTGATTGATTCCACTTTGATTGCATGCATTAAATAAGTATTTAAAAGCATTTCTAGCTGCGTACACCATGTATATTATACGCTGCTGCCTGGACTGTTTCTGCATACAGAACATTGTACTAAAAGATAAGCCATAAAGAGTTCAGAGTACACCTGATATTAATTTATATAATTTAGTTAATAAAAATACTGAATATTCAATGTCCAGTAAGCAGTCCTCTGGCTTTTGTTCAGGACATGCAGGGTAGGGTTGAGGTACTGCAGAAGTAAATACGACACCACTGCACGGGTGGTGGGTCGCAGTTCCAACAATTCCTTCTGTGATTCCGTATGGGATGCAGCTGGAATCTTTTGTGCAGGATTGTCTGTTCTTACTCTGTATATCTAAAAATTCATAATAATTCGAATGTATAATATAATATTCTAATGTATGTTTCTTCTCCCCACAGTTGCTTGGAGCTGCTTTTCTAGCTATTGCCTTATGGGCATGGGCAGAAAAGGTAAGTCACGCTAAAGCATGTAATCAAGCTGTAACTGTGCTCAACATTTCCTAAGGAATCTCTTCTTAGTTTATACAAATGTATTGCTGCTGTTTGGCAGAGCTTCCTTTATTGAGGTACAAACTGGATTCACTCTGAGACTTTTTTTTTTGTGAGGCTGTATAGAACAGTAGTTGTTTGGGAAAGTATATTTTCCCCATAGAGTTCTCTCTTTTCCTGCATAATAATTTATGTCCACATGCATTTGTTTTATACAAATAAAAAAAGCTCATATATTTTTTTCTTGTTGTATAACTCCACTTTACTCTAGTGGCCTGAGCAAAGATTTGTATTATTGGGCTATCCATGTGGATGATCCAGTAACACATTACCCGTTTTCCCACTAGTGATCAAAGGTTTGTTAAATGATCAGAGGAACCCCCTATGGAATGTAGATATTTTTCAATATTTCCAGCAAATATATGAGCATGCCCAGCCAATAGGTCTCAAGGCCTCCCACTGACAGCCATATATTTTACAGGCAATTCTGGGAGTTGTAGTTCTGTTTACATCTGAAGAGACGTAGTTTAGATTATAAATATTTGGGTTCTACATGTAGGGACTTTGCCTTGGGCTCTGGGATAATCTAGAGCCTCCATGGTTTGACTGAGGACGATGTTAGCAGCAGTTCAGTCAGCGGTTTTCTCCCACTTCTAAAGTATGGATAGGTGGAGTCATTTCTGTTAATCTGAAAGCTTTTAATCATTCCTCCACCCTGCTCCCTACATTAACAGCATGCTGGGCGCACAGTGGGTTTCTCAGGATATATGGCTTTTTCTGAAAACCGAAAACTGTGAAAGATGCATTAAATATGCTAGGTAAACCTATAACAATGAATCTTTATTTCACATTCATTACGTTTTCCTTCTGGGTATTTAAGGTCTTAAAGTTGCACTGCAATTGAATTATAATGTTTATTTTAAATGTATTCCTTCAGTATTCCTTATGATAAAGTTACATTTTTTTCTTAAAAAACAAAACATTTTCTCCTTTCTTGTGTACACTCCTCAGCCTTTCATAAATATTTTTTAAAGGTAGATATTTAGCATATAGGTAGGCTAAACCACTGCTTTGTAACTGTGTAACTCATTGACTGCACAAAATTGCATTGCTACTGTATTGCATGTATGTTTTCGGTAGAAACAGTGGCTGACAAATCAAGCCATTCTGTTTATGCAAAGGGAATGACTTGAAGATACATAATACAGGTATAGGATCCACTATCCAGAAACGGTTATCCATAAAGTTCCAAATTATGGGAAGACCATCTTCCATAGACTCCATTTTAATTTAAATATTAAAATATATTTCCCTTTTATTTGTAATAATAAAACAGTAGCTTGTATTTGATCCCAACTAAAATATAATAAATCCTCATTGGTGGCAAAACCATCCTTCTGGGTTTATTTAATGTTTAAATGACTTTTTAGTATGCTAAATGTATGAAGATCCAAATTATGTAAAGACTCCTTATCCGGAAAACCCCAGGTCCTGAGTATTCTGGATAATCAGTTCCATACCTGTGTTGGTAGACTGAGAATGTTGTGTTTTTCCCAAAATACTTAGGAATGAACATTCTTGCCTTTATAGATTGCTATCGATTTTAGCGCAACCCTTTCTCTGTTTCTACAACTGAAATGTTAAAGCTGTTGATTCTGCAAATTTACATAGTATATGTAACATACTTTTGTTGTTTTGGATTCATTTGTGGAAGGATCTCTTTGTTGCTGAGGTGAATGTGTTCATAACACTGACAGATATTGTAGAATTGAGTGAATATGTTGATCTCAGAGCTGTGCAATTAAAAGCCTTGCTGTGACAGACCACCATAATGACAAGATAAAAATGATATACATTCCCTTTATGGATAGAGGATAAAAGGAAATGGGCTGGCAACCATTATTCCCTATAAGGTACTGCGCTAGTCTTCTACACACACACACAAAAAAATAGTATGTATGCGCACACAATACTTTCACAGACCCACCCACCGCTATTCACAACCTGTGTTAAAGCTTGCACAAAGATGTTTTGTTAAGCACAAATCCCACTAGATATTAGAGGGAATGTTATAGTAATGCACAGGCCAATTGTACTCATTCTTGCAAGATATAGACAGGAGTTGCCACCTGTCACATCACTATTTCATACATTCTGCAGACAAATAAGGTCTAATATTTATTTACTGTTGGCCACATAATAGGGTGAAGACCCACAGAGTTACTAGTAGCAGCTACTTTTCACTGCAACAAAAGAGACTATAGTAATAATTGACTTTACTAAGACACTATGGGGCCGATTCACTATGGGTCGAATATCGAGGGTTAATTAACCCTCGATATTCGACTAGGAACTAAAATCGTTCGACTTCGAATATCGAAGTCGAACGATTTAGCGCAAATCCTGCGATCGAAGGATAGTTCCTTCGATCGAACGATTAAATCCTTCGAATCAAACGATTCGAAGGATTTTAATCAAACGATCGAAGGAATATCCTTCAATCAAAAAATCTCAGGCAAGCCTATGGGGGTCGAAGTTTTTCTTAAAGAGACAGTACTTCGACTATCGAATGGTCGAATAGTCGAACGATTTTTAGTTCGAATCGTTCGATTCGAAGGTCGAAGTAGCCCATTCGATGGTCGAAGTAGCCCAAAAAACACTTTGAAATTCGAAGTTTTTTTAATTCGAATCCTTCACTCGAGCTTCATGAATCGGCCCCTATGTGTGTTTTAGCAGAGGCAAGTCTCAGTATTGGCTATGGCAAGGTGTTTTGTAGCTGCTACTGGTAGCTCCCCAGCTACTTTTTGTGGCATCAAAATACCTTGCCATAGACAATACTGAGAATTGCTAAAACACACTTAGTGTCTTACTTAGGTTTAGATCACACAAGGAGATTCTGGTAGATTTTGTCGCCTGGCGACTAATGCCTCGCCTTCTGAGCGACAATCTCCCCGAACTGCCTCAGCGTGTTTTCCCATAGGCTACAAAGAAAAGTCGCCTGCGCTAACGCACACACGGCGATGCATTTTCAATAGTTGCCCAAAGTTTCCCCCGTGAGGCAACTTTGGGCGACTATTGAAAACACATCACTATTGTATTTTGTAGCCATGACAAGTAGCTGCTACTAGTAACTCTGTGTGTCCTCACCCTAAGGGCAGTGGCAGATGGGGAGATTAGTCGCCCAGCGACAAATCTTCTCTATTGCAGGTAACTAATGTCTCCAAATGCCTTCCCGCCGGCAAGAATATGAATCGCTGGCAGGATGGCATATGAATCTCTTTGGATTACCAAAGTCGCCTCACAAGGAAAATTCAGAGCAATTAGTATGCCGCCCCACCGGCGATTCGTATTCTTGCCGACAGGAAGGCATTTCAGGGAGATTTGTCGCTGGGCGACAACACTATAGTTTTGAGGTTCATTAAAATGTATCTGGAATAAACCTAAAGTAATGCCTTCACTTTAACAAATGCATTTTTTTCTGAAACATTTGTCCGTTACACAGTTTTTTATTATTTTATCAGTATCAGAGTTGATTTCTTACAAATGGAATTGCCCACCCATATTAAAGGTTAAAAAAAACAAAACAGAACTTCGCGATGGGTAGTCCCCGTCTGACACAATGAAAACTCCTATCAGAGAGAACTCCTTGGAAAAACAAAATCATCCTGTGTTTTAGTTAATCTTCTTCCAAAACTAACAGGCTGGGCATTTTTTTTCCTGCATCAAACATTCTGCTTTCCTTGATATTGGAATCTGGATGACGGTTTGTTTGGAAATGAAACAGGGTGGGTTGCTTTTGTCTGGCTGTAGTCTAACAGATTTTATTTATTTATTTTTTTGAACTGCAGGGAGTCCTGTCCAACATCTCGTCCATCACAGACCTTGGTGGCTTTGACCCTGTCTGGCTCTTCATAGTTACTGGAGCTGTTATGTTTGTGTTGGGGTTTGCCGGCTGCATTGGAGCCTTGAGAGAAAACACCTCACTCCTAAAATTTGTACGTACTAAACAAACCTTGGAAAGTCTTGTGATGAACCTTAATTAGCTATTTTATTATAGCCATTCACTCACACATACACATGATAGGGGACTTCAGCTCAACACAATGACACACCATACACTGTGTTTTTCCAATTGTAGTGAATAGTGGGACTCGTAACTTTTTAAGGTATCAGAACTGTTATCAATAATTCCCGTGATAATGGATCTTTCCATAATTTGGATCTTCATACCTTAAGTCTACTAGAAAATTGTGTAAACATTATATAAACCCAATAGGATTGTTTTGCTTCCAATAAGGATTAATTATATCTTAGTTTGGATCAAGTACAAGGTACTTTTTATTATTACAGAGAACAATAAAATCATTTTTAAAAATTTGGATAAAATGGAGTCTAAGGGAGAGATGTCCTTTCTGTAATTTGGTGACGGATAACGGATCCCATACATAAACACACAAAGTATACAGTCTGTAAAAAGTATCCGAATAAATGGTGCGTAATGATGCTACTGGTCAAATGTTTTTTTTGCACTGTGGAGATCCCTTGTATAGCTTGTATAAAGTAAATGCAGTCTTACTATAGCCATGGAACTTTTCTGTGACTTATAATTATAGTGGGGGGATACATAATCCAGTATATCATAAAATAAGGTTTGTCATTGGAATAAAGCAGGTTTAAAAGCTTCAATTTCTCAATGACACTCTCTTAGCCTAATCCAGTTAAGATAAAACAGTAAAACAGATTTAAAAAAATGTTCCTTATTCTGTCCACAAGGTGAAAAAAAACGGTGTGCTTGTGTTAATGCTGGTCTTTCTGTGTGCCCAGATTACCTTTTGCAGGAACAGTAAGTCAAAAAACAAGTGTTTTAAAGAAATGAAAATATAATGCAGTGTTGCCCTGCACTGGTAAAACTGGTGTGTGCTAAAGAAACACTACTATTGTTTATATAAATAAGCTGCTGTGTAGCAATGGAGGCTGCCATTCAAAGGAGAAAAAGCTCAAGTTACACAGCAGATAGCAGATAAGCTCTGTCTGTCTAATGGTGTTATCTGTTATCCATTAGTTAACCTGTGTAATATAGCCATTTTTCAATTTCCGCCATTGCTCCACAGCAGCTTGTTTATATGAACTATAGTAGTGTTTCTGAAGCAAACACATCAGTTTTACCAGTGAGGGGAACAGTACATGATATTTTCATTACTTTAAAACACTTAAATTTTTTGGTGTTACTGTTCCTTTAATGTCCTTTTTTTCTATTTCAAACTGCATATGTTATGGGGTATGTTTAGTAATAGTCATACCGTAGCTCATAATAAGTGACCTAAATAATCTTGCCATATCTATGAGTAAATATTGCCTTTTTAAATTTTACTTCTAGACACCATTTTGTATTGTTTTGTCTGCTGCCTCAGAGAACTGTAACAGGAAGTAGTGTTGGAGTAAAATGTGATTCTGTCCATGTATTGGCTGATGTAACCTATCATGTATGATCTTGGTGTGTGTGAGCACAGTGAATTGTATGAGGCAGGGGGCAGTCCTTAGTACTTAAAATTTCCTATTTTAGATTCTACAATGGCACATACTACCAGAAAAGTGCATTTTGTATTTAGATGAAGTAGTCATTTACATATGTTTATAGAAACCTGTAGTGTTCAGGGGTATAGTTTACCTTTAAGATACAGTTCTATCTCTTTGTAATAATAATATATTTTCCCTTTTTTAGAGGATATATCCTGCAGTGAATGTTTACTAAGAAAATTACTAAGCTTCTTCTCACTATTTGTTCCATGGACATTTATCAAAGTATCAAGGAAATACAGGACTGTTGGTCTGCAGGCCAGACTGATAGCAACTTTTTCATTGACCATACATGTTATGGCTGCCTATCTGTTGTTCTGATTGTTTGGGGAAAATCCCCAGACGATGGGATCAGCAGGAACTAAAGGGAAGCTGCAGTTACTCTTCACTTCTTATCTGCTGATGCACCTGGCATTGGTCGACGTGATGTGTTGGCAAATTAAATGTTCAAACCTGCCTGATCCCTGTATCAAATTATATCCGTTTTGCAGGGATAATAGCCAGGATTGATACACCATACATGTACTGATGTTATTGGTACATGCATGACCAGCTTTACAGGCACTTTTTGAACTCCTTTTGTGATAGTAAAGAAAAACCAAAATGATTGGGTCAAAAGCAAGAATACCAATGCGTTAATCACATCCCACTGTCTTCTACCCTGTAACAGCCCTACTATTGTTCATTACTGTATGTGTTCTACGAATTTGCAGAAATTGAGTCTCCTTTAAGCCAATGCCAAAATGTTTGTTTCAAATGTTTCATTAACCTTGCAGAAGTGCTGTCTTTGCGGTTAATTATGTGAGGGCTAATGACACACTGTCCATTCTGGGTGATTCGGGAGTCGTCAGGCAGGGGGTCACTTGCTAACTGTGCATGGCTCAGCGTGAAACTGGTTATTGTGTAACTGAGTCTTGCAAGATTAACAAAAGGACGTAAATAAATAATCCAATTTCAGATGGATATTTGTGCTGAAGTGTTGAGCTGGATTATTGTTTCATAGCTCTTTTGATCTGTTTGCAGGAAATGAAACTTGCCGTTTCTTTTCCTTTTCTCTGCCTCCCGGCCTGTGTGAAATAAAATAGCTTGCTCAGAAAACTTGACAATTAAGCCGGCTCGGCTGCTGGGCATTTTACAGTCTGTAAACTGCAGGTATAAATTTAGATTCCAGTCTGCTCAGGTAACAAAGCCAAATCTCAAAGCTTTGAGCAACGATCTGACCTCTTGACCCCCCCCCCAACATCCCTATCTACCATCTCTACTGCCATATGAATGAATCAGATTCAATAACACAGCTTTGGGCTATGTACACAAGAGAATTTTAGCCCCCGCATGTATATTGCATTGATAGCCATACCATTTAGCACAAGCACTGGATATTAACTGCACAGAATGTATACTTCTCACTGGGAGCAGTTTCGGATATAGGGCATAGTAGAAAGCAATAACAGATGGAGGCGAGAGGTTTTTAGGACACTATTTGCTCCAGGTATTGTAACCTATATCAACCAATCAACAAATATTTACTCGTCACCTGTTTAGAAGCAAACATCTGATTGCTGGTTGCGATGGGTTACTATACCTGGTGCTAACTTTACAAGTTTTGTTACATTGTCTCCAAAGGGAATAATAGTGATTAGTTTGTTTTTTTTTGCAATTTATGGCTTTCGATTGCACTGTACACTGGGTAGTTTTTAAAAACAAAAGGGTTACTTTAATATTTAACATTTATTTTGATGTAGACCGTGTTCATCTAAGGCAGTCTGCATTTGGTTTCATGTTTTATCTTACTCTTTGTTGTTTATTCGGTTTCCTAACATTTGGAACTCCCCGGTTATTTCAGCTGAAATGTATGTGAAATGTCAAAAACAATTCACATGAAAATCATTGTATGGTATAAGGTGTTTTGATGCCCTCTTTACAGCTACTTAATAAAATGGTGCAGAAAGAGCCTGAATAATCCCCCCCCCCTTTTTTTTTAAACACAAAAGGGGTAATTTAAAATAAAAATGTAGTTGTGGAACTTTTGTAGCAGTTTGCAGGTCTGGGTTTCAAAAATTGGTTCCATGCAGGATTCTAGTTCACACATTGGCCTGTATCTATATGTACACAGTGCGCTTGCGACTAGAGAATTGTATGCTGAGGTCATTTTAATGATTTTGAGTGCCAGAAGTGATGCAGTCCAGAAATATTAAGTTTTCAGCACAACTGCATCTGATTTGTTCAAGTGTACTCGGATGCATTGCTGCTTTGTGGATCCAATTACAATGCAAGTACAAGGAAAAAACCCAATTACATTGTGGGTAAAAGGAAACCATGATGATTGCATCCGAAATTGCACTTTGCACAGTAAATTAATTATCCCTTATATTTTGGGATTTTTAGTAACTTCTTGGCTTACCTCACTGCCAGCCTATGGATTTTCAAACTTATGCTAATGTTGCAGTGCAGATCAGCTAAGAACAAAATGCTTGTCCTCACAGTACGAAGAATGCACATTCCAGAAGTTGGAACAATGTGGCTCTGTATCATGGCAAGTTTTATTTAGCGTCCTTCTAAAAGGGAAAGTACAGCCTGTGCAAATGTATTCCTTTTTCTAAACAATGATGCCTGTGTGTTAAAAGCCTTAACGTAAAATTACCCTATTTAAAAGCAGGTTTGATCTTACACATGATCAAATACTGTAATGGATCCTAATCTGCATATTAAAATGTATTTTTCAGGGGGAAAAAATATATAAAATTAGTTTATACTCCGATCAGAACTAAATACAAAGTCACATCATGTGGTACTCTAGTTTTGCTTTATTATTGTTTCCATAAAGAGAGCCAGTTACTCGCTGTACTGCATGGTCAGGGGCAAGATTATAATAAAATGATAATGTCATTTTAGGACCACACACACTGATGGTGGTAACCTATTATCCAGAATGCTCAGGACCTGGGGTTTTCCGGATAATGGATCTTTCCGAAATGTGGATCTTCATACCTTAAGTCTACTAGAAAATCATGTAAACATTAAATAAACTCAATAGGGTGGTTTTATATCTTAATTTGGACCAAGTATGAGGTACTGTTTTATTATTACAGAGAAAAGGAAATCCATTTTAAAAATTTGAATTATTTGGAAAAAATGGAGTCTATGGGAGATGGCCTTTCTATAATCCGGCACTTTCTGGATAACTGGTTTCTGGATAAGAGATCCCATTCCGTACTACATGCAAACATGGACCCGGCTACATTGAATCATGGCAAAAAAGGAGCTTGTTGTTTGGTGAAGCGTCATTTACAATTCTACTCCTCCTCTATTTGACACTCATGGTTTCAAACAATGGCCTCAACCTGACTTGATCCACCAACTGGGTGGCCAAATAAGATGAATGATTTTCTGTTTTGTGACCTCACCAATCAAGCACATCTTTGTATGTATGGCCCACTTAAATTTTGGGTCCAAAGCATGTTGAGATAGAGAACTGAAACTGCCACATTAACAACTCAAGTGCAGGACTCCTTCCTTTTTCCACTACTCAAGACCAGAATGGTTTACCCACAGATTAATCATTAGTGAAACCTGTTGGTTGATTCCCAGAAATGAGAGTTGCATTGTCACCCCCCCTTGCAAAATGTAACTAGCCAAATCAAAAAGCAGTTCTCTTCTACTGTAAAGAAGAAATGGAAAGTAGCCTGTTCAAATGAGTTGGGTATGGGCCAGTTTGTTTGAGGAAATTTTAAAGGATACATTCATGTTTTGTTAAAAGCATATTCCAGGTCAGTCAGTCTGAAAACATAAATAGAATATATAGTATATTGGTTTGAATCAAATACAAGTTACTTTATGTTATTACATAAATTACAATAAAAAAAAATGGGTAAATGGAGTCAATGGGTGATGGTCATAGCTTTCTGGATAACAGTTTTCCAGATCACTGATGCCATACCGGTATATGCATATAATATAAGGTCCAGTTATTTTGTATATTGTATGCTTTTGAAGGGATGGCATGAGTTACCTGGAAACCAGTTAGCCAGAAAGCTATGAATTATGACAAAGCTGTCTCCCATAGATTCCATTTTTTAGATTTTAAACTAGACTTAAGGTATGGAGATATAGGGGTATATTATTACTATAATAATCAAGTCTCGATGAGCTGTGTGATCCAAGTGTTAGCATTAAGCATTGGTTTTAACCAATTAGACGACAATGCAGAGTTTATATAGTGAATAAAGTACCCCCTCTTGTAAAATATAAGCATATTATAAGTTACTGAGGAGTTTCATGACCATATAAAAATACGAGGCCGATGGCCGAGTGGTTTTTATACAGGTCATGAAACTCCAAGGTAACTTCTAACATCCTCATTTTACAACTGGGGGTACTTTATTTATTATAATACACAAGTTTCAGTGAGTCATGTGACAGAAATGACATCAGAGCTCATCGTTTATAACTGATGACATCAGAACTCACCGTTTATAAGGATATAATTTACAGGATATTTTGTGTATTTTAAAGATATATTTAACAAATTAACTATGGCTTTTGTGTCCTAAATCACATAAATCAATATCAGTGATATTGTTCACATAGCTAAACAAACATTCTTTTTTTATTTTTTATTTCTAATTTGTCCACTGCTGCAGTTATATGAGTAGAGATAATATTTCATGATCGGTATCTGATGAGGTGAGAGCCCCATTGAGCTGTGGATGCAATACAGCTCTGTGGGGTCGGAAGCAATTTTGGGTATCTGGAGTTGGATTTGGTAAACTCCTAATAACTTTAAATACAAGCAATGAAAATAATGAAATCAGATTTAATCGCTTCTATGAAGGAGGATATATGGCAGAAGCAATTCTGTTTTCTAATAACAATACTTTAGTTAAATTTCGATTTTATTTAGCAAACCTTGTGATCTGATCATTGACTTGGTGGTCAGATCTAGTTGTCTCATGATTTTTCCCCGTTTAGGATGTCACAAATCCTCTTTGCTGCTGAATCATTGGGCTAGGTGTCAGAAAAAACTGAGATGGAAACAGGATTTCCACATTAGACAGTTACAAAACACACACTATGTTATAGAATTCTTTGCCAACCATTTCATGCAACACCAACTTGGTTTTCGCTTTATTTCCATTAACGTTTATATCTAGAAAGGAAACACATTGGAGGGGCACGTACTGGAACACAAGGTTATTTCCTGAAATTGGAGAATACCAGGGACCTGGAAAAAGTGAGCTAGTTCTGTCATAGGATAAGGAATATGTAGGATATGATCCAAATCAGCAGCTTAAGGGCCACTGTCACTGCAGTTAAACGTCTCTATCAATTTGTGGCTAATTTCAATAGATATTTTTTAACCATATATTTTTCTCAGTTTCTGAGGTATTCAATATTTGTTAATGAGCTTATAAAAACCTAATATTTCTATAATGCAGAGTCCCCGACTGATATCTTAAAGTAATGGTTGTTCCTTGGAATCATGGTTTGCTGATATGTTCCTGCAATATGCTGACTTAGTTAGTAAAGGGATATGAGGAAAAGGTAAAACTGTTAGGGCTTTAGTACACGGACAGATTCGGGGAGATTTAGTCGCCCGGCGACTAATCGCCTCTTCTGCGGGGCGACAATCTCCCCGAACTGCCTTCCGCCTGCTATAATGAGAAAATGCCAGTGCCAATGCACTCGCGGCGATTCGATTTCCGAAGTCACCCAAAGTTTCCTCGTGATGCAACTTCAGCCGACATTCGGAAATCGAAGCGCCGTGAGTGCATTGCCACAGGTGATTTTTCATTTTACCAGGCGGAAGGCAGTTCGGGGAAATTTGTCGCCCCGCAGAAGAGGCGATTAGTTGAAAGGCGACTAAATCTCCCCGAATCTGCCCTTGTGCTAGCTCCCTTATAGGCTTGCTGTAGTTTTTGATCAGCTAATCTGAGTTGTATATGTTGCATCTCTCTTTGAGGTTCACGCATTCACCTTCTTAACTTACATTAATTCAAAGACAGGGGATGTCTGAGTCATTTAGCATTGGTTTGTTAGTGATAGGATGGTATATATCTGATTATACTAAATTGGTTGTAATATCTTATCTCCGCCTTTCTCTGTTTCTACAGTTCTCAGTCTTCCTGGGGTTGATCTTCTTCCTGGAGCTGACTGCAGGGATCTTGGCCTTTGTTTTCAAAGACTGGATCAAAGATCAGCTTAATTTTTTTATCAACAACAACGTGAAGGCGTATCGTGATGATATTGACCTCCAGAACCTCATTGATTTTGCTCAGGAATATGTAAGTGTCGCTGGAATAAGATGATGTTTGGATGTTTATAGCAGGACTGATTGTTTCTATTGCATTTGTAATGAGTCTATCAGTGCATCAAAGGGAATATTTTGCTGCTTCAGAAGAGTAAAGTGCCATCTAGTGGTAACATGAACACTCTTTTACAAATGAGCTGCTATATAGCCACAGCTGATTGTAACTGTAGCAAAGTACAGAAAATAAATTGCATACTTCTTCAAAATGTTTACGATTTTTTTTTACGTTTTACTGATTAAGACAGCTACAAAATATGAACACTTGTTTGTTTAACAAGGTTGACAAACAAGCATATCTTTAGTTGGTTGGATGCCCAAATGTTAGTGGAGAGTGATCTGTTGGGCCTTAATGATGGGTACATGCAGAACTGGTGAGAGAGAACCACATTCCATACATGGACCAATGTGGTCCTCATCTGATGGGATTTTTCAGCATGCCAAATTATTTTCTAATTCACATTCCAAACACTTTTTTCAGTTGAGTTGTCTTCAGATTGGTCACCAAAAATAAAGACTTTTTTCAGTTTCTTCTGTGCTTCAATTTTTGCAGTTTTTCCAAAATTGAAATTTTAATTTTTCAGTCTGGCAGCTCCGTAATCCAGGTGCAGATTCTGAACTGAATAGTATCAATTCTATCAGTTGCCTTTAATGAAACTCTGGGATTATTCTCAGCAGGACCAAAAATAAGAAGTGTATCAATTTAGAACAGTTTACAGCGTCAGTGACTGCCACCCCCTGCCAGAGCTGTTTCGGAAAGACGTAAGAGTAAAAATGAAACTTTAAACTTCAAAATTAGAAAACCGGTCACAAATAGAAAATAATTGGAAAAACGTCTTTATTTCTGGTAACTGAAAAAAAGTGTTGGAAGGTGAACAGTCCCTTGAAACAAGGAGGTTATTTTTTGGGGCTCATACATGGGCAGTAGGGTACTGATTTAGTCAAGAGTCTCTGTTTGACCAACTTTAGAATTTGATAAGGCGGTTGTTCTGTTTGACGCTTTAACCCTCTGCAGGATAGTGTATGACTGTGCATGGTATCAGTTGTCTTTCTAATGAGCATGCACAGTCTGTACAATGTAACTATAGATTTGCATTTAGCCTACCATGTTTTGTGTAGTTACTTGCCTGTAGGCTACTCGGCCAACCAAAGCCAATCAGCTTTATGTGGCAGTTTAAACTTTAACACAGATACAATTAAAAAAAAAATAACTTTAGGTTTAACACTTGGTCTGCTTTCAAGGGCAAGGTGTTGTTTTTTTTTTTTCAATCCATTAGGTGATCGATAACTCATATTCCATAGCTCAAAAGGTACCTGTATGCCATTATACCTTGATGCTAGAAACCAAGATTTACAACTAGTGTTAACACTGTACAACCTTGGGATCCCAGCATAATAAAGTACACCTAAAGATGACTGTTTTATACTTTTTGTCCGGGGAGAATGCTATTGTAAATCATTTAATCTAGGCTGTATCAAATACCCTTCGTCATTTTAAAGTGACCAGAACATTAATGCCTAATAAAGTACTTTTCCTTTTTTTTTTTTTTTTTTTTTTTTAGAGGTTTATATCCTCTCATGCCCAATTTTAGCTAATTTATTAATTAAAAACTTGATTTAATCGGATTGTAAAAAAACTCAATGAAATCGAGCAGAAACCCAAATCATACCAGTTTTTCAGTCTTTTTCCCTGGTTTTTGCCCTTTTTTGCCCTTTTTTGCCAAAAAAAGCTTGATAAGAAAAATTTAATTTTTGTAAATAACGCTCTTTCAGGGGAATGTAATAAAAGTCGCAAAGAGCAAAACAATTTGCACCAATAAGACTAAAAATCCACATCTCGCAATGTAATATTGTTCCTTAAACTGTTATTGCATTGCAAATTTTAATTGCGCATTGCGAATTTTAATTCCGCACTCATAAGAAGTGATTGAAGGTGTCGTAATCTTTTGGAGCAAACATAGCGACTTTTTCAGTAAGAAGTTTTATTACATTGACTGCGCATTGGCGCAAACTATAAAATTCGCAAACGGTCTTTCACTGTCGGAAGTGGTCGCTAAACAGTTTCCGGGCTCGCAAAAGCTATATTAAATTCGCACAAAGCAAAATTTGTTCGCGCAGAGGCATAACTTTTCGCATTGCAAATAGTTTTTCCGTTAGCGATTTTTATTACATTCCCCCGATCGTGTCACTTGTCACAAATAACCTGCTAATGTTACAATTACTGTGCACCATGGCACTACTCGGATCACACAATAAAAGTTTGAAGTGTTCCTTGACTTCATCTTTCACATCTGTTTCCTTGCAGTGGTCCTGCTGTGGTGCACATGGACCTAATGACTGGAACCTCAACATTTACTTTAACTGTACAGACTCCAACCCAAGCAGGGAGCGCTGTGGCGTGCCATTCTCCTGCTGTGTGAAGGACCCTGCGGTAAGAGATGTGTGCACTCTAGGTTCTTTGGATGAAGATCAGGCTGTGGTTTTGCTGGATGTGGCACAAAGGGTGTCTGTAATCCACAGCATTAAAACAGCAGAGAAGAGTATTATACATTTAATCTGCAACTGATATAGTAAACATTACTGTTGAAATAGAAAGAATGTTTGCTAAGGCTTTCCTGGTCAAACAGAAACATAATAGCAAGAAGAAAGAGGCAAATAGGCATATACAGCGCTGCTAAATGGAATCGCTAGCAGGCGAGAGAATACAGAGTCCCTTGTCTCTGCTGCACTGCAATAGTCAACAAGCAATATGAATTAGTAGGGAACTAGAAGAGTGGAAGGGACATTGGCATTTACCAAGTGCTGCCTCTAAACCATGACCATAGACCAGGGGTGCCCAGACTTTGTTACCCTGGGATCTACTCTCGACACCTGGCCCTCGTCAGGAGATCTACCTTGATAAAAATAGTGGGCTGTCTACCATACGGCACAAGATAAAGTATCACAAGCCCATAAAATGGTTATAATACTATCTAGAATAGATTTACCTTGAGAAAAATAGTTTGTTAATAATTATACTAATTAGGGATGCACCGAATCCACTATTTCGGATTTCGCTGAACCCCCGAATCCTTCACAAAAGATTCGGCTGCATCCTAATTTGCATATGCAAATTAAAGGTGGAAAGGGGAAAACATTTTTTACTTTCTTGTTCTGTGACAAAAAGTCGAACAATTTCCCTTCCCGCCCCTAATTTGCATATACAAATTAGGATTCGATTCGGCCGAATCCTGATGAAAAAGGCAGAATCTTAACTGAATCCTGTATTTAGTGCATCCCTAATACTAATATCCGTACCTTGTGGGGAGAGTATGGGGCTGGCAAGGGATTGGCCTCTGGGGAGAGTATGGGGCAGGCAAGCGATTGCCCTCTGGGGAGAGTATGGGGCAGGCAAGGGTTTCCCTTCTGTGGAGAGTATGGGAAGGGCCGGAACTAGGGATAGGCAGAGTAGGCACGTGCCTAGGGCGCAAAGGTGGAGGGGCGCCAGGCACGTACTTACTCCTACCCCTAGTCCGGTCCCTTCTCTGCCGACCGCCCACTGTCCTATGCATGCGTCAATTCGCGCATGCACAGAAGCGGTTTTCACGCATGCGCAGAAGCCTATTTTCGCGCATGCGCAGAAGAGCTCATCCAGCCGGCGCAGCAGCCGGGCAGGCAAGGGTTTCCCTTCTGGTGAAAGGAATGTGCCAAATGCAGGGAAAGAGACAGGCAAAGAGATATCCATTTGGAAATAGTGGGGTTAGGAAGAGGCAGGTTAGGGGTCTCTAACTGTTATTCTACTCTTTTCGCAAGATGTCACTTCCAATCTGCGCCTGCGCTGATACCTCACAGCTCACGTGGTTACGTCCGTGTGTGTCAAGATCTTGAGACCCCGCTCACTCCTCAGCCATCTTTCTTTTCCATTGGCTGCTACAGTCTTAGTGACAAAGCCCAAGGAGCTAATGCAGGAGGGATGGGACTTGCAAGTCATCACGCCCACAAAATGCCATTAGCACTACTGGCAGATCGTGGTCTACCAGGAACATTGCCAGGATCTACTGGTAGACCGAGATCGACGTCCTGGACACCCCTGCCATAGACTATACTCTGTCTCCCATAAAACAAAGTCACTTGTTATTACTTCCTGCATGTTGGCTGATCTGTATGCTTGTGCATGTAGAGGGGTGGGCCTTGATCTCAACCAACAGGCCTATTTAAGTTTGTAGCACCTGTAGTTTCTCATTGCGTTAGTCTTTGTAGGTCAGTCAAAGTTTCATGAAGCACTGTAATATGCCATGAATATCCTTAAATATCCATAGTTGCTACATCAGCAAGCATCAAAAAAAGCAGCGATCAAGGCAGCTCAGGGGCTTCCAAACTGGCAGCTAGTGAAAACATACCACAGTGTGGAGGCCTATTTACTAGTTTTTGAGAATGAGGGAAAATTTGTGTGGCAAAAAAAAAACTGCAACAAAACTTGAAGAAAAACCGATAGAGAATATTCCTGCGTCTGTTTTTTCTCTGAAAAAAGTCGCACAGCAGCGAGAACAACCTTGTTCCATTCATTTTCAATGAGACTAAAAACCTTGAATGTTTTCATGAACTTGGAAAATAAATATAGAATTAAAGCTGTTAGAGACAATTCCCATTGACTCCTATTGGACCACATTTTTTCTTGAATTGTGAAAAAAAAAAATAATTAAAAGTCGACTTTTGATAAATTGGGCACCATAGTATTCATTGGTCAAGTAGTTTGACTTCAGATGGGTTTCTACAGTATGAACGTCACATGATTATTATTTATTATTAATAATAACAATTTGTATTTATAAAGTGATAACATATTCCATAGTGCTGTAAAAGAAATGGTTGTAGACAGGGCAGAGAACAACAAAAGAGAAAGTGAGCAGAAATTTTGACTTTTTTAAAATGTATATGTGAGCCCGAGGTTGCTTGTGTACATAGCAATGCAGGAGTATACGTGTACCTTTTTATATCATCTGATAACATTGTGCTGCCTATGTGGCAGGAGGAAGAGCCGTTCAGTGAGAGCAGTTTTTTGCCTTAGGGACATTGGCAGAATAGTTGGGGAATCTGCACTACCCATGGGCGACAAATCTCTGAAAAATACATCTCCCTTCACTAACATTCAGATCACAGCATATAAAACATTTTTCTTGCAGCGATCCAGCATAATTCCTGAAAATGTTTGAGAAGGGAGAGATATACTTGGGATATTTGACACCCGCAGGTAGCGCAGATAGTGGCAAGTCTCTTCTTGTGCCATAACATTTATCTCTGATGTTGTCACATCTCACTCTAGTTGGTTACACAGTGGCAGTGCCATGAGATCGTTAGGACCAACATTGTGCCATGAAATGTTGGGAGCCAGTGGAACGAGAAAGAGGTGAAAAGGCAGGGTTACAGCTGCAGTCACGTGGACAAATGGAGAGGAAGGCACTATTTCCCACCCAGCCCTGGAACACTGTGTCAGCCAGCAATACTCCGTTTAAGTTAATAAGAACGGCTCTGAGAAATCAAAGATATAACATACAAAAATACAACCAATAACTGATACAAAAGGTAAAGAGAGCCCTGCCCAAAAGTAATTTTATTTCCTTTTCTTTTTCCCCCTCACAGGAAGATGTTCCCAACACACAGTGTGGATATGATGTGCGGCTGAAGCTGGTAGGTAATAATATTGACATAGCAGAGTTTGTTTAATCTTTTCTGTTAAGTAATATGGCAGATTAACATGTTACACTCCATATGGAAAATATATAGGCAACATTGTGGCATCAACCACAAATACAGGTTGCGGTTACGGTCACCGGGCATGTCAAAAAAGAAAATGAACTGTTCTAATGTTGCGCTGCTCAGAAAAGACATCAGAAAAGTTATCTGAGGTTTCTCATGTCTTTCCTAAAGACCAGAGGGGTAATTTATAATGCCCCAATAGGCTCTTTCTTTGTGCTTTGCCCACAGTGTGGGGTAATGTACAAATAGCCGCAGGCCTATGTGCTCCATTTTGGACTGCAGAGACCTGCAGAATGCAGTACTGAGTGCTGCCTATATTAAGCATGGCTCTATCAAAGAGAGGTAAATGTGAGGAGGCACGTAGCACCATACCTTGCACATCATTCAGAAGCACATGGTATGAAGCGGCAGGAGGCACAGCCTTCATACTGTCTTTACTGCCTACCTGACGCTTCTCTTTTTTGTAGATAGCAAGAACATTATCAAGGTCCTAATATTTGTCAGACAAATAAATGAATGAGTACAGTGGTGTAAATAGATGTTACTAGGCCCCACAGCAAATTCATTTTAGGGCCCCCAACATATCCAGAGGTTGTCCTGTTTTACCAATATTTATTTTAACTGTATATGAATTAGAGCCTTATGGGGCCCTCTATACTTCCTGGGTCCCCCTGCAGTCGCAGGGTCTGCCTCCTCTGTAGTTACGCCCCTGAGTGATTACGTTGCACCATCTGCTCTTCTTAAATCATTCTCACTTTCCATTTTTTCACTCCAGGAACTGGAGCAGCAAAGCTACATCTATACCAAGGGATGTGTGGGCCAGTTTGAGAAGTGGCTGCAAGATAACCTAATTGTAGTGGCTGGAGTGTTTGTCGCAATTGCTTTATTACAGGTGAGGCTTTTTCATCCTACATGACTTACATTACATTATTTTGTTGTATTCTAAACACAACTGAATGCTTAAGGGTAACGTATATATTATATAAAGACTGTGCCACTTTCTATAGAGTAATATGAAGTGCAATGACTTTATATAGAATAATATGCAATGGAATTGTACTAGAAGGGATACAGATGCCTCCTGCAAGGATATGAGGAATTGGTGTAAATTAAGTGACTGGCCACTAAGAACTTTTGCACTCACTCACAGTTAAGTTCAGACATGGTGCCTATATCTCACAAATGACCAAACTTGACATTTCAGCTTCAGGTTGAGAGAAGCGGATCCGCCCCATGTCCCAGCTACATTTGTTTGAACTACTTCCCCTTGCATATAGGCATGTAGAACGGAGGTTGGCTTCCACTGCGTGTGCCTGCATGCAAGCTGATCTAATTTAAATCAGCAGAGATGGGGCATGGAGAAGGATCTCCTTCTCTCAGTCAGAAAAAAAATATGCAGACTGAGAGCAGAGGAGCCAACATTCTGTCTGCCTTGAAGGTGTGCCCCAAATAATTGTGTTTTTAGAGACTTTATCTCCTAACTGAACTTCTCTTGCTCAACACAGTTTTCTCTATGGACTGAAAAAAGCAATGCATACATGTACAAGCAATCCCTAAATTAAATTAATTGAGGGGTGAGGCATAACCAGTAATTCAACCAAATGCAGGGGACATTTTGCATTCCATCTAGCAACTAGATGGAAGGCACAATTAAGGTATGTGTTCAGCCTCATGTAATGAAATACAGAAGAGATACTTTTTACATAAGTTGACTATACCCCTTTTAGACTGGCCTGCCACACCTATGCAGTACCTGTCTGGTCTGTCTTACAGACTGACTCTGCCAATAATCAAATTGCTAATGAGAGCTTGCACTAATAATCACTGACATAATGCTTTCAATCCATATTTATAAATAATTTCTAGCATATGGAGGCTGATATTCCTGCTTTTAAGCCTGACATAAACAACTCCAAATGAAGGTATTTAAAGTGCTTTTAGTTCTGTTGTATGCACTGTATATAAAATGTTTCAAAATGTAATGCAATACCTCAGTTTTAAAGTATGTATGTTGTATTTTTTTTTATAGTAACATTTCAATAAGTTTAAGTGCATGCTTTTTTGCTTTCTACAACCACATTTTATTCAGTAAGGCAAAATAAACATCAGTAAATACATTACTGGATCACTCGTTTGACACTGCAGTGTTAAAACATGATAACAGTCATATAAAGAATTCCTACTTCCCTGCTTCCATATTATCCATAGTTTGTATTTGTTGCACATTTGTTACTAATGTGGTTAGAATGCCTGACTCTCTGCACATGGAGATGGATTTACCTTTTGCCATTCAGGATCATACCATTCCAAATACTACATACATATATGCAGTTATGAACAGCCAGTTTTATGAATCCTTTACTATTAATGGGGCTGTTCACTTGTTATATTCTGAGACAATTTGCACTTGGTTTTCATTTTTTACAGTTTGTGGTTTTTGAGTTATTTAGCTTTTTATTCAGCAGCTCTCCAGTTTGCAATTTCAGCAATCTGGTGGCTAGGCTCCAAATGACCCTAGCAATCATGCATTGAATTTGAATAAGAGACTGGAATATGAATAGGAGAGGCCTGAATAGAAAGACAAGTAGTTTTACAGTGCATTTGTTTAAATGGGGTCAGTGACCCCCATTTGAATGCTTGAAAGTATCCGAAGCATCTAAAAATGGTTTGTAAAACAAAACCTTCACTGAATGTGACAGATGTATAAAAAAAAAAAACCTTGAGATTCTGACACCAGAAATTAAACTCTTTTTTTACATCTATCATAATATTGCCTTTGAAAGCTACTTATAACTTTGCCATAAAGTATTTGCAAAATGCTTTTACATTACCTGTCTGATGCCCCATGTCCCTGTATGAGGGGGCTGCCATATTTGTGCAGCAGGAGAAACTTTAACTGACAGGCTAAGATGGGACAGTCAGGTTGGCAAAACAGTCAGATTTAGAAACATCAACTAACAATTACTTACAAAAACAAACCTCTCAGCAAAATAAAATGAACATGACCTATAGGTAACTTTTAATGTACATTCATATTTTAAAAAGTAGTTTTTTAGTGTCAGTATCACTTTAAGGCACATCCTAAATATGAGTAAGGCGACCCACGGGACTGTAATCTCTTTAATGCGTATGATATACTTATCTGGAATATTTTATGTGAAATGTATTTGTGGCCTCCATTCTGTCCATGGCATTTCCATTTTGTATTATTGTGCGGCAGTGGTAATTATTGTCCATCCGAACTCTTGATTGATCTTTTTTTTCTCTTTCAGATTTTTGGCATTTGTTTGGCTCAGAATTTAGTTAGCGACATCAAAGCTGTGAAAGCGAACTGGTGACCCATTGCCGTCCTCACCACAAAGATGGAACTCTCTTAACACTGGAGCCTGCCTTTTTTTTTTGCTCTGCCCTTAAACATCACACAGACTTCAAAGCATGAACTTCTGGGGGATAACGTTCCTTGATAGTATTTTGTGGAAAACCAGTTGGCTGGAGTGGTCTGGCTTATTCTGTCTAACTATGGGTTTTACACATAACAGGGGACAAGATGTTGTTTGTGCCACAATCTACAAATCCAGCCCGAGCTTCCTTCCCTCCGTGGACCTGGAGGGGCTGGCACTGGAAGCCTTGTGTATATACGTGCATGTGCGATGTCAGAAGGCAGTGTGACTGTGATTTATATTTATATATAAATATCTATATTGTAAAAATGTAAAGACTCTTAACGACCATGCCAGCCCTCCTTTTATTGGAGAGGCTCCAGGCTTTATATGTGGAAGGGGCTTTAAATGTCTGAATGATCCCTGTCCTTTGGTGCTCTGTGGGGTTCAGGCTGTCCGCCAAAAAAAAACCTCCCAATATTGTCTGACACTGGAGGCATTGTAGATTTTTGATTTTGTATTAACCTGTTTAGTCTCCAGAGCTGCCTATGTGAGTTTTATTGTTAATGCTACTTATTTTTATTTGTTTTAGTTTTTTCCCCCTTGCTGTGTTTTGTTGGCAGTGCCAGTTAAGGTCATAGCAGTAGTTGAATACTTGAATTGCTGTCATCTTCTCAAGAAAGACCAAGGGTGATGCACCAGCGCTTTAATCTATAGGGAACATGGTAGGCCTCTTTATCCATCAGAAAGCTCTTTTAATACCAAAGCAGGCATTGTGACAAGATGGAATCTGCAACTCAGAATTACAAATGGCTTCCCTATTCATATGGCTAGGCTGTGGCAGCCTAGTTGCAGTCATTTTTAAGTTAAAACCCCAGCTTGGGGTCCTTTCTTCCTGTTGCACATTCAGCTAATACCAATGAACATAGAAAGCAGGAACTCCCTGCAATATGGAATGTTTCAGCCATCTTGTTTCTCTTAGCTGAAATATGCAATGGTTCCCCCATATGTTTTAATAAATTATTCAGCTTGAAACCTTATTGCTTTGTCCAAGTATTGGTCGAGATTGTATTTATCAGTAGGTGATAAATTCAGGGTGCCATGATTTATTTCTTAGAACAGCATTCCTTGCTTTCTTACAAAGCTGGCTGGGTGAAAGGTTTGAGACCCATCAGAGCTATTCACTACTTCAATCTGTACCTACTGGCTTTTTAACCAAATGGTCACACATTTCTTATGTAACCAGTCAGGCTCTGGATTTAGCTGGGAAGTAATCACAGTAGTGTATAGATATCACAGCATAATGATGGCTATTGCCCACTGAGTGCTTAACTTATACTTTGGGTGGGGCTTAAAGGGAGGTTGTCCTAATCAGGGCCAGATTTACATAGCAGGAGCCCCTAGGCCCACTGCCATTCACTGCCCGTCCCCTCCATTTCCTTTGTGTACATGTACAAATTTTCAGCATAGAGTTTAGACTACTGGGGATTGGTGTGCAGGGAATTTAAAAAACGATTGTATCTGCGAATCCTCAGTGCTTCAAAACCAATGTGGGTGTGGTTGGGTGGCATGCCGCCCCCCTAAAATTCTGCTTCCCTAGGCCCGGGCCTTTCCACAAATACCTGGTTCTAACAACTGTCTGTTTTTCTTCCATTTGATTATCTTTTGAAGATGTTATCCCTTTTCATCTCAATTGAATCCATTTGATAACGGACAAGTAACACCAACTAAGTAAAACTGTCTCATAAATGTTTATATAATAAAAGAAATTAGGATTTATGTTCTATTGGTAAGGTTCAGTGGACCAAGTCATGAACTCTGTAAAGCTCAACTGAAAATAATAAATCATCTGAGACTGACTAGGTGAGTGTGTATGCAACAGGCCAAAGATGGCTGCCATCGTCTAAGCAGGCACCATACACTACAATAAAAATGAGCACAAGTAACCAATTTGCATATACTGTTTATGGAAAAACTGATACCGAACTGCAGATATGTTCCGTGTTAGTTGTCCTTTAACTGTCCTATTGTGTGCACTGTGGGTCCTGCTATAAAAGTGACTGCGTGGAGCACTCAGAGGTGGAATTTACATCCTGGTGGGAATTGGTGGGTGGTCAGCAGAAGCTGCTCTGTTATTTTAACACTTGTCTCCCTCAAAATAGTGAATGTTTCCAGGTCTCGCAGACGTCCCAGTCATGCCGATCTGTAATGACTTTATGTGAAAATGCACAATGCCATCCGTCCAGGTTTTAGAAGGATGATTATGTAAATTTGGTATCTACATTGAAATGTTATTAAATGCAGTCTTCATGAAAAATAAATTCCTCAAACCTTGTGCTAATGATCTGTGGTCTCTTGGGCAGCACTCACACTGGATAGGTAGGGACTAGGTGGACAAGCGCAGGGACAGATGGCACATGTTCACTGTTCAGGAATAATCAACTTTGCTCTTTAGAGGTTGTCAGCTTACATTAATGAGTTGCACAAATGAAGACATTGGAGAGGAAACCTCCAACTGCTTTCAGCAGAATCACATCAATGCCACTAGATGGCAACACTGACTAGCAAATGCTAGTGAATTAATATAAGATGAGCAGTTCTGCTGTATTACAGGTATGGGACCTGTTATCCAGAATGCTCCAGACCTGGGTTTTTTTTTTTTTTTGGATAAGTTGATCTTTCTGTAATTTGGATCTTCATACCTTGTCTGCTAGAAAATAATGTAAAAATGAAATAAACCCAGGCTGGCTTTGCATCCAATAAGGAATAATTATATCTTAGTTTGGATCACATACAAGCTACTGTTTTATTATTACAGACAAAAAGGAAATCTGTTTAAAAACTTTGGATACAATGGAGTCTATGGGAGACTGCCTTTCTGTAATTCTGAGCTTTCTGCATGACTGATCCCATACCTGTACTACAGTTTCCTCCCACTCTCCAAAGACATACAGGCAGGTTAACTGGCTCCTGATAAAACTGACCATACTTTGTGGGAAGCTCCATTGGGGTCGGGACTGATGTAAAGATGTGTGGAAAATGTCTGCACTATATAAACAAGTTGTATATGAAAATGTGTGACTGCACACTGAGCCCTGAATGAGGCACTGTTGCACTATAAATAACTGTAGGTGCTATCAATTCAGTATTTGTGCACATTAATGCTATATATGTACTCTTAAGCCTATTTGGTGTTGTATTCCTGCGAGATTTAGGGGTTTGTTTATCAAAGGTCAAGTTGTGTTTTTCCCATAAAATTCAAGTTTTTGAGGATAGTTTTAGTAAAAACTCAAATTTTTCAGGTTAAAACCCCCCCCCCAAAATTTACAATTTTCGAGATTTATTATGCCCCAAAGCTGCAAAAAGCATAAATACTAAAATACTCCAGCTAAAACCTGTCAAGGTCATGTAGAAGTCAATGGCAGAGATCCCTTTAACCATTTCAAGATATTTTAGCCTTCATGATTTTCTGGGTTTTTTTCGGTGGTTTGTGCTCAAAAACGCAAACCATTCGAGCTATCTTAGGCATCATAAACAACCTCCTTAATCTATGCAGTGGATGGGTTGTACAATGCTGCCAGTAAATTGGATTATATTTTTACCCAAGTAGAATTGCTCAAGAAACATGTATTCGTTGGTTGCTCTGAGTTACTGCACTAGAGAAAATATGCACATATGTTAGTAAAGAAATGCTACATACTAAGGGGACACATGCTTCTATCAGGCTTCATTGCTTGTTGACCCCCCATGAGTCTATAAAATGTGGCAGTGTTCTGATTTTCTGGTGTCTCTAGTGTCTTATATCTTAATGTTGGGACTACGCCAACATATACCTTTTTTAAATTAAAATATGCCCATCAAAACAAAGCCCATCGAAAACAATAAACATCCAGTTGTGAATGGATATTAGCTATATCATTCTTTATCTGAGCCCTTTGCTTTCACCACGTAAGCCCTCTGGTCTTTCTTGTTGGTAGCATTTGGGAACAGAAGGTGGCGCTGTGCTGTGCAAATAATGAAAGTGACAGGAGCAAATAAATTCTATGTGACACTAATGCGTTTTTATGGAATTTGCTTCCCTGATCTATATCTCCTCAATGGTCTGTTTCCCTGCAAAGCACATTTACTCTAACAAGGTGGCACACGTAATCTGTATTTCTCATTTCTCACTGACGCACAACCTTTGTTTCCATACAAGCTTTCTGATGCCAACAATCTAGCACAGGTAGTCCGTGTGTTAACAAGGGAGTACTGGTACAATGTATAGCATGGCTTAAGGGAAATATAAAGTGCTGCCAAGTGTATTCAGACTGGAGGGAAGGATGCTACAGCTTTATTAAAGGAGACCGCTCACCTAGACATAAAAAGCTGTATAATAAAAGCCCTTTTCAAACATTAAATTGTTGTTGTTTTTTTTAAACATCCAGACCATCTCAGCTGTCAATCATATATTGGTTTCCCTGCCACTGGCATAGTAATCACTTCCCATGCTAGGCTTCCCTTTCCACATGCACTTTCCACTTACCTCCTTAATATCTGTTATCTGACATAGTCTGCGCTTGGGTGCGTGCGTCATGTCCTACTTTCTGATGCTTAAACAAGGTTTAGGGACAATGCACAGACAATGACAGCTTCACCAACTGCCAATTGCAGTGATCATTGATTGCAGAAGGATGAAGGAAAGTCGATTCGATTCATTTGTTATGTACACATAAAGTTTATCATACTTGATTACAGTACAAGGAAAGGTAAGAGCACGGGGGGGGGGGATGGGTAGTAAGTCATAAGGCACCCCCAAAGTGCTCACAGTCACTTTCCTGTTATCACAGGCTGGTGATTCTTCTTCAATAACCACACCAGCCTGAGGTACTATGCCCGTATCACAATTTACTTCCTCTTCCCAGGCATACTTTTTAGTCAGGGCATTCACATTAGTGTTGAAACAAGGGTTAAGCAGAAAAGGCACATGCTTACCGCACAACCATTGGGGGGGGGGGGGTGCTGGTCATGTACCTTTTCTGCCTGCCTACTCTTAGTTCAGGGAAACCGCAACACAAAGAGCAGCTGAGCAAGTGCCGTCATTCCCACATGTGGTGATGAGTGGGAGTTCTCATTCTCCACCCCAATCTTCCCCAGTCATCACATGGTATGAACAGGCAATAAACTATAATCACTGGGGGTGACTAACAACTCCACTTACCCCCATGATTTCACATTTCCTTCTCCATTTTACACAAAAGAAGGGGATTTGGAGTTATTTCTTTGGGTGGCTTTAAAACAAAGAGCTTGACCCTAAAATGTATTTTCCTTATACTGGGCACCGGATAATATACTAAGATACTCACCTTATCCAGTTTGTTTGTTTTCACCCACATTGGCCTTTATCTACAGGCCCAGTATTAACCACCAAAGTTGCTTGTATATTTAAAGGAGAAGGAATACCATTTTCTACTAGGGGTGCCAAAAGTTAATACTTGATTGTTCTTCTTATGCTGTTCTTTAAAATTCTTAAACGCACTATGACTCACTATTTCAGCTTTAATATTCCTTACAAACTGCCTGTTTGTTTTCTCTACGTACTGATGTCCACAAGGACATTCTAAGCAATAAATGACACTTTACAATGTGCACTTTATACAGCATTCAATGTTATTATATACCCTGTGTACCGCATTTGCTATAAATGATTATTTTCACTGCATGCTTTGTTTATTTCCTGGTCATGTGATTCTAGCTCCATTTCATCTGAAAGTCCATAGGTCTTTGATGCCTTGGACATCACAACTCTGCACAAATCAGAAGGGAAATTAACAGAAGCACATGATAACTAACATCGTTTAGGGTTTGGGTTTTTAGCCTTTTAAATGAATGAATAATTAGTAATTCATTACTGGGTTACTGGAATCTTCATCTTTCTGAAGGGGCAGAGACACACCAGGGAGAATTGGAACCAGGTCCAGAATGGCAATCTGTGGATTCTGGCAAAAGCCAAATAGGCTGCTGTAATGTGTTATAGACATTATTTATTGGGCTGGTTGGGCCTCTGTGTACTTGAAATGCCTTTTCCTATTATGATTCCCATTCTAGACCTGTTTGGCACATATTCACTATGGTACTGCAACACCATTTTCCACTTTCTGGAAGAGATAGTGCATAACATCCAACATCTGAAAAATGGAAGGAGGGTCCAGTGGCATAACTAAATGTTACTGGGCTCCACAGCAAATTCAATTAAGGGCCCACATTTATAAACTGAGAAATTCTACCAAGATATTTTGAAATTGATCATTAATTATGGCTTAACTGGGCCCCTACACTCCTGGGCCAGGTTTTGCTTCCTCTGTAGTTCTGCCCCTGTAGCCACACTATAAAGTCACCCTCCCCTTTTCTGTGGTGGCATCAGGAGTAAAGAGCACTAGATGCTCCAGCATTATATGACAGACCAGGGTTGCCAGGTTGGCGGTTTTCCAGCCAAATTGGGCTACTAATTAAGGATGGGCGAATTTGACCCGTTTCGTTTTGCCAAAAATTCGCCGCCAGCAAAATGTCGCTGACGCCCATTAAAGTCTATGGGCGTCAAAAATTTTTTGTCGAAAATTTTTTGACGCGCGTCTTTTTATTTTGACGCACACTGCCATACAAATCTATGGGCGTCATTTTTTCGGCGAAACAAGGCGAAAAAATTCGCCCATCCCTACTACTAATTCCAAGCCCAGGAGGGGTTTGAAAGTACAAACTAGCCAATTTACAGATTTGGGTTACTTTTTGGTCCTTTGGCTGGTTTGTACTTTGGAAAGCAGTCAAAGTTTTTCTTGCCCTAATGTGCCAAGTCTGCATCTCTTAATGCATGTTGGCTATTGTAGTTTTTGTTTTGGCCAACTGCCAAGTTTAATGTAATGTTGCAAGACTACAATAACCAGCATGCAATGGGACTGACTTGTGCAGAAGTCTGGAGTTACCAGATTTTGGGCTCTGTACCCCAGTCTCACGTCATTATTAAGCATTCTTGCATTTTCCAGTGACTTTCCTCAATTTCAGAAATTGTGGGGCGAAAATCTGCGAGGTTGACCAGTTTTACCAATATTTATTGAAATTGTATATTTATTAGGGCCTTATGGGGACCCTATACCTCCTGGGCCCCTGCAGAAAAGCAGGAGACATCCATTAGCACAGTGACAGGTAAGAGCGGCTGTGACCAGAGAAGGCAGCAGAGTACCGCAGTCACGCGAAAGAGCCGAGAGAGAAGCAAGCGTGTGTGTGAGAGGTAAGTGCTACTGATCAAGACTGCAGGAGACAATTTCACCCTGATTTGTGTGACCTTCCAGAGATGCGTGTCCCACGTTCTCATTTATATATCGCAAATTAGCAAACGGGTAGAAGTTTAGCAAGTCTAGCAAGTTGCATCTGTTGCCTTCACTATTCCTGATACCATGGCATATACTGGCACTGCTGCTGCTGCCAATAATAATTACAGCTGCTTAATATTCACAGGCCAAGCTGAGGAAGTTGAGAGCCAGGCGGAAGAACACTAGCACTTTCCAGCTGACATAAAAAAAGTGTCTGCACTCAGCTACACAACATGTAAACAGCGGTGTGTTTCCAGACATTGCGGTCTGGTCATTGGGGAACCTCTCAGTGAGCCCTAATGTGTTAAGTCCCTTTATTTCTCCATGGGCTCAGTATTTATGGAACAGGAGACTCCACAGCATGATAGCTCACCAGGGTTACCAGGTCTTATTTTCAAAACCAGACAAAGTCAGCTACAAAACCAGCCCAAAACTAGCCAAGAGGCACTTCAAAAGTAGCCCAAAAATAGCACAATATCTGCAGTAAAAAAAAAAATCTAAAAAACAAATGAATATATGTGAAAATATTACATTAATTTTTCCATGAAGAAAAATGGGACAGACTTGCCAGTCAGGTATGTAACTATAAAGTGGGGACCAGGAGTTATAACGGACCCCATCAAGCCCTAATACACATACAATTTCAATAAATATTGATAAAACAGGTCGGACATTTTGGTGGCCAGAAGATTTTTGCCCCAAAATTGTCTGAAATTGAGGAAAGTCACTGTAAAATGTGAGAATGATTAAGAGGGATGGGATACTGGGGTACAGAGCCCAAAAACTGGTAACTCCCAACTTCTACACAAGTCATGCTGCTGGTTATTGTAATCTTACAGTAAACTTGGCTACATTAGAGGACATTATAGACAAATGGCAGGGGACCTTTTTACCCATAAAGTGGATCACCGTACCAGAGGCCACCCCTTTAGACTAGAAGAAAAGAACTTTCATTTGAAGCAACGTAGCGGTTTCTTCACAGTCAGGACAGTGAGGTTGTGGAATGCACTGCCGGGTGATGTTGTGATGGCTGATTCAGTTAATGCCTTTAAGAATGGCTTGGATGATTTTTTGGACAGACATAATATCAAAGGCTATTGTGATACTAAGCTTATAGTTAGTATGGGTATGGGTATATAGAATTTAATTAAAAGTAGAGAGGGGTGTATGTATGGATGCTGGGTTTTCATTTGGAGGGGTTGAACTTGATGGACTTTGTCTTTTTTCAACCCAATTTAACTATGTAACTATGTAACTATTACCCAGCATGCATTGGGAGACACAGGATCGGCAAATTAGGGCAATAAAAAAACTTTCCAAAGTACAAACCAGCCAAAGGCCCAAAAAGTAGCCCAAATCCGTACCTTGGCTAGTTTGTTCTTCCAAAACCCGCCTGGGCTTTACATTAGTATCCCAATTTGGCTGGAAAACAGCCAACCTGGCAACCCTGTAGCTCACCTGCCTCAGCTGTGCATTGATCTGTCATTAACCTCTGCCATGCACTCCTTTGCTGCAACCTGATTGGTCAAGAGGAATATTCACTTAATTACAACTGTCCTGCCTGACCAAAGGGAGCGTGGCATACTTAATGGAGCTCACTACAGAACTGAGTGTGGATTGGTTAGTATCATACTGACATTAGCAACAGATCAGTTTTGTATGTCAGACTAGAAAACTGCAGAAAAAAAACAACCTAGGTCTACAGTTGGTCCTCTGACCCTGGCCGCTACATGTCATTTTTTATTTATTATTTTCAGTTGTGAAACAACAAATATATGTGTATAAATGGATTAAGCCCATTTTCTCTTTAAAAAGTCCAGACTGCATAAGATACTGATCCAATATGCATCAGGGACCTCCAAGCTACTGTATGTCCCTTTATCTGTTGTACTACAAACTCCTAACAGCCTGAGATATCCTGAGACACCTTATTTTGCATCAGTAAAAGACCTTTAGGTTCCCTATTTCAGCCCTTATAACTCTCTGAAGTGCCCACAACAAGGATTGATTGTGCCTGTAAGTCTGCGATGCATAAATGGATATTTGCATTTAACCTGCTTCCCCTTTACACAAGTACATACTCCATGAGATGGTTTGTTCCCTCCGAAGCAGCGCCACTGGATAAATGCGCTGATTTATATCTCTGCAGCAAGGAAAGCTAGACAAAAACATTCATCTCTGGGAAGATGAGGCTTCGGCTTGTCGCTTTTGTTGCCCGAGCTGCCAGAATTCATTCTTGTCCTGCCACCTTCGCTGCTGGTTTAAATGAAGAACCCTAATCCTGCCCTGTTATGTGGGAGATGCCAGCTTTCCAGACAGCCACTCTCAGCATCCTTTTGTCTTTCTTTTTCTTTAAAAGCTGACTTTTCCCAGTCTTCTCTCCTTTCTTAAAGAGAAACTATCATTTAACTATGACGTTTAAATTGGAGTCTGAAAATAATAAGTCATGTTCAGTAAAGACGATAAGGGTAGGTAGGTCAGCTATAATATGACACATGTTGTCTGTCAACATTGTTGTAGCAGGGACCTGGAAATTACAAATTTGACACTTGCAGTACTTGCAACTAGCTCCCCCAGTCAGGCCCGGATTTGTGGAAAGGCCACCTAGGCCCGGGCCTAGGTGGCCTGGAATTTAGGGGGGCGGTATGCTGCCCAACCACACCCACATTTATTCTAAAACACTGGGGATGAGCAGTAGATACAATAATTTTTTAAATTTCCCCATTTCTCCAGTGCAGATGATGAAAATTTGCACGAATAAAGGGGTGGGGACAAGGGCGACGAACAGCAGTGGGCCTAGGGGTGCCCACTATGTAAATCTGGCCCTGCCCCCAGTCCTGATTCTGCCACTGACCCTGTTACTGGACAAACTACCAGATGGTAGAAGGAGAAGGGAAAGGAGGGCCTTCGATGTAATCCGTACATGGAGTAGGGGTGCTACTTGAGAGGGTGCTCATAAGTTTACCAGCTGGGGAACACTTTGGATTGAGTCGTATATATTGTACAAAGTATTAGTTACTAGTGGGCATTTAAAAAAGTATCAGTCATAACACATGGATTTTGTTCTGTGGAACATGTATCTGGAGTAAAATCTAGCTTGCAGCCCACCCTTGTCAACCCCAGCATCCTCCTCAATCGCCACTTGTTTCACAGTAGTATTGGGTTGATACCTGGTCCATATTTTAATGGCCTGTAACAACTAAGCTTATGCCGATGAAAGTTAATAGGGAAGAAAGATAAAATATAGGGAGGCCAGTATATAAAAAAATCAAATCATTTGGTTAAAATGGACTGTATGGAAGATGGTCTCAACTGTAATTTGAACCTTTCTGGAAATCGTGTTTCCAGAAAAACAGATCCTATACCTGTACCATAGCTATTCAACATCATCAACACTATTATAATTGAAACCCAGCAGGTATTGTTAATCATTCTAAACTCCACTGTGCCAATCATTAACCTTCATTAATATGCAGTTGGTAATGTGGAAAAATCCTGAATGTTAATAGAAAATGAACATATCAACTACAATAGTTTTATACTGTTATGGTTTAATTGACAAGGCCAAGATTTTTTTTTTTTGCTTTCCTTTTTCTTCTGCCATTCTATTTGTAATTGTGTTTTATACACAATTTTACACAAAAAGGCCATTTCTATTTATATTAACCCGAGAAAGAGCAGACAATAGGCTGAGAGTCTCTTGAGGAGTCCTGGAGCATTAGAGGTCTCTCTCCATCATTCCAGCCTGACAATCTTCCTATTTGTTCTCTTTCTGTTTCTATACTTATTACTTTTCATATCCTCTGACCCAGCAGGTTATATAGGGTTGTTTCCATGGTCACTTTCACTTCAGTTTCCTCCTCTGTAGTAAAAACACCTCTTTTCTGTTTCTCTGCAGGCCTCTCCATGTTGTAAGAGTACTTCACAGAAAGCTGATATGTAGACCTGTTCAGAAGCTTTTACGGGCCAGGTAATACAGACAGCAGCCCTGCCGAGAGACAGGAGACACAAGCAGGAAAGTGTAGCCCATACAGCTTTCCATAGAATTACAGTGCACAATAAGAAGATTTGTTCTATCCCGGCATGTAGGAGGGTTTCTATTCATGCATGATTGCACTTATGACCTCAGTTTGATAGAGATTATCGCTGTACTAACCTCTTTTGTGATGCCAAGACCCATAGATTCTGATTCACACTTACATTTGAGTCCTTAATTAACCATTACACTGTTCCATTCAGAAATTATTAAGCCACTACAACATGGAATAGATGAATCAGTTTCTTGATTGTTTTTTTTTATATTTAAGTAACTAGATTTTAAAGAGCATAAAATGTATAATCTTATCATGTATATTATTACCTACTAATCCTCAAATATATTGTTTAATGCCTTTTATTCTTTTAATTACTCTTTCAGCATTTTCCAACCCTCAGCTAACAAGGAGTATGGGGTGAAATAACTGGTATTCTAACATCCAGGGACGCTGTAACCTTTATTTGAAAACACTACTTTCAATAAACACTATGACATTCATCACATAAATATACATATATATATATATATATATATATATATATATATATATATATATATATATATATATATATATATATATATATATATATATATATATATATATCCTAGCCTTAGAGTAGAGAAGCTTCAGCCATTGTGTCAATAATGTTCTGGCTGGCTTTGCAAAGCCTGATCACATGGAGAGAGAAAAGAAAAGATGCCTTGCGGGAAACCTTCAAGGAGTGGGTCTAACAAACACAGCTCTAAGCCATTCAGGGCTATGGGGCAGGAAACCTGAAAAAGAAAAAAAGTATAATTGGTCTTACTTGACAATCAGGGATTATATTAAAGGGCATTGTTTGATCTTTTAAACCCATCATGGCCAAAAACATGTTCATTAACTTGTAACTGAATCTAAGAGAGGAAATTCCACTCTGTCTTTCTACTATCCGCAAAGTCTAGAAGAAATACTGTATATGTTGTTTTCTTAGTTTTGAAATATTGATTGCTTGCATGCAGTACTCCAAAATGCAGACTGGGGAAATGGCATTATATTTTATACATCCAAGTGTGACATTCTTTGCCATGCAGATCAGAACTACTCATTTCAGAATTTGATATCTCTCTTTGTACCAGGGAATCTCAAAGCTTTCAAGGAAAGAATTGCGCTTAGAGCTGACTTTTGTTTTTTTTTTTTAAAAAACAAAACTTTCAAGACTATTTAGAAAAGATGAACAATAATACTCTACATAGATATATAGCCAGATATGTTTTACGTCTAATTTAGGTCTGATTCAATTTACTGCTGAAGATAAACAATTTCGTTGGACACCGGCAGAACTCCAACGAGAATCTGGGCTACATTTTTCACTTATTTTTTGCAAATTTTCTTACTTGTGAAAATCCCCTTATGTCTAATCTTCAAGCAATTCATTTGTCTATTTGAGGCAATAGGATTTGCTGGAGCATAAAAGGTGGCAAAAAAATTAATTTATTTTTGTTTTTCTATTTGAGTAAGTCTAGCCTGTATTGTCATGATTCCATAATATCCTTTGCATTTATTACCCACAAGTTTATTAAGTAACCAAAAGCAATTTTGCATTTGAAAGTGATTATTTCTAATAATAAGAGGATAATCTCAACCATCCTGCAGAATATTTTGGGGCTTTATAAATAAAAGTTGATTTTTATAATCCCCTTAGTGGTGGAAAAAAAGACAAAAGCATTTATGCAGACATTTCTACGAATGCTTTCTTTATGTTTAAGAAAAAAAACCTTTTCAACACAATGGTAAATGTACATCACTGGTTGTAATTAGCTGTTTAATTACTGTTTCTGACCTAATCAGCAGGGGCTTTAATCAACTTAACTATTGATAACCAGATGGGCTGGTCCAGAGGGAGTAAAAAGGTCAGAAAAGACTGTCGGAGATCATTAATAAATCTGTTCTTCTCTGTAATTGAAATCAGTGGGCCATTCTTTAAGAGGGCAGCAATGTACATTTTTGTTATGTAGAAAAAAACAAGAAAAAAAAACATCCAAGGAGGCATTATGCACTTGCATGCATGATCAGTTTAATTTAAGAGTAAATGCCATCAGTGTTTAATACATTCAAGAAAGACTCTTAAATGTGTTTTGCAAGGGCAAACCTTTAAACGTGGTTTACTCTTGCGTTCCTGTGCAGTGGTGTTTTGATGAGTTAACAGTGTATTTTTCTAGTACAGCCATTCTCATAGCACTGCAATGAACGGCAGAACCTACATGAGAACCACCATGCAACGTCCACAGTGCATCAACAGTAATGCGCAGTCCTGTGAGTACAGGCAGCATAGGGGAGAATGGGCTCTGTCAAGTCATGCATTCCCGTGTGGTGGATCACACCAAAAATTCACTGCACAGAATGTGCAGTATAAATGACTTTGTTTAAAGGTGGTCATACACGGGCTGAGTTGTCGACAGACAAAGTTAGCAGCTTTTTGCCCAGTGTATGGGGCCTTCTGACAGGATTTCATGATCAATCTCTGGCCGAAACTCGACCAGATGTCAATTGGGCAGACTTAACATTCAGATCGAGGACCGTATCAGTTTGATGTGGCCCTCGGTCCGACCACCTGTATTACCAGCATTGCGATCTGATCGTTGGGACCTAGGGATTAGCCTCAAGGTGGGCATATCGGGTAGAGATCACACCATACAAGCGGATCTTTTTGTGTTTGGGACCCTTAAGGGAGATAAAACTGGATTTAAACTTTAAGATGCTTTTGATTTTAACGCGTTAGGACGATAGATGTTTTATGTAATAAAGTAAAGAGATTTTTTACCGCTATCTGGAGTCCTGTTGAGTGCGTGCCAAACTGCAGATTTCCAAGTCTTAATATAAATAGGCTGCCCCATTCCCAGCCCCTAGCTATCTGGACCCTCTGTGTCCACAAACTATGAGGGTAGTGTCCAGGTAGTATGGCAGCTGAGCCATATGGTGTTCTGACTCCAGAAAAATAACTGGTAAGTCCCACATCTTCATGGTGAGACACTGCTGTGTTTCATACCAGAGAAATGGGCATGCTACTCTTGTACGGATAGTAAAACAAGGACTGGATTTAATAGCACTTTATAGCGTGGATGAATCGTACAATTCTGAAACCACAGGCTCCAAGGTATCTCATTACTGCTACAGTTATAAACTGAATTGATTAGCCATGAAGTTGCTTACAAGAGCAATGCAGCATACCATAATTATTTACTACATGATAAGTTGGTTCCTAACGGGTGGTACATACATTAGATGTGCTACTCCAAGCCTCACCAGGCAGTCCTCTATATTTCAGTGGCTTCTTCGTATTTCATGTTGTTATGGGAAGTGCAAGAAAAACAAACATTAGCTGCGAGCAGCTTTTAAAAGAGTCTTGCATTCATCTTGGTCTGAAGGGAAATGTATATGTAGATCTGAAAAGAGTTCTTCGCGCGGACATTAACGCACCAGTGCTAAATTTCATAGCACAGAAAGTCTTCCTCTTTTATGAAGGTGGTAAAGAACAAAATGAGCTTGGAAATTGCAGTCACTGAGCATTGCTTAATTATGGAACTCGTGCAGAAATGCAGAAAAATATTTCACCCTTTTTTTTAATTACACAAAGTTCAGGCTAAAATATATTTTCCTGTTGGATTTTGGTTAAGAGCCATTTAAAAAATCAAATGCATATTGTTACTTCCTGCCTTTATGGAACGGGGGTTTGGAAAATTACAGTAACGACTATGAAATCTATACCCCCCAAAACTGGCTTTGCTTCTTTGATGTGTAGAAGCGCCCAGGGCAGCTGCACATATGGGGCTATTGCTGACATGTGAAAAGTGGTATACCAGGAGAGTCATATCTTTTACAGTAGTAATGTTGATTTAACCCTTTAGGGTACTCCCCACCATAACATGTAAACTCTTTAATCATGAATAAACTGAAGAGCCATACAGGTCAGGCAGATAAACTTAGAAACAGTCCCAAGTGCCGTTATTTTCCCCTGTCCTCTACTTGTCCCAGTGTCAGGAATCTGATTCTGCTGTTTGTATTGCATATAACTTCTCTGGTGCAGATCATTTATTAGACAGGTTACAAATATCGGTCTTGCATATGAAACAGTCAAATTTTATTTTTGAAAATCAGGAATATGATTCAACTTAAAAAAAAAGCATTGACTTGAATAGCTATTCTGTCAAAGACAATACAGTAGCCATACTGACGCTAAATGCACCGTGTCAGACTAAACAGAATGAGTTTTTACATCTTGAAAGCCTCTTAAGCCCTAATTCAATGAACCCCCTAACTTTATGTAAATGGACACTTCAAACTATTTAAGCGTGTGTCAAAAGCTGAAAAGAATTATACACTGTATAGAGGAAATAATTTAATGCCGAGATACTGATCGATGCCTGACTTTCAGCCAGTTGTACCCTGCCCTCCGAAATGTCTTTTGATAATCTATTATGCTTTTCAAGCAGCGTAAAGAAGAAAGCAATACATTTACCATAATGAGATATTGTTGTGGGAAAAGTGTTTTTTCAAAACGCACCAGTTAATGATTAACTGTGATTTGCTATTTGGGAGCCTCTATGTGTGCTTGCAGCCTACAGGAGACTCTGCAAAAAATACACCTTGTTTTTATGCAACCAAGAATTATTTCCAAGCCTGGATTTGGAAATATAAGCACCTGCTTTGAGGCCACTTAAAGCAACATCCAAGTGGTTGGTGAGCAACATGTTGCTCACGAGCCACTGGTTGGGGATTACTGGTATAATACAATGGGAAGAGGAGAAACAATAGCTGTCTCAAAGCTCTATCCTGAAGTGCTGGCTCCTTCTCAAAGCTCAGGATCAGGCACAATGCAATGAGATGGCGGCCTCCTTACTAATATCACAGCTAAAAAATACATTTGTTGGTTCAAGAATTACATTTTAAATAGTAGAGTGAAGTATTTTCAATGTAAAAAGTGTAATTTAGAAATAAAAAGTAAACCATTAAAACCATGACAGAATCCCGTTAAGAATGCGTTTATTTATTTGAGGTTATCCAAAACAGTTTGCAGCACATACATTACACTGCAACATACACTAATATATCTATTGGCAGCAGGTAGGGGTTCATTAGTGGCTCCATTACATGTAATATAGCTAGTTAAACCCCAGTTTCTAACATACAGTTATTGGCAGATCACCATTATCCACTGTAGTGAATAGTCTACTAGTCTCTCCCATGACAGAGATTGAGCTATTAGTCTCTACTTGTCTCTCCCATGACAGAGATTGAGCTATTAGTTATTAGTGGGGTTTTGTTTGACTGATAACCATACACTAGTGCTGGCTACCCAAACGCAACATATCCAAGGTACAATATCATACATGTAACAAAGTGACAGTAGACGCACACATTTTGGAGGCTCAAAGCAGAGAGACTAGAGTTAAAGATTGTTAGGCAGTAGTGATGGGCGAATTTGCGCCGTTTCGCTTCGCCGAAAAATCAGTTTTTTTTTATGCCGGCGCCCGTTTTTGACACCGGCGTCCAGTTTCTTTTGACGCCGGTGAATTTTTGTCACAAATTTTCGTGGGCGTTTCGCGAATTTATTCGCTGGAGGCGAATCGCCCAAATTCTCCACGAATTTGCGCCTGCCGAATAAATTCGCCCATCACTACTAGGCAGAAGACAGGGGAGCTGTTCTAAACATTCTCATTTATTGGATGGCAACAAATAAACATTTAATGACGGAAGTTATAAAAAAGTACCATCAGAGATGTATAAATACAAAATAAGCACGTGGACCAGTGCTATGCAACTTTTTACATGTAGTTGGTCAGCTGTGTTCTATAACATTTTCGAGAGCCAGATTATATTAAAATGATGTGTCATAAAAAGAAATCTAAAGGTCCCCTGAGCAGGATGTGGACTTCCCCCCCCCCCTAAAAAATGTCTTGCAATTGCATTAATTGATATTGTTACTTTTATTACTTATATTTCTATTAAGGCCCTCTTTGATTAATATTCCAGCCTCTCATTCAAACCACTGCCTTGTTACTATGGTAAATGGGATAGCTGCAGAAATGCCAAAAAAGTGAACTGCTTAACAAAAAGCTTAATTATTGAAATACCTCAAAAAAATTAATATGTCAGACAACTCTACAGTAAATTCAGTAGCCGATTTGCCAGGAGTTTCTTGGCTAGATCAGACTTCTGCATGCACACTATACTTACATTTACATGTGCAGGTCTAACTGTAACTGAGGGGTGACTGGTTAAGCAAGTTAAGATGGGGGGTCCTGATAGAAACTTCCCTGGGCCATTGCATTTTTGCTTAAAAGAAGCATCACCCGTATAGCAAACCTAGCAACTGAATTCACTGGGAGGTGCCTAACATAACTGTATCCCCCAGTGAATTTTTGGTTTTACATCCTTTTTAATGTCTAGAAACAGAGTGAGCGGGTGCAGTCTGTAAATAGTACTCTTTTGGGTACAGCTTGTATTCGTCAGAGACTTGTGTAATTCATGTGTAATGCTCATAGTGGTTTGTATATATGTAGCGTAAGCATTTGCATTCTGTTTAACACATTTAATTGCATACCGCCGGTTATACGAAAGACATTGTGGGCCATGTAAGATTTTATTCTGTATGCAGGGTATATTCCAATGACTTTGGACAAACAACACAGAATCTGGACTTTATAAAGGTTTTCATAGTATCTAGACATAGCTATCATTCCTAAAAAAAGACTAGGACTACCAGTGATCATAATTGTTATGCTAATTTTGCAGCGATTGCAAGCTCCTATATCTAAAACTAAATTATCATCTCATCACTCAGGATACCATAGGAACTTCTTTATCTGTGTTTATGATTCAGTAGTGAAGAGGTTCCCAAACAGTTCCGAAAGCCACAGACTTCCTTTGGTGGTAGCGACAGTCAAGGTTACCTACTCAGGCAGCTGCAGGGAACTGCTCCACTCCGTGACAATAGCGGTAAGGGAAGATTGTGAGACTTGTATTATTATTCAAATAAGGACGTGGAGAAGAGGCATTTCATTTGATTGGTAGAATAATGGGATACATTTATCTGGCATGCCTCAACTGCTCATATCTCTCACTATATTTTACGAGTCACATCTATCACAGCAGGAGAAGACACACTGCTAGATAGAAATTATGGAGGGAATTTTATTTGGGGGATAGAGCTGATTTGGCACACCTAGGGACTCTGAAATTAAGGAATTCAGGGGCTGTGCTTTCCTACTGTATACATTTTTCCAGCAGTATTTATTTGCAGCTATCCAAAGAATGTGACAGTTGATTAACTTTATCAGGGAATATATTCTAGAACACAATCCTTAGTGATACCAGGGCCCCGGGTAAAGCAGTCCTTGTGGGGCCCACCTGCTGTTTGTTGTGTCTAGAAGTTATATGGGTGTATAACTGTGTGCCAGTTGGAACCCAGCTCATTGTGTTAGTTATATGGTCATAGCTGTTTATAAGGACATATGCTTTCTTTAACCAGTACACAGCGTGTGACCGATAAACAAAATCATTCATAAAGGGGAAGTTCAACTCTAATCTTGGTTGTGATCACAACATTGTCACCTGCTGTGGATCAGTGTTCTCTTGAACAGCAAACTCTGTGTGCTCAGTGATTAGTGCTGGAAGTGCAGCCAGGGCACATTCTCCACCCGCACAGATAGACTTGCTGCATTTCCCATTCAAGTAAATGGAAACTGATTCCCGGCAGTAATCTATGGTGTGATTATCTCTACCAAAAGCACTGAACAGTATGTCACTGCATAGAATTGTAATCTATAGTGTTATGTTTCAGAATGACACTTGGATTGTTTTTGCCCTAATAATCAGAAGGTAGACTACTTCAATTGTATTACTACATCTTGCTCAATTATTTCTGTTCATTTTCCAATTTGTCAGTCAAACCCTAGCAACCAGTAACCAGTTTTGATGCAAAAACTTGAAATACCGCTGAACAAAAATGAGAAATATTTCTGTACCCAAAAAATTTGAAAAATACCACCAAATGTACATTATTTCACATTATTATCACAGTCTTTGTAGCATACCATAAGGAAGGTATAATAGCCCAAACCTGATTCAGCTAAATTTGACCCTTTGAATGAAAAATCAGATAAACTGGATCATGTGCTTGGCTATAGGTTCCACTTCTTTAATCAGGTGCAGGGGTCTATTGCTTATTCAAAACATATATAATATATCAATATCAATATAGGTAACCTCCACTTGGCATTAATGTTGGCATGTACCTGTATGTAGAGCCAAGTTATAACCTTTCATTGTACAACCATTGGATTTGGACATATAAGAATATTCATACCAAACTGATACATTTTTAGTTCTGCTTTATTAAATCACTTTTATGGAACTTCTATGTTCCAAAAAAAGAATATGTGTGGATATGGTGCCTTTAACAGCTAAAGAATGCAATCTTTCAGAACACTAATGTTCCAAGAACTTAAATACCATGAACTAGCTTGATCCTGTGAGACCAATAGGAGGAAGAAGACATTAAGGGCATTATTTATTAAAACCCGCTCAGGCTTTTTGGGGCAAAACTCATTTTTTTTGTAATACCTGCAGAGGTTGTGTATAAGTCAATGGCAGAGGTCCCTTATTTTGCAGTTTCTGTGGTCTGTGCTGGAATTAGCCCAAAAAACTGACCATTTCAGACTTTTTGGGGCAAATATCTGAAAAATGCAGGCTTTTCTGGAAAAAGCCTGAAAAAATTGAGCGTTTTGGTAATAACTCAAAAAAAATCGAACCATTCAGGGTTTCGCTAGATTTTACAGAGTTTTTACCCAAACCAATTATATCAAGCTTTTAATAATAAATAAAGTAAAATAAGGTAAAATCAGGTATTAAAGTTTGGTCTGGGTCATGGGAGGAATGGGCTACAACTTCATTTTGTACATTAGTGTATTAAAACATTGGCAAAACTGCTGACACACATATTACTTATTAATAATGTCTATTTTTCCATAGACAAATGCTTTACCTTTTTAATGAAGCACTGGTTAGTCAAATTCATTATTCACCCATGGTTACTTAAATTTCCTACAACCCTTTTGTGGACCATACAACCCTTTTGTGGACCATATTTTGTTCTACAGATACCTAACCTAGATGTATTTGCTATATATTTTACAATTGGGGGTACATTGTTTACTATATAACCTGCTCATTCATTTTACATAAACTATAACAATTAAAGACTGTGGTTACATTTACTTGCTTTTGTTAATCCCCTTGCCTGCTGTGTGCTGTTATTTAATTCCGATGTGCTGTTAACAAAATAAACCATAAGGTAGTCTTGGTGCAAAAAGAGGCTGTTTAGTTTATACTAAATTGAGTAACTTCAGGACAAAAACACAATATAAACAAAACATTAGTGTAGTGATTCCCCCCTGAAAATCTGGTAGAGCTTCTAGGGTTTCCCCATTGATTTGATTATTAGGCAAACAACAGATTGGATTTGTGCAGTTACTGGCAAAGTTTTTACTTGCACGGTTAAATTGGCTGCAGATCATGTGCATCAAGATCGACACACAAGCTCAACTGCTCCTAAAGGGATGGTTCACCTTTCAGTTGACTTTTAGTATGTTATAGAATGGCTAATTCTAAGCAACTTTTCAACTGGTCTTCGTGATTTATTTTTAATAGTTTATTAAATATTTGCCTTTTTCTCATTACTCGTGGCGGCTTTCAAAAGGGGGTCACTGACCCCATCTGACCCCATCCAAAAACAAATGCTCTGTAAATCTACAAATGTATTGTTGTTGTTAGTTTTTATTGCTCATATGTGAATCAGGCATGGTTGCTAGGTTAATTTGGATCATAGCAACCAGATAGCTTGAATAGCAATTTGGAGAGCTGTTGAATAAAAAGCGAAATAACACGAAAACCACAAATAATAAATAATGAAAACCAATCGCAACTCCTCTCAGAATATCACTCTCTACATCATACTAAAAGTTAACTCAAAGGTGAACAACCACTTTAAGTGACATTTATTTATTTATTTAAGGACCCTTACACATGGACATTTCAACCTGCATTGAACACCGGAAAGACCCACTACAGTTTGTAATGCCCCTGCATAAGGCCCTAATGCTGTTGATATTTTATGCTGCCTAATTTGCCCTAAGTTAGACCAAAATGCTGCTTCTGCAAAAACTTAGTATTCAGGGAAAACATATTAATAAATGGTATAGTATCTCTTGCCCAGTGAACCAAGAAAATGAACTGTAGGGGAAACTGTTAGCAAATGTTTCAATTAAAAAAAGGGTAATTAAGTGTAGCCATTAAATGTCTGGAATTGAGAGAATTTTGAGCAGGTTATCTATCACTTGATATTGTTTTATATCTTGACATATTTTTTCTTCAACATGAGTTCAGTGAATAAGGTTTGTGCCAAACATACGTTTTACCAATTGTTTTAGTCACTGAACTGAATCAGATGGGTTTAAGGAGAATCCTTTATTTGGATTTTTGTTGCTTTGCCTATTGCACAAAATGGCATCTTAGCATCTCATGCTGAACCAACATAGCACACCATTAGCTTTAAGCCTGTAGGAAGGTCATTGCATGCATGCTAGAAATGTAATTCCCCTTTAAATGATGAATCACTGATTTAAGATATGACTATGTGTGGCCTTTTCCTGCTGCATTCTGGAAATAAATGACTGTGACAGCATTAAGCTTCACTGGAAGGGGAATAAAGTCAAAAAAAGGGTTCCGATTTCTAGATATTTATAACAAAGTTTTCTGTAAGAAAAGCAGGTTCTATGAAGACGAGTTGTTACAGCCTTAATGACCCAAGCAGTGGTTTGCATAAGTGGAAAATGAATGGTGGAAGGTCTATTTAAAGAAATTATAAAAACATAATAATGGCAATGCATGAATACAAAAATGAAAGACCAATTGCAAATTATCTTAGAATATCAGTAGTGTTCAAAAGGATTATGAGCTACCAATAGATCTTTGAGCTGGTCACACCAGTCCATTAGATCACCCTACTTGAAGCAACGCATTAAAAATAGCATATGAAATGTGTTTATGTATATATTTTCTAACATTAATTTACATTTTACATGCCAGTGTATCAGCATCCTGGCAGTGCAGCTCAAGTGGCAGATCTAAAGTGGGATAACCACTAGAAAAAGTAGACTCCACAATTGTAGAGATTTTTGACTCCTGGTTTACATCATATTCATTTTAATATAAGAGGAACTCTGCTTTAAAAAAAGTTATGCCTATAAAATGAATATTTCTTGATACATTTCTACCTCTACAAGTGTATAAGACTATTTTGATATTATCAGAGAAAGAAAATGTGAAAGCTTCCAAACAAGGTGTATATGCCTATACATCTACGGTGGAAGAATATGGTTGGCATTTCTAGAAAGAAATGTCACACTGTTACCAATATAAGTCGCTGCAGGAACTAATTCACTCTGACCAGATGCAGTGAGCAATATGTTTACTGAATCTGATTTTGGGTGGCATGAAGATAGAATTATTCCTTTGTAGAATGCAGATAAAATTCTAAATTTAGTCCATCAGTCGGTTGTGCTTCAGAGTAGAAGGCTTATTTACAACACCAGGAAAAAGTGGAGTTGTTGTTTGAACTGACAGCTTTCATGAAAAAGCTTCTCCTTACACTTGTGCATAGTTGCGCTGAGTGCCTGTTAATTTCTTACAAAAATCATACACACATGAAGGTGACAGTAACTACAGTAGGTACCAGTAACAGCCAGTAGGTGTAGTGCATTTCACCTAAAGAATTTTGTGTAGGAAATGACAGCATCTCAACAACGAAGATTTTTAGCACATTTGTGTCTGATTGTGTTTGACATGAAAGCACATGCAGTGGTGTAACTAGATATGAATGGGCCCAAAATGCCCTGTTTTACCAATATTTAATTAATTTCTATATGAATTAGGACTCATGGGACCCTCTGAAGCTGCAGGGTCTGCTTTCTCTTAGTTACGCCCCTGATTGCATGTGTTTTAATACATCTCCCCCTCATTGCAACAATTACACTAGGATTCTAGTAATCCCCATTTTGCATCCTGCAAAATAAATCCTGATCAGGGGCGTAACTATAGAGGAAGCAGACCCTGCGGTTGCAGGGGGGCCCAGGAGTGTAGGGGGCCCAGTGAGACCCTAATTAATTAGCAATTTTAATATATCTTGGTAAAATAGGCCAACTTATAAATATTTTGGGGCCCTAAATTGGATTTGCTATGGGGCCCAGTAACAACTAGTTACGCCACTGATCCTGATTGCCCCTGTGTAGGATTTAAAAAGTGAGATTAGGCTCTGAAACATAGGAGGAAGCGTAATCAAGCCTTGCAATATGAGTATTATATATATTTGTACATATAAGAAGATTTGGGGTGGGCAGAAGCCAAAGGGGTTATGTAGATTTTGGCCATGCTAAGCAGGTGAGTATGAAGAGTTGTGTCTTACAAAGAAACTCTGATCCACTGCATCTCTCAAGCTAAAATAAGAGATATCCACTGAACCTTGCCCATACCACCCTATCCTAAGCAGCCTCCCTATATATTTTATGCCAAAGTGTTGATGTTACATGTGTTTCTGCAACAGCAGGAGTACTAAAAGTTGATGCTCCTGTTCCTGAACACTGTAAATTGTTCTAGAGGCAACTCCGGTAATAAAATGTCAGTTTACCCCCTACATTTGACAAAGGGCAAATGGGCAAAAGCTTGGCTTCAGTCACAATCGCTGTTTTGCTAAACCTTATTTTGTCCAGCATTTAGTCACTTGTTGCCATTTTGTAATTCAAGAATAATAATAGAGAGAAGGCTCAGGGGCTCTTGTCTGACGACAGTCATATATCAGAAAACGAAGAGCACTCCATCCATTCTGCTGCACTGTTACATTGTAATAAAGGTCAGCCGTCTTGCATGTCGGAATGTTTATCAGAGCAATTTATTTGCAGCTATATATTTGTTAATACTCTCGTACAAACTGGCCAAAGTGTGTGGAGCGTAGTCATTAGGTTTCAGAAGTTATAAATGGTGTTATTAACATTTATGCTTACAAAACATTTCTCAAGTCCGGTTCCTGTCTGCTGGATTCTATTGCCTACACACCATCTGTTAAAAAAATAAACTCTTTCCCCCTGACTCATCATCAAAATAGGCCTGTTTGCTGACAGCAGCTCTGAACAACAGATTGCCTAATGGTTCTCCTTGTGCTCGGACAGTGTGCATGGCTGGCCTGGAATAACAACCTTCCCGAGCTCAATGACTAGGTGAAATAGGGTTCATTAAGGGATTCATATTTCAGGGTAGCGGCTAACTTGTCTTGATCTGTGGCAGGTGTTGGAGAAACAGATCTAAATAAGGTTTGTTCTAAAAAACAAAGTACCTGTTGGTGGGGTCACATATCATGTGTAAGAATACTTGATTTACAGCATGAAATGTATTGTGATTTCACAGCTTGGATGTTAAAAAAGAATTAGAGGATCAAGTTGGTCAATGGGGAGGACACAATCTTGCAGATAAATAGTGAACCCCACCTAAGTTCAAATCCGGCTGTTGCAAGAGGAGAAGCTGTGAATACTGCAGGGGCCAAGGAATGTAGAGAGCCCTGTGGGATCCTGAGCGCTAAGCAAGTTTTCTGTCATAATCATATAACTGACATAATACAGGTATGGACCTGTTATTCAGAATGCTTAGGACTTGGGGTTTTCCGGATAATGGCTCTTTCCGTAATTTTGATCTTCATGCCTAAAGTCTACTAGAAAATCATGTAAACATTAAATAAACCCAATAGGCTGTTTTTGCTTCCAATAAGCATTAATTATATCTTAGTTTGGATCAAGAACAAGGTACTGTTTTATTATTACAGAGAAAAAATTAATAATTTTTAATATTTTTGATGAAATGGAGTCTATGGGAGACAACCTTACCATAATTCAGAGCTTTCTGGATAATGGATTTCTGGATAATGGATCCCATACCTGTATTGCCACTAAGGGGAACATTTTGTGTCACTTTCAGTGTGCCTACTGGGCTGGCTTTATGGGAAATCTGTCTTTCTTCAACACCACTAAGAATGGTTTTCAGGCAAAATAAGGACTTATTATTTTGACCACTTTATCCCCTTAAATATTGCTTTAAAAAAAAAAAAATAAAGTGCAGGAATGAAATGAATGGGCACAGTTGTACCACCTAAGCCCATTGGTGCCTTATTCCCTGACTGCTTATCTATAACTCCTAGGGGTTATGTATTAAAGGTCGAGTTTGTGAGATTTGCAAGGTCTTTTTCTACCTTGAATAAATTCACAACTCAAATGTTTAAATTTAAGAAAAAAAACAGCATGTTAAAAACTCAAATGAATGCAATCGGGGAAAAACTCAAATACTCAAATTGATCTAGTTACTGTGAAAAAAACTCGAAGACTTTGAATTTATCGAGTATTCAAGCACAAATCCCAACCCCCCCCCCGAAAATTGGGAAGGCTAAAAATGTCCTTAAAATGTTTCAAGGGACCCCTGCCATTGACTTCTACATGACCTCAACAGATTTTTACTGGATTTGAGCTTTTTGCAGCTTCTGGGCATAATAAATTTAGAAAAATTTTATTTTTTTTAACCAGAAAAATTCAAGTTTTCACTGAAATTACCCTTGAAAACTTGAATTTTTTAGGAAAAAACATAACTCGACCTTTGATAAATAGCCCCCCAAGTCTCAGGTTTGCCATACCCCATTTAAGGTGACATGCACCTAACAAAGTGATTCATTGGTCATACAGTGTCAACTGTAGGCTTGAAGCTTAGACCAGTTTGATGGATTGGTCACACTACAAAGCTGTTCCTTCCTGCTATGCTGTATTAGGAAGAGTGGAAGTCTGGGAGCAACGTCTGTGGTTGGCATATAGCTTTGCAATAGAGACAAAAGAAAACAGGTAACTCAAAAAGCATGTAAAGGGGACCTGTCACCCTAAGAAATATTTCCAAATTCTTTTCATGTTAGTTGAGCAAAATAAAACTTACTTACACTACATTTTTTAATTACATTCTGTTTCCTTCAGTCTTGGAATGACACAATCACAGCAAGCAGGCAGGAGCCATTTTGTGGACACTGTTATTAAGACAAGTTGTGTATCACCCCAAAAATTTGTGTATTCACCTGAATGGGGGACCTAATGCCCATACACATTGCCCTACACAATTATAATGTGTGAGGAGGGAGGGGGAATGTGGGGAGAGTAGGGACATCTAGGAAGTGCTGAATGGAAAGTGAAAGTAATTGACTGCCCCACCTCTATGCCTCAGGCATAGAGGTGGGGCAGGTAAGATTTGATAGACAGCTCAGACCTCAGCTCAGCCTTTATAACAGGTATGGATGCTAGTGATGGGCGAATCTGTAGCATTTCGCAGGAAATTCGTGAAATGGCGAATAAATTCGCTCATCACTAATGGATGCTTTAATGAAAAAAACTATTTCTTTCTTTCTTTCTTTCTTTCTTTCTTTCTTTCTTTCTTTCTTTCTTTCTTTCTTTCTTTCTTTCTTTCTTTCTTTCTTTCTTTCTTTCTCTGTAAAAAGTATTGTCAAACCGTACCATCAACAAATTTGTTGCAGGGAGGACACTCAGTATGTTGTACGATTATTGTCATTCTCCATATTTTTGCAAAATGGGCTGCACGACATTCGTTTTCTATAGGCAGCTCAATATGAAGTGACCTTGTTTTAAGTTAGAACAGGTTTCCAGCTGTTATGCTGTAGAACAGAAATACATTTTATGTTTTAAAGCAGAGCAAACACATACATTGGGATTTAAAATGCTATTAACTTCTCTAGGAAATATTTCCCCATCCTATTATTAAGGGAATCGTGGGTATTGGAGCTGGGGGAGCAATTATTGCTAGACTACACAAAATATACAGCACTGGTAGCGGTGGGCATAAATTATTTCCCTCAGAAAAATAAAACGTGTTGAATATACAGTACACTAGCTGTCTGTCACTATCTGGATGGAGAATATAAACAGAATAATGAGAAAAGGCGTGTTAGGGTGAATGGGAAAGGTGGTTTGAGATGAAAAAAAAATCTTGGCCAGTCTCAGTTCAATAGCATTATTGCATTCACTGTAGCTAGAGCAGCATGTGCCTCCTGTTCTGAGGCTGACCCTACAAGCCAAGGGGCCGCTCCCAAGATATCGTAGGGTAATATACTTGTTTCCAGCATTTAATGATTGCACTGTCTGCACTCCATCATTTACACTGAAATAGTCCAGTCTTTGCCACATCTAGCTGGTTGATCTTGTGCTCTGTTCTTCTGATAACATACTTCCCAACATTAGAGTTTTCAGAAAAGGGGACAATTGAGGCCACAGTTTAAATTCAAAGCTCGAGAGGTGGAAACAAAATCGAATAACTCTGAAATACAAGAATACAAGGTGAAGACCAGTAGTAATTAGTAATAGAACATTTAAGTAATTTTTTAGGTTAATATTAAAGAGGTACTGACACCAGAAAATAACCTTTTTTTTATCCATCACAACATTATGTTTGAATGCTATTTATAATTTTGCCATAAAAGTATTTGCCTGATGCTTTTACATTACCTTTCTTACCCACATGTTCCTCTATGAGGGGGCTGCCATATTTGTGCAGCAGTAGTCTGTTAGCATTAGAAACTCTAACTGACAGACTGATATGGGCAAGTCAGGTCAGTATCACTTTAAGGAGGGTTGCCCCTTTAAATGATGGAAAGGGAAGATAGCTTCATTTTTTCTTTTTTTATAGTTTTTGAATTATTTACCTTTTGACTCTTTCCCGCTTTCAAATGGGAGTCACTGACCCCATCTAAAACTGTAAGTCTACAAATGCTTTGTTATTGCTACATTTTATGACTCCTCTTTCTAACCAGGCCTTCTCCTGTTCATTTTCCAGTCTCTTATTCAAATCAATGCATGGTTGCTAGGGTTATTTGGACCCTAGCAATGAAATTGCTGCAATTGTAAACTGGAGAGCTGCTGAATAAAAAGCTAAATAACTCAAAAACTACAAATAATGAAAAAATGAAAACCAGTTGCAACTTGTCTCAGAATAACGCTCTCTACATCATACTAAAAGTTAATTTAAAGGTGAACAACCCATTTAAAGGAAAACTAAAGCATAACTAGAAATGTTGTATATAACTAGAAATGTTGTACATAATGTACCAGCCCAATGCAACCTTCAGCAGTAAATATATTTGTCTCCAAAGATGTCCCAGTAGCTCCCCTTCTTCTTTTCTGCTGATTCACTGCACTGTGCTGCTGTCAGTTGCTGAGTTGCTGAGCTTACGGACCCACTCACAATATACAGTACACATAGAATATAAATGTCACAATATAAGGCTGATTCGTAATTAATACAGATAATTACTACATGGCAGCACAGAAACCAGTGCAATTAGCAATCAGCCCTGTAGCATCATCATATATTATAGGCCAACCTCATTTTCTGCTTGATAATTTGCAATCATTTCAAGTTATTTGTTTATGTATTGCAATTGAAAATGTGTGTATGTTGCTTTCTATTCTCTGCCCTGGCGGTTCAGACTGTGGAAACAATTTAAGTCATGGAAGCTGATTAAAGGGGTTGCTCCCCTTCTAACACTTTTATTTTGGGATTGACTTGCCCTTTAAAGCAGCTCCACATTTTAATTATGCTTAGTATGGAAAGCACTTGCTAAAATATTGTATGAGTTGTCTTTGTACAAGCCAAGACTTGTGTATTACCATAACCCCTTTTGCGTGTAAATGGGATTAATAGCATATTATGTTTTATGATTCCATTATGGCATTTAGTGACTAGGTGGCAGTATGAGACAGAGAATCCCCATAAAGTGGTTCTGCTGAATTTGGTCCCCCACTGTCCTTTAGGGAAGGGATTGACCTGGGTAGGTTAAATATTAAGGAATGTGGGAGTGGTCCTAGGTCTTTTTAGATGATGTTTATAGTTAGTTCATGAGGGGTCTGAGTATACCTCAGAGGAAGTGACAGCCAATTCTAACATGGTTTTTAATGTTGGTCAAGAACAAACCAGTCAGCTGAGCAGTTTGAGCTCCACCTAGGATTAAGAAGGCTGTAATTATTTAAAGGAAGGCCAATGAGCTGATGTTACAGATGGTCACCAAGGGGCAGGTGAGTCTCCAGCTAGCAGGGTCCCCTCCCCTTGTAGGTGTGAGAAGGGGTTAGCATAGGTTAAAAGTTGGGTATTGGAAAGAAGGAGTCAGAAAATGTTTTGCTCTTGTGTTTTCCCACCCTCAAAACCCACTAATTCGTATAGGTTTCAAGTTACTCAAGAGGACAGCGGTCACTAGCAAGAGTTGCCCACGTATGTTGGAACTTGGAGCAGCGGAATGCAGGAGGAGAGGGTGGGCTTTTGCCCAGGCCAGCAGGCTGTGATCGTATGGTCAGGCTTGCGCAGAAACTGGTGCCATGGACCACTGTGTAGTGCAATGAGAAGAAAGAAATCAGGGAGAGCAGGGCCCATCCTTGCATGATTATATTTAAACACTTACATTTGTTGTGAATTGGGCTGAATTTAGTAACAGGGACTTCTAAATGTTGTTTAATAAAGCTGTGACCATGGTCCCTCTTAACATTTTCCAAAAAAATTTGTTGCATTCTGCTTATTTGTTATTAGGTTTGATTGATGTGGTTAAGTAAGTAGGTTAGAGGAGTAACAGGGAACATAGAACATGTAGGTCTCATAGATGGGTCAACACTTCAACAAACACTCTCACAGTAAATAAGGACAGTGGAAGGCTCATGGCTTAGATGTTGGTGTCACCTCTTACTCTGTGCCAACTTGAACTGAGAGACCCATTGGTCAGGAGGCTTGGAGATCTACAAAGTAAAGTGGTTTGTTATATGTGAAATATAAGTGTGTAGTGCAGCTGCAAGAACCACATGGACCATCAGTTTATATGGGCCAGCACTGTCATGTTGGCAAGTGTAAAACAGCCTCAAGTCATTGTGAATATCATGACCTTGGCAGCATCCCTGGTATGAAGTCTGATCATGGCTTGTCTGCTTAGATCCTGAAGCCATTCTGTTCTGAATGGATCTTAACAAATGACAGATGGACAGGAGGGTTTTCGATGATAATAGGATCCAGGAACAAAAACAAAGGCAGAAACAATACAAGGTGATATGTGTACACGCTAAGGAAGAAATTTATCGCAGCATGGGAAGTACTGGAACAGCAATATAATTATACGGGCCTCTCTTGATTTCCCAATATCAAAACAAGGTAGTGACAAGAGGTTAATAACACTTTAATGACACTTTATGCAGTAGTCAGTCTGTTAAGGTTCTGTTGTTGACCGCAGATAGTCTGCCTGTGAGAGAAGCAACCGACTGCAATGGGAAAAGACTATCCATTTCTCAACAGCTGAGCGTAGTTGTACACCTCTATACTTAAAGTGTGCACTTTCATATAACTGTTTCATAGTTTTTTAAGGTTTATGGACCCAATCAATCCACCATGAAAAAAATGATTTGTTGTTATAAAAACTTGTGTAGCATTACATTAAATGGCGTTGTAAAAATGATTTGTGCTTCTTCGGTAACTTTCTCCCTTATGAATTTCCCTAATCTCAAAAACACATTAAGCCAAAAGTGCTTCTGCAAAGTTCCCTCCCTGTAAGTGTTATGGGGGGAAATCAGAACATTTTATTTTCCAAAACAGTCAAAACATAATTGAATGTATATTCACACTGTAATGGAACAACCTAAAATAGAACTTCATTGTTTAATGGCATATTGCCTACAGCTGCTGTCATTTTGATGGTTTGTGAAGGTGCCATAGTCTGTGTTGTGTTGATGGATAGTCTATGTGACATACAGTAAAAGCATGTCAGGCCCTAGAGGGTATGGAGCTCTTAAAGGAGAACCATCATAGCTAGTAATAGCCACTCTGTATGTTTGACAAATGTGTGTCACACAAGATAGTTTTTATTATAGGTTTTTTTTTTAAAGATATAATGGTTTATTAGTGATCTCCTTCAGCCTTACATTTTTTTCCTGTTCCAAATAACTCAACCATGGTGTTTGGCTGTTGGGCATTCTGGTTTCCCGACATGCAGGAATGATCTTATTAAACCAGGAAAATCAGTCAATTCAGTGTCTAAAATGGTACGACAAAAGCTAATAGAGACTGTTAAGCATCACAACATCGCATTAGGTTTTTATTGTAATAACAATTCCTTTTTAACATCCTCATTTTTTTGACCCCACTGTGCTGTGATAAATCGCAATATTGACTATACAAAACATTTTTAACATCAAATACAATTTGGCCTTGCACTTTTAAGAATTCATAGGAAAATGTACTCTCACTTTTAGACAATAGTTTGTTATATTCAAGAATACAGAACACATGCATTTCTGGATTGAAAGCTCTAAAAAGAAGAGCCTTCTATCTCTTGTGTTGGTCAATATTTGTATGTAATTTGAACGTTTGATACATAGAGGTATAGGATCCGTTATCCTGAAACCAGTTCCAAATTAGGGGATGGCCATCTTTCATAGACAGTACGCTAAATCATAAATAACTGATTTAAAATATTTACTACGCTATATTAAATGGTAATGAATAAAAATAATAATTAAATAAAATGCCTTTTGAAAATAAGTAAACATTTATAGCTCCCCCCCCCAGAATAAAGGGCTTAACGTATATAATGCATCCCTAGCACTTAAACATAGGCGCCAGCTGTAGCATTATATTTTCTTTCTGGAAAGTAAAGTCATTTTTTGAGGAGAGTGCTACTTGTTTGATAAATGACATGACAAATCACACGAGTTAAAAACATGAATGACTGATTCCCATTCAGTAGCAGGTAGAAGCACCGTTGTTTTTTTCCAGCATTTACTTGCAGTGTCATATAGTTGTGTGACAACTGTCCAGCAGGGACAAAGGGGGCTCATCAAGGGCATAGGGTCCTTTACATGATCCAGCCACAATCCTTTAGCACCTTTAGTTGTCTCCCTTCCCTTTAACAAAAAAATCCAAATTACAACGGCTTCCTGCTATGTCCCATGAGGTTTTTATAAGTGGCCACTGTATGCCCACACTCATAGGGACAATCTATAGTTTTATATATTTGGATATGGTTTTATTTTACTTGCATGATAAAAATAATATGTAAAATATCATGTTAAGAATACTGGTTAGTATCATAAATAAGGCACTTTATTTAGGTCTGCTTCTTTAACCAATTGGGGCTGTGTTTAGACTAGTATCCTCAAGGGCAAAACCTTAAATATATAACAAGGACACCGTGTTTGCCATCAGCCCATGGCAGAGAGTAGGACTGTCCTTCTCTGGAACAAAGTGACATTTTGTTCACGCATTGCACTGGTTTATATAATGCTTTTTAATCTTTGTATTGCAGTCGCACTGTTATGAAAACTGACAAAGCTGTCAGTCTCAAGAAACGTGCCCTAAATTGTAAAGGAAATGCCTGCAGCTTGCTAGTCTACACAACCCGCACATTCTAAACAATGAACAAAAAAATAGAGAGGAATAAAGAGAATGTGTCTGTGTTGGGGGGGGGGGGAGGTGAAACTGCACTGCATTCTAATAGCTCTACTGCAAACACAAAATTAGGAATTAGGCGCAACATATTTCTAAACTAAACCCCCAGCAGCCCACAACTCAGGTGCTGAAAGCATGATATATATATATATATATATATATATATATATATATATATATATATATATATAGCCATTGGTTGCCGGCGCTCACCTCCACCATTCGATCATTTCGCCGGGTGCCAACCCAATTCAATATAAAGTCCAAAAATAAAAGGAATCACTCACGACATAAAGTTTGTTAGAAGTCCTTTACTGAATCATATTAAACATCTAAGCGTTTCGATACCTCAATGGACCGTCATCAGGATGTTTTATATATATATATATATATATATATATATAGGCATAGGATTCGTTAACCCGGAAACTCGTTATACAGAAATCTCCAGATTACAGGAAGGCCATCTCTCATAGACTCCATTTTAATCAGGTAAATCTAAATTTTTGTAATTGTTTCCTTTTTTTCTTGTAATAAGAAGAGAGTACCAGAGAGATCTAAACTAAGATAATTAATCCATACTGGTGCAAACAATCATGTTGTGTTTAATCATTAATGTTTAAATGATTTTTAGTAGACTTAAGGTATGGAGATGCAAATTGCATAAAGATCCCTTTTCCAGAAATCCCCCCCAAGATATAGCAATAATAAAATACAATGAATGCAACAAATTAAAAGGAGATAGAGTTGTGCTCAGGGGAGCTTGCAATCCATTCTTTTTAAGATAGAAATACAGTGGTGTGTTTAACTTGTCTGGCCTTATGACAACCTTAATTTATACTTGCTTTTTGTTTACCATATTATATCCCGTGGTCCATCATGTAAATTGAAGCCCACTCCAGTCCATAACTCATCCATCAGTGACAGGGCTGAAGGAAAAAAGATTTGGGAGCAGGAATACATAACAGCCCATTTTTCATCTCTGCCTGGGTTTAACCCCTTATTATCAGAGAATTCTCCAGTTCTAAGTGGCATTATGCTTTGTACCCCGGGAAGCAAATCACACAGTGGATGGGACATACTTTATCCACAGACATTATGCACATATGTTATTTAGCTGTGAGTACTATCCAGCTTGGCTGGAGCTCTTTTTTTGTTAGACTGGTCAGGTTCCACATTTACACTGGGCACATAGAGATTTCTTATGCAGTTTGATGGGGCCATACAGGAAGCTTCACTTATGCTCTGCATCAAAATCTCTTAACGTGCCATGCAGCATTTCCCAATGACAGCCTTTGTGCCTACGTAATAGATGGCCATGTATGGTGACCAGCTACCCATGTGACCCACAGCCTGACTGTATGCACACCTGTGTATATATGCACCTGGAATGATTTGTTGTGCCTAAACAACCTCTAGTTTTGTCACATCAAGTTGATTGACCAAAGTGTATAACAAACTCTACTGAAATACTGAATATTTCAGTAGATAAATAAATAAAGACAATAAAAGCTGGTCCTTTCCTTAGACTTTACTGTGTAGTGCAGGGCTGATCCTATCAAATGTGGGGCCCAATTGGGACCATGTTGGCGGGGCCCCTAGACAAAGTGTTGCTGGCTACTGACACACCAAGTATTTAGGAAAATAAGGGCATACAGGCACAAATTAGAAAGGAAAGGGGCAGACAAGGTAAGAGAGTGAGAGGGATGAAATAGGGGCACATAATGGGGGCACCCAGGGTAAGAGAGAGAGAGGGAGGAAATAGGAGAGTGGACTGGGCCAATTAGTTTGGGGCAGGCTGGGCTGATTCAGCTTGGGAGCAGGCTTGGTTGGATTGGGGGCAGGCAGGGCCTATCAAGGTTGGAGGAAAGCTGGGCCTATGAGAGTTGGGGGCAGGCTAGACCTATGGAGTTGGGGGATAGGCTGGCTTATCAGAGTTGGGGGTGGGCTGGACCTATGGATTTGGGGATGGGCTGGACTCTCAGTTGCCCCCAACTCAAAGTTGGGGGCAGGGCAGCATCATGTGCTGAAGGAAATATTATCTGTGCTGCCCTGTGGTGCGGGGCCCCCAGAGGTGCGGGGCCCTATTGGGCCCAATTGGTCCAATAGGCCTAAGGCCGGCCCTGGTGTAGTGCTTCTCAACTAGTAGTAGGGTTGCCACCTTTTCTGGAAAAAAATACTGGCCTTCCTATATTTGTATGGTTTTTCCCTACAAATAACATTGGCATCAAGCAACATTTTTACCGGCCATGCCCTAACAGGCAGCAACCCTGTATATGCTGCAGTATATGCTGCAAATGAAACAAATTTGAAGCCAGCATATGAACCCTACACCCCACCGACAAGTTTACCAGTGCCATTGTGTGACCAGGTACATAGGTTAACAAGTAAACAATGGAGTATTGCCATCTAGTGGCCTACTTCCTAATATCACCTCCATAATACAATTATGTATGTTTAATATGACTATAAATACAGGCAAGGTAGTACTTTCCTACCCATAGTTGCCTTATTCACATGGCATCAATTAATCCATATTTAAGTATGTATTCAGTCCGTAAGTCACAAAAAACCTGGAAAGAGAAGGTAATACATTATTGGAAACACTTCAGACTACAATCTTCGTTTATTCCTAATGGCTCCATTGTCACCATTTTATGGATCCATTTTGACTCTGTAGGAGAAGTCACTTTCTGTCCAAACTCTTTCTGGAACCTGCACTTCCTCCAGTACTAGCCACCGTAAAGTTGCTGGACTTTGCTTGTGCAAATAAAAATGTTGGTGTGTTTTTTTATTATCAGGATCATAAGTGGTGATTAAATATTTGTGTTCCCATATCCTGAACTTGACCTTTCTGGAGGTTTGCCCTATGTACATCATCCCGCAGGGGCATTTTAGTGCATACACCACCGATTCAGAGTCACAGGTAAAATAACCCTTAATTGGTATCTTATACCCCTTCAGAGGATGTGTAACTATATCACCTTTGATAATGGAATAGCAACTCCCACAATGTTCAATATTTTGGGGGACCCAGAAAAAAACCCTGTTTTAGACATCTTCTCACAAATGTCTGATTTGACCAAGTGATCAGCTAGATTCCTACCATGTTTATAGGAAAATAATGGTTGTATCTTGCAGTATTTCCCCAATGAGGGATCTTTCTGTAATATTGACCAGGGTTGCAAGACCACTTTCTCCAAATTTTTACTAAGTGGCCATATTCACTAACAAGAGGAATACGTTGTTCAGTTTGCTTCTTAACACCTTTTCCCCAAGTGATATAGATGTATATAAGGACTGCACATCTATACTGCAGAGTAACCAGTCTGGAGATATGTATCCTATATCCCGCATTTTGCATAAAAATAACTGTGGTATCTCGTAAACACTGTGGAATCTGTTTGACCATGTCTTTTAAAAATGTATCAATAAATTGTGACAATGGTTGTAAATGGACCAAACCTTCGAGACAATTGGTCTACCAGGTGGATGTTCCAAACTTGTGTGTACCTTAGGGAGCAAGTACAGAACTGGTATGTGAGGATGTGTAACAGTTAAAAAGTCATGTCATGTTAATTATTATGCCAGATTCAAAAGCAGAAATCATCCAAATATCTATTATTTTCTTTATTTCCCAAGTGGGGTCTGTTTCTAAGGGTCTATAGTGTAGTTCATTCTGTGCCTCAGATACATATGCTTCCTTATCTAAGATTACAGTAGCACCCCCATTATCAGCCGTTTTGATTACAATATCTCTTTTGGACTGTTGAGCGTTAAAGGCTTGTCTATCCGTTCTAGTAATATTGTATCTTATACTCTTCTTATCAAAGTGTTCCCAAATCTTCTCAGCTTCAGGCATTACCACTTTTTCAAATATAGTAAGTGCCTCATTCGTTACATCAGGTACAAATTACTCTTAGGTCTTAATTTCACATTTTTATCAGACATTGGTACTATTTCTTTATCGTCAGGGAAACACATTTTCAGTTTCAGCCTTCTTATAAATTTAAAGAAGTCAACTTTCCATGAAAAAAGTCTGGTGTACATGTGGGGTAAAGCCCAATCCTTTGTTAATAATTGGAGAGATTAATACATACTGTAAGTCCATTACTTTTAGATTCCTCTATGGTTGGTAAAACTGTCTCTGCACCGGAGGGCGCCTCGATCTGCAATGTATTTGCTCTATGTCCGGTCCTTCATTTCTGCCCATTGCTGCAGTGTGTCCCTGGTCCTCTCTGCGCCCTCCCCCTGTGTGCTGACGCCGGACCCGATCGGAAAAAAGATACACTGAATCAGCATGTCTGAGGTCACAAAATGATCTTACACCGCACAACCCCCAAGTGACCTGACCAATTGCTTACGGTTGATCCATTAGGTCAGTGCAACAAGGCCATGCATGGGTGCGTCATATTGCACCAATTTCTGTCCAGCCGTTCCACAGAATAATTGCTCTTGTACCAGGTCTGCTTTACACATGATTTCCTATAAATGGACTTATTAATGTTATTATCTGAGCAACAATTTCCATCTGAACTGCACCACACAAATATATGCACAAGCCCTTGAAATTATAATTATATCATAAAATAAATGACGGCCTTGAATGTGAGAGTATGCCATAGAGCTGTAACTGAGTAAATGAAAGCATTGCTTCCTACATTGAAAAAGGAAAAAGGTAAAAGGTAAAAGGTGGGCAGTAAGTGCGTACTGATGCATGGGTAGTTCTGGCTGAGTCCAATGGATTTATGATTGACATCTCCGGTTTAAAAAAACATTTAAGCATTGCTTTCAATATGAAAAAAAAAACACTTTTAATTTACGACCAGATGTAAGTTTTATGGAGATGTGAATAGTTGAACGATTTAGTTGCAACTTTAGGAATCCACGGGTTATTGCTTACCCCCCCCCCCCCAAATATAAATCACCTGCTCTGCGATGTGTAGAAAAGGTTAATGACTGGTTTATTCCCAGTGTGCTGCGGTTGGATTGTGCACCTGACACTCACACAGGATTCTGGCTGCACTCCCTGGGCTACATTCCTCTGTGTTTCCCAGGCCTGCCAAAGCCCATAAATCCCACTGAGTGTTAGATGGGAATAAAAGCCATTGAGTGATGAAGGGCTGGGGCAATATATCTCTATGCCCATTGTATAGGAATCGGGGCCAGCAGAAGAGAGCCAGATAGACAAGATGCCTGTTGCTTGGCATGTTAGGGATGAAATATCTTCTCTTAAATTAAATTCATACAATATTTACCGTCGCACCAGGAGAAGAAGGCTCTTTAAGAAAATATGCAATAAAGTGATTCAATAATTCATGGCGAGTTTGGAGAAGGGGAGGGAGGGGACACCCTTGGTTCTTGTTTTGGGATTGTGACTTAGTAAATGTAGCAAATGGAAACATGAAATGTGCCTGGAGGCGAATAATATTATAGAGCAACACCAGCAGACGGCTAATAAAAAAAGCTGCAGAGAGGGGGGGAGGTAGGAGGGAAAGAGAGAACAGGCTAAAGAAAGGAGAGATTACAGAAAACACACCAAGGAAGGAAGTAGGGACACTTAACCCATGTTCGCCCGCAATTAATTTTCCATTTCTGTAGGAAAGCAAAGATGTTTACCATTCAAGAATTATAAAAAAAATGCAGGAACAAAGGTTTTAAAAAACAGACTATGTTTATGGCATTTAGATACCTGATATCTTACTCTGACAAACCTGCCTTCACTTCAAGGCCCTCTGTTCAGCTGCTGGTCAGTGAACATTAAACAGTACAATCATTCTTTTAATTTTTTGCCATAATTCATTTTTCTTTGAGCTAAACCTGCTGATTTTACCTTATTATGCATGCATTGGTGCTTACCCAATCACAAACCTTATATACAACAACATGATGTTTCATGCAGTTCTCTTACAGGTACAAGGAAGCTAAACCAAAATATGACACCTTGGAAATCAATACAAGATAAATTTGAAGAGTGTGGTGCCTGTTTGTGGCTTTGCAGAGCTGATCCACGAGTAGTGGGACTGGATTGTAGAAGAAGACCTGCTCAGCAGATGGTTTGTGACTGGTTAAACCTGCATGCATGCAGTCAGTGTCTAGAGAGTATATTACACCAGAATATAATTTGAAAAGATCAGTGTCCCTTTAAAATGTCTGTTAAAATATTACTTTTTGAAACATCATTTCTTCATTTGCAAGCTTTAGAAAGCCAGCGGAAAGATATGACCCATTAACTGAACCTTTTTTTTTTGCAGATCAGGTAACTTTTTAGGTTCATGACTGCCTGTATTAATTTGTACCTTCTTTAAACCTCATTACTGAAATTTTTATGAAAATACGTAATTAATAATAATAAGACAGGAATATTATAACTGTAATCTACTGCTGTTAAAATAAAAAAAAGGCAACGTTTTTTTTTATACATAAGTTTTCCTCATTTACAGTTTCTGTAAAATCGTCAGGTGGGAGTGGTCCTAATGCATGAGCTCAATATTTGGGTATCCAATCATGTAAGCACTTTGAACACGTTGCAGAAAAGGAACCAGAAATTGTTAATGTAGCTCGTTACATGTATGCTAAGGCAATGGTTGTCAGACATTTTCACTCTAAGGACCTGTATATAGATACAGGAAAACATTGGCATATCAGTTATTTGTGACCTTTCAGGTGTATCTATAACAGCATGTAGGTATTCTCCCCAAATCTTACATTAATTGGCCTTTAGGCTGAGACCCCCCCATGACTGCCCCCCTCCAGGGATGGCAGTCCTGCTGATTGCAAACTATTACCCTTTTACAGAAAAATTAATCAAATTAAAATAATTTTCTCTTAAAGAACCAAGCAGTGTTCCTTATTGTAGCACTGTAACACCATAAACACATACATTTAGTGTTGTTTGCTTAAGGAAATGACCCGTTATGACATTGTATATGCTTACTATCTCAGATATGTCTGTTAGCCACTATACAGAGCTTTCAAGAGCAAAATGTAGGCCTATCTCTGCCCATGTAGCATAATAAGGGTTAGCTTCCCTCAGACAGGTCTACAGATTTGATTTATAACAATTGCTACACAGTAATAGATAGCTGGTGGGCAATTTTAAATAACAATCTCATTCTATATCCTAACTCTCTCTCTACTGGGACCTCTGATTAATTACCGATAGGTGGAAGCATTTGACATTTTTCAGCACATTTGTAGTTGGTATTATGGTGGTTGCAGGTGCTTTTTAGTTATCACATAGGAGGTGGAGAATTTATATAAGCTGAGGAAAGATGGGCAACTAGTAATTTAAATGGTAGGATTGTTGCTGCTCATAAGCTCAACTTAGTGCCGCTCTACATCCTCATGTTTGGTGTGCCATTAGGAAATACATCAACGTGGATAGGTCAAATGTTGTTGTTTCAGTGATTCCCTAATTTGGTTATTCCTCCTAAGCTGAATTGATATGCCACTGATACATTTAAGGCTATGCCCAAAATTGGGTAAACAGGGTGATGTACAGGTTGTGCCATTAGGATTAAATTAAGATGCTGGCATCCAGGAAGGGTGCTGGTTGGCCATAAATAATATTCTTGTGTCCTGCTCTATATAACTGTTTCCACATGCATTTAGTGTCTTGCAATAGCAAAGGAGTATTAATTGACATACACTATAGTATTAGTTTTAAAACTTCAGTTCTCCTTTCATATTATTGTTTCATGTGTCTATTCCTTTGCCCACCCCAGCTAAATGAAATGCTTATAATCTCTTTTTCACATAACAAGGAGCCTGAAAAATTTATGTTAGTAAAATCTGACACATAATAGAAATTCCAACTGTGAATTATGTTTTTTGATATTTATATATTTACATAGATATTGGGGACTCAACTGGAAACAACCACAGATCACAAGTATCACATTAATTGTCAGCTTAGGTGGGTAATATGCATCTCTGGCTGAGAGAGCCTGTGCTTTTTAGACAAATACTATGTACTGGTGTGCTCAGTCGCAGTAAGACTCTGCGTGTAGTCATTTTTATTATATTACTGACATACTTCCAGCTTAGGTTTCAAGATGCAAACCAAGAACCATTTCTCCATATTGAAATTGCCGATCCTGTGCAAGGACTGTTTCATGAAATGAGAGAAGGCACTTCAATCAAAAGCAATAGCTGAAAACCCACTGAGCACATCCAGCCATAATTTATTTTGCATGTTTTACTGGTGAAACAAGAGGATGAACAAACAGGATTAGCATTATTTTGTGCTAGGCTTGCAGGATAGAATAGAATGATGTACTGTGCACTGGAAAACCTACAGACATGATCAATAATCAGAATGATAGGTACTAGGAACAAGCCAGTGATTATCTCCTCTCAGTCTGCTTCCTTTACCAGGGGTTACTGAATTTAAATCTGTTAAGTAACTGCAAGTACTCATCTTTCTTTGGAGACATAACCACAGGGATTGCAGATGTTGCAACTTCCTTCTGGTCCTGAAACCTGGGACATTTCACTCGGACAAAGTGTTACATATTTAACTTGGGATGAAGAGAAATTGGTATAAAGTAGATGAGGCTACTGAAAAATGCCTTACCCTTTAAACAAAACAGGGATTGCTTGTCCATATATTGCAATATATTTAAGCTGGCCAACTTCGTCAAAGTCATCCCATATCTGGCCAGTCCTATGCTCAATTTTATCTGATTCATTAAGAATTCTATTGCTTCATTATACATTTTACAAAGGGACTAAGTTTTACCTGCAACTTACTTGCTGCTTTCAAAGTAAAACTCCCAAACTTGGCTGCCCTTTTATTAGACACCAGTGAGATCACCTGACTATAGCTGGGAAGGGTGGGAGCTACAACATGGAGCTGGTCACTGCTCCTGTATAACTATAACTAACAAGGGAAAGTTGTGCTCACCACTAATTTTTAAAACCATTAGGCGGGGGTGCAATGAGGTTGTGACCACAAAATACATATAGACAAATACAAGAGTCCTCTGCACTCAACCCATTATCAATATATTTAAGACAGAGACATTTTGTGCAGACTGCTACTGAAAAATGCCTTACCCTTTAAACAAAACAGGGATTGTTTGTCCATATATTGCAATATATTTAAGATGGCCAACTACATCAAAGTCATCCCATATCTGGCCAGTCCTATGCTCAATTTTCATCTGATGACTTTGACGTAGTTGGCCATCTTAAATATATTGCAATATATGGACAAACAATCCCTGTTTTGTTTAAAGGGTAAGGAAAGAAAGAATCCCAGGTGTCCAGCCCCACTATAGCTGGCCATGAACACAGTTTATTCCTGATGCAGCACACCAACCTTGTAGCAGTGTAGAAGTGTGCCATCCTCTCCACCCCCCCATTTGTTTATAGGACCCACAAGCAAGCCCGTAATGCGCATAGGGCAAGTAAAGATAACAGGGATGGACTTGTTTCAAGCAGTATATCAGGACACAAAAAATTAAGATTTAAAAGGAGACCCAACTATTTGAGTTGTTGCAGCTGGATGAAAACTGGATGGTGTCTGTGAAGGACATGAACCCCTTTCACCTTCCACAGTTATATGACAATGAATGTGAAGTACTGCAGTGTGGTTTTGTTTTTTAACCTCTTATTAGCAGAGACTCTGAAAACCCAAGGCATGTTAAATTCTGCATTGGTCCATGAAGAACTCTCCATGCTGCTTCCGGCATATAATCCTTTGCTGGTACTTGTCTACAAGTGGGGCGAGAAGCAAATCAGTTTTAATCCGAATCTGTGCTGGAATGTGCTGTTGGCCCCTAGGAAGATGCCGCAAACATCAGCCAAGCAATTAATGGTCAAAAGTATTTTTCAATAATGAATAAATAGCTGCTGAGCACTGATAACTCCAGTGCCTATAGCCCTAGGTTCCTACAATGAAACTGCTACTTGGTAACATTTCAAGGTTGAAAAGGGTGATTTGTGGTGGAGCTGATTTGAATGTGAAAAGGACTTTCTGAATGTTAATAGTCAACCATTATTTATTCATACAGCTATTTTACAGAGTGCCAGCATTCAGGTAACTTGCTATATAATCATCAGATTGTGTATTTACAGTCTAATTGGCTACCAGAAGCTACCAGAAATGATCTAGTGCTTCTTTAACGACCTCTACTGGAAACATATAGGGGGTTATTTACTAAACTGTCTGGCTTTTTGGGCAAAAACTCTAATTTGTCATGAAAAAAACCCCTCTGATTTATTATACCCCGATGCTGAAAAAAGCCTGAATCTGAAAATCCACAATCTCAGACCTGTAGAGGTCCTGTATAAGTCAATGGGAGAAGTACAAATCTCAATTTGCAGTTAAAGTGGTTTGCGCTGGGTTTAGCCTGAAAATCCGAAAAAATTCTGCATTCCCACTTCTTAGAGACATGCATAATTATGTTTCAAAAAAAAAAAAAAACAGACGCACACATAGCAAAAAAGTTATTTTAAAGAAGAGATTCAGAGACCAGATGTATAGTCAGACTATATTATCTAGTTATAAATCAGCTTCTGAATCTCAATCCCTCAAACTACAATATATGATGAATATTTTTTCTAGGTACTGTAATTCAGCAATTATATAGTTGCTAAAGGGACACAGGTTGGGTGCTAGATGCCAGTGCAGGAACAAACTTGATTTGTAATAAGAGACCCTGAGACTCCGCTCATAAAGAAGTGGCAGGTGGATATAACAATACAAGTAATTCTTTATTTAGCTGCAAGGTCGTAGATAAGGGCAAAAAGCTGGATGAAGTCTTAGTATTCTAACAGGATTAACAATCATGTAAGTAGTAATAAGCATAAAATGTAATGTTATACCACACAACACTATTTATTAAGCAGCTAAACTATAGATAATGATTGGGCAGGATCCCAGCTCAATTCTTGCGCAACAAGCTTTCAGCAACTCAGAGATATTACATTCTCCTTAGAGCCTTACAGTGCGAACAAGAGACAAGTCGGCTGCTGGATAAATTAGTCTTAAGAGCTGACAAGAGCTGGTGCTTAAAGGGAAATAATAGATACATTCTTAGAAATCACTTTGTAAAATGCACACATTTGTCCAGTAGCAGCTGGTTAAAGAAATGCTCCTTGTCCCTTAAGTGTGCATCCTGAATATTTGCCCAACGAGAACCAATAAAAAGTGGAGTGGTTGGAAAACAGAGTCCATCCAGCTGCAGAAAATAAAATGTGCATGTGCCATGTTCTTACAAATTCATTGTTTTAAATGGGGAGGGGAGAGTAAGACCTGTTTTTGCTTAAAAGGACAATGTACCCCCTTATTTAATGAAGTTTGTGCTTAACATACATTTTGCCTTTTGTTTTAATTATGAAAAATCTAGGGTTTTTGTTATCCCTTTATCTAAACAGGACAAACAGGGTTAGGGAATTTAACTCCATGTTTGGTCGTTGCGAGGATATAGATAACTAGATTACGAGTATTCAACCCCCTCCCTTCATACTTCGTTGCAAAATCTTTTAAAGAAGGAGACTATTATATCTGTGTGTTGTAATCGAATTATCTACCTTGCAATGACCAATCATGGAAGAATATACATTTCCCTGTTTAGCTCAAGAAATAACAAAAAACATAGATTTCTTCAATGTAGATAACCTATTCACGTTGAATACTTCTCTTTAAATATGCAGCCGTCATGTTCTGCTTTACCATAATATGAAGTTGGCCTTGTTTTTTTTTACCTGAAATGAAACATTATTTTCCAAAAGTCCGGTACCAGTGGAGTTAGGAGCAAAATTCCAGTGAAGTTCGGAGCAACATTTCAGAAATATTGAATGGCTTTACAAGGAGGAGCGTCCTACCGCAAAGCACAATACATCTGAATTTATTCTATTCTTTATGCTTTACATAAATATTGTCAAATGCACATTACATTCACCAATGCTGTTTTGTTTGATCCTGACTGCTGAAACTACAATTCTTTAAGCAGAAAATGGATTTTCAGTAATTTCCAGTGAAGCTGCATCCTAAACAATGCTTGCCCTTCTGTCAATGGGCTAGACAGAAGATTAATAGGTGTTGACAGAAGCATTGCTTTAGGAGTCAGTGTTATACATACACCATGGTCTTTTCTAAATACAGGTGTTCCTCTCACAATAATATATCCTGTGGTGCACAGCATGGGTGAGTGCCGGACTTGTGGTTGCAGTGCCATCTTCACAGAGAACTTGAAAGCTTTCTGCCACTCTAAAAGGTTGGAAAGAATAATTAGCTGGTTGGTAACTAAAAGAACTGTTAAATTGGCTGTTTGTTATGGTGGGAAGCAAACATTGGCTTTTATTTATCTGGGATCTTCTGTGCTCCTGGCCCTGCTGAACCATTACAGAAATCACAGTAAGCCTGACTGAGAGGAGGTCTATAACAAGAGAAACTAGATAAAGCACACTGACAAAGAGAAGGTAAGAAATACACCTTATTTTATGGACTGCAGTTAACAATATAATTCTGACTCTGAGAGAAAATGTGTCCTGAACCCACATGGAACTCTGTTCTGAATGTAACCAGTAGATCATTTATACCTAATAAGTGACCCATTAAGGAATCTTATCAAATTGGCATACATCAGTAAATATTGATCTTGATTACTTGATCACCTGACAGGAAACCATTTAAGTTCTAGCAGTTAACGGGTAGAAGTGTGACAATAAAAGATACGCCTCTGTCCATTTATTGGCTGATGTGACTTGGCAGATTTGCATACCCTCAGCTTATGCTTGAAGGGCATGTCAAGGCAAAAAAATAAAATCCAATTTTTACTTTCTTTAATGAAAAAGAAACCTATCTCCAATATACTTTGATTATAAAATATGTACCGTTTTTATAAGAAACCTGACTGTATGCAGTGAGATTCTCCCTTCATTTACTGCTGTGGATAGGAATTGTCAGATGGTCCCTAACTGCTGAGCAGGGAAACAATTATACTTATCGACAGCAGGGGGAGCTCTCGCCTTACTTCCCAGCCATGCAGAACTCAAGCAGCTTTGTTTGTGATGATCCCTAAGCAGCCCAGACCACACGGAGCATGTGCACAAACGATGTTTAACAAAGTTACAAGATGGTGACCCCCTGTAGCCAACTTTGAAAGCATAAATTATTTGTTTGATTAGGCTTGTGGTGCAGTAAGTTCATGTGTATATTTAGTATACAAAATACAGCATTTCTAGCCTTATTCTATTTTAGACTTTACATGCCTTTTAAGAACAGTAAGCCTAATAGGAGCCATAGGGCTGAACTTTAGTACTTTAAATGGCAGCATGTCAATATCAGATTATCCAATGGCATATGCTATTAGAAAAATATATATTTTATGAAAAGGCTTCTTTTTGGATGAAGCAGTGCATTATGGCTTTTTTATGTGATATATGTTTATAGAGACCTGCAATGTTCAGGGGTATAGTTTGCCTTTTCTTCCTGATGCAGTCATGCTGTAGGTATTCTGCAAGACACAGCACTAGGGATGCACCGAATCCACTTTTTTGGATTCGGCCGAACCCCCGAATCCTTCACTAAAGATTCGGCCGAATACCGAACCGAATCCGAACCCTAATTTGCATATGCAAATTAGGGGTGGGAAGGGGAAAACATTTTTTACTTCCTTGTTTTCTGACAAAAAGTCACGCAATTTCCCTCCCGCCCCTAATTTGCATATGCAAATTAGGATTCGGATTCGGTTCGGCCAGGCAGAAGGATTCGGCCGAATCCGAATGCTGCTGAAAAAGGCCGAATCCTGGCCGAATCCCGAACCGAATCCTGGATTCGGTGCATCCCTACACAGCACCAAAAGGCACAATGAACTGTAGCACAAAATGTCAGTATATGGTATAATGTAATAAAAACTGTATGTATTAAACATTTGCGGCAGGTTTAATCACTGATATCAACCATGTCACCATGTTATCGGTTGCTATGGGTTACTGCACCAGGGCAGAATTGGTACCTTCTATTATATGTGGGCGACTGGCTGGCTTGGATCCATTATCCCGAAACCAAATTACGAGAAGGTCATCTCCCATAGACTCTATTTTAATCAAATAATTCATCCTTTTAATCTGTAAAACAGAACAGCACCTTTTACTTGATCCTAGATAAGCTATAGGTAATTAACCCTTACTGGTGGGGAAACAATCCTATTGGGTTTAATTAATTAAACCCAAAATTAAATGTTTCATTAGTGATTTTTAGCAGATTTAGGGGGTTTATTTATCAAAGGTCGAGATTGTAAGGTTTTTTCTACCTCGAATAAGCTCACAACTCGAATGTTTGCTTATTCATGAAAAAACCTGAATGCAAAAAACTCGAATTAATGCAATTGGGTGGAACTTGAATACTCAAATTGATCGAGTTATTGATGAAAAAACTTTGAATACCTAGGGGCACATTTACTTAGCTCAAGTGAAGGATTAGAAGGAAAAATACTTCGAATTTCGAAGTATTTTTTTGGCTACTTTGACCATCGAATTGGCTACTTCGACCTTCGACTACGACTTTGAAACGAACGATTCAAACTAAAAATCGTTAGACTATTTGACTATTCGATAGTCGAAGTACTGTCTCTTTAATAAAAACTTCGACCACCTACTTCGCCACCTAAAACCTACCGAGCACCAATGTTAGCCTATGGGGAAGGTCCCCATAGGCTTTCTAGGTAATTTCTGATTGAAGGAAAATCATTCGATCGATGGATTAAAATCCTTCGAATCATTCGATTCAAAGGATTTAATCGTTCGATTGAATGATTTTTCCTTCAATCGTTTGATCGAACGAATTGCGGTAAATTCTCTTTCTGCATCATAACCCAAAGTGCATTGCACTGTGATGTTCCTTTCCTTATTATGGCTGTTGATACAAAGTAACAGTAGTCAGTCAGCTCAGCAAGGTAGTCAGAAAGATCAGCAGGAGAGCAAGGGAACTTAGGGAACTGTTCCAAACCATTAAAAATCATTAAAAGTCAGCATATTTTTTAATTGATGTATATTGAAAAGTCGCTTGAAATTATGTTTACTGTTCAAAAAGCAAAAAACATAAGTTATGTTTTGTGGAGTTCCCCTTTAAAAAAACAGCTTTATATATATATATATATATATATATATATATCTATCTATATATATATATATATATATATATATATATATATATATACATATATATATATATATATATCATATTATATACACATTAAATTTCATACATTGGCATTTGAATGTAGTTGAACACATTTCTTGTGTGTATTTTATTTGATCCCATTTTTTCTTCAATATCCCTTCTAGGCGATAGGATATTTTTACCTTACTGTTATAATAATTAAAAATTCAACACTTTAAGAACTCCCTGGAATTCTCCTTGCAGCAATTTTCATCCCACCAGACAGGTACAGAATTTCAACACATAGATTTTTTTTATTAGGTACTAATATATATTTTTTCCTTCATGCATTAACTACAGTATATACAGATGAAATTGTATTAGGGGATTATGTAATATAAATTAAATATGTCCAGGAGCTGTAACTCACAACAACCAATCAGCAGGTAGCATTTACTGGTCACTTGTTTAAAAGCAAGCACCTTATTGGTTGGTATAGGTCAATGCAAACTTCATGACTTTGATTACATTTGGGGGCTAATTTTAATTTTTTTGTGAGTTTTTAAATGTTTATTTTTCTGTTATACAACTCCCCAGCATATTAGATAAAATAAATAATGAAGACAAGCTGACCAGAGAGGTTGAAAAGTCTGTAACATACTCATTTACATATGTGTTTGTGTAAATAAGTATGTATAACATGTAAGTAATATGTGCCATTACCTTTAGAGGCTGATTTATCATCTATTGAATTTTAATTTTTACCTTGAGTCAAAAAATTTTGCCCTAAAACTCATGGATTTTAATTATTTTTTAGTATTTTTTCAGCACAAAAATAATACCTCGGCATCTGAAAGCTTGCCAGGTTATGTAGAAGTCAATGGGAGCTGTCCCAGGCAAAATGTATGTGATTTATTTAATTCAAGTTTTTACATTTTTTTGAGAGTATTTAGACCCATTGAAAATTATGAACAGACTACCAATACTAAGTTTTTGAGTTTTCGTCCATGGTTTTATGCATTTGCGTTTTTTATTATAATTTTTTTTATAAATGAGCTTACATTCAAGTTTTACTAAATTTTGAGTTTATTTGAATTAGAAAATTAGGAAAATTTCACAAAAGGGTGTTTTTTTTGCGCTAAAACGCACAAACCCAAATTATAGCTTTGAATCAAATATTTATTAAGCTACAAAATGTAAAAATGTGAATGTAAATCTTTGGCATCTAAAAGCTTGAAAGGCCATATAGAAGTCAATAGGCATTGGCCTAGACAAAATTTCAATTGCAAGATCTAACAAACAGAACTGGACTTGCATCCTACGGGCAAGTAAATTGAATTTTTATATCTAGCTATAGGAGACTTTCATCAATTAGTAAGCAGCCAATGGCATTATGGCTGCTGGGTTGTTAGTGGCGGTGCCAGGGGAGATTATCTATCTGCCTTCCCCCATCTGTGTCTCTTGGTGTCACTGAAACAGCAGCCAGACCTCAGTCTAGTTTATTTGGATATTTTAATGGACTACTCTGTCTACTCATTTTAAAAGTTTAACCAGTTCTTCTGAAAGATTCATTTGTTAAAAAAAATAGCAGATTTTTAAAAATCCTACAAAGTTTGTTCATCGCTAGTTGTTTTAGCATACTCAGCAACTAATGTTAATGGCATAATGGTAGTGTTTTTTCCATGATACCTCCCTTAAAGATACCTGCATAAAGGGATGTCTCCTGTCATCACTTTTGCAGTCATCACTGCAAAGATTTTCTGACAGATTTTCATTGGAAATAGTTCTAGTTTCTGGTCAACCAGCAAGTGGCACCAACCTCTAAGATTGGCCTGGAGAGAAATCCCCCTCTAGTGCTCAAACTAGGTGTTTCCTCTTCCAGCCTGAGAAAAACTGATGGCAGTATGGGCAACAGGCCAGTACAAAGGAAAAGGGGGCATCGCTTAGCTAGGACTAGAGGTGTTCAGTGTTTCAGATTCATCTAGGGTTGCCACCTTTTCTGGAAAAAAATACTGGCCCTCCTATATATTTCTCTTTTTTCCTATTAATAACATTGGGATCGACCATCATTTTTACCAGCCAGGACGGTAAAATACCATCCAGGTGGCAACCCTAGATTCCTAGGGGTGATTAGGTAGCTTTGGTACTTTGCTATCCCCTGTATTAGAGCTGCTGAATTAAACCTGCATTGGTTCATCATATGCTTGAGTAAGATGTCTGCCCTACACAGTAAAGGCCTACCCAACTCCCACTTCACTGGAAGAGGGCTACCAATTATTGGTAGCAACTTTACAAGGAGGCACTGTGGGTATTTGGCCTTTCTCCCCTACCTGAAAAATCCTCACAAAGAAAAATTATATCTGCCATTAGCCTAAAATATCTCCTCACAGCATCGCCCTTGAAGAAATTAAGATGAATAATAAGAAACGATGGGAGGATTAATAAAAGCAAATGAAGCCAAACAACAAAACAACAAAAAGCTGCAAAAATGTACAGGGCTCCTTGAGGTGCTGGGTGCATAGGGTCTGTACTTGGATCACTTCCACTTTGGCAGGTGCAATTGAGACCTGTACCTAATACCCGCCATAGTTAGGCATTAATTACAGGACTACCTAGGACCATGCATCCCCTGTGAGTTCTAAATTACATACATGCTAGGGACATACAAGGGGATGCCCATTTGCCTTCCACCTCCCACCCTTTAATGCAGGCAGAGCTGAATGCAGATTAAAGGGCAACTCAAGTTGTGCCTCTGGGTGAAAGGTGCAATTCTGAATGGGACACGATGCATAGAGCAAAACATATGGCACTCTGTAAAGTCTCATTTTTTTGTAAACAAGAGCCATATGACTATAACACTACTAAAATATATGCAATATAGGCAATAGGATGATAGGAATATACCTTACATGTTGACTGGTCTTGAAATAAAATATTATTAAAATATTAAGGAATCATTTTTATTATAATTCCTGTAGGAAAGGATTCAATAAACAGATTATATTATTTGCACAGGTCTCAAATCGTGTAATGACGCTATTTGTTTTTGCCAAAGAGAAGAATTACCATCTTTTACTGAAATTAGCTCTGCACTCTAAGCATACAAGTTTTTTTTTCTCACAAACACCTTTTCTGTTCTAACTTCCCTTCTTGTATCCTTCACTCTTCTCCCTCTCTGCTCTGGGGTGAGCACCAAAGAAAAGAAATCAATAGGTAAAAGAGCTGCTTGTTTTATCCCCCCAAACAATCGCCTCTGTAGATCAATCACTCTGTGTGAGTTATTTATCTTCCAAGGAAGCGAGACGCCTCATAGCCATACAGCATAGGAACGTGCAGGTTTAGAGCCACCCACAGTACACTCTATAAAAGTACATGCGCATTCAAACATGCTGGTTGCCACACGCACTCCTAGTACCTAAAAATCAATTTGTATATCAAATGCAGTTTTCTGTACATCCAAACAAGCACATGGAGAGACTTGTGAGTGTCTATGCAGGGGGCTCAAGAGCAGGTGCACAGCCTAACTCATAGTCAACAGCAGAAAAAATAGATATTTTTCTCTATACATATTCTCTTATATGATCTTTAAGACTATAAAGAGGGTCTTGTGAATGTCTATACAGGAGGCCCAAGAGTGTAGGCCTTCAACTAAACTCATAGTGGACAGCAGAAATAAGCTTTTTTTCTATATATTATTATATGCTTTTTAAATACTCAGCACCAGTTAATTGTATATATCTCTGCTGCATGACTTTAAAAATTTCGCAGCAGAGATCTGTTTTTCTGACTTTTATTTCACATATTTTTGTTTGCTAAAAAAGCTGTCCTTCAATTGTAGTTTTCCAAGACGTTCACATTTTTTCTGAAACATTTCTAGTTGCTCAACCCCTCCACTGAACACAATTCTGCAGGAGATTTAAAGACTATATAATACTTTTAAAACCATTACATCTTCTTTGTAAAGAGCTCAATAATATATCATTACTAAAAATGTGTGCAGATACCATCACCTGTTACAAGGCCTTCAAGTATTAACAGCTGAAACAATGTCCCACATGTGAACATCTTATAACATTAAGGGGCCCATTTAAAAACCTAAATTTTTTCTGTTTTTTAGGGGGAAAACTCAATTTTTTCATCTCAAACCAGTTGAGGTCATGTAGAAGTCAAGGACAGATGTCCTTTTTACAAATTGGCGATATCGTGATCTAGGTTTCATGCGATAATGCAAAAAGTTAGGAGCTTTTGGGCGACAACTTGACAAATTGGAGTGATTTGGGCATCAAATCTGGAAAACGGGAGCGATTCGGATTTTGCTCAGTTTTATTGAGGCTTTTCCCAACCTGACTTTTTCGAGCTGATTTTTTGATAAAGGAGTTAAATTCGTGCATGGGAGTTAGGTGTGTCCTGTTTTTAATAAAAATTTTGATAATTTTGAGTTTCAGTTAATGTGCCCCTAATGTTTTTATAATCCATTCTGCTACAAGAAAAGAGAAAACAGAAAGGAAGCCTGGTACCAGAGAGGAAAAAAGGCTGCTGGGGCACTTCACCTTACACTGTTATTACAGGGAGGCCGATTAATTCATTTTTGAGATCAAAAATTAAAATTGTGGAATTTTTTTCCCATAGATCGTTAACACATTGAAGAAAAAACTTAAACTTGTTCAATCTCTGTAAAACGAATGAGCACATACGAAGATCCCATTGTCCCATTTTTTTTTTGATAAATTGAGAAAGCTTTTCAAAGAAATTCAGCACCACAATTTGAACACATCTTGACTATTGATACTTTTAGCCATTTTTGTTACACCTGTTCAGTAGGGCTACATTTTACTTGGTGTCCTTGTAACTGTCGTTATTTTAAGGCATCAAGCTTTTAATTAGAACATTTCCCCCATGCCACTATGGATCCTTCACAGTTTTCCTGATATAGTGGGTAAGCACTACTAGGAAAGTCATCCACATTTACATGGGAGAAGGTGAATGAAGGATTCCACAAGTACTGAATAGACAAGAACAGTTGTTGGAAAGTAGTTGATTGAATTTGTGTTACTGGACAGGAAGGGAAATACAGGTATTTCATTATAATAATTTATTATCAAATGTTTAAATCGCCTTTTGCTTAAATTATTCTCATAATACTGGATTTTCAAATAAAAGTAATTTTTATGCAAAGCCAAGTGCCCCTTATCTCCATGTAAGTAATTATTACTAAAAAGAGAAGTGCTGCTGTTGACATCTGATAATAGCACTTGAATTAAACTGAGATAATACATACACACACGATAAATAGATTTCTTCAGAACTTAGGCTTTAGAGGGCAGAAAAGAACTGCTAGACCCAAAAATATGCTTGACGAAGGGCCAAGATTTGTTAGTTTATTACTTTTGTGTGAGGTGAAATCCAAGGCATATATTTTCCCAGAATTCTTCTCATTCTATCTTTGCTGCAACACCAGATTCTGGAACAGACTTCACATTTCACTGCCATATGAAGTATATTCGGTGGAAGTGTGGGAAGAGCGGCTCTTGGACAACGTGTCCATTTGACCTGCAGTCTGGGTGACAGCTGTGTGATGGAATTAGAGGGCAGTGAGGGGAGGTGACAGGGAACAAAATGACAGAGGAACAGGCTGCATCAACTTCTTATGACACTGGCCCTGTCATACCCAGATGGTAGGTTATTTTGTCACCTTCTTTGCTGTAGTGAAGATGAGAAAATATAAACCGTGACCAGATTTAAGAGAAACAGTTTTTAGTTTAACTGTTTTGGTGCCAATGACATATGCATTATTTTACTGTATATGAACAAATACCTGTGGTTTATCATGTCCCTGATTTTAGTTCAGTTCTTTTATATGCAAGTATATGGAGAACTGGCAGAAAGACAGACATAATCATCATAATAATCATCTCTGCACTATTCTTCATAATCTTGTCCCGGGCTTAGCCACTGACTTCCATACCAACACCCTCTTGGAACCATGGAACACCAGTTGGGCAGTCTTATGCACTTGAACTCCTTTTCCATTCTAATACAAGGTCAACGTCTTCCAAAGTCACCAAGACGCTTTTCCTCTTGGCATGTCAAAGCATTAATTAATTGGGGCAGACATCTTATTAAGTTTTTTGAGCTTCATCACTTTTTCTTAAAAAACACCCCCTTGCTCTACTAATGGTAAGCAGATGAAAGAAGTGCTCTCAAACGGCATCTCTTGCAGAGAATAATACAACTTCTTCTAACTGCCCTCCCTACTTGAGAAGCCACCCAACCATGTGATCAAAGAATGTAATCCAAAAGGAGGCCAGATCATCTAGACTTTTAGAAATGTAAATATCAGTTTACCAAGCTTACAATACCCGTATTTCTATGGCAAACCTTTGATATTGGATTATTTATAGTTAAACCACACAGTTTTGTGTACCCTTTTATTCCACTCTCTGTTTTTACATCTCCTGAACCCTCTTTCAAATTAAATGAAATTAATTGAATTCAAAAAAGGGGGGCTGTGGGTGCACCCCAAGGCTAAGTTAAAATGTGTTTAAATACAATGGAAGTGCTACTGATTTGGCCAATTAGTCAATGCACATTCCTTGGTCCCCTGTTTCATAAGTAATTCTCATTACTGTCTCATAAGTAATTCAATATATATTCATAAGTGCATGTATTTAACAGGGGTTTTTAGTTACAAAGTTATGATCATAAAGTTGATAAGCCACCATACCACATCAAGGTAAACTCCATACGGTGGTCCCTAACTTGTTTACCTCCAGGACATTTTGGGCAGTTGCAAAAAAAGTTGCGAAAGCTAGTGTCTGGGGAGAATCTAGCCCTCTGATTGAAACCAATGCCAAGGTCAGGAGACACTTATCCCAAGGAATGCTACTATGCAGGGAGGCACAAACCTTTTTTATACTATGACCAGAGGTAAATAGTTAGGGAACACCGTATGGGGTTTACCTTGACATGGTATGGTGGCGTATCAACTTTATGACCATAACTTTGTAACTAAAACCCCCTGTTTTTGTAAATACATGCACTTGCATTTATACTGAATTATTTTTGAGACAGGAGACCAGGGAATGTGCATTAATTAATTGGCCAAATTAGTAGCACTTCCATTGTATTTAAACAAACTTTTACTTAGCCTTGGAGTGCTCCCACAACCCCCCTTGTATCCCTGTTTTAAATGGACCTGCGACACATTGTGATTCTTTTGAACCAGTATTGGCTTTTGATTAACTAAAACAAGTTATACTGTAGTAGGGTTTGGTGGCCAGTGGAGGGCTGTTACTAAAACTTATCTAGGGTATTTTTGCCAACCCCTCTATCAAAGCACTATCTCAGAAAACTCTGATTTTACAAAAGGAATTTCTCTTTCTCAACAAAACTAATAGTTCTTTTGCTGTTAAAAACAAGAAGATCTGCCTGAGTTATTGTAAACTCCATATATTGTAGACTTTGTAGCTTGCAAATGCCACACTATCATTTTCTACAGCTAATTTGGTGTAGATTCTGCTGAATATGTCTTCGCCTCTCTCCCTCTCTCTCTCTCCAACTCGCTTTCTATTTTGGTACTTTAAAAGTCATTCTGGAAATTGCTGCATTGTAGGAACATTTGACTCAATATTCACCTTCCATTCTTGTGTTCACAGCATAGCTAAAACCTGTCTCTACTTTCTCTGCAACATTAGCAAAAGCCACACCATTCCTAATCAAGCATTTAATGCTAAAGCACATATGCATGTCCCTATTCTGTCCTGCCTGGACTAATCCTGACTAAATGCCTTTATGATTTCCTATCTGTGCCAGATGAAAAACTTTCTAAATTATATAGTCAGAGCTTTCTCCTAACCTCTAAAATTTGAACCTGTTCCATCATTGCTTACTTTATCTCCAGGCTTCAGACCAGGCAATTTATAATTGTAATTCACAAAGACCTTTTGGTTGTGCATTCAGTTGCCATATCTTATACTTAATCACTTTTCTCCCCATGTTCCTGGATTTATTTTTTTGCTCTGCACTTAGTTTCTTTTCAAACCAGGCACCTGCCTTAAATTTTTTCCCTCTTGCTGCTGTCACACTACTTCTGCCAAGAACTGTCAAAGTGTACCCCTTGGAGCACTATCGCATCAACAAGCTGCTAAATTTATTTTGCACTTATATGCCAATGCCATTTTGTTCACTCCACTCCTAGGTGTTACTTTGAGTTTCACATCATGCAATTCGACTGTAAGCTCATTGGGCCTGGGATATCTTCATGGATTCTTGCATTCAGGGATTTTTTATTAAGAGAACATGTGTTTATCTAATATACCTTGAGTATACCACAGATGTATTTTGTCATAAGAGCTGATACCCATTTAGAATAATACACACCAGCCTGCATCAGATTGTTAGTACAGCTCCTACTGCAGGTATGGGACCCATTATCTGGAAACCCATTATCCAGAAAGCTCTGAAATTACGGGAAGGCCATCTCCCTTAGACTCTATTATAATTATATAACTCAAACATTAAACAATAATTTCCCCTTTCTCTGTAATAATAAAACAGTACTATGTACTTGATCCCACATAAGCTACACTTCATCCGTACTGAAATCAAAACAATCCTATCCGGCTTATTTAAATTTAAAGACTTAAGGTATAGAATCCAAAGATCCTTTATCTAAGCATTCTAGATAACATGTCCCCTACGTGTAATAACGTTTTTTATTATTATGTAGAATTCCTACTGCAAATACAGGTATGTACAGTAGTGCTAATGTGCAGTACCTGCTGCACTATCTACAACGAATAAAGCAGTCTTTTCTAAATAATGCCTGAATAGGTATGTATGTGAGCTTTTCTTATAGAGTAGAGGCATGCCTTCTTATTGCTGATGGATAAGTATAACAGCCAGCTTTATCTAGTGTGAACTAGATGAGTTCAAAATGGCGTCATAGTCATAACAGACATTGCACATGTTTTTGTATTTCTAATGGCAAATCATTTAGGTAATGCTACCTGTTCTATTTGTTTTCATAATTGTGTAACCTATACATTATACAATACTGCACTGCAAAATCAGGGTCACACTGCATTGGCGGGAGGCTGGGAATAAACCCGGTGGGCCCCACTGGCCCAGAGCCAATCCCCACAGTCGATTGATTGACTACCTGACTTCCCCGATGGCTACCCATAGATATTAATAGGTACGTGCTGGCAGAGGGGAAAAGGGGCGGAGGAGGGTTGCGGCATGGGCGGGGGGCTGGCAGGGTGGCAGGAGGGTGGTGGGGGCCGGGGGTGATGGCACTTGATGATGCAACTCCGGTGGGCCTGGACCCCCCCAGTCCAACACTGCAGAATCATAGACTTCAGAAAAACACAACAGTAGTAGGTATATTTTTGGTACATAATTGGCATGTTAAACATTAACCTTATTGTTATGCTAGGCTTCTAAATGAGTAACAGGGGTATATTTAGAGCAACAATTTAGTTGTTAGGATATAGATTTTATCATCACTCCGTAAGATGCACCAATCTCCATTATCCACACTGGAAGGGTATCATGTTGTAATAGTTACAATACGTACAGAAAAAAAATTGGAGGTAGGATTTAGAATACTGGCCTTGTAATTGTATTTATTTCTGATGCATAGTCTGACACAGTAGCACACTGCATACAATTAACTGGAGGACTAATTGAGTCATGGAATGTTGGGGAAAGGGAGATGAAAGGTAAGTCAGTTCCTATCTCCTTCTCTTTCTTTTTAATTTGAATATATACATTTTTTCATGTAAAAGGATATAGAAATGGGAGTCAACATTTGCCAGATAGGGGTACCATAGGGTGCCTGTCACTGTTTATATTTTTTATGCCTTTGCAAAAATGTAAACAGCAGCCCAGGATCAGGCAAAGGCACCAAAACATACATGATACATGTACCACGTATAAATACATATGAACGTTTCATGGGAATATGATTTTTTTTTTCTCATTTACAAATGAAAGGTTCATAACAACTTACTTTCTCTACTGATGGAGCAACTTGAAACAAGTGTCAAAAGTTCAGGTTAATTACCTTTATATTTGGGTGACTATATGCCATCGCTGGTAAAGTGCTGCCTAAGGCAAGGTTGTAATTTTACAACCTCATGGCAAAAAGGTCCCTGCTCTGTATTAGTAACTTTTTTTATTGCAGCCATGCCACTGGGTCTGCTGCTGCCTAAGGGAAGCAAACAAAATATCATCCCTGCACTTACCTCCAATGTTCGGACGATGGCCTACACTGAAAGAGGTCAACATTTATGGTTTAAAAAGGGAAAATTGTCTCTCAGTGTTACCCAGGAGAGCTTTTTGCCACCTTGGTGAAGTGCTGCCTGAGGCAACTTTTCCATTTTCCCTCATGGCAAAATCAGCACAGCTTGAGTGTGATTATGTTGCTCCACCATCCACTCTTATATTGGAATTAACATATCACAATACATAACATTAAGTTTCACATTTTTACAATAAATTAACTTCTAAAAAACTATTATTGGCTGATCAGTTTGGGGCAAATTGCTCTTAAAGCTGTTTTTAAGATGTCTTCACTGTTAGAATTCAATAAGGCTGTGAGACAGCTGTGCTAGGAAAAGTGTGGAGAGGAGCCTACTGCTGTGGAACATGTGGAGTTCAAAAGCAAAGTTAAAGAGTCTTTCTATTCTCAACACTAATACAATTAATCATTACATGTCCTAATAATTCATGCTGAAATGGACTCGGGGGTGTCTTTACTCTGATTGCCCTTTCTTTCATGTATTTTTAGATAAATATCAGAGTTTTGAAATAATAAATACATTGGAAAAACAAAATACCCCAAAGAAATAAATGAATTTGAAGCCAGGGAAGTTAAATGGCTTTGTTTGTTTTTCTCCATGCACAGAATCAATTTATAAACCGCAGGACTTGTTTAAGAAAAAAAAAATCTATTGACTGAATATAACAAAATAAATTAAAAACGCAGCTCTTAAAAGGCGCCTGTCCAATAATTCGATTTTTCTCCCTCCCGTCTCTCTTTTAAAGGCCGCTGCTACCTAATCAATTCAAACCCCCCTGGGCCCTGATTACAGCTTTTTCTTAAGTGAAAAAGCAGAATGATCCCAGCTTTCCCCCTTGTCCCCGAGAGCTCCAATCACTTGTCACAGCAAGAGACGTTGGTGTAGAGAGAAAAGAAAGAGATGCAAGCTGGGCAACTAAAGAATGCACACTGATAATGTAATGGTGTGTATATGTATGAAGGGACAATTTAGGAACAGCTGATCATTTTGAGGACTGTGCAACCCAGGGTGACTATCTGGCTGTACATTAGAAGATAAGCCTTTCCAGTACTGGGTTATGTGTCTCCTCTCTCTAAAGATTTTTGTTGAAGGGACAATTGTCTCCCTAAAAATCTCATTTTTAAGTTCCAACTCCCAAAAGAATATTCCAATTTTTTTACAAAATATTTTCATTTTGGTGTGCAAAGGATATTTCTTCCCCCACGGTGATATGCAGATGGAACAGAATCAACTGAAGCATCAGGGTGCATCAGTATCTATCTATCTATCTATCTATCTATCTATCTATCTATCTATCTATCTATCTATCTATCTATCTATCTATCTATCATCTATCTATCTATCTATCTATCTATCTAATCTATCTAATCTATCTATCATCTATCATCATCTCTCTCTCTCTCCTCTCTCTCTCTCTCTCTCTCTCTCTCTCTCTCTCTCTCTCTCTCTCTCTCTCTCTCTCTCTCTCTCTCTCTATCTCTATCTATCATCTATCTATCTATCTATCTATCTATCTATCATCTATCTATCTATCTATCTATCTATCTATCTATCTATCTATCTATCTATCTATCTATCTATCTATCTAGAAGTCATTTTTATCATCATGGAAACCATTGTCCATACATTATTGTGCAAAACTTACAGCAGACACGAGTGAGTATGGCAAGAGATGTGAGGGATATTAGCTGCCCTCTGCCATAAGAAGAACAACTTCTACAGAGATGCAGAAGAAACAGCTGTTGCCAGTTCCAAGCATTTTTATCTTCACCATTGTCCCTGAGAAGATTGCAGTGATCAAAATGCTGTGTGTGACATTACCCGAAGTAAGGGAAACAGAATGCAAAGCAAAGGCTGGCTTTTTGGCATTTAAAAGATACGAATGTCTGAGTTATGCACATAAATCTCTCTTTCAAGTAAAACTCTTTGTGAAACTGTGCCACTCAAATTATTGTGTGGAAGATTAAAAAAAATAGAACTAGGCTAGGGCTGTCTGAGGCTTTTCTCACTGTTAAAAGGTGGTTATTTATGGAGTATGTCCTTAATGGGAAGTATTTGGTACTTTGCTTTAATCTTGTAAAACTTAGTTACAAAAATACACTTTCTAATGAAGTGCAAATTGAATATTTGCCCAATTTTCACTGCAATTTAAACTTCTTTTATTATATCTTCTAGAGGGTGTCGAAAAGTAATTTAGAACAGGAGAGCCTGCTTGGGTTCCCTTCTAATAAAGAAGTGGTTCAGCTCTCTATCATTATCTTGTATCGTACAATGTCTTTATTTATTTATTTTGCTCCATGTGTAAAAAGTATAAAAAGTATAAAAAGAAGTATCTTCATAACAGTAAGGGTAATGCAAACACTGCTACTCATTAGTACTTTAACCAAATTTTACTGGAGCGTGTCATACCCCAGAAAGAAGTAGAAAATGTTGTTGAGGGTCTCAGGAAAATTATTATCCCCTGAGTCATTAAACTTTTTTATTTTTTCGGACTAAAAACCTATAGCAGTGCTGTCCAACTTCTGTGGTATCAAGGGCCAAAATTTTTCTGGCCTTCATGGTGGAGGGCCGATAATGGAAGCCAGTGTTGACCACTCCCTGTTTTTAGACCACACCCATGTTACCACAAGACCATGTCCACATTAATTGTGGTGGCACACTAAAAGACCAATGATTGGTGCTCACTGCAGGGAAATCATTTATCACTCATATGTGAAAAAAGTTAAGTCATATTAAAGGAACAGTTCCGTATGAAAATGAAAACTGAGTAAATAGTAGACACCCCCAAAACAAATACCAGGCTTATGTTCAACAGGCAGAGCAGGGCACACACAGGCAGAGTATGGCACACAAAGGGAGCATAGGGAAGGCAAAGTATGGCACACCTAAGGAGAATAGGACAGGCAGAGTATGGCACACAGAGGGAGCATAGGGCAGACAGAGTATGGCACACACAGGCAGAGTAGGCCAGGCCAAGATTATGGCACACACACAAAGGGGGCATAGGGAAGGCAGAACAGAGCAGGAGACAGTTTACACTGATCAGGACCAGTCTAAAATGTACTACATACAGTGACAAAGTGCTGGTGCCCCATTAGCATTTTGTATAAGGTGTGAACAGGTGAACAATGTGGGCAGTTTCAGTCTGGGTCCCAGGGCTTTAGGGGTATGAACAATAGAGATGTCACAAGTGTGTACAATGCAGGGGAATTACATGTGTGAACAATACAGGGAGTTACAGTCTGAATTTGATTAAACAATGCAGGGACCAGTTACTGTATCTCTGTAGTGATACCCTTTTAAGCAGACACAGCAGGCAGACTTTCTATAGAGGGCCACACAAGGGGGGGCGGTCGCGGGCCAACAGTTGGACAGCCCTGACCTAGAGCATCTACCCCACATTGTGACATGACCTTCCTGTTTACAGTAATTCTGTAGCCAGCATCAGGCATAACTGAAAATGGACCTTCCACCAATGATATTGCTTCAGCACTTCATTTAGCAAAGCTTACGGGCTTAAGATATTTAATTCATTGTTTAGTGCCCATTTAGATTTAGGCCCGAATAAGGATCAAATATGATGATGATGGTTCTGTGTTAGAAAGCTTTATCACTTTAGGATCCTGCTTCATGGCTTCATAAATCAGAGTGCCATCTCTAACTAAGAGCAAGTTGGTGAATAAATTAAGGCTGAGTTGATTTCCTGTATTTCCCAACTGCAACACTGTGTACAGAAAATACTTTGTACACATAGACCATAGACCAGAGCAGAGCTATACCAAGTTCAAAGTTAAAAAAAAAAAGGAGCCCAAAACATTGGTGCTGGGATTTTTGATGGTTGGGAAGACAACTATTATATTTGAGCCTTGCCATGCCATGATTAGTTCTGCCATGTGCATTTTCCTGCCCCTTTCAGTGGTGTTGCTGCCTGAATAACATCATTTGCCCAGGTAGATGATTTTCTAGTGTGATGGAAGCTGTTCTTTAATCCAAGTTTGTTAACTAGTCAGGGCCTAGGGGTGTCTAGCTTCCTCTCTGGCTTCCTTATATTAGTGCCAATTATATTCCAGGCTGTAGCACATTTCCAAGATGGTACTAATTGATCTGCCATGGGATTTCCTTTAATTATCTTTATTTGCATTCCAGATTGGAATACTTCCAGTTAGCGGTTTGTTGGGGACCCAGACAACAACAGACAAATGGAAACCACAAAACCATAATTATTCTTATTTCGACTTCCAAAATGTTCAGATATGAAAGTTTGAGCAGTACATATTAGAGCTCTGCTTAAAAGCAAAGGACTTTTGTACTGGCTCAATCAGGAGACATAAGGCTTTCCAAATCAGTTGTTTTCTACATGTAATACAACATTTTTGTAATATATTTGCTATAATTTTATAGTTTTTTTAGTATTCAATTTTTTTTTTATCCTATATATTTAGAGGTGTAATAACACAAAAACTCAGATTTGGGTGGTCCTGATAAAAAAATGCATATGTGCTCATTTACAGAGAACAACTGCATTTACAGTAGCATAAAAATGGCAGCATTGTGTCATTCGTTAAAGGAACTTGTGTCTAAAGCTGCTCCTTGCACCCTCAAATAGGTGGGCTGAAGAATTGTCTTAATTTGATTATATTGCATATTGCAGTGCTGGTGTGAAATAGGTAAAAGCAGCTATAAAAATACACCAGAAAACCTAAGAAATTGCATCTCAGTACAGGTATGGGGCCTGTTGGCACTTTTCCAGATAAGGGATTTTTCTGTAATTTGGATCTCCATACCTCATGTCTACTAAAATAACATTTAAACATAGTATTGTTTTGCCTCCAATAAGGATTAATTTAATCTTAGGTGGGGTAAAGTACAAGGTACTGTCTTATTATTACTGATCAAGGAAACCATTGTTAAAAATTTTAATTATGTGATTAAAGTGGTGTCTATGCAGGCATGGACTGGCAATCAGTGCATTCGGGCAAATGCCCGGTGGGCCGTTTATCTCAAAGTTAAAATGGGGTGGCTTGTGCGCTACAGCAGAAGCAACATAAGACAAATTCATGTGGTATAAAAGGACACACAGGCATTCACCAACTAGTGAAGAGGTGGAAATGAGATCATGCCCTGCCGAGCCAGAGTACCGACTCCAGTTTACTCCCACAGCTTTGACTCAGCGCTGTCTAATAGGAAGTGATATGAAACTGCAAAGTGCTGGCACAAGACAAGAATGCCCTATTTTACTAGGAGATTGTGAGAAACAGCCCTAGCAGCCAATTGTGTGAAAGTACCGTCTGCCATTTGGCCAATTGGTGTCTTTCAGTAACAACAAGGAGGGGAGTTTGTTTTGCAGTGGTTGCCTGGGTACAGAGTCTCCGGACTAGTGGCGTAGGCTAGTGTGTGGGGACACTGCAGATATGCTGTGTTCCAAAGCAAAGTTTCATTTTAATGTTATTTTCATTCTGTCAGCAGTATTAAAATATATGTAGGTATTATTCTGCACAGAAAACATTGTTTTATTGCATATGTATTAATCACAAAGGGCAAGGGAAATTGCAAATCTTTCTATGAATAAAAAATCGGGTGGCAAATTCCTGGGGTACCCAGCCCCAGCCTTTTTTAATGAGCATGAGCCTTAACCACAGAAGGTGGGGCCCCAGTGTTGGCATTACAGGGCTTAGGGAAAGCCTCTTTTAAATCTTGCTAGCTTGGTTGCTATGGGTTACTAGATCCACAGTGGAACAGTCATTACAATAGCCCCTTATGTACAGTATTTCCAAGGTCATGAACAAGAGAATACTGTAGTCAGGGGACTGGGTGGGGTTTAGCATAATGGAGCATGCCTGGGGTGGGTCATAAGGTTGTCATGCATCACAATGCATTTCTTTAATCACTGAGGTGGCGGCCCCACTCACTGTACCTGTCAGCAGGCCCGGACTGGCAAACTAATCGTTCAGGCCGTTCATCTCATCAAATGATTTGAAGGATTTTAATCCATCGATCGAACGAAATTCCTTCGATCAGAAATTAGCTAGAAAGCCTATGGGGACTGTGTGACACAGACTGTGTGACAGCAAGCGCTTATGTCACTGTCCCACCAATAGTCTCACGCGTCTCAGCAGCCTGTTGCCATGATGAGATCATTTTGTTTCCATTTCGGCTGCTTTGATTTTTTTGCCCGGGCTGCTTTTTACTCCCAGTCTAGCCATGTGTCTATGGGAGATGGCTTTCCTGCAATTCGTAACTTTCTGCATAATGGGTTTCTGGATAATGGATCCTATACCTGTAATACAACTTTTTTGCTGATTTTTTTTCCTGACACCTAAGGGCTCCTCTATTAATTTATGAGATCACACATGTATAAAGAAAATTTCATAAATTGGGGCAAAGCATGATCCCGAAAAATAATAAATCAGCTCTTTAGGTAGGTTTTTTTTTAGACATAAATGTATCAACAGATCCCTGTATACCATGGTTGCTACTGTTTTTGCTGCTCCCTAACTTCTCCCTGTTTGTCAATAATATTAGGTTAGTCCCCAAGCAACTGATCCCTGTGATGAGAATAAGGATAAGCTACAATTGAATCTAAAACATTGTTTGGCCCTTTTCTATCTAGAAGCTATTTTCTCATTGTTGGTAAGAAGGCCTGGCTGTGTTTGTATATGCACTTGTTAATATAAATGTGTACATTTTCATTGTTTAACAGGTGCGCACATCCATCGGCTGCATTCACTTTTACAAATATGAGGTTCAGAACATTAATGCAAATGATGTTTGAGCTGGACAACTTGCAACTACTTATAAACATGTTATTTGATGCATGCTGACATATAATTATTGATAGCGGCGGGTGGCCAAATGTGCCGGTGATGCATGTCCCAAAAAGAATTCAATACTCTACCTTCATAATGGTTCAGGAAATAAAAGCTGGAACAAGAATTGTTGTGATATACCGCGTGTATGTCACTGGCTGCACATCAGCTTGTGTATAATTATGGCACTGAACTGTTAACCTCTCCTAATTTTTCACTTGAAATCCCCCTTTCAAAATTTCACCTCATTTCAGATTAGAAGTGTGACCTTCAAGGGAGTCGTTTCATGTCAGATGATGAGGTTATGATGGCAAAAGTTATTTAGTGCACTAAACCTCAATTCTACTGGCTGCAACATGGTCTCCTCAGATCCTAGTCCTATGTATAGAAACTTTTCTCCTTTCTATAACCTTTCTCATTGATTATCTCAGGATTAACCTTTCCACTCAGTGACTGTGAAGCTCTTTTCCCATCCTCCCAGTTCTTTTATAACAAAGTATATCATATAGCCCCTTTTTATGCCTGACAATATGGCACCCATCTGTTAGTAAATTATCTTTGCTAGTTCATACATTTAGAAAGGCAGAACCAATGGCAAAAATAAATAGGTAAATGAATGTTACTTTGAGCTCATGTTTTGGCAGAGGTGTGGCTCAATGAGCCCCACATTTAAGAAATATATCTTGCATTTAATGATTGATCATGCACATAATTTTGTTGCTGTGCTTCCCTACCTTCTGTTAAAGGGACATCATTTCTGAAAACAGTAAAAATATAACGCAAAAATAACTTTGCTTCTGCAGTAATAAAGTATCCTTCCCCGTTTGAGAGGTGCAGCATTCAAATGTAATAATTTAGTCAATTTTAGAGAAAAATTAATCCCTACAACAAATATGGCTGAAATGCTGTATTTTTATACTGATCTTACTGCAACAGCTTAGAAGTTCAGCATTTCTATAACAGTAATGATCCAGACCTTCAAACTTGTTACAGGAGCTCATCAATGTTATTAGGAGTTTCCGTGACATGCACATGCTCAGTGTGTCCTGGGCAGCTGTTGGGAAGCTAAACTTAGGGGTCACCCCAAATCATCAAAAAGAAAATGAAGATTGCCTTTTATAGAGTATGATACTACAGGACTGATTATTACATTCTGATGTTAATTGCACTGGTTTCTGAGCTGCCATGTAATGTTAATCGGAATTCATTACTAATCAGCCTTTTACTGGGACTTTTATATTGTGTATATATATAGATATATAGTGTGTTGCCGCCTAAGCTCAGGTCGATGACAGCAGCATAGAGCATCAGCAGGAAAGAAGATGGGAAGCTACTGGGATATATCTGGAGGCACAGATCTTCCCTGCTGAAGGACTGTGGTTGTTTTGGATTTGGACAGGACTTCAAAACATAATGTATAATATTTCTACCATGCTTCTTTTTAAGCTTTAGTTCTCCTTTAAGCAGACAAATTTCTATTTTAATGACAGTTTGACTATCAGATTAGACATATCTCCTTGAATAATGTCAAGCACAGTGCTCCTTCAAATAAAAAAAAAAAACAATACAAGGGTAAAGACTACAGCCCTCATATTAATATACACAAACAAGAGTAAGTAAGTAACTTGCTGGATATTTACAGTATATGATCAACAGCTCTATTTCTCTCTCCTCATTTGCTACTTTGAATGACAGTGTTTTACAGCATTAGAGTCAGTATAGGGTTATTTTTGTGCAGATTTATCAATGTTATAGTGGAAACAGGCTACAGATCATCATCAGCAACACACAGATATACAGATATACAGACAATGTCTCCTGCAAGCTGTAAAACAAAGTCTCACAATGAAAAGCACTGGATCTCTATTACTGGGGACTTTAAGTTTGCTGGTGAGATTCTTTTACCCCATGATTCCGTGATGAATTTTTTTATTTGTTGCATCTTCAAGGACTGTGAACATAAGTTGAAAATGAACGGTAATTAAGTGATTCTTAAGCTGTAAAGAAATCATTTTAACTCCTGATTGTAATGATGAATGTTCTTAAAGTATTGGCTGAATCACGGAATCACGGCAGTACAAGTTGCATTATGTAGCCTTGCATGGGGTGTGGGGGAGGAAGGTAGGACTGCTGTGCCGCAGGTGTACAGCCAAGACTCTGAGGAGTAATTGAATGAAAAGTACATAAACATCTCTGTGAATCCAGTTCTCTCCCCACCCCCTCTTTCTCATGGGTCAATAACTTGAAATGGTCCAAGCAGGTTACACATCCAGTTATAGTTTTTATGCTGCTCGGTTCTCCTTGGAACAAAATCACACACAATATCTTACATTAATGACTCTGATATATAACTGTGACACTCTGCCAATTAGGTGGCGTTTTGCTCATTAATTTTGCCTAGTAGGGAACTGAAAGTTTTAAAATCATGTGGAAAAATGTCAAACTGTAAAAAAGAAATGAAGTGCAAGGACAACGATGATTTTTTCATCATTATTATAGAAGACAACCCAAAGTGTCCTGCAAATTGTGTTGTTATAATCTTACAGTCATGACATCAAAGCCCCAGGAATAGAAGAGACGCTGTTTTATTAGGCTTACAATATACAGTATCTGAATAACATATATAAAGATCTAGTGCAACTGTCAGCTTTCTGTCTTATGACACATTCTGCCAATCGGATCACAGTCAGAAAACTGACTTTTAAAAAAAATCATCAGAGTTTGCAAAGTTACATTCATTTGTTTTAAAGGTTTATATATTTCCTTTTAAGTGTTTTTGTGTGATAAAGTATCCTCGCTAGCTGCTACAGCTATCACATTTTTCTAAATATCTAACATTTTTTTAATTTGAACAACCCAAGCATCCATAAATCTGAAAAAAAATATATTTCAAGAAGAATGCTTATAACACAGCACTGGGTGCTTGTGATGAAGTTCTCAAAATCTATAGTTAAGCTGGCTGTGCACAGCTTTGAATACCTAGCTGGACAAGACATGCACAGATGCAGTGGGCCTGTATAGCCCCCAATGTACAACCTGATCATTGGCCCTATAGCTAACAATCTAATCAGCCTGATTTGGACCAGCACATGGCCCAGAATTTTTTGTTTGGTGACCCCACCAAACAAGTGGATGTGGCTGTACATGGTCAGCTTTAGACACTGAAAACCCATTGAGGTATGTGTCACTTTCCAAATTGACTCATTTCTCACTGGATCATTTACTATTCAGTTATATGACACATTTTAGCAGTAGCATGCAGTTATCTACTGCATGACCCATTACAGTCTCTGTTGATTCCATGAAATCCAAAGCCCGGCTTGCTTTGTATGTTTCCTTTATGGACACTTAAACCTCCGTTATTCCAAGCTCAAGGGAAGGCCTCTTGTCACTTACAAGGTCCCGTAGGATAAAGAAAATTCCCTTCTGAATTCCCCGCATTGACCTTGGATGGGTTTGTACAGATTAATCATATTCCCTAGAAGGCTCTTATGTTCTAGCAAAATTCTGCCAAGTATTTTTTCATATCTCAAGTCCTTTCACACCTTTATAGATTTTACTGTACTTCTTTAAAGTCTTTCAAGATCCATAATCCTTTGCACTAGGTTCACAATGAATAAAGCGGAATAATTAAGATCCCGAATTTTCTGTGTTTCAATTGCAAAATGGCATTCAGCAATCTGAACCTTTGTAGCTTCAAAATACAAATATGTCATATATGTCAAATATTTCTGATCTGTATAAATATGTGAGGCTAAATTTTCAGCAGGCAGGGATGAGATATGATGGGAAAAGGTAAGATATTCTTGGACATTCTTTTCTGAACCAGATCTCGGATGTGCTAAGTGCTGGCTTAAAGGGCCATACCTCCAAATCTAATAAAAGGAACACATTTTGCCCAGAAACATTAACTCATAACATCCAACAAGGTGCTTGCTTTTAAACTAGTTACCAGCAAATGATACCTGTTGATACTGCATATTTTCTTATGCCTTAGTTTGTAGGGCCTGCTCATTTTAATCAAATATGGTGAAATATTGTGAACCACCTTTTTCTTCATTAATACCGGCCTTCAGGACGCAGGTGGGGCCGTTATTTCACATGGAGACAGGGTTATGAAGTATGGGAGCTGGTAAATGGACAGGAATACTTGGATGGATCCAGAAATGGGCAGACTGTGTGGGGAAATGGACATGATAGAGGCGGGCTTCTTGGAATAAGGAGCAATCAGCAGAGGGGAAAGGAGGGATTTATAGGGCTTCAGAAATTTACTGGCAAGTAGATTGCCGATACCGGTGCCAGCTCTAGTTGGTGATTTACTAGCTAGGCTGTTCAAATACCAACCACAGGATGAATCAGTCTGAATGCAATTCTAAAAATTACAATGTGCAGCAATAATAAATGATCCCCATTCATTTTTCCCCCAAATGCTAAAAAGTTCATAAAGAATTGGAAATAGAACATATAAATGAGCCCCAGTGTATTCGAAATCCTTTGGTTTCACTACCAAAACTTGGCAAATATAAAATGTAAATAAAAGACAATAACAATAAAGTTGTTATGTTTATTATGATATGGGAGAAAGCATGAAAGAAGAATACCCGGCAAGCATTTTCTGCAGTGTGCAATACTCTGGGAGGCATCTGAGCCAGAGAAGAAAGATCGTTGTTGATGTTTAAATCAAGGATCTGTTTATTGAACAGAATGATAGGAAAAAATCGCCAAAGGGCCTGTACCTTGCTCCATGCGTGTAACAAGCACAAAGACCAGCATCAGCAAGATGAGACATGCAAGCGCATACATAGAACAGACACGCACTGCAGGCAGCAACACAAATACACCAAGATGCTAGCAAACTACAGAACTCAGCTCACACATCTCCAGTGAAGCTCTGCGCATAGAAGCACTCAGCAAGCAACCAAGGAAAATATCATTACTGGGTTCCATTCCAAAAACAGGACACAGCCATAATTACTCACATTCAGTGTGCTGTTCTGCTCAGAAAGAGGTCAGAGATAAAACATCATTATTACACACTGAAATTACATGCATATCGCACAGTGGGGCTACATGGATTCAGCACATAATGCACTAATAAGCACACTGCAAATGTTACATCTATTCAGAACTCAGCCTGCATTATATGCCATCAGCAAAGTGTCATTGTTACATTAGTAATCTGGCATTTAAATTCGTCTCAGGCTATTATAGAGCATGGCTTATAAGTCCAACACTTATTATTAGTCCAGTGCAGCAGGATGCACGGTGGCAGGGTACTGACAGATATGTTGGGTGCCAGGGCTTCTCAGACAATTTAATTTATTAAGCAACTAGATAGTTTGGCATGTCATTTCAGTTATTTAGCTTTTTTGTTCAGCAGCTCTCTAATTTGGTATTTCAGCAGCTATCTGGTTGCTATGGTTTCTTTTAGCCTAGCAACCAATCAGTGATTCCAATTAAAGATAGGAATATGAATAGGCTGGGCCTACATAGAAAGCCAAGTAACAAAAAATAACAATAACATTGTAGCCTCACAGAGCAATAGCTGGAGGCTGCTGGGGGAAGTGACGCCCATTTGAAAGCTTGAAATAGTCAGAAGAGGAAGGCAAATAGTTCAAAAACTAAACAAAACTAAACAAAATAAATAACAAAAATGAATTGCAAAGTTGCTAGGAATAGGCTATTCTATGACAAACTTCTAAAAGTTTTAAAGATGAACCACCCCTTTCAATCTTTAGGCTTGCTACCTGAGTTTGAGGATCTTATATTTGTGCATATCCCAGTGGGTTTACTAACCCGATGTCATTGATGGAGTACCTCTGTATCTACACTCCTACCTACAGACTTCTCACTAGCCAGGCACTAGATATATGTAGAAATCCCACCTTGTGAGTTGCACTGCCATTTCTTAAAAGAAATTTAGGTCCTATAACGATGACCTCAAGGAACAAAGCTGAAACATAGCAGGCTTCAGAATATACCTAGTCCTGGATGTTTAGAGAGTCTGCAGACGGTCTTGTTTAATGATGAGACAATTTGCCTTGGGACAAAGGCTCTGAATTGTGGTTTGTCCCCAAAAATAGTACATAAACAAGCTTTATTACATGCAGGGCCTCCATTAGAAATCACGGGGCCCAGAACAACAACATTTTTGAGTCGTTCATCCCAGCCCACCCCAGGCAACAAGCCCCACCCCAGATCCCGCCCACTCCACACCACAGTTAAAAGACCACACAGACATCAGTGCTAAAAAAGTAAACCCCCCCCACACACACAATATAAATAGCTATTGATGGTCAGGACACCCTTATATGTTAAAAAAACTGTGGTGCCAGGGCCCCCCATAAAAGTTTTTCTTAAAACAATTTTTGGTCAGGGCCCGACTACAAGTTAATAAAAAAATTGGTGACCAGGGCCACCCTATAAGTTAAAAAAAACCCTTTGGTGCCAGGGCCCCCCATAAAAGTTTTTTTTTTAAAAATGGGGTCCCAGAGAATATTTAAAAAAACATTGGTGGCAGAAGCCTATAGATTATTAAAATAATAGATTGGTGGCTAGGGGATTGAAAAAACAAAAAAAAAAACACATATTTGCGTTCAGTAGAATAGAACTCATGGCTTCAAGACTTCAACTTCAACTTCTGCTCCTTTAGTGACTTCAGGTCTTTTCCCCGCTTCAGGACTTCAAATTCAGCTGTTTTTGTGACTTTGGGTCTTTTCGCCGCTTCAGGACTTAAATTTCGGCTGTTTTCATGACTTCAGGTCTTTTGGCTGCTTCCGCATTTCACCCGTTTGGGAGAGATGGCACGGCTTCGCCGCTGTCAATGGGGCCCGGCTATTTCAAAAAGTGCAGCATAGCCGGGCCCCCCTTCAGGACCGGGCCCGGTACAGCAGTACCCCCTGATGTTAGCCCTGATTACATACCTATAGCACACAGCAAGCATTATAGAGATTCAGCGCACAACAATATTACATAGATTTAGCACAGAGTAGTCATTATATGGATCCTGACCATAAAGCATTACATGAATACAGCACTCCTAAAAACTTTAAGGCCCCGGACACACATGCGTTTTTCTGGCGCGGTTTTTAAAAAAGCTGACTGCTGCTTGAATATGCTAGCGTAGGTGCCATTGCCTGAGATTGAAACCGCTTGGCGCATTTACATAGCAGTTTGCTTTATTTAAAACCGCTCTGTGTTTTGGTACGGTAAAACCACACGTGTGTCTGGGGCCTTTAGGACCTATTTATAATGCTGTGTAAAATGAAATTTGCCAACAAAACAGTGTAAAAAAATACAGAAATATATAAGGTAAATGTTAGTATGTCCCTCTGCTGATTTATTAACAGTCTCTCAGTTGTATAACAATCAATCAGAGCCTGCAGGCTGTAGGGAAGAAGTAAATATAAAAAAATAATATAGTGTAATATTTGTAAACACACTTATCATTTTTGTGGACTTTGTGGAATTAATTATGAGGGAGATGTTGTCCCCATTTAAATCCTTAGACCGTTCAAATCAATGTGCAGGGAGAAAAAGTAAGTCCTTAGTTATCTCAATTAAAGATCTCCAATGTGAAGCATAGGGAAATAGACCAATCCTTAAACAGAAGCTGATTGGTCAGCGAAGGACATCAAATGACGTCACATCCGGGATTGCGAGAAAAAAAAAATGGGGAAAGGAATGCCAGCTTTATCCCACACTTAAGATGGCCATAGACGCAAAGACCCGATCGTACAAATCAACGTACGATCGGACTTTCCCATCTCCCGACCCTCCACTAACCATTCAGATCAAATAAGAAAAGATCACCCAATGTTCTGCCCCTGACAGCAATCGTACGATACTTATGTCTGACAACACTAGTGACAGTCTCCCTCTGAAAATCGTACGATCAGCAATACACGCAGAGATATTATCAGCAGGCGACAGAAATTTTCTAACCTGTCTGATCGACCAAACGACTGATCTCCGCCGGACGAAAAATGTCGGGACTCTCCACACATGGTCCGAAAATCGTACGAATCCACGATTCGTACGATCGGATCGTTGCATCTATGGCCAGCGTTAGATGTAACACTTGAATCTTTGGTGTAAAGGAAATTCCTAAACACTTAATTTTAATCAATAAGATTATGAGTGCAATCATTTATTTATGTTTTTAGAAATAAAACTGTTTTAAGCCATGGGCAGTATTTCTGTCTTTTAATCTGCCATTAGGCTTAAAAAAATGTGATCAATTAACTACATGCAATTTAGCTACGGCTTGGTCAGTGAGTAGGCAATCTTTCTGTTTAAGGATTGGTCTATTCCCCTATGCTTCACGTTGGAGATCTTTCATTTGGATTAGGGATGCACTGAATCCACTATTTGGAATTAGGCTGAATGCTTGAATTTTTCATGAAAGATTTGGGCGAATACTGAACTCAATCCGAATCCTAATTTGCATATGCAAATATGGCTTGAAAGGAAAAAGTGAAAAAAAGTCATGTGATTTTCCTTCTTCACCCTAATTTACATATGCAATTTAAGATTCGGATTCGGTTCGCCCAGGCATAAGAATTCGGCCCAATCCAAATCCTGCGGAAAAAGGCAAAATCCTGTCCGAATCAAGAACCGAATCCTGGATTTGGTGCATCCCTAATTGGGATTACTAAGGACTCACTTTTTCTCCTTGCACATTGGTATGAACGGACTAAGGATTTAAAGCGGTACTACACTCCCCTCACAATTAATTCCAAAGTGCACAGAAATTACAAGTATGTTTAGAAATATTACACTATATGATTTATACTATATTTAGTTCTTCCCTACAACCTGCAGACACCGTTCACTTTTTTTGCCCTTAAAATGGTGTAAAAAGCTGTGTAAAATGAATGGCGAATTTATCAAGGTGTGTTTTATTTTACGCCATACAAAAGCCAGATTTGCCGCTGTTATTTTACACTGCTTCAGACATTTGTAAGTAAGTTTGCCATAAGAAAAAGCAAGTTAAAAAATTATGCTATTTTAATGCGTTTTTTTTACACTGCAATGCCAGGCGATGTATTGCAAACATTTTTCCACTACCTTTTAATCATTTTGATTATTTTAATAACGTTTAAACTTGGAGAACATTTGCCTGTGATCTATTCTACAAATGTGCCAGGTGCATCATAGTAACCTGGAAAGTCTTCACATATATTTTAATTTGACATCATCGCACACAAAGCACAGGGTCATGTACATTTTCTATGCACAGCAGATAACACAATGGTGTGTGTGCTTGGCACTTCGGCTATTTCTAGCACTCGAGACTGAACAAAAATGTCTTAATAGCAGTCAGAGGGTGAGACCCTTCTGTGCAGAGCTAGGAAACAGCAGGGGAGGTCCACAGCAGAAGCAACACCTTGCTAAGGAAAATGCAGATTAGAAGAATACTTATTACAACAATCACAGTTTGGGATTTGTGCTGTTACTTTGCCTACACAGTGACACGCGAGCTGCTATCAGTGTAATATGCTCAGGGCCATGTCTTCTAAATTCAGCAGCCTGACAATTTTACTTCCCTACAGCGACCAGGGAGTGAGGACATACAGTACTAATACATAATTATATATATATATATATATATTTTTTTTTTTAATAACTTTGTTCATGACTATTGCTAACATGCATAAGATAAAAAGTGGTTTGCAGTTTATTTTGGTTCATATCCCATTTTGTCATCATTTGGTCAAGGTGCTTGAATCACAACTAGATTAGAGAAACATGAAATAATTTCTCATCAGCCTTCTACAGTTCCAAAATTATTTGAGACGGCTAATAATTATTCAGCCCATTATAAGGCTTCATTCTCCCTAAGAATCACCAGTAAGCAGTAAAGGATCCATTATCCAGAACCCTGTTATCCAGAATTATGGGAAGGCCATATCCCAATGACTCCATTTCCCTTCTCTCTGTAATAATAAAACAGTATCTTGTACTTGATCCCAACTAAGATATAATTAATTCTTATTGGAGGCAAAAAAATTATGTTGAGTTTTATTTAATGTTTAAATGAAATGTCAGGAACGGCTCCAGAACAGGTGCTAGGCTCCCTGGTCACAACTCTGCTTCCACCTGTAGAAGCCCCCTTTGGCCTCAGGAGGAGTCCTCAGCTACTCAGATGCCGCCAGGTCTTAATAAGAGAGGAGCCAAGCAAGAGTTCTGGATGAGCAAATGGGCACGATCATTATCAAGGATTTAGGATAGAAGGCAACACCAATTTCACAAGGATAAAAACGGTATATCGTGGTCAGACACACCGGGGTCGTATAGGCAGAGTTCAAGCAAGGTCAGAAAGGCAATGGTCAATTTCAGCAGAGTGCAGAATAGTCAGACAGGCAAGGGTAAGGATTGGCAGGGTTTAGAGTAGTCAGGCAGGCAAGGGTCAATATCAGAGTCAAATACGCAGTAAAAAATGCACCCAGAAATTAATCAAATAGACCTAACAACTCCAATCACTTCCAGCCCGAAGCCCCTTTAAAACTGTTTGAATTTCACAGAACAACGCAATGACGTCACGCGCCCAGCACTTAAAACCCAGAAGTGCACGCCATGCATGCAATAGGAGTGACTGGCACCAGAAGGAGAGGAACCACGTGGTGGCCATCACCCACTAGACCGCCAAGGTAAGCGTTCATTACAGAAGACTATGGAGATCAAAATTACAGAAAATCCATTATCTGTAAAACCCCAGGCCCTGAGCATTCTGGATAACAGCTCCCATACCTGTATTAGTTCCACTGCTATGCCTGTTTAAATGAAGAGCTCATAGTACACAATGGCCTTCCCATTCTGAAGGCAAAGGGATAGACACAAATGGGGTTATGTTATAAAATGCACTAAGTTTGCCATGGGGCAGTAACCCATAGCTACCAATCAGCAGGTAGCATTTACTAGTCACTTGTTTAAATGCAAGAATCTTATTGGTTGCCATGGGTTACTGCTCCTGGGCAAACTTAGTTACTTAAATTACATATGGGGGAAAGGCTCTACCCAGACTAAAATGACACCCAGTAAATTAGCTAATATACTTACTACACTGTACAGCAATATAAAGAAACATGTAGAGCATTTTTTCATCAGCAGATCCACAGATTTTATGTTCCATTGCAAAAGTAACTTTGCTGCACATCCCAATGGGTCTCTAGCTCAACATGAAACTTCACTTAATATAGGTATGGAATTCATTATCCGAAAACCTGATATCCAGAAAGCTCTGAATTACAAGAAAGCCGTCTCCAATAGACACCATTTTATCCACATAATCCAAATTTTTAAAAATGATTCCCTTTTTCTCTGTCATAATAAAACGGTACCCTGTACTTGATCCAAACTAAGATAAAATGAATGATTACTAGAAGCAAAATCAGCCTATTGGTTTTATTTACATTACCACCAAGCAGACTTGAGGGTAATGTAATAAAATTTGCTAAGAGAACAAATTTGCGACTTAATATTTGCATGTTGCAATATTCTTCATTAGGCTTTTATTGCTTTGCGAATCTTAATTGCACATTGCGGACCTTGACACCTGCTTGAAGGTGGAGCAAACATAAGTTTTACATTGAGAAGTTTTATTACATACACTGGTGCAAACTATAACATTCTCATTCGCTATCCTACTGTCGTGTGTGGGGCAAAGTGTTCACAAATGCAAAATTGTTGACTTTACGATTTCCTCATTGCGAATACAGGAACGATTTTAGCATTAGCCCTCAATATTACAGTACATTCCCCCCATAAGGTAACAAGATCCAAATTACAGGAAGATCCATTATCCAGAAAACCCCAGGTCCTTACAGGAACGGTTATGCCGAAACAGTGCTTAAGTTTGCATAAGTCCTTGCATAGCAAACAATCAGCAGTATTTGTTTATTAGTCTGGCTAGTGTAAAGTAACCAAACATCTGACTGTTTGCTAATGGTTAATGAACAAGGGCAAACATTGCCTTTGCTTCTGGATGGCCATGTTGCTTTTGAATGCCTAGGACTGCTCCTCTAGAGTCCTTTCCTTGTTTGTTTGCACTTGAAAACAGTATCATAATCTCAGAAGGTCTTTTTATTTGATTGCCGTAAATGAGATGTCTGCATGTGGATGAGTTACCGTATATACTCGTGTATAAGCCGACCCGCGTATAAGCCGAGGTACCTAATTTTACCTATGAAACCCAGGAAAACATATTGACTCGCGTATAAGCCTAGACACAACTCAGAAAAGTCTCAGAAATATCAAACAGTCGGTTTAATGTTAAAAATCAAGCCATGATGCTTAAAACACTAATTCATAAAAACAAGAGACTATTGGCCTCATTCCTCCGCACTTTGATTGGCCAGGCAGCAGCTAGTCGTACCCACCTCATAACAAATGGAACAAACATCCCAACAGATCCACTCAATAGCTGAGCCACATATATAAATAAAATACAGGTGCTAATAGCAGGCGTGATGTTACCAGTACAAAGAGGCTCTGCCCTGAGCTCTTTTAACCACTCGAAGCCTCTAACTGCAACCCCCAACGTTGTACTGACAGCAGAGGATTGTGGGAATTGTAGTTAACTGAGTCGCCTTACCTAATCGCTTCCAAATCTCTACGCCCGCAGTGTCCCGTCCCAAACCGATCGTTTTGCTCACCGCAGCTCCCGGTCGTTCCCTCCCCCAGACCTCTCCCCCAGACCTCGCACCTCAGCACCGCTGACTTCCGCCTCCAATCTGCGTCTTCGTTACGTACCGTAACATCTCCCGTATGCCAGAGAAAGGCATGCCGGGAGGAGTAGTTTTAGCTCTGCCCGAAGGGAATTGCGGCTTGTGCGCAGGGGCGGCTGAGAGAAACAGGAAGTACCGGTAGTTGAGAGTAAGGGGAGACTGAAGGCAAAGAGTAGCAGGTACTGGGGTGGGTTTGTTGGTGGGACGGAGGAGGGTTACTCTCTTACTCTTACTCTCTTACTCTCGCGCTGACCCGCGTATAAGCCGAGGTAGGATTTTCAAGCACATTTTGGGTGCTGAAAATCTCGGCTTATACGCGAGTATATACGGTACGTCCGAGAATATCAAAAGAACTCTTGTTTGTTTTCACATCACTGTGAACTTTGTAATCACACACTGGGGATGAGGTATTTCCAGTTATTGGATAAGTGAACATGTTGTAGCACAGTAGAATATGGTATAAAGAAAGGAATTAAAGGCTTTTGGGTCTGACATGTGTAAGGCTGGTGGCACACGATAAGACTTTGGTTTTCTGAAGTTTCTTTATGAGGCAACTTCGGGCGACTTCGGAAAACAAATTGCTAAATATGCCATCCTGCCAGTGATTCACATTCTTGCCAGCAGGAAGGCATTGCGGGGAGATTAGCCGCCCAAAGAGGAGGAGATTTGTCGCTGGCTGACTAATCTACCCCAAATCTTACCATGCACAACCAGCCTAAAAGGGAGAATTCCCGATGACACAAAGTGGGGTATATAGAGTTCTAATTCACTCTCAGAGCTAATTCAGCTCTCAGATAGCCTTGCTTTGCCCAGTGCAGGGTATTTGGTTAACCTTTTGCTCATGCATGTGGGAATGTATACTTTACCCTGATAAAGATTGAAATAACCTGCACTGTGCACTTTGCGTGTTTTTTCAACTGATTCGTACTTGAATATGCCTGGTTTCATGGGTATTTGAATCCAATTAGTGCGCCTTCAAATATGCAAAGTTTAATGCATATTTGAATATGAATCAGATGAAGAGGCACCATGAATTTTAATATGCATGGTTTCATGTGCCGTTTACAAAATAGTAGAGGAGGCATTCTGTGTTGAAATAGGCATAATATCAGGCCTATTTCAAATATGGCTGCAGGGAGGACAGCAGAAGAGTACATTTTCTAAGGTGCTGGACATTGAAACTTTTTTTTCATATATCCCCCCACCTCCATCTATCTATAGTAAATATAGTGGGGTATCTTTTTACCCTGGTCATTGTTGTATTCCATGCACCCCACCCAATCATTTTATATCTCCATATGTTTCAGAATGCAAACAGTGACAGATAATCACA